>CM031242.1:664709958-666059429 GCA_018340775.1 Taxus wallichiana var. yunnanensis
GAGTTCTATATCCCTAATTTGAGTAGAAGAGTATAAGCACGCTCAAGGATATTAAGCAGGGAACACTACTGAGAGTGTCAGGAGTATGATGCCCATTTCAAAACACTTTTATCTAAGATTTCTTATGATATTCATGCAAGCCAACATGCACAATGGTTCATTGGAGGACTGATCACACCTTTTAGAAGGGCATTGTCACATAAGACATACATTGATCCATGCAAAGCACTTGAAAGAAACTTTGCACACTAGGCAGTTGGAAGTATAGAACACTAGAGTCAACCCATTCTTGGAAGCATAGATTGTAGCTATGGAAAATCAGTTGGAGAAACTATCAGTGAATTCAGCACATGAGACACACTTGGATTTGGTGTATAAAGTATAGAGTGGAAGGGCACACAAAGGATAGTTTTCCCCATAGGTCAGTGTGTTTCATTATTGCTAGACTATGAGATATGTCATCTGAACCATGATGCCATCTGTTACCCATTATTACAATGCGTGATAAGGAAGAATGTATCTTGCTATTGTAAAATTTTCCATCCATGACTCACAATACAAAAGACTACAAGTTGATTGGTCAAATCCATGATGCTATAGATATTGGTGTGTGATAGAAACAGAGTATCGATAACTCTAAGGGTAAAGGTGAGCACCAAGATCGGGATCACAATCAAGTGCATTATGATCAAAATGAGGGGTGCTTATGAAGGAGGACATGGCAGAGGTCAGGATACCATGGTGGATTTGGGGTCGAGGCCATGGTGGTGGATGAGGTGAGTTTCCTCACGAAATGTGCTTTACATGTGGATCTCCTAACCACTACAGGCATGAAATGTCCTCAGAATATTACTTGTTATTTTTGTGGGAAGAGTCATAGCTATGAGGAATGCCTAGATCTATATGAGCATCTTAAAAAAAAATAAAAAGGAAAAAAAGGGCACATGGATGGTTAGGATACAACGCATGTGCTATGGAAAATCAATGGATGCCAAAGTTGGCACCGAACCTGAGGTATTACCTATGAAGATTACTACACATGCTGAAGCTGTGTGTGCATGCTAGAAGTGTTACAATAAAATCCTACCATCACTAAGGAGGACGTTTTTCATGCAATCCGATCTATCCTACGCACTACTAAGAAGGAGGTTTATCAGAGACCATGGAGGTACTCAAAACCTTCAAGGGGAAATACAGTGTTTAAAGGAGAAATCACGAAGATGGAACAAAAGAAGGCAAGAAGAGACGGTCCAGTCAGATATTGATGACTTGAAGGAGGTATGCAAAATGTTGCACTAGGAAAATATCATTCCATTACTAGGGAGTTGGCTAAAGGGAAACACTCCACATGTGTGAAATATTGAGAATGGATGTCAGATCCTACATGAAAATCTTCCCCCTCATAGCTTAGATTACAACAAGGAGATCACTCTAAATGTTGTTGTGGATGGATGGCTCTTGAGTAATATATTGATTGACACAGTGTGGAGGTAAATGTGCTTACTTTAGATGCATGGGTATAGATGGGGAGACCTCCATTACAGCCATCTTCTAATGTATTATTTATGGCTAATCAAACTAAGGCCACTCCTATCGAGTTTTAAAAGATGCATCCATTACTATACAAGGGGCCAAGTTCACTGGGATTTTGAGGTTTTAGCACTTGCAGAAGCAGACAGTTTCCCATTTCTAATTTTGGCACCCTTGGTGTTACGTAAATAATGTTGATCTTCAGTTCAACAAAGGATATATAAGTTTTGAGAACAAGGAGGAAAGAGTTATTATCCCTTTAATGGATGGGAAATCTGCCCTATGTTGAGCCTTTGAGTGAAGAAGATCTGAATAGGATTTATGTACGTGCCATTCGGGACCCAGAAGTACTCGAGCCATCTAAGGAAGGAATCCTCCAATGGGAAGATGCACAATCTATTAGTGATACCACAAGTATTTCTTGTGATAATTGGGCTCATGGAACTTATGAGATGGTTGGGTGTGAAAGTAAGGAGCACATTTTCATGGAAAAAAAACCTCGTTGCATTAGGAGGATAGGTAACAACTTTGTACCTCGGTACACTGGAGAAGGAGACCCTACGGTATTCCTACATGCCATGGAGGAATAGTGGACAAACCAATTTGAAAGAAGAAATATGTTAGCATATACCCTACGCGGGACAAAGAGACACTGGTGGGTGGTTCACAGGGATAATCTTGTAGAATGGAATGAAGTCAGGATTTCTCTAACAACTCGGTTTTCTAGGAGCAATGCACCTACTCAAATCTGCACATATCATGGTAATCAACCTATTCAACACCATGTTCAATAGTGTGAGAGGCTCTAGATAGAGGGGTAGGAAGCTTTACCACCTTCACTATGGGTGCACAAACTTTATTCCACTTTACAAGGTTGCACACGCATTTGGTATGTATATGTAGAGCTACATAGAGAGACTAGAAATTGGTAGGATTTGATTACAAGAATGGTCTAGAATTTTGACTACTTCTCTACTAACCTCTAGTGGAAAAGGCATTAAGGGTTATAAAGTGCTTAACTATGGGAGATAGTGCAAAGGTGGAAGAACTCATTCAGAGTTATTTGGTGAGACAGACTCGGGGCACACTTTGATAAAGAAGAAGAAAATATGTGCACGTTACTTAAGCATGCTTGCTTGAGAAAGAAAAAGGAAAGATGGTCTACATAGTGGATGATGAGGAAGTAGAAGATCTAGATATAGATCATTCAAATGGGTATATGCGCGAGGTGTTAGAAAGTGTGGATAAAAACATGTGACACCTATCATGAACCCATGAAGACAAAAAAAAGTGAATATTGGTACGGATGTTGAACCTAAGGAGGTAATAATTGGGGATTATTGGTCCGACTCTGAAGTGGAAAAAATCATTGAGTTACTACATGATTTTCAGACTTATTTCCTAGGGGCTACCATGAATTAAAAGGAGTGCATGAATCATTAGGAGAGATGAAGATTAAGCTTAAGGAAGGTGCACACCTGGTCAAGAAAAGACCTTACAGAATGAACCCTAACCTGCATGTAAAGGTTAAGGAAGAAATTGACAAGATGTTGAAATCTAGCATCATCAAGCCCCTAGAAGAATCATGAGTGGGTTAGCCCCATGGTCATCAGTATAAAGAAAGATGGTTTAGGATTAGGATTTGTGTGGATTACAGAGAACTAAATGTTACATGTGTGATTGATCCCTTTCCTACACCTTTCACAGAGGAGATATTAGAAGGCATTGTAGGGCGTGAAATCTATTCTTTTATAGATGGATTCTCTGGGTATCATCAAGTCAGGATTACACAGAGGATCAAGAGAAAACAACTTTCACCACTGAATGGGGAAGTTTTGCATATACTGTGATGCCCTTTGGTCTGAAAAATGCACTGTTGTATTTTCACATAGTTGTTCAAGCATTCCAGGATTTTATTCACATTTTCTTACAGTTTACTTGATGATTGGATGGTGTATGGACTTGTTAAGGATCATTGTGAAAATTTGCACTTAATGTTTGAAATATGTAGACAATTAAGCATCTCTTTAAACATCAAGAAGTGTGTGTTTTCTACTACACCTTTTGGCACTTTGTTAGGGCACATCATCTACAAGGAAGGTTTGTTAGTGGATCTAGCTAAGGTTGCAGTTATTATAGGCCTAGAAGAGCCTACCAGTCAGAGTGAGGTGCATGGATTCTTGGGTCACACTGGGTATTATAGAAAATTTATCAAAGGATATGCTAAGATTTTCACACCCTTGGAAGAGTTACTAAAAGGAAAAGGGACATTTTATTGGGGAGAACCGCAGAACGCACATTTGAGGCATTGAAGGAAAGACTTACTACAATGCCTATTCTACATGTTTTCCTCATGGAACCAACCATTTCATGTACATGTGGATGCCTCTGCATGACCATTGGTGGTGTTAGCTCAATCCTGAGAAGGTATTATAGATCATCCTATCTATTTTTCTAGTAGAAAGTTGACTCCTACAGAGAAGAATTATACAACTATTGAGCACAAGCCTTGTCAATGATCTATGCACTACATAAATTCAAAATACCTACTAGCAACACCATTTTTATTTTACACCGATCACATGGCATTGAAATACTTGGTAAACAAGCCCATTTTATAGGGCACATATGTCGATGGGTGCTCTTATTCCAAGAATTTGATTTCACAGTTGTGGTAAAACTAGGTAAAAGTAATTCTAGCCCAAACCATTTATCAAGAATTCAATCAGGGGAGGATGCATACAGACAATTGAAGATACAATGTCGGATGCATAGTTGTACATGTTACAACATGCACCTTCGGAATTGGAGGATATTGCTATCTTTTTACATACATGTATGGTGCCAAAAGGAATGAAATCCTTAGAGAAGAAACAACTTGCAATTCATGCACACCTTTTATGTTGATCAGTGGTGACCTATACAAGTTAGGCCAAGATGAAGTATTACGTCGGTGTGTACTAGAGCACGAGCACATGGATATCATGGAAGAGGCTCATGGTGGTATTAGTGGGGCACTATGCAGGTGACGCCACTACACACAAGATTCTACTCACTGGATTATGGTGGGAGACCCTCTACAAAGATTGTAAAGCATATTGTAAGGCATGTGATCACTTTCATCAATGCGTTGGTAAACTTAGGAAAGAGATGAAATGCCCTTAAGACCTATTCCTAGTGTAGAGTCATTTGAGAAATGGGCTATAGACTTTGTGGGTCCTATTTCACCAAACATAGAACTAGATCATCGCTACATCATCACTTGCACATATTATCTTACAAGGTGGGCAGAAGCAACACCTACCAAGGATTGTAACAACTACAACACTAGGTTCTTATGGGAAAATGTTCTTACAAGGTATGGATGCCCGCTAAGCTTGACAAGTGATAGGGGTACACATTTTTTGAATGAGACAATCAGGATACTATTGGATGAATTTATGATTACACACCATAAGACTACACCCTATCATCCTCAGAAAATGGGACTATTGAGGCCTTTAACAAGATTTTGAGCCAGACATTGACAAAAATTTGTGATGTTGGAAGGAAAGATTGGGATGATAAAGTTTATGTCATGCTTTGGGTGTATAGAACAACATACAAGAGGTTGAACAAGGCCACACCCTTTTAGTTGGTGTTTGGCACAAAAGCAGTTTCTTCCTATGGAATTCATGTTACCTTCTTTTGTATTACACATGTTGGAGGTCTAGCCGATGAGAAAGCTTTGAAGAAAGAATTGATAAATTGATACAGTTGGATGAGAGGCGCATCATAGCACATTGGAGTCAAAGTAGGAAAAGGCTCAGGCATGAAGGCATGGCATGACATGCACATCAGGGACAAAAATCTTGAGATAGGACAATGGTGCTTCTTTATGATTCTAAGTTTTGTGCCATCCAGGAAAGCTTAAAGTGCATTGGTTGGGACCGTATATGTTATCACTCATATACTTGAATCATGTGCTTTCTAGTTAGAGATGCTTGATGGAATATGGTTACCCGGTTACTTCAATGGGAGTAGGCTAAAGCCCTACTATAAATAAGTCTTCTTGGTGTTTGTAATAAGGCAAGTGTTGTCATTTAGAATAGGATTTCATTTTTGTATTTCCTTAATGTATTTCCTTCTTCATATGCTTTGTCAATTTAGTTTGGTGTTTTGTGTAATAAGTGTGTTTTTGTGCATTGGAAGAAGCTAATTACCATTTGAAGTATTTTTATGCGCAGAGGACTACACATACCATTGGTGTGGGGTGGTTACTCACAACTAGGTACACATGAGAACAAAACTATTACATGTGCTAGTTAAGTGTGGAAAGGAGTTGTTAGAAAGGAGATTGCTCTAAAAATATGACCATAGATGGAGATAAATGAGGGAACAATATAACACGAGGTAAGCAATGGCCATGGAGACTACCAGGGAAGGCGTAGTGGTGAGGTACTCAGGCACATGGAAGCACACTGAAGAGAAGTCTGTAGCTAGAAGGTAGGAAGGCACACTAGAAGGTTATAGTTGGGGCAAAGATGTACCACACAGATATTGTGAAAATGGTCAATTAATGAGAGGATTGTTGGTAGGTGAAGGAGAAATAAATGCACTAAATTTTTGAAAATCTATATAAGGACGTGATGTGGGTTCATTTTTACCTTTGCATCACAAGTATTTGAGTGAGCTAAGTGTGATCGAGCCGAGTGAATCATGTTGAGGTGTGGAGTTGTGAAACCAGACATGGAGAGAAGACTATTGCATGTAAAGAGGCTTGCATCCCCATTGGTGAAGGGTTTGAGCAAAGAAAAGCATTGAGAAGGAGCTAGGGCATGCGGTTTCAAGCTAGGGCATGTAGATTTGAGCTAGGGTTTGAGTTTTCTCATTACAGATATAAAAAAAGGTGGGATTTTATGATGGCACCAAAGAAAGCACCTACAACAAGAACGAAAAAGGAAAGAAGAAGGTAGAAGATGAAGTTGAAATTTCTCCCAAGAGTAATTTTTTAGAGATGCAATACCCAAGGAGTAATAGTCAGAAAAGAGTGGGATTCCCACATCCACAGATGTAAGATAAGTGACTACAACCACCATCTACCTCTAACAACAAGGGAGAGTTGATGCATTGTTGAATAAGAAGACCAACAAGTGCACATGGTGGAGGATATGCCAATGTATGATGATGCTGGGGAGAAATTACTAAAGTAGGTAGGAGTTTATCAGTTGTATGAGCTCCATATTTTGGAAAATATGAACCCTTATACCAATGGTTGATGAGAGAGTCCATGAGGACTTCTTTTATTTCACTGACGAAGGGTTAGGATCACAATAGCCCTTGGTTTTGACACTAACAAGATTGAAGGGCACAGGGGTAGACCTTGTTAGTGATCTGACTGATAAAGCAACAGTCATAGAAATAAGAAAGGAGTTGGGGTATACCAAGGGTCCATGGGAATGGACATTGATAAACTAAAGAAGTTTCCTATGGTGTAGGAAGCACACATCTCTACTAAACCAAGTTGAATGACCAAGAGAGATGGTCACAGGTAAACACCATGTGGCTTCACATTGCAAATAAAATGTCTCAGGGAGTAGTATACAACCTAGCAGGCTATATTTAGACACCATTGTTGAGGAAGCACACAGAGAAAAGATAAGTTTTGGTGCTATCCTCCTTTCTCTTGTGTTTTTAGAAATTGGAGTGCCCAATGGGCCAAAGAACAAGATCTGGGAGTACCCCTTGGAAAAAAAGTCCCTCATGGAGAGGTTTGAAAATTATTTATGTGAAGGATCAATGAGTGGGCCATTTAAGCAGAGGGTGGAGATGTGGTATGACCAACTTCACATGACATTTGAGGAGTGGCGCATTCCCAAGGAGCTACCTTCGTGGTGGTGGGAAAGGCAATATAGTTTCGTGGTGTACCAACACTTTTGCATCACATGGTTTTCTATGAGGGATGGGACATGGAGCCCATGGTGTAAAACTACCCTATGCCTTCACAACGCACTACTTCCAAGCCTCAATTCACATATTTACTTGATGCACATCATCTAAACTTCAACATGCAGACAAGGTAGACTGTGACTACCACACCCTCAGAAGACATATGTGTATCCAGGCCGGACTACCTACATTGAGAGGCTCATCTCAGATGTCATAAGTATGAAGCTAGTAAGCTTGGCTATTGGGGATGGAGCCATGCTCATATACCTTCAACTTAAGCCTAAGCTGGAGAATAAAAGTATGTGGAGAATGAGTTCATGCTCCCAGGGCTACCTAAGGGAAAACATATAGTGGAGAACGTGCTAGCTCCAAAGCCTGCAATGACTATAGAGGTAGATGAGGAGGAAGAAGAACACAAAGATAGTGGTGGCTTAGATCATAGAGGCCGGAGGTAGCCCACATATAGAGTGGAGACAGAGCACGTGGATACTCCACCTCAGCAAAGAAGGAGATGAGGACTTGGATGTGGAAGTAGTCCATGAAGAGTGTCATTTTAAGAGGGTATTCAAAGAACAAGAACCCAAGGCATGGGAAATCCACATCCTATAAGAATATCACCATGACTCTCCCCTCAAAAAGAGGCAACTAAGAAGAAGAGGAGAAAGCTAAAGCTAAATGAGGAGGTGAGGAGTCTCAGAGAGCACGCCTGAACCCCAAAAGCTAGAAGATATGGAGGAGCCCAGAGATGAGGACATGAAGGATGAAGAGGAAGGTAAAAGGAGGTAGAAGAATCAAAGCATGAGCAACCTCACATGCATGACACTACTCAGACGTCGAAGGGCCAACTCCAAACCTTGGTGCTCAGGTTCCTAAGGGACCAAGAACAAGGAGAACAAGTGGAGAATATGTTGTGTCAAGTATGGGCTATGCTTGAGGACATAAGAAAAATTGTCCACGCCTATTTTCAAAGCATAGTGGACCTGAAGGAGTTATATGGGTGGGAGATGATGGACCCAGACATGGCCACTATGCGCGTGTAAAGGAAACAACTATCCTGGTCCATGCAGACTCACATGGATGAGCCAGATTTTGATGTATGTGAGGAGTCTTGTGTGTCAAGAAGAGTGAAGAAGGCACCTCAGAGCATAACATGACTATAAAGCCCACTCTCATGTCTGATGAGTAGGTGAGAAATGCCTTGGTTAAGGTATCTACAGAGGTGGCGCACGAAGGAACATCGATAAGGCTACCACTATTAGAGTGCTACTTGAAGATAATAAGGAAAAAACTATAGAAATAACACATCTAAAAGGAGAGAAGGATCTAGAGAAGAAAAATAATGAGGCCTTCATCAACATGGCAGAAGAAATTGGTGACTATGTCTTAAAAGCAAGACCGCATCTAGAGTCTAAGGTACTTGAAAATTTTCCTTGGCTATGCATTATGTGCGCACATTAGTTGATTTGGTGCTTGAGGATGGACCAATTCAAATGCCAACGCCAAAGGATCTTGAATAAGAAGCAGAGAGAGCCAAGGCCTCCGTGGTTAGAAATATTTCATCTTATGAGGCATTACTCCAAACTTTACAAGATGAGATGAAGAAAGTAGATCAAGCTTTGAACATATGTGCAACTCTAGAAGCAAGTGATCGGATCAGGACTATAATAGAAGATAATGAAGTTCTAAAGGCAATGAAGGATGAGACTTTAGGGTGCAGCAGAGAGATTGGCATTAGTAAAGAAAAAGTGCAAATCCCTTGCAAGCAACACAAAACCCACATAAGGAGAGTTGATGAGATTGGGAAAGCTCATAACGCAAAAAGATGGATCTTCTGAGGGAAGGATGTCTGATATGGCCAATGTTGTCCTAGTATTATAGAATGAAAAGGGAGAGATAACCCAGATGAGTTGGAAGCTATTGCCACAAAATTTCCAGAAAAATGAAGAAAACATGTTGGATGACTGAAAACATTGGAGGCTGAGATTAAAATAGAATATCCAAGAGTTGATCCTCCCAGTTGAAGTAGAGGGTGCTGCAAAATAGAAGTCCATTCTTTGTATAATAATTCTTTACATTCTTTCCATTCTTATTCTTTATTGTTTGGGAACATCAGAAGGAAACCCCATTATCGGGATGAAATGTAGTTTAGTGTGGGGTAATGTTGAGTAGATAGAGTATGACACTAAGGAGAGGGCACACAGAAGATTCACACGCAGGAATAAGGCATTTGAAGGCGCGAAAGGATAGGAAAGGAAACACGCACTAGGACAAGCTGATTTTGGGACTTAGCCATTTTTCATGGTTACGGGCTATTTTTGGAGATAGTGTGAGAGCACACAATGATGGAGACTTACATGACACACAAATGTTATTTTGAGGATGAGCATCTACTAAGCACCATGCATGAGTTTGGGATAATAATAGGATTACTACTTCCAGTTAACTATAGGAGATCTATTATTAGTGCACTTGCATGTGTGCATATTATTGTAAAGGTGCATGGCTATTTTCAGCATGTGACCTATTTTGGGAGGTGCGTAAGTGGTGAAGGGAAAGTCCCCACCCCTATAAGTATGTATTAGTCTATGTAGTTAGAGAGAGACATTATGTATGAGCTATTGTGGAGTTATGCTTGTCGGATCTGATACGCACATAAAACTTATGATACTATTTATTGTAAGAAGCTTTTGTATTTACTTGTGTTTAATATAATGGAGTGTATTGGCTGGATAAAGGTGTTAAACATGACTATAATTGTTCTTGCATGGTTGATTTCATTATGTTTATCATTTAATTCATGATTCTTTAAGATCTAGATCTGGAATATGCTCTGTGGAATGTTTATGGTTAGTTAGGGTTTTGGATGTATGTTTTATCTTCAACACATTGACATCCTACACAAGCAACTCTAAAGAGCTCCAAATATATTTACCTAGGAATATTAGAGAAGCTCAAGAATATGTTGTTGAAGTAGAGAATGATCTAATTCTATCCGAAAGAGTAAAAAATCCAAGTAGCAAACAAAAATGTCAAAGTTCTAATTCCTCCTTTACAGATCCTCTGGTCCAAAAATTGGCAAATGATGTGATTGCACTCAAAAAAACAAATTATACAAAGCACTTTAAGAGATGTCCTAAGGAAGAATAATTTTCTGAATAAGAAAATAATTGTAGCACCTTCCCAAAAATTGCTCTTGAGGCTCCCACCAATGTATCCTACATTGAGTAAGATGGTGATGAAGAAGAGCTTGTTAAACAAGATGACGATGAAGAATAAGAGAATGGGATCAAAATTAAAGAAGATGATGATGCTGAAATTAGGTACTTGAGTACTCATCCGAGGATTAAAGTGAAGAGGATGAGGCATCAAGATTCTCTTGTGTGGTGTTCACCCATTCTCAATCCAAAAATGAAAGCTCAACCACTTCTACTCCTAAGAAAAATAAAGTTGCGAGATCCTCCCATGGCAAATCCACACGACAAAATTATTAACCAAGGAGTTGCACTTCCACCTTCTATGGACTCGCCAAAAAAATCTAGATCTTGTAGCAGCTAAGAAGACCTCACTAAAACAAGTAAGTCCCCTAAATATACTTTTGTTAGTGTTTCTTCTTCCAAGTATCCTAATACTACTTCCAAGACAAATGAATGTTCCTAGTAAAACTCCCGAGGTGCCTAATAATCCTATTAATACTTCCAAACCTACCACCACTATCAAAACAACCCCGCTCCCAAGGTAGTGTCTCCTCTACCTCCTAGAGTTTCAGCCACTCCGGATACATCTACTTCCTCTTCATTTTATATAATAGATCATGTCAAACGGTCTAAGGTCCAAATTTTGGAGTCCGAATATTTGCAAACCCATCTCGAACAATTTGATAAGCTAGTCCAATTTATCAAAGGTAGTAACCCAAAGCCCAATGTTGTCACACCCTCTTCCAAAGGGTTACTACCAACTCCTCCTTCCCCATCATCTCAAAACATGCTCGTATTAAGTGCATCCAAGATCAATAATATTGAACCATTCTATCTTTCTCTTCTCATCGGAGGCTACCAATTGAACAACTATATAGCATAGACTCTAGTGCTTCTGACAATGTGATGTCAATCAAATTATCTAATTCTCTTGGTCTAAACCTAACATGGGCTAAAGGTTGGTTTTATTCCATGGAAACTAAAGAATTCCCACTTGTGGGAAGAATAAAATATGCCCAAGTTGCTTTAGCTAATTTTCCTAAGAAGAAAGTCTTATTGACTATCTTGGTTGCGGACATTCTAGCCTCATATGGGATGTTGTTGAGTAGAAGATCCTGTAGATATTTGGGAGGGTAAATTTAGATGGACTGGTCTTGAAAATATTTCAGTCAAAGGATAAATGAAAAAGTTGCTACCGATGAGAAAAATGAAGTACACAGTGCAAAAATCAGAAGATCCTAGAGCTGAGATTCTTTATCAAGATGATGGACATGGCAACCGCTTCACTTCTAAAAGGGAGGAAAATTTAATTTTTCTTATGAAGGAGGATGAAAATCAGCTATGGAAAATGGATCTTGACATAATTCATTCTAGTGTTTGTTCCGGAGAAGGTGTTGTGCTAACCTCTCCTTCAAGTGAGTCTCTCCCATTTGCTTACAAATTGCAATTTTAAAATACCAATAATACCGCATAATATGAAGCCCTTCTTCTAGGGATGGATGTTGTTGAATCCATGGGTATCAAGAAGCTAAAATTTCTTGGTGATGTTGAGGTGATTGTCAAGAAATTAAGGAATCAATACTAGCTCAAAAATTCAAGGCTCAAACATTACATGAATCAAGTATGGGATTGCGTTAAATATTTTGATAATTTTTCAATCCAATTTATTCCTCAAGAGAAAAATGAGAAAGTTGACTCTCTTGTTTTTTCGGCTTCTTTGATGACTCCACACCCCTCCTTCAATAAGGACAAAGTGACTGTTGAGATGGTGTTCATTTCGAGTGTGCCAAATAACATAAATCATTAGTAGGTATTTAATGACAATAATCAAATTCTCTCTTTCTTAGAGGAAAGAGATAACTTTAACAATCTTTTCTATGAAGGAAGTGATGCCCTGAATCGAGATTCTAAAGTGGATGAATATAAATAAGGGATAGACAGAGTTGGCGAGAAGGTGTCATCGGATTGAACGGAAACAAGATTTTAAAAGGTATTGTGTCTCTTGAAGACTTGTTCGATAAACATGATAGATTCATCAAGGAGAAAGCAAAAGAGTCCTCTCGATGTCCTGTTGACTTTGAGAAAGAGAATATTGGTACAGAAGAGCAGCCAAAAATGGTAAACATTGCTTAGTGTTGTTCATTGGAAGATAAGAGAAGATTTGTCTCATTGTTAAGAAAGTATTCTGATGTTTGGCATACTCCTGTGATGACTCAAGTCATTCCAGCCCAAAGAGATGCATCATTCAATCCCATTGAATCTCGAAGCCAAGCCTTTCAGCAGGAAGCGAAAATAGTACAACCCAAAAATTGTAGACACAATCAAGGAATAGGTCTTGAAAATGTTGAATGCAAGGATTATTTTCCCTATTCACCACAAAGCATATGGGTGGAAAACATCGTTCTTATGCGGAAAAAGAATGACGAAATAAATATTTGTATAGACTTTCACAATTTGAATCAGGCCTCAGTGAAAGATAACTACCCGCTTCCTATCATGGATCACATCTTATAGGTAGTCACAGGATTAGAGATGCTCTCGTTGCTTGATGGATTCTCTGGGTATAACAAGATTGAGGTAGCAAAAGAAGATAGACACAAAACAACCTTCATAACTCCTTGGGGTACTTTTACTATTAGATTTAGTAGGAGAAATGCAATCCACAGATCACATATCCACCATTAATGCCGAAGATTATAGATTATGATGTACAATCAATTAGACAAAGAAATAACTTGAAATAGATAGTGAATAACAGAGATAAATGAGCAAGAGCTTAAAGTAAATAAAAAGAACAAGAACAAGAACACATTACACTAGATATAAGTGGAGAAACCCGAAGGAAAAACTCCACTGGTAAAGCATTGTCTTTTATTATGAATCTAATACAATTTCACCCAGCACTTCCACTTCACTCCTTAGCTATTTAGCATATTTGCAGAGTTATATCTCTTGCTTGTTCAATAGCTAATGTATTCAAAGAAACAATAATAAATCAAGACCATCCTACATACAGCTCATATTCTTTAATACAAGTCTACATAGCCATTGTAGACAGTCAGATGGTCAATCCCAAGAGGGATCACCCAATAAATTGGGTGGGTGAATTAGTCAAACCGCTTCACTCTTTGAGTGTGAAAGACTTCACACATTAAAGTTTGATTTAGACAAACTGTAATCATGTTGGGCGTGCCCAAGTGGCTAATCCCACTTGACATTATCACCCCAACACTCCCCTTAATGTTAAGTGGGAGAAAACAATCAGACATGCCAAGTTTTAGACCCATGAATCAACAACAATGATTCAAGCTTAGCATGCCAATAAGGGAAATCCACAAATCTTCCCAAACAAAGATTCATAAGACTAGTGCTTTACAATATGAAGACTTACATTAGACCATGGATCCTTTTATAAGCTAAGGCATACCCATGACTAAAGCTTCGTTGGGATTTACAAGTAACTTCACAAAATAGTGACACATTTACTTATTACAATTGGAGGAAGTATTGGAAGTTTGAACAGGCCGTTAAGAGGTGGAATTTTCATGTGCACTCCCCCTCAAGGGAAACTCTACAAGCCCAACAAGGCATGAAACTTTCAAAACTTGACAGAACATAGTGGGTAGATATATACAACCTGATCTTCAGTTGGATAGAACTAGAGATCAATATCACCATTAAGGAATTTTTCTCTAATGAAATGCATATGGACTTCAATATGCTTTGTCCTTTGATGTTGAACTGGATTCTTTGCAAGAGCAATGCATCTTTTACTATCACATAGAAGATTAGTACTCCCTTTGACATTCATGTGTAACTCAGCCAATAACCTTTCAACCACATAGCTTCTTTAGCAGCTTCCATGGCACTCCTATACTCTGCCTCAGTGGAAGAGATAGACATTGTTGGTTGCTTTTTGCTACTCCAAGTGATAGCACTTGCACCAAGCTTGAAAATATATCCAAAAGTAGACTTTCTATCTACAACATCACCAACATGATCAGAATCACAATAACCAAATAATTATGCATCATAAGAAGAAGAATAAACAAGACCAAAATTGATTTTGCCTTTGATATATTTCAAAAAAAAATGTCATTTTCCAATGATCCTCATAAGGTTCTTACATAAATCTTGAAACTACTCCTACTGCATAAGAAATATCAGGTCTAGTAATATTCAAATAGATCAAACTACCAACTAGCTTCCTATAAAGAGTAGGATCAAATTTAGCACAAGTTGGTTTAGAATCAAACTTAACACCAACTTCAATAGGAATGGCGAAGGCCTACAATCAACCATGTTAAATCTCTTAAGTAGATTAATAGCATACTAAGATTGAGATGCAACAATAAGGTTATGATCTTGAATGATAATCATGCCAAGAAAATGATTTAATAAACCTAAATCAGTCATTTCAAAACGTTGTTTTAACCTTTGTTTGATTTTTACAATTAGACTTTTATCACTTGCTAGTAATCAAAATATCATCTACATATAAGACAATAATGATAATATGATTGTTATCAAACTTGACAAATAAATCATTATTAGAACAACAGTTAGTAAATCCAAGGTCTTGAAAGAAATAGTTAATTTTAGCATACCAAGCTCTAGGAGCTTGTTTAAGACCATACAAAGACTTTTTAAGCTTACATACATAAAGTTCCTTGCCAGGAGCCTTAAAGCCTTTAGGCTGACTCATATATATTTCTTCTTTTAAGTCACCATTTAAAAACTCATTTCAATATTCTTAGGTGAGAGAAATATGGTTTCTCCTTTGTCCATACTTCATGAGGAGTAGCTTGATGAAGAGGTTTTGTCATTTTAAAATATAGACAATAGTTTTCATATCTTCAGCCCATAAGAACTTAGGAACATTGGAAGCATGAATCATAGTCCTAGCCATTTCTAAGACAATCCTATTCTTTCTTTCTGCAATGCCATTTTGTTGAGGGGAATAGGGAGTGGTAAATTCTCTTTGAATTCCACATGACACACAAAACTCATCAAAGGATTTTTTGACATATTCACCTCCATTATCAGTCCTAATTCTCTTAATTTTCATATTTGAAGCATTCTCAACTAGAGCTTTAAATTCCTAAAATTTAGATAGGACATCAAACTTCTTCTTAATGAAATAAGACCAAGTCATTCTAGAATAATCATCAATAAAGCAAACACAATACAATGCACCGCTGAGAGAACAAAACTCAAGTGGACATCTTACATCATTATGAATTAGTTCCAATAACTAAGAGGAATTTGGATCATGATGTTTTTGAAATGGTTGAGCATGTTTCTTACCACGTAGGAAACTTTCACAAGTTTCATGTTCTGATTTTATCTTAGGAAGACCAACAACAAGATTTAGTCTAGACATATCATACAAAATTTTGAAATTTACATGACCAAGTCTTTCATGCCATAGCTGAATATCATTCCTAGAAGAGGAAGCAAAACAAGACTCAGAGACAAAACCATCAAATATATACAAGCCATTCTTTTGGATCCCAGAAGCAATGACATTTTTAAACTGATCTTTGACATACCATTTTTCTTGTAGAAAAACAACTTTATAGTTTTCTTTAGTTAGTTGAGAGCAAGACAAAAGATTCTTTTTCAGTTTAGGGACATACAAGACATTCCTAATTAAACCATTAGATAGCTTAACATTGCCACAACCTTCAACTCTAATGACAAAGTTATCTCCTAGATAGATATTCTCTTCACATTTGACCATATCTAAAAGGATATTAGGAATGCAAGTCATGTGCCTAGAGGCACCACTATCAAGAATCCATTCATTTTCATTTGAAGTTGAAAGGGCAATATACAAAGCAATAGATTTCTCAGCTACATTTGCTTGCTTTTGCTTCTGATTTTTCTTGAAATTATTAGGCTTGTTGTTCTTAGCATTCTTGACTGATTTATTAATCTTGACTCTACAATCAAACTCTTTATGTCCAAATTTTCCACATTTATTACAAGTTCCATTAAATTTGACTTTGAATGGTTGATTGCTTTTAACAGAGTTAGTCTTAGGATTAGTTTTAAATCTAGATTTAATACTAGAATTCTGATTTGGATTAAAATGTCTAGTATGAGAAGGCTTATGAGAAGGCTTATGATTTTGAGAGAATAGAGCTTGAGAAGCAGTCTCTTTTGAATCAAAGTTCTCCATGACTCTCTCTTCTTGAATCAACAAAGAAGACAAAGTTTCTAGATCAGGCAGATCATTCTCATTTTGATACTTAGAATTGAGGATTGAGATGTAATGTCTAGTATTTTTCATGAATGTTAATTTGAATTATGAAATACATTAGCTTGTCTTGAAACAAATCACATTTGCAACCATCTAGTTGAGCTTTAATGTTCTTAATTTTAGCTAGATAGTTTACAATTTTCTCATCCCCTTTCATGGGTGTTGTAAATAGTTCTAGAATAAGCTTAATGATCTTAGATAGCCTACTTCCTTCATGCATGGTCTCTAATTGCTTCCATATGCATCAAGAACTCATCTCTAATGCTTTGCAATAGGATGGATAAAGCTTCTTGAGATCTTTGAGAAAAGGAGCTAAGATTTTTAGGGGTAGCTTGTCTTCCTATGGGATGGTTTTCAATACCATTCACTAGATCCCAGAGCTTTCTAGCCATAAAACAAGCTTTCAAACACACTTTCTAGATGTTATAGTTAGTTGAATTCAAGAGCTGAGATTTATCCATTGAAAAATAGAAGAACTAGCCATTTTAGATGCTCAAATGGTAAATAAAGACAGATATAGCTAGAAAATGACTCAAAGAAGCTAAATAAAGACAAAGAACTAGCTACAGATCTTTTAAGTTGTTATATGACAATAAACAACCCAAATTTGATCAAAAATAGCTTGAATTGGTCAAGTTCTGGATCAATTTAATAGGGCTAGGTCGTGTTCCAATTATAGGTTGCTTTAACAGAAAATTAGCTAATTAATTGGTTAATTATGAGCTTAAAAACATAGCACAGTTCATCAAATCTTCAAAAATAGCTAGATTTGGTCTAAAATTAGCTTGAATTGGTTAATTTTAGATCAAATTTACATAACAGAGTCGAGGTCAAGTTACAGGAGCTCGGTAATTTCTTTAGGATCTTGGCTTGGTGAGCTAAAGGACGAGCTACACGAGCTTAGACTGAGTCAAGGTCAAGTAGCTCAACGATTTATTTAGCAACTCGTCGGGGCGAGCTAAAAACAAGCTCAAAACGAGCTACTTTAAAAAATAAAATAAGTGAAAAATAGCTCATACGAGAGTTGACACGTGGCACATATCAACAATACCAAGAAAGGCATGTGTCGTCGATTTAAAATAGATCCTCAGGCGGACGTGAAATTTTTATAAATTAAATTTAATGCCTCTTCGGGTCTGAAATCGATTCAAAAAACTACAACAAAAGACAAATAGACACACGTCAAAAGACTATAACAAGTTTGACAAAATACACGTGTTGCATTTTAATTAGATAACATTTCGCGAATGCAAATAAATAAGACAAATTGACTATTAATTAGAAAAAGAACCGTATACACATGTCTTTAATTAATTAGATTGCATTTCACATTCTAACATAATGCGATAGAAAATTCAAAGTCAAACAAGCCACTTGTCGAAGAATTAATGGCTTTAAACAATTTATAAACCAAACTTGAAATAAATTTCGCGTCTGGGAAAAAAATAAGACAGGTGTCACGATTTAAATGGAAAAAATAAATCAAAGACTGACACCCCGACACTTGTGAAGACTGACACAATTAGAATACATGTCAAAGAACAATTGGATCGCATTTTGCAAGTCTGACAAGTGTGAAAAGAAAGGCTATGTGTCAATTTTTAATTTTCTTAAACTTCACAATTCACAGACTTAAAAAAAATCCGTGGAATGAAGAAAATTAGAGATTCTCAAGATAAAGGAAAGCTAATAAACCCACGAAACAAAGGAATTTTGAAACCCGTAGTACACACAAAATTTTGTAACTGCGAGAATAAAGAGCTAAAACTTGACAACGCAAAAAAACTAAGACATGTGTCACTTTTCTATTAGCTCGCACTCTGCCAAAAATTGACAGATATATACGTGTCCAAATGTTATTAGATCACACTTCGCAAGTCAATCAAAAAGAATAAGTCAAACAAGATACGTGGAGCCTTTTAAATGGCTCGCATTTCGCAAATCTGACAAATGTGACAAGGTGGCTAATTTTAATTGGATCGCATTTCTTAAATCTGACAAATGCAATGGAAAAGACACTTGGAGCAATTTTATTGGCTCAAGTTTTGCAAATGTCAGAAATAGCTAGTTCAATTCTGACAACACAAAGACACGCGTAAATCCCTTATTAGCTCATGAATTTTAATTGACAATCAGATAAACAATATTCTGACACCTCAAAGCAAGATGGAGCAATTTGATTGGATTGAACTTTATAAAAACTAACAAATGTGATGCTAGATGGAGTAATATGATTGGCTCGAGCTTCGCAGTCAAAAGAAGTCAAATAAGTCTATCAGGGCAAAGCTAGATGGCACAAAATGATTGGCCCAAGCTTTGCAAAGACAAAAAGATGTTAGATCGAAGCCACTTGGCACTCTAAGAGTGGGTATGGCTTCGCAAATATGAAAATAAGAGCAGGGAAGCTACGTGAAATAATATTACGGCCCAAACTTCACAAAAACCTAAAATACAAAGCCAAATGGTAGAAAATGATTGGCCAAAGCTTCACAAAGGCAAAATTGCAAAAAATAAATAGTTTTACCATTAAAACGGACTTAAAAGCCCAAACAAACTAGATCTAAATAGGATCCACATTCAAAAATGACTATAACGGCTATTTAAAGCGAGAAAACTAGAAAAATAGCTCATGATTTACAGACGGATTCAAGTCGTAAATGGCTAAAATGAAAGCAGAAGCAAATATTTAAGCATACAAAAGCTTTAAACACAATCTAAGTAGCCATTTAGCCCATTTTTAATCAATATTTCAAGCAATATTAGGTGGAAATTGGAATTTTAAACCTGGTTAGCTTGAACACGACTATGGAACTTTTGGGTCTCACAGATCATCAATAAACTTAAAGTTTCTTCACTCTTTCAAGTCAAAAGACTTCTAGATCGATCCTGCACATGCACAATCACCAAGCTCTGATACCATGTTAGATTTAGCAGGGAAATGTAATCTACAGATCACAGATCCACCATTAATGTCAAAGATTATAGATTATGATGTACAGTCGATTAGACAAAGAAATAACTTGAAATAGATAGTGAATAACAAAGCTAAATGAGCAAGAGCTTAAAGTAAATAACAAGAACAAGAACACATTACACTAGATATAAGTGGAGAAACCCGAAGGAAAAATCCAATGGTAAAGCACTATATTTTATTATGAATCTAATACAATTTCACCCAACACTTCCACTTTGCTCCTTAGCTATTTAACATATCTCGCAAAGTCAGTATATCTTGTTTGTTCAATAGTTAATGTATTCAAGAAACCAACAATACATCTAGCCAATCCTACATACAACTCACAGTCTTTAATACAAGTCTGCATAGCCATTGTAGATAATTCGGATGGTCAATCCCAAGAGGGATCACCCAATAAATTGGGTGGGTGAATTAGTCAAACCGCTTCACTCTTTGAGTGTGAAAGACTTCACACATTAAATTTTGATTAGAAAAACTATAATCATATTGGGGTGTGCCCAAGTGGCTGGCTTTTTCATCTATCTTGATGACCTCATGGTCTTTTAAAAAAAGTGAGGAGATCATATAAAACATTTAGAACAAGTGTTGATCAGGTGCCGACAACATGAAATCTCTCTAAATCCCAAGAAATGCATCTTTAGTGTTACTAAAGGGAAACTCCTTGGACACATCATGAACAAGGAGGGGCCAAAATTGATCCAGAGAGGATAAGGGCAAATTCAAGCATTGTCCTTTCCAATAAGAAAGAAGGGAGTCTTTCCTTTTTTGCTTAACTTTCTCTAGCGCTTTGTTCCAATTTTGTCGAGTGACCAAAGCACATCACCAATATGATGAAGCCTCAAACAAGCTTTCAAGTGGAATAATGAAGGAAAGGTATCATTTGAGGCAATAAGAAGAAATATCCAAGGCCCCTACTCTGTATGTCCCAATTTTGATAAAGAGTTTCATTTTATATTGTTATGCTTCAAAACACGCTTTTCGGCCATCTTAGTTCAAAAGAATGAAGAAGGCATCAAAACCCTATTGTTTTTATGAGTTTCCACTGAAAAACCATGAGTTGAGATAAAATAAAATGGAAAACATGCTTATGTTATAGTTAAAGTTGTAAAACTAATTTATTCTACATTCTCAACTCCCACACCGTGGTGATGGTCCTAAGCTCTACAATCAAGTCAATCCTAACTCAAGAAAGATCCAGAGCCAAGAGAGGTAATTGGGTGGCTAGGATCCAAGAGTATGACTTGGACATCCAACCTTTGAATCTTGTCAGAGGAAATGGATTGTCGGACATTGAATAGCAAGAGGATGAAGCTCTCTCTCGACTCAAAATGATACAAAGGAGTGTCTATGTTATGAATGTGTAAGTAAAGACTTTCCCCAAGTACTTTTTGTAAATACCACCAATGAGTGGTATGTTGATATTTCCTACTTTCTTACTTATGGTGAGTTCCCACTCATCTTGACTATAAGAAAAGAAGAACTCTCAAGCTAAAATCAGCCAAGTATGTCATCTGGGATCATGTGCTATACAAAGAGGATTAGATGGATGCTTCTTGAATTGTGTGGACAAAGAGCAATAAGAAAGGTTTCTCAAAGCATATCATGATCAAGCTTGTGGTGGGAATTTCTCTACCATGGTGACTTCTCAAAATTATTCATGGTAGGTATTATTGGCCTACGTTGTTCACAGATGCTCAAGAGTGGGTTTCCAAGTGTGAACCTTGTCAAAAAATTTGTTAGGAGACCACAACTTGTGCTTCCTTCTCTTTGGTTGTGGTTATTGAAGAACCTTTCCAACAATGGGGCCTAGATTTCATTGAGTTCTCAATCCTCATTCAAGCACAGGGGCATACCTATGTGCTCATGGAAACTGACTACTTCACAAAATGGGTGGAGGAAATTCCATCAAACAAGCCAATTCTAAATGTATGTAACTTCATCAAAGAAAACATTATCATCCATTTTGGAATCCCTCATAATATTGTAGTTGATAATGCCACATATTTTCATCCATGGAGTTGACCAAATTTCTTATGGTTATGGAATCTCACTTTCTCATGCATCAGACTACTATCCACAAGGGAATGGTCAAGCTAAGTCAAGTAATAAAGAATATTGTGACCATTTTCCAAAATCTAGTTGATGAGAATTAGAGAAACTAGCACAAGAAGCTCTATGATGCACTGTGGGTAGACATGATTACTCCTAAAAAGGAAATTGGTATGTCACCATTCCAATTGCTCTATGGGATCAATGCAATGAGATTTCTAGTCACTTTTTGAATTTCAACCCTCCAATTAGTCAAAGCAATTGAAGATGGCCAATTTTGATTCTATTGACAAGAGAATCTTGTATCTTGAAAATTTGAATGAAGACAGATTCAAGGTGGTAGATCGAATAAAGGAACATCAATTGAAGGTGAAGAAGTTTTTTGATAAGAAAGAAAAGGAAAGAGATTTCAAAGTTAGAGATCTTGTCTTGTTATGGGACAAAAAAGGAGAGATCCAAAAGGAATTCATGGAAGTTTGATTCCTTGTGGTTAGGACCATTCCATTCAGAAATCCTTTGCGGAGAAAACACTTTTTACCTCTCATATCTAGATGGCACATATTTGGAATTTCCTTGCAATGGGAAATACTTGAAGTTGTATAAAAATGAAAGTGGTTTCCCCATGTACCATAGGTGAATTTAGGATGTGTTTTCCTTTCCCATTTGTGTGTTTTTTCCTTTCTAGTGTGGTGTGTTTCCTTTTTTCATGTGTGTGTGTGTGTGTTCATTCATTCATCCTATCTCTTGCTTAGTAATGAGACTCTGTAAATCCTAATGGATAAGGCACTTGGTCCATGATTGTGTATTGAGATTATGGAGTTCATGATTATCCTATCCTCACTTCATTTGATCCAGAACAAGTCCCCAAGTGAGATCCAATTGTTGTCATGTGTTTTTGCAAGGTCAAAATTCAAGTTGAAAACATGACAACTTTACCCAAGTGTCAAAAAAAAATTGTCTCAAAGCCCCTCCCGAGTCATCCTTTAGATCATCCTTCCTTTTGTCATAATCTTCCCATCCTTGAAAATCCTCATAATGTGATGAACAACCTTCCAAGTGTTTGAAATGTGGTCATGAGGTCATTCATCCATTCAGTGAAATGTTGTCAAAAGAAGAAATTTGTACTAAGCCTAGAAAGGTTATTCCTTAGCCTTTTCTATCGGGATAGGTGTGCATCCTCTGGGGTTGATCAAGAATCCTAAATTCATCTGGAGATGTCATTGAAGATTTTTAAATGTAATGAGAAGTTTAGGAATATTTAGGAAAGTTTCAGAGGTTTTGGAACAAGAACAGTGAAAGCGGGTTTTGGAGGCTTAAGGAGCTTGTAGTGGAAAAAGTACCTGAACTTCAATGGAGGATTTTGGGAGCTCCAGGATGAGTCAAGAGGAAAAAATATATCATCAAAATATTAAATAATCCTCTACATGATGGATTTTTCACATTCTTCACAAGACCTAAAGCGCTTCTCTCTGGAAGATCAATCTCAGGACTCACCTTGTATCCCAATGAAAAAGTAAATTTTTTTGAGAGAGGAGGAAGAATCAAGGTCTTTAAAACCATCCCATTGATCTTAAAATGGTCTTGGGAGTCAAATTGATATAAAATTTTAAAAAAGACCTCCTGAGCTCCAGGAAAAGTTGGTTTCATGTTTTGGGAGTTAGTCAATTTCACAGTTGGATGGGTGGCACATTTTGGTGTCCTAAAACTATCCCCAACTATTTATAGGAAAGTGGGGATATTGGGATAGTAGGGGAAAAAAAAAACCCCACCCCCCATTTGTAGCCCTTGGACCCTCATGTGACCCTCTGAATCCTTCTCGACAAGTGTTAAGTGATCATGTGAAAATTTGGCTAAGTTTTTCCTCTTAACCCTTGGGCACATTTTTTTCCCCAACTATCCCAACTATCTAGGGACAATTCGGGATAGTTTGGGAAAAAAAAAAATTTCCCACCCCTATCCCTTTCTCAAGTTCATCATGTGACCTCAAATTTTGTCTCTCAGGTGCTCTAACCTTTCTCTCTCATCCTCCCATCTCTCCACTCATCTCCTACCACTTGTCAAGCCTAGGGAAGGGGCACATTTTTTTCCCCAACTATCCCAACTATCCTAAGGATAGTTAGGATAGTTGGGACAATAAAATTTTCCCCACCCCTTTTCTTTCAAAACCAAGTTTTAAAGCATGCTTTCAAGGTTAAAAATAACATTGTTTTTAACTTTAAAGAGCTCTACAAACCTTTTTCACTCCATTCCTTCACTAGTTCAACCTAGAAAACCATTTTTGACATCTTGAAGCTTCAATACCTAACCTAAAAATTCATCATATATACCTATAAATTTCATCGGGGCAGCCATGAACATCGAAATGAAGAAATTTCATATCTCTCAAACCAGTGATCCGATCCGAACAAAATTTTCTCAAGTTGTTCTACAATCCAAGCACCTTCAAGAACATAGTGATTGAAACCCTATGATGCTCTTGGATTATTTATGGTATAAAAAACCCTCATTTTGTGCCCTAGTTTTGCTTTTTTTTTATTTCCAAGCATTCCAATGAGCGGATTGAGACAAAATTTTGAGCACGGATCCAGAGAGCGAGCCTATTCCAGTGAAGTTGTTTTTCATGGAAAACTGATAGGGGAAGTGTCATTTATATTTTTAGTAAGTATTTGGTCTTTCCACTTACTATAAATAGAAATTTTTTTAAAAAAAAACCTTTCAAATCAGTGCACTCAGAGATCAATGGTGAAGACAAACTAGGCAAATTTGGTCAAAAAAAAAAAAAAAAAAAAAAAAAAAAGTACTTTCTAAAAATAGTAACTATCAAAATCATCAAAAAGACATCAAAAAAAGTGTATGTAGTATGTTAGGAGTTTTGGGACATTGAAAAAAAAAAAGAAAAAAAAAAAAAAAAAAGCAATCCCCTACCTCCTACTTACTAAAAATAGAAAGTGTTTGTTTTAGGTGCAGAAAGTTGTTGTCTTCCTCATTTTTCTCACCTAGCAGATTTTTTCCATCATGAAGTTCAAATTTTCTAGTTTGGATCCCATTTCAACTCTTGCATCAGAGTATCCAGATGTGGGTGATAGTGATATCACTCACATGGACTTGGAGGATCTGAAAAACTGAATGTTTGGTGACCCAGGGAACTTGTGGAAGAAAGGATATACACAAGTGGTTTGTTTTGCATAGGTGGCCACCCATTATCCATCCAGAGCACAAAATTGGTGATGACTTGCTCAACACTATGAACTAGACACTCAAATCATATGGGTGGATGATAGTTCAATCTTGGCAGTGCTCACCCCCAAAGGAATATCACAAAGTATGCAGATCCCAACTTGGAGCAATATGGTAATCATCCCAAAGGAGTTTTCATCAAGAGAATGGTCAAAGATATATTCATACCTCCAGGGCCTTGCATTGGGGTCATGGCTAAAAAGTAGGTAAGGAAACCCTCTCGTGTGCTTAAGTCTTGGTCTAGGCATGAGTTTCACGAAGGATTCTTAGATGTTATCATTATTTTGAGCAGAGTGATGGGAGAGGAAACCACCAAAGAAGTTCCATGATTGATGGCATTGTTCATCCTCACCATCATTAAAGGAAATAAAATGATTGAATGGGGTCAAATCATCAGTGACAACCTCCATTTTTAGTTGCTCCAACTTCCAGTCACAAAAATTTTCCATGACATCATACTTAGTGTATGCTCTTTCCAGTACGAGATCTTTCAGGGGTTTGACTCTCACACCAAACATCTCCCAAAAGGCCCCCACCTATGAGAGATATCCATAACTTGACCTGAAAGAGAGTAATCATCTTTTCAAGGTGAATGATGCATTCACCATGTATGTTGTGAGATTTCTCAAAGGAAATCTAGAGTTGAGATTGTCCTCACATGTTGCCACATTTGATTCAAAGATATGGATCCTTCTTCACACAATTCTTGAATTTCTCATACATCAAGGGTATCTAGATTTGACCTCACTCTCACAAAAAACTTCCAAGGTACCTCAGTGACAATATTTTCATGTTCGAGCTTTATAGACAACTTTTGTCATGTCAATGGAAAACTCAAGAGCAGGAAGAAGAAAGGTGTGTCTTTCCCTATCTCTTTGGGAATTTTCTCTTGCAAGTATCTCATTGATGCATCAAATTTGGAAGCCTCTTTCTCTCAGTTTGAATCTATTCCTACACTTTGAGGGATAACTTTGACATCTGAGCACTCTCCTATATGTTTCATATCCTAACTTGCACCATGTTCCACAAATTGAGGACTATTGGGTGAACTGTTTTGACGATCTTGAAGTTAGGGAAAGGGATCATATGAGGATGACATAGAGAAAAGGAAGTTTTTTTTGATTGGTTTGAGGAGGGAATTGATGATGATGGAACAAAGTTGTATGACCTTGAGTATCAAGTGTGAAAGCTTCACCTCTCCCACAAGTTTCTTGGAGCATCCGGGAATCGGGGATATAAATGAAAGGACTGAGGAGTGATTTTTAGAGATCTAGAGAGTGGTTCAAAAAGAAGAGGGTGAAACATTCATCGAGTCAGGAGGTCTCCATGCTCTCAAGAAATAGTCATCTCCTCTCTCCACTTTGAAGGTAGTTGAGAAAGCTTCTAGTTCCACCCACTCTTCTGAAAGGCTTCAAAAAAGAAAATCAATGGAATCCAAGCCAACTCACTACAAGAGGACACACAAGAAGGTCAAATCATCTCAAGAGCCTACAGAAGGCATGGAACAAGGTGAATTGAACTACCTCAACCACCAATCATTCAAATAACTCAAAGCATTTCTTCTTCCATAGTCACACCCATTCAATGACCCAAGATCCTGCCTTCTCAACCAGAGCAAGAAAAACCATCATGCCCAACATTGAGCTAAAGAAAATGAAACATTCTCATGGGTACATGATATGATTGGAGGAGAGACACACATGAGCCAATACAAGTGGTGATCCTATATTTCTAGGCTATATCTACAATGGTGAAGGTAAAGAAGGGAAGAAAGCACAAATTGCCTCCCACTTTTTCAAGCGGCACTTCAGAAAAACCAATATGTGGAGGTAGCTCAACCTAAATTCATCAAACCTATCATGTGAGATGGCCCCATCAGATTATGAGATCAACACTATTCCCCTTGGACCAACACACATGAGGAGATGATCATCTATTTCAAGAGTCTTCCACTCACCTTCTCGCGAGAAAAGAGTATAAGGAGAGAAATTGATCAATTGGAAGACCATATAAGGACTCTCACCTCATACATGCAAAAAATTCATGGATCCAATGTTGCTTCATCTCTCTCACCAAAGAAGTTACTCCCATCAGTAGCTTTGACCCAGAGTCTATCGAAAAACACACAAGGTTTCACCATGCAGGAGAGAGAGAAAATGATAAATGGGTGAACAAGATTCTAGAAAAGGGTAAGGTGTTGCTTCTAGAGATCTTGTCATTGTTCAAGTACATGAGTGCAATGGCTGCAAAAAAGTAAGCATGACTAGAGAGATAGATTGAAAATAGAAAAGGAACATTAGGACCAAGGTGTTTCCATTGGTCATTGAGATGGGAAAGGTCAACTCTTCTCTACTGTGAGCAAGGGGTATTCAATTTAGCATCGAAAGACTTGTCTCAAGTTTGGGCTAGGACTCTGGTTTCTCATTATGAAATGATAAACCATGCTCTTAGTGAATTGGATTCATATGAGGAACACATTTCAAATATGCAAGGGGATGCCAATAATGAGATACAAAACTTGGAGTGCCAACAGTGGGTGAGAACACTTTGGGGATGATCTTGTTGAATCCATTTGAAGATCTTGTCAAGAAGGAGGTCGAGAGATCCATTTTCATTCAACGAAGACACATTGGAGTCTTTGGATGAGATAAGGGTAGTCATATCAAACACCATGAGGGATCATCAGTCTTGGTTCATAGAATGCAAGAACATCAAATCTCTCTCTCTCTCTAAAAATGGGTCAAGTCCTTGAGTTTTTCCACATCCCACAAGCTGAGAAAGTTTCACCTACATGATGACGGCACAATACAACAAAGAATTCAAAGGTATTGAGATCTCTCCTAAAGAACTTTCCAAAATTCCATCAGCAAGGTATCCATCGGCGGAAGCATCTTCTTCAAATTGAGTAGTTATCTTCTTTCTCTCTTCTCCCCCTTCCTCTCTTCCTTCACATTTTCTAATTCTTCATTGGGAGGTTGCACTTTTCATTTTCATCTTATTCACTTTCGTCTTATTCATTAATGTGACTATAGTTGAAAATTGTAATAAGTTTCCCTCAATTAATAAAAAGGGGACTTAATTTCTTTCCTAGGAATGTGAAAGAGTCACAAGTTGTAAAAGACAAGTGAAAAGACATGGGGTAGGTGAAGAGTCTCTTTTGAAAATTATAAATTGTAATGACTTCCTCATTCCAAGGGTTGTCAATTTTTATAAGTTCATGAGTAGATAACTACCAAGAATAAGAAAAAGATAAAAAATTTTTTCTTCTATTTCCTCTCTATATATGTTTTCCTCTTTCTCTTTCATTGTACAACTTTGTGAAAATGTCAATAAAGAAAGGAGTTTCAAATTTTTTGGATGAGTGAATAAGTGAAATTTTATGTTCATGGTTTCATCTTGTCTTGAATGGATCTCGCCTTATTCAAGCAGAGACCTAGTCCCAAAGCGTTGGTGAAAAATAACCAAATTATCCTAAATGACAAATTATTTCACCAACAGTCAATATGGATGTCGATATCACAAGGCCTAATTTTTGAATAAATAATTTAAACCCTATGTTAGCTAAAGGGTTTGAAAATGGACAGTTCACCAAAATGTGTCAACCCTAATTAAAAGCAATAGATTAATTCAATTAGTTAATAAGGATTTATTATTATATGTTACAAGGCATATAATAATGTAGTTATTTACATATATACAATGGAAACTAGGCTATTTGTAAGCATGTCAAACTAATACAACAATTAGAATTCAAACTAGGGTTAAGAAGATGACTTAGCCAATTTAGATCTCTTTCGGACTATGTCATTACCAAATCTAGGATGTATGAAGAATCGCGAACTAACCTAAATCAATTTTTTGTTGCCAAATTTAGGAAAGGTTAGGATCGTGGGAATGTTCAAGATCGAATTCTAAAATCTAACCACATTATACTATTTTGGACAGATATATCATAGAGTTTTGATTTTTCTAGGTTCATTCAAGGTTGCCTATATTGCACTTTTATGTTCAAATTCACCTACAACCCTAGTTTTTACATGTGTACCTACAAAATAAACTTACCTTATTACAAGAACCTTAAACACTCATTAGATCTAAAAATAAATGTTGTAAATTCTTGATTCGAACTAACCTTGACTATCACCCCATTTGTGATTCACCAAGCATTGTACTACATTTCGGACTCGAGTAGTTCTCCTAGTGCGTTGTCTGACAAACATGCATGTAATCTAAAACCCTTGACCTAGTTTTTCCCTCATGGTTCCACATCAATAACGAGCTATGCTACTTTTCTCCAATGAGACCCTTATGTGCATATGGGAAAAATAGATTTATGCCCTCCTACAATGTGATATGCAATTTGAAGATTTTATTTTTGCTTGCTTAGCTCAATATTTGGTACATAGATAGGTGTTTTCTAGATAATAAATGCTTAAGGTGAACTTGTATATATAGTAGTCTATCACTTTGAAATTTGAATCTTAGTGGTGTGCAAAGCCAACCAAAAACATAATATGTGAAAGAGAAAAACATGATAAAGAGACCCAATGGGTAGAAAGGGCCCAAAACCCGAATAGGGTCAAGATCGTACATCTCGGTCAAGACTACAATATGGTTTTGACCAATCTATATGGTCTCGGACCAACATCCACAAAAGTGAAATAAATAATGGAAAAGGATAGAGATCTCTATGAAACATCATAAAAACATGAAAAAAAAATCAAGTAAGCCATAAATTTAAGGATAAATCAAGCGGTGAAAGAGCAAAAATAAGGACTTGTGCTATTAAGAATTATTTTTATCATTTAAGACCCACATACATAAAGCTTGCCAAAAACATGATGTAATAATGATTTTGTGCATATTTTAATGTCTACAAATAAAATCTACCCTTCACAGCTTGTGATATAAGAATGTTGTGCTAATTAATGTTATTAGGATTTATAAGGAATGTATAATAAACTATTATAAATCCATAATATAAATTGTCAAAGATTATAGATTATGAAGTGCAGTGATTAAACATAGATTAAGATGTTTATATTGCACATTATAGAACATGAACAAGGAAATGATAGAAATAAAAATGACATAGAACACCAGATTTATAGTGGGGAAACTTGAAGGAAAAAACCCATTCAAAATAAAGCACTTCCTATATTAAGAATTTCGTATACAACTTTTGCCCATCACTTCCACTTCTCTCATCGGTCTCATAGAATGATTACAGAGCAGTTTCTCTCAATCATTCAATACAATAATAATCAATACATTGATCTCATTGATCTTACCAATTTGATATGATCTAGCTTATGTATCAATACGATACCAATGTATATGTTGGTCCAATCCCGAGAGGGATCGCGATGAATCTGTCGTGTCATTTCATTCTTAAATGTGGAAGACCGACATAATAAAGTTTAATAAATTAAACTTTAAAATAATATGGGGTGTAAAGTGGTGGTCCTCCCAAAGAGGTATCCCCACTTGACATTATCACCCCAACACTCCCCTTAATGTTAAGTGGGAAAAAAAAACAAAACATGTCAAATTACCTTTTTCTACAAAAGGATTTATAGATCCATAAATCATCAACAATGATTTAAGCTAACATGTAAATAAGGGAAATCATAAAATCCTTCCCATACATAAATTATTAGGACAAGTGATTTATATATGAAGACTTATATCAGATTATGGATCCTTTTATAAAACAAGGCATTCCCATAACTAATGCTTCGTTGGGATTTACAAGTAAATTCACATAATGTGAACATTTACTTATCACAAAATGGAGGAAGTATTGAAGTTTACAACAAGTTGTTAAGAGGTGGAATTTTCATGCATATTCCCCCTCAATGGCAACTCTAAAAGGCCCAACAAGGCACAAAATTTGTAAAACTTTACAGAACACAACAACTTTGTGAAAATATCTACAACTTGATCTTTAGTGGAACAAAACTTGAGATTAATATCACCATTCAAGACTTTCTCTCGAATAAAGTGCATGTGAACCTCGATATGATTTGTCCTTTGATACTAAACTAGATTATTTTCAAGAGCAATTCAGCTCTGGTTGTCACATAAAAGAGTAGTGCTTCCTTTGACACCCATATGCAGTTCATCCAAAAGTCTTTTCAGCCACACAACTTCCTTTGCTCCTTCCATAGCACTTTTATACTCTGCTTCAGCAAAAGAGATAGACATTGTTACTTGTTTCTTGCTAATCCAAGTGATGACACTTGCACCCAACTTGAAAACATATCCAAAGTAAACTTTCTATCTCAGTAGCATCACCAACATGGTCATAATCACAATATACAAATAATTTTGCATCGTTATAAGAAGAATAAAACAGACTATAATTGATTGTTCCTTTAACATATTTCAGAATTCTTTTTGCCATTTTCCAATGTTCCTCATAAGAATCCTACATAAATCTAGAAGCAACTCCTACTGCATAAGAAATATCAGGCCTAGTAATAGTTGAATAAATTAAGCTACCAACTAGTTGTCTATACGAGTAGGATCAAATTTAGTACATACATGTTTAGTATTTAATTTCACACCAATTTCAATAGGAATGGCAACAGGTTTATAGTCAGTCATGTTAAATCTTTTAAGTTAGTAGCATATTGAGATTGAGATGCAACAAGAAATTTATGATTCTGAAATATAACCATGCTTAAAAATGATTTAATGACCTAAGTCAATCGTTTCAAAACATTGTTTTAATTTTTCTTTGATTCTAACAATTGATTTTTTATCACTACTAAGAATCAATGGATCATCAACCTATAGAACAATAATGCTAATATAATTATTTTCAAATTTAACAAATAAATCATTATCGTAGTAACAACTAGAGAAACCAAGATTATGAAACAAATTATTAATCTTAGTATACCAAGCTCTAGGAGCTTGTTTAAGACCATACAAGGATTTTTTTAGTTTACGTAAATATAATTCCTTACCTAGTTCTTCAAAACCTTTAAGATAACACATGTAGATTTCTTCTTTCGATAATCATTAAGAAATGCATTTTTAACATCCATTTGGTAAATCTCCCACCATATTGGGTAGCCAAGCAAGAAGAATTCTCGAACAATGCTCATCTTAGCTACAAGAGGAAAAGTCTCAACATAGTCAAGACCAGTTTTCTGAGTGAAACCAAGAGCTACTAACCTTGCCTTAAATTTATCAATTTCACCTACAGAGTTATACTTGATTTTATAAAACCACTTGGATCGTACATTTGCTTCGCTTAGAAGGAGGAGGGACTAGTTCCCAGTGTTTATTTTTAATCAAAGCATTGTATTCATCTTTCATAGCATAAATCCATCTATCATTTTGACAGATTCTTCAAAATATTGTGGTTCAATCTCATAGAGGGTCATCAAAGCATGATAAGAATGCTAACTATGAGTTATCTTTCCAAGACTAACAGATTAAAATCCTTAAAAATATTTTGAGCCCATTTAGGAATCTTGGGATGCAAGACATTTTGATATGTCTCCCCCTCAATCTCCATCATATCTAGATTAGGATAATCAACCTCTTAAACTTTTGTTTCCATATTGTTAGGAGAAGGATTATCAGGATCTATTTTAGGAGAAACAGAGGAGGGTTCATAAGAAGCATCACAGAATGTTTTCTCTAAGACATGAACATTCTTGTTTTCAACTATGTCATGCTTGAAAGGGTCATAGACTCTTAATCCTTTAGTTCTACAACTATAACCAACAAAAATACAGAATAAGAGGTTGATATAGTTTTTTTCTTTTAACTTTTGGAATAAAAATAGAAGTAGGACTACCGAATATTCTTAAGTGAGAGATATTTGGATTTTTTTCCATACTTCATGAGGAGTAGTTTGATGAAAAGATTTTGTAGGAACTCTATTAAGGATATAGACTGCAGTATTCATGGCTTCGCCCATAAAAACTTAGGCACATTTGTTGCATGAATCATAGTCCTAGCCATCTCTAAAATAGTCCTATTTTTCCTTTATGCAATGCCATTTTGTTGTGGAGAATAGGGATTTTTCAACTCTCTTTGAATCCCACATGACACACAGTAACTCATCAAACATTTTGCTAACATACTCACCTCCATTATCAGTTCTAATTCTTTTTATTTTTAAATTAGAAGCATTTTCAACTAAGGCCTTAAATTCTTGAAATTTAGACAAGACATCAAATTTTTTCTTAATAAAATAAGACTAGGTCATCCTAGAGAAATCATCAATAAATCATACAACATACAAATCTCCTCTAAGAGAAGGAACTTCAAGTGGACTCTCATGTAGAATCAACTACACACAGATTGAACACCAATTTTTAAAAATCATTTCTCTTAAAATATTATCTCGGGTTTTATGAAAATGGACAAATTTTTTACTGAGTATAAGGATAAAAACCATTAAATTTCAGAGTAACCCAAATCATAATTATAAAGATACAACCTGTTCTTTAGAGGGGTTTAGCTAGATTTTCGCAATACCACAATGTCTTCAAGTGAGCTTCAATGTTTCCCATAAACCATTCCATTTCTTTGATAATGAAAATTATCTCAATCTACTTCAATTCATAGACTCCAATAAGTAAAAAAACTCTTAAATGTGACATTGAAACTCTTCACATACATCCTCTTTAACCACTTCTATTAAAACAAAACTGTGGAAATCTTTACCAATACTACATCAATCAATTCAAAATTGATCCCAATAGTTTCCTACCTCCAAAACGTCCCTCTCCATGCATTTACGAGATAATACCAATATTTGTTTTTGAGCAATTTCGATTTGTCCCTAAACCTTTGTATTGATTGACCAAATTTCCCTCCATGCAATTCTTTCACGTTGAATTTCTCCTCTATTGCTTCTAAAAAGAATTCCATGTAATCTACAAAATCGTCCCAAAATGAATTAAACTTATATTTCCTCAAGACTATACAAATTTATTAGTTTCAATGGCCGACTACACCTTCAATATCAAATAGATTTTCTTCATCGATTAAATTACATGAATTACATACAATCCCTACACTTTTACTATCATATTGGTAAATCTTGAATATCACGGTTCAAATAATAAAAATAATGCAATCACCACATAAGACACATGATCCATATCATGTCCTTCCTCTCCATTGAATGAACCTATATAATCATAGCTTCCTGCCACAACTCATTGCCTCTTAAAACAACAAGAATATACATAACTCGCCATCAATTCTAAGGCCATCCCTATCATATTTTGAGATGAACAAAGTGGTATAATATAATTACTATCATAGATTCCATGAACAATACTAACAAGTTACCTCTTCATACATTATTTGCATGCATTTTCAAGAAGATCACATTTTTATTGAGTCAAGATCTAGCTTACAAATTGACATACGTAGGTTTTCCTAAGCCTTCATGCCTCTCTCTCTCTCCTTCTATTACAACCTATCTCTTAATATATTTGCATCCTCTCCTCTTATTTCTCACTCTCCTACAACAAACTACTCAAAATGTAAACTCGTAACAACCTCCATAATTCATGGAACAAGAGTCTTAACTTGGACTCTACTTAACTTATCTATTCTAAACATGACTTGGGAGTTTCAATCACTCTAAATTCGCTCACCACTATCCTAAATTCTTTGACTTGACCCAAAAGCCTTATTTTTGGCATGAAACAAACAATTCCACTCTTTTATCCTTATGTACACTACAACTTGACAATTACACTAGAATCTAAGTTGCATACCCTATCAAATGTTCAAACAACATAACATAGAGGAGGGAAACATGACTTCATTCCCTCAACCTACTCTCTCATCACAAAACACTAACTAATCTTGATGCTCCCGCATCAGACCTCTCACATCACTATGAATCAGCTCTAATAAATGAGAAGAATTTGGATCATGATATTTTTGAAAAGGTTCAACATGTTCCTTACCACGTAGGCAACTTTCACATGTTTCATGATCAAATTTCATCTTAGGGAGACCAATTACAATATTTAGGCGAGACATTTCATACAAACTTTTGAAATTTACATGTCCAAGCCTTTCATGCCAAAGTTGAGAGAATTTATATATGAAGAAGAAAATCAAGATTCAGAAACAAATCCATCAAAATTATATAAACCATTTTTCTGTATACCAGATGCAACAACATTACTGAGTTCATTTTTCACATACCATTTATCTTGTAGAAAATACAAATTTATAGTTTTCTTTAGTTAACTAAGAGCAAGATAAAAGGTTTTTTTCAACTGAGGAACATATAAAACATTCTTAATTATTCCATTTTTTAGTTTAACATTTCCACAACTTATAGATCTAATGATAGAATTATCCCTAGATATATATTTTCCTCACATTTAACAACATCTAAGAGGATATCATGAATACAAGTCATGTGCCTAGAGGCACCACTATCTAGGATCCATTCATTGTCATTTGAAGTTGAGAGAGCAGTATACAGGGAAATAGAATGCTCAACATTATTTGCATGGTTTTTATTTTGATTCTAATTCTAATCTTTCTTTTGATTGCTAAATTTACTATTTTTAGTATTTTTAACAAATTTGTTAGTTTTACACAACAATCAGACTCTTTATGACCAAACTTGCCACATTTATTACATGTGCCATTGAATTTCACTTTAAAATTTTGACTGGTTCTAACAAAATTAGATTTAGGATTGAGTTTAAATTTTGATCTGAGGTTAGATTTATGATTAGGATTGACATTATTTCTCTTATGAGAGGGTTTATGATTCTGAGAGAACAATGCCTAAGTAGCAGTCTCTTTTGAATCAAAATTCTCCATTACACGCTCTTCTTGAATTAAAAGAGAAGACAAAGTATCCAAATCAGGCAAATCATTTTCATTTTGGTATTTAGAGTTAAGGATGGAGATATAATTTCTGAACTTTTCATGTATATTGATTTGAATGATAAAATATAACAATTTATCTTGAAATAGTTCACAGTTACATCCATCCAACTGAGCTTTAATGTTTTTAATTTTAGCCAGGTAATTAACAATTTTCTCATCCCCCTTCATGGGAGTTGTAAATAATTCCATAATTAGCTTAATTATTTTTACAGATGACTACCTTCATGCATGGTTTCTAATTGTTTCCATGCATCTGCTGAGAATCCATATGACCTATATGCAGTAGAAATTCATCCTTTATGCTTTGCAATAGGATTGATAGGGCTTCTTGAGATCTTTGGGAGAAGGAGCTAAGGTTTTCGGGTTTTCTTGTCTTCCGGTGGGTCGTGTCTCCACACTAGTTACAAGATCCCATAGTTTTCTAGCCATGAAACAGATTTTAACCTTATTCTCCAAATATTGTAATTTGTTCCATTTAATAACTAAGATTTATCCATTGAAAAACTAGAGGAACTAGCCATTTTATGCTGAATTTAAAAACCGGAGAGCAACATATTACAATTTTAAATAAAATGGCTTTATCTTGATAAAAAAATCTAGACAGCTCAAGAACCAAGAAGGAAGTCTACAGAACATAGAAAATAAGTAGCAAAATACTATAAATTAGAGGAGAAAAAATTATAAACTTTTTAAACTTTTAACCCCGTGATATAAAGGAATAGACTCCCACAGATCTAAAGAAAATTCAAAACCCGTAGTATAAAGAAAAAAATTTGAAAGTAGTTATACAAGAAAAATAATTAAACCCACGAACGAAGTAGGATATGACACATGTCAAGATCAAAACAAAGTGACATGGCAAGTGTCGGCTTTCCGTAAAATTCTAAAGTAGATCACCCTGGCTGACGTGAAGTCCCCATAATTTAATTAAAATAGATAACTTATCGAGTCCACAACATAGTTAAAAAACATGACAAAAAAATAAAGAATTATGCACCGAAAAATAGAAGAAACATGTTGTCGAAACCGGAGGTAGGATGTGGAGCTAATTACAAAACTAGGGGGCATGTGTCGTCATTCCTGAAACTTTCCACACAAATGAGCCCAGATGGATGTGAATTCTCGTGGAATTTAACATAGACAATAAATTTTTGGGTTTGTGACAGGTTTGTGACAAGGCCAACAGAAAGAAAACATGATGATCAAACAAGGCAACACTTGTAGAATAAGTATCAAGACAAAGCAACAAGACACGTGTCGCCTTTCCAAAATTCCCAAAGGTGATGCGTCTGATAGATGTGAATTTTGTAGAATAAACTAAGATTAATAGTTTATTGGTCTCAAATGTGGTTGACAAGTCAATTGAATACGCAACAAAAAAAAGGAACACGTGGAAAAAGATATAAAATCTGACACTATGAAAAGAAAATACATGTGGTGTTTTGCTATTAGATCACACTTCACAATGCAACAAACAAGTCTGAAGACTAATTAATAGAAAAAACCAGATAGATAGATAAACTATACATACATGTTGTTAATTTAATGGATCACTTTTTCACACTCTTACAAGGTTATGACAAAGAACAAATAATATGTGAAAGAACGTGGACACGTTCTATTGGTTCACAACTAACAAAGTATTAAAAAGGTGAAAAATGGTGGCTTAATCTTATTGATAACCACTACCATGATTAAAAAGACTAACAATTGTGAAATGTGAATAGACCTAGAACAATTTTATTGATATAATTTCGCATGTTACAAAGCAAGCTAACAAAATTCTGACAATGCGAAGAGCGTGGAATTCCCTTATTGGATCGTGCTTCATAACTCAAAAAAAGATCAATAAAAATCGATTGACGACGTGAACCTAGATGGAGCTTAATGATTGGCTTGATCTTCACAAAAATGGAACTTGTAAAGAATAAATATTTTTACTGTCAGTGTGGACTTAGAAGCACCGAACTAACTGGATCTAAAGAAAGCTATCTGGTCCACATCCAAAACAACTATAAAAATGGGAAAAACTTAAAAAGAACTTGTAGATAATGGATTTAAACCTCAAAAGACCAAGAACAGTCGCGAAACATGGATCTATGCACGCAAATGCATAAACAAGATCTAAACAACAAATTAACCAATATTCATAATATTTGGTAGGAAAAATTGGAATTTTGAACCTGTTTAACTTGAAGTCAACAACGGAACAACTTGGGTTTCGCACATCCGAAAACTTCAAATTTCTTCACCATGTAAATTAAAAACATCCAGATCTATCTCTACACAATCATAACCACCAGACTAATACCATGTTAGGATTTATAAGGAATGTATAATAAACTATTTATAAATCCATAATATAAATTGTCAAGATTATAGATTATGAAGTGCAGTGATTAAACATAGATTAAGATGTTTATATTGCACATTACAGAACATGAACAAGGAAATAACATAAATATAAATGACATAGAACATCGCATTTATAGTGGGGAAACTCAAGGAAAAAACCCCACTCAGAATAAAGCACTTCCTGTATTAAGAATTTCATATACAACTTTTACCCAACACTTCCACTTCACTCCTGGTCTCACAAAATGATTGCAAAGTAGCTTCTCACAATTATTCAATACAATAATAATCAATACATTGATCTCATTGATCTTACCAATCTGATTTGATCTCCCTTATGTATCAATATGGTACCAATGTATACATTGGTCCAATCCCGAGAGGGATCATGGTGAATCGGTCACGCCATTTCACTCTTAAATGTGGAAGACCGACATAATAAAGTTTAATAAATTAAACTTTAAAATAATATGGGGTGTAAATCGTGGTCTTCCCAAAGAGGTATCCCCACATGACATTATCACCCCAACAAATGTTAGATTTATTCCCTTTAACCTTTATAAGCTTTGGAAATGCTTTGTGTTGACTTGCTATTACTATGGCTTTAAAACCTTTTTAGGCTTGTAGATGGGGAAACTATACTCTTGAACATGGTTGGAGTGATTTAGACCTAAGTAGTGGTTGATCTTACATATGCTCTTCTATCTTAGGAAGTTTTAGGATAGCCTTTAGTCCTTTTTGGAATGTATTTTGCAATAGGTACTCTTGAGAATGTCAGTTGAGTTATTAAGTGTATTATACTTGCTTATATAGCTTTGCATGGGTTAAGTTTCACATTAAATCTAACCTATAGGATATGAACCAACCCAAGAAAATATATTAAATTAAAAACATGATTGTTGGGTGACAAGAGACGGGACCATGTGGGTGTAGCCCAAACCATAATACAACATGGTTCTCGATCCATATAATTTTGGACAAGTAATTCATGAGGACTATGTAGAAATATGGGTGAGATTCCCGGGAATAGTATATTACTTTAGATAAATGGAATTGGGAATGTGAATGACATATTAGTGTGTGGAATAAAGCAAGACATGTGGGAGACAAAGAGATGAATCATTTAGGATTATCAGCACAAGTCATAAAGTGTAGAGACAAATCCAAACTTGTCATTGCGCAAAGGATAAGTTTCCAATTTTAGGTGTTTACACTTACAATATTTTTCCATGCCTTATAGTTTCTTTGATTTTATTCTTGAATGTTATTGGGTATCGTACATCTTATTTAACATATTTATAACCCGCTTCTAACCTATTTACAATCTACTTATGACCTTTCATGGCCTAATTATGATCTACTTCCCCTCCTTGCCTAATATTATCCTATCATCCTTCCATAAGCTCCCATTAGCTTAAGGTTTATTGCTTACTTATCTAATTTATCTTCGATTGTTTCTTTTTAGTTGTGTGTTATTTAGGTTCCCATAACAATTATTTCTACACTTCAGTGATTCAATATTCAGACACACTTGTGGGAAGGTAAGTATATAAGTAGGTATGCTTTATTTGAGTCCATGTTTCTACACATATTTTTTTAGTATTTTGCTTTTTGCATGTTCTTTTCCCAAAGACCATATCATGTACACTTTTTGTGACACACAATGATCTTTAGTTAGGGCATATGTATACACCTAGTTTATCACTTTACTGACATTTGTTCTTTGTTGGCAACATGGGCACATTGGCTTCCCGCAGCGGTGTCCTCAGGGGATACTTCATGAATGGGGAGTAACCAAAAATGGTTACGTGCATCCCTTATCGTTGTATTGGGCTAGTTAGTTAAAGTAATTATGAGATGTCTTTGATGTATAGCTTCATTTTATCGTATTTCACATATTGTCACACCCCTAAAATCATCTTTTACAACCTCCTAATGACATCACCTTTCCATCCTCTTATAACCACCCTCATACCTACTTTTAGCTCACAGAGACCTTCATTGTTCCCCTTTTAGACCTCTAAGATCCCCTCCTTTCAAGTATGACATGATTATTTGACATATTCATCACTACATTTTCCTATTTGATGACATCAACCATGTTCAAATTCGTCAAGTGTTCATTTCCCCAACTTACCGCTATCGACCATGCTCAATATTGTTCAAAGAACAACTTTTCATACCAACAACTTAACCATGGTCGACACTATTAGTTATCATAAATTGTTATTGTTATCATATTAGTATTAATAATTGGTAGTTTAATAATTATCCATCAATCATTCGGTCTATCGGCACTCACCAAACTTCCCTTAAAGCCTCGAGGTATTGAAGTTGGTTTTATTTGTCTTGTATGCAGCTCACACTGGAGCATTGCGTAATTAAGATCTCCAAGCATAGGAGTCACACTTATCATGGTCTACCTATCCTTTAGATCTATTGAAGTGTTTAGTTAGAGGTTTTCCTAGGTCCTGTTCTAATCATTTGTAGTCCCCCACATCAACTCTCTCATAACGTGTTGTCATTACCATGGGGGAAGTTAATATGCCAATGGTGTAGATTCAATCGTAATTATCTCTAGCCTCCCTTTTCCTCTATGTATTTTCATATTTAAATGCTTTTTGATGTGCTCATGCATAGAGTAGTATATGGAAACATATTCTTTATCTATTACATTATTTATCTATTAGTTCTTGCCTTTACAATATCCATTTTAGTACTTACAATCATACGTAACCCTTATTTTGATTATAGCCTGATTACAACCTTACTATTAACAATTTACAATCGGGAGCTAGTTAGACACCACTACCCTATTCTAGATCAAGGATTTATAACCCTATATCTCCTATAGAGTGTAGAGTGTCATATTCCTAGCTCCACAACTTCATTAACTTACAACCTTAAGGCGTGTATCTTTAAAGAGCATGACCACCCTCATTATCTTAATCTAGATTACCCCTTATAAAGAGATAAAAAGGATATTTTATCAAGCCATTATTTATTTTCATACACATTGCGGATAAATTTGGGCACAAGATTAGACATTAATTCAAAGCATGTTATCCTAAAATGGATGGTCAAATAGAGGTATGTAAGTGAAACTCGAAAATCACTAAGATTCTTAGTAGAAGATAATCCTAAATAACAGAAGATGATATTAGCACATGTTGATTTCGTATACAAAAACTCAATAAATAGAAGTAAAATAATGAATTCATTTCAAGTGGAGTATGGTTGTAGTCCCAAAGATGATTGTGAGTTGAGAAACACAATTGATGTGAGGACAAGTGCTGAAGTAGAAGATTTTGCATCATGTATGCATAAATTTCATAGAGAAATGGAGGAGAAGTTGAAGGAAAGTGTAATGTAGTAAAAACAATGAGTTGATTAATTAAGTAGAAAACAATATTTCCAAGTAGGTGAATTGATTTTGGCACATTTGCATAAGGAGAAGTTCCCAAAAAGGACATACTGTGTAAAATCACGTGAAATGTTTTAGGCCTTGAGAGTTTTGAGAATGTTTTCAAAAATGCTTATGCGATAGAGATTCTAGATGGGGTGGGCATATCGCTTACCTTTTTTTTGGTACCCAAAATGGTCTCACTTCATTTTGGGGCCTCAGAGTTGAAATTTTGGAGCTTGAAAGTTTTTAATGCCAATATGCACACATTTTGGGTGGATATGAGCTCTCTGCATCTTTATGGCCGACTTGGGGTAGATTGTCGGGCTCGACATTGTTCTATAGTTAAGAGAAGGCTTTAGGGAAGCTTTATTTTCCCTTTGGTTTGACACAATTACAATAGAGATCTATGTTGGCACCTAGAAGTGCCTTGTGACATTTTGGGGATGTTGATTCAATTTTTGAGAAATTTGAGTTCTCCCCGTGGCTATGCAATGGGTATGAAGGTTTGATGGCATGATGATGTTCAAGTCAGAGTCGGCTATTGTTTTAATGCCTCTTTTTCATAGCTATTTTGTCTGATTTTTCCTTGAGTTATCATGGAAGTTGTATTAAAAGTGATTAAGCATTTATGCTTTAGAAAATAATCCCACATTCATTAAGAAGGTAACATGCAAATGGTTTTTATATAAAGCAATGCTTCATGTCTTGAGTGAAGCAATAAGAGCTCCACATAAATTAGTTGTTATTTTGGCTAAGTGTTTAGAAGTTTGCAGAGTCAATGTTTGAAATCGACTAAGGAATGAGTGAAGAGGTTCCATGAGCCCATAACTAATCAAAGGTAAACACATGACCCAATTCTAGGTGACCAGAATCATGGGAATCAAACAATTGAAGAAACAAGTGAACGAGCCCAAGAAATGGAGGCAGTGATTGGGCCACATGGCCCAATCACAGTCAACGATGCACTAATCAAGAACCACCATGTGGAATAATCACGCTCACTTGGTTACTCTGGTAAAATAGATAAAATGATTGAGGCAATGAAATCTCGAGTGAATCGACGCCCATAACTAATCAAATGTAGACACATGATGTGATTATGGGAACTTATAAACCCAAATAATGAAGGCATATGATTGGGCCACATGGCCCAATCAAAGGTGGTTAGTTAATGGTCAAGTCAAGTATAAGCACAATGAAGCTCAGGAATTAGAGGAACGTGATGTGGCCTGATCATGGGTTAATAGTAAACCAACCAAATGTTGACACGTAACATATTCTCTTAAGCTCGGGTGTTAGGAAAGGGAAAATAGAGAATGATGGGGGAGAATGGGGAAGGATCTCGTAACACATAACCAACCACAACGTTCCATGTGGCCCTATGAAAATGTGACACATACACCAATCAAAAGAAAATTGCAAATGGACTATAGTTGACAATTTTTTTCACAACTTTAATGGAGAAGCCATAGAGCTCTAGTTTTTTGCTCAAAACTTTTGATAAAAAAACTCTATTTTAAGAATGGATAGTACAATTGGAAAGCTTATTCGAGGGGATACATTTTGGTGTCGACTTGGGAGAAAATTGGTGTCTAGTTTGTAAGAAGTTCATGATAGGTTTTTGACACCTATTTTTACCATTTGTCATTCCTTTGATTCAAATTTCTCACTTTTGTACATGTGTAGGTCCCCTCAAGTGTTATTTAATTCTTATTGAGGTAAATTAGGACCCTTGGATCTTTTGTAGAAGTGCAACACAATGTTTAATCTATGAGGATCATCTTGATTAATTTGTTTCATGTTTCTTCCATCTCTTTAATTGGTTCCCTTTGTCTCAAATTCCCTTCATTTTCTCTTCTTTCTAATTCTCGGAAAGTTCTCACCAATTATATAAATATATGAAGTGTCATCTTCATCGATTATCTTCTAATCTTCTAGCTTAGCCATTTGGGTCCAATTTTGGTCCCTTAAGTTTGCTTAGTTTTGTAAGTGTTCATTTTAGCTCCATTTTAGGTGTTTAGGATATGAATAATTGTGATCAATTCAAGGATATTGTAATTCAGATCTAGGAGAGTAGTCTATATGTTTGATTAAGTCACAAATGAAGTAGTCGATTTAGAAGGAAACTACTATTATAGTTCAAAGTGTATTCACTCTAATTATTAGGATTTCCATTTGGTCATTTGGTGTCAAAGTCTGATGTGTAATCATTGAAACATCAATATATAAAATCCTTGTGGAATTTTGGTTTCATTTGCACTTGTTAACATTGCATTTGCTATATTTTAGATTACGAGTTATTATAGTTTGATAATTCATTAAATCTCATTATATGTGGTTTAATAATTTTCTCAATTGTGGGAGTTTGTAATAATCGTGTAAATCGGTGAAACTTTACATTATTTCCAACTCCTTAATCAAAGCTCTAATTTGGCCTAAATGACAAGGCACTAGTTGAAATTGGAATGGTCAACCCCTCCCCACCCCCTTAATCAAAGCTTGTTGTGTATTCCCATATGAGATCTATATTTTCTTCGTGTATATTCTTAGAGGACACATTGATATTAATTAGGCTTCATACTTACTAGGTGTGTTTGCATTTGTTAAATCCCTCTATTAAAAGGCTTGGAAATTATGGATATCCTCATATTTCTACATTAGAGAAATTTTGGTATGTGTATTTTCCTACAAATGCATGATTATGTCAAAAGTGACACTTAATGTGGTGCTTGATCATGGAGGTTACAATTTGTGAACGAGATCCCTCGAGTGTATTTGACTCCATTTTATATAAAATTTCTAGGGTCTCTCACATCGGCCTTGCAAAACTAGGAGAAGTAGAGAATTGACCCCCTTCTCATATCAATTGGTCTTAAGTTTGACCTAATTTAAGAAGAGATCCACTTGCTACAATTGAATCACTTTTCATCTCTCTTCACCAAATCCACCAGTGCAAATTTGGGCTTCAACACAAATTTGTACCCTTACTTTTCTGGAACAAGGGAGTGATGAAGGAACACATTTAGATTCTACAATTGCATTTTAGAAAAAATAATTATGTGAGAAGGCGAGGGAATAAGTTGAGGTAATATTGGATAAACAGATAAGTAAGAAGACATGAGGCAACGATTACAGGAGTACTTGATTAAGTGGACAAATGTATTAGTTGAAGACACAACATGCACAAGTGCGTTCAAAGTTGCCAAGTATGGGAAAATAATTGAAGAGCATACAAAAGGTTCGCGAGCAAGAGCTAATGGATAACTTTGCCACCTGTATTTCTAACACAAGAACATTTAGGTTCACAAACAATCTTGCATGAATAAAAAGTTAGCAAATAAACATTATTTTAAGATTATTGTTGTTGCACTTCACATGGCCCAATAAGTACATATTTGAAAATTTTCGCTCTAAAATAAGTAAAACACGTAACTTCATCTAGTAATTAAGATAAAGCATGTGGATTCATCACACATGTATTATGTGAACAACATTAATAATGTAAAAATTAAGTTTATTTTTGTTGCACTTCATGCTATTTTAAAAGGATATCACAACAGATTGAGGGCATAAATGATGTTAGGAACACTTAATAAGCACATACTTAATTCTCGTTCAACTACATTACAGGAATTAAATAAAATACTAATAAATGCATTTATTAATCTTGAGAAAATTCCTAATTCTCCTTTAAGATGAATATTGCTAGCTTCATGATATTAATGTTGGTGAGCTACATCATGTTACTTTTTTTTTTGTTGAAGGTCTGGACTAAATCCAGTCTTCTTTAGCTTAGATGCAAGGTCTGAGGGGTATCCATTCCGCCAAAGTCGCCCGGGCACAATCCCGACCTCATCCCTTTTGAAGACGCCTTAGGCCTTTGCACTCGACAAGAATTGATCCTTGGTGGGCTCTTTGAGAGCCTAACAACTTCACCAATGGACCAAATGGTTGTTGGCATCATGTCACATTTTGAATTAGAGAGCCGAAAATTACCCCGATACACTCTTCCAAAGCCTCCTCGCCCACCTTTCGTAACACCGGTCAGCAAATCTATGGGTTGACGTAGGCCTCGTGAATGGTGCCACAGGAACAATCACCGACATTGTCTACGACGCATCAATGCAACCACCAGCATTATCTTTATTTGTTGTTGTCAAATTTGATAGATGCAACGGCCCATGTTGGGATCCTCTAACCCGTTACATATTCCCATACCCCCTATTTCAAGAGGGAATCGAAGACAATTGCTGATTAAAATGGCCTGGGGATTAACTATCCACAAGTGGCAGGACTTACTTTGTATAGAGCAACCATCGACATTAGAACCATCAAAGGCGTGGTTTGACATTCACAGCTTTCTCTAGAGTTCTCTCGCTTGCAAATCTGCTGATTTCACATGCTTTTTCATTCGAGAGATACTCAAAAATGGTGTACGTAACAACACTTGAGCAAGAAGAAAGGAGGAGTCAAGACTACTATCACTCACCCTATCGTAAAAGCTACCCTCTCGCTTTGATAAAGACCTCCACCACTACTATACTCAACACTTCTTCTATCCAAAGCGCAATGTTTGTTCAAGGGGTATCAAATGTAATCATGTTTATCAAAACTAAAATTGCCCACTAAAGGCTACCATTTATGATATAAATACTGCAAATGTATACATGTCTCATTATGTGCACGCATATCTACATTTATTTGATGTTTTGAAATATGATATGCAACTTTAATTTTACGAAGTCAGAATAATTAAATGTACACATACGACATTTCAATGTAATGTTTCAACTAAATTCCTACACTACAACTATCAATCACACACATTATCAACTGTACAATAAATGTTTTTCTAACAAAACACCAACCGAATAACCGATGCACAACTAATAAACACGAATTAAATACATACAACATCAACTATAAAATAAATTAACTATCGAAAATGGTATCAAATATATTCATGTACGAATTTTTAACAAGTTTGAAATGTAGAAACAACCTTCAAATTAAGTGGCCCATCTATATTTCTACACTTACAAAATCAATCACACCCCTAATCAACATCAACTACAAAAGTAATAATTATACCTCTAAAACAAATAACATATACTGTTCGGCGTTCACATCTCATGAAACACATGCGATCATAGTCTATTTATAAAACATACATTTGATGGATGTCAATTTTGTAAACAAGGTTGTCCAAAAAGACTTTGTTGTAATGGTGATTGTAGGTATGAGAGAACACAAGTATGTTATTGTGCACACATCAATCTCACACGAGCCTATACGTGGATGGATTATAAAATAAGTTCCCAATTCGCTTGCATAAATTTTTATTACAATTTATTGTCTTTATTATTAAGCATTATCGTATTACTATGAATATTTTGATACATACTTACAAGTTCTCTTATATTTTCTGAAATTCAGCTTTCAAATCACACTTTCTATGGATCATTATTGTTGAATAACTTTTTCTGAATATAATATATTATATATGTTAATAAAAATAAAGGATAAACTTATTAGAAGGAATAAACTCGAAAGAATAATGCATTTAACTCAAAGGATGTGATTGAAATGGCTAGGGGATCCCACTGGTTTACCCAAACCTGAGTTCGATTCCCACTGCTAGATTATAAGACAAGAGAGAGAGCTTCCATCTATAACCCCACCTTCAATTCGTAGGAAGGAATGAGATGGGTCTCTATCTGAATGTCACATTATTATCATACTAATTTTTTTATTGTTTAAAAAAACAAATAAGAGGAAAAGTAAAAATAAAGAAGAGCCTCCAATCCAATCATCGTCGACGCGACCTCCTCGGTTCGACCAAGTTAAATATGTTTGATAGTCGACAAGTAGTCACCCTCTCCAAGTCTATGCTTTTGGCTTTTACAAACGTTGCTTCTTAGGTCAAGAAGACACATATTTTATTAATAGTTTAACAAACCGACTTAAGGATGCCATTCGTCATTTCGCTCACCTTCCTCCCATAATTGAGTGAGAGAATCTAGAGATCACATATACCAACATTCTTCATAAAATAAAGACAAACTTTCATGTCCGCCATTGTATTTTAGCATATCAACAAAAGTACCCACGATCATTCAAAACCTAATGTGCCACCACCATTTATTTAGCCAATGCTTAATCTGCAATATGGTCACTATAATTAATTATAGTTCAACAAATTTACAAATTAATAAATAATAATACTTCATTAAATTTTTTGAATAACTAATCATTTCTAAATTTGAGGAGACTCTATATAGCCACTTTAATTATATATCTTTTTCTTAATCATATTTAACTTTATGTAGTGTTAATGGGTTTAAATTTGATAGTTGTTTACATTTTTGTTTTGTTTTTTGTTGTCTAAAATATTCGTCTCTTTTCATTTATATGATTGGTATTTTATATATATACAAATAATATATATAAATATATATTAATAATCATTAAAATAAATGATGATGGTTTTCTATATCTTTATCTAATATAATATTAATATTATTATTTTGAATATTTAAAAAGGTAATATTGAAATTTTATCGTCATTAAAAACTATTCGATGGACATAAATGGTCATCGAATTTAAAGCTTGTATAATGATCTTATTATATTTTTGTTTTTATTGATAATTATTTCCAATTAATACCTTCATCGTCATATAAACTAATATTTGAGAATGCAAACGCTTGCATATCAAGCGTCGTATTTAGAGCTTATAATTCTATTTCTTCTTTTTACATATTTATAAAACAATTTTATTTATAATTTAAAGATACTATTTTTCATGATAATGAATTAAAGATAATCCACAATAGAGCCATAATATTATGTTTAACTAGTTTTGATTTACAATTTTTATCATTTTTTTAAAGCTATATATGCAAAGTATGCAAGCTTAAGTCTTAAATTGACTAGAGTTATAATTCATGTATGTTAGATTACTTAGATACATGGGATTCTTTTGTATTTACACAAAGATACAATACAATGCAAATATTATAATATATATGTGTTTGTTTTAGATTTATCATATAGTTTCATCTATCAAGGGTTTCATTGAATAACAAATCCATCTTCTATAAATTGTCTAGTGATTGGTGACATGTCTTTAATCTAATTCCACCCCTATGTTAGGTTAGAAAACATTTTCCCAAGGGAAACAAGGGCTCCAAACTCTACCATATGCCAAAGATATCACAATTTTTAGATTGCTTTTTCCAAACAAGAAGAAAAAAATCCCCTATGACAGCTTAAGTGTCCATGTTAATTTAAAGTTAGCCATACATTATAAATTGATAGCTCACGCCATCAGCACTCAACCACCACCACTTCCTTGCTTGTCATTGTCAGAGGTTATGGTATGCATATCGATTTCATATTATAATGGATGGTTACGATGTTTACCATATAAGGGTGCATTGAGTATTAACGAGTCCTTCCATTTTAACATACAATGTATTCATGAACATAATGAAAAAGATGATATAAACTTAAGATGATGCATTTATATTAGGAAACCGCAACAATATGCTTATGTATTTAACAAGCTTAATTTACATTAAAATTACACGTGTAAAAATGACATGTGGGAAATTTAAAATGAAAAGGCATAAAGCCAAGGAATTCAAAATTAGGGGACAAGGGGCCAAAAGGATGACGACCTTTTTGTATATAGTATGGAAATGGCATGACCAATTTTGTATTGTTTAGAAATAGTTAATACTTAGGACCACAACAAAAATTGAGAGAGAGAGAGAGATAGAGAGATGGAGAGAGAGAATGTGAGCGAGAGATCAAACAACACATAGTTGAAGGGGGAAATCAAATCAAAGACATTGAAATTTATATGGGACATAAGAGAAACATGTCAAGGTCAAATGACGCGCAAGGACATGCATCGACAAATGCCCGACTTGGACCAATAATCAATAAACACATAAACGACCTAACACCAAAGTTGTTAATCGTCCCAACCAAAATTAAGGTCTCGCACATTAAAAGTGCATTTGCATAAAAAATAAATTGTTAAGAAACGATGAGTGAAAAGTAGAAACTTCAAAAGTAAAGTAAATGAGGCATCACACAAAGGACTATCTTGTTAAGAACTTTTTTTTTTCAGACCCCCTTTTTATTCACTAAAGAGATTCAAACTTTTATGGAAACATGTTCGTACGACTCTTGAGTAGAAATTAAAAACCAAGGAATTCCTCAAAATTGGCTCAACACTCGTATCACAAACTTCTATATTTATATCAATATAACATGTACATTAATAAATAAATAGTTTGTATATGTATATTAATGAACTTAAATTAACAATTATTAAAACAAATGATGGCGGCCTTTTATATTTTTATCAATATAATATTAATAGTATTATTTTGAAAGGTAAAACTAAAAAATCATTATCATTAAAAAATTCTACTGCATAAATGGTTGTCAAATTTAAAGCTTACATAGTAGACCACTTATACTCATGGTTTTTATCAATAGAATTATTTCCCAATGTCTTCATCATCATATGAATTTATCTTTGAGAATGCAAACGCTACACATCGAGAGTTCGTATTTAGAGCTTATACTTCCATTTTTCTATCTTTTACATATTTATTAGGTACTTTTATTTGTAGTATAAATATATTATTTATCATAATAATGAATTAAAGATGAGCCATAACAAAGCCATAAAATTATGCTTACTAGTTTTGATTTACAATTTTTATCATTTTTTCAAGTATATATACAAAGTATGCAAGCTTAAGTCTTAAATAAATGAGAGTTATAATCAAGGTGTATATAAGATTACTTAGATGCACAAGAGATTCTTTTCATCTACACAATACACAATATAATATATATATATATATATATATATATATATATATATATATATATATATATATAGTTTCATTTATTGAAGGGTTTCTTATCAATAAGAATCTTCTTTATAAATTGTCCAATGATTGTTGATATAGGGCTTCAATCTAACTCTACCCTTCTTCAGTTCATAATCGTTTTCCAAGGGAAACAAGGGCTCCAAACCTCATCATATGCTCAAGATATATCAATTAGATTGCCTTTTCCAAAAGAAGAAAAACATCCCTATGAAAATCAAGTGGATATTAGTTTAAAGTCGACCATTTATATTGATACCTCGCAACATTACATTCAACCACCACCACTTCCTTCCTTGTCATTGTAGAGTTATGCTATTCATATCGATTTCATAATATAATGGATGGTTATGATGTTTACAATGCAATGATACATTGAGTACTAACGAGTCCTTCCATTTTAACATATAACGCATTCATGAACACGATGATGAAGATGATGGAAGTTAAGACGCAGCATTTATGTTGGGAAACAATGACAATATGCTTATAGATTTAACATGTCCAATTTACATTGAAAGTACATATATGTGCAAAAACAACATGTGGGAAATTTTGAAAAGAAAAGCTTCAAAGCTTATGGAATTCAAAATTAGGGACAAGGGGCCAAAAGCACGATGGCCTTTTCATATTGAGTATATAAAGGACACGACCAATTCTTTATTTTTTAGAAAAAGTTAATGCCTAAGACCACAACAAAAACATGTTGAGAGAGGGGTAAGGAAAGAGGGGGAGAGAAAACAAACAACACATACTTAAAAAGGGTAAAACAAGATCAAAGATGTCACAAGTTACACACAACATAAGAGAAACATGTCCAAGGTCAACAACATGCAAGGAACACACACTAACAAGAGCGCGACCTAGACCAATAATCAATAATCGCATAAATGCGCAACAACCAAAGCAATTAACTAGTCCCATACGTGTAAAAATTAAATGTTAAGAAATGACAATTGGAAAGTAGAAGCTTCCAAAGCAACTTGTAGAACGAGGCATCGCACCAAGGAATTATCTTGTTAAGAACAATATTTTTTGACCGCCTTTTATTCATTGAAAAGAGTATAACTTTTAAGGAAACATGCTTGTGTACAACTCTTAAGTAGAAATTGAAAACCACGGGATTCCTCAAAATTAGCTTGCAACATCGTATCACAAACTTCCATTAATTGACCTATATTGCAATGTCATCAACAAATATTAAAAACATTAGATACCTAACACCCACATGAGGAATCAAATGGAAGATACAAATAAGTAAAGATCATACATTGGACATGAAGGCCACACAAAATCTAAAGAGGGTACAACTTGAAGCACTAGACCTAGAACACCCCATTATCTACATAACATTACATCTGCGCATAGTTAGAGTTCATCACAATGCATGGAGGACATGAAGAATGATTTTATTTATGTTCGCGTGATAATATTTTTATGTACACTAGATACCAATGTGATATCCAACACCCATATGAAGAATATGATATCTAACACCCACACGAAGAAAATGAAAAGACCTATACAAATAAAGATTATACATTAAACAAGAAGGCTACACTTGAATCCAAGGAGGTAACAACTTGAAGCACTATAGTTAGAGGACTCCAATATTCATATAACATTACGTTCATATAATTAGACTTCGTCGAGATGCATGGAGAACAAGAAGAATAATTTTATTTATGTTCACGTGATCATAGTGGCATATAGAACCATAAAGCAAAAACATTGATGTTCGAAAATAGACTTTATATTTCATAACGACAATAAAGGTTGAATTGAAAATTAGTATGACTTTAATAGTAAAAGAACTTTGGAAAAGACCCATGTTCAAGCTTTGAAATTACTATGATGCATCACATAATATAATCCAAAATGTCATTTTATTTTAACATTTGAACAACCCACCTTTTTTCAAAACCTTTTACTATTAATCATGAATTGTTGGAGCCTTAAAATCTTATCGATTACATAGATTTGATTATTGATTTTAATCAAACTTTAATTAACTTTTCTTCTTTAAACAACAATATACAACTCAAATATTGATTTTAATCGAAGTTTAAAAAGTTGCACTCAATCTAAAAGTGTATGACTTGAAGCACTAGGGTCGAACACCCCCATATTCCACATAACGTCACATCCTTATATTTATAATTTGTTAAGATGCATGGAAGACAAGAAGAATACTTTTATTGAAGCGGCCACATGATCATAATAATACATACGAATCACAAAGCAATAATATTGATGTTTGACAATAGACTTAACATTGTACAAAGACAACAAATGTTGAACTCAAACTAATACGACTTTAACAATAGAAGACTTTTAAAAAATTCGCTTATCAAATTTTAAAAATCACTATAATATAATCTAAAATTTCATATACTTTTGAGATTTGAAAGACGCCATCTTTTTCAAAACCTTTTACTATTAATTATGGATTGTGAGAGCCTTAAAATCTTATCTACTAAAATAGACTCAATTATTAATTCTAATCACTTTCCTTTGTTATTGATTTCAATCAAGCTTTTACTAAATCAAAATGTACAATCCAATTATTAGTGTTGATAAACTTCTAAAACAAAAATATATCAAAATGTGAACATTTTCCTTATTATGACTTTTTCCTCGTATATTACATCCCCAATTATTAATTTTAATCAACCTTTACAAAGTGGGTGTATTCCAAAACACATGAATGTCAAAGAATCCCATCCAGTAGTACCAAATTGAAAAGATTTTACTCTAGTGTTGCCACATGTTTGATTTTCACACAAGATGGGCCTAGTAGGTAATAATAATGTGTGTGAAATGGAAAAAAAGAGAGTGAGATCCCCAAGGAGCACATTAGACCCATAGAGTGAATAATCATGATGACAAATAAGGTTGCTGAAACATTGAAACAACAAAGGCAACAACATTCATTCATGAGCCCTTTCCCACTCCAATACAATGTTCCCACAACCAACATGAACATGGACATGAATGATGACATATTGCTCTCGAGAGGAGTGATGCCATTTTAAATTCCCCACAACCCTCATTTCTAGAATGTCGAATATATATCACCTCCCAACATAAAAAGAACACAAAATGGGAGAGTTAAAATTATGGTACCTCAAAAGGAGATAGTCATCTTCAAACTCAAAAAAATGGATCTGACCACCTTTGCTCAAAACCCTATTGCATTTCAGCATATGCCCGCTATATACCTTACAAACTCTGTCTCCACTCCTTTTCCCCAAACACTATGATTATAACCCCCACTATAAGTCCTCCTCACCAATAAAATATTTTATTTCCGCTTTCCCAACCAATAAAATATTGTTTTCCCCTTTGCCTTTTTAAAATATCCCGGAAAATCATCGCTGTGTTTTTTGTCCGTCGCCGTGTTTTTCTCCCGAGAAACCAGGCCGGTTAAAGCTCTTTGCCTGTTTGCCGGCGTCGCCAGTGTAACATTCGTTTTTTGTCGTCACCACAAACCGCTTTCTTACATCAATACCGCTTTTTAAGTAGTGCGCGGAGGGCAGTGGGAAATTTTATTTTTGGACGAAATCGCGAGCAATTTTTTTACCGTGGCGGCGTGTGATGAAGGCAGGATTCTTGAAGTTGTGGTGGAGAATCGGGTAAAAGCTTTGAAAAATCTGTTTGAAACTGAGCATTTTGGCTTTCATTTCGTTGAATTTCTCGAGTATATTTTGTAGAAACCCTCGTTTTCGTCTGAGAGACATGTAAATTTTGAGGTTAAGCAAAAATGTTGCCGATGGAGCAGAAAGCATACGGAACAAAGCGCATACTAGCCAGGAAATGTTTTCCAGAATGTTTTTAATGAAAAATTTGGTTAGAAAGCGGGTTTAGTTGAAAAAATCGGTGTCAGCCGTTCTCAGCAAGGATATTTCATTGTAAGTTTAAGTGCTCTGTGACATTATTGCGGCAGAGGCGTTGATTTTAGATGAACCTTTGGCAACAGTCGATTTGAGTGGAGTTTTTTTAATTTTAAGGAACATAAACCCTTTACTTCGTCTATAGATTGAGATATTTGTGGCATTATTGTCTGATTTTAAGCTTCCTTAGCCGTTCCCTTACGATTTTGTCTGCGCGATAATTTATTTTTCTCGCTTGTTCGAAGCTTTGTTAGCGACTATAGTCAACATAGCTTTCTTAGATTTTTCTCCAGGTCAAGTTGTCCAAAATCCTTTAGAGTATATTCCTAGTAAGCACACCGTACCGATCTTCGACCAAAGTAAGCTTTTAATTCTACCTCTTGATTATTTCGAAAGCTTAGAAGCCCCAAACGTTTCTGTTTAGTAGTCTTGTAAGAAGAGAATATAATGTTTGTCGGTAGGAGGTATGGGCCATTTGCCACTCAGCACTGCTGCAGTTCCAAGAAAACTAAGAGTTGGATTACGCTGAAACCAAGCAGGAAGGAGTTCATGCAGAGCCAGCTAGTGTTTAAAAAGGTCGTAGAGGAGAAAGATAAAGAGAATCTTCTGTGAATCGTGATCAGGAGAGGCCACAGTTGTAGTTTAAGTTTGAGAGATGAGATTTGTGCAAAATCGGTGAGACGCCTGACTGGATTATGTTGACATCAAGTCGGAAGGAGTTCATGAAGAGCCAACTAGTCTGTAAAAAGGTTGTTGAGGAAAAAGATAAGGAGAATCTGTTGTGAACGAAAGAGGCCGCAGATCGCTAAGTTTGAGGAGAGGGATTTGTGCAGAAACAGTGACAGTGTTGGCTGGATTATGTGGAAACCAAGCCGAAAGGGGTTCATGCAGAACCAGCTAGTGTGTAAAAAGGTTGTTGAAGAGAAAGATAAAGAAAATCTACAGTGAACAAGAAAGGCCCCAGCTATAGCTTACGTTTGAGGAGGGGGTTGTGCAAGAAAGTTTGACTGACTCGGAGGATCAATGACCAAGGAAATGGGTACCACATTACAGCAAACCCTTCGAGGTCTTTGCTGCAATACGAGCTGGAACTATGCTGTTTTTTGGAAGCTCAAACATGGACCCCGCACGTAAGTTTTTCATTTGTCTTATCACGCTGTTATCTTTTCATGACAACTTTTTTGGTGCTTTTTAAAGGGCAAGTAGTGTTAATGTGTGTATTTTTCAGGCTGTTGTTCCGTTTCTGTCCCTCATTTGAAACTTATGTCATAAAAGAGTGGAGTTCTCTGCACTTGTTCATTTGCATAAAATTTTCTGGACGTGCCTTCATGAAAATTTCTAACTCTGATGTTTTGGGTGAGCTCCGTCATCCTTCATGAAAGAAAGTAGTTGTTTTGCGAGGAATCTTAGATGAGTTATAAAGCATAATTTTTAATGCATATGAAACTAAAAAGAATAATTAGATTAGACAAGCCAAGAAGAATGATGCATAGATATAAAGGGCTACGTTATGTTCCACCGAGTCTTTGGAATTTACTAACAACAGGTTCCCAACTTTGGCTTAAGGTTGTAAGAATAGGCCCATCTTTTCAGTAAATGTTTTTAGGCCTAAGTTCAATTTTTCTAAGGCTTAACTGCCCTATCCAGTCATTTAAGAGGTTTATTAGTTATTCATCCAACTTCCTGTTATAGCCTTCTATGGCCGCCAAGTTTTGATAAACAAGAACAAAATAATAGAAGAACTATTCATGGAGTCATGGATAGGTTTAATTATCTTTAGTAGACAGTCCATGCATATTTGCTTTCAAGTATAACTTATCATCGTTCTTAGTTATTGACAAGCCATTTGCAGACAATAATTTCTTAATTGCAGGAGGATGGTTTGATTTTGAAATAAGAAAGCCTTATTTTTCAAAGCTAATTTGGAAACTGGTGTCAATTCTTTAAGTATCATGGTCATTTATGAAAATACATATGTATGTTAGAAGCATGGATACAAAGAAAAGAATGTAAAATTTTAATGATATACCAGTAAAGAACTTTGAGAAGCTATGACCTCATAATCATGCTAATTAATGCTCCTCTCCCCTCTCCCCTCTCCCAGGTATTTATGCATCAAACAGCTGTAATTTCCTGCAACCAAATTGAGATTTTTTTCTACTAAATTTGAGCAATCTGAGACTGCGTAAAAGCTGTGATAAGTGATCAGAAAAAGGATTCTATTCCTTGAACAGTCGGTATAAGCACAGGAGAAATACACTGAGATAAGAACATTTTATTGACCTATCAGCACTGCTGATGCCTGAAAGTTATACACTCTCTATTCTTTAAGCCAAAATTATTCCCAGGCAACCTTGGTTTTGCCTTCTTTAGTCTTATCCGCCCACACCGAGAACTTCGACTAGCCCTATCTGCAAGCGATTTTCAAATTTCCTCTTTTATAGGGCAGTCAATGAGTTACAAAAAAACATTCAAGTATTCTCTTTATTCAAAGTCTAAGACAAAAGAAATGGCCAAATTTCTATAACAGAGTATAATAAGGCAGGTGGGGCTATCTCTGAAAACTTCTGAAACTTTCACTTTTCGGAGATCGCAGAATTGTACATGATATTAGAGCTAGCCCCATTTGGTTAGTAGTTTTCTTTCACCTTCCAAGTGTTATGTGAATCTGGCAACACTTTCCACTTGACTAATTTCAGCTTGTAGACGCCAGTGCAAGTAGTTTACACCTTTGCATTCTCAATACAATCTATTTCTTCTTTTTTCATCTTGGGCCGCTGCTTCATCCACTCTACATCCACAATCTGAGTTGGATCATTATTTTGTCCTGCATGATAAAACAATAATATTGGAAAAAGTGAAGATTGGTGTGACGTTGAAGTCCCCCGGCCAAACACTAAAACAGATTATTATTTATTAGCTTCAAAATTTTATGTGGGCCATTTTGTTCTTTCTTTAACCTATAAAAACCTTTGGGAAGTCAATATTTTCAAAGATACAATATTATCTGATCACCTCCTTAGAAAATAGTTTCCCTTTTATAAAGATTAGCCTGCTACTTTTTTTCTGTTGTCTTCTGCAACTTTTGTTTCACCTGTCCTTGGAGTTCCTTAATGTGCCCAAGCATTTCTACTAACACTTTTACCACTTTGGTATTCTACCAGGTCCATAACACTCTTTGAGGTTCTGTTAAAACCAGTGTTATGCGGGATGCATCCCCAGAGTTTGGTGATGTCTTGGATGTCCCAAATGTTTATGGGGACTCGTGGACTTGGAGGGGATGCCATATCATGTTTCTACTTTAAAAGCTGTTGAATTCTAATCTAGAAAGTACCTAAAATACAATAAATACAGTTTAAACTAAATTTGATTGAAGAAAGTTAAAATATTTGAATATTAAATTTTATATATTATTAAAATAGCTGCACCCCTGCCATTCCCAAAAATTGGGATTTTTTTTTGCCGTCCTATAAACCCCATCCCTCCATCCCCATCCCCATCCCCGAGAATTAGGTAGCTATGGTTAAAACACTCCAGAATGGAGGCCTTGCTGTAGATCTAGTTGCAATGGAATTTAAACAAATTAAAAATTTAGCTTGTGACAGCTGGTTCTCATTCTATTGAGCGTTGAGGCATTTTCAAACTATCATTCATAGCAGATTCTGAGGACTGCTATCGACCATCTCTGTTCCCCCATTGATTTATGGATGATAAAAATAACAATATTGAGTCCTGCAGCCAATTTTTATTAATTTATATAAAGTTCTATAGAATCACTAAGGAATTTAGCACCACTATTACTTCTGATAGTTTTAGAAATGCCATGCAAACACTCTTAAGCTAGGTGCAAATCAGCTATTTTTAGTGACTGTGGTCACAATTCTAGAGGGAATAGAAAATCACGACTTATCTTCTTAGGTGATAATAAGGTTGGCAATGGGTCCCGTATAATATGAAAAGTCTCTTTTAACTGCACATTTGTAGAAATAGTTAGACTTTCAAGTTTCAACTACTTGAAACACTTTACCAGAAGTGTAATATGTAAGAAAAAAGGCATGGTTTATGTGATTCCCTAAATGGATTTAAGAGATCCCTTCTTCCACCAACTTGCACCTGATATATGTTTGTCCCTCCACCATGCAAAACCTTTATATCATATTTTGGTTGTCTACCAAGCAACAAATGACATTCAACCATAGAAGCTACTACACATTGAATTCTATCTTCATACCGGCTGATATTGGAAGGCACAAAAGAAGACTGATGTATCAATAAATTGTGATCCTTTTGCAGCTATGGAATTTGATACAGATCTGGATTGGGATAGAACAAGTTCAATGTTTAGACCATTTTAGTGTTTACCAATGAAAGATCCCCAGATGGATCCCGGTTGTTCTCCAACAATTTAAATCAATTAAAAATACCCAGAAGCTGATTTTTGATTATTATGGCAATCACACTAAAACAGATCTGATTTTATGTGAAGAAGTGCGACTAGGGTTTGAATGGAAACTAGCCTGAAACCCACTCCAAACAGATTTGAAGACTGTGCAGCATTAAATATGGATGTTTTCTGTTTATGGCGACTAGTCTAGATGATAGAACTACTACCAGCATTACCCATTCTTGTCATAACAAGCTCAAATTGGAACAGTTTATTATAAAATAAAAATCTGGTATTTTTGAATATAAAACAGGCTGGGATTTAACACAGAAATCTGCAGATTTTAAAGAGACTGGAACAGTAATATAAATCCTTCCAAAATATCGAAAATACCTTCCCTTGAGCTGTAAAAAAGAATACAACAGGTAGCAGCACAGATCAGACCTGGGAATGACGTCAAAACACCACATGACAGCCACATATGAGCCGCTCCATGAGAGAAAATCAGTACAGCACTGCTGCAACACTGGTATTCGACTTTTATTGCAAAAACACTTCAACTACTGCTGGAAAATACTTGAAATTCTGTGTAAGCTCTGTGGAAAATCCAGTATAGAAATTCCTCCTAATCTCCAAGAGGGTTTTCGTCCTCTAGAGGAAATATACTAAGGGTTTTCGTCCTTAGAATATTTTAATACAAAAGCACCAGGCTTAAGATCAAATTCAGAATTGATAAAAATGATTTATGGTATCCTACCCAAGCCGCCCCCTCTCCTTTTATAGGAAAAATATTACAAAATAACCTTTTCATCTTCCAATAAGAAAAGAGGGCCAAAATACCCTAAAAACATGCCCAAACCAGGTCGCACTTTTCTAGGGATGACTTCTAATGTTTATTTTGGCTTCTCATGCCAAGTCGCACTTTCCTTGGGAGGTGTAATAACTTTTATCCTTTCTAAACTCTATTTCCCTCTTTTGTCCAAGGCGCATTCTTACCTAGGGATGACACAAAAATGGCATGGGTCTTTTTTCTACTTTTCCTAGAAAGGATACAACATAATATTAGACCCAATGCACCCCTTTAGAGATTACAAATTTATTATTAAGTCAAATAAATTAATACAAGTGCTTTATTAATATTTTTGCACTTTGTAATAACTCATTGTGACTTAAGTCACCCTTATGTTTTTCCTTTGGCCGTCGGGTTGACGAAATGGGCCAAAGGTCTTCGAATGGGAAAAGGGGACATTATAGTCCTCCCTTCTCGAGATTGCTTGCCCCCAAGCAATTATAAACTGCAACTCTGCATTCCACCCGTTCCAGGATCCCAGACCAGCCGAAGCTTTTTTAATAGCTTCATGTGCACTATACAATGCTGCTAAAACACTGCAGGAAAAAACTTATGCAACTTACTTGTCATTAGTGAAATCAGCATCCTCATGTATGCTTCGAACTTGCCGCACTCTTCATCACCTCCTTACTTATTCGTGTTGATATGCAGTGAAAAATCTGCGTAGATGTCCTCACGAGATGGTTCCTGGTCCCAAACTATCATAGACTTAGCTGCCATTTGATGGGGTAGTGTGTACTTAAGTGCTCTTAATGTGACTTGTTTCCCTTTGTGTTGGAAACTCAACTCCATAGCTTCCGCATCTTGGGTGACTCTTCCCAACGAATGAAGCCATTGCATGCCAAGCACAACATTGTTATTTTCAAATCCATGACATAGAAATCATCACAAAGTGTATACTCACCAAATAAAATGTTGACTTAGTTGACCTTCTTGCATGGAAGCGTGAGACCTCCCGCTATAGTCACATCAAAGCCTTCAAAGTTATCACATTGTAAACCTTTTTGGTCTACCAAACTGCATCCAGGAAGTTGTGTGTAGATCCACTATCCAGTAGTGCCATGATCCTACACCCGAACATTGTGCCTTCAAACATGAATGGATTATACTTGGGTGCTCCCGAAAGATAGGTGAGTCTACCCTCATTTGCAATGCCTGGTGTTGGCTGCTCCTGTTCATCCTCGGACTCTTCATCCTCAACCTTTATGAGATGGATTTTGCCTTTCCCAAGACACCTATGCCCCGGCTCCCACGGATCATTGCAATGAAAGCATAAATTTTTCCGGCGAAGCTCACTCTTTGAAACAGTCTCCCTCTTGGGTGTAAACTCAACCTTCGAAGAAGTGGGCTGCTCTTGCTGTTTTGATTTTTCCTCCTTGATGTTCTTCCTTTGGGGCTGCACTGGAGTAGTGTCTAAGTCCAAGGCCATCCAATGGCCTCATGCAAAGTAGTAGGCTTAAGAGCCTTGACCAATCCTCTTAGCTTGTCATGAAGTCCTTCAATGAACAACATCACCACTCGCCTCTCAGGCATCTCTGGCACCATCACTGCTATACGCTGAAATTCGTTGATGTATGCATCAACGTGTCCACTCTGTCGAAGTTGTGCCAAGTCCCTATAGTAAAGCTCTACATCCTTGCGATCAAATCTCGCAATCAACTTCTCACTAAACTCCTTGTATGATTGCAGAAGATCATGTCTCTGAGTGATAAGCCCATGGTGCCACCAATCATACGCTACTCCCTCAAGGTGCAACGTGGCAAATTGGATAGCCTCCTGCTCCTGCATAGGCTTGAGAGTGAGATATGTGTCGAGCTTGTGAATCCATGCTTTGGCACTAATCTTTCCACTACCATCAAATGTGGAAAGGGTCACCTTGTTGGTGGCCTGCTTCAACTCCCTGTTCTGCTGTTCTCTAGGCCTCTGTACCTGTCTAGCTCTCAAGCTTTCCCTCCTTTGAGCACAATACTGATGAAGGGGAAAGGCAGTCCGAACCTCCTGTGGTAGGGCTCTCCACTCATCATGCGCTGCCATCACAGTATCTTGAAAGGCTGTCTTCAAATGGCTCCTCAACTAATGGTGGCTCCTCCCTCTGTAGGAATCTAGGCTGCATAGGTCGATCCGCAGTCCTCGTGGGTCTCCTTTCCTCTGTATATCTCCTATCACGTGGAGGGGAACCTCTCACGCTACCCACTTCAGTAGGTACCTGCTTGTGCCTTCTGTGGCTGTTGGCTATGGACGCAGATCTTTCCCTTCTATCATGCCGATTTCTCGTTCTATCCATAATCAAATTCTCCATCAGCTGTCTCATAGTCTGCATCATTTCCTGATGGGAATCGATCATACCACTGAAAAGAGCATCTGGATCAGGTCGCTCTCGTCGTGGAGGAGTGTGTGAATCCTCCCTTCTGTCCATGATCCCGGAACCACTTCCAGTATTCAGATCTGTTTGAATACGAGCCTGACTCCTTGTATAATATCTGTGTGGCCCAACTTCTCTAGGCTGCATAAAACAAAACCAAAACAAAACCCTCCAGGTGGGAGGATTGATGCTCTGATACCATTGAAAGATTCCCGATGGATCCTGGTTGTTCTCCAACAATTTAAATCAATTAAAAATACCCAGAAGCTGATTTTTGATTATTATGGCAATCACAATAAAACAGATCTGATTTTATGTGAAGAAGTGCGACTAGGGTTTGAATGGAAACTAGCCTGAAACCCACTCCAAACAGATTTGAAGACTGTGTAGCATTAAATATGGATGTTTTCTGTTTATGGCGACTAGTCTAGATGATAGAACTACTACCAGCATTACCCATTCTTGTCATAACAAGCTCAAATTGGAGCAGTTTATTATAAAATAAAAATCTGGTATTTTTGAATATAAAACAGGCTGGGATTTAACACAGAAATCTGCAGATTTTAAAGAGACTGGAACAGTAATATAAATCTTTCCAAAATATTGAAAATACCTTCCCTTGAGCTGTAAAAAGAATACAACAGGTAGCAGCACAGATCGGACCTGGGAACGATGTCAAAACACCACATGACAGCCACATATGAGCCGCTCCATGAGAGAAAATCAGTACAACACTGCTGCAACATTGGTATTCGACTTTTATTGCAAAAACACTTCAACTACTGCTGGAAAATACTTGAAATTCTGTGTAAGCTTTGTGGAAAATCCGGTATAGAAATTCCTCCTAATCTCCAAGAGGGTTTTCGTCCTCTAGAGGCAAAATACTAAGGGTTTTCGTCCTTAGAATATTTTAATACAAAAGCACCAGGCTTAAGATCAAATTCATAATTGATAAAAATATTACAAAATAACAAAATATTATAGGAAAAATATTACAAAATAACCTTTTCATCTTCCAATAAGAAAAGAGGGCCAAAATACCCTAAAAACATGCTCAAACCAGGTTGCACTTTTTTAGGGATGACTTCTTATGTTTATTTTGGCTTCTCATGCCAAGTCGTACTTTCCTTGGGAGGTGCAATAACTTTTATCCTTTCTAAACTCTATTTCCCTCTTTTGTCCAAGGCGCATTCTTACCTAGGGATGACACAAAATTGGCATGGGTCTTTTTTCTACTTTTCCTAGAAAGGATACAACATAATATTAGACCCAATGCGCCCCTTTAGAGATTACAAATTTATTATTAAGTCAAATAAATTAATACAAGTGCTTTATTAATATTTTTTGCACTTTGTAATAACTCATTGTGACTTAAGTCACCCTTATGTTTTTCCTTTGGCCGTCGGGTCAACGAAATGGGCCAAAGGTCTTCGAATGGGAAAATGGGACATTACAACCAAGTTGCATGGAGATCCACTGCCCATAATGACATTACATTCTCCTTGGCATTCACTTTTCCTCCTTAATCTGATTCGCTGTATTCGTCGTTTCTTGGGAACACTGTCTGTTTTAACAACAAATTTGCACCTGTCTCAGGTTCAATTCCATTTACTGGTGATTGTTCTCCTTCACAATAAAATTCTAGTGGGCATTCAATTGGTTTTTTAGACACTTAGAGGTCTGTCCTTCAACCTTTCATATATAACTATAAGAAACTAAGGATCTCCCAAGACTTTGAGTCCCGGTCCTTTTTACGTCTTTGATATGTACCATGTCCTTGGTTTTCTTGTGTGGCTTCCCTAATTGTATGGTGTTTGTTTTTCCTATTCCGGTCATTCCCTTGGGCTGATTTCTACATACCTTTTGTAGCTTTAAAATCAAAGCCATTGCCTTTCTTATTCTCCATTCTGCCACTCTAAAGTTTTTTTTTTTCCCTGCTGTCAATGCATACTGAAAAGCCTCTCTCACAAATGTGGTCTTGCTACATCAACTAATCTTGAGTTTGGCGACACATTTTGGTAAGATAGCTTGAGTTATTCTTAAATGTGGTCTTGCTACATCAACTTTTGAGTTTGGCGACACATTTTGGTAAGATAGCTTCTTGCAGCTTATTCTTCATCTTCGTGGATATTAGTTCTATCTGATTTTACATTCTTGGATGAATGAAATTTTCTATTTCAGTGTCAGAATTTGCCTGAATAGGCTCTGATGATAGTTAGATGGCAAAATTTCGGCTCTCAAATGTTCAAGCATTTTCCCCCTCACCATGATATTTTTGTTGCCTTCACTGATACGACGATCCTTTCGTGAGCGATTATGCCATAATGCCGCATGAAATTCCATTTTTGGGATGGAACATTTCATGGTCTTTGTCATCTTCAACTGTATTCTACTATTCACCATATTAGAATTTTTCTTAAGCTCATAAATCCAATTTATGAATGTGTCTAGGCCTACATCTCATGAAATTCTTATACTTCACACTTCATTCAAGTTCCTTGCCTCATTATGGCCTATATGAGACTTTCCATAGTTTCAAGATTGTTGGAAGGAGTAAGGTTGCTTCTCTCTCATCTCCTTCCCAAAACCTCAACACCTGCATTCTCTTGACCTATTGATGTCATTGTCATAATTACAGTACGGCTAATTATAAATAAAGGTTAAGTTAGGAGCCAATTTAACTTTTACCTTGGTGATAAAATCTACCACCCTGTTAGCTTGTTGCGTGAGATGCAGAATTTAATATTATTAAAAACCCAAAGACTGTCTCGATATCCATAAATAAGGATTTAATCTAAAAATGGAAACTAGAGGGCTTGCCATCCTATTTAAGAAGGGCCCTAAGGATCTTACAATCGTTTTGATAATAATGTTATTAGGTCTAGCATGGCTAGCATGCTTGAGGCCAAATTTAATTCACTCTTCTGAAATGTTATCAGTTTGAATGCGAGAATTAATGGCGAACTAAAATCTAAGCTGCCCTTTACTCCATCTATATATACCAGTGTACCACCAACTCCATTCACTCTCAGGTTACTGTTAATCCAATCCACTAGAAGAGGATCCCTTTATGTTGACTTGGTGCTAACCTCATTATGTTGATTTACTGGGCATGAGAGTGATATAAGAAGAGAACAAAAGAACATGTAATGGCTTATTATTTATAAATCTCTTGTACGTACACTGGTTAATATTATGGTAAGTTGAATTTGTTGGTGCGGATTCCGATTCGAACCCACTGAACACCCACCCCTCCTCCGCCTTTCCCTCCTGCCACCCCTCTTGCTCTCCGGGTTCTTCAGAACCACCAGGTCCTTCCCAGAAACACTGTCTGGCCATTTCCAGTTCAAACCAATGGCAGACTCTGCGGAAACTGAAAAAAACAGAAACAATGAAATAAAACCCCAAAAAGAAAAGAATAAACTTAACCTAAAATAATGCAACCTATTTCTAATCCACCCAATCTAATACAACCACATCTAAACCCAGATTTCTTAATATTATTTATATTTTCTGTAGTAAAGTTTACCCAGGGTCCCAAAAACTCGCCCTTTCTTGTTCTCATACTAGTACCGGTATCTATTTCCTGATACCTTAGGTTTTTGGTACCTAACTTTTAATTGACTACTTTAAAATTTGTTAACTCATCACTATGATTAACGCTACATTGTACATGACTCTGTCCTTCAATTGTAGCGTTTTGTTGGAATATAATATAATGTTATCCTAATACTCTCCTATTGTTAATTCTGTTAGAGTCAACGTATTTCTAATTTTTCTAATGTCTCTTTGTTCAGTGCTTTTGTAAACATATCTCTTTTTGATGTTTTGTTTACAAGTAAATCGACTCAATCTCCCTATTTTGGACTTTTCCTCCGGCAGTGTATGCATGGAAAATTGGGTTCTTCCTCAATTTGATAGTACTTTGATTGCTGTTGGATCATGTCTCTCAATTGTCAATATCAGGGAAGGTTTGGCAATGTCTGGTTAAGTTGAGCTGGAAACATGGAATTGTTGCCTGAGTAGCTCGGTACATAACCAAAATTACTAATGATTTGCTCTAAATGCACGTTGATGCTATAATCTTTTGTCATGTGCATAAAAATCAGAATTTCTGGTTTAATATTTCTATAGGGCTTATTCATTTTCATAAGTCTAAATGCATTTCTAGTTTTTATTTGGGTTCTTTCTCTAGCACAAGTCTTTGAGACTATCACTGGGATTAACTTTTCATTATCGTAAATGAAACATGCATGCTAAAAATTGGTCTTCATCAGTGAAGGATCATCTACGTACAGGGGACCAATGCCATTATTCGTCCACTAAATTTAAGTGCTTGTAAAATTGTCTTCAAGATTGCAGGGTCTTATTTGTCATTGTTGGGCTGCAGGAACTTAGCATGGGAAGATGGCTACTATGAATATGCAAAAACCTCTGCTGTTTCAAATGTTTCTGCTTACATGGCACACAGTTTTCCTCTCAATGGCATGGAATGTGGACGCGAAAGAGCATATGCTCAGGATGGGTTTTCGGTTGGAGATCAAATCAGTCTAGCTGTGGCCCAGATGTCATGTCAGATGTTTTTATTTGGAGAAGGGTAAGTTTGAAATCTACTGTAGGATATGTTTATTTTGTCTGTTGAAGTGAGTTTATGCCTTTTATTTTTAAATGGTATTATATTTCATTAGAGAAGATACTAATAAAAGGACACACTTCTCTTGAGATTGAAAATGGATTACATAGGTCTACCTTCAAAATCCAAAATTTTGTAACTGCCTGCTAGCAATTTGGTGATATATATTGGCCCAAATAAATAGCACCATAGCATTATAATCCTTTTGAAGCCAAGCATTTGTAACAATTCATGCATTTTGACCATCTCTTTTAACCTCATTATTCCCAAAACATTTCATTCTTTTCTGTTAAGGGCATTAAGTAAAAGTTCAAATTGTGGATTAATTGTAGGGTATTCCCAGCTCTTCCAGCTTAAAGTTCTAGTTTAAACAGCAGTGGGAAAACAGGAGTGGCCCCTATCATTCATACCTCTGTCTGTATGATCAAACCCTAAGTCACCAGGTTCGTGTTCGTGTTCGTGTTTGGCGAGGATTAAATTCGGATTAAGTTCGGCAATGATAAAATTTGGCAAAAAAATCGTGATTAAATTCGACTACTATAATTTGCAATTTTTTAATATAATTAAATATTTAAATATAATTAATAAATAGAATAATATTATTACAAATTATTATACGTATTTATAAAAATATATAAAATAAATAGAAAAACTAACCGCATTATACTAATATTAATAATATTAATACTAAATATACATGTATGATGTATCTCGTGACATATATCTTTACTAATATTAATACTAAACAAAAGTATTACTAAAAACTTAAACTCCCGAATCGTATATACTTTAAAATAAATTAAAAAGCATAAAGGCTAAAACTTAGAAATTAAAACATAATGTTTTATTTATAAAAAAACGTAAAACCTAAAAGTTTTAAATAAACTTAAAACTTATCATAGTCTGTTACATTGCAAGAAGAAGAGACAAGCTGAAAACCGTGAAGCCGCGTTTCCCTCCCGCGTCGTCTGTCACCGTTGGTCGACGTTTTGAAGTGCATGAGTGGCTAGGGCAAAAACGCAGGTTACGTCCTTTCTTGTGCAAATTTTTAGTTTTAGCTGAGCATGTCTGAGGGATTGTACCTTCCTCTTAGGGATTTTTAACGTTTCATTGGAGAAAATAAGGAAACATACATATTGCTGCGAATTTTTAGACGATTTTGGACGAATTTGTGTTTGTTTAATGGTATTCGCCGAATTTCGAACTTTCACCTTGAAATTCGGCGAACCCTGTGACACAGATCAAACCCATTCTCAAATTTATCACTGGGTTTAAACTGCTCAGCATAAACCAGAATGATAAAAATATTGCCAGTTTTCTATCACTGCACAGATCTTGATAAACAATTGACAAGTATAGCGAATTGCAGGATAACAACATATGGCCATATCTGAAATGGTGCTGACCTGTCACAAATCAAGCATTACCTAGACAGGGTTGAGAGACAACCACTTTCCTGTACACTTGAAGCCATATGGGTACGGTCAGATGTTCTCATTGACTGCACTGTTCTGGTTTATAATGGGGTCCTACCTGGCAGAGAAATGCAGTTAGAAGGATATTACAGGAACTATACCTGAGGGATACAGTTTCAAACCAAGGAGGCATAGCCAAAGACCAGATTATGGGAGAAAACCGTAGAACTTGAACATGCAGACATCCAAACAAGAATATAGAATAACAGGTAAAATTCATATAGCGATTTTGTAAACTCCTCTCAGTGTATTGTACAACGAGCCTATACATATATGTATGGTACACAGATCCCTATGTACAGTGAACACTTATCACTCATGCCACAATTGAGGCATCTGCACTTGAGACATTTTTAATGAATAGGTTGATAACATTACGTTGTGACTCCATTATGGTTCACTATTAAGATATAAAGTACAAAGTACATCCAGTACATAGAGCCCATCTCTGAATAATTCAAATTTCTTATGACCAATAATATTTGCTAGCTTCACTTCTTCAAGCCTGAAGATCAACTCAATCTTTCCATTCTAGACCTGCTATTTTTATGAAGGCTTGGCACACCTCAATTAGTTTGGTGCAGGCAGAAAACACACAGTTGTTGACAATCTTCAGAGGACTTTAATTTTCACAGTAGATTTTTGTTGGCTCCGACAACCAAGGACTAACATCCTTCAAAAAGTGTCTTACTAGATAGCGTTGTTACTTCAGCTGTAGCCTTTTACTATTCTTGAGTTGATGAGATGACAATATTGGTGTAATGTCCCCTCTTTCCGAATAAGCTTGGACGAAGACCTTTGGCCCTTTTTGTCTACCCGACGACCAAGGGGGAGTTTCTAGGGTGACTAAGCTTTATTATTTTATTATATTGTGCTATTGTTTTTAAAAAAAAATAATATTATGAAAAGCACATATAATAAATGATAAAGTTTAATAATAAATTAAAATGTCAACATCAAAATACAATTAAAAGTAATTGTATTAGAAAGGGAAAGTGCGACTTGCCTTGGGAGTCATTTTTGGGAAATCGTGCCATTAAGCCCAAAGGAGGAAAATGCGACCAACATAGGGGAAAGAAATAATTTGATTGGCTGGGTTGGAGGTGGTTGTTGGGCTGATTTCCCTTTATATAGACAAGTCGACTTGTATGGAGGCATCCAGATTTTTATTATCAGCTTTTTGCATTGTTAAGAGCTCTAGCTTTTATCAGAAATTCCAAGGACGAAAACCCTTGTGGATTTATCTCTTGTGGACGAAAACCCCAAGGGATTGAGAGGGGATTTCACTCAGAAATTTTCAATGGGTGGTAAATCAGATTTTCCGGATTCATTGCAGCAGTAAAGGTGACAGTTTGAAGGTATTTTCAGTGTGTTTTGACCAGCAGCTGGGCGATCCATTGTGGACAGTTTGACAACGATTTCAGAGGTATTTATCCACAAAAATATTTGACAAATATTCTTTGTACTTTTGTGAAATAAATCGCTGTATTTGCATCATATTCTGAAGTGAGTTTTGAGGGTTTGTAGGCAGATTTTTATCAGACTTCAGATCTGATTTTCTGGGTTGTATCGGCTGTAATAAAGTCAGTTTTCTGTATAATTCAGTCTCTAATTATTTGGGCAATCATTAGAAATCAGAAATATTGCCATTGGGTGTTATTTATATTGATATCTCTATTAAACCCTAGTCGCATTTTCCAGATCTGCATTAGGGAAATTGCCATAATATATGTAAATCTGTATTTGCTGTTTTGTTTGAATTAAAAATTCATTGGAATTTAAGGAGGATCCATCTGGGGATCTTTCAGTGGTATCAGAGCATCAATCCTCCCACCTGGAGGGTTTGTTTTGGTTTGTTTTATGCAGCCTACAGAAGTTGGGCCACACCGATATTATACAAGGAGTCAGGCACGTATTCGAACAGATCTGAATACTGAAAGTAGTCCCGGAATCATGGATAGAGGAGAGGGAGCACACACTCCTCCACGACGTGAGCGACCTGACCCAGATGTTCTTTTCAGCGGAATGATCGATTCCCATCAGGAAATGATTCAGACCATGAGACAGCTGATGGAGAATTTGACTATGGATAGGGCAAGAAATCGGCATGATAGAAGGGAAAGATCTGCATCCATAGCTAGCAGCCACAAAAGGCACAACAGGTACCTATAGAGGTGGGTAGCGTGAGGGGTTCCCCTCCACGAGATAGGAGATATACAGAGGAAAGGAGACCCACGAGGACTGCGGATCGACCTATGCAGCCTAGATTCCTACAAAGGGAGGAGCCGCCATTAGTTGAGGACCCACTTGAAGACATAGCCTTTCAGGATAATGTAATGGTAGCTCATGATGAGTGGAGAGCATTACCGGAAGAGGTACGGAACGCCTTTCCCCTCCACCAGTATTGTATGCAGAAAAGGGAGAGCTTGAGAGCTAGGCAAGCATGAGGGCCTAGGACCCAACAAAACAGAATCAAGCAGTTACCAATAAGGTGACCCTTTCCACCTTCGATGGCAGTGGAAAGATTAGTGCCAGGGCATGGATTCACAAGCTTGATACATACCTCACTCTCAAACCTATGCAGGAACAGGAGGCTATTCAATTTGCTACTCTACACTTGGAGGGAGTGGCATATGATTGGTGGCACCATGGGCTTATCACACAGAGACATGACTTACTACGGTCATATAGGGAGTTTAGTGAGAAGTTGATTGCCAGATTTGACCGCAAAGATGTGGAACTATATTACAGGGATTTGGCATAGCTACGACAGAGTGGGCACGTTGATTCTTACATCAACGAATTTCAGCGGATTGTAGTAATGGTACCCGAGATGCCCGAGAGACATGTGGTAATGCTTTTCATTGAGGGTCTGCATGACAGGTTAAGAGGGTTGGTCAAGGCCCTTAGGCCTACTACATTACATGATGCTATCTAAACAACATTAGATTTGGAGACAACTTCCACTTCTACCAAATTAGTAAGAAGCCCTTCACAAGCTCCAAGCCGATTCAACGTTCCACTACTCAGCAGAAGAGTGTTCCCCCTCCTAGGATGGATCAGGAGACTCGGAATGAGTTGAGGAGGAAGAAACTTTGTTTCCATTGCAAGGACCACTGGGAGCCTGGACACAACTGCCTTGGGAAAGGCAAGGTGCATCTTATTGAGGTTATCTCAGATGTAGAGGCAGATTCTTCAGCAGATACAGATACAGAGGACAATGATCATGGTGCACATGAGGAGCAGCCCCAGGTAGAGCTAGGAGATGGAGATACATCAGGCTCAGGTACTATTGCTTCGCTTTCTGGAGTCCCTAGGTATCATCCCTTTCGTTTGAAAGGAGTGCTTAAGGGCCAACGAGTTGTTTGCTTGATTGATAGTGGCGCTACACACAATTTCCTTGATGAGGGATTTGTGATGAAGCGGGGATTACAGGTTGAAGAATTTGAGGGGTTCAGTGTACGAGTGGCAGATGGCTTTGCTCTAAGCTGCACTAGACGGATTCCACAGCTTAGTATCCAGCTAGGAGACTACACATTGACAGATGATTTTTACATAGTTGGACTTGGAGAGATAGATGCAGTTTTGGGAATTCAATGGCTTTAGTCTCTAGGGAGATATGTGCAGGATTTCAGACGATGGAGCTAGAGTTTATGTTAGATGGGAAGAAGATTGTGCTATGGGCTCTTTTGGATGGTGGGCCTAGAGTTGTTTCAAAGACATAGGATGGAGTCTATTATCACCATGGAGAGGTCAGATGGGCAGCCCAATGTTTCATTTCATCCAAATCTTCTTCGAGATGGTGGACAACAGTTGCATACAAATATTCAGACCATAATAGATAGGCATGGGCAGGTTTTTGGTGATATTCCTCCAGAAGACCGCTGGCTAGATGAGGGTTTGAGCATGTCATAGAGTTGGAGGAGGGTGCCAAGCTAGTGATCACTACACCCTATCGTCATCCTAAGAAATTTAAGGATGAGATAGAGAGGACCATTAAGGAGCTTCTTGATATGGGGCATATCCGTCCTAGTTCTAGCCCATTTGCTTCTTCGGTGGTGTTGGTGAAGAAGGACGGACGGATGATGAGAATGTGTATCGACTACCGGCCCTCAACAAGAAGACAATCAAAACAGTATCCCATCCCTCGTATTGATGAGCTTTTGGATGAATTGTATGGGGCCATTTACTTTTCAAGATTGATCTTCGATCAGGATACCATTAGATTCGGGTTCGAGAGGAGGACATCCTCAAGACAACATTCAGATGTCACTACGGGCATTATGAGTTCTTGGTGATGCCATTTGGTCTCACTAATGCACCTGCCACTTTCCAGTCATGCATGAACCATCTCTTCAACAAGCAGTTGAGGAAGTTCGTGCTAGTTTTCTTTGATGATATCTTGATCTACAGCAGGACATGGGAGGATCATTTGAGGCATTTAGATGAGGTACTTGGCATTATGGAGATTCAGTCTCTATTTGCTAAGATGTCCAAATGCGAGTTTGGACTTATTGAGATATTGTATCTGGGGCATGTCATTGGGGCCAATGGGGTCAAGGTCCATTAGAGAAGATACAAAGCATGCAGATTGGCCTTCACCTAGGAACATATCAGAGTTGTGGGGATTCCTAGGGCTATGCGGATATTACCAGAGATTTGTGAGGGGTTATTCAGATATTGTTGCACCATTGACAGATCTCACAAGGAAGGGGGCATTTAGATGGACAGATGAGGCACAAATAGTATTTGATGAGCTCAAGGTGGTGATGAGCACATGTCCAGTCCTTGCTCTCCCGGACTTCTCTAAGCCATTCATCTTAGAGTGTGATGCTTCGGGTTCAGGTATTGGTGCGTTTTGATGCAGGACCGTCATCCCATTGCCTATGAGAGTAGGAAGTTGAGGGAGAACGAGAGGTTGTATTCCACCTATGACAAGGAGATGCTCGCCATCATGCATGCGTTGGCGAAGTTCAGACAATATTTGGTGGGAGGGAAGTTCGTAGTGAGGACCGACCATAACAGCTTGAGGTACTTCTTGGAACAGAAGGAACTCAATGAGAGGCAACAAAAGTGGGTCAGCAGGATCCAGGCCTATGATTTTGACATCGAGTATGTCAAAGGGAAGAAGAATGTTGTGGCTGATGCACTATCGAGGAGGCCCCATATTGCTGTCCTATATTCCATGAGTGAGATTTCTGCAGATTGGAAGTCTCAATTGCTGGTCGAGTATTCGAAGAACACCTTAGCATGTGAGATCATGGACGGCAAAATTCAGGATGGGCGCTACCAGGTAATTTCTGATTTGATTTATTATTAGGGTAGAATTTATTTGGTATCTAAATCTAAGTAAGCTTAAGGGAAAGATTCTACATGCACTCCATGATGCACCATTAAGGACATCCGTGTTATTTCAAGACATATAGGCAAAGTTTAGAGAGAGATTCTCTCGGAGGGTCTCAAGGAGGATGTTCTACAAGATATTCGAGAGTGTGTGACTTGACAAAAAAACAAGTCCGAGCATACTTTCCCTGCAGGCTTATTACAACCCTTACCTATTCCAGAGCAGAGGTGGGAGAGTATATCTATGGATTTCATTACAGGACTACCAGTTGTGCAGGGCTATGATCGCATTTATGCGATAGTTGACAGGTTGACTAAGTATGGGCACTTCTTTGCCATCCCCACGAGTTTTAAGGCACCACAGGTGGCTGATTTATTTTTTAGGGAGGTATTCAGGTTGCATGGGCTTCCGAAGAATATTGTCAGCGATAGGGACAACAGGTTTATGAGCACATTTTGGCAGGAACTCTTCAGGTTGGCAGGCACTGAGTTGACTCCGAGCACTAGCTATCATCCGCAGACAGATGGGCAGATGGAGATTGTGAATAAGTGGATTGAGGGGTACCTGCGCAACTATGTTTCAGGGCAGCAGAGAGCATGGGTCAAGCAGCTTTATTTGTGCGAGTATTGTTACAATACTACGTACCACATGTCCATTGGGATGACCCCTTTTCGAGCTTTGTACGGTTATGACGCAGATCCTTCGTGGATATGGCGTTTGGAGATAGTAGAGCTCCTAAGGCTCGAGAGTGTTTACAAGACAGCCAGGATATCCTTAAAACCCTTAAGGATAATATGCAACGCATGCCCAAAATCAGCAGAAGGTGTATGCAGACAGGCATAGGATTGAGCGATCATTTGAGGTGGGGGATATGGTCTTTTTACGACTCCAGCCTTACAGACAGAGTACTCTTAAGAAGAGTGGAGCGGAGAAGCTTAAGCCTCGCTTCTATGGTCCATACAGGGTGGTGAGGAGAGTTGGACAGGTAGCTTATGAGTTGGAGTTACCTTCTGAAAGTAAGATACACAATGTTTTTCATGTATCTTGCTTAAAGAAGGCATTGGGGCAACATGTGACCTCTTCAGTAGAGTTACCATCTTTGGATGATGAGGGAAGACCGGATTTGGTTCCCGAGGCGCTTCGGATCGGAGGGAGAGAAGATCATGAACAAGGTGATACGGGAGTACCCGGTTCGTTGGAAGGATTTACCTTGAGAATGCCACTGGGAGGGTGAGTCTATTCTTCAACACTCACAAGCATTCTTCCATAGCTTGCTTGTGGGCAAGCAACTCCGGGGAGGGAGGACTGTAATGTCCCCTCTTTCCGAATAAGCTTGGACGAAGACCTTTGGCCCTTTTTGTCTACCCGACGGCCAAGGGGGAGTTTCTAGGGTGACTAAGCTTTATTATTTTATTATATTGTGCTATTGTTTTAAAAAAATAATAATATTATGAAAAGCACATATAATAAATGATAAAGTTTAATAATAAATTAAAATGTCAACATCAAAATACAATTAAAAGTAATTGTATTAGAAAGGGAAAAGTGCGACTTGCTTGGGAGGGATTTTTGGGAAATCGTGCCACTAAGCCCAAAAGAAGAAAATGCGACCAGCATAGGGGAGTGAAATAATTTGATTGGCTGGGTTGGAGGTGGTAGTTGGGCTGATTTCCCTTTAAATGAACAAGTCGACTTGTATGGAGGCATCCAGATTTTTATTATCATCTTTTGCATTGTTAAGAGCTCTAGCTTTTATCAGAAATTCCAAGGACGAAAACCCTTGTGGATTTATCTCTTGCGGACGAAAACCCCAAGGGATTGAGAGGGGATTTCACTCAGAAATTTCCAGTGTGGTAAATCAGATTTTCCGGATTCATTACAGCAGTAAAGGTGACAGTTTGAAGGTATTTTCAGTGTGTTTTGACCAGCAGCTGGGCCGATCCATTGTGGACAGTTTGACAGCGATTTCAGAGGTATTTATCCACAAAAATACTTGACAAATATTCTCTGTACTTTTGTGAAATAAATCGCTGTATTTGCATCATATTCTGAAGTGAGTTTTGAGGGTTTTCAGGCAGATTTTTATCAGACTTCAGATCTGATTTTCTGGGTTGTATCGGCTGTAATAAAGTCAGTTTTCTGTATAATTCAGTCTCTAATTATCTGGGCAATCATTAGAAATCAGAAATATTGCCATTGGGTGTTATTTATATTGATATCTCTATTAAACCCTAGTCGCATTTTCCAGATCTGCATTAGGGAAATTGCCATAATATATGTAAATCTGTATTTGCTGTTTTGTTTGAATTAAAAATTCTTTGGAATTTAAGGAGGATCCATTTGGGGATCTTTCAATTGGGTTGCTTCTTGCTGCTCCAAAACACAACTACTAAACCAAGATTGAAGCAATATTCGTAAGTGGACCGTCCTTCATATCTGCAATGTGCCCCAATCGAGTCTGCGAACACCGTAATTTAAGTTGTCATTGTGCACAAACTCCGGGCAATATTGCAACGGGCCTTGCAAGTTTCTCAACACTCAAGTAATGGCTTTTCAGTGACTCTTTTTGGGATTGGTCATGAATCTAGATGACATACCTACTAAATACAATATATACGGTCTAGTTATTAGAAAAATGAAAATACCAACTAGTTGTGGATACAAAGTCCCATCCATGCATTTCCCTTCCTCTTAAGTCACAAGGTGTCTCAAATCACAATATCAAAGATACTTTTTTAAAACTAAAAAGTCTAAAAATCTAAAACATGTAATACTAGTGTTGTGCAAGGATGCACACACCAATCTCTGACATATCCAGATCTCTGACACACCAATCTCTGACATATCCAGACGTCTTGGGGATTCTTCCTGAGTTTGGGGAACACTCCTAGGATGTTTTAGGTGCTTCTTAGAAAGGTGGACGCCACAAGGGACGTGTCAACGTTCTTAGGACAGTCGAGGGATGTCCCGGTGTCCTCATGCGGCCTACGGGGGTTCAAACAAAAAAACATTATTAATATTTAAACACTAACCTACCCTTTGTTAAAGTGTCACTCTACATGCCTAACCCTAAAACACATCAGAAAACTTGTATAAAGCACAAGCCACCCTCATTCTAATCACAAGAGTGGTTCACGAAGAGGACTCGATTATTGAGTTGCAGACTATCTTTTAGACTTTAGTTTTTACCATTTTGGCTATGACATATGTACTCTTCTCATGCTGATTAATGAAGTCTTTTGTTTTTCATTGTCATATTGTTGATGTATCATTGTATCACTATCAATGTATCTTGATTCTATGTCAATGTCAATGACTCAATATGAAATATGAATAATAAATATGGCATTTTAGCTTATGTGATGAATAATTGGATTAATGGTTTCAGCCTTCAAGCTTTCAACTTTAAGTCTTAGTTTATTTATGTTATATTTGTAATATATATATATATATATATATATATTATATATTTTACTAGCTGCCCCCTGCCGTCCTCAAAATCTGAAAAGTTCTTGTCATCTTGGAAACCCCATTCGGCTGTTTCGCTGTCCTAGAGTTTTAGGTAACTATGTGTAATATTAAGATCTTACACTTCACACGAACTACACCCTATGTGCCTATAGCCTTATAGGCTACTTGTTGGCTCATCAACATCATCATCATCTCTATATTGATCACAAAGGAATTAAAGATCATATGCATCCTCCATGTTTGTTGCAATAGGTTGGGGTTGTGAAGAAGAATATGATTTTTCCTTTTTGCTCATACACTTTCGCTAATTGCTGTGAACACGAATAGGATCTCCTAATTTTCCCAACAATATCCTATCTCTTTTATAAGATTGAATGTGGTCAAAACAACTTCAATTTCTTTCACATGTTGATCCACTTGCTTCTTGTCTCAATATTTGAAGAGCAAAGTGTTGTAATTCATGAGCACTTGAACTAGAAGATTTCCACCATTTGTATCCTTCAATATGTGGCCTATCATACTTGGCTATCATAAAGTCCACTCATGATTTTGCTATCGCTGTCTCTTTCCTTATGAAAGAACCTAGGCTCTAGATAACAAGTCGCTGCATGAAAGGGTGTGTGCATCATTTTCCATCTTATATCAATCACATCCCATCTTTCTTTGTAGTATTTTTCCACATCATCGAATGCCCTTTTGAATGGATTCCTTGCAGCGGTCCATAACCTCATAAAATAGATTAAAACAAGCCTTGTCACTATCAACTATGCAAAGCATATCAACAACAGGTTCACACATTTTTAGAACTTCTCCAAAAGTTGTTTAGATTTATTTGCTTTGTGTGCTTTCCCTTAGCTTGTTGAAATTGCAGATCTTTCCCACTCATTGCAGTAAACCTTTGACTTTATCGCTGCTTTCTATTCAACCACTTTTTTCAAGGTGATATAAAAAGACAAATCTTGTTTCACAAGGCCCCAATAATTTCTTGTAAGCATGCTGTCTATAAATGCTTAATGTGAGGCAGTGGTTTCTTAAATTTGCAATTTTTTTCTCCCTTTGAATTGCTTCATGCACCCATGGAAATTTGGCCAAGACATGAAGTAGCAAATTAAGGCAATATGTTGCACAAGGGCTCCACAAAATATGTGGATATTTGTCCATTATCATATTTCTAGCTCTTACACAATTTGTGACATTATCAGTTCTACACTCTAAACCTATAACGTGTATTGGGATATGTATGGCTGACTTGTGGCTAACATAATCTCTTACCTTGTCATATCACATTTCTCTATGTTTGCATATTGTTAGTAGGGTTGGCCTATGGAGTAACCATAGCCGTAATGAGGTATAAATAGGTAGTCGTAGTTAGTACTTGGAGTAACCATAGCCTTAGTACAATATATATAGAAAGTAGTAATTAGTACTTGATGATCATATTGCATATTGTATTCTTATTGTAAGGTTGTGGAGGTTGCCCCTTGAAGTGGCCAAGTCATATATTTTGTTATGTTGGCTATATCAAGTATCGAGTATTTGTTCTATTCTACTATTATAATTGTGAATTATTGCTATTGTTTTATTTATGTGTTTGGCTTATGCAAATCTCCTGTTGAAAATATCTAAGTAATTTCATTATAGTCAATATGAATCTGAAATACATTTTCTTCACCCACTTCAAGAATTACTTCATCTCAAATTTTGAAAATATATTCTGGAGTCTTCTTGCGGTTCACGTTCAATAATGTTCAAGAAAGATGTCTAGAGGACAATACACCAAGACATTAATATGCCACACCTTGTTACGATCCCAAGAGGCCTTGATGTCTACCATGTTTTCAGTCACCCTCTCTTTTGATGACTAGAATGACACTTGAATAAAACGAACCGACAACTATATTATTAACATCTTGTTTGATTGCATGCATGACGATGACGTACTTGTAGAAAAACACCTTGACGTGTTCCTGGATTTTTCTTTGAATTCTCTGTTTTTTTGTGCTGCCATATGTTTTGCAGCTAGTGATTATTCCTCGTCTCTCCAATCTCACTCCGATTTTTGAAGTATTATTAGGACATTCACTAGCGCACCCCCACCATGACCACCTGATTTGCCAAGAAAGTGATTCACTGATTTGGTTAAACTGCCATAAAATATTTTGCTACATAATTTATATTTTATTTCATTCCGTTTGTGAGCGATGTTTCCACCGCTCAGTGTTTGATTTCCAAAGAGCCATATAGTTTATTGCAATATTTAAATGAAAATTATTTTGTTTTTTAATTAAAAAAAGCAAAAATCATATAAATAAACAACTATGAAAATAGACAAACTATGTTGCAGGGAAACGTTTCCGACCCTTGTACTTGTGGTGGGACGTTTCTGGTACATAAACAGAATTGGAAATGCTTCTAAAATGGTTTTGAAATGAGCCTTTATCTTGGGATCGTACTGGAAACGGTATAGAAATGACAGAGTTGTTCGTGAGTCGTATCTAAGACATATCCACAACGTTTCCGTCTTGTTTCCGTTAGCACAAGTCACCGGAAAAGCAAAAAAATAAAGAAAACAATCAAATAAAAAACAATTGAGATTCAAAACTCTAATTTGCATACTCTAAACTTATTAATCACGCTTCCTAAAAGCTATTTAAACGCATTTTTGGCCCATTACGAAACACTCTCATTCCATTGTCGATTTTCAATTTTTACAAACTTTTAGTAGTATTAAAAAAATAATATATGTAAGCATGTGAATGTTTTGAACTTTCATGAATACTTATTTTGTAAGTGTTTTACCTTGTGTGTGTGTGTGTGTGTGTGTGTGTGTGTGTGAACAAACGTTTCCGTGCTGTTTCGTACCCCTCAAGGGTTTTCTAAAAATCAGCGTTTCCATGTTTTGGACCTGTTTTCGTTTTGGACCCGCATTTGCTCCCTAGAAAAATAAGAATTAAATAATTAAGAACAATTTAGTTATATATTTAAAATTTTAAACAACATAAAAATAATAAAAATATAACACACAAATATTAAAAGTGAAAATTTTGAAACAAAATATTAAACATGGAATTTTAATTTTATATATATATATATATATATATATATATATAAACATGGAATCTTTGATAAATTATATATATATATATATATATATATATATATATATTACATGGAATTTTAATAAATTATATGTATATAAAAATTTTAAACATGAAATTTTAATTTTATATATACACACACAGAATTAAAAGAACAATTTTAATTATATATATATATATACACACTGTACAAACATTTCTGTGCTGTTTCGTACCCCTCAAGGGCTTTTTGAAAATTAGCATTCCTTGTGTTGAACCTGTTTTCATTTCAGGACCTGTATTTGTTCCCTAGAGAAAATAAAAATTAAATAATTAAAAAGAATAATTTAAATATATTTAAAATACATAAAAATAATAAAAATGTAACACAAAAATATTACAAATGGAAATTATAAATTTAAAATTAAAATAATATAGTATAAATTAAAAAATTAGAAGGGAAAAATATTTTAAACATGGAATTTTAATAAAAAAATATAAAATGATTTTTCAAAATAAAATAAAGCTTTGGTAAAAAAAAAAAAAAAAAAAAAAACAGAACTTATAAAAACTATTTTAAAAATCAAAATTAATATAAAATATGAAATAAAACTATTATATATAAAAACAAATTCTATTAGATTAAAAAGTTTAACAAAACATGTAATCAAAAATTGTAAAAGGCCGAGACAACAAAAAAGAAAATATAATTCAAAAAAACAAAAACAAAATGACAACTAAAAACATGACCTAAAAATCTATTATATATATATTTTTCAAAACACAAAAATTAAAAAAATAAAATAAAAATAAAAACAAGTAATATTAAAATAGAATTATAAAGCTAAAAAAATGAACAAAAAAGTAAAACAAAAAAATTAAAACACAGAAGTTCGAAACCCTGTGTGGACACATTCGCAGCTTGCTGCTGGGTGTAGCCTCCAGTGGGTGCCCAAACTCACTTGCGTGCAGTCTTCCATGCAGTGATGCAGGCAGCAAACAAAAATGACACTCCCTTAATGTGCCGTAGACGAGGAAGAATCTGTCTTGGTGGGGGCAGGGGCAGCTTCAAAACATTGGCAGTCCTCAACAGCACCCTTCAAAAACAGCCTTCTTTTGATGCTTAAACACAGCCTGTAATATCCCTAATAAATAATTTCTAACAAATTTGGATATTTTATCAAACCCTAGGGCAGCAGTATAAAAATTGAACTTTTATGACAGCAGCAATAAACTGATTTTTTAATAAAAACAGCAAACCCCAATTGCAAACAAAATAGAATTTATTTATTTATTTTCAAATCAGCTTCAAGGTAAATACCAGAATATCTGTATACAATTATTGGCTCAATTTTGATGATCCAAAATAAACATGCAAGCTGAAACCCTTGCAAAAACTCTCCAGATGTGGTGCCCAGCATAGAATCAATCTCCCAAGGGTGGCGTCCAACTATGGAAGTGTCCAATATGCCTTGCAGATGTTTGTCTGAAGAAATCCTTGGCTGTACTTTGCTGTTTTGGATGCTAAAACAGCCCTGAATATGATGCCCTAGCTGAACTGGATGAATATTTGTACTCTGAATGATCACTGCAACCCCTGGATGGAATTGCCAAGCTTAGATACGAGGGTTTCCATCCTCAGATCTGTGTGTAAATGAGGGTTTTCATCCTCTATTACTGATGCAAAAGCAGAAGCTACTTGTAGACAATGAAGTAGTTGATAAATTTCCAAGATGATTGTAATAATAAACCCCAAATCTGCCTTTATAACTTCCAAGGCCTTCTCCAAAGTTGGTGCCCCCTCCTAAAAATAGGAATAAACAATATAAAATTGCTTTATCCTCTCTCCCATGTTGGTGCTCCATTCTAAAAATAGGAATAAACAATATAAAATTGCTTTATCCTCTCTCCATCCTAAAAATAGGATCTTGATGCTCATGCAGCCCATTCTATCTTTGGCGCCCCATAATAAAATGTTTTATTTAATTATTATTCTATTTTTAGTGCCCCATAATAGAAGTTCATCATTCTATTATTATTTTATTCTATTTCTGCTTTTTTGGATTAATAATATAATTTAAGTGTCTTTTTCCAATTAAAATATAAAAGTACCCTTGGACCACTTAAATTAATTTATTTTCCTCTTTAATTTCTTTTAGCCTATGGAAAATAATAAGAATAGGCTTTGGGTATTCAGAATTAATTAATTCTGAAAAGGGGACATTACACAGCCTTCTTTAGATGCTCACCTAAAACACAGCAAGTTCTCTGCCAGTGCTCTATCAAACTCTCTGCTTGTGTATTTATTACAGTTTTTGCAACTTTTGCCACTCATTTTTCACCTGCATTAGTTTTCCCTGCATTTTTGTTCTCCTGTGGTTTCTTAGCAACGCGAAAATCGATGAATTTCAATTTTACAAGAAAAACTCTGAACCTTCTCCCTAAACCCTTCCTCGTCAACTTACACAGCTTATTACCTATTTCCATTCGGACAGGTGCTGGCTTGTATTCCTCGGTAACCTCTTGACAATTTCCCATGTTTAGTTAGCTTATTAAATGAAGGTTTGCCACGCAGATCAACTTAGTACCCCTGGACTCCAATTCTATGTTGCCACCTGACCTGGCTACCCCATTTGGACCCCATACCTTCTATTTCCTAGTTGTTTGCAGAGATGTCAACAAAGCTAAAGGGGAGATCTGTAGACAGAAAATTTGTTATTATGTGTTTTCATCATTGTTCATAACCATGGATAAAGCAGGTCTTCAAAAAGGCATCATATAAACATGTAATGTACTTGTGTCTTAATCTCATTTTTGGTTGAGTGATGAGTTGGTAAGGTAATGTGTGTACAAACTGTTGTTTTCACCTGTTGTACCTACCATTCTCATTTCTATATTATGTACATTTTGAGTTGATCTATTCAAACTTCTCAATACATGAGTCTATTGAGTATCATTTGTGATTCAGGCCTAACAAATTGGGATATCACTTAAATTGCAGATGAGCAATGGAGACATTCCTATATCTATCATATTGTGCTGTGTTTATTTCTGTTTATAAAATTGCTTAGTTTATGTATACGCATTGAATGCTACGTTTTCTTGTTTATTTTCTTCTGAGTAGTAGCAGCTACTGTCAGTGGGTGTTGATTGTCTTGGTTATGACTTACAATACCTCTGTATCGAAATGATTAGTGTATTGCTATGGGTTCTAGCACCGCATTTTTAAAAACAAACTGTGTTATTATGTTGTATATCATTTGATTATCACTATCAGTTATATGACAAGCTAGGTTGTGTGACCAGGATACAATTGGTATTAATGTTAATTGTTCGAAGGGGTTATGACTTCTTGAACTGTTAAATTATAATACTTAAGAACACCATGAATTTGTGTACGGGAGAGATAAGAGTCTCGGGTCCAGTTCTTTGCACCCCTCTTCTCCTCCTCTGGTTTCAATAATAATAAGCACGCTTGCATTCTCATGTCTAAATTTTCGATGTTTCTCCTTTTGGCAGAATTTTTGGGGATTTGTAACTAATAGTAATTATGATAAACATAAGGTCAGTGCACATTCTAATAGTAGTGTTGTTAGGACAAGCTACTGAAGTTGCATTGTCACAACATTGTGTAAGACGTCTGTTCTTCTTTATACCTTCAATATTATTAGGTTCTGTTTAAGAAGATTATGTTATGCACACATTTATCAAAATATTTCTTGGGTATATATAAAGTCATTGGTTAATGCATAATGTTGAAATTTTGGTTTGCTTAAATGACTTAACGTCTACAAGAGCAGCATATGATTGTTTAATAGATGCTATATTTAGATGAACTACAGCTGAGGTTTTCTGAACAATTGAAGTGGAAAACTCTAAATAAGCAGTGAGGTATCATGGATATGTGAAGTTTTGATATATTATGCCTGAGGTGTTCAGTATAAGAATGGTCAATGAATTCCATGTTTTCTGCATAGTTTTTTGATTCATATCTAAGTTCTGACCTAAGCTTAAAGGTTTATGGAGATCTAAAGCTTTACTTTGTGAAGAAACTTAGCTTTATTTATTTATAATAAAGCTTTAAAGTTGCTTTGCTAGGCAAGGCCTAAGCATTTATTAGTGGGCATATCTTTGTCTTTCAGCACAATTGGAAGTGTGGCATTTACTGGCAAGCATCAGTGGATCTTTGGAGATAAGAACTGCACTAATGAGTTGAATTCTGTTGGCTCAGTTTATGGACGTGTCATGCTTGAGGTGAGTCTTTGTAACACACATAATACTTGTGTCTATTACATGCTTTACTTCTAAAGGCTATACTTAAGTATTTAATGTGGAACACACTTTGTAATTTTGCACCAAACAATATATGTTAGCACCCTGATTTCAAGGAGCTAGGTTCCCCATGTCCAGTGAGTTGTTGATGCGGTATGTTGGAAGAAATGATTGCAAGACTTTGTAACACACAATACTAGTGTCTAGTGCATGCTTTACTTCTAAAGGCCTTACTCTACTATTTAATGTGGAAAGCACTTTCTAATTTTGTGCCAAACAATATATGTTAGTGCCTTGATTTCAGGGAGCTAGTTCTCCCATGTCTAGTGAAGTTGATGATGCAGTATATTGCAAAAATGATTTGAGTTTCAGTTTGCTCTGACACGGACTTTGCATTTCAAATGTTATTCAAAAAGTTCAGTTTTTCAAATATGGTTATACTCTCTATTCTTTTCTTCGAGTAATGTCTGTTTCATTCTTGAGATTTTATCCTCAATATGTGCTTCTGCTTAATCCTCTAATTCAGTTAGATAAAGAGAATTGGTACCCTTTAACTGAGGATCTAAAAATTTATGTGGTACTCTATTTTAGCATGAATGATGCGTACAATGAAATGTTTAGTCAATAAGAAATTGAGCTCTCATTTAGTGGAGGTGGAAACTTAACATATTTCATGTGATAATTTAGTACTGGCTAATGACATGTCTATTCAAATCACAGTATCCCACTGGATGGCAGACCCAATTCGCTGCTGGAATCAAGGTTAGTGCAAACTTTCCATGATTAGCAATTATTTCCTTCTGTTGTGAAATATCTCAGCTTAGATTCAGGATACCTAGTTCTACACACGTATTTACTTATTCACTATCTTTTAGTAAATCAATGTACACTGAAAGGGTTGATAAGGAATACTAAATGGTGTCTTAGTCTGCAGACAATTGCTGTTATAGCTGTACCACATGGTGTTGTGCAGCTTGGCTCAACACAACTGGTGAGTATACTGTATATGTATGACATATTTATCTCGTGTGTATCAAGAATTTCTTTCCCATTTGAAATTTATATTTGAAAGGCTGCTACACATATGAGGATTCCTTTCCTTATTAAAAATGTTTTATCATGTTAGGCTACAAATGATTATTGGGTTAAACCTACATTTCTGTGACTGTAAAAGGAATATAAGAGGCTTACTTTCAATTCAATGTTTGAAAACAAGAGTGCCTCGAGAGTTATGAAGCTGCCTTGAGACCATCAATAGATGAAATAAAAAATCAACCAGAGTTGTAATTGCCAAAATTTCCCAGAATTTCTATAATGTAAAATATTTTTACTATTAATATAGTATTTAATACTACTGCCCTGCCTGGGTTCTAAATATCACTTGATGATGTTTAAAACTTCCTATCGCTGTCTTATTGGGAGAGCTTATTGCTAGGTAATCTGTGACAGAGTGTCCTATACCTTGTTATTTGTTGAACAATGCTTCACAATTTCCTAATCATATGGTGTGCTTTTTGGTTATTAAGTGGATTTGTTTACCAATATTATGGGTTTTGTATTGTTTTCCCCAAACCTCTAAGGTTACAAGGTGTCATGCAGGTTGGCTCAACACAAATTGTGAGTATAAATATGATGTATTATTCTCATGTGTGCATCAAAGAATTTCTTTCCCATGTGAGATTTATATGTGAAAGTCTGTGACACCTATGTGGATTCCTTTCGTTATTAATAATATTTTACCTTGTAAAGGCACAAATGATCATTGGGTTACCCTACATTTCTATGACAGGCTTATTTTCAATTCAGTATTTGAAAACAAGTGCCTTAAGAGTTATGAAGCTGTCTTGAGACCAGCAATGGAAAAAAGTAAAATCAATATAAGTTTGTATTTGCCAAGATCTCCCATAACAACTTCTATAGTATAAAATATTCTTCTAGTACTATTGCTCTACCTGGGATTTAATTATTGCTTGACGATGTTTGAAACTTCATACCAATCTTTAGCTTTAAGACATGTTTGCCATTCTAGGAGGAGAGGTTTCTGCTAGGTAATCTGTACTAGGTGTGACAAGATGTCCTACATCTTTAGCTTTGTAAAATGCTTGGCAATTTTGAAGGAGAGGTTATTGATAGGTAATTTGCACGAGGGTGTGACATGATGTCCCATATCTTGTTATTTGTTGAATGATGCTTCACAACAACCCATCATTTGGAGTAGTTTTAGGATATAAGTGGATTTGTCAAACACTACTTCGGTTTTGATTTGTTTTCTTCAAACCTTTTCTTTGATGTGATACCTTGATCTTCTTTGCTTTTGTTTGGTTTGAATGGAAAAACAATACTTCATTACTGTTGTCTATTTCATACTTTGGAATCTTGGATAGGGAAGCAATACTTTATGTTGACTTTGAGAAAGCAGTCTTTCCTTCACGTAGAGATCCAAGTACACTTGTTGCACAAGTTAAATGTGCGTGACCTGTCGAATTGGTTGTGCGCTAGAGAAATGGGTAGAGGTTGTGCACAAGATGTAGGCAAACCTAAGGAAGAGAATGTGTGGCAAGGATCTTAAGGTATATTCTCAGGGATGCGAGTGTGCAAATCAACCACGCACAAGATGACGGATGTCACCAGCAAGTGAATGTTGTGGATGACATATGATTGAAGATGGAGAGGAAACACCAAGAAGCACAATGGGGAAGCTTCTGGATACCTGGAGTACGTGACAACCTGTCCTTTCAACTTGAAATAAATTCGTTAGAAGAGCTGATTAGACTCCAAGTTTAACATAGGTTGATTTAAAGAAACACGGATCTGACCATGCTTATAACGGTGCTAAGTTAGATAAAGCGAGCACAATAGATGACCCACAGATCTGTGTAGGGAGGCTGATGCACACGAATGAATCTATATCACATTTAGATGTCCTCTTCCATTGGTAGCTGTGTAATGAATGTAGCTGATGTGCACATGCGGGCTGATCAAAGTTTGTAAGATGATTGTCAATGGTGAAAATAACAATGCATGCTTAGGAAGATTTAGGACTGCAAAATAGATGAGCTTGACAGGTGCAATGAGCAGGTTGATGTACATAGTTGCTACCTTAGACTGTCTATCAAAATTCCATTTGATGGATCTTCTTCAGACCAACAACTTCATACCAAGCTTCAACAAATAATCATGCCTCCATTAACAGGTTCAAATCCATTTCCAATACGTACCAGTATGCCAATATATGCCAAATACTCTTAATAATTGCAAGAGATTATTAAACAAAGCTAAACCTCTCGTTCACAAAACTCACATAGTTTTTTTCCTGCAATCATACCAAATTGAAAATAAGACCAACAAATAATTTACTGAAAAACCATAGTAACGTGGGGATGCTTCCCCCAAAAAGACAAGTCCGGGATGCCCAGGACGTTTTGGGGACATCGAGACGTGGGGGAAACAATTCCCCCACGTTTCCGAAGTGTTAGGGGGAAGGGCAAACGTCCCCGGGATGTTTAGCAAGCACGAGAGGGGCGCCTCGAGGACATGGGGATGTCTCGGGGACGATTGGAAGTCCCTGAAACGTTTTGGGGACTTCTGGTTTTTTTTAAAATAATTTATTATTTTTAAAAATTAATTTGTTTATTGTTTTCTCTTTATAAATGTTTACCTGTTAAGCATAACCCGACTATATTGTATTACAAAGACATATTAAGAAACAAGAGTGATATATGAATACAAAAATTTTCGAGCACAAATGCACATGGACTGTAACAACATGCTATGAAAACCAGTAGCATACATATTAATATTAAAAGTTATATGGACATATAACATTAGTATAGCTATATGTATGCTGCGAGTTTTTAATATGGATGTCTGAATGTGGACTGTATGCACATGGTGGACTGATATATAAATATGAATTGTTATTCATAATTTTTTTAAAATTTATTTGTATATTTTTAATAGATATAATTATATATTTTATTTTAAATAGCTGTCCACTTGCCGTCCCCTTGCTGTCTCGAAATTTTGGATTTTTTTGTCGTCTTGGAAACTCTATCCCCGCGTCCCGCCGTCCCAGAGTCTTAGGTAACTATGGAAAAAACTAAGATATATATGTGTGTTTGTGTGTGTGTAGGCCGTTGAATTCCTAGAAATAAGGAGTCGAGCCTAATCTCCAAATAACCATGCATTCCCTATTCTATAGGGGTGAGTTGTTACCACAACTCATGTTTAAACAATAATATAATGAAAAACACAAGGATATTTCCATCAAAGTATTTGTTGATTATCGTTTGTTGCCCCTTAAGAGTGATGAGCCAAGGTTTTACCAAACATCTCCCATGTGCATACCACTATCTTTGCAACACTTTCTTATCGTAAGGACCTAGTGTCTTCTTGTCTATGCTTTAGGTGAGACTTACATGTTCATGCATGGTTGAAAATACTAGCATAGGTGATGGTTTATGTCTATTTGTTGTCAACAAGGGTTGGTCTTGGTGTTGAACCCTAGGTCCTTCTATGTGAGAGCAAGATTGAGAAAACTAGGTAACATTTTATTACTTTGTGCTCACATTTGGTATTTCCACGTGTTTAGATCAAATATTTCTTGTTGATCATGCCTTTTTGCATTCATGCTCTTTTTATAAATTCATTGATTCCTCTGCATATCTCAATTTCGATAATTCCTTTCCTTATACCTATAAAAGTTGACTTTTTGATATCAAATCATAAGGCATTGAAAAGGATCTCCAAGGCTACCAAGATGATTAGTTCCGTTTAGCTTATCTTGGAAGTTCGGAGTACGCATGAATGGTAATGGGTTAATTCTCTGTTACCAGGAAATGCCTAGGGCCCCCCCGTTTCCGTTTCCGAAACGTTTCGGAAACGGAAACTCCTTCGAAACGTCCTAGTCTCCTAGAGATAAGTATACATGATAATAATGTATAATTTCAATGAATACAAAATATTTTGAGTGTTTTATCAGTTATTCTTATCACTTATGGTGTATGGAGTACAATTTTAAAATGAGTACTATGCACACACACACATATATATTTTAATAATATATTGTACAGACGTTTCCCGTAACGTTTCATATCCAAGGTTTTTTGAAAATTGCCGTTTCCACGTTTCGTACACGTTTCCGTTTCCGTTTCCTGGCAACATAGGGTTAATTGAGTGATGTCTTCGTTTGCATGTGCTTGCTAGGATATTTGAGTCCGCTCGCTCACATACAAGTCATCATAGATTTGTTTTAGTTCGACATTGAGGGAGGACATGCACACATCACCTATTTTCTATCTACTTCTAGTGATTCATCGAGCTTGGGTGTGAGGAGATGCTCTAGAGAATGACCCAACTTCCTCTTAGATTGTCTTTCTTAGTCCCTTTGGCCCATGACGTTCTCATATTGATATCTTCAAATTTTAAATTTATTGCAATTGGATGATGATGATTTTGCTTCTCCAAGTGTTGATAGATGTGTGACAATGACTTTCTTCACTTCATCTCCAATTTTGGCCCTCATCATTTCGTTGCTCCCCTCACATGGCTATTTGTATATGTACATGAATGGCATGGTTAGGGTTTACCTTCTTTGTTATGTTTACTTTGTTTTTGGTGTTACTTTTTCAGCTGTTAGGTTCTTTTTACCCTAGTGCTTCGAGTCCCATTGACCTAATTTGGTTTTATTATCCTTCTAGCACCACGAGGAAATATGAATTTTTAGCTAACTTTTGTTGGAGGATGCTCAAGATTCCTTGCCCCATACAATTTCCTATGCTAAGTCTACACATCAAAAGTCTAAGCATAAATAATTCAAGTTTGCCGCAAATAATTGTCGTACTCTTGAATGCAACAAATGTGAGTTTTTTTCTTTTTGAAACCTTTTGATTGGGCATTTTATGTAAATCACCTCCCTTTGACACGGATCATTTGACATGGACTTCATATCTATGGGCTTTCTATGATGCCCCTTGTTTGTATCATGTACATCTTCCTTCTACATCCTACCCTTGTCATTTCTTCTTTTACAACACCATTTAATGCGCCCGGTGCAACTATTTATGAGTTGAATGCTAACAAAGTGGTACATGGTTAAGAACTCCAATTGGAGCTTGCCAATCGTATAGTGGATGTTTTGGTTGGTTATATTGTCTATCTATTTAATGATGTTGTTGGAGTTGGCTTCCTTCTAACAAAGTACCAATATCTTAGTGGTAGATCAACCAAACTTGTATTTGGGAGGTTTTGGGTTATAGTTGCAGCCAATCCATTTTGTCTAGGTATTAAATTCAACTATTTGAAAGCTCACATATATACACTGATTGGTTGTGTGAAGCTTACTAATTTAAAATTTACATCTCGTTCACAACTCAAGTGACATTTTGGATCTAAATAACCACATCATCGTCATTAGGCATACCTTTTGAAAACTTAATGCCAAGACCATTCAAAAACAGCAACTGGAGCATTTGAAGGACCATTAAGTAGTAGATCATTATTTCATTTTTCAAGACTTTATCGAGGCGGCCAAACATAAGTCATCAAAGATAGTCAAACTATTGATTATAGTAAATCTTCTGTCTTGTTTCCTAAACTCATTCTTTTGAATAAGTTCATGCTATTGGAGTTTAAGCTTTTACTTGTTTCTCCCCTTGACTTCATTGAGATTGATTTGGACTTTTCTTGTGCAAATTAAGATATCACAAATTATTCTTTATTTGAAGAAGTTAAAAGAGCATGACATAATACATATTGCACAAGATAACATGAAACAACAAAGATGACCCCAAAGTAGGCTATAATTTAATTAAACTTTCAAGTACACATGTAGTGCACACATATGTACAACCACTTCAAACACTGCGTACCTAATTAAGATGACTAGGTTCCTAAATCCGATTATATAGAGTACCTAGGATATCATGTAAGTACAAAGTATGCCTTGGGTGGTAGATGGTAGACCTAGGATTAGAGTGTGACAACATGCCAACATTTTCCCTTAATCCCAAGTTTGTAAGAACCTCTCTTTCTCAATCATAAACCCACAATTTGATCCTTGTGGAAAGTTAGTTGAAACTTTGTCAAAATTGGGTAACTCATTGTTTGTACCATACGAGTTTTCAATCCTTACCAAGTGTATCAACTAAGTAGAAATCCTCTTAAGAGTACCAACAATGTCAGTGATTGATTCAATTTATCTTTAGGCTTACTTTCTACATTGACTAACTCAAAACCATGGAGGATTTAGCTTCAGGCTGTTAGAGATATCCACGCTTAGCTTTTTTTTCATAGGATTGCATCATTGAGCCCCTTTAGATGGGAATGCTGTTGGTAATTTGACACTATTTTGCTCCTACTATCTGTCAACATCTCTATTGATAGACTACCTCCTTTCAAATTCTCCTGGGACACCCCTCGTTGACTTCTTCTCTTAAAGGAGATTGTCATTAGAAATTTTAGACAAGGTATCTACATGAAGTACAGTCAGGTCACTTGGATCTCTCCTCTTCATCTTCTCAGCCCCCAACCCACCTTCTACACTAAGCACTTATTATTGGTTGTGGATGGTGTCATTTGTTGCCCTTGCTGTCTCTAATGCCATTAATCACATGACTTGAGGGCTTCTCTCGGCCAATTGAGAGTGTGCTCCCCCTAGTTTCAGGTTGAGATTGATCATCATATACATTGTGGGGGCCAGGACTGCCCTTTTTGTTCCTTCCAGGAGGGGGAGATTGAGCATTTAATTTTTAGATGCCCCATTTAGAATGAGATTCGTGAGAGATACAATCATCTTTACAAAAACTCAAATGACTTCATATCCACATTCTTGCAGTGCTCAGACCACTTGTGCTTGGCTTTTTTTCTTTGAGAGATTGTCACCCTTTGAGGCAAGTTTGTGCAAGGGGTTCCTAAGAGCTCCCATGCTCATGATGGAGGTTGGTGGCATTGAACACCTTGTAGATGCTATTGCCTCACACATAGAGGGGGATCGGGTTGTGAGTTGACACTCTTCTTTGCACACTATTGCTATTAGGGTGCCCCTAAAACTTCTCTTAGTGTTGTGGATCTACTCCACCTCAACATTGTGTTTTTACTAGTTTTGGATTGTATCCCATGCCAGATAGGAAGACCACATCTAGAGAGGTTTTAGGAGTGCTATGCTTCTTCCTAGGATAACCTAGCGTAGCCCACTCAACTTGGGGCACTTGTGCATTGGCCCTTTGTAGTGCTAGATGATTACATAGATGATTCCTCTAGCCGAGCCTTGAAGAGATGTATGATGGGGCTAACTTCCAATTTCTATGACTTCGATTTGCCCATGCTCTTTGAGGGGGTCTTACTCCCCCCAAATGGCTATTTGTGTTGGTACCTTAACCACATGGGTGGTGCTTTATTGCTTTTGGATTAACCCCACTGTTTATTTTCATTGCTTCGGTTTTTTTTATTTAGTCATCTTTTGATCCTAGAGTCCTTCTACCCTAGTACTATCCATTGTATTTGGATGTATTTTTGAGTCCCATTGACCTACATTTGATCATTCAGGGACATTAATAAAATTTCTTTATTTCTTTCTTTTCAATAACAGTGAAAATAGCACTGCGAGAAAGTAGCTGAGTGTTATGTATCTATAGCCTTGGTAAGCCCCATGTAGCCACCACCGTCCAATGGGGTTCTCTTGCACAAGAGTGAGTCTGTCCTCCATAGGCACTCGCTTGTAGCCATTGGGACTAGCAAATATCACCCACTTCACCCAAATTTTCAAAGCCTTCTTTCTTGTGTAGTTTGTATTAAGGACCTTAAAGAAGCCCTTATTAATCTCCTCATCATTGATAGGAGATAAGGATTACGATTAATTGCAACATCTCCGACATCCAGTGAAGGGTAGCCTGAATATGCTTGGTCATAGACTACTTAGGTGGGGTCACTGTCACACATTGCAGCTTTCATCTGGCCAAGTATACTATCATTTGTCTCATAAATCTTCCCATGGCTAGGAGAGTCAGGATTGCCATCGAAAATGACACTAAAAACAGGTACCATGAAGGACATGTTTCACATCTTCCCAAACATCATCTCCCTCACTCTTACCATAATCATAAGCTGCAAGGGCTCCTACAACTCAAGCATCCTCTTCATCCAAATGACATAGGAGTTTCATCTCATCTCCACAAGCTTGAGGAATTTCTTCCTTAAAAATGATCGAGACACCACCAATGAGGTGTGTTGGTTACATATAAACATCTGCACACATGTAGCATTCAACTGTACCTGTTTGCCCATTCAATCTTGCCAATGTCCTTCAATTTGTTCTTTCATTGCATACACACAAAACAATGTCCAACAGATGTGCTTATAGGTGTTCAAAACTAACTTCTTTCTTTTCCACATATGGATGCATTTGTAACAGCTTGTGCAACACAGGAGGACCCAAACTCCTCGTTGTCATACTTCAAAATCTGAAACCTGAAAATTAACATCCTTGTGCTTTCTGAATCAATCAACAGATCTGAAAAAATAACAACCTTTTGTGCATTTGACAATTATAAAGATGACTAGTCAGTTTCTAAAGTCAGTCCACTCATCCATGATAATCGAACACCCTATCCTCACCCACGTCTCTATCTCCTCCATCAAAAAATTCATTTTTGAGTAGTTTTTAGTAGGAGTTGACACATTCTCTTGGATGCACCTAAGATTGGGCTCCAATACATGCCTTATGGAATGCCTGCTTATAAGAAGGATAGCAGGCAACATGGAGTGGGATACACCATTGGAAAAGAAGATTTTTTCTAAGTGCATTAACAACCTCCTCACTGCTTGCATGTTAATACATATCTACGACTGTGCTTGTGGCCTGTATTTTAGCTTTTGTTGACACATTCTCTTGGCGGCACCTAAGATTGGGCTCCAATACATGCCTTATGGAATGCATGCTTATAAGAAGGATAGCAGGCAACATGGAGTGGGATACACCATTGGAAAAGAAGATTTTTCCAAGTGCATTAACAACCTCCTCGCTGCTTGCGTGTTAATACATATCTACAACTGTGCTTGTGGCCTGTATTTTAGCTTTTGAAAACACTTCTCTCATGTGTCCCACATAGATGCATACCCAGGCAGCAGTTCCCTAGGAAACACATTCCTTTGGGGATGCAGTGGTGACCTCCCCACTGCATCCTTGTGCTAGTTCACTATGCGGTCTTCAAGTTTGACCCTTTTGAGGAGGCCTCTTGGGGACCTCACCACTGTATCCTTCTGCCTGTTCACTAGCCACTGTTAACACGTTCTCTGTCGAAGGCCAACTGGAACAGGTAAAAATAGCTCTTTAAACTAAAAGAAACAATTTATTCTTAAACTTAATCCATTTTATACCCTAAACATTCATCATGTTTTATCAGCTGAACTTTAAAATGAAGGGTTTGTATGATAATTTTCATTTATATTTTGTGTGTAACATCGAAGGGGTTTTCTGTTTGCACTGAAAGTTTTCTGTACATGGGAGGAACAAGACTTAGCATTTGGTGTCAAATTTTGAGTTGTGTTTTAATTTTGACATTGTGTACTACTATTAATCAGAAGATGAATACTTACATCAAAGTTATCTATTGTTAATTTTACATCGAGTTTTATAAGTTTAATATGTATAATGTGTGTGTATGTGCGTGTTTATACTGCTGTCCTCGTAGCTATCCCCTTTTTCCTAAGATTTTGGGAAACTTCTTGGCGCCCGTTTCTTGATCCCCACCAAACATGGACATGACGGAACATAGCTTCTCCCTTTTTCATGTAACCCAAGTTCTAGGACTAGCAATCCTAGAAGCTCCTTTTTAGAACAAAGGGGTGGACGATGCTGATGCATCTGGAATAGGTGGTCTCCTTTTGTTGCGTACAAGCTGGTCATTTCAGCCTTCTCAGCAAGAGTAACTTTTTCCTGAGCCCTCACCCTACAATTTGGTACATATAAGAGGTTAGTATTGACCCTTGCGATGCTTCCGTTCGAGCTGGCATTGCATATATTGCATTTTTAGTGTTGTATTCCCCTTAGAGTTTTGCGCTTTTTGTGTCCAGCATGGTCACAAACTGAAGTAAGCATTTTAAATGTTTGAATCGCCCCTGGCATATTTTTCTTCAATATGGTTGAGGGTTCATCAAACCAGAAGCAGTTCCAACTGAATTCATGTTCCTCCTTCATGCTCCTTCCACTCTATTTTTTCCCCACTTTCACCCCCTCGTCACTGCTGATTGTCATTTTGTAGCTTGCTGAAAGTAAAAAAATGAAACAAAAGCTAAAACAAAAAAATGAAACAAAAGCTAAAACAAAGCTAAAAACAGAATGTGAAAGAAATACAGTAGATACATAAAAATAATGTAAAACAAAAACACAAGCAACAATAATGCAAATAACCTCTCTAATCTACTCCCAGCGCTCTTTACTTTGGCTCCCTTGGCTGTAAATTTATCCCCTTTCTTTTGCATATTTCTTCGATACAGCTGAGGGGCCACCAAATCTGGAGGCCCTACCAACTGAACTTCAAGTTCCTCGTTTAACCATGGTACTTCCACTCTTTATTTGCCCCACTTTAATCTCCTCATCACTAGTGATACTCATTTTGTAGGTTGCCAAAGTTAAAAAATGGAACAATTTTTTTAAAATGGCAAAGAAATACAGGGAATACATAAAAATGTACAACAAAAATAAGAACATCAATAATGGTAATAACCTCTCTTATCTACTCCCAGTGTGCTGTACTTTGGTTCCCTTGACTGCAAATTTTTCTCCATTCTCTTGAATGGCCCCTTTGCATATTGTTTTAACACAGCTGAGGGGCATCAAACCAGGAGGCACTACCAACTGAACTCCAGGTTACTTCTTCACCCTCCTTACTTCCACTGTATTTACCCTTTGTCCATCTCCTCATCACCACTGATGCTCATTTTGTAGCTTGCTTGAAGTAAAAATGATACAAAACCTAAAAAAGATGCTCAAGAAGTGCATAAATGAAATGTAAAACAAAAGCAAAAACATTAATAATGCTTATAAAATCACTAATCTGCTTGCAATGTGCCGTATTGTGGCTCCCTTGGCTGCAATTTTTACCCTTTCTCTCTTCTCTTCATTCCTTTCAATCTATCTCAAAACGGATGAAATATGGTTTGAGGGAGTGTAGTAGGCTGGGGTCCATTAGAGGGCTTCCCACTTTATTTTTAGTTTTGGTTCTTTTATTATTTTATATATTTTTTACTGCAGCTATAGACTTTGGGCCTCACCACCTTTTCTTGTTGGGTTGTGTCCTTTTTATTTTTTTCCCTGCAGCTACAGGTGTCCAGAATGCCTCAGCATTCCCTAGGTATCAAGGGGAGATCTCATCCCTACCTCCACCTGCCTGAAACAAAAGCGTACTCTAAACTGAGGCCTTGTAAGCAGGAGACACATCTATTGCATTACATATGTGATGATACCCAACTATTTTTCAAGGATTTGTGCATTTTGAATAGGAGTGCCCATTTCTTGTGACATTTACAATCAGAAAGCATAGTTTTAATAAATCTATTTGTCTCATTGTCTGTGTTCTCTTAAGACATACTAGATATATAATATTTTGTTGGTTTGCATTAAGTACATGCTTCATCTCTCGAGGCGTCTGTTTTAGTGTATTTTTTGTATTGATAAGAAAAAGCAAACAGATGCCTGATAAATTTCTACTTCAAATTGCATTTAGGAAGTCATATGATAATATCAAATCAGAAAAATATTTATAGAAATTCTCAGAGCAGGTTGCAATGTGGTAGATAAATAAGTACTGTTTGTCGTGTAACTATAACATATCAGTAATCAAATAATGTTAAGCCTTATTTTATAATTCTACATTGGAAGTATTTGTTTATATGCTTAAGAATAATTTGCAAACATGCCAACATGCAGATCATGGAGGATTTTGACTTTGTAAACCATGTAAAGGATGTATTTGGTATATTTCAGAATATTCCAAAAACATTTTTACCCAAAGGTAATGTAAGCGGAAAGATTCAAGGGTCATTTTTTCCGAAAATTTCCATCCCACGGACTTCACCTGGGAATGCAGCGTCATCAGCTGCAATAAATGTAACTTCCTTTGAAGACGAGTCTAAGATTCCAAGCTCAAATGTTCTAGATCATTTTATAAGCCCTACAAATCTAGTGGAAAAGAGCAAGAGCTTGCCTGCTTGCACCCTAGCCTTGCCTTCTATGGGAAGTGTTGGCGCTTCTACTGCAACTGTAAACCATCCATTTTCATTTCAGCAGAATAGTGTTCATTTAAATAATCTTTTATCTCATTTTACTGATACAAAAGGAAATGAAACTGGCAATGCAATAATTTTGCCTCCGACGTCCAGGGTATATCCCTTCAAAGGGCAGATGTCAGCAAACATGACTTTGCCTGATAGGCAACAGACATTACTCATGGGTGCTAGTAACACATTTATGGAGCAGCCACAGTTTCAAGGGAAAATGTCAATGGGTTTTCAAAAAGATTGTATCTTGAATTCAGTACGTGGTAGTGCTGAATTAGTTAATTCTGAAGGATTGTGCCAGGACAAGTTGAATAGAACTCATAAGGATAATAGGCTGCAGGAAACTGCATTAGATGTGCAGCACCCTGTTCCGATTTTTCAAGATAATGTTTGTCAATCTGGATACTCTTCTTTAGCTGCAAGGTTACTTGCTCGTAACATCAACAAAACAAAGATGGATGCAACTCCCATGCCCGAGCTTAAGGTAGATCCAGAGAACATTTCCTACAATTCTCCTACCGTATCTTCTGCTAACATTGGAATGGCCACTTCTGCTCCTATGCAATCTTCTGATGTACGATGGAGTGTTTCAGCTCAGCACCATGATACAAAAATGCTTGAAAATTTAAGCAACGGTCTTGCAACTTCTCTTGGGTATCAAGAGACTGCAATATCTAACACACTAGGAGTAGATCACCAATCTTGGCATAAAGAAGTCATAGCAAAAGATACACTGGAGCATTTGCAGGATAATGGCATTCATAGTGTGAATCCTATCAAAGAAATCTCAAAAAGTGCCATGGATGACCTTGGCAATTTTTCTGCCATTCTAGCTGATTTTGATAACCCAGATGGTAATGAATTTCGTGGTCCTGACAACTGCAGGAATTTGCCTTCTGAGGGGCAAAATAAAACCGTGCATGCCATTCCACACATTCCATCAAGTGCTGAGCTACTTGAAGCATTGAGACCCACTTTCAAGGCTCCAGACAATAATGTTTGGGATGAAATGCTATTTCACAGAGATGTACGTGGTACAATTCGGGAGCCCAAAAATTTGGGGATTCTCCTGGTTCAGACTATCAGTCTGAAGTGGATGTAACTAAGAAAACAGATTTATCCATAGTTACAGCTACTGAAGGGTGGTTTTGTCTGAGGCCAAATCTGAAGACCTTTTAGATGCTGTAGTTGCTAACAGATGCCTGCGCACTAACCAGGGGAGATGAGAATATATCCTGTAAAACTACATTTTCAAGCACAACAAATTTGACTCCTCTGTATTGTTCTTCTCCTAAGTCCGACAATTGCTCATCAGCACGGTTGAGTGCATGTGAGAAGGAACAGTCCAAGGCTTTAGATGTTTCAGTGTGTAGAGATAACCTAGATTTAGGGAACTGTACAAATCCAAGTTTTTCTTCTATGTTCCATGATAGCACAATGGTAAAAATGTTTGCAAATGAATCCTCTACAAATGCAAAGCCAAAGTTGCTGGTAAATGAGGTACAGTGTGAAACCCAAGGGTTTACACAAGCGAAAAGACCATGGAGCCTATAAAAGGTAACAGGAAGAGGGCCAAGCCTGGTGAGAGTTCTAGGCCAAGGCCCAAAGACAGGCAGCAGATCCAAGATCGTCTGAAGGAACTACGGGAGATTATCCCAAATGGAGCAAAGGTAACTATTCTCATATAATTTGTATCCCATTTATGTTTTCTGTAGATTATTGTTGTGATAATGGTTTTGAAGATTTTAAAAGTGTGTCTGGTCTCTAAAGAGAAAATATGGAAATCAAGGGCATTGCTTATAATTTTTGTATACACTTCAGTGCAGTATTGATACCTTACTTGAACGCACCATCAAGCACATGCATTTCTTACAGAGCGTGACAAAGTATGCTGATAAACTTAAGCTTACCGACAAATCAAAGGTAGGTTTCTTTTTGTATCTCATGTTAGCTTACTACTGCCCAGCATTTCTGTCAAGAAGTATTCACTTTGCTTTATATGTAGGGGGAATGTATTTTATCTATGTCACAAGGTTCTCTGAATGTTATTGAAAAAGTTCCAATTTTGCCAAACTTTATTCTTGTCGAACATGAACTCAAACTTTATCAAGTATTTTTACATGGGAGGTTTTCAACACGATTTTGCTATTTTTTACAAACAAATGTATACATACATATACCAGCAGTAGATAGAAATCTCTCTCCACTCTGTCCCTCTGACGTATTTATGCATTTTTTTCAAAAAATAAAAATGATAGGAAAAAAATGTTCAATCTTAAAGATAATTTTTTTCTCGAACTTTATCCCTTGTCAAACTTGAACCAAACTTTATCCTCATCAAACATGAACGCGAACTCGAACCTTGTGACTTAGTAATTTATAGTTATTCCAATTGTGCCTGTCTTTATTAATGCTTAACCTGAACTACTAGTTTTAAATGGCTGGTAACTACAATTGTTGTTTACAATAAAATAGCAGCTTTGAAATGTGGTTTTGCATTCTTTATGAGGTGCAAATAGCATCATTTAAATTTCAAATTATGATTTTCTAGATAAAACTAAAGCAGCAAGTTTTTAAAAAGAGTAAAGTTTAAACACATACCATGGTAAGTTGCTTTCAAAAAATGTTGGAGGGTTATTTATAAATATTAAAATATACAGTTTGCTCAAGTTTAAGGGTGTTACACCCCAAACATTAGAATTGCTTGAGAGAAAACCAAGCAAAAATAGGAGACAAACATAGAAATGCTTGCTGTGCTATTCTTCAATTAGATTGGAAAATGAAATGGGTGAATACATATAGTTATATAAATATTAAAATATACAGCTTGCTCAAGTTTAAGGGTGTTACACGCCAAACATTAGAATTGCTTGAGAGAAACCAAGCAAAAATAGGAGGCAAACATAGAAATGAAAAGAGAAATGCCTGCTGTGCTATTCTTCAATTAGATCAGAAAATGAAATGGGTGATTACATATAGTGAGAGACGACCACTCAATTTTTGATTACAAGGTTAATCAATGCTCCCTTCTTTATTATTATTTATGAAGAACAAGGATATGTTGTAATCATAGTTCAAAAACTCGAGACTCAGAAAAAACTTGGCAGCCCAAAATTTTGACTTGGACTTGTGACTCAATAACATGCAAATTACTCCGTTAAAAACACAAAAATAAATATAGAGAATGCATAGGTAGCTTTTCTATTAGTTTTAGACAAAAAAAGAATACAATGCAGTGACATTTACTATATTCTAATGGTAATAACTTGAAATCACTTTCTAAGTTTCTTAAGTTTGATGTGTTTTTCGTTTAACCTAAAGTAACAATAGTTTCGCTGGGAAGTGATGTTGAAGAGACAAAAAAAGGCCAACAATAAATCAAGTGCAGCTGCTGTGACAGCAACAACATGTTGTAATATAATTGGAAATGACTTAACATCACGATTCATCAAATATCCTTCAATTGTGATGATGCTCAAATCAACTTCACAGCAGCTGAAAAATTGTTGGAATATCCTTCAAATCCATAGCAAGAAAAATTTGAAAAAAAAATCTATTTGACTCACGTGTTTTCTGCACCTCACAAGTACTCATGAGTCAGTGCAAGAAACACGCCATGAGTTACTTTCCCAGCCAAAAAACTTGCAATTTTGGTGATTGCCGATTGCCAATTCCATGGCTATTTCTTCACGAGTTTTAAAACTGTAGTTGTGATAGTGCATTTATTTCTTATGTCAATATACTGTTATAGGCAAGTACATATGACTTATGTTTATGGCTACCATATACACTATTATAACATTGGTGGACCTCATTCAACTAGTGAGATCCTGATGGCATATTTCAATTTCCTTATTGCTCTACCAGAACCAAGTATTCTCAGTTTAAGTTTGTGGTCTTTGCTGTCTTGTCGAGCAATCTGGTTTTATGTTGCAGGCCTGAAGCTTCTATGCCTGCTTTCACCTTTGATAGTTCGATTTTATAATTGTGGAGAACAGCTGGAGAATATTTACTAAGGCACTCTCTGTAGTGGACTTCACCCTACACTTGATCATCTGTACCAGTGAGGTTCTATGCCTTTATGGGATAAATTCCTTTCCTTTTGACTTTGAGAGTGGATTTAGATTCACTCCACCCTACACTTGTTCTTTAGCTGCATATTATGGAGACCATCCGTACCAGTGAGGTTCTATGCCTTCATGGGATATATTCCTTTTGACTTTGAGTCTGGATTTAAATTCACTTCACCCTACACTTGAGCTTTAGCTGCATATTATGGAGACCACCTGTAGCAGTGAGGTTCTTGGGCTTTCTGGGATATATTTCTTATCACTTCAAATCTGGATTTAGATTTACTAGACACCTACACTTGATCTTAGCTGCATATTATGAAGACCATCCGTACCAATGATGTTCAGTGCCTTCATGGAATATACTCCTTTGAATTTTAGTCTGGATTTGGATGGAGGATGTCCTGTACCTTCCTCTGTTATTATTCTGACCATACATGTACCTGCTAATTCTACCATTAGCTTTCCATCATTCGTTGAATGTCAATAAATTTTGTTCCTTTGATTTAACAATTCCTGTTTTGGCATTTTCTTGTGAATTTCATTCACTAGGAATCTTTGGCCAAAATATGTGATTACAACTCAAATTATCTGTTGCGCCATTTGACAAATTCCTGTTAATATACGCTGCTTTTAATTTTACCTGTAGTAAGATAGATGTACCTTTGCATGGAGTGGCAATATGAAATAACCATCACCAATTGCATAACCATTTAGATATTTATGCATAAAAGCCTACAAACCCCTTTAAGCAGTTTGAATCTATGTTTGTAAAATGTTTTTAAGTTTTAAGTAAAGGCTATTAAATAGGATATTGGGTGACAACTTAAGCATGAACTTATTGGTTGAAATATAAGTTCTGTCCATATTGGCATGCCATTCTGTTGTGGCTACCTTGTTAATGGAAAACTTAAATTTTTGTAGGTTTGGATGGATTCATGCTAAGTTTTTGTAGTAACTCTGCTGAAGGTAGTTCTACAGAATCTAGATATCTGTTGATAATGACAGTGCATAATCTTTGTGATGTTGGATAATTACATAGGTTCTTGATGAGGAATGTGCTCTGCTTGGGACAACTCTGGAAGGTGGAGCTAGCTGGGCATTTGAGTTGGGTGGCCAAGCATCAGGGTGCCCTGTTATTGTGGAGAATTTGAATCAACCCCGGCAAATGCGTGTAGAGGTCAGTTAGTGTGCCAGAATAAGATCCATTTTTGCTAACTGAAATATTGGCAAATATTGAAAAAGAGACTTTGTACAACAATATTGAGAGCAGAAATTTATACTCAAGGTATTGAATAATGGTTCAGCTTGAATTGAAGTTTCTCTAAAATGTTATTCTATGACAATCACAAATATCTGTTTGATGCAGGGTTTAGTTATCCTCTATTTCTTGTATGTGGTTGGTTTTCCTTTTTGTAGGGTTTAGTGTCTCAAGTTTTAACACATTGTTTTGTTTTTATGCATTTTCCCATAAATCAATTTCAAACTTGTTTTTCAATTTTGCTCCCTGGTGTGCCATGGTGGGTTCTCCTCTATTTCTCGGGTGTGGTTTTCCTTTTTGTAGTACGGTTTAGTGTTTTAAGTTTTAACATGTGTTTTCTGTGCTTATGCATTTTCCCTTAAATCAATGTGAATTTTGTTTTTCAATTTAGCTTATTGGTGTGCCATGGCGGGTTGCCTTGGCCCATGTTGGTCGCTTTACATTATTGGAGAAGGCTGAAAACTCTCAATTGCCCAAAAGTGTTTTTGTGTTTTAAGAACAGCAGGAGGGCAGCTTTCCTGCTACTTAGATATTGAATTTTGGTCTCGTGGAGACGTGGCCTAATATTAATCTCGTCTATTCGACTTCATGAAAATTGCAGATGTTGTGTGAAGAACGCGGGCTCTTTCTTGAAATAGCTGACATCATCCGGAGCTTGGGGCTTACAATCTTAAAGGGTATTATGGAGGCTCGCCACGAAAAAGATCTGGGCACGCTTTGTTGTTGAGGCAAGTTTTTCTTTTCCAGTGCTTATTTATCAGATGGATTAAGAGACCTTATGATTTTTTGCATCTATTTGAGGTCGCAAAGGGTGAAAGGCTCAGAGATTTTTCATGTTTAGGTTCAGGTGTCTTTTGTCTTTGCTTACAGTGGCCACTTTTTGTTTTGACTGCAGGCAAACAGAGATGTACACAGGGTTGAAATTGTATTGGCGCTAATGCAATTACTCCAACCAAACACTAAGTGTAGCTCTACAACTAATCAATCTAGTTTAGTAAAGTCTCAGGTAACTGATAATGTCTCTCAGACATTTGATGCTTTCCAGCTATCACCAATGGTGTTGTGAGCGGTTCTTGAAAGTCTTGGTCCAATTGCCATCAATGTATGGCAAAATACTCTAAAAGCTGCTTCGATAAGTCTATTGGTCCACTTTGTTTGGTAAATTTTAAGTGCAGAAAGTACTTAATTCTCCCGACCATTAGAAAGGGTGAAGTTGAGCTTCTCCTTCTGAAGATTGTATCACTCTTACCGATTGTTTTAACAACTTTGTAATGTTTTACATGCTTTACCTAGCAAGGATTCTTTTAGATGATTGGCATGCTTGCATTTTCATAAGCTATTTACTCCTAGGTCCTGCAGTCAGATGAATTGCATCTGTGATATTTCTTGGGTTCATTTGAATTTACTATGGATAGAATAGCCATCTCAATGGTGGGGGTACCTAGAATGGTCTGGAAAATGAAGAAAAAGATTCAATTTATCATGTTATAGGAGTTGACTAAAGAATGCAAAATGCCATTATTTTATACTAGCTGGGGTTGAATGTGCCTGGTTAGTGTAAATATATGTTTCTAAACCAGGTTGATTTTTCGTATTCTAGTTTTCTTTGAAAAGATGCATGCAAAACTTTAGGCTGGAATGTTCTCTGCAGAAACGAAATGGCAGCAATTGCCATTGATGAAATACATTTGTTGTGAATTTTCTGCATACGCAACCATTTCTTTGGGCATGATAAGAGCTTTTCTTAATTTTGTTACATTAAGAGCTTTTCTTAATTTTAAATTTTGTTCTCTGGCCTTGCTACTTGAGAGTTTTCTTAATTTTGTTCTTTGGCCTTTCCTCTTCAGGGTTTTCCCGATTTTTTTAATCAGCTTTGCCACTCTAGAGCTTTCTTAGGGAGGGAGATTTAATTTTCTCTGCAACTACTCAAACCACGAATAAATTCTTGGGCAAGCCTGCCTATTCCTCTTTTTTTCGTTGTATTTGCAGATACTTTTTCACTTGGTTCTTGTCTTGAAACAGGAAATTTTTGCTATTAATTCCTGCCTAAATGCTTCCATGCTTTCGGGAAATTCTCTTTTGGTATGTCTTTGTATCTTCTTTATTTTCATGTGTAGCCTGGTTCGGTTTTTACTATAAAGTTAATGCTTTTCGTTTGGTTAATTGCAGATGGATTTTCTTGCATTTAGCTCTCCCAGAGTCACCATTATATATACTTGTATATTAACAGATGTGTGGGCCTATGCGTCATTCTTGAAGTATCCTACCTAAACAATACTCTCATTCTTGAATATTGCAATTTTTGCGTGCTCAAGGCTGGAAAGGAGAACATTCTTTCATGGCAAGGATGTCTGTATTTAACTGTCTTAAATTTTACCTCCAAGATATGCTTAGCCAGGGGGTACACACCTACATTCAAAGACCTTTTCTGAGTGGAGACTTCTACCCTCCACTGAAATTGCACCCATGTATGTGCGGAGTCCATTTTTGACCATGCTTGCCATCACATGTGCATGCAAAAGGCATGACCTGGCAACAAAAACTGGCACCGGAGGTAGTCAAATCATGGCTTGCTCGTATGCACGGAGGATCTTGTATCGATTTTGGTCAGTGTGCTGCTGCTCTCGTGAGGGGTCATGTATTTAAGGAGGCAAGTGAAAATGGTAGATCAAATGCCTAACCACTTAACCATTATTGAATACCAAAACACTAACATTTAACAGTTAGAAGCTTTCACTTTTGTAGAACTGTTGCAGACCATACCGGAGGCATCAGACGGAACCGATTTCTTCATTATTCTGCACCAAAGAAAATCATCAGTCATCTATTCACATTTGCGGCCACTAGGAAGGGACGTTCCACTACACACAGAGACTGTAGTCACAGGTATTTTGACATTGAAAATCAAAGGATCTTTAGGAATATATAATTTGGTTTATTTTTAATTATTTATCTTTATATACAACCATGATATTGTCCCCACATTTGATGTCTTTTCCACAATCTTGCATCGGTGTTGCGTAAGGGAGGGTGTTGTTTTCTTCCAATTCAGTGTGGCATTCTTTGTCATCTGAGATGTTACTCCCATTAGCACAGGCAGGATTGCCATAAGTTTACTTGTCAATCCACAAATCAATAATGGTTGGGCCTCTCAGCATATCACTCTACTAAAATTGGTGTTAGAAAAAGTAATTATCACCACCAGACATTGTTTGTGATTCAAATCCATCACATGACAAAACTTCTTACATTTTGATAGCGGTTTTGGGGAGGAAAGTGCTTCTGATGTTATTGTACTCGAAATCTATGTCTTGCAGCGTTTGGCTTTCAATAATGCTGAAATCCAGAGTTCCAGAGATGGAATTTCTGGCTAGTCTCCTACTCATACAAAATCACAATTAACCGTGTTAATTGACTCCACAAAATATTGGCAATGGTCACTAAAAATAGGCATAGGACTTAAACAGAATACTCACACGGTTTCAAGTTGCGGCAAGTTAAAAACATTAGAAGGAAACGATCCATTCAACTTTCCGTTTTCTATCACGCTGTGAAACAATTTAAACACGAACTAAGAAAAGGGTATCAATATTAGTTAAGTTTCTTCTGTAATCTATTTAGAGCAGCACTTAGATTACTTTGGACTTACATTGTGGTTAACAAGTCTAAGGAAGAAAACCACATGGGAACTTAGGATACATCGAATGAAATTGTTGTTGAGGTCCTTCGAATACCACACCCAAACAACATTATTAGACTTCACAACATAGATGGGGGATCTTTGGAGGTAGACTAGCTTGCTAGTCTATATTACTCACAAGTGTTGCAGGGTGCTCATCCCGGATAAGTCAAGAATAGTACCGTTCAATTTATTGTTTGAAATATGCTAGAAAGTATAAATTGATCCCAATAGTTACCACACTAAACTCAATATATTATCTCTCGGAATGAAACAAAAAAGCTAATGCCACCTTTACGACTATTTTACCACTCTTTGGGAAGAGACACACTTCAATCAAGGCATGTTATTTTAATACAAATGTTTTGAATCTTACATACAAGGGAGAGTAGATTTGTCATGATTGATTAGGTCTATGATTAACATGAGTAAATCACAGCGTGTTCTTCATCTTGATGAAAAACACAGTGTGTTTTTAACGCAGTGTGTTTTTCAAATGTTTTGAATCAAGTTGAAAAACATGACGGTTTTTCCCATTGTTTCATTTACAAAATTGAATTTTATGAAATCATGAACTTAATATTTGAATTCATATTTGTCAACAAGAACCTTAATAATAAATGTCTTGAAATATAATGTTTGACAATCTCCATTTTTTCCATCTACTTCTAGATATATAGTTATAACATTCTTTTTTGGATTAAACAAATGTTATCACCAATCATGAGTCAGGGGACCACATATCATATTAAATGCATACTTACATTTTTTAGGGGAAAATGTTTTCGTTCGATTTTTCGTTAAGATGGAAAACTCACCGTGTTTTTCATCAACATGGAAAACACACCGTGTTTTTCAACATGTTGAAAAACACGATGGTTTTCGCATGTTCAGGGTGGCTTATTTGAGTGTCAAGTATTAGTTTGTGTTTGTTTCCATTGATCGAGCCCTAATACACCTAATGTGACAATTGAACATGTATTAGGGCTAGATTTTGAATCATTTATAGCAATTGAATCCTAATACATGTTAAATTAATGTTAGGTGTTGTATTATAGTTTACGGTGTTGTAATTGTGTTATTTAATATGACAAGTTAGTGTTTAGGGCATCATATCAATGTTTGGGTGTTTAGGGCATTGTATGATTGTTTAGGATGACACATTAATATTTAGGACGTTCTAATTGTGTTTTGTAAAGTGACCCATTAGTTTGTAAGGTCTCATTATAGTTTTTAGGGTTTCATATCAAGTTTATGTTGTTTTTTTAATGCTCAAAGTATCTCGATTGTCAATTATGTTATTTAGGTTGACTCATTAGTGTTAAGGTTCTTATATCAATGTTTGAATGTTTAGGGTGGTGTATTAGTGTTTAATATGAGTGCTTATGATATCAAATTATTCTGTAAGGTGTCCTAATTATATTATTTACGGTGATCCCTTAATGTTTACAGTCTTCTAATAATGTATAATGTGTCATATTAGTGTTTATCAAGTCTTATAAAATTTTTAGGGTAAAACATTAGTGTTTTTTTGTCTAATTTATGTTATTTAGAGTAACCCATTAGCGTCCAAGGTTTTGCATCAATTTTTGAGTGTTTAGGATGTCATATTAGTGTTTAGGGTGTCGTATGAGTTGACAGGGTATTACAACGATGATTATCATTTTGTATGAGACCATGTGTTTCATTAGTGTTTAGGCTATCCTAATTATGAAATAGAGGATGAATCATTAGTGCATAGAGTATCATGACATTATTTAGGGTATTGTATCAGTCTTTAGGGTGTTAAATTAATGTTTAGTGTATCCCAATTATTTTATGTGGGGTGACTAATTAGTGTTCAAGGTGTCGTATAAGTGTTTAAAGTGTCCAAAATTAATTTAATGTGGGTGACTTAATATTATTTATGGTGATAGAATTAGAATAATTATAGCTAATATTATGTTTTCATTCATCATTAGAATTAGAATACTTTTAGCTAATACTTCTAGAGATGTTATGTTAATGTTATAAACAATTTTTAAATTTATTGTTCATTTTATATAAACAATCATGCAAAAAAATTAAATGTTTTGTTATGTGGAAGGAATGCAAATCAAATCTACAATATTATCTAAATGAAGTTAGTGATCATATAATCTTTCCAAGAATAAGTAGGAATTACACTAGTATGTTAATAAGTGAGATCGATGAAAAATATCTATTACCTAATATAATGAAAATAGGAACAAATTTATGTTCTTGATATACACATGGATGGCTTAAGAAAACACTTGTGGAAAGTTTTTACATAGTTGCTTGGGCATGCGTGGAGGATGGCCCAAGATAATGGTCTAGAAAGATGGCACAAACAACCTGACATGCCATGTTCTATGGTTAGTAAATTTAAATAAGTTACATCAGCTCAACATGTGATGTCGATATATTCTACTCCACATGTCTTGAACTCTATAGTGTCATGTGACATGCGCAAGTGAAATCCCTTAAAATTACTATGTTCTAACTAATTATAAAACACTAGGAGTGACATTACAAAAACAACTATTGACATTGGGAATATTAAACAAGGACTTTCTTTCTGAGATATCTCGAAAGTACAATACCTCAACAATATGTGTATCAAACTCTTTTTCTTCTTCAAATGATAGTAAAAAATGGAGTATGGGGCTTATATTGAATTCTACTAGAAGGTGGGAGGATAATGGTGTTAAATGTATTCTAGATTTGATTTGGAATGTTGTGCACGTGAAAGGTATGCCTAGGAATAGGTATGAATTTTGAATTTTTAGGGTTTGTACATGACTCTATAACTTGTTTAGGGTCTTGTAATAGTGTTTAGGGTGTCATATCAATGTTTAGGATGTCGTATTAGTGAATAATGTGTCCCAAATGTATTATTGGTGGTGACACATTAGTGTTTTATGTCATATCAATATTTCAGTGTTTAGGATATCACATTAGTTTTTAAGATATCGTTTGATTGTTTATGGTGTCATATTAGTGCTAAGTTTTCCTGATTATGTTATTTAGGATAAACCCTAAATTCTAAACCTCGAACCTTAAGTCATAAACCCTAAACCCCAAACCCCAAACCCTAAACCCCAAACCCTAAACCCTAAACCCTAAACCCTAAACCTTGAACCTTAAACTTTAGAAAATAATTATAGTTTTCATTATTATTATTAATTAATATATTTGAAACTGTAAGAAAAGGTGGAAATTTGATGTCATATCTATTACCTAATACTTTGTAAATAGGAACAAATCTATGTGCTTGATATACACAAGGACAAATATAACATGAAACTTTATCTTAAGTACAAATATATCGAACAATTGTTTAGAAGTTTCTTTTCAAAATGAATGATGTGGTCAAATATTTTGTTAAGTATATAGACACTAAATAATAGTGTGAACTAGTTTATTATCATGGTATTATTGTAGTCACGTATTTGGTAATAAATGATAGAGGGTTCGATAATTTCTACAATTTGTGTTTATTAATCACTGGTATGAGAATAGTTAATTATGTTGATATTATGTTGGTATTGGTTAAATATGCATGTGATCTTCGAGCTCTTAGTTGTAATTTCATTGCTCTTAGTTGTGTTAAATTAAATACAATAGTAAAAATTTGATTTCCTGGATGCATTATAGTTGTAAATATTGTGAATGTGGAGATCATTTGTATATATATATATTTTATTAGTTGTTAAATATTGATAATTGTAATGTTGTGAATTCTTGATGTAAGTTGAAGCTATAAAAATTATGTGATATCATACTTTGACTCTCAATTTGGCATATGGGGGCAAGTGCCTCTACAAAGATAGGAATTAGTGCATGAAGGGGCTTTCCCCTTAGGATGCCACATCGATACGCCCAACTATCGTTGCGTGATGAAGGGGCTTGCCCCTTAGGATTCCACATCGATAGTTGGGTGGTATATTGTGTTGAGAGCAGGTTTTTAAAGTCGCCCACCGACCTTCCACTTAGAAATGCACCCTCCCATAATATCACAACCGTCCCTTTTGCAATGGACGGTTGTGATATTATGGGAGGGTGCATCTTGGGTGAAGGATAGCCATTGGCATTTATCGATACTTGAATTTGTCATGGATATGAGCTTTCTGATGTTGTGATTATTTTATCATATTGGATGACGTATATTTGATTTGACATGTATCGTACTAACGTTAATTGTATATTTATGTTTTGTACTAGTTACTCTTTTGTGCAGTGAATAAGAATACCATGAGCTAAATTTGTCCCGATCCTATTTGTAAAACGAAGAGATACAAAAATACGAGCTTCCACGTAAACTGAAGATGAAGGGTGTTCGCATAAAAAGTTTGAAAACTACAAGAATTCCTAAAAATAGTCATCAATTTATTAACAATTTATAAATTATATGTATATTATAGATAGTTCAGTATGCCAATGAATACTAGTTGTTCATAATGTATAGCAAATAATTTTTATTACGATTCAAAATTTTAGCACCAATTCTAAAATTCAAATAAAAGTGTGAAAATTTTGAAATATCTATATTCCTCAATTTTAGTTTGTAAGTTCAATTTTTTCAAAAAGAACGGTATTATTTTATTGTTGTTTAATTATTGTGTTTTGGCATGCATAAATGTATATATATATTTTAAAGATGTTATTAATATTTTAATTTTTATTAATTTTTTTTTTTTTATTTGTAATTTCTGTTTTAAATAAACATGTTCTTGTTTCGATAGTTTTTATTGTTTTTAGCTAAATGTAATAATATTTTCTATGGAAGTTTCTCTCCACATTGAATAAGTGTATTTGAAATAATATTAATTTTGTAACAATCTCTGTCACATTATATTTATTATGTCGCATTCTTTGTCACATTATAGATGACCATATTGTGATATGCTTCCAGTAGGCAGTCCTATAAATTGTTATTTTCCTTGAATTTCAATACTGTGTTTTATACACGTGGCTTTTGAATTAGACAAAAATTTGAATGCTTCCAATGTTTTAAGATGGTATTCATGTTGATGATGATCAATCATAACTCAATTTATTTCAAAAGTATGAAATAATTATTTCATTAACGATACAAAACTTCATGTAATAATTTTTAGGATGGGAAGGAGGCCCAAATGGCAGAGCATGATCGATCTTCCTGTCCAAGAGATTATAGAGGAAAAGAGTCAGTTTTCATATGATGACCTAGAATGGACACCAATAGGGGATGAGCCGAACGTCGACATTTGTGTCGCCATACCGCTAGCAAGACTACATGAATTTCTAAAGGGGGAAGGTTCTAACAAAATTTTGAGACTACCTTCACCCGCACAAATCACAACTCAACAAATATAGAAAATCCAAAACCGCATACAACCAAATCATATTCTAGGTTTGGAAATTCGCTAACAAATTATTTTTTGTACGTTCTTTTCGTAAACAGTTGTATAGCATTTGATGTTACCATTTTTAATGCAACTATTGGTGTTCATATGGTCCAGACGACAATAGAAATAAGTCAGTAACAAGTGACAAAGTGAGTAGGTGTATAATTAAAAGGGGTTGCCAATGTCATTTCAATGTGAAGGTTTTTTATGGGAGACCGACAATGGCCATAATATTATACAACCATCCGTTTCATTGTGATGTAAATGGTGAGTGTTGTCATGGGATGAACGAAAATACCATTAATGATCCTTGTCTGAAATGTTGCCCCGTACTTATCAAATGAATGCAAAACTTATATCGAGAGTCTTTTGTTAATGGGAGTCACCGTGGACACGGTGTACGATAAATATATAGAGGATCCATCAAACATGGGTATATCGAGCAGGAGGGACGAATACATGACAAGAAAGGATGTGTTGAATGTGTGGAAAAGAGTTCTTGCAGAAGGTCTCAAAAGCATGTCGATGATGCCATGAGCGTGAACTTATGGCATGTGGAGGAAAGAGACATATTTTTCTACTATCAACGCCCAAATGGAACCACCATTCCATTCATTATGGGGTTGCAAACACCGTGGATGTGTGAGAGAATGGTTCAACATTCGCACAATTCCATAATCTCCATGGACTCGACGTTTGCTACCAACAAATATGGCGTAAGTAATTGGAATGAATTTTGAAATGATGTGTAATTTACGTATCATTAATACTATTCCCTTTCTGTTATATTAAACCCCATGTTACCATTTGATGTCATATTTCTTGCAGTACCAATTATACACATTGCTTGTTTTTGATGAGCAAGAAGCTGGGGTGCCCGTAGCATGGGCCATTTCTTCGAGGAATAAAATTGAAGATATTTACGGGTGGTTGGCAGAAGTCCAAAAATGAGGAAAACACCTTTGTGCCGATTGGAAGATCAATGCGTTCATTACGGATGATGTGTCAACTGAAATCCAAGCCATCAGTGTGTGTTTTGGTTGTCGTGTAGTGCTATGCCTATGGCACGTGCGCATGGCATGGTTGAAAAATGTGCACAAGTATTGTAGCAAGGAGTCTAGGTGGAAGATTTTTGAGAGACTAGGTACCATCATGTATGGTTCTGAAATGCATCACGAGCACACATTTCAAATCATTCAAGACTTCTTTAATGAATTCAAAGAGGAAACTAAGTTCCTCGAGTACTTCAGGAATACATGGTGTGAGAGCAAAAGAACGTGTTGGTGAGTGCGATCCTTTGTGTGTTTTCTTATTAATTATCATCAATTATAATTCTTGGTTTATAATGTCACTGATTTTCAATCCGTGTCGCTTGACAACTATGTGGGCAACAAATTTTAGAAACTTCTCCCATGCAAATCAAGAAACAAACGCATCCATTGAATCCTACCATTATTTTTTGAAGACTAGATACTTGTGTGATAGACAAAAGAAATGTGCTCACCGGATGGACTATTTGTTCTACACACTTGTGTACAAGGTGGAGCCATTTTACAAACACAAGAGGAAGTTGCAAAAATCGGCTTCTTGACCAATTTCAAAAAAGAAAGACATCTATTGACAGTGGTTGAGAGAGCAAAGAGTATTCTTGATACATATTGCCTTGCAATTACGCCTGATTGCAATCAATTGTGGGTGAGGAGCCAAACAACTAGAAGCACATGGTATTTGGTAAGGCAATGCGGAGCCTTGGACGTATGCGAATGTGCTTGGGCTATCAGAGGAAACACATGTAAGCACGTGTTGAAGGCATTGGATTTTCGCAAGCAATATGTGTCGATGTCATCATATCAAGCACCGAAGTGACATGTAGTTCAATGCCATCATATGTTACCGATGTAGATTGCTAAGCATAAGTTGTAACTGAAATAAGCATCGTGTTGAATTTCTTTTCATTTCACGTGCAGGAGGCAATACTTATGGGGAGACAAGCAGGGTAAATGAAGACACGTTCCGACACGACCCCTCTTCATCATATCCAACAACAGAAGTTGAAGGTAATTTAATGTCATCGTATGTGGCAAGTAGTGATATAGATTGCTAAGAATAAGTTGCAATGAAAAAGCATCGTGTTGAAATTGTTTTCATTTCTCGTGCAGCAGCTAATACCTATGCAGAGACAAGCATTGTAAATGATGGCATGTTATGGGATGGCCCCTCCTCGCCACCTCGACACTCACTGACAGTTGATGGTTAGTTGTTAATGCCTTCAATCAATTAATCGATGCCAATGATAATGTTCATCATGCATATTTATGATTAGGTGGCATTGTGTATTCATGTGTACTATGATATTGAAAAACCTAGTGTATAAATAAATAATTTTCTATAATGTCTTATACGTCACAGAACTCCTAAAACAGTTGGGGCTGGTGGTTTGATGATAGAAAGTGATTCAAATTTTATGGAACACACATCCAAAGAATTCTTGAAGTCAGTCTTCGATACACGACTGAGTACAGATGAACAAAAAAAACATTCTTTGAATGTGTTCAAAGGTTTAGGAGAGACCTAGAAGCATCAAATATGTTGGATGTTGCTTTCAAAGGAGATGTCAATGAGATTTCCACCACCCGCATGTGTCCATGGTTTAGTGTAAGTAAAAATGCCACCGCAGTGTGAGTAAGAGGCCTATCATTGTAGAAGATTTGAACAATCACGTTGAAGACTACGAATGCTTCCAATTTCCCAACGACAATCGTGCAAAGAGGAGACAAACCACACAAATGGAACATACAGGTTAAAACATTGAACTATTAGTGTCAACTATTCACAAGATATTTTAATTGTCGAGGTGAAGACTAACATATTGATCATTTATTTTGCAGGTGGTTCAAATGCGTTGTTGAAACATCTCCCCACCGCCGCTTATCTTTCAGCAATTTAGTGTCTGCACAAGGTTTGTATTGAATTTCCTTAATATCATAACATTTATTTACTATATGTAAGCTAAAAATCCTTTGATACCTTGTGTAATATTTAATTTGTTGTGTTGCAGATGCAACGGATATGCAAATGGTGTATCTTACAGAATGAGTAGGTTGAGCTTTGGAAAGTAAATGTATGGCATGTTGAGCGGGCCTAAATTATAATTGTAAACATTTCCAATTCATGTATATGAGATTGTACATTGCGTATATTTAAAATACATAAATATGGAACATGTACAACTGACCTACTCTTTGACTATTTTTAGAGTGTTTTAAAAAAGTGCTTGGTGGTGTTAGCCAACATAGAACCGCTCACGTAATATATGGATAGTATAAAATATTTTAACAAATAGAAAGTTGATGTAATTATGATGAAAATATGTAATCAACAGTAGAAAATTATCATGTCGAAGTTTAATTGCTACTATGAAAGTGTTGAAAAATAAACCTTTTTCAACACTATATAAAATATTTCAACACGTTGAAAAACACACACGTGTTTTTCAAAGACTTTGAAAATCGCGATCATGTTCACCAAAAGGTGCAACCCGCAGGTGCTCTTCCTTCTCGTTGTAAACATTGAATCCACATCAACTGCTTTTCAGGTGGAGAAATGTTTAATTTTTCCAATGCGATGGAAAATCGGGTGCATTTTCCACCACGTTGAAAAATGCATGGTGTTTTTCAAAGACTTTGAAAATCGCGATCACGTTCTCCAAAAGGCACAACCCGCGGTGCTCTTCCTTCTCATTATAAACATTGAATCCACATCAACTACTTTTTAGGTGGAGAAGGGTTCAATTTTTCCAAAGTGATGGAAAAAGTGGTGTGTTTTCTACCACGTCGAAAAATGCATGGCATTTTTCAGCAGTTTGAAAATCGCGACCCCATTCTCCAAAAGGTGCAACCCGTGGTGCTTTTCCTTCTCGTTGTAAACATGGAATCCACATCAACTATTTTTCAAGAGGAGAAGGGTTCAATTTTTCTAAAGCGATGGAAAGCAGGGTGTGTTTTCCACCACGTTGAAAAACACATGTGTTTTTCAAAGAGCTTTGAAAATCACGACCCGTTCTCCAAAAGGCGAACCCATGCGGTGCTCTTCCTTCTCGTTGTAAACATTGAATCCACATCAAATGATTTTCAGGAGCGAGAATGGGTTCAATTTTTCAAAGCGATGGAAAATGGGGTGTGTTTTCCACCATGTTGAAAAACACATGGTGTTTTTCAACACTTTGAAAATCGCGATCACGTTCACCAAAAGGCGCAACCCATGGTGCTCTTCCTTCTCATTGTAAACATTGAATCCACATCAACTACTTTTCAGGTGGAGAAGGGTTGAATTTTTCCAATGCGATGGAAAGTGGGGTGTGTTTTCCGCCATGTTGAAAAATGCACGGTGTTTTTCAATAGTTTGAAAATCGCGATCACGTTCACCAAAAGACACAACCCACGGTGCTCTTCCTTCTCATTGTAAACATTGAATCCACATCAACTACTTTTCAGGAGGAGAAGGGTTCAATTTTTCCAAAGCAATGGAAAATGGGGTGCGTTTTCCGCCACGTTGAAAAATGCACAGTGTTTTTCAAAGCACTTTGAAAATCGTGACCCCGTTCACCAAAAGGCGCAACCCACGGTGCTCTTTCTCATAGTAAACATTGACTCCACATCAACTACTTTTTAGGTGGAGAATGGTTCAATTTTTCCAAAGCGATGGAAAGTGAGGTGTGTTTTCCGCCACATTGAAAAATGCATGGTGTTTTTAAGCAGTTTGAAAATCGTGATCACGTTCACCAAAAAGTGCAACCCGCGGTGCTCTTCCTTCTTGTTGTAAACATTGAATCCACATCAAATACTTTTTTCAGAGGAGAAGGGTTCAATTTTTCTAAAGTGATGGAAATTGGGTGTGTTTTCCCACACATTGAAAAATGCACTGGTGTTTTTTCAAAGACTTTGAAAATCGCGATCCACGTTCACCAAAGGTGTAACCCGCGGTGCTCTTCCTTCTCGTTGTAAACATAGAATCCACATCAACTACTTCTCAGGAAGATAAGGGTTCAATTTTTCCAATGAGATGGAAAGTAGGGTGCATTTTCCGCCACGTTGAAAAACGCACGGTGTTTTTCAAGTAGTTTTAAAATCGTGACCTCGTTCTCTAAAAAGATGCAACCTGTGGTGCTCTTCCTTCTCGTTGTAAACATTGAATCCACATCAACTACTTTTAAGGAGGAGAAGGGTTCAATTTTTCCATAGCGATGGAAAAAGGGGTGCATTTTCCGCCACATTTAAAAACGCACTGTATTTTTCAATACTTTGAAAATCATGATCACGTTCTCCAAAAGGAGCAAACCACAATGCTCTTCCTTCTTCATTATAAACATTGAATCCATATCAACTCCTTTTCAGGTGGAGAAGGGTTGATTTTTTTCAATGCGATGGAAAGTGGGTTACGTTTTTCGCCACGTTGAAAAACACATCGTGTTTTTCAGCACTTTGAAAATCGCGATCACGTCACCACCAAAAGGCAAACCCACGGTGCTCTTTCCTTCTCATTGATAAACATTGACTCGACTCACATTAACTATTTTCAGGTGGAGAAGGGTAATTTTTTTTCAATGCGATGGAAAGTGATGTGTGTTTTCCACCACGTTGAAAAATGCACTATGTTTTTCAATAGTTTGAAAATCACGATCACGTTCTCCAAAAGGTGCAACCCGCGGTGCTTTTCCTTCTTCATTGTAAACATTGAATCCACATCAACTACTTTTCAGGAGGAGAAGGGTTGAATTTTTACAATGCGATGGAAAGTAGGGTGTGTTTTCCACCACGTTGAAAAACACATGGTGTTTTTTAGCAGTTTGAAAATCGCGACCCCGTTCTCCAAAAGGCACAACCCGTGGTGCTCTTCCTTCTCGTTGTAAACATTGACTCCACATCAACTACTTTTCAGGTGGAGAAGGGTTGAATTTTTCCAATGCGATGGAAAGTGGGGTGCGTTTTTCACCACGTTGAAAAACACATGGTGTTTTTCAGCACTTTGAAAATCGTAATCACGTTCACCAAAAGGTGCAACTCGTGGTGCTCTTCCTTCTCATTATAAACATTGAATCCACATCAAATACTTTTTAGGAGGAGAAGGGTTCAATTTTTCCAAAGTGATGGAAAATGGGGTGTGTTTTCCACCACGTTGAAAAATGCATGGTGTTTTTCAACACTTTGAAAATCGCAATCACGTTCACCAAAAGGCGCAACTCCGCGGTGCTCTTCCTTCTCATTGTAAATGTTGACTCCATATCAACTACTTTTCAGGTGGAGAAGGGTTGAATTTTTCCAATGCGATGGAAAGTAGGGTGCGTTTTCACCTCACGTTGAAAAATGCATGGTTTTTTTCAACGCACTTTGAAAATCGCAATCACGATCACCAAAAGGCGCAACCCGCGGTGCTATTCCTTCTCGTTGTAAACATTGAATCCATATCAACTACTTTTCAGGAGGAGGATGGTTCAATTTTTCCAATGATGGAAAGTAGGGTGCATTTTCCGCCACGTTGAAAACGCATAGTGTTTTTTTCAGATAGTTTGAAAATCGCGACCTTTCCAAAAAAAGGCGCAACCTGCGGTGCTCTTCCTTCTCGTTGTAAACATTGACTCCACATCAATTGCTTTCAAGGTGGAGAAGGGTTGAATTTTTCCAATGCGATGGAAAGTGGGGTGCATTTTCCACCACGTTGAAAAATGCACGGTGTTTTTCATTAGTATGAAAATCGCGATCCCGTTTCAACAAAAGACGCAACCCGTGGTGCTCTTCTTTCTCGTTGTAAACATTGAATCCAAATCAATTGCTTTTCAGGAGGAGAAGGGTTCAATTTTTCCAAAGCGATGGAAAATGGGGTGTGTTTTCCGCCACGTTGAAAAATGCACGGTGTTATTCAAAGACTTTGAAAATCGAAATCACGTTCACCAAAAGGTGCAACCCGCGGTGCTCTTCCTTCTCGTTATAAACATTGACTCCATATCAACTACTTTTCAGGTGGAGAAGGGTTGAATTTTTCCAATGCGATGGAAAGTGGGGCGCGCATTTTCGCCATGTTGAAAAATACACAGAATTTTTGAGCACTTTGAAAATCACGATCACGATCACCAAAAGGCGCAACCCGCGGTGCTCTTCCTTCTCGTTGTAAACATTGAATCCACATTAACTACTTTTCAGGAGGAGAAGGGTTCAATTTTTCCAATGCAATGGAAAGTAGGGTGTGTTTTCCGCCATGTTGAAAAATGCACGGTGTTTTTCAGCAGTTTGAAAATCGTGATCACGTTCTCCAAAAGGCGCAACCATGGTGCTCTTCCTTCTCGTTGTAAACATTGACTCCACATCAAATGCTTTTCAGGTGGAGAAGGGTTGAATTTTTCTAATGGGATGGAAAGTGGGGTGAGTTTTCCGCCACGCTAAAAATGCACTGGTGTTTTTCAACAGTTTGAAAATCGCGATCACATTCACCAAAAGGCGCAACCCATGCGGTGCTCTTCCTTCTCATTGTAAACATTGAATCCACATCAACTATGTTTCAAGAGGAGAAGGCTTAAATTTTTTTAATGCGATGGAAATTGGGTGTGTTTTTCTGCCACGTTGAAAAATGCACGGTGTTTTTCAACACTTTGAAAATCGTGATCGTGTTCACCAAAAGGCACAACCCGCAGTGCTCTTCCTTCTCGTTCTAAACATTGAATCCACAAAAATACTTTTCGGTGGAGAAGGGTTCAATTTTTCCATAGCGATGGAAAAAGGGTGCGTTTTTCGCCACTTTGAAAAAATCATGGTGTTTTTTAGTAGTTTGAAAATCGTGACCCCGTTCTCCAAAAGGTGCAACCCGCGGTGTTATTCCTTCTCATTGTAAACATTGATTCCACATCAACTACTTTTCAGGTGGATAAGGGTTCAATTTTTCCAAAGCGATGGAAAATGGGGTGTGTTTTCTGCCACGTTGAAAAATGCACAGTGTTTTTCAGCACTTTGAAAATTGTGATCACATTCACCAAAAGACGCAACCCGCGGTGCTCTTCCATCTCGTTGTAAACATTGACTCCACATTAACTGCTTTTTAGGTGGAGAAGGGTTGAATTTTTCCAATGCGATGGAAAGTGGGTTACGTTTTCCGCCATGCTTTGAAAAAACGCATGTTTTTTTTCAACACTTTAAAAATCGCGATCACGTTCACCAAAAGGTGCAACCCATTGCGGCGCTCTTCCTTTTTGTTATTGTAAACATTAAATCCACATCAACCGCTTTTTAGGAGGAGAATGATTCAATTTTTCCAATGCGATGGAAAGTCGGGTGCATTTTTTTTTCACGTTGAAAAATGCATGGTGTTTTTCAGCACTTTGAAAATTGTGATCACGTTCACCAAAAGGCGCAACCCAGCGGTGCTCTTCCTTCTCGTTGTAAACATTGAATCCACATCAACTACTTTTCAGGTGGAGAAGGGTTCAATTTTTCCAAAGCGATGGAAAAAGGGGTGTGTTTTCCACCATGTTGAAAAACACACGGTGTTTTTAAACAGTTTGAAAATCACGACCCCATTTTCTCCAAAAGGCGCAACCTGCGGTGCTATTCCTTCTCGTTGTAAACATTGAATCCACATCAAATTATTTTCAGGTGGAGAAGGGTTGAATTTTTCCAATGCGATGGAAAGTGGGGTGCATTTTCCCACTCAAAAATGCACGGTGTTTTTTAGCAGTTTGAAAATCGTGATCACGTTCACCAAAAGGTGCAACCCGCGGTGCTCTTCCTTCTCATTGTAAACATTGAATCCACATCAACTACTTTTCAGGAGGAGAAGGGTTCATTTTTTCCAATGCGATGAAAAGTCAGGTGCATTTTCTGCCACGTTGAAAAATGCACGGTATTTTTCAGCACTTTGAAAATCATGATCACGTTCACCAAAAAGAATAACCCGACGGTGCTCTTCCTTCTCATTGTAAACATTGAATCCACATCAAATACTTTTCAGGTGGAGAAGGGTTCAATTTTTCCAAAGCGATGGAAAAAGGGGTGCGTTTTCCACCACGTTGAAAAACGCACGATGTTTTTCAATTTTTGAAAATCGCGACCCGTTTCTCCAAAAGGCGCAACCCGTGGTGCTATTCCTTCTTCGTTGTAAACATTGACTCCACATCAACTCGCTTTTCGGGGAGAAGGGTTCAATTTTTCCAAACCGTTGGAAAATGGGGTGCGTTTTCTGTCACGTTGAAAAATGCACGGTATTTTTCAACACTTTAAAAATCATGATCATGTTCACCAAAATGTGCAACCAGCGGTGCTCTTCCTTCTTCATTAAAACATTGACTCTACATCAACTACTTTTAAGGTGGAGAAGGGTTGAATTTTTCCAATGCGATGGAAAGTGGGTTGTGTTTTCCACCATGCACATTGAAAAATGCATGGTGTTTTTCAAAGAATTTGAAAATCGTGATCACATTCACCAAAAGGCGCAAACCACGGTACTCTTCCTTCTCGTCAGTAAACATTGAATTTACATCAACTACTTTTCGGGAGGAGAAGGGTTCAATTTTTACAATGCGATGGAATGTAGGGTGTGTTTTCCCATGTTGAAAAATGCATGGTGTTTTTCAGCACTTTTAAAATCGTGATCACGTTCACCAAAAGGCGCAACCCGCCATTCTCTTCCTTCTCGTTGTAAACATTGAGTCCACATCAATTTCTTTTTATGTGGAGAAGGGTTGAATTTTTTCAATGCGATGGAAAGTGGGTTGCATTTTCCGCCATGTTGAAAAATGCATGTGTTTTTTCAAAGTTTGAAAATCGTGATCACATTCACCAAAAGCGTATCCCGCGGTGCTTTTCCTTCTTGTTGTAAACATTGAATCCATATCAACTACTTTTCAGGAGGAGAAGGGTTTAATTTTTCCAATGCAATGGAAAGTGGGTGCGTTTTTCCCACGCCATGTTGAAAAACGCACAATATTTTTTAACAGTTTGAAAATCACGATTCCGTTCTCCAAAAGGCACAACCCGTGGTGCTATTCCTTCTTATTGTAAACATTGACTCCACATCAACTACTTTTCAGGTGGAGAAGGGTTGAATTTTTCCAATGCGATGGAAAGTGGGTTGCATTTTTTGCCACGTTGAAAAATGCACGGTATTTTTCAGCACTTTGAAAATCACGATCACGTTCACCAAAAGGCGTAACCCGCGGTGCTCTCCCTTCTCATCAAACATTGAATCCACATCAATTACATTTCAGGAGGGAGAAGGGTTCAATTTTTCCAATGCAATGGAAAGTAGAGTGTGTTTACAGCCACGTTGAAAAACGCATGGTGTTTTTCAACAGTTTAAAAATCATGACCCTTTCTCCAAAAGGCGCGAACCATGGTGCTACTTTCCTTCTCGTTGTAAACATTGACTCCACATCAATTGATTTTTAGGTGGAGAAGGGTTTAATTTTTCCAATGCGATAGAAAGTGGGTTGTGTTTTCCACCACGTTGAAAAATACACGGTATTTTTAAGCACTTTTAAAATCGCGATCATGTTCACCAAAAGGCGCAACCCGCGGTGCTCTTCCTTTTTGTTGTAAACATGGAATCGACATCAACTACTTTTCAGGAGGAGAAGGGTTCAATTTTTCCAATGTGATGGAAAGTAGCATGTGTTTTCCACCATGTTGAAAAACGCATGTTGTTTTTTAGCAGTTTGAAAATCACGACCTTGTTCTCCAAAAGACACAACCCGTGGTGCTTTTCCTTCTTTTTGTAAACATGAATCCACATGAACTTCTTTTCAGGAGGAGAAGGGTTAAATATTTCCAATGCGATGGAAAGTAGGGTGCGTTTTCCACCATGTTGAAAAATGCACGGTGTTTTTCAACAGTTTTAAAATCACGACCCCATTCTCCAAAAGATGCAACCCGTAGTGCTCTTCTTTCTTGTTATAAACATTGAATCCACATCAACTACTTTTCAGGAGGAGAAGGGTTCAATTTTTCCAAAGCGATGGAAAAAGGGTGTGTTTTTCACCATGTTGAAAAATGCACGGTATTTTTCAGCACTTTGAAAATCACGATCATGTTCTCCAAAAGGCGCAACCCGTGGTGCTCTTCCTTCTCATTGTAAACATTGAATCCACATCAAATAATTTTTAGGTGGAGAAGGGTTGAATTTTTCAATGCGATGGAAAGTGGGTTGCTTTTTCCGCCAAGTTGAAAAACACGGTGTTTTTCAAAGACTTTGAAAATCGCAATCACGTTCACAAAAAGGCGCAACCCGCGGTGCTGTTCCTTCTTCTCATTGTAAACATTGACTCCACATATACTACGTTTTTGGTGGAGAAGGGTTCAATTTTTCCAAAGTGATGGAAAAAGGGGTGTGTTTTCCACATGTTGAAAAACGCATGGTGTTTTTCAGCAGTTTTAAAATCACGACCCCATTCTCCAAAAGGCGTAACCCACAATGCTATTCCTTCTCGTTGTAAACATTGACTCCACATCAACTTATTTTTAGGTGGAGAAGGGTTGAATTTTTCCAATGCGATGGAAAGTGGTGTGCGTTTTCCACCATTTGAAAACGCACCATGTTTTTCAGTAGTTTGAAAATCATGATCACGTTCACCAAAAGTGCAACCCGTGGTGCTCTTCCTTCTCGTTGTAAACATTGAATCCACATCAACTACTTTTCAGGTGTAGAAGGGTTCAATTTTTCCAATGCAATGGAAAGTAGGGTGTGTTTTCCGCTACGTTGAAAAATGCATGGTGTTTTTCAGCACTTTGAAAATCACGATCACGTTCACCAAAAGGCACTACCCTCGGTGCTCTTCCTTCTCGTTGTAAACATTGAATCCACATTAACTAATTTTCAGGTGGATAAGGGTTCAATTTTTCCAAAGTGATGGAAAAAGTGGGTGTGCATTTTCTGCCACGTTGAAAAATCGCATGACATTTTTCAATAGTTTGAAAATCACGACTCCGCTTCTTCAAAAGATGCAATCCACAGTGCTTTTCCTTCTCATTGTAAACATTGAATCCACATCAACTACTTTTCAGGTGGAGAAGGGTTCAATTTTTCCAAAGCGATGGAAAATGGGGTGCATTTTCCGCCACGTTGAAAAACACATGGTGTTTTTAGCACTTCAAAAATCGCGATCACGTTCACCAAAAGGCGCAACCCGTTGTGCTCTTTCTTCTCACTGTAAACATTGAATCCACATCAACTACTTTTCAGGTGGAGAAGAGTTGAATTTTTCCAATGCGATGGAAAGTGGGTTGTGTTTTCCACCACATTTAAAAACGCACGGTGTTTTTTTAGCATTTTGAAAATCGTGATCACGTTCACCAAAAGGTGCAAACCGCGATGCTCACTCTTCTCGTTGTAAACATTGAATCCACATCAAATGATTTTCAAGAGAAGAAGGGTTCATTTTTCCAATGTGATGGAAAGTAGTGTGCGTTTTCCGCCACGTTGAAAAATGCATGGTGTTTTTAGCACTTTGAAAATCGTGATCACGTTCACCAAAAGGCACAACCCGCAGTTCTCTTCCTTCTCATTGTAAACATTGAGTCCACATCAACTTCTTTTTAGGTGGAGAAGGGTTGATTTTTTCCAATGCGATGGAAAGTGGGTTGCATTTTCACACGTTGAAAAACACACGGTGTTTTTCAAAGACTTTGAAAATCGTGATCACGTTCACAAAAAGGCGCATCCCACGGTGCTGTTCCTTCTAGTTGTAAACATTAAATCCACATCAAATACTTTTCAGGAGGATAAGGGTTCAATTTTTCCAATGCGATGGAAAGTAGGGTGTGTTTTCCACCACGTTGAAAAACACACGGTGTTTTTCAACACTTTGAAAATCGTGACCCCGTTCTCCAAAAGGTGTAACCCGCGGTGCTCTTCCTTCTCATTGTAAACATTGACTCCACATCAACTACTTTTCAGGTGGAGAAGGGTTCAATTTTTCCAATGTGATGGAAAGTAGGGTGTGTTTTCCACCACGTTGAAAAATGCATGGTATTTTTCAGCAGTTTGAAAATCGCGATCACGTTCACCAAAAGGCGTAACTGCAGGTGCTCTTCCTTCTCATTGTAAACATTGAATCCACATCAACTACTTTTCAGGTGGAGAAGGGTTCAATTTTTCCAAAGCGATGGAAAAAGGGGTGCGTTTTCCACCACGTTGAAAAATGCATGGTGTTTTTCAGCACTTTGAAAATCGCGACCCCATTCTCCAAAAGGTGCAACCTGTGGTGCTATTCCTTCTCGTTGTAAACATTGACTCCACATCAACTGCTTTTAGGTGGAGAAGGGTTCAATTTTTCCAAGAAATGAAAAATGGGGTGCATTTTCCGCCATGTTGAAAAACGCACGGTGTTTTTCAGCAGTTTGAAAATCACAATCACGCTCACCAAAAGGCGCAACCCGCAGTGTTTCCTTCCTTCGTTATAAACATTGATCCATATCAACTACTTTTCGGTGGAGAAGGGTTGAATTTTTCCAATATGATGGAAAGTGGGGTTGTTTTCCGCCACGTTGAAAAATGCACGGTGTTTTTAGCACTTTGAAAATCGCGATCACGATCACCAAAAGGCGTAACCCGTGGTACTCATCCTTCTCGTTGTAAAAATTGACTCCACATCAAGTACTTTTCAGGTGGAGAAGGGTTCAATTTTTCCAATGCGATGGAAAAATGGGTTCAATTTTGTAGTCTTAATGAATGGTAACACACATTTAAACTAACATCAATCCATTGTAATGTATACGCAATATGAAAATTACATGCTTCAATGAGAACTTGAAATTAAAATTCTCTATAATATGTACATTAACTAGAAGTAACATTCACAATACTTGCACATTTTAAATCTTTTTCCATTTTAAATTTTTTTAGTATGTTTTGATGGTATAATTATTATTTACTCTTTTAAAAACTATAATATACATTTAACCAACACATGTTGATGTCAAAGATCACATGGAAAGTGTCATTTTATTACAAAGTCATATTTTATGTCAAAGGTCACTTGGATAGTCTTCGGTGTGAGAACTAGACACTTTTTTCCTTAGTTGACGCCTTGGCCAGGATGTACATCTTCTTCCATAATTCTTTGTGGCCTTCGTGAATTTTAACAACAATTAAAACTTGCTACTTGATTTTCGAACACTTTTTTGTTGGATTCACACATCGTCTCCCAATTCTTAATTTCTAATTCCAACTCTTGAACCTTAAGGTCCAACTCCATCTTCTTTGAGGAAGCACCTGGTAATTGGTCCAATAATTCCTTATTTATCTTTGACAATTTTAAATATCGCAGTCTAAGTCTTTCACTCTAGATTTTATAAAACTTTGCCGTGTTCATTGCAAGTTTCAGTTCTTTTTCCGTACGAACTGACGGGGACGACTCATCTTCTTGTCCAACTTCAACATTTTTTTCGCAGGGATCTCTAAAGTCTTTCCGAACACATTAGTACTGGGACTATAGAATTTTGCATAGTCTTTCGGTTCCGGCACTGGTAATGCCTTGCACTTTCCAACCTTCTTTTTCTTGTCATCTAATTAAACTTGTATTTAAACAACCAATTAATATTTGTTAACATTCAAACGTAATTGTAACCATATACCGTACACGAAAGTAAAACCCAACAAAGTAACCATATACCATTTACCGTAATCCACATTCATAGTCACATTAATACATTAACCATATACACAGTGACAACATCATTATTTATACAATAAATGGAATGTCACATAACAAGAATAAAAACCATTTAATGTGCTATAAATAGAACCACAAACCATATTCAATTTAACAAGAATGTAATACTAAATCGTAAACATCAAACACATTAAAGTAACAACCTCATCACACATATATACAATTGTCCTCTAATCACACTTGTCTTCTAATCACACTTATATTACTCTTCCTTATTCATCACATCGCATACCAGATATAACAATTGAAATACATGATCTAAATACTAATTAATGTGCACATCATAACATCAACCGAAAAAACAACCATATTAGTGTAAAATCACATACATCTAATAATCATAATTTAACCACATACGTCTATCCATATCATCTATTATGCTAAAAAGGCAAAATTCATCAAATATAACTAATTTTTTGCATACCACATAATCAATATCTATACATATATGTCTAATATATAAGTAAAATTTGTCAAATATGTAAGTGAAATATAAAATTTCTATGACTGGTATATTCATTTGTTATCATTGTCTTGGGTGGGAGTGCCTGGTGTTTTTTCCTCAATTGCCACCTTGGCCTGCATGTACATCTTCTTCCATACTTCCTTCTGATCTTCGTGTGTTTTAAGAATGGTATTAAAGTTTGCTACATGAGTTGCAAACACTTTTTTGTCTACTTCATGCATTGTCTCCCAATTCTTAATTTCTAGTTCTAACTCTTGAACCTCGACCTCCAACTCCATCTGCCTTGAGGAAATTTATCCTATTTCATCCAATATTTCCTTGTTTTTTTTTAAAATATAAATTTTCCAATGCAAAGATTTCACACTGGTTTTGATATATCTTTGTCTTCTTTGTTACAAGTTTCATTTCTAAATCCATACGAACTGACGGGGAAGGGTCGTCTTCTTGTGTAGCACCAACATCTTTGTTTGTAAAGCTCTTTGCATTCTTTTTGAATGGATAAGTGTCACTATTGAATGATTCATAATCATTTGGTTCTTGCACACAGTGAAGCCTTGCACTTTCCAGTCTTCTTTAGTCTTGCCATCTAAATAAACCTATATTATAACAATCGATTATTATCTGTTACCATTCAAACATAATGTGAAAGGAAATAATGCACTTAACTTATACATAACAAAATATTATCATGGATGAAATATATATGAAATTTTCAGAATCGCATCAAACCCAAGTACGCATACATGGATATAGAATGCAACTATGTAACGATAAACCATAAGTCAGTAATCCATAATACACAAAATTTGAATTTTTTTTTGTGAATTATCTGCGATTAATTACTGAACATGTCAAACCCAAGCAGGCATACAAGGAATAAGAACTCAACTATGTAACCACATACCAAAAACCGTAATCCACAATCCATAGTCACATCAATACATTAACCAGATACACAATGACAACATCATCATTTATACAGTAAATGGAATGTCACATAATAGGAATAAAAACCATCTAATGCATTATAAACAGATCGTAAATGGATAACTCTATGTAACCCATAACCACAAACCATATTCAATATATCAATAATGCAGTACTAAGTCGTATACCTCAAACACATTAAAGTAACATCATCATCATATACACATATATACTAATCCGATTCCTCACAATCAATGTTATACATAAAGGTTTTCATCTCCTTCGTTGCCTAGTGTTAGCCACAGACAAAACTCCATCATAAAATCTAATACGTTTCTTCTCATTTCTATGAACAAAATTTGGCGTGATGCCAAGAATGGGTGGGGCATCCGATGTCTTTATCCGAGTATGGCACATTGTCTCAACATGTACCGCATCATCCTGAAAGCCAACCATATAGTAAATAAGTGAACGTAGATGAATCTCTCAATTAAACACATAATTAAATTAAATCATTCATCCAAAATGTCTCACTACTTGCCTCTTCAGGAGTGTCAAGTCTGATATCGCTTAAGATCCCAAATAGCAAACCCTTTGACACACTCTGCCAAAGTGTTTGCAAATGTATTAGGGTAGGGCAATGGAGCAGTGGGAACAATGGCCTCATAAATAATCACTTTGATAGTAAATTTGGGGAGTGTGATGCCATGACACTTCGCATGTGAGCTACTATCACAAACCACTCCTCTCGCGATAACCATATCATTTGACATTAACCTAACTTCTAACCCGCCAGGAAAATCCTATAATAATGACAATCTCAATTACATTAATAAAATTTTCTTAATTTCACCAAAAAGAATACAGAAAAGTAAATGAGAACATTCAATAACTTACCAGTCCAGTTCCACCCTCGCTCGTACTACCAGCAATGGTGTTTGTGTCCCTCTCCTCATGCCTCCCCTCATAACCCTCTCTCTCCTCGACTAGAAAAGAAGTTTCAACTCCAGGATTTTTCATCTTTGCCTTTCTTACCTCATGTGAAGCTATCTCTCCAATAAGATCGAGACCACAGGCTGATTGAGAAGGGGGCGTCTTATCACAAATGTCCACCTATAACAATCGAGCCATCAGGACAATCAAAGTATCAACAACATAAGGAAACATACATTTTTCAAGTGTGTGTTAAGTGGTTTTTACCTCTCTCTGTTTCGCACTACGAATTGAGTGTCTTTGTCGGCGTAAGAGTTGACACAAGGGAATGTCATAATCCTATGCATGCCTATAGTTAGTATATACAAAAATACACAAAAACTACATTGTATCTTTACTTACGAAAGACCAATAATTACTTACGTTATCATTCGTAGGGGGTCAACATTTTTGCTACTTGTTCCACCCTCTTCTCTAGCTTCCTGTTCATGACAGAATATCAAGTTTTTGATTTCCAACCTAACATTATATTTAAATACTATACCAATCTTAAATTTACCTCTGTTATGATATTTGAGTTTTTATTTCCTCTCACTCTCAACCAATGCTCCTCTCTCACCTTTCTCATCTCCGCTGAATCATAGGCACGCATTGCATCATCCACCTCCCTCTTTCCTTCTCGGCTCAACTCCTCAAATCAATATTTGCATTCTTTTTGAAAACTCGATTGATAACCCTCCTCCGCTGCAAGTAGAATCGTTGCCTCAGGACGTAGTTCACATCCACCTCCCTCTTTTTCCCATATGCCTTGCTTCTATCTTGAGAGATAGGTGATCGTTTCCCCGTATGCTTACGGCAACGCTTACGAGATTCCACAGAGGGAAGATTGTGTTCTACTTGGCAATGTCTATTTAGTCTATGCAACTCGGAAAACCTAACATCCCAACTATCAGCACATGATCCATACTAATAGACATAACAAATATGACCATTAACATATTTAGTTTTATATTCTACAGTGGGCTCATGGATATTGTAATGAAATTACTAGTATAGTTCGATTATGAGCAATAATAGAACACAAAATAACACAATATTTCAGAATAATGATCTCAATATGCAATTATAATAGCTTCGCCACTTCGAGGGGGCAACCTCCAAACCATATAATAAGACTCAAATGCTCAAATGATAATGAACTACTACCTACAATCCCCTATATACTATTCATATGTTATGGCCATCACCCGACGACCTATTAAGCACGAGAAAGTATAAATGATATAATAAATTGATATGGTAAGCCACAAGTCGGCTACTCATATCCTAATACAAGCAATAGGTTAAGGGCGTAGCATGCCCTTCCCCTTCAAACCAACATTGTCCTCAATGTTGAATAATCCTGGATGTTGCTGCAGAAAACCTTCATCCTCCCAGGTTGCATCTTCTATGCTCAGATTCTTCCACTTGATCAGATATTCCTTAATGTCTCTGGTTCTCATCCTCTTAGTACGTGTTTGCAGAATCTTCTCTGGCTCCAAAATGATTCTTCCTTCCTCATAAAGTTCTGGTAACTCTCTGGGATTCAAATTTTTGTCCAATAACCTTCTTCAGGCATGAAACATGGAATACTGGGTGTATGTGTGAAGATGGAGGCAACTCTAGTTTATAAGCAACACTGCCAATTTTCTGTAGAACCTGATAAGGGCCATAGTATTTAGGCGTAAATTTGTTGTCCTTTTTCACATTGCTTTAGAGACATCTCGTTTGTAGGCTGAGAGACGTACAAAACCCAATCACCAATTTCAAAATTTCTTTCACTACGATGTTGATCTGCTTGTTATTTCATCATGTTTTGTGCTAATGCTAAATTCTCCTTCAAACTAGCCAAAACCTATTGTTGATGTTGAATGTGTTCCTCAACATCTTTGACCTTAGTTTTCACCCTCAAGGAGGAAGTGATAGAAGGTGGATGGTAACCATATAATGCTAAAAATGGGGTCATTTGAGAAGAGGTATGAAAAGATGTGTTATACCACCATTCTGCAAGTGGTAGCCATTTAATCCATCTTTCCTGCTTATCTGATACAAAACAACGTAGATACTCCTCTAAACATTTGTTGACCACTCCATTTTCCCATCCGTTTGAGGATGATAAGATGAACTGTGAGCTAGCTGAGTACCCAAACATGAAAATAATTCCGTCCAAAAATTACTTGTGAAAATAGGATCACGATCACTTACAATTATCTTTGGGGTTCCATGTAGCCTTTGAACTATCTCCAAAAAAATATGTGACTGTACTAGTTGCAAATGGATGTGATAGGGCACAAAAATGGGCATATTTTGTGAGCCTATCCACAATCACGAAAATAACATTCTTACCCTCTGAACAAGGCAATCCGGTGATGAAATCCATGGAGACCTCCTCCCATCTCTGGCTAGGAATTGGTAAGGGTTGCAACAAACCTAGTGTCTTAATTGTTTCCCTTTGTTCTGTTGGCACACTAAACACTCTGATACAAAATTTTGTACATCCCCCTTGAGTCCTTCCCAAAAGAATTCTCTTTTTATTTTATGATATGTCTTTAAAACCCAGTGTGTCCTCCAACAAAGTGAGGCATGTAGCTCTGCAAGATTCTTATGCTTCAACTCGGAATCTTTACTCAAGTATAACTCGTCCTTGTACCATAAGACATTATCCTTCCACTCAAATTTGTTAGATGTCATAGATCCTTGCTTTATATTATGTATTAGAGATTGTGTATCCTTATCTTGATCCCATTCCAATCTTGCTTCATCCACCCAATCGGCCGTCAACATGGACATTCCACATAGTAAGGCATTTGCGATGTATCCCTTCCGACAACGCATCAACTACTACATTTTCTTTACCCTTTTTGTATATGATTTCAAAATCATAACCCAACAATTTTTTACCCACTTTTGTTGTTCCTCGATGATAATGTTTGCTCCAAAAAGTATTTGAGACTATCATGATCGCTTTTTTACCTCAAGTGTCTACCCATGAGATAGGGCCTCCATTGCTTGACCGCATAAAGAATAGCCATCATTTCTTTTTCATAGATAGGTTTGAGTAGATATTTTCCTTTGAATTGGCGACTCTCAAATGCAATTGGTATTCCTTATTACATTATAACTGCTCCCAATCCCGATCCTAAAGCGTCACATTCAACAATGAAGGTTTTTGAGAAGTTGGGAGTAGCCAAAAGCTGGGGTCTTTGCACAAGGCTTCCTTCACTACTCAAAGGATTTAGTGGCTAAGTTAGTCCAATGGAAGGCATCTTTCTTTAGCAATGTAGTGAGTGGGGTTGCTTATTCTACCATATCCCCACACAAATCTTCCGTAGTACCACTGTTAGTCCTAGGAACCTAAGAAGATTTTTGAGAGTTTTAGGCCTTGGAGATTCCACCATAGCTTTGATCTTCCGAGGATCAACTTTGACACCTTCATGGGATACAATGTGACCCAAGTACTCTACCTCTTGTACACCAAAAGAACATTTAGATGGCTTTGCATAGATAGTGTTAGCTAGATTTTCTCGCATAGCATAAAACCTAGGCACATGAGATAAATCTCCCTCATTTACCTATGTGAAGCTCTCGTGTCAAATTTGTCAATTAAAGTATGCTAAATATCTATATGGGGTTTTAATTTAACTGTTCAGCCCATGAACCATAGGTATATTAAAAGCAGCAAGTAAGCATCTATTTAAGAAAGGAAATATTTATAGAAGAAGGGAATTATAAAAACACAAAGAAGAAATGGGGAAGATGTGCATCCCAATCAATAGATAACATAGTTGATTACATGCACATAGAAGAAACCAATAGATATCAACACAGAATTATAAGCAAAGGTAGCTCTAGATCTAGATCTAAAATAACACAAAGTTTATTCAAAGATCTAAGATGGAAAGCTAGAAACAAAATACACCGTGACACAAAGTTCTCCGAAATATGCTCCTGTATATTCCTTTACTTCAAGTGGCTCTCAAGGGTTTCATCACAAAGTCTGGAACACAAGAATGCTGCTTACAAATTCTTATCATTAACCCGAAGGTTCTTCCTCTACTTATAGAATGTAGAGGGGTAATTACAAGTCGGAAGCTTTTAGTTGAATTGGCACATGTGGAAGTCGGAAAAGAAACAACTGACAATCTCCCTCTTGGAATTCCTCTTTGCATGACATGTATGATTTGCAACTGAAAATAGAACCTTCTATTTTGCATGTCTGCTACCTATCTCCAAGTAGTTGAATTCTTCAAGTAATGGTTTTTAAACCAATCACTTAAGTTGTATAATTTAATTGATCACTCAATTACTTTGTCGAGAGAAAGAAGAAGGAAGAGGAAACCATAGTCTTGTCCTTTTTCATGTTTACACGCATGCTGATTTTTTTCTTTGATTCTCACCAAACTAGACTCGGGAGTAGTTGGATCTGGAAGCAAGCTGGATCTTGAAACAAGATGGAATTGGAAATGGCTGGATCTGGAAACAACAAGTTGGAATTGGAAATGGCTGGATTTGGAAACAACAAGCTGGATCTGGAAGCGAGCTGAAATTTTGCCTTCACCTTGTCTTCTCTTTTATCCTTGAAGCTTTTGCAGTTCTTCTCCTGTACATGCATTAATGCAATGTCTGTTGTAAATATCTCATCATTTTTATTTTTAATTGCATATGAGCAATTAAAAATTCTAGAAAGCACTCCGGATGAATGCAACTTCAATGAAGGCTTCAACTGGAATATTGGAAGCACATGCACAAGATCCTGGAAGAAATTTTCCACGCGCTGACTTCCACATGGGCTGCATCAGAAACAAGAGGATGAAGCCTTTATGTCGGAAGCTTTTGAAATTATGAGATTTTGATCTGGATTTGGGCCTATTGACTTCAAAAATCAAGAAGCTACGCATGATTCCGCTTTAGGTTTCTCTTTCATCCCGCTTTGCCATGGCTGGAGCAATCTTTGTCTGAACAATTCTTTTTCTTCTTACTCGGCCATAATTCTTCAAAACTAGTGTAGATCTGGATAATTCTTTAGATTTGGAGGATATATTCAATGTATTGGACATTGATTTAAGCTCCTTTTCTTTTGTAAAGCACCTGTAACGAATTCCTGCAATTAATTCAGACAAAGATGGCAACCGGACCATGAACAATGGATTTTAATCATAAAAATATGCATAATTCAAGCTTGCTACCCCAAAATTAATGTTTTATTTGCATGCAAAGCAAGCATGAATTTTACCAACTTCACCTGAGCACATGTATCACTTATGCAAACAATTATCTAGACACAAATCAACCTCCTTCAACCTGTGCGCCAATTCTAAAAGCTTTCAACATTAATTTCACCTTCTTCTAAGAAAAAATCCTCTTTAAATGAGGCACACTTTTCCTCCGGCTGCACTTCTCTGCCTGTGAATTAATTAATTCATCCATATGACAGCCCCCATTTATATAATCTTCACCATTCTATAATTAATTAATACCTTTCCTATTCCCCGCAATTATTAATTAATTAATAAGCTTCACTCTTCAAATGGGGCGCCTATTTTGTGCATGCTTATGGCTGCCATTAAATAAAATAAATTTATTTAATTTTAGACTTCTGCTTCCACTTAACTCAAGCCTCACAGTATGCTTTGACCTTAGCCACTGAAAATAGGAATTAATTTAATCATTTAATACTTAAAAAAGTATTATTTATCTCCCAAAAGGGGCGCACTTTTTGACATATAGGGGCTGCATTAAATAAATATTATTTATTTAATTTTAGAATAGTCTATTTTCAACCTCCTTTTGTCCATTTACCTTTGTTGACTTTTCCACAAGCCTGGGCGCCAAAATTGGGTGAATAAATATTAACAAATATTTATTTAATGCATTTATTATTCACCCAAGGTGGGTCACACTTTTTGGAATAAAGAATTTCTATTTTTAAATTTAGATGTCAATGGGATTATTTACCCTGCAAGGCAGCCCTGAAAATCCCATGATTCACTTAAGTTGTTTGACTTTCATAATGGGATTATTTATTTACCCAATAAAATCCCATGATTCACTTAAGTGATTTTTCTTTTATTCCACAATGGGAATTTTTACCCTGCAAGGCAGGTAAGAAATTCCACCTTCCTGTTGCCTCCAATTTTCCCATTGTGACTTAAGTGGCATTGCTTCCATGGGAAAAAGTACCTGCCAGTAGGTACAAAATTCCCACCGCCCGCCTTGCTCCAAAAAATCCCATGATCCACTTAAAACCCTCTTTTTCCAAAAATGCGGCTAGCCCATAAGAGACTTTTTGGTGCATGACTTCGGCTTTTCCTGTGAAGAACCCGGACCTCCGATGGCAAATTCCTTCGCACAATGTGCGTATGTGATCTCCAGATACTCCAGCCAAGAATCGTGCCAAACCAAAGAAAGGAATTGATCCAGAGAAATTTCACAAAAATGAAACAAGAAAAACACAAAAACACAAAATGTTGCGCTGAGTTACAAATAAAGCCTGTGATTCATTCCTGGTTAAAAACCTACTTTGGTATAATGGAATAATGATATATACGATCACAACAGGGTTAAACCAGAGCACAAATTGCCTCAAACGGGCTCAAAATAATTAAATACAAATTTCCTGCAGTAAATCCCGACGACAGAATATAACAATTTTAGGCATCTGGGTATTTGGTGAAAATGGATAATATGGCTCCTTGGGAATATCTCGACACATTACAGGAACTTTCTGGCAATAAAAACACAAAATGACCTATTATTTTAAAAGTATGATTTTTTTTTCGGATAGGGTAGTCTCAAATTTCAGGATGAAATTTGGGGACACTTAACATAGAGAGTATGTTTCTCCAAAACTTCCAACACTTTATTTACATGTTGTAAGTGTTCTTCCCATGTCTTATTGTAAATCAATATGTCATCAAAGAAAACTAATACAAATTTCCTTAAAAATGGCCTGAAAACAACGTTCATCAAGACTTGAAAGGTTGAAGGCGCATTTGTAAGACCAAAAGACATTACCAAAAACTCATAATGGCCCTCATGAGTCCTGAAAGCCATTTTATGAACATCTTCCTCTTTTATTCTAATTTGATGGTACCCTAAACGAAGATCTAATTTTGTGAAATAAATAGCACCATGCAATTCATCAAGTAAATCATCAATTACTGGAATAGGAAACTTATCTTTGATGGTATACTTGTTGAGTTCTCGATAATCTAGACACATCCTCCATGTTTCATCCTTCTTATGTACCATGACCACTGGTGAAGAATATGCACTCTGGCTAGGCCTGATGATACCTGCCTTCAACATTTCCTGAACCATTTTCTCGATCTCACTTTTTTGGGAATATGGGTATCTATATGGTCTGATGTTAGGTGTTTGGCTCCCTGGAATCAACTAAATGGCATGATCATGATCCCTAACTGGTGGTAGTCCCTTTGGAATTGCATCAAAATAGATGAGTGAGCATCAACAATCTTCTGAAGATCGGGTGGCATTGAAGACTTTGTATTTTGTACTTCTATGGAAAATAACTTTGCTATAAATCCATCTACTCCTTTTCTAAGAACCTTCTGCATCTGGTGAGAGCTAATAATCTGTTGATACTTAGCTACCATCCCATTCAATTATATTGTCCTTCCATCTCGATGAAATTGCATGGAAAATTCTTGGAAATTCATCTCTATAGTACCTAAGGTTGTGAGCCATTGGACACCCAAAACAATATCTACCCCTCCCATAGAAATAGCAAACATAGGTGAGTCTAACATGTAGTCTCCCATGGAAATCTTGATACTATGGCACTTTCCTATGCACTTGACTATCCCACCATCTCGCAATCATAACTTGCATTTCTAGAGCTAGGTAAATAAAACAATTGAGGCGGGTAGCTAACTTACTATTTATGAAGTTATGAGTACTCCCCAGTCAATCAACATCGTCACCTTATGTTTTTTGAGATAGCCAATAACCTTGAGTGTTTGAGGAGTACTAATACCTGACAATGCATGGCAAGAAATTGTAGGTTGGTGATCCTCTACTTCCTCTTCTACTGGTTCCTCAACCTCTCCTATAATTTCAATTTCCTCATCATCCTCATTACCTCCGTAAATATATAACAACTTCTTCTCAGCACATTTGTGTCCCGGTCCATATTTTCTATAATAGTTAAAACATAATCCTTTTGCTCCCTTTTCTTCCATTTGTTGAGGAGTCAGTCTAATTGGCCTAGAAAATAAAGGGGAAGAGATACTACGGTCTTTGTGTTAATGAAAGGTGGCCTCCTACTACAAAGAAATTTTTCCTCTTCTCGACGTGCCATGATAATAGAATCAAAAAGCTTGAGTGGATTAAACATACGTACCTCATGCTCGATGTGGTCCTTAAGACCCCCAAGAAACAGGTCATTCAGATTCTCTTCTAGTATATTCTCCACCCTTAAGGATAGGTTCTGGAATTGATGCACATAATCTTTGATTGATCCTATTTGTCGTAACTTTGCTAATTGACTAAAGTAGTTCTCTGAAACACTGGAACTATAGTGCAATTGCAACTCCTTGGTAAAATTGTCCAAGTGACACCGAGACCATTCTTCTGCCTCTGAGCACATAACCATCGATACCAAACGAATTGGTTTGGTTCAAGATACATGGATGCCAATGTCACCTTTTTCTTGATGGTGTTTGATGTAGCTCAAAGAAGTTATCCATTTGATTTATCCAATTCAGGGGATCTTTACCATCAAATTTGCGCATATCCACTTTCGGCATCATGTTCCGTGGTTACGAATAAGTTGGATTCTAATTGGGCTAGAAAAGTGATCCAACATGGTTATTTTGTCCATGATTTTGAACTAAATATCCTCCTTGGTTGATATGGGATGGATTTGGGCCATATTGTTTACCCTTTACATGTTGCATGATATCATCCAACCGATGATTGATTTGGGCTGTCTCCTTTAGAGGCCATCTCAGATTGTACATTTCGCAGCTCATACTCAAGTTGGCTCACCTTATGATCAACTGAAGTAAACCCTAGTGTTGAGGAATATGTATTTACCCCTTCTAAATCCATCTCTTCAATCACTATCCCATCTTTATCTGGGTTTTACCCAGAGTAACCGGATTCTTTTTTGCTCTTGTGGAAGGCCCTGCCATGATATCAAACCTTAGGGTTTAGGGTTTCAATACAAATTCGGCTGAACAGGAAAAAACACAGAGAAAATACTAATACTATTTTTTTAGAGCTTTCCGAAAATGTAAAGAACTTGAAAAAATTCCACAATTTGCACCCTAGGGAGCGATGTTATGAAAAACATTAAATTTGTAATAACTTCTGCAAAATACATCAAAAAATTCTGAAATTTTTAGGAAACCTTACTTAAAATCTTTCACAACTTTGGTAAAAATATATCCCACCAATTATCTCTGGTTCGAAATATATTGTGGAAACAAAAAATTAGGGTTTTTATCCTAATTTTGGCCCAGATCGCAACTCTAATACCACTTGTAATGAAATTACTAGTATAGTTCAGATTATGAGCAGCAATAGAACACAAAATAACACAATATTTCAGAATAATGATCTCAAGATGCAATTATAATAGCTTCGCCACTTCGAGGGGGCAACCTCCAAACCATATAATAAGACTCAAATGCTCAAATGATAATGAACTACTACCTACAATCCCCTATATATACTATTCATATGTTATGGCCATCACCCAGCTGACCTATTAAGCATGAGAAAGTATAAATGATATAATAAAATGATATGGTAAGCCACAAGTCGGCTACTCATATCCTAATACAAGCAATAGGTTAAGGGCGTAGCAGATATCCGAGTGAATGGGCTCCAAAGGACCATCTGACATATCGCCATCAACTATTGGAGGATCATCTCCCTTTGCTTCCTTTGTGATGCTTGCAAAATGTGTACGTGCCATGTGATGTGAAGGTACTTGTATCTACGGAGTCCAAGTGCATAACTATTAGCCCGACATAAAATATTAAGTATTTTGCAAAATAAGTAATGTTCACATATTTGAATATTATCATCATGGAATGTGAAGAAACCTATATGAAAAGACATCAATTTCATAATTTTTATCCCAACAAATGACATAATTGTTACTACGACAAACAATTAATGTTCACAAAGTTATATATTACCGTCTCATTATTTATGTCTTCCCCGAAAACATAAGAACGGATTGTGAACATGGTTCGGCCCATCTCACCGAACTTCCACATGTTTTGTTCATGTCTCATTGTCATAACCATCATTGAAGCGATGCATTGTAAAACAAGTTAAACTGAAACAAATGGTGCACAAACTTATTTATTCGTATTTTGCATTCATATTGAGAAAATCGTGCACAATAAACGATTTGTGATGAAATTATTCGCACACATTATTTTTTTCAAAACTAGATACTCAACTCTAGATGTTTCCGAACTAAACATGAAATGTGAATTGCAAGTGTGTTAAAAGACAAGATAGGATAAAGCATGATGTATCCAAAATGCCGGTTTATCAACCAACACTATATGATGTATCATCATATTATCCACAAAATATATAATATATACGCTAGAGACAATTCACATAATTTTAGTTATTCACAATCTAATAAATAATGTATGTCTACCATTACGCAAAAAGGAAATACACATATATCATATCGAAATGTCTTCCATGGCAAGTGCTAGCAAAGCTACCACTTCTTGGTTTATAGTGTCCCTAGACACTTGACATACATCTAACCTACCTCTGTTAACTTTTACATGCACGTATGAACATTTCACAATGCGAGATACACTCTCTAGCACTTGAACTCGAAGAATTGAAAGATTTACATTGTTACATTGGTATACACCAGTCATTTGTTTCACAACAAGCATATCGTGAGAAAACACACAAATGTTCCGAACATCGTGGCGTATCACTTCCTCAAGACCCAATATCAATGCCCTATACTCAGCCTGGTGGAAGGTCATAGTGGTATTTACCACAATTGTACGTCTTTCTACTATCTTGCTTCCGCTGTGGTCGTATAATATGAACAATGAACATGTAAGATTTTCGGAGGTATTCGACACTCCATGAATTTCCAATCTCCAAATGGCGACCATGCTTACCTTTACAATGGAAAAAAATATATCGTAAGCAAACATTAAAAAAATAGAATGAACACTTCTAATTTGACTTATTCAATACAAACATCTATAATTTAACATATGACAAGGCCCTAAAACATTTGCTCCTGAGTTTGTTCATTAATAATGATTTCTTATTAGAGAGTCAATGGAGTTAGTACTTTGTATACTAAAACTAAAACTAAAACTAAAACTTCCTTACAATACTAAAACTTTGTATTTCGTATGTTGGACTAAAGTGTAAATAAATTTTGGAATATATTAGAATCGTAATCATGAGTTTGGTTCCATTCCACTCATTTTTTGAATAGATAACTTTATATTGCTAACATATAATTAATACAAACACAATTTACATTTTTTTAAGATATGTTTTCTGATAATTACGAGTTTATACATGTAATGGGTAAATATTAAATTTGAATAAATCACTTAATAAATTGATTAGTATATTATGAATAGATAGATTTCAATCTATTTGCAATATCAATATCTATAAACATTTGATTAATTATAGTATTGCGAACGACATTCCAATAATTGTTATAGCATTCTCATAATTGTTATAGTTTATTCACTAAATAACCATTGTAATGTATATCTAGTATTTAAATTACATGCTTAATGATTACTCGAGTTCTCTACAATTAACTCTTTTTGAAACAATATTGGTTTTCTATATTATGTATATTAATTAGAAAATGATGATAATCCCATACTTAGTGAATTAGAAAATCGTTACCATTACACATTTCCTACCAAAATATAATTTTAACATAAATGAATTTTAATAATCTAAACTTGCTATACAAATATCTAAACATTAGTAATTTTAAAACTATAATCCATAGAAACACATATTAATACTAAGGAAAACATATTTAATCAAGAATATATTCGAACAACAAAACAAAATATATTTATGTTGGTGTGAATCGACATCCGACAAAAATTAAATATTTATATAGGTTTTTCTCAAACACGTCATAAGTTTTTTAGAACAAAACATAAAAAATCGTAACTATTTTTTTTTGTTTTTAGCAGCAAACTTGGAGCTGCTTCCATGTGCAATCTTTTTTGCACAATTTTTTGTATCTATCACCGGTTTTATGACCAGAACTCCCATCTTTCTCAGCTTATGTGGAGGCTCGTACTTCTAGGCATCCTCCATCGTGTCATACGCTAGACCATATCCTCGCGAATGCGGCCCTATAGTGCGGAACTTAGACAAATAAATAACAGAAGTTTTCAGAAAATTGAGTCGGGCCTTAACCATCACTGCAATTTCCGGTTTGGGCGGCTTAGTCTGTTGATGATGGTCTATATAGACCACAAATGTGGACCTCCTAAAACATTCCTCCCTTTGGAATTTGGGAGTTGTTAACATTATCCCTACGAAATTCGCAGGAATTGAACTTCGTGTATTCATTTTCGCCATATAAAATACAAACTAAATACAACAACACACATGCAAACAAAAATATACAATTAACGTTAGTACGATACATGTCAAATCAAAAATACATCATCCACTATGATAAAATAATCACAACATCAGAAATCTAATATCCATGAAAAATTCAAGTATTAATAAATGCCAACGACTATCCTTCACCCAAGATGCACCCTCCCATAATATCACAACCATCCATTACAAAAGGGACGGTTGTGATATTACGAGAGGGTGCATTTCTGAGTGGAAGGTTGGCGGGTGACTTTAAAAACCTCTGCTCAACACAATATACCACCCAACTATCGATGCGGAATCCTAAGGGAAAGCCCTTCATCACGCAACGATAGTTGGGTATCGATGTGGCATCCTAAGGGGAAAGCCCCTTCAACACACACCGATTCCTGTCTTTGCAGAGGCACTTGTCCCCATATGCCAAATTGAGAGTTAAAGTATGATATCACATAATTTTTATATCTTCAACTTTCATTAAACATTCACAACATTACAATTACCAATATTTAACAACTAATAACAAATATATATACAAATGAGTTCCACATTCACAATATTTACAACTATAATGCATCCAAGAAATCAAACTTTTCCTAATGTATTTAATTTAAAACAGCTAAGAGCAATGAAATCACAACTAACAGCTCGAAGATCACATGCATATTTAACCAATACCAACATAATATCAACATAATTAACTAGTCTCATACCAGTGATTAATAAATGCAAATTGTAGAAATTACCGAATCCTCTATCATTTATTAACAAACACGTGAATACAATAATATCACAATAATAAACTAGTTCACACTATTATTTAGTGTCTATATACTAAACAAAATATTTGAACACATCATTCGTTTTGAAAACATGCTTCCAAACAATTGTTCGATATATTTGTACTTATGATAAAGTTTCATGTTATATTTGTCCTTGTGTATATCAAGCACATACATTTGTTCCTATTTACAAAGTATTAGGTAATAGATATGACATCAAATTTCCACCTTTTCTTACGTTTCCAATATATTAATTAATAATAATAATGAAAACTATAATTATTTTCTAAAATTTAAGGTTCAAGGTTTAGGGCTTAGGGCTTAGGGTTTGGGGTTTAGGGTTTAGGCCTCAAGGTTCGAGGTTTAGGGTATAAAAGTTGAAATATAAATATTGAAATGAAATAATTGATCATAATAAGAAAAGTTATATAAAAAGTGTTGTGGAGTTAGGAAACCTAACAAATGCATTCCTACTATTTGAATAAAATATGAATGATTAGAAATTGGACTTAGACACCCTATTAAGCACGAGCCACCAAATCTAAATAGAATGCAAATAAGTGGATATCAAAGTTAGAAACCCTATGATGCACAAAGTTCCAAATATAAATAAATTATGGGTCCCATGTCCAATAATTGAAGTTAGAAACTTTGTCAACCACATGACTTTGATTCTTCCACACTGAATATGAAAATGCATACGAACCTTAGGTTGAATAAGCATTTCTCTGAATATGATTATCTAATATGTGATCACCTTTTATAATTTAGGATAAGCTAATAAAGTTCACATTTCAAAAGGAAAAAATTAGATATAACATATGCAATAAGTTAAATTTTATTAAATCATCAAAAACACCATAAATATAGACATCGAGTGTTAGCATTTTTGGCATTCTAAGTCTTAAAATAATATTTCAATATTGATATCATTACACTAGCACTGAGTTTATTCATTACCTCTGCCTCCTCCCCCAATGTTGGAGATAACTCCAAGGCCTCAACACTATAACTAGTAACTATGGTTCTTCTTGTAGTCTCCCTCACGACTCTTTAACATATCTTACTAGATACTCAGGCAAGTCCACTAGTGTTGCTCGAATGAATGGGGATCCACCCACCATAAAAATTATCTTGTGAGATTTGTCAACTCTTGAGCTCATACTATAATTGGACAATATGCCCATGTATCATATGTCCCCATATACGAGCACCACATAATATCCCCTTAATCTCATATAATCACTTGCTAATGAATTCCAAGCCAAACACACAAATAAGGGAAACTTTGTGACAATATGTAGATGTTTCCCCATTACTATATGCATCATGAACATCTTATAAATCCATGTCAAAAAAGAATCACTAACCTAATCACCATATTTTATAGGGCTAATATATGATAAATGTCATGGTACAAATGTACCAAATTTATACTCATGTAATGTATTATTCCTTGATCTAGCACCACTTGACACATGGCTATACAAAAAAGTGGAACATCTTAACCTAACTTGTGACAAAATACACATGTCACCGTAAAGTTTAAAATTGCCTTATAAATATCGATAATGGTTACAACATATACATCCCTCAACCACACTAGGTAGGAATGTAGATTATAACAATATGAGGTTTTTGAATACCTATTTACTTTCTACCTCTCTACGATGTCATCTTGAGTGCCATAAAGCATGGGTGTACCCACAAATCAATTACCCTAATATTACAATTGTAGATCTCTTATCGACAAACTAGAATAAACTTAAGATATTGCATGTAAGGTAATAATGATCTATAGGGATCCTTTCTCAAAATAGTATTAAATAAATGACCATTCTAGATCTAACCCACAAAAAATACCTAGCTCACAAAGTAATCTAGGTTTGTAAGAAAAAGTTATGTCGAAAGGAGGTTATATGTTCCTTTTATATACATTATATGTCTTTAGGGTCTCCTAGACCTAATTTAGCCTCTCTTTATAGCTATCTAGACTTGACCTAGTACATATTTACACCTTTCTCAGGATTTGGACCTAATTTAGCCTTCCCTTTATAGTGTATTTGGACCTTTCCTAACACCCTTACCTTTGAGAGATATCTACATTGATTATAATTACTTTTTATACTCGTTTGTAAACATTACATCATACTTTTCTTTGAAGTCATTTATTGTTAGGGTTACCATGAGTAATTTTTTAAAATGTTACATGTGGTCGAGATGATGGATCCAACATCCATTCACTTGAACGTAGAAACTTAAGTAAAGGTATGCATATTTCATTATGTTTAACTTCTTAAGTTATTACTTCTTTATAGTTATTTACCTAGATTTTGGTATAGTAGGTCCAATTCCCAAATCACCATCTAAAATTACACTAAAATGGCATGCAATGAACTTTGGGTAGAGTATATGTATATGTATACAAGCTGGGAAAAAGGCCAACTTTCCCAATCACTTACTAAAGTTTATAAATCTGCCAAGTGTACTTTGTTTATGTAGATACAATATTATAAATTATTTACATGTGGGGTTTGGGTGTCTACTATTTTAAGGCACACAAATTCAATTTTATTTATGCCCCTACATAACTCTAAAGTTGAACTTCTTCACATAGTCACAATTGTACTCCGCACAACTCTAAAGGTTTAAATAGTTCATGTTGCACACATTCCCATTTGTACACATCCCACAATATCGCATATTTATTTAGTCATACTTAGTTGGGATTTTTAAAATTATATTTCCAGAGGTTTGTGTGGATTTTTAAAATTATAATCAACAACACCAGAATAGTTTTTACACAAATTCCAACAAGAAAACCCCATTTATAACACACATATCTCAATGTTAGATTTTCTTCTGTGTTCAATCAAGAACTTAAACTCCTAAATGGGCTTATTACAACAAGGATGAAATTCTGCACAATGCAACATGCCCATTCACTAAAGATAAAAAGTTTCTAGGAAATTCTAACTATGAAATTCATCTACGTTCACTCCGAGTAATCCAAATTTCTGGGAAACTCTAACTACAAATGCAAACCTAAAGATAACAAGCCTAATTCTAGATTTGATAGCTAATAGTATAGTTTGGGACACACACAAAGGAGCTATAATTAGGAAAAGCATATGCAAAGAAAATAAAAGGGACACACATGGATTGGGATAATATTAGGAATAAAGGATCTGATGTATATTCAATTTAGTCTATTATTATCACAGGTTGTAAAAATCATCTAAGCTATTGTAAACACACATATTATTAGGAAGGCACATGTATTAAGTGAAGGGAAATTCGCCACCCTAGAAATAAATGTAGCACATTCTTGTTTTATGGATATAGAGTGTGAATAGAGAGTAGATGATGCACGGTTTTGAGTGTTCTTGTTGTAAACTAGTTCTGAGTATGTATGAGAGAGCACATGTATAACAAAATGGTGTAATGGGATGTAATGTATTCATCTCATATGTGATGCAAAGCTACAATGGAAACCGACATCACCATTCGATGAAATTTTTTTATTCAAGTTATTTAAACTCATGCATAGCTTAAACATCAAGAAAGGATGGGATATTCACCTTTGTGAGTAGTATTTGTTCTCCTTTAATTGAAGAATCCTGTCATATAACTCAACTCACATTCAAGTTAAGTTTAGACTCACATATGTAAGCATATACTATGAAATCCTCACCCTGGTTTCTACTACATCACTTTCATTTTCTTCTTGGCAGACTTGGACCTTGTTATATTGCTTTGGTAACCATGTATTAAATGTGTGCACTCATGCTATTTCAAGCCTCTACATTCCTTATTCATAATGAATTCAACCATTAACCACCCTTAGAAAATATCTAGTAAATTGTCTTACTTTGATCACTTTGAGTACTAATGTCTTACCTTACTTTAGTATCATTGTATTCGTGGTATTTCTTACTTTTTCATATCTTATCTTCCCAATTTTATCTTAGAAGTGAACTCTTCCATATAAATTCTCTCAGCAAACGCGCCTAGTTCTCAGTTATTCTATGACCACACTCTCAAAGTAGTAGGGACTAACAATAATCCCTTGCTAACTCGGTCATTTTTAGAGGGCTATCATTTGAGCTAGTATTCATGTAAACTTATTTATGACACCTTTCCTTATTCCAACACTATATAGTATGTTAGACTCTTCCCATGTTTCATATACCTACCTTATGACCACCTACAATTTCCATTAGTTCATTGACCTTACCTAGACTTCTTCCTTGTTATATTTTCTTGTCACTGGTTGATTAGATTCAAAGTTCAATTTTTATATATTACTTCACAAAATATTCTTATCCTTGGTCACCTCTTCACATTCACGTGTAGTAATCCCTAAAATTACTTTTCTCCCTACTAATAAGTGTGGGTATCCTCCCTCTAATAAGATCCATGAATGGAATGTGAATCAATGTATATTATTGTGTCCCAAATTTGATCATTTTTGGTCTATCACCAATACCTTCCTCACAAATAAAACTTGACAAAACATGTACATCCATAACTTAAACATGTATTTGAAAGAGTTTAAATTTGAAAAGGCATAATACATCCATAACTTAAACATTATTTTTCAGTTATGGAGTAGCAGTCATGAATTTTAACGTGGTTTCATCACTCAGTTCACCAAAAATGACAATCTTGCTCACCAAAAATTGGCCGTTCGAAAACAATCAAACAATAGAGACTATTTGACATTATAAAAAAATGCAGACTATAAATTCAATTATAGTAAGAAATTAGTCAAACCTTTTGAAGACATTCACTTAACAAAAAGGAACTGTGTGTAGCAGGAACTTCTAGTCTAGGATAAATGTGCATTTCCCTGCACACTACATGATATTTTCCACATGTGACTACATTTACATCAATTGGCATTTTAAGGCTATGTTTTTCTTGCAGTTTGTCTTGACATATGTTTTTATCCCTCCACTACATCTTGTGGTCACATGTATTAAATATTTCGAGAAATTATATCGCTTAAATGTAATAAGAAAATTATATCAGATATTATAGTAGGTTTTCTTTCATATTTTATTTCCTTTATTGATTTTTTCTATATTATAGTGCATCTTGTGGTCACAGGTATTTCCTCTTTTTAGATTTTATTTCATATTTTAGTCCTTTAATGATATTTTATATGCGGTTTCTATAAAAATATGCTTGGAAAATGACATTGAGAAGTGTGGTCCACGTTGCCCCAAATGCATCAACCATTGAAGTAAGTTGAGGGATACATTACCCTGAATGGATACGTATGACCGGTTTCTCATGTCTCTTGGATCAATGGGGGCAGTCATCCATGGCTCGCCATGCCTGTTTCTTTTTACTCCTTGGAGATTTGATTAACGGGTTTGGGAAAAATCGGGGCAATATCTTGCTAAAATGGAATTGATTTTTGACACGTATGCTAGAAAAGGGGATATTGTCTTCAACATTTCCATAGACACTCTTCTAGTTCAAGATGCTATCAGTGAAAAGGTTCAATTATTTCTCTTGTTATTCTTTGGGTAATTTAAATACAAATGTGGGTATTTTCTTTTATGCATATGTTAATATGTATACTTTTGTTTCTGTATCTTATCGATCCAAAAAAATTAGGCTAACTTGACCAAGTCCATATTCATGAGTCATTACTTAAAAAGTGTTGAAGCTAGGATGAGATATAAAGCTACACCTACCAAAAACAATATATAGGAAATACAAAATCTAGGCTGAGATGTAAGTTTTCATTTATATACAATTATAAGATTTCGTGGTGGGTTTGGTAGTTGGATTTGTTTCAACATGGATATTAGATCTTCCGAGTGTAGCGGTTATACCTAATCACATTTGCTAGAGGTTTATATGCTTACACTCTAACAAAGATTGACATCCAAGATCCACAAGGATTATGCAAATGCAGGCAACATTGCAGAAAGGTGTATGGTATGAGAATTTTAAATTTATTCTTAAGCCACATTGTCTCATATGCATTATGGTAATGTCTTGATTTGTTTCTTAGTATACAAAAAAATGTTCCCAAGTCCTAGTCTAAATTTGTTTAACATGTAACATGCCATTCCTCAAATCAAAACCATCAACTCTTTTTGCGAGAAAATAGAACCTTAAAATCCTACTTAGAAGCTTTACAAATCACACAAAGGAGGAATGGCCAAGGGATATGGGTTGCATATGGTGGATACATTACAAAAAGAAAGTGAATGCAAATAAGAAAACACTACCACCGACAACCACGTATAACATTCAATATTTGGATTTGAAACTTAATCGTAGAATGAAAAATTCATTTCAGCAACAAACTCCTCGATGGCTCGCTATAACAAATACTGTCCTATGCAATGAACTCCTCGATGGCTCGCTGAAATAGACTCCTTCCTCCCTTCAGCTTCTTCCTCAAAAACTGTGGTCTTATTCTTTTCCCCTCGTTATCAAGCACATTCCTCGTTTCAAATGAGGGCTATGAATTGATTCAAAGGAAAGGGATGATTCGTAGCACTCATTGGCGCGGAGAGAGAGGGGGCACGCACATTAATAATTCAAATTTTCACAAATGGCACTTCCTCTCCAATCTTCCTCCTCTGGGTTGTGTGGTCCCCACGCCTATTTCTAGCGTGACGTCAGGATTCTCGGGTGAATGTGGAATGGTCCATGGTGGGGGAGGCACCATCCATGGGTGCATTTTCAGTGGAGGGTAGCCTCGGCTTTCTCGAGTTCTATTGGCACCGAGTTTGTTATCATTAATTCTTGATGGGACATTTCATGTTTGAAAGCATCACTGAAATATATGTGGAAAATTAAAACTAAGAATAGGATCCACATACTTTGACAATGAAGAAAACCGAAACATATCAACCATATTGTGAATAAGAAAAATGATATATTCAATAACACTTTGCATGTACAATATTAGCTTTGCTTAAGGAGTTTAATCATCTTATCCACCTCACTTGTACAATCTATTACCATTCTTTCTACATATACTACATTATAATTAAATCCCACTCTCAATTTATCCACCAATTAATAAGCACTTGATGTAGTTATGGCCTTTGTCACTCACAAGATATTAACAAGTTGTCATATACCTTTGCTCAATAATGGTAATTATTTCTCATCCCATCTCCTTCCCCTTACTCCCCAAAGACCCCTACCTACTCTCACAATATATTATTAGTGTTATTGATTGGCGGTAGTACCTTTCATACTCTCACAAGTCATTATTGGAAATTGTGTGTCACTCCACCTGTTAGCATATGGATTTGCACGCATGCAAATGACATGCAACAATGTGGGAACGAAGTCCCTCCTCAATGAAGGTGAGGCTGCCTTTATTGAAAACCAAAATTGTATTTACATCTGTACATTCAAAATTGTATGTGGGGGGTGTTTTGGAACATCAATGGAAGAAAAGTGAATGAAGGAGATAGAATGAAATGAAAGAAAGGAGTGGAATGGAATGGACTGAAAGAACATGCAAGAGTTAGGTAAAAACAGAGCCTAATATTGCATGAAGAGAAAAAGATGAATAACCAACACAAATAAAACGGAGTTTGAGTTAGCTAAACAAGAACATGCAAAAGGGAACACACATGAGCAAGTAGATAGTCAGAGCTTGATCACTGTGAACTAGAACAACTGATTACTAATGTTGACAATAAAATCAAAGATAATATTTGCATGCAAGTTTCAAACACCTAACATCTAGTGAACATAAGAACACCAAATGTTACAAGAGACAATGAATGAGACACAAAGTTCTTATTCTATTAACTCCAAAATGTTTTTCACAAAGAACACAAAGTTTCTTCTTGAAACAAAGCTTGCACAAAATTATTCTCTTCTCCTCTCTCAAAGTCACCTTTACAAATGAGCCCCTCACTTCCTTTTATAACCCAAAAGTTGGTTACGAAGTAGTTAGGGTTTTAAATGCACATTAAATAGGGCACTTAAGTGACTTTGACTTTTTTCAACCAACCTTTAAAAAGTGACTAAAAATAGAAACCACTTAAGTTAAAAGGTCATTTAAGGAAAAATACATAAATAAAAGAAATGGGTACATGTGGACCCCACTTAAATGACTTGTATGCACACGTAGACATCCTAGTCAGCAATGTGCCACCTAGATCAAGACACCTAAGATCAGTGCCTTATCCATTGGGCCAAGAGTCCGCCTATCCCGATCGTACGGGAATGAACTCATTGACTGTGCTCTGCAATCCTCCAAATGACAAGAGTGCTGAGTTTGAAACTTGAGCAATTCATCCACCCCTCTATCTGAGCAATATCCTGGTGTGAGAAGATTTGTCTTCATTCGTATTCATATTCACAATTCTCCACATGCTCAGAGTACCTTTCCATGGTGAATTATTCATTTGTCACGAGACCGTAGTCGTTACGCCACCTTGGTTTATCAGAATCCAGCTTCTGGTCTTTCGCCATTGAGAAGATCTCCAAGAGCCAAAATTGCAATTCACTGCCTGGAGTTATGTCCTTTGTCTTTGTCACCATCCCAAAGTGTTGATCTCCCGAGCAGAATTCGTGAGACTTCAGAGTCTTGGAAATCCATCTCCTTTGCCCCATTGTGAACAAGTGGTGTTGAAAAATCATCGAAGTGATTTATGAATTCGTTGACACACACCTTAGCGTAGTATTTGGTCTTTTTTGGAGTGATGGATTCTAACATTTACGCAATCGCTTCCAAGTTTATCACTATTGGCTTGATTACCCTCTTTCAATTCTTCAGGATATCATGTAGCCAGGTGAGAACCTCTCCAAGTACCTCATTGTACATGGTTCTCGTGTTCGTTGGGAATTGATCTTCATCACGCTGAAGGGGATCACCTTCGGGTGTTGCTGAAATTGGATCTTCTTGTTGTGAGAAAGATGTTGTCGCCATTTTCTCCATTTGTGGTGATTCTTCAAATGTAGGCGGGGAAAAAACCGGATCATCAACTTTTGATTGAGAAGTTGTGACTACTTCCACAAGTTGGGCTGGTATATTTTGAGGTACTTCATCAATGAGTTCCACCTCTAGAAATTGTGTGATATAGATTACAGGTGCTTGCGCATGAACCAATGCTCTGAATTATAGTGTTGAGTTGTTGATTAGGTCTGAAGAATTAGGGCAATCATGCAAAGACGAATGATGACTGGAATGAGAAATTCTCGAGATGTGCTCCTTCTTCACTTAGGTGTTTAGACGACTCAACTCACGAATGAGCCCTCAATCGTATCGCTCCTAGCTTGATTGTGAGCTCATGCATTTTCAACTTGAATTCGGACTCCCATGGCGATCCATGCCCTTCGTGTCGTCTTACCTTCTTTCCAGAACCGAACTCCCTGAGTTCTTCTCTGGCTCAACTCACTTGAATACCGAGCTTAACCCAACATTTTTGAAAAGAATGGTTTTACCACAATGCTCACGGTTCTTCCTTATTATATAACACTTGTAGTAAGAATGTTTTGGCTTTGCCATAATAAGCACAATTGTACCTTCCAAACGATGAGAAAATACCTTTACCGATAAAGACCTAATGCTGCCATGATTATGACCCGTTGAAGATGCTCATATAATTGCAAAGCAAATTGTGCTTCATGAATATTCTGATATGAAATAGATCCACCTCTATGAGATTCCCTTCCATGAGTTACATCGTAAAACAAGTAAGGTCTCAATAGAGAATCTTTGTAATAAATTTCATCAGGTCTCCTGGTAACACTCTCACTGTCACTTAATCGATTTTGATAAAAATGTCTTGAAGGAAAAACCCAAATTTGAGGATGCATTCGATACTGAACAGGGAAAAACATAGCTGGACAACCTGCTTGTTGGAAGCGCTCCTTAACAAATCTTCATCAACACCTAGATCCTTGCACCACGGGAGAGCTCCAGAGACGATGTTGAAAACTAGGGATCATCAGTTGGTAGCTTTTTCTTTGGCTTGGTTCTTCCTGAAGAGTTTGTAGTCGACGTGCTCTTGGAAAGTCGTGGCTGGGAAGAGCGGAGGGTTTTGGTCGTTCACCATCTCTTTCACGGGCCCGATTACGGCGTCTTTGGGAGGGCAGCAGAAGACTGCCCATGATATCCTCACTTTCTCCTTGTTCACCAGTCCTCTGTGCAGCCCGCTACTGTATTTCCCGTTGCAATGCGTAGAAAAAGAATTTTTTTTAAGGCGTATGCTTCAAAAAGAAAGCGTTTTTAAAGACTGCTCTATTCCTCCTAGGCGTGGCTTTTCCTCCTTCACCCTCCAGCATGTGGACTGTTCTATTTTCTTTATTTTCTTTGCTTAAAAACTTCTTCTTTCAGACCAATGCGTGGTCTTTACCCTCTTGGCTGGGCGTGGGAGCTAGTTTTCACCTCCACGTGGTCTTTTAGACAAAAATAAAAGATTTTATTTGTCTTATCCAATCCCTGCAAATTCGTTGAAACCGACTCCTTCTTCCCTGTAGCTGCTGCATATAGTCAACTACTTCCTCACGGCACCTTCCTAGGAGAATTTCGGTTAGACGCTTCAACGATCTCGCCATGCGGCAAAGACGATTTTGAGAATCCACACCCACCCTCGCAACATCAGGGCGACAGACCTTCATTTCACCATCAATGAATCCACGATCCAGAACACGCTGTAGCAATTCATCTGTTACAGCATTTGATGGAGCGCAAACAAGCATTCGTGGTTTAGGGCAAAGTTTAGGAAGCATGCGGAACAGTGTGCGATCCATACTCTGAAGAACATCATCGATTGATCCTGGGCCAATACTGTTTGCATTATTGTAGGATTGCCTGTAGCTTTCAGGAGCAAGTTTCTTAAGCAGTGCACCATAATAGTGCTGATATTGAACAAGATGAATAACATTCAACATTCCCCAGACTGTGTGTGTCCTTCCTGTCCCTGGTGGACCTTGCACCAAAGTGAAGGGCCAGGGTTCCTGCCGTTTAGCAGACCCAACTCCATTTGTACCAGCTGCTGTGGACCATTGAAACTCCTATGAAGCTGGTCGATAAAATTTGGTGTGAAACATTCAGGCATTGCTGGAGGCTGCACCTCATTATTTGGAAAGTGCTCTGGCCTGGGATTTAAAATTGCTTTCTGCATTCTCCTCCTTTGCATGCATGGAAAACTGTTCTTTCCTTGCTGTCTTGTATATCCACATTCGTGGATTTTGATCTTTTCTCTGTGTTTAATCTTTTCCCTTTGCTCGTGGAACTGAAAATTTAAATCCTTGTTTTATTTTAAAAACTGCTCTATATTGAAAACCTTTCTATTCCTCCAGCTGGGCGTGGATTTGCTGTTTTTTTTTTGTTTTCTTTTAAAGACTGTTTCAGTTCTTTCTTTATGTCGGCTGCGTGGCTTTTGGTATGATTGTTCTCCAGATGCGTATGGACTGTTCTCCTTCCTGTATTTTCCTTCAACCAATGCGCATGTATTTGCCTTTAGTCTTTTTTTGTCCTCCTTTTCACTTTGTTATTTTCTTCGCTCACAATGGCGTGGGTTTCTCTTGCATAATGTTAACAAAATATTATGTCTTCTGAAGAAAAAGAAGCTTCTGAATTTTTCCACCGGGTTTGATGGAGGAAGTTACGAGGATTAATTCAACTTCCTCTCATCCCGGGTAGTGGCTTAAGTGCCAGGGGGAAATGGGAAAAGTAACGGGCAATTGCCAATGGGAATGGCAAAATGGGTTGGCAATCCCCGTCCAATTTCCCCATGTGGGAAATTGGGGAATTTTATGCCCGTTTGCCAATCCATGATTTGGCAATTGGCAGAGGAAAACCCACGTGTGGGAAATTTGAAGGAAATTGCCAAGAAAGTGGAAATCCGGGTTCGGGAAGCCAACCCGGCAGTTGGAAACAAAAGCTTACTTCCCCGGCACTAAAACTTGTCGAATGAACTTTAATTTATATTTATTTAATTAAATACTCCTTAAGTGATTTTTAAAAAAATTAATTTAATCAAACAAGGAGCAATTAATTAATTAAATATTAATTAATTATTTTAATGTATTTTAATGCGTTTTATAGCCTGGCGGGAAGAGTTCTTGCCCGAAAATCACGAAACGAAGACCGAAACGATCACAAAAATAAGACGATCGCAAGGAGTCCAATGAACCACGCAAAGTAATACTTTTCAAAAAAATTTAATTTTTAATTTATTATTTTTTTAAAACAATTTTCTTGCTGATCAAAATTGGTGATAATTACTACTCCATCCCATTGTCACAATAATCTATCAGCCTTTTTGATGGACTCTCAATGCGGTTGGTTCCTCTACTCTTACAAGCTATTATTCGATCATTTTTATTCACCTGATTTGACTTTGCAAATCTAACATTGACGATTTTTAATCAACCATGAAGTTAGTTGCCTCCTTCACTCTTACTACCAATTGGTGTGCTTTTTAAAAATCAATTGTGGATGCAACTTCCATTTTCACTCTTAAATGTATTATTCTAACAATCCATATTGACTTATGAAATAAATTGCCATTGGAGTTACTTCACTTACAATACAAAATTGTGAATTTAGTATTGTGGTGCTTGCTTTGACAAGCCATTATTGGCCTTATTAGCAATTGCAACTACAAAAACGTTATAAGAAACTATTGGCATTGCAACACTATCTTAATTAAATAAAATATTAATAACATATTTAGAGTTAACTATTTTACTTTGGGACATAAATTTCACCAATTGACAAAGGATTTGGTGGGTGAGTGTGTAGGAAGTGTAACACCCACCAAAAAGGTAATTGTTTTCCCTTCATTATCATGGTAACAACAATCTTCCCTAAACTAAATGATGGAAAGTATTAATTGATGTTTTACTTTGATAGCACACTAAAGAAAGAATTTAAGACTTTCCTTGCTGTCTCATTGTCTATCACATGACTTGATCATTCGTTCTTAATAAGAAAGATTTTCCTTCTTGTCTCATTGTCCTATCACATGACTTGACAATTCCTTCTTGTGAGTGTGTAGGAAGTGTAACACCCACCAAAAAGGTAATTTTTTTCCCTTCATTATCATGGTAACAACAATCTTCCCTAAACTAAATGATGGAAAGTATTAATTGATGTTTTACTTTGATAGCACACTAAAGAAAGAATTTAAGACTTTCCTTTCTGTCTCATTATCTATCACATGACTTGATCATTCATTCTTAATAAGAAAGATTTTACTTCTTGTCTCATTGTCCTATCACATGACTTGACAATTCCTTCTTGATAAGGATATATGCATACTAGTTATACATAATACACTCTTCACATGCACAACTATGGGAATGAGAAAATTATTACTTTAAGATTGTAAGATCATAACTAGATCACAAATGGTGGTGTGGTGTACATAAAAATGATCCTTTAAGAATATAATTATATACTCTAGAAAACCCATTAACATAGGATTTGATACTCGCCCACCATAGACTTATTTTTGTGTGGAACTACTAACCTTGGAGAGCTGGATATCAACCAATAGCTTTTGATAATATCTTATGAAATTATAATTCTTACATATTTGGACAAAGATAATGTACACCCACAAATTGGATCTTAACAATCTTGTTCTTTGGGCATGTTATATATTAATATCATCCTCACACCATAGTGGATGTAATCTAATGTTTTTTAAAACTCTTAAATTGGACTCTCCTCCACTAACTTGTATGTTTCAAGCCTAATAGAACATACAATGATGACTTTAGGGTTGTGACCTATATTAGCGACCCAAACTTAAAACATAAACTTGCAATATATACATGAATTGTTTGTGTGTGTGTGTGTGTGTGTGTGTGTGTGTGTGTGTGTGTGTGTGTGTGTGTGTGTGTGTGTGTGTGTTTTAATGTTACATGAGTTAATGACCCAACGACCTGGCACACTTTGTGGTGCGCTAATGTAAAGCGAGTTATACCAAAGAGGGAAAAATGAGGGGGGTGGGTGGTGGGGTATGTGTGGGTGGGTGGCGGGAACTACCATAATTTAGATTGTTAAATAAATAACAAAAATAGTAATATGAATATGATTTAGGGTTTTCTTGATTGTTTTTAGAGAGAATATAGAGATAATGCTATTAATTACACAATGGAAAGATCCTACATGTTTCAAATAAGATTTAAAATGTCTTATGGGCTTAGGTGAAAAGAAGTGGTAGACGAGCTCCTTCGACACTTCCATAGGGTCAACCACTTGCGTTAGACAACAATGCTAGCTTTTGTAAGCATCATTAGGGAGGGTTTTAAGTGTGAGATTAGCTAAAGCCATTTGCTTATGCCTGCAATCTATTTGTTAATGTGTTTGGGCCTCCAATATGACATGAAAACTTGGGCAATTTTTCTTGTATCAAAACCCTAACAACACATGTTTGATAACCTAACACTTTAAAACCGAGTTAGCATTTTGGGTTGGACTGTGTTTAGTGCACCCTCATAATCTTTGATCATTGCATACATACCACTAATTTGAAGAGGGCTCAAACCGCACAAAGTTCTCAAACCTACATGAGTGTATAAATGAGAAAAATCATGTGCAATTTAGATTCGATATTTCCTTTAGAATTTTGACACTTGATACCATGCAACCTTGACCTCTTTATATTTAGATTTGGTTTGATGGACTGTTTCTAGGGCTTCTCCTTCAAGATTTTAGATGTATCTTTTCCTTATGAATAATGACCTCCAAGATGTGTCGAGAGAGCCATAGGTGATATGGGTGTTCCAAGAGATATAGGAGGCAATGACCAACCTATGAGATCATTTGTCTATATAAGTGACTTTTCATTAATTTTTGGCCATAACAGACATATGAAACACATCTAGTTTGGAATAATTAATATCCCGATTTTGAAAAGTATCCTTTGGAGACTGCTAGACAATCTTGACAAAAAGACCGTGTCTAAGGTTGCATCCATTAGGGATATGATGATTAGAAAATGTATGTTTAGAATTCCTAAGGTGTTTTTGTATAAACATAAGTGATCTTGAATAATGTGACCGACAGGATGTAGGTGACCAAGAGAGTGAATATGTTAACAAATAGGAGGAAAATGTGCTCAAGATTCGAATATATGTTAATTGTCCAAGTGTGCCAAATTATGCCAAAACTAATGTTACCAAGTGCCAAAGTGTCTATAATTGCTCCCCTATTGATATGTTACAAAAATTACTATGGATAAAATTAATGCGTACACTTGATAACCGTTATGGGTGTTGACATGTATAACTTTCAGTGTGCCATTCTTCCCATGTGAAAATATGTAAGCTAACATGTATCTTAATAATAAGCAACTTGAAATATGTGACCCATAAAAGAATTTGAAATTGAAAAGCCAAGGAATGAAAACACTTGGTGGTATGTGAACCACATTGTACCCACTTGTTGAACTTTTTAGAAAGTCATGGAATGAATATGGCCTAGAAAATGCCACTATTGAATTGAAGACTCGAGGAGTATAAATACTCCAGTCACCATAGAAGAAGCGGTCTAGAAGTCAAGTTGCAAAAGTCCCAACCACATTGCATTGGGTGTCTAAATAACCCACTTTGTAATATATAAAAGTGACTTGCCTTGTTCTCTTCATAGCCAAAGAATTGAAAAAGGGTGTAACGATAACAACCTCTTCTTATGGGATCCCAAACTAGATCGACATGTTAAAATGGGTCTTCCATTCTGAAGCAAATTTGACGCTAAGTGTGCTTATATAGTAACAATGCTCACCACTAATCTCAAACTTTAGAAACAAGTACTTACATGGATAAAATCCATGCCCAATGTGATTTATTTGTTCCTCAATACGAATTTGCCTCTCAAAATGTGAATATAGTGCTTCTAGATGGATAAAATCCATACCTCTCAATTGTTCCTCAAAATAATATATAACACCCGGATGTGTTCGAGTGTCCCTCATAATCATCTAGATAGTCTAAATATGTGATCAAATGTTTTAATTTTATGTGAATATGTTTCAATAAGATCAATATATCCTATCTAAATTGTATAATCTGTATCCATTATGAATACACTCCATCCGAAATAAAATAAATATTTGAAACAAACTTATCGTGCCTCTTTTTTTGAAATGAGGGACAAAGTTTGTGAATCAGTCATCTCAAAAGAAAGAGTTATGCATATTATGTGTTATATAAAAGAGAATATAATAGTATAAAGTACATATACAAACATGATAAGATATGTCATCATAAATAAATTTGATCATTGTGAGCACATATAAAAGATGAAATCTAAGCATTAACATTGTTAGTAGCATATAAGATATAATCATGAAAAATAAGGTAGAGATAAGTGTAATGTTCAATGTCAACAAATTATATCAAGTAATGATTGTCCCAAATAGATATATTAGACACACACATATATTGTAACGTTAGGGAAAATAGATAACAAATAATAGAAGTTGAATGATATGGATCACAACATCAAATATGTAACATGTAGTAAAGTCAAATACGATCAAGTTGTTTGATAAAAATCATATATAAGTACATAAAATCACACAACATCATAATGAATGTGTCATAAACAAACATCATGGTAAAAAAGGACACACAAGTAAGATGAGACATGACAAGTGTCATGATAGTGAAGAGAAATGCTTTTGTAAACTTATACAACATTAACAATATCAACAAAATCTTTAAGCTAAAAGTGAATTAAAAATGGTTGACACATAAGATTATACAATACACAATATTTTCACTAAGTGTTTACACCCTAATCATTTCTATGTTATGGAAGTGCAAAAAAATAAAGAGGATATAAGGGTTTATAATAGGGAATTATTATGATCTAACTAGAATAACACATTAATACTTGAAAATATTGATAAATCAATAAAAGATAGCTCCAATACACAAGGGGAAAAGAAGACCTATATGTATATGACCAAACAAAGAGGGTCCAAATGTGCATACAAGTGGAAAAGATGGATTAGAGTTTGGAGATGCTTTGTTATGCATTCTGAAGCTGGAAACTAAGTAGGTGTAAGATCATACAACTAATGTACAACCCATACTGAAATTGTACAGTCTTGACATAGGGTTGTATTGTCTTGGACCCTTCGATAGTTGGGATCTAAAATGTTGTGCTTTGATTACTTGAAATGACTTTCCGTATATGTTGTTCTTGCTCACACAACCTTGGATGACTTGTAATCACATACAACAAAATGAAAACTCTAGAAGCCTGTAGTACCCTTCATCAAAGTATTAACAAACCAAAATGAGAATTCATGTGTTTGTGGTGAGGTTGGATTACCCTTGGTGGTCAACCCCAACTACTAAACCAATCCAAGCATTGCACAACATGCCATCATGCGGGATAAAGCCTCATGTAGTTCTTCTAGGTACTTGTGTAAGTATGAGTGCAATATAAACCAACCCCTTAGGGGTGCCCTCATGTTTCTTGACACAAAGATAACATGCTAACTGTATAATATATAATGTACCCAACATGGTAGTAGTGTGATATGGTGTGCCTCAACTACGTGAACTAATGTTGTATTCCTTGAAACCCTTAAACAATGCTTGGAGTGGCTTACTTGTTACTAAGACATGGCTTTATGACCTTTGCATACTTGGAAATGGAGGAAGGTAGTCTCTTTGCACTACTACATTTCATGCAAATAATATAATTATTTGGGTCAATTTCGCATCATAAATCGATCTTTTTGGGGTTTTTGACAATGTTTCTTTGAAGAAATTGTGTTATCAAAGCAACACAAACTTGACACGAGATAGACATTTTTAGATCTATCACATTTGAGTCATGCTTGCATACCCTCATTTTTTTCAATAAATTAATATCAAGTTGCGTAAAAGAGACGAAAAATTCATTTGATAATCTAAAAAAGTAATATAATATCATAAATCAAATATTTAAATTACATTAGTTTTGTTACACACATACATCTATGTTTTTAAATGTAAAATGAAATTAATATATTTTAAATTAGAAATACATATATTAAAACAATATTCAATAACATTTCTACAAAAATAATTGAAAAAGTTTAAATGGACAATATAAAAAATAATAGAAGTGAAATGAAAAAGTTATTTTAAAAATTAAAATGTTAAAATAATACATCACACATAGTGTGCCTATTTCTAGTGCTCTATTCCTACTTTGCATAAGATTCATGTTTTTCCTAGAGACAAGTGTGATAGAGAGCGAGATGGAGAAGGAACGAAATAATGCCAAAGCAAGAACAAGAGCAAGGAAATGAAAACAACATATTTTTCAAAGTGGCTTTGCCCGGTGACAATCGATATGAGAAGCATGAGTGGAGGAATGGACCTCGAGGAGTAAATATTATTGGAGAAGCCACAAACATTCTTGCATGAAGTGGTTTTTGAATTAAGGGTATTTCCTTTGTAAAAACCTATTATGCACAAATATGATATGGGGGATGACGATAGTGGAATGTACAAGGCCATAGATCCATTTAAGTATGAGATTAGCTTCGTCCTTGCACTTGTCTTCACTACCCTAACCCATAACATGAGAATAAATGATGTGGTGGTGGATGTGGGTGCAAGTGTGGAGGTGGGTCAGAGAGAAGATTTGACTTTAAGATCCTCGACCGTGCCCTCGGATAGGGACCATGTTTTTTTATTCACCAATGATAGGATCTTGGGTGAGGGATGTAGTGGGATTTCATGACATGACCCTTATCTTAGTGAACTTATTACCTCTCCTTTGTTGGTATCTTCTAAGGATCACACTTGTGGTTTAATCTCATTATGAGATGTCACCGAGTTTGCGGAAGGGGAAGAAGTAGTTTTTGGGGTCAACATGGGCATACCAAATTTCTTAGTCTTTTGAAGAATTTTCCCAAGACATATTCCTTGGTGTGATGTTCTTTTCCTATCCCTTTTACAAATTTTCCAAAACGTGACCTTTTGGCTTGTTGTGGCTAGTAGGTGGGTTGTACTATTAGTGACAAAGAAGGCAATGAGTGTTTATACTCTCTTGATCGACCCGGTTCCCCCTTTCTTGGTGCTGGTTTATCTCATCCTCTGTCAAACATGAGGTTTGACATGGTTATCTTCCATAGGTCCCTTGGATGCGGTGCATGGATTTAATTTTTGGCATATTCAATTTGTGTGGTGGGATTGAAGAGAACCTTTTGTTGATTCTAAGGAGAGTTAGTTTGAGGATATCTCTCATTATGAAGCACATGGTTTGCAAAGTCAAGTGAAAGGTTCCACTTTGGATTTGTTGTGATTTTTAGATGATATGTTTGGGTGGGGATTTTGTGTCTCTTGGTCAAGTCAACCTGGGTTGGTATTGATTGTTAGAATGGGCTAGAGGAAGCTAAGTCTTCATTTCATTATGGTTTTTCCTATTTTTGGGTGGTTCATCTACTTTGGGGTATGTCCCCCTATTGGTTCACCAAGTTTGAATTTTCTTGGATATCTCTTGAAGACTTTGGTTTTTCTGGTAAATTTATGTTGGAATTTTCTCGCTTGATTTCATTTTTGTCAACCTATTATGCATTCCAGTAAGGTTGGGCTTCGGTGATTGTGGAGGAGATTGACACATCCTACTTTATTTTTGCTTTGATTGAAAATCCCTCAACTGGAGTATTATTTCCACTTGCACTTGTTTTATTATCATTACCCGTGTTGGATTTTCTCTTGTCACGCCTCGTGTTTCTATTTACTACATGGTGCCATATCTTCAAAGACTCATCCACTCATTCATCAAATATGTTTTTTTCATGTTTATGTTCATCTACAAGTGCAACAACACATTCTAAATTTTCCTTTCTTTGAAATGTATTATTGTAACACAAAAAAAAAAATAGAATTTGGTTTTGATTTGGGTTCGGGTGTGAATTATACCTATTTCACAAGAGCATAAATTGTAGAGTTACATAGTTGTACGAGATCTAAATAGTAGTCATAAATTTCAATAATAATAGCCTTGTTTAGACTAACATATATTATCCACAGTCTCATATATTGTTGGGAAATAAGAGCAAAAATTATATTTGTTCTTCAAGTAATGGAATTCAGTGAATGGGTATGGGTTCAAAACTTATACTACTCACCTCATGCCCAATGTGCTTATAATATTTTAGGCCATACTTGTTCTCTATTAATTGTATGGACATAAAAGATGTGTCAAAATATATCATGATGAATATAGATAATTTTATACTCAATTAAAGAAAAGTCTTACCTATGATCATTTAAAAATGCAAACTGGAAAGCATTCTACAAAACAAATGTCAACAATTTAATAGTTAATCAATTTCATGGGTTGTAAATTGGAATTTGTGAAATATAGCAAGATAAAAAGGAAATTTACAATGTCCATTGACAAGTAAATATAACACAATGAAAAACCATAGGGGAGGACAACATGCTAATTATATGCACGTAAATAGTAATATAAATAAACTAGTTCACTTAAAAATTAATATTAAGTGGAATACCTCAAGGACACTTTATATACATGCTAAACTTGAACTAAGCTAATTAAATGAACCTAACACCAAGTAGATCCTAACTTAGTTAAATTCAAGCAAATACATCATGATAAAGTGAAAAAGGAAGCTAGTTAAATCAAAAAATATGAATCTATACTAAGTGCAAACCTCCTTTTGATATTTTTGATGTGCTTTGGATGTAGATACTTCCTTAGTGAGCCAAATGTAGACCACACACAATCAAGGATTTCTCAAGCAAAGAGGAAGAGATCTCATCAAGTATGGCTTAATTTTCATTTTGATTCTTCTCTTACTACTCTTTAACAAGTAGAAAAAGGGAGATTTAACAAGCCTTCCAATAACATGAAATGCTCTTCTCAAGTGTAATGTCTGTCAAGGACATGGTGTAAGTTTGGACAAGGTGTACTAGGTTTCTTATATAGCTTTCCATTTTGGGAGAAACTTGCAACCTAGTGAATGTGGGATAAAGTGAATGTAGGATTAGAAAGGGATAAGTATGATTAGAAGAGATTAATTAGAGATTAGTAACTCATGGGAGTTTGGGGAGGTTTAATTAATCAATTGGGATTAATTAATAGGACATATTAAGCTTATAAGCCATTTGGAGATGATTTGGAGGGAAATTAGTATAATTTGAATGGTTTGAGAGGAGGATTTAACCAATAAGAGGGTTTATTGATTAAATACAAGATTAAAGCTTAATTAACTAATAATAGTTAATTAATTAATTAAAAGGGATTTTAACTAACGAAGTGATGTTAATTGACATCCAAGATGGGGGACAAGGCTAGTTAATTAACAAAGTGTCATTAATTGACCGAGATTAAGGGGAAAGTTACCTAATTATCCGAAAATCACTAATTATAATGAAACAATTGTAAATAAGACAATTAGTGCATTTTAGTATTAAAATTGCACGATCGAAATTAGGTGTCTACATTTTCCCTCTTTGATGTGGTGTAGTGCAAAACAAAACCACTTCAAAGATAGTAGACAATTTTATTTTGTATGGGTAGAAGAAAAATTAGTAGGATGGAGGATGCCCCCTCAAGTGTCGATGAGGTGATAGAAGAGGTCTATTGACGCTCAAAAAGAAGAAAGAAATAACCACAATGGAAGAAAATCCCTCGTAGTGGCAAAGTGATTCGAACTTGGCTCGGTTGGCCATTGTTTGATTTGAGAGATTTTAGTGCCAACACACGATGAGAGGGATACTGAGGGTGGGAGGGAGGGTGAGAAAAATTCATGGTTACAACCATGTCTTGGTAGTGTAGAAGAAATCGAAAAGGTTAGTTAGAGGTAATGTTAGGTAGAATGGGAAGAGAGATAGATGATGGATGGAAAGATCGTAGCATAGCCTACATACCATCCTAGCTTGGAAGTACCTTTTTATTTGATGTAAGCATACAAAAAGGGTAGAATGACATGGAAAACCATAATACCAATTTTTGTACAACGCTAAAGGACAAACTCAAAGAAAAAAACATAAGCAATGTAATACAAGAAAGTAAACAAACAAAAAAAAGCACAATCAAAGACACTTAAACAAGCAATGTTTAAGACAATTGTACTAATGTTTTTGTTATCCAAATTCAGTACCCAAATGTGTGAGTTATATGAAAAGAGCTAAAATGGTGCCACAAGAAAAGATACATGTAATGAATGTGATGGAGGACATAAAATTCCTAGGGAAAAGAAAACGTGCACTATGAAATTGATTCGAGAAATGATATATGCCGAGAAGACAAACATAACAAGCAACCAAGCTTTTTTAATGAAAAAATATTATAGTATGATCCGCATGTCATGCGCTAGAACTAACAAGTGCTAAAGTAGGATGTTTTGTGGTATAGTTTCCAATTTTTAATGTTTTTGAGTTTTTCAAAGTTTTTAGGTTTTGAGATCTTGTGATTTTTTGAGCTTTCTAAGATTTGTGAATGTTTTGGTATTCTTTAAGATGTTTTGAATGTTTAGGTTTTTCTAAGATTTCGCCATGTTTTTAATTTTCTAAGAATTTGCCAATGTTTTTGGATTTTTGGATGTTTTGAATGTTTAGGATTTTTAAAACTTTTGTGAAACTATGTATAGGAGAACAAAAAAAAAATATGCCCCTAACGAGATGTGATAATATACAAGGGAAAATTTCGTGCATATATACAAGAATAAGATAAACCGGATCAAGGCCAAGAGGGATAAGTTCAACAAGATTATAAACAAAAGCCAAGGAAAAAGCTAGGAAGAAGTGATCATGCCCCAAGTGCGAGGTGCTTGTGAACAATAGAATCCTCCTAAGGCGCCATAAAACTATTTTCACCAAAGGACATGTCCAAAGTGCCATAATTGTATGGTTTTCACATTTAAACAATTTTATTCTTATTTTTTGATTTTTAGGAATGTCACGAAGCTCAGTATAGAAATGATTAAGGTGCATGATGTTCATGGGATCCTAGAGCTTTGAACCATCATAATAAGAAAGTTTATATGCCCCTAAACCAAATTTTATGACCACAATGTATGGTCCTCATCGCTTATGTGATGTCTGTTAAAACAACCCACTTGAGACCCAAGAAACAACCTAGGATTAGTCGGAAAATTATGGAATAATTTTTTTTTGATAAGAAGTGTCTACAACCAGAAAAAAAAATTGTCACTAACAGGTTCCGAAACAAGTCTAAATTACTAGAACATACTTTTCATTTATTAACAATTATCAGAGGTCACAAGGTCCAAATTTTAGGGTTAGAAGTTTTAGTTAGGTTCGGGGGTAATTTAACACCATACCCACTCTCTAACAGGCCTCGAGTTTCAACTTGATTTTTCTCACACTTAATGCATTCAAAATTTCCCTAAATCATTCCCATTGGATAGGAAATTTTCTCACCTTTCCAACGATATAAAGAAGTCCTCCTAACTCCTTGTAAAACTCCAATTATGGGCCGACGGACCTTAGGGGTCAAATTTTCCCCCAAGGGGACACGTGTCGAGCGGGGAAGAAGACCCTTTGTCGGGTTGGTGGGTCGCGGGGTGGTATTTGGAATTTTTCCCGCGCGGGTGCAAAGTTCACAATTTTCCCACACCATAGTTTTGAATGTTTTCAAATGCAAATAAACTCTGTTTTGTTGGACTATATTTTAATTTGATTATGCATGTTGAAAGAATGTTGTGTGTTGTGGAAGCTTGTTGTTGCCATGGGTTGCTATCCATTTCTTATTACATTGTGGTTAGGGCTCAGGGGCAAATGATGAAGGATGGCTTCTCCTTTCATTGGATGTCTTGGTTGGGTGGAGAGCGTTGCCTTTCCCCCACTTTTGTTGTGATCAAATTGGAAGAAAAAGAAAACTTGCATGTTGCTGTTCTAGAACAGAAGAAGACAATTTTGCCAGCCCCTTGTGAAAAAAATCATTTGTAACCTTTCCCACTTTGAAGTGGATGAAATTGTAATATATTTTGTGAAGAAAAGATGTTGTAATTAGTTATGAAAGTTGTATATTCGAACTATGAAGGATGTTTATACTCTCTTGTTTATTGGAAAGAAAGAAATAGAATTATGTTATTTACATTCAAACATTGAAAGATGTAAAGTTGTATAATTGAATTCAATAAAGAATTGCAAGATCTTCTCTCATAGGCATTTTTGTGTTGAATTGGAATATCAGTTTGTGATTGAAATCCCTGTTTAGAAAAAAAAAAAGTATGAAGGAATTATATCACTTTGTCTCTTTTGAAATATATTAAATTGGAAACCAGACTTTACAATTTAGCTTTTAAATGATTTGTTTATAAACAACTAAATGCCTTGGACTAGAATAGAAATTAATTTCCACACTTGAATGATGAAATTGATAAACAGATTCTCTAGAAATGGATCTTTGTTGTAAATTTAAAACTGGCAAATAATTTAATTAAAATGCATAGTTCGGGCCTACACACAATAATCAACTTGGAAACATTAAAATTTAACATGATACATTATCAAAGAACTCATTTTGACAAAAACACTTAAGAAATAATTTAAAACATTGCAAAATTTAAGCCCAAACCTTTTCATAGTCATTTTCTGTCAATTGTTGGAAAAATGCAAATTGGAAATCAAACAAGTAAAATTACCTTCCTAAAACATCCTAAATCCTTCCTAGAACAATCCTCCATGTCTTTTTGGCATGTTGAGTGAAGGAGGAGACCAAATTGAATAAATTTTATAAGTTAAAATTTACCAGTTGGCTGTTTAAAATCTTGTAGGCCGTTTTTGTAAAATTTACCCCTTAAACTTTATCAAAATGTAAAATTTATGATTCCTGTGCAAAGAGGGCATCAAGAGATTTCCATAAAGTCCTCGTTTTCCCAAAACTGAGCTTTCTATATCATGCAAGCCAAAGGAGCAAGGACTATGGGGGAAGCTACTTATGCCTCCCAATGGGAATTGGGCATCCACCTATAACAAACTACCAATAAAATTCACCAAACATATCCTTATGCCCCCACAATCCCTCCTTATGCCCCCAGATTTCCTTATGCCTCCCACAAGTAAGAAATGCAAGCTATTTATTTTCCATGGTGGATCCCAAACCCAAACTCCCTCCACAAGAATTCTGATGCCACTAGCATTCCCTTATGCCCCCACATGAATTCCCCATAGCCTTCTCCTACACCATCCCTATGGCAGTCTACCCAAACAACCAACAAATAACAAAACATACACCATTCACACAAATACAAAAGAGAAATAATAGTATAAGAGAAGAACTCAGCTCCTACCTCTCCATGGTAGCTTTTGTTTCCAAATAACAAGATTCAATGCCAAAAACATAGTCCCAAAACAACAATACCAAGTATGAAATTATCTCCAATCTCCTCCAAAATCCACAAGAGCTCCAAACAACAAAAATGCACCCCAAAGAAGTTTGCAAAATGATTCAACAACCCAAAACAAACAAAGAGTTTGAATTTTATAGAAGGGGGAATAGAAGAGGATGATGTGGATCCATGTAGGATGCCACATCACACATCCTTAACTCCAACACAAAATACAAAAATTTCATTCTCCAAAGCACAATAAAGAGGTGGGTGAAAATATGACAATATACTTGCACACTCCAAAAGCCCACACCCCAAAGGACTAAATTAAATAAAATGTAAGAAGAGTGCAATCAAAACTTGTAACATGATTAATACAAATGCATTAAAAAGGGCTAAAATCAACCCTCCAACCATAGGTATGGTTGGTAAATAGCTTTAAGAGGCTTGCGACAAGTTTTACTTGTCCCAAGTCTCCAAAAAACAGCCCCCAAGGACAAATTCGAATTTCCAAGGAGGTGGAGTATTTCGTACTCCAAAATCTAACTTACACAACTCTTACAAAAACTTACACATCCCTTACATATTTAATACAAAGAGCCAACAACTTCTATTATTACTTTCCCATATCCCAATTTAATTTATTTAAATTTCAACCATATGATTTCTCACATTAATTCTCCACAACTCATTAAATAAAAGAAAGGAACACATTACTAATAAAATACATACAACAATAATAAAAATACCTACATTAATAAAATACACAAAACCCATGGTCACATATAAAGGTGATCCCTCCTCGGGAATCCCTAACAAAACAACACACACACACACAAAACACGTTGCCATGATGACCTTGTTGCATTCACCTAGAATTTCATTGTGGTTGGTCTCCAATCCCCCGATGTTTCTTGTGATATTTAACCTGTAAAACACAAATACCTCCTTTGGCCTCGTGGCCATATCAGAACATCCAACATGATATAAATATAATCACAAAATCATCTAAATAAATGAATCAAAACAACATCCAAGCAATTTAACATTATCACATACAATTTATATCAACAACTATATCATCATCATATAATATCCATTTTCTAGATCTACTCACAATATCCAAAATCACATGTCCAAATAACATCCATAAAACATCCATGTCAAATAGTATATCATCATCCACATATGAGTGTCTCTAATAATCATCATGCATCATAACCAAATCAAGATCAACAATAATCCATGATCAAATGTCTAACATCATACTAAATCAAAGCATAATAATGTCCATAATGTAATCAACAATATCAAAATAAGTATCAAAAGGTGTCAAAGGGAAGTGGGCACTACAATTTAAGCTCAAATTTTCCTCTTTTCATGCTCTTTGGTGGTATTGAACTGGTTTTCTTTAAGAACAATATCTCTAATCTTAAATTCATGAGAAATAATGCACTTGTTGTAGCTAGTGCGGATTCAATTCTAATGCACTTTGAGGTGATCCAAGGCATGAAGGTTTTTTCAAGAAATTTAAGCTTTGTTAGTTTAGCCACTATGTAGTCCTCTTCATTATCTAGGTAGTATTTCAAGGATATTCACAAATATGGAAGCTTGATCTCTAAAGAGATGATAGTTTCAATGCTAAACACAAGGGAATATGGGGTCACACATGTGTGTGTAGATGGAATTTCGTAGGCCCATCAGGTAGGATGGATCTGGAGATTCTAGTTACGACATATTTTACTTGACCAGTTTCTCCATAATCCAAACAAGGGTTTTATTTGTGGCCTCATCTTGCCCATTACCTTGAGGGTAATAAGGGGTAGACCAATTTTGGTGGATTTTAAAGCGTTGGTAGAGGGCCTTCACTTGCTTGTTCTTAAATTATTTTCCATTGTCAAATACAATAATAGAAGGAATGCCATAATGACAAATGATGTGGTTCATGATAAATTTTGAGATTTGAGCACCAATAACATAGGTGAGAGGAATAACCTCCACCCATTTGGTAAAGTACTCAATCATGGTAATGATGTGTTTATGGCCATTAAATGAAGTGGGTGTAAGATTCCCTATGAGATCGAGCCCCATTTGGAAAACGACCATTTAAAACAACACAACAAAGTACCATCGTAGCCTCGACAATAGAGAGTTCCCCCAGGAAGGTGTAATGTGTGATGCGTTGGATAAGGGTTATCTTTTGGGAATGGGAAATGTCGGGGGAATGTACCATCTTTTAAGTAATTATATATATCCACGTACATCAGGGGGAAAAACCAACAACGTCACATACCAAACATGATTCGACACATTGTAAGTAGGCACCGTGAGATGATCAATAAAGAACCATAAATCTATGGTATTTGGATATAAGCATAACAATGATCCAAAGTAGTAGCCATGGAATCTCTTGACCTATTCTGTTTGAGGGGCATGTTGGAAGGTGATATGAAAAAATTACTCTGTCAGGATATCCACCATGCGTTTATACGGTACAAGCTTCTCCTCTTTGAATTTTTATTCATCATTAACTTGTTTGATGTTGAGCTATGAGTCGCCTATAACCTCAACTTTATTGATATTCCATTTTATAGTGATTTTCCAACCTCGCAATGAGAGCTTCATACTTAAAAATGTTGTTTTTACATGGAAATATGAGTCTGAAAGCTTGTGGAATAAGATCACTTATAGGGGTGATAAGTACAAATCTTGCCCTCGAGCCATTAAATGTGAGGGACCCTTAAAAGTATATTTTATAGGTAGAATATTCTTTGATGTATAAAAAGGAAGCATTTGGAAAATTGAGACTTTATGGTTCTGTTCTTGGTAAAGGTGCTTTTGCCAATTGATTGGAAAACACTTGTCCTTTTACTTATTTTTGGTGGACATATTCAATGTAAAAATCACTTAGTAAAATGATTCATATGGCCATCCTCTCGATGAGTGTAGGTTTTGATAAGAGGTACTTGAGTAGGTCAACTTTAGATATAAGCTTGGTTTTTTTTAGGAGATAGTGATAAAGTTTTTGGAAAGGGAAAACAACGACAAAGCATGAATTTTCCAATTTGTGGTAATTGAGCTCATAAGAGATCAAGGTATGACTGAGATAATATATGACTCTCTCTTTGTGTTGGTCATCACATTGTGATAAGATCACACCAATAGAAAATTGACTGGAAGAGATATACAACAATAGGAGTTCAACCGGGGTAGATGGTATTAGAACATGTGGGTTACCCAAGTATTGTTTTAGTTAGCGTAGACACTAAATCATGCACTTGGATACTTTTTTCACTCGATCATGCACCCATTGAATTGTTAAATGATCTAGTGAAACATGGTAACATCCCCAAGGTGTGGGATCTTGACTCCTTGGAATGAAGCTTTAGAAAAGGTGACTTCCTTCTAAACTATAGTGCTAGTAAACAAACTATATTATCTAATTCTTCGTAGGAGGAAAGGGAGGGAGATAACTGAAAATACTTGGAATAGGTGATGCATCAATAGTTTAACGAACAAGAAGATCATCTTTGCAAACACATAATACTTTTACAAAATAATAGATGACATGAAAAACTTCTTATTTCATTTCTTCAGAAAGAACTTTATGAAGATAAAACTTAGAAATAAATAGAAGGTATTTTGTTTATTCCACAACTGGAACAAGTAAGTTTCACCAATGAATTTTTTTAATTTAACTAAAGAAAGATGATTAGTGTGAAGGTAAGATAGATCACCACATACTAGGAAATAAGAACATTCACAAGTATAGAATGAGCTACTAAAATATACAACACAATTAAGTAGATGAAGGAAAAATATTTTTTCTATATATAATATTGAGGCTAAAGTTTGTATATGAGAACTCAAAATGGCAAAGCCTCCTTACAAAAATGATCCAAAAGTCCCCAATTACATAATGCATCCTTCCATTTATAGATTAAGAAGGTTGAGCAATTATAACTACTCTTATTAATTATTACATACTAAAAATAGGATGCATTTACATTCGAGAAACAATATCCCACAAAAATAGCCAAGTGGTTGTGCAAGTTTGACCGGGTCAAACTTACAACTCGAATGGTGAATGTGGCTTCGAGATTATGCAAAAATGGTAGGCAAGATTAACTAGGGATGCCACCCCATTTACCTAATCTGCGTCGATTTCTTCTTTTTTCTTCGCCAACTAACTTGTGCTTGTAATCAAGAAATTGTTTCATGATTTCTTTGACCTATTTATCATCAGGTCTGCACACATAATGGTTTAGGACCTTGGGGAATTAGTTGTTCTATTGATTTTTCTAGGTAACTTCTTGATCCGATTTGTGAATTTCTTGAGTTGGCTTAATAAATTTTGGTACAATACCAACTTATGAATGGACTTGAGACCAAAAGACCTTGTTACCTCAGTATCTTCATTAACTAGACTCTTGAATTTGGAAATAATTTGTTCCACTGAAAGCACATCAATATTTTCATAAAGGAACTTGCAATGAATGATGTCAAACTCATTTGTGATGTCATTGAGGCCATCAATTTCCTCGATCCTTCCCTCATTCAACTTATACATAGCCTCATGTAAAATTCGGACATGAAAATTCATGGCTTCATTATATTCAAAAAACTTTGAGGTGTCATCAATGATCCCTTCTCCTAAGAGTAGATCAAATTTGACGCTCGAACTTCCTTCCAAGCTTCCAATGTGAGTTCCAAATTGTCACATTATTTCTCACGAATACCATACATTTTAATGACTATGTCCTTTTCGTGATTCAAGTTCATTATATAGAGTTACAACATCCTTTATTGTTTGTTATCCTTCCGAGTTTGGATTTCAATATAAGAAACAAATGCTCGACCTTGTTGTCCAATTTTCTCAACCATGGAGAAAGAAGTGTCATCAAAACTTGTAGACACATCAAGATCCGTGTATGAATAGGATGTGTGATCTTATGTAGGATGGTAGTCAACTGATCTAATTTTCCTTTAAGTTCATCCTTCGTGATCTTGTCCTTGTCAAATTTTTCTCCGAAAGGTTGTCGAGGGAAACCCCAACATCATGTTTCACACCTTCATGAGTGGCCTTAATAAGAGAAAACTTTGAAATTTGATAACCCGCTACTGCTTATGTTCTATTTTGATTTTTCAAAGCAGTAGAAGATGTTATTTCCATGAATCTTTCCCAGTTTGATTGACCAAAAGGTGAGAGATAACCCTTGACCTTTTTCTTGTCTATGGGGAGTTAGTTCTAGGATGCTAAGATCAAAAAAATCCTGAATGGGAATTTTATTCTTCTACTTAGGAGTTGTTTGTTTAACCATGCATGAGTGGAGGAAGAAGAAATTTGCTCGAAGATTACATGGGTACTATTATCACATAGAGTAAAATGAATGGGTGATATAAGGGAACTTGTTATAATAACCATGGGTGACATTGAAGAGGTAACAAGTGGGCATGAATTAGAAAGGACAACCATGGGGGTGGATGAAATGGGGAGAATGATGAGAGAGGAAATGGGGAGAAATTGATGAGGAAGGGGAGTTCCTAGAGGGGAACTCAGGGCCAAAACATCCCCGGATGAGAGAGAGGGAAGGGAAGAAAAGAATTGAGCCATGATAGGGGAAGAAGTAATGAGAGTGGGAGAAATGGGAGGAGAAGAAATGGAATATGTGGGCAAGGAGAGAGTGAGAGGTGGAGGAGATGGAGGAGCTAAAAATGGGGAGGAAGGGAGAGGTGGTGAAGAAGGTGACTACAACACTTGAGTTGTATGTGGTGGTGAAGCACTAATATCAATAATTTCCATATACGAAACGTTGGGAGGAGAAAATTATGTGGAGGGAACCTTAGAGGAAGAACTTGAACCTCTACAAACAATGGTGATCTTGTAAGGCGTGGGAGTGGGTTTTATAGTGGACCTCCTTCCTTTTGAAGAGGTAGGATGGCCCACCAGGTGGTTCTACCTATGTTGTTGTAACATAAAGATACTCGACGCTTTTGGCATAATTCCCAATGATATCAACCATTGGTGGGTCCGGTTGAGGATATGAGTTACACGTTCCTTCGAGTTACTACACTCTTGGAGTGACCAATCGATCCATGGCAATGGTTGATCCTTCACATTATTTTGATAAAAAAGGGTCCAAGACCTGTCCATCATCTTGAAGGCCCTTAAGAACATATGCAATTATGTACTTAACCACTTCTTATAGATTTCACCTTTCAAATTCCCTCTCATGTACTTTGTGACTTCATATTTATAATTGAATTAGATGTCCTCTAACTATGGTATGTGAATACTAGTTGGCCCATGTCCACCGAACTTGCCCCAATAACCAAAACTAACATGTGGGTGATAGATTTTTCAATGTCATTTGTTGCATTCATCCTTCAACATTCTTTGCTTTATACATGGATCCACAAGTATATCGCCCCAAAACTACTAGAAATGAACCCCTGCCTTATGCCTATCATGATGGATTTTGTGAAAGTGTAGTAGTTTTCAAACTAATTCCATCAAGACCCATTTGTCCATTGGACACCTTGGTAGATTTTAAGAAGCACATGAGAATCCTCCCACCCTGAGATACATGAATGTTGGAAATTTGAAGAAAATTCCTCCCCAAGTCCTGACCACATTCCAAGAACTATCTAATATCCTTCGGTTGTAGAGTTATTTCTCAAAGATACATAGGATAACGGTGAATAAAGCATCACTAACTCTCCTTAAATGTTTTTCTCCCTCTTTCATTGTGAGTTGAGGATAAAATTCATAAATCTATGATGAATTCCTTAATCCCTTAAGTGAAAGACATAGATAATTCCTCATACCCGTAACCACATACAAAAGATAGGAAGTCATGTATAAATTTCGTAGAGTTAGGACATTCGATATCTAAACATGTATAACATTGTTGATATGCTCTGCCCAATGAATAAGATCAACATTCTTTTGGATAGTGGAAATATAAAGATACATCCACTCTTGGAAATATTTGGAAGATGAGAGTTATGTAATCTTCTCAGCAGATGATAATATCATTTACCTCTTGAATTAAATATGAGTGGGGAATAGTCTTTGGGACTCTGACACCGAATAGTTAGGTTTTACCAGTAGCTCTTATTAAGGACCCTAGTACAAGTGTCAAGATTTGTTTCCCAATGCTCAAGGGAAGATTAAGGAGAAATTGAGACATATCCTTTGACATCGGGAGCTTGAACAAATCCTCAAAGTAATTAACATCCAAAGATGATTACAAATGTTCCATCACCGTCTCTAACATTGCGAGAGTTTTTATCATAATGTGCTTGCAGTTATGAAGCAAAAATCTAGGCATTGAATCGATGGTGGAAATGTGGTAGCTAGAGCAAGTCCACTATCATAAATACCCTTAGTCTAGGAATTTTTGATGGAGCTCTAAATCTACACCAAAAATTTAGTAGATTGATATGTCTAAGGTCAAGATCCCCAATATTATCACCATCGATGTGATACTAGGAGGAGTCACTCCTTGGAGACTATATTTCATTTTCTCTTTCCCCTTGGATGACGATTCAAACATTTTCCCCAGGATGAAAAATCTAAAAATTCTCTAAAAATAAAAGCCGAAGTTTAACCTTGCAGCACCGCACCTTGCACTTCCGCTTTGCACTTCTTCCTTATACTTCCACGGGAGTCAACCCTAGCTTTGAATTTTTCGACATCCTAAATGTGAGGTGCCTATCAACTGTGACTTTTGATGGCATAAGTTGAATCATATTTTTAGTCTTGGAGTTCTCGATTTGATCCATGATGGGAATGAATATATGTTCCATAGCTTGAAACCTTGAAATGGTCTTTCAACGATAATTTCTCCTTCATTTTTCAAGAAAACGATACCTTGAAGCCTAAACTTCAAAACCTATAAAACTAGTAAAGGAGGGAGAGTCATGGAAAATTTAATCTCAAAGCACAAGAAAGAGAACCCAAAAATGGCACAAAATGGAGACAACAAGGGCACCCATAATCGCCAAGAAAAGGAAGGCAAGAAAACCCGTAAAGAAAGCTTGAAAATCCTTGCAAAAGTGATTAAAACATAAAAGCTTACCTAAATACCAAATGGGTTGAAGAGAAAACGTTAAAATTGCTCAAAATACATGTAAGGAATACGATCGGGTAGGTAGGCGAGGCATCAACAAGTCGGTGTATGAAGTGTCGGATGAAAATACAAGTAAAAATTAACCCTTAAATAGAAAAGGGAAAGTTAATTACCACATAGGTGACACGTGGGGTGGGTGGTATTAATTGCACTAACTTGGCATTGGGTTTCGAAGTTAGAAGTCACAATGTAATTTTCATGCAATTTGTAACATTAAATTTGAAACCTAAAATGGCCTAAAACCTTAACATTTAAAAATTTAGAAGTCGACTTGCAATTTGCATGTAAAACCGCACTATAAGTTCTCAAACCCAAATGGCCTTGAGTGGTCGAGAAGTTAGCTTACAGATTACATACAAAATGCAATTCAGTTTTGAAACACCCGAAATGCACTTGGGGATCGGATTTCAAAACTTCTCTTGTAGTTTGCATGTAAACCGCACTTCGGTTCCAATTTCGATTCACACTAAACTTATAATGTATTTCGGGTTTGAAGTCAACTAAGAGTTTGCATGAAAATTGCAACTTGACTTTTGAAATTTGAAATCTGAAATAAATAAGAAAATTTCAAACACTTAGGCAATTTCATCAAACAATTTTACGGAAAATAACACTTGATACAAGGTAAAAATTTTGCAAGAAAATTTTCAAAGCACTCTGAAAGGGAACTTGGAAAGTTAACAGTAAATTTCTAGGTCTTAAATCACATACTACTATTCATATGATTCCTAAGCAAGAAAACTAGTAATTGACATCTATCTTTGGCCTCTTTTCTGTCTTTCTAGTTTCCTCTTTGGTCTTACACACCCCACAACCTAATATGATCTTCATTGCTTTATCTTTATTGACTCTAGACATCAACGCCCAACCAGGATGCTAGTGCCCAGGCGCCTTTGTCCCCTCTAGGTGCCCCCAACCTCTTTGTATCTTACTCACCTCTTTTATCTTTTGGGCATCTTGTTTTCTTATGGGTCAGCCTTTTAGTTGTCAATTACGAAATTCAAACAAGGGAATCATATAAATACAAAGCTATGTGACCATAATAAAGGACCAAGCTCTAAGCATCTACTATCACCACCTAAGGTTGCATCCAAAGGCATTCTAAGAGCATAAAATCATCCATATAATTATCATTCAAGGGACAAGGGACTGCATTTTATACATACACACATATGAGGGGAAGTTCATTTTTCCATACACACATCTACTTACATTGCTACATCTAGTTATTGCTCGCTATTCGGTGCATCTTGCATAAGAGCTTCCTAGGGCACGATTCTACACACATGCACACAAAACTACATGGAGTCTGAGATGAAGTGCAATTATCACCATAATATCACTCTACCGGCAAGGTTAGTCTGACTCTCCATTTGCATCTTTTTCTTTCTAGTATTTGACGTATTTTGGAATTTAGTAGGAGATCATTTGTTTTGGAGGTTATAGGAGAATTCTATGGACATGGTGTGACATACATGTGAAAAAAAATGAAGGTTAGCGGCATTGGTGTGACATAAGAAGAATAAGCTTTTGACCATTTTCACAAATCACAGGTGCCTAACAAAGGTATCCAATGCCTAGGCACCCCGACCTAGCCAAGAACCATGGTCCAACTTATTCTCGGCAGGGTTCCACAATTTTTGTGCGTGGGTATGATAATTTCCTCCTCCTATTCACTAGTCTTCTAGTCCAACATACTCCAGATCAAGTGTGAAATTAGACAAGTCTTCTACTCTCTCTCTTGCACCTCGAGTTTCATGTTTCTTTAGGTTATTGCTTATGTCAAATCTGCGCGTTGTTACTTATTACTACATTGTGACTCAAATATCTTAGGGTTTTACAATATTCAATATTTTGTTAAAAATTTGGTGAACTGTCGCTCTAACCCAACCTCACTTCTAGGTACTTTGTCATCTTTTTATCATGTCTCAATATTATGGACCATTTATTGAAGCCTTCCACAATTTTTGTGTGCGGTTGCGATAATTTCCGATGTTTATCAATCTTCCAATCCAACATACTTCGGGATTAATTACAAAATTAAATAAGTCTTCTACTCTCTCGATTGCACCTAGGGTTTAATATTTCTTTAGCTTATTGCTTGTGTCGATTTGTGTGTTATTGCTTATTATCATTGTTATAAAAAATTTTCACTCCCCTAAAAATTTGGATAACTCATTCAAAATATGGACTTAACTATTTTATATGAGCATGAGACTTGCAGACGATTGTAAAATTTAACACCCAAATTTAGTCTACAAAATGAGCGCAATGAGCTGCGGTGAGTTTTGATCAGCTAGAAGAGTAGAGCGAGGTGAGTTGTGAAAGCGTGGAGATTCGGGCCTCACCGGTAGCAGTATGGAAGATACCAACTAGTAGCATGTAAAGTGTTGAGTTGTGGAGCTCAATTACTTTAGATTATAATGCTATATTAAAATTGCAGAAAGCACAATAACTTAATCGGTCACCTATGACTGACATCGGTCAGGCAAGGAGGAACCGACATCGGTTAGGGCTAACCGGTGTTGGTTACCTGTGTGTGGGTGTTTTATTTAACTCATGGGAATTAGATCTAAATTTATTATTAAAGAAGATCTATTGATTGTAATTACATGGCTAAGTGCCCTAAGTTTGTATATGCCTATATAAGCATGAAAGCTAGGGTTTAGAAGTAGAGGATTGTAAGAATTGATTATTATTGTGAGAATAATTATGTGAGAGATAATTCTTGGAGAAGAAGGAGAAGCTTGAGAGAAAGAAAGTATTGTACATTTGAGAGGTGTGGAAGATTGTAGATCTTCATTGTATATCTTCCAAAGCTTTGGATAATAGATTGGTTTGTTTCTTGGTGGATGTAGCCCACACTGGGTGAACCACGTTAAATATGGTGTTGATTTATATCTCTTGTTTTGTATATTTATTTTGGTAGAATATCCACTTTTATTGCATGTATGCTTAGATATGATATATTATCTATACAACCTTGTGCTAACCCCAACAACTAGTATCAGAGATTTGTTTGAGGGTTTTGTGTGTTGATGATTTACTCACAGAGGGTTTTCTAATTGAGTGGGAGCTACAAAAATGGTAGAAGAAAACAAATACAAGCTAAATAATTTTGATGGCTAAAATTATCAATTATGGAAGATGCAAATTGTGGATTATCTTTATCAAAGAGATTTGTACTTATCGTTGGATGAAAACTCCGGACCTACGAAGATGAATGATGAAGAAAATAAGATTATTGATGAAAAGCTTTGGGATCTATAAGATTGAGCCCGAAAACATCCATAGCTTCCAATATTACAAAAGTGTATTCTACAATAAAGTTAATGAAATCTCTTGCTAATTTATATGAAAAATCTAGGTCTTCAAATAAAGTTTATTTGATGAAGAAATTTTTAGTTCTAAGATGCATGAAGGTGGATCTACATCTAGTCATTTGAATGATTCCGATCTATTGTAAATCAATTAAAATTGGTTGATATTTCGTTTGGCGATGAAGTGAAAGCACTCTTATTGTTATGTTTTTTCCCTATAGTTGGGATAACTTGGTAATGGTTATTAGTAATACAACATGTGCTAATAATATTTTGAAGTTTGATGATGTGGTTAGTATAATATTGAATGAAGAAATTCACAGAAAAGTATAGAGGAATCATCATCCAGGGAATGCTTTGAATGTAGAAAGATGAGGCGAGTAGAAGGAGAGATCCAAGAGTAAGAATAACGGGAAATAAAAGTCAAGGGATGACAGATCTAAATCCAGAGGTAAGGGAATTACACATTGGGAATGTGGAAAGAAAGGACATGCAAAGAAAGATTGTTGGTCAAAGGATAAAGAGAACCAACACCTGAAAAGGTAAAGAGTCAAATAAAGAGGCAAATATTACAACAAAGGTAATGCAAGATGCTCTTATTCTTTCTTTGGATAATAGAATAGAATCACGTTTTAGATTCAAGATCTTCTTTCCATGCAACCCCTAATAAGGGTTATTTCAAAAATTATGTCTAGGGAAATTTTGTACATGTTTATTTGGGTGATGATGAACCTTGCAGTATTACTGGTAAAGGGAAGTTCATCTAAAATTGTAGAATGGAAATACATGGGTATTGAAATATGTGAGACATGTGTCAAGCCTCAAGAGGAATCTTATTTCTGCAAGGCAACTAGGTGAAGTCTGGTTGCATGGTTACATTCACATCAGACTCTTGGAAAGTCACCAAGGGTGTTTTTTTGTGGCAAGAGGTAAGAAGGTAGGAACATTATATTTATCTACATGTGTTATTGATTCATTTTCTGTGTTATCTACTTCAGATTCATATGCATGAAGAGAATTTATCTCATAAACTAATAAACAAGAAGCTATCTTTGAACAAAATATTCAAGATAATCAAAGAAAAAAATGACAAAACACAAGATTTAACTTGGGAAACCCTTTCGAGAAAAAAATCCAGCACAATAACTTCTCTCTTATTGCATTAACTTAACCGTTTACAATACAATAATGTACTTCCAATTTTTGCTTTACCCTATTACATCTCCAGCTATTTGTAAGTAAAACAATAAGAAACCATCAAAGTAGTTTTACAATACAATGGGTACCAAAACCATGGGATAGTAAATACCCATAACGGTTCCCCATACTTCATGGATTATGACACCACCCATATATATATATGTATAGATAAAAATAACATATCTATACTCCCAAAAAAATAGGGATTTATGCTAACGTTTGTAGAAGAGGTGTACAATACTCTTGGGTATACAATATACAACACATTCTAATATTCTATTACTTTTTTGTATACTTTGCAAAAGGAAGCTACACGACCATATAGTCGAAGCACGTTAGGGCATTCAAGCCCATCAATTTTCTGTACCAAGAAAAAATTTCAACACTCACAACCTTAGTTAAAGGGTTAGCAACATTATCCTTTGTGTCCACCTTACTTAGTAGTATCTTCTTCTCCTCCACCATTTCTCTTACAAAATGGTATTGAACATCAATGTTTTTCGTTCTTGAATGATACTCAGGGTTCTTTGATAGAAAAATTGCACTTTGACTATCACAATCAATCCTTACAAAATTTTGAGTGAACCCAACAATAGAGATCAGTCGCCAAAGCCAAACCACTTCTTTACTTGCATGAGTAGCTGCCATGTACTCACCTCTGTGGTGGATATCACAACACTTGTTTGACATTTACTCATCCAACTTACTGCTCCACCAAACAAGTTGAACACATAACCACTAGTAGACCTGCACATATCCAAGTCTCCACCCCAATCTAGAATCCACAAAACCATGTAGATCTAATTTTTACTTTCATCAGTTTTCCTTGATAATAATTTCATAATTAGATGTCCCACACAGGTACTTGAATATTCTCTTTATTGTAGACCAATGTTCCTTTCCAAGATTTGACATGAATCTTCTCACTACTCCCACTGCATGTGTAATATCAAGTCTAGTACAAACCATTGCATACATCAAACTACCAACTACACTAGCATATGGTACCTGAGACATGTCCTCTATTTCTTCTTCAGTTTTAGGACATTGTTCAAAAGACAACTTTTGACCAACAGGAAAAGGAATACTAACAAGTTTACTTTCATGAATTTGAAACCTTTGCAATATCACCTCAATATACTTTCTTTGATTTAACACTAATTTCCTATTTACACGATCTCTTTTTATTTCCATGCCCAAAATAAATTTTGCAGCATCGAGATCCTTCATATCAAAATGAGATGAGAGTTGAGATTTAACATGACTGACCAATTTCTTATTGTTACCAATTAACAACATGTCATCAACATACAATACAATGATAACATAATATTCACCTTCATATTTAAAATAAACACATGGGCCAACTTTACTTCTTTCGAGCCCAAATCTCAACACAAACCTGTCAAATTTTTGGTTCCACATTCTTCGTGATTACTTCAAGCCATATAATGAATTTTTTAGCCTACACACCAAATATTCTTTTCCTTTGATCTTGAATATTTTTGATTACGTCATGTAGATTTCCTCCTCAAGATCACCATGCAAAAATGTTTTCTTAACATCCATCTAGCTCTATTTCCAAATCGAAAGAAACAACAATAACTAAAATAAATCTAATAGAATGTAACTTAGCAACAAGAGAAAATATCTCACCAAAATCGATTCCCTCCACTTGAGATAAACCCTTTGCCATAAGGAAAGCTTTATAATTTTCTATTTTCCCATCTGCATTATACTTCTTCTTAAACACCCATTTACAACCAACCTATTTTCTTCCAGGAGGTAATTTCACCAAGTCCCATGTATTATTCTTATATAAGGACTCCATTTCTTCCTCCATAGCCTTTTTCCAAAACTTGATTTCATTAGATCCAAAAGCCTCCTTCAAAGTCTTGGGTTCATCAACAGTAATAGACAAAACCGACAAAAAATAAGTAGAATAGAAATCAAGAGGACTGTACCTCTCAGGTGCCCTTCTTAGCCGATCTGATCTTCTTAAGATAGGATTTTTGGTTCAACATATTTTGGTTCTTCATCTGCTTCATCTAAATCTTCCCCTTGCAACTCTCTTTGTGGTTCATCTTCTATAGTTGCATCAAATTCAGACACATATTCATCTTCCTCAATTTTAACATGATCTTCCTCTGGTTTTGCTTCTTGCTCTGGAATTTCCTTAAGCTCTCTAAAAATTACATTACAACTAAAAAAACCTTATGTGTTTCTAGATTCCAAAGCTTGTATCCTTTTACGCCATTAGAGTATCCAATAAATATGCACTTAGAATATTTATTATCTAACTTGGTTCTTTTCTCTTTTGGAATATACATATAAGAAATACAACCAAATACACGTAAATGTCTAATAGAGGGTCTCTTACTAGTCCATGCTTCCTATGGATTTTTCCTTCAAGTGCAGATGTCGGTGATCTATTAACCAAATAAAGACGTAGTCGCCAATGATTCTACCCAAAATTTTCTTCAATGTGTCCCATCCTTTGATGCCATAACATCATCTTCATTGCAGCAGATGTAGGAGTTGGATCTAAAACTTTCTTCTCCTCTAGAACCACGAGCTATTACACTCATCAGTAACAACGCTTGCCTCAAGCTTGAACAATGTTCTAGTACGGATGCCTCTTTCCAATACCATTGCACCCCAAACCATCTTGTAATTGTCTTTACTAAATGCTACCTGAACACCTGCATCATTCATCTTACTTACAGATATTAGGTTTTTGGTCAAACCTAGAATGTGCAGAACACCTGGAAGAGTTGATTCTCCCGTGACCAATGATCTTGCAGGTTGAGTTGTCTCCCAAATATACATCACCTCCATTACACTTTTCATATTCACATAACCACTCCTTGTGTGGTGTCATATGAAAGGAGGCACCCGAGTCAATCAACCATGCACTGTCACATGCATGGAAGCTAGATACCGCCAAAAAAATCTCCCGAGTCTTCATTAGAGGGTTTTGTATATGAAGATCCACTATCATCAGATGACTTACCCTTCTCTACCTTCTTAGATCTACAGTCCTTTTTGAAATGCCCTATTTTACCACAGTTCCAACATTTCCTCTTATCTTTTTTAGTCTTCAATTTACTTCTGGACTTTGACTGTCCTTGCCTCTTCTTGCTTTTCTCTTGGGTATGACCTCTTACATATAAGGCATCCTTGGATTGATAATCCTCAATGGATTTCCACCTCATTTCTTCTGATAGTAAGGCCACAACTACATCCTCAACTAATAATTTACTCGTAGTACTAGTAATAGCCATAACTAGATTATCCCAAGACTCAGGTAAAGAACACAAAAGAGTAATACACTTATCCTCTTCTTCCATTTTAATATCAAAAGAAATCAACTGATTTAACACAGTATTAAAGACGTTCAAATGTTCTACAATAGAGTCTCCATCATTCATTCTTAATGAATATAGCTTCTTTTAGAGAAACAATTTATTCACTAGAGACTTTGTCTAATACAAAGTCCCCAACTTCTCCCATAACACTTGAGAATATTTCTCATTTGACACATTCGAAAAAACTAAATCTGACAGACACAATCTGATTGAACTCCTTATCTTCATATTGATATTTTCCCAATCCTCTACCTTCATACCCGTAGGCATGACTCTAGACACAACAATCCATTGATCTCTATCCACAAGAAGATCTTCCATCTTGAGCTTCCATAACTCAAAATGTTGACCATTAAATTTTTGATCTCGATCCTTGTGCTTCCCATCATTTTATTCTACCTGAAAAATTCACCCGAAGAGCTCCCACTCAAAATTTTTTTATCACAAGTTTATAAATCCCTAACTCTTCACATAAAAGCTAAAACCTAGCTCTGATACCAAATGAAGAGAATTTATCCGATAAACTAATAAACAAGAAGCTATGTTGAACAAAATATTCAAGATAATCAAAGAAAACAAATGAAAAAACACAAGATTTAACCAGGAAACCCTTTCGGGAAAAAACCCAACACAATAACTTCTCTCTCTTATTGCATTAACTTAACCGTTTACAATACAATAATGTACTTCCAAGTTCTGCTTTACCCTATTGCATCTCCAGCTATTTGTAAGCAAAACAATAAGAAACCGTCAAAGCAATTTTACAATACAATGGGTACCAAAACCATGGGCTAATAAACACCCATAATGGTTCCCCATACTTCATGGATTATGACACCACCCATATATATGTATAGATAAAAATAGCATATCTATACTTCGAAAAATAGGACAAAAATGGACCCTGCTAATGCTTGTGGAAGAGGTGTACAATACTCTTGGGTATATAATATACAAAATATACAACACATTCTAACAATGCATGTATGTGGCATAATCGGTTGGGCCATATGAGAAAAAGAGGAATGCAGATCTTAAAGGCTAAGGGTAAGTTATCAGATTTGAAAGATTTAGATCTTGATTTTTGTGAGCATTGTATCTTTGGGAAGAAAAAGAGGGTGAGATTTCTCAAAGTTACCTTAAGAAGAAGCAAAAATTAGAGCTTGTACACTCAAATGTGTGGGGACCACCCGTAGCTTCTCACGAGAGGATCCTAGTATTATGTTACTTTCATTGATATTGCTACAAGAAAGATATGAGTTTATTGTATTAAACATAAATCTAATGTTTTGATACTTTTAAAAGATGGAAAAACCTTATTGAAAATGAATTTAATTCAAATTTAAAGTGTCTTAGATATGACAATGGTGGTGAATATTATAGCAAGTCTTTCAATGATTATTGTTCAAGTGAATGGAATACGGAGAGAAAGGACAGCCCAAAAACACCACAAGAGAATGACATTGTAGAAAGAATGAAGAGGACAATCATGGAACGTGCTAGAAGTATGAAGATACATGCTAGATTTTTCTTGCAGTTTTGGGTAGAAGCAGTTGATACAACAGTTTATTTGATTAACCGTGGGCCTTCAAGTTAACTAGATGGAGGAATACCAGAGGAAGCTTGGACTGGAAAAGAGGTAAATATTTCTTTTCATAAAGTTTTTGGTTCGTAAGATTTTTGCATATTGATAAGGAAAATAGGAAAAAGTTGGATGCAAAATCCAAGAGATGCACTTTCATTGGTTATGGATCTAGTGACTTTGGATTCCGTTTTTGGGATTTAGAGAATTCTCAAATTATTAGGAGTCGTGACATATAATGGAATGAAAAGACAATGTATAGGTATCAAATTTTGGTACCCAAGGATGAACTAGTTGAGAAGTTTATGAATGAAAATGAACTCTCGATTCAAAAGTCATACCTACAAAGTTACACAAGAACTCGTGTCGATTGACCCTTGATTGACATTGGTTAGCTAAACCGGTATCAGTTACAAAAGATCCAAACCAACATCGATTAGCGTAACCAGATGTCCGATTCTGGTGACCGGTGTCGGTCACTTTCGAATTGAAAAAAATGTCCAAAGGTCCGTAATGAGCCTCTGTACCCCCAAACTTTTGTGAGAAGCTCACAAAGGGTAAGTAAACCTCTAGAAATATTTACACTTTCTCTATCTTATTTATTATTGACTGACAATGGTGAACCAATTTTTTTTTTTTTGAAGAAATTTAGGATAAGACCCACATGCAGTGGTATCATGGCATGGATGAGGAGATGGACTCCTTGGAATAAAACTAAACTTGGGATTTGGTTAAGTTTCCAATAGGTAAGAGGACATTGCAAAACAAGTGGGTTTACAGGATCAAGGAAGAAGAGGGTGGACAAAAGATACAAGGAAAGACTTGTAGTAAAGGGATTTGCATAGAAAGTAGGTATTGAATTTCGTGAAATATTTTCTCCTGTTAAAATGAATTCCATACATATTGTATTGAGTTTACTTTAAGTACATGATTTACATTTAGAGAAACTAGATGTGAAGATGGATTTCCTTCATGGTGATTTGGATGAAGAGATTTATATGCAGCATCCGCTTGGGTATGAATTCAAGGGTAAGGATAAATTAGTGTGTAGGTTGAGAAAGAGTTTATATGGGCTCAAGAAATCTCCAAGGCAATGGTACACGAGGTTTGATAGTTTCATGCATGAGCATGGTTATTTGAGATGTGAATATGACCATTGTGTTTATTTCAAGAAGCTTGAAAATGGGAGCTATATTATTTTGTTACTATATGTGGATGATATGCTTATTGCAGGATCTAGTATGCGCAGCATTGGTGAGCTTAAGGAAAGCTAGCTCACACATTTTCTATGAAGGATTTAGGAGTTGCAAAAAGAATCCTTGGCATACAAATACACAGAGACAAGAAGAATAAGAAATTGTATTTGTCTCAGGAGACTTATATCAATAAGGTGTTGGAAAGGTTTAACATGCAAGATTCAAAACCAATGAGTACACTTATGGCTGGACACTTCAAATTTAGCAAAGATTAGTTTCTTCATCATATGAGGAGGTCAAATACATGACATGAGTACCATATGCTTAAGCAATTGGGAGTCTCATATATGATATAGTTTGTACCGAGATCATACATTGCATAGGAATTGGGAGTTGTGAGGATATTTATGGCCAATCCAGTAAAGAGCATTGAAAATTAGTTCAATGGATACTCAGGTATTTGAGAGGGACATTTAGCATGAAATGATGCTATGGAGGTTTAGATATTTCTTTATGTGGCTATGTTGATTCGATATGGTTGAAGATTTGGATTGTAGAAGGAACACTCTGGATATAATTTCATAGTAGGTGGGATGATAGTTGGATTTTGAGATTATAGAAGGTGTTGGTTCTCTACTACAGAGGCAGAGTATGTTGTAGCTACAATGGCTAGCAAAGAGATGATATGGATGAGAAGGTTCATGGAAGAGTTGGGAAAGGAGCAAGATTATTGCAAATTATTCGGTGGATGTCGAGCATAATTCATTAGGCAAAAAACTCAGTGTTTCATTCTAGAACAAAACACATTCAACAGAGACATCACTTCATACGGTAGGTATTAAAGGATGGGTAGTTGAAACTAGAGAAGATGCGTACAGTGAAAACCCCTGTGGATATGCTAACGAAGCTGTTAGAAAAAGAGAAGTTGGAGCTACACTCCACTTCGTTGGTCTTTGAGTTTGAGACTTGAAGAGGAAGAAACAAAGCTAAGGAAATGATCCAAGAACGGTGTTGTACAAGTATAGTGAATTAATTTATCTCCAAGTGGGAGATTGTTGAGTTGTGTAGCTCAATTACTTCAGATTAGCATGCTATATTAAACTTGTAGGGAAGCACAATAACTAACATTGGTTATGGAGGGACTGACATTGGTCACCTATGAATGACATCGGTCAAGAAAGGAGGAACCGACATTTGTTAGGGCTAACCAGTGTCGGTTACCTATGCATGGGTGTTTTATTTAACTCACAAGAATTAAATCTAAATTTAGCATTAAAGTAGATCTATTGATTGTAATTGCATAGCTAAGTGCCCTAAGTTTGTATATGTCTATATAAACATGAAAGCTAGGGTTTAGAAGTAGAGGATTGTAAGAATTGATGATTATTGTGAGAATAATTGTGAGAAGAGAATTCTTGGAGAGGAAGGAGAAGCTTGAGAGAAAGAAAGTATTGTACATTTGAGAGGTGTGGAAGATTGTAGATCTTCAATTGTATATCTTTTGAAATATTTGGATAAAAGATTGGCTTGTTTCTTGGTGGATGTAGCCCACATTGGGTGAACCACATTAAATATGGTGTTGATTTATATATCTTGTTTTATATATTTCTTCTAGTAGAATATCCTCTTTTATTGCATGTATGCTTAGATTTGATATATTATCTTTATAACCTTGTGTTATTCCCAATAAAGCTACTATTGGCTGGTAGTAGGAGTGGACACAACATTCGGAAGCACATGTGATAAGGAAGGAGTTCTGGTAGCATCATATGGATGCTACCAAATGGCAATAAAGACATACCAACTCGGCAGGTGGGAGCGAGGTTAGTGAGTCGGTGAATGATGAGGGTGGTACGGATGCTATTGGTCAAGAGCATGAAATAATGCTATCGGATGACAAGAGAAACAAAGGAAAAGAGCTATCGGTTGACATCGATAGAAATGATACCGATCCACAAAAAGAACATAATGCAGCCGTCCAATTGTACATTTAACACACTACGGTATAAGGTAGCTCAACAATTATATTAATGAGGAACAACGCCAATGTCTCTTCCGTAGGTAGGGTACCATTGGGAAACACATTTATAAGGTGGCCCATCCCTCTTTTTAGAGGTTTTAATGTAGGTTTTCGATTGGTGATTACCCCTTTTCGTATAATTTAAAAATTGCTCATTTGAAGGGTCTTGATTGTCTTTTAGCTGAGCTTAGAGTGCTCTTTGTTGTAACAACACCATGCCAAAATGGTGGCCGACTTCCCATGAGTTCCAGACCTCAAATTTGGTCTCTGCAATGTAATCTCGCACCTTCTGCCATGAATATAATAGAATTGTGCATATTTTAAGCGGTAGAATCTATTTTGTGGCACATTTTGTCTTCCCTAACTTGTTTTACTTGTAGTCTTTCCTTTCCATTTGTTTGTGCATGTTGTGTGTATCTCTTGCTTGCAGGTTCCATATTTTCTATGTTGTCAACGCGTGGGCAAATTATTTTTAATAGTTCTAAAATTGTGGTATGTTTGTCTACCCTCTCTCCCATGTTTTCTCTCTTTCATCCCCATTTTGGAGAGTTCTCACCCTTTTTTCTAGTGCTATCATTGCCCCTTTTAGCCTAGGTTTTCCCTTTTCTGCATCTTTCTCTCTTTAACCCTGGTCCATTGGAATGTGTAGATTAGGATTATTTTTAGCATTAGATTTAGGTAGAGGAACCGGCCTTCTCCGAAGGTCTATCTCGATTCGCAAGGTCCCACAACTTGGAGACAATCCCATGTTGCCACAAAATCCTAGGTTGTTTATGACTCGGGGTAGGGTGCAATTTTGATCTCCAACAACTATATTGTGACTCTAAAATATCTTAGGGTTTTACAAAATTCAATATTTTTGTTAAATCATTTGGTGAACCCATCACTCAAACCCAACCTTGCTTCTAGGTATTTTATCATCTTTTTATCATGGCTAAATCTTATGGACCATTTATTTAAGCCCAACTTCAATAACTCAATGATCATCTCACTAAACATCCCCACGATCTAGATCTGCTCTTATTCGCCGCCCGTGAGAGGCCACCAATCTTGTTGAGCTTAATGTTTCTACATCCATCCCAACTTCTATGCGTATTGTTACTTAACCCCCTACTTCCACTCTTCCACATACTTCTACTATTCTTGTATCTGTTTGTACCCCCACCAACCACTTCACTCCACCTCTTGTTTCTCATACATGATAAGTTTCTTCACTGAAACTCAAAACCTAGCCTCTCTCTATCAGGATCTCGAACTTCAAATCCGTCGACTTCGTGAGGCTACTTCTCATGCATATCTATATCTTTATTCCACTTTGATACTTCATACTCCTTTCACATCCACCATTTCCACTTACGCACTTCCTCCAAACTTCTTCACAACCAAGCTTCCAACCTTTAATGGTCATGGTGATCCTCAATAACATCTCTCGAGAATTTCATGTAGCTTGTCTAGATTATGTGGATGATCATACTTTAATAGCAAAGATATTTCCTAGAATCCTCCACAATTATGCAATGCTTTGGTTCTAAGATCTACTGTCCATTTGGTAACATCATTTATTCATTTAGCCGATACTTTTCTCATGCATTTTAAAATCAATATCGATTCTAATATATCCTATACTCAACTTGCACAAATCAAACAAGGATCTAATGAGCATGTAGTGGATTATGTCTTACACTATAAGAAGAACCTAGCTAGGATGTCTAATATACTTCACAAACTCTAAAGTGCAAGATTTGTTTGTCCAAAGTCTCTTACCACCACCTGCAAGACAAGTGTAATCTTTGAGAAATCTCCATCATTTGATCATTTATGTCATACTCTTAAGTTACGCAAAAGTAAACTATTATCTATGGGCAAGCTTTAATATCATGATTAAGCTTCATCTTCTACTTGATTTCAAAAAAATCACTTTCAAACTGTCTCTACAAACCGAAGCTAAAAATATTTTCAATGTTGTCTCTACTCCTGAAAAACTTCAATGACAACCTCCAAAGCATACATTTACTAATTTTTCATGTGCTCCGCATATTCTCTTGCATGCAACTTATTGAGAGAAATGTTATTACACTCCCTCCTCCACTTACTATGGACCCATCTCACCCTAGAGGCTACAATTATAATGAAAATTTTAGATACGACTATCATCAATGTGTAGGGCATTCTACCGATCAATGTCTTAAACTCGGTGTCTCATTCATGATCTTATCGACAATAATGCAATAAATTTTTCGGAGCCTTCACATCTACGCCGGTCAATGACAACAAAAAGCTCAAATTTTTAATGATCCATTGCCTAAGCATGACAAGCAAATGGCTGATTCTTTAGCTAATCATACATATTGCGTAGTGCCTCCTCCTTCATTGGGGGCCTTGATTTTCTAGTTGCACATACTAAGGCATCTCTACCATTCATCACATTATCTTATCATGATTTTCATGCTACGTTTTCTTCTGATACATTACATATCCCTGCTTCTATCAAATCTTATGCTATCAACAACACTATGGTCAGCTCATCGTCCCCTCTTTGTGTGTGTTCTATTGCGCTCCTAGTTGCTATCAATTATCCACTCTCGCAAATTTCATATCCAATTCCCAATTTATGGTTATGTAAAGATTACAATCACAGTTTGGCCTCTCACCATGCTTGTGTCATTCACTATGGCACCTTTAATCGATGGTTGTGACCTATTATTAAGCCTTCCTTGGCTCCGTTTACTCGATCTATTTTTCATGACTCATTTGTGTCGTAAGTTCATTCATTCACGATAAACAAGCTATCTATATCCAAGGTGTTCCATCATCCACTCCATTGCCTCAGCCTCCTCTTGAAGTTTTCATTGTAATCACTCAAGCATCTAGGTCCCTAGGGCCTCTCAAATATAAGCACAATCTTCTCCCACCTCTCCTATTCACATGCGACCTACTCGGTCTCATCGGTCCACTTGTCCATCTCATTGGTCTTGGTACACCACTTGGATGACTCCTTCACATAGGTATACACCTCCTCTACGGTCTCCTTCACATAGGTGTTCATCGCCTCCTCGGCCTCGTGTATATAGGTCTCATTCACCAACACATCATTAGTCTCATACATCACCGATCTCAGAGCATGGTCACACGCCTTTATCTCCGCAAGCATTGGGTGGAGGATTCTTACCCTTCATCTTGTTGGATAACATACTCATCTTCATACACTTGGGGAATTATGCTTACTTCCACCCCCTCAGCATTAATAGGTGTCTCGCATTTCTAATTTTCCACTTTTCACTTTGCATCTAGTATTTCGTACGCATATTACACATCATGATACACTTGTATCATCATTACCCTATGACGCACTTTTATGCTATGGTTCACACTTGAATGTTGAGGGAATATTGCATACATGAACCTCACACACTACACATTTCTACACTCGGCACATTCATGATACATATTTCTAGCATACATTATCAAATCACTACCCTATGATGCACTCTTGTGCTATGGTTCACACTTGACTGTTAAGGGCATACTACATACATCAACCTCACACACTACACATTTCTACAATTAGCGCATTCATGACATCTTTCTAGCATCATGTTCTCACACAACACACTTCCCTATGACGCACTCTAGTTCCAGGGGTTCATACTATACATTTGAGGGTCTATATTTGAAATTAACCTCACCACATTCACACTCTTTACATTATATGCTTCATTGATCTATATTTCTAGCACACATTTCAAACCAAATCCACGATGACACACTTTTGTTTTATGGTTCATTATTGACTGCTGCGGAGGAATTTATAAACGAACCTCACCTCATACACATTTTTACACAACCGCTTAGGGGGCATGTTGCTCTTATCACATTCACTTTGCATTCCATTCCATCCTCATTCACAACATACTGCATATCTTGGTTACACATTGTTCTTGCTTACTTATACTCACATGTACACTTTGTTTACTATGCTAGTCAGATATTTTGTATGTCATTATCTTTTCTATATACACATGTGTGTTCATGTGTTATCTAGTTGTGAATGTAGACTTTACACATATATTTACACACATCATGGATGCTTGGCACTTTGTACCTCTTACCAATCCCATTGAGGCTCATGGGGGCATCTACTTTTGTACACACTACTTGAGTGTTATTGTTTCATTTTATACTACTTCTTATTCTTCCTAGCACACTACTCTATCAATCTATAAATGTCTTGACATAATTTGTATCTTTCTAACGTACTAACAGGCTACCATGGTTGTATGATATACTTTGATTGCTACTATTTTCCATTGTTTTCCATTGTTTGTGGGATTTTACCTATATATTTCTTGTTTATTTCTTGTATGCTTTTGGACAATTCAAACTTGATTGTCTTGTGACATTTTGAGCGATGTCTAATGTTTGTAACTCACTTTTCATAGCCTACATTGTCTTCTTGCTTGCTAGATTACACATTGTCTTCTATATACGTATTTGTCTTGTTTGTATAAACACATGATTCCATCCACTTTGTTTACATGTGCCTTAGTTTCTACCATGCACATTCCCCTCCCCTATGGGGTATTAGTTTCAGATCAACTTCCAGTCCTCTCCTTTGGGCCGCATCCTCCTAGTGATGTTGCATGCACCCCAAATGAGGGGGACATACATTAGTTGAATCAATCACCCCAATAGACCACAATCACAGTTCATACCTACATAGTAAAGGAACATAACAATATACTGATTACATAAAGGGGTTAGAATATGACTTGGGTCCTCATTTCAACACATACACCAACACCCGAGATATAGACACTAAAGCACTGACGCTCCCGACCTTTCCCAGGGTGCCTATGACTAGGGGAAGTTACAATTTTTTCTCGAACAACACATTTTATAACGTTACATAGAGTAGTTTACATAATATAGGAATAGTCATCCAACAATCGAATGCATTCTATATTCTTTTTCTTCTTTTTTTTCTACTTGGATCAAACTTGATTGAACTAGAAAAAGCATGGATCACACCATCTGTAGTGGTGTATAAATTTTGGGAAGCAGTAAAGGATGGAGAATAACACTAGACCTTTCTCCCCAACACTTCTTGACCGTGGCATGAGATCACCCAAAAAAATCGCTCTTGGCGAGAGATCGCCCAATAGCTTGCTCTCATACAATACTACTTTTTAGCATTTTTACACACTTTTTACATATTTGGATTGAATTTTTCATATACACATATTTGTTTACTCTCTTTCTCTTCCTTTTATGAGTCTGTCCTTATGAGAAGCAAGAATCACAACAAAAAACACATCAAGCATAAGTGATGATGAAAAAGGTACGATGCAACATAACACATACACTTCACCCCTATGGTCACTTCCTATTCCTTAGCTTCCGTGCTTCATTTTATCACTCCACGCTTTTTCTTGTCTCCTCGGCACACTTTCACCATTGATCTACATGGTTATCAGGTAACATATTATACCTACTTTATGTTATCGAGTATTCACTCAACAACATAAAGTGGGGAAAATGTAGACACTAAATCACACACTTGGGTACATTTCTAGGTCCTAATCACATACTACTATTCATATGATTCCTAAGTGAGAAAACTAGTAATTGACATCTATCTTTAGCCTCTTTGGTCTTACACACCTCACAACCTAGTCTGATCTTCATTTTTATCTTTATTGACTCTGGACACCAACACCTAGCCAAGACGCCAATGCCCAGGCACCCTAGTCCCCTCTAGGTACCCTCTGACCTCTTTGTATCTTTCTCACCCCTTTTGGGCCTCTTTTTTTCTTATGGGTCAGCCTTTTAGTTGTCAATTATGAAATTCAAACAAGGGAATCATATAAATACAAAGCTATGTGACCATAATAAAGTACCAAGCTCTAAGCATCTACTATCACCACCTAAGGTTGCATCCAAAGGCATTCTAAGAGCATCAAAACATCCATATAGCTATCATTCAAGGGACAAAGGACTGTATTTTTACATACATGCATAGGAGAGGAAGTTCATTTTTCCATACACACATCTATTTACATTGCTACATCTAGTTATTTCTTCACTATTAGGTGCATCTTGCACAAGATCTTCTTAGGGCATGATTCTACACACATGCACACAAAACTACATGGAGTCTGAGATGTAGCGTAACACTCGGTCATAAGTTCACTTTGTTGGGTAATTTTCGGGGTCAATTTGAATCCCCATTTGCATCTTTTTATTTTTAGGATTTGATGTGTTTTGGGGTTTCAGAGATCATTTTTTTGTAGGTTACAAGAAAATTTTGTCGACATAGTGTGTTATATAGGCGACAAACAATGAAGGTTAGCGAAATTGGTGCGATACAAGAATAATTAGTTTTTGACCATTTTTGCACTCACATGCACCTAGCGAGAGGTCTCCAAAGACCTAGGTGCCCTAACCTAGCCCATGCACCTGGTCTAGGTTATTCGATAGTTCCACAATTTTCTATGTGCGGTTGTGATAATTTTCTCCTCCTTTTCATTAGCCTTCTAGTCCAACATACTTTGGGATCAATTGCGAAATCAACCAATTCTTCTAATCTTTCTTGCACCTAGGGTTTCATATTTCTTTAGCTTATTTCCTGTGTCAAATATGTGTGTTATTTCTTATTACTTTGTGGTGTGACTTTGAAATATCTTATGGTTTTAAAAAATTCAATATATTTTTTGGGTAAATACTTGTTGGAAATCAATATCCCAAAGAGAAATAAATATCCTCTTTAAGCAAATGGGTGAATGAATGGAACTTATCTGCGAGTTGTGAGATGAATATGTGAATAGCCTAACTTTTACCCTGTAAGTTACACATCTATTTAAGGTTCTTGGGAGGAGGCATCTCATTAATAACGAGTGACCTTTACAGGGTCTCGATTCAATTCCTCTTACAAAGACAATGAATCCCAATATTTTTCCTGAGATGACATTGGATACACACTTCTTAGGATTCAATTTAACCTTATAATCCCTTGGTCATTCAAAAATATGATGAAGGATTATTGGGTGATATGCTTTGGTCTTGGAATTTATAAGGATATCATCCACATAATCCTCTACAATATCATGCAATATATCATGAAATATGACAAAGTCATGAAACGTCGATATGAAACGCCAAATTTCTTGAGGAAAAAGGCATGACCTAATAGTAAAAAGTGCCCCAATACGTAGTAAAAATGGTTTTATGTTGATCCTCTTCCGCAATTTTGATTTGGTTATAGCAAGAGAATCCATCCATGAGGAACAACATTTCATGTCCGACTATAGATTCGAAAATCATGTCAATATTTGGAAGAGGAAAATCATCTTTAGGTTACACTTTATTGATGTCCCTAAAGTCTGTGCAAATCTGGATACTAACTAGTTTCTTGCAAACATACACAATGTTGGAGATCCATTCTGAATAATCAATAGGTCCAATAAAACCTATTGCTAGTAACTTCTTCATATCTTCCTTGACCAAAAGAGTTACACGTGGGATGCGTTTTACGTAATTTTTGTTTAATAGGATTTGTTTATTCATGCACAACTAGGTTGTGCACAACTGGAGGCCAACCAAAGAAGGATCCAAGCCTGACATCTTAGCATATGACCAAGAAAATACATACATGAGCTCTCTAAGGAGTAGAGTAAAATCCTTCATTCTCATGTGTGGAAAGAGAAGCTCCTAGTTTAACAATTTTAGGCTCGTCCTCTATGCCAATGTTTACATCAATAGTCTCTTTAACCAAAAATTTTGAACCATCCTCCATACACGTAGGATCAAGAGGGAGATTGAGTTCTTCCTCTTTTGGTGTCTCAATGAGATTTTCACTAATAGAATGATCACTTATATTATCCATTTTTTATTTTTCATTTTGTTTGTCCGAAGTTCCATAAATATTTTTTCACTATAGGACATGAATTTTTTAGGTTTAGTTAGGATTTTTGATATTTTGGCCTATTTTTTATTTTTGCTGACCATAGAACTCAACATCCTCCCTAAAATACATGTATGCATTGAGGTCAATAGAGAATCATTTCTTATGATCTCCAATAGGAATGTCATCACGTAACCCCATGAACTATCCAATTGATTCATCATTCTAAAATAGATCAAATGGTATGTGTTGTTGTTGGTCCCAATCAATGAGGGATGGGTGTACGAGGTCTAGTTTAGGAATGGAGGGGGATAAGGTTAAAATAACAGTGTCGGAAAATAGGTTCATGGATGTAAGATATTCGTAAAGAATACAAAGGGACTTTGGTTCACTTCCGTAATCCAAAGAATTTTTCTCACATTCGGAAGAGGCGACATCAACTTATGGAGGGATTTCTCCATAGGGATAAATACCAACACCATATCTATCCATTTTTTCATGTGTTGGAAGAGGTTCCCGCACACCTTGTTCATGTAAGCCACATCCATATCCTTTGTATCCCATAGCATACATCATCTTGTTAGGGATGATATATTCCAAGGATTGATATAAAAAAGCCATATTTTCATCAGAGGATTGGGATGTATAAGTATTGACTAATTTTTCATTTGCCAAGAGACCACCGGGAAAACTTGTCGAGGATTCCGGGATCTTGCATTCTTTGCATCCGAAATTTTATTCGATCACACGTTTTGGATGAAAAGGGAAGATTTGTTATAAAGAGATCTGTTGGAGGTCATATAATCCATAGCCAGGTTGAAGGATTTTTAGCTTGGATTCCCATGTAGCCAAAGGGGAAATAAAGGTAGAAGCACCACTTTTATGAGGCTGAAGTGTATTCGGGTTGACATGAGAGGCAAGAGCCTTTGATTTAAGCTCTAAATATAACTATGTAAAAGGACATTCGTAAGATGCTTGGTAATAAGAATATAGCGTTACTGCGGTCATGCGAAAAGGGTTGTGGGTCATCGAAATCATCCTTGATGATACAATTTGATACAATGGTAGAAGGTGGAGGGAATGACCTATATGAAATGGATCCATGGGAGAGTGAGGAGAATGTTATAGGAAAGTTCTAATAAATTTGGTCAAGATTATTAGAAATAATCTAACACAATAATATCATAAAAACACGAATATAAAATACTATATAAAATTCATCCAGGATCATAATACATGAGAATGATTTACATATAAATAGCTCAATGAGCTCCTTAAATCAAGGAGTCATGGCTCACCCAATCCCTACTATCTCTCAAGCATTATTCTCTCCTAGAGAATCTCTCACACCCCTATCTATGAGTTGTGCATTACAACTATTTGCACACTCATGTATTATTTAAATATTAAATAATACTAATATTCAAACCATATGTTCACACTATGAACACTTATTTCCTAACATTCGCCCCCTTAGTGTGAACATGGGTGAGTTTTGTCTAGTACTTTCTCATGTTCTACAATCCGATGGTTTTTAAAGAGTAGCATTAACTCCAATAGGTTTTCTAGTGGAACCATTAACCACTTTGTATGTGATTTTCTAAGAGATTCACAAACTCTCAAATTGGTTTTCTAGTGGACCACCAACCAATTTCATAGCAGCATACATGTTTCCCCATCCACAATTTACAAAAGAGAACAAAATATAGGAAAATATGTTCTTAACTATGAACATGAATTATCCATTTGTTCTTTATTTACTACCACACATGCTGAAATTAAACACACCGAACATAACTAAAAAAACATGGCCACCAAAGCAATATTGTGGCCTCATCGATGGTGCTTGACGAGAGGTCACTAAAATTCCTCCTTCCTCCATTGCCTCCAGCCTCCATGAGTGATGCTACTTAGTTAGCAAATGTAGCTTTTAATCTCATTACACAATTTTTTTAGGTGTCGGATTCAACCGATAATGCACCCCCTCACTATGGACGTCGCATACAAGTGAAAATGCGTCCAATTTTTAAAAAGTGAGTCGGTATATATATATATATATCTTTTTTATAAAATATTTACAAAAAATGGAAAAAATAAATTTTTGGTTCGTGCAGAAAGCATAGGATCAATGTGTACAACTTGAAAAACACACATTACCAGCTGAAAGTTATGGCACTTACAAGTTCTAACTCCAACATCTTTCCAGACCCTTTCCAAAAATGGAAATTTATTTTTCCATTCTTGTGTTTTTTTCTGATATGTCCAAAAATGGCAAAAATGGATAAGAAGAGTTGTAACTCATGATTTGTCGTTCATGCATACAAACAACTTCACCGCTCAGGGAACTCACTTTCCACGATTGGAGCTGAGATCAAATAGGATTGTAGCTGAGATAATGAATGCCTCGATGTCAGAGAGCTTGCATCATAGATCTGGGCACGTCCATGTGTAAATTCAGGCATAAATGGGTGAAGTCCAGAACAGAAAATGTGGATGAATGGAAATGCACGAGTCCACACTTCAAAAAAATCAATTGCACAACGATCAATGGAAAAATACAATTGCAGGATTTATAGCAGAGACTTCCACGTGGAAAGGAGGATCTAATGCAAGCTTTTGAGTGACATTGCCAACTATGAATGCAAATTTGTTAGCCAAGCGCAAAAGTATAGAACAAAACACAAGCTTACATGTAAAGATAACCTCCCAGTCATGCATGTAGTAACAAAGACTTGGATCCTTCACAAATATGTATGGAATGCTTGACTCTCATTGCTGGTCACAAGAACTCGGTGCTCTGATACCAAATAATAAATTTGGTCTAGATTATTAGAAATAATCTAACACAATAATATCATAAAAACATATAAAATACTATATAAAATTCATCCGGGATCATAATACATGAGAATGATTTACATATAAATAGCTCAATGAGCTCCTTAAATCAAGGAGTCATGGCTCACCCAATCCCTACTATCTCTCAAGCATTATTCTCTCCTAGAGAATCTCTCACACCCCTATCTATGAGTTGTGCATTACAACTATTTTCACACTTATATATTATTTAAATATTAAATAATACTAATATTCAAACCATATGTTCACACTATGAACACTTACTTCCTAACAAGTTCCAAGTTGATTATCATTTTACATTGTTGTAAGCCTTAATGGTGATCACATTAGGTCCAGTTCGACATCGGTATGTCCCGGTTATTTCACAAGCTTCAAAGTACAGATATTATGGCCAGATCTCGTAGTCACAAAATCACACACTTACTATTACATTTATACCACCAAGTATGTTATTTTATATATGGATCTCACGTAAGAAAATTATTCACTAATGGCTCATCCCTTAGTCCTTTTCGTCACTCAGTTAGTTGTCATTGTCACATGTCGTGCATGGTCGTCAATTATCTACACAGTTATGGTCATCTTTCAGTAAGCATTAGGTCTCGTAATAAGTCATTTATCATCTTTAGTCTCTGACTAGGGTGCCTAGGTCATGTTAGGGTGCACATGGGCACCTGGTCCTGATTTTGGGCACCCTAGTTTTTGTGATGTTCACATTTAATTTCGTTGTTCGAGGTTGGTCTTTATGGTTTTATGGTCTCATTCACCTATGTGCTAGTTGGCATGTCGAGCCATTAGTGTCAAAATTTGAGCAAGATATCCCTATATAAACATAACATACTCACCACATTATGGGCAAACTATCTACTATCAAGAGCTAGCTACTACTAAGGCAAATGACTACATTTGGGAATCTTCTACATCTGCATCACACAAGCATAGGGGAAAGGGTTGTATTCATTCTATTCCATCCATTATTTGCATTTTACATCTAGTTATTGCCCCTTACTACGTGGCATTGACATTAGGGCACCCTAGGCACACAATTGCACACACAAGCACATAGAACTACATTGGGTCTGGAATGTAGTGCAACGTTTAGTTGTAAGTCCACCATTGTGGCAACTAAGGTCAGTCTAACCCCTTCATTTACATATTTCTTTTTTAGGGATTTGATGCTTTATATGGGTTTTGCAGGTAGATCATCGGCACATAGCTACAAAGACATGAGCGAGTTTATTGCGAAAATATAGCAACTAAGACGAAGGTATTACAGAGAAATTTTTGACACTTTGTCGGAAGTAGACCACCGAGCTTTTCTATAGACCAAAGTGCCCAGATCATAGACCAAGGCACCCATAGGCACCTTAGTACATATAGATCCCCTTGTGCTACAATTTTATGGGTTGCGGCTTCATATGCTGCCATGTCCACTGTTAGTCATCACGGTCCAACAACACAATGATGAGTAAGTGCTTTTCGGGTTAGTTCTCTAATCACTACTATTTCATTTATTGCATTTCATTTAAATATCAAATAAAATCTGTTAGTACTTATTTTACATTTCATATTAGTTACTCTATCATTGTTACTAGTTAGATTAGCTCTAAAATCCCCATTTTAGTTAATCGGATCCATTTTCCATAAACACCCTTTTAATATTTTTATGAGTAATGATCACTTCTATATATAAGGAAAGTTATGTGTTTGATTGTCTATATGAATCTCATTTTGGCTAAAACATATTTTGTCATATGGGGTAATTTGTGCAACCAAGGATTGGAAGCGCGAAACATCAATGTATGTAGAAACTCTTGACTCCTGAAGGGTCTTATAGAGGATGTCCTTGTGAACAATAGATATCTTGAGAAGATCCAAGATAGAAATCTTGTTGGTTGTCTTCTCAAGCTATTATAGGATATCTAATTAGACTAAAATAGAATATTCTAGTGTAATCTAATGTTATAGGAGTAATAAAATAATAAATAAAGGAAATAATAAAATACCGGAATAGTACCCAAGAAATCTAAGCAATGAAATGTGAAACCCTAATGTGCAAAGAGGGTTAAGAAGGCCTTAGTTGATTCGATGATGTCACGAGAATGTGTTTAAGTGGAGACCGGATGAACAAGAAGAGATAACCTTCGCACAAGAGCTTGAAAAAGTGTAGATTTGGACTGTTTGGCTATCTTTGGGGCACTGGAGAGGGATAGGGGTGCTCGTGGGCAACTTGATATGAGATTTGGATGCCCCAGATCTGCCATGAATGACCAAAAACATCGTTTAAGGTGTCGGTGAGTGTTCACTTGTGATCGCTTCTGTCACGTTATGATCACCAATGTCGCTATAGACATGTAATGAAGAATCACTGCAAAAACCCCAAGTAAAGCATAAAAACCCTAAAAAGAAAGATGCATATGAAGGGGTCAGACTTTCCTTAGCTACCAAATTGATGGACTTATCACTGAGCTCTACACTACACCTTAGACCCAATGTAGTTCTAGGCGTGTGTCGAATATTGTGTTTGTCAAGTTTCTTATTCTTAATGATGGTTAATGCACTATCTACTAAAGAAACTAGAAAACTCATAAATTCTAGATGGTTTATGTTACCTCGGATGCTATGTGATATAGGCACACAATGATGATGGATCTCACTGTTGCAAATCAAATAAAACCTACGAGATAAGATCCACTGAAGGGAAAATGATTAGATGGTTTGGGGGGGTTTCTGACAAAGCAGACTTGAAAAGCGTTAAACTTACTCGGTAGATGTCAACCCCGTTAAACAAAATTGATATAAAGTAAAGGTAAACAGAAAGTATCTGAAGCAAGGGTTTAGAAAATCTAAAAGTAATTGCGATTGATTTAAAGCTGATATGATTACAATGAAATACAAATCAAATGTACTGGTTCGGTCGGCGAAGACCTAGAATATGCGAGAGCGGTCGACGATGACCTAAGGTAGAAGGATGGAACAATAACTATAAATGCGAGACCGGGAGGATTTAAGTGCAATCGGACATAACATGGGCTTGTAAACATTGGAAACAACCTACAAAGGAGGTCCGAGGAAAAAGAAGTGAAAGGAATATAAGGTAATAAGGATCACGATGGATTTGGGTTAAAAACTAGATAGGTTCAAAGGGGTAGGATGGAGATTCAAGGTGCGGAAACGGTCACGAAGAGCTAGAATAGACATGCCTAAGTCCATCTTAATCAATGAACATTAAAATGCCCAACAATATGCTCAAAGACCAAATAATTATTCAAACAAGTATTTTATTCACAATAACACCAACTTGGCATAATATTTCCATTAACTGATCTTTCCCTAATAAAGGAATATCAAACCATTTAACATACTTTACCTTTCTCATACTTATTAATATAAGCTGCCAACAAAGATACACTTTGTCACCATGTTTTATTACCTTAGCACTTTTTCCATTTCATTGCCAAGCCCACGCATATTGCTAATTCACTTTTAAGCAATAAGTACCAATCACCCTCAATTTTTAATAAGCTCGATCACCCATGTAAAAGGAGTATCGATCAGTCAAAGGCTAAATAAAACTCGGCCAACAAGTTTGGTTTTTCAACATAGCCAAATTCACGGATCAACCATAGAACTTAAATAAGCTACGATCAATTTATAAGCGAATAATAAACCAAAATATCATATAGCCGAATAAACATTTTTCTTGCAATATAAAAGATTGTATTTGTCTTATTGTTACTAAAAATAAACAAGGTGACCTTTACCTTTATTGTTTCCAAATGAATACCATCTCATCGTTGTAAGGTCAATGATCGTCATAATGTTGAAAGGGGTTAGAAATTTTAACCATTTGTATTTATTTCCAATCTAAAATAATACTCTACAACCAAGTATAAGTTCATCATAATTACAAATCATGATTTCCAGCAAGATAGATAACCATTGAATCAATATCCAATAGAGTAGCCGACAAAGATATCAATGCATTAAATCATCACTTTCAGCCAAGTAAGTAACTCATAACACACATCATAGCATGGTGCACAACAATATTTATCACACGTATAACAACCAACAGTCCAACAATACACCAAATCATCATACTCATAAAAGTGCATACATACAATCATTAAAGCAAAACAAGAATATGTCATAAATGCTAAGTACATTACAAGTGTCGAATGACAAGCGTTGTTGCGCGGATGCACATGCAACTACAAGTAAGTGTGCATATACTTCTCAGGATAGGCATGCGCACATGTGGTTGCATATACGCTACGCAACGAAGTTTATTCTCTGACTCTTGTAACACAGTCTTCATTTATGACTTATCCCTTTCAACGAAACGGACTAAAATTATGGGATGTGACATATGCTAGCGCGTGAATAGTAGCTATGCTAGTGCATGAACATCAGAATGCTTACTAACTCGTGAACATATATACAAACACATGAAATAAAACGCTAGTACATGAAGCTAGAACACAAGATTACACAAGCACATAAATAGGTATGTAAGCGCGTGAAGTCAAAAGTGATGATATGGAAGCATGTGAATGAGCTACGCTAGCACGTGAAGTCAAAAATCAATTCTACGGTAATGTGTGAACAACTACACAAACACGTGAAGTAATACGCTAGCGTAAGTCTAACAAAAATGATGCGCATACAATGAAACGCATATATGGGGAGGAGACACAAATACATGAATAAAGACGCTAACACATGGAGTAAAATAGAGCGACAAACAATAGCACACATGATAGAGATGCTAATGCGTGCGATATTACACTAGTGCATAAAAGCATATACATGCACAAACATAAGTCAAAAATGACCAAAAAATAACAAGCTTGAATTTTTCCCATCAAGATTCAATTTCAACAACACTTCACCTTCTTTATACCTACAAAGAAAACTCAACACCACCAAACACTAACATACATGCTAAAAACTAATAAATTTCAATAAATTGAAAGATCCCACATGTAAAATGTAAAAACGAAGATTTAAACAAAGAAAAATAAATGAATGTGCATGAGACAAAGGAGTGTCCCACCAGGCATGCCATGTGTATGCATACTAAACTTGAACTAAGCTATTTAAATAAACCTAACACCAAGTAGATCCTAACTTAGTTAAATTCAAGCAAATACATCATGATAAAGCAAAAAAGGAAGCTATTTAAACCACAAAATATGAATATATACTAAGTGCAAACCTCCTTTTGATATTTTTGATGTGCTTTGGATGTAGACACTTCCTTATTGAACCAAATGTAGCAAACACGATCAATAATTTCTCAATGAAAGAGAAAGATATCTCACCAACTATGGCTTAATTTCTAATTTGATTTTTCTCTTACTACTCTTTAACAAGTAAAAAAGGGAGATTTAACAAGCCTTCCAATAACATGAAATGTTCTTCTCAAGTATAATGTTTGTCAAGGACATGGTGTAAGTTTGACAAGGTGTACTAGGTTTCTTATATAGCTTTCCATTTTGGGAGAAGCTTGCAACCTAGTGAATGTGGGATAAAGTGAATGTAGGATTAGAAAGAGATAAGTATGATTAGAAGAGATTAATTAGAGATTAGTAACTCATGGGAGTTTGGGAAGGTTTAATTAATCAATTATGATTAATTAATAGGCCAAGTTAAGCTTATAGAAGCCATTTGGAGGGAAATTGGTAGAATTTGAAGGGTTTGAGGAGGGATTTAACCAATAAGAGGGTTTATTGATTAAATACAAGATTGAAATCTTAATTAACTAATAATGGTTAATTATATGAAAGGTATTTTAATGAACAAAGTACCCTAAAAATAGATTTTGGATTTCAACTATGGCTTCTTCCCGACTTTCTTCCCGAATTCTTTCACTAAAAACCTAACACTGTGATGTGTCGAATCTCTTTACGTGGTTGCTGATTAGGTGGATTGAATGGTGGTAGGTCGTGGGGCGCCTGGGGTCTGGTTTGGGCGATAGAGGTTCTCTGGTGGTGGCCCTTAGGCCCCTTTTCCTCCTCTTCAACCAAGAGGCTCTCCCAGGCTTCTCTAATGGCAACATGGGACGTCTTCCACTCCTACATTCATGGATCTCTACGAACTGACGACCTCTTATTTCTGGTAGGATTGATATTTACCCTTGTGCAAGGGGCTTTTTATTGTGGTTTTTAGCTCGATGATGCTAGGGATATTGTTCTTTCAAAGCTATGGGAACTGCAGAACCATCATTTGTTGATGAAACCATGGTTCCCGACTTTCAATCCACTCACTGCCTCTTTTAGTGTTAAGTCAGTTTGGATCCGTTTACCCCATCTGCCATTACAGTTTTGGGGAGATGATAGTTTAGCTGCTATTGGTAATGCTTTGGGTACTTTTTTATCCATCGATTTCAATACGGATACCTTCGCACATATTACCTACACTCGGATATTGGTGGATATGGATACTTCGATTGATCTACCCACTTCTATTGATCTCAAAGTGCATGATAGGGTTTGGTCATAGCCACTTGATTATGAAGGATTACCCTTCAGATGCAGAAAATGTTTTAACATAGGACATCTTGTTGCTTTACTTGTCAAATGGTCAAGCAGAAATCTAAAAATGAAAAGGTCTCTTGGTGGAAGGATGCCCACCAAAAATTTTATTTATTGATGAGGAATCTGAGCTGCTTATTGATACATACGTCAATGTTGATAAGGTTTCCAGTCCAACCCCACCAATTGACCCTTCAGTGGGTATTGTTGAAGTTGTTAAGGTGGATAAGGTGCTAACACTGCGATTCCAGTGCGATTAATGAATGCGTTGAAACCGGTTTCACTACTGATAAATCCAATGATGGAGTCTTGGCTTCCTCAGAGATTCGAATTCCAACTCACTCAAATGAAAATGTAGATCCTAATAGGAGTGATGAATGGAAAATTGTTAAACGCAAAAATAATTCTTTTACTATGCATCTAAGATCCCATGTAAGGGATTCTTCTAGGTAATCTAGTTGTAGCTAGAGCAACCGGGTGCTATTGTTTTATTGTGTTTTTCTCATGGGTTCTTTTTTCTCTTTCTTTTCCCCTATTGTTGTTAGGGATTTCCTCTTTGTAATGCTTTAATGTTTTATCCAGCCTTGAGGGTTTATTGTACAAGGATGTGGGTCCTTTCAAAACCCTTAACTTTTACCAATTTCCAAAAAAACTAATAATGGTTAATTAATTAATTAAAAGGGGATTTTAACTAACAAAGCAACGTTAATTGGCATCCAAGATGGGGGACAAGGCTAGTTAATTAACGAAGTGTCGTTAATTGATTGAGACGAAGGGGAATGTTAGCTAATTAGTGAAAAATCACTAATTATAATGAAATAACGATAAAGAATATATTCAGTACAACTTTAGTATCAAATATACACGATCAAAATTAGGTGTCTACAGAGACCACAAAAATGAAGTCATCTTCCAGTGATCTCTTTATATATTTTTGAATGTTGAATCTGCATAGTACATGACTTTCTTGTCAAAATAAAAACATGAATTATAATTCAATCCACCCTTTCAAAGAATTAGGAGAAAATTATAGGCATATTAAGGAGGTATACAAGTATAAATCCATGACACAGTGTGAGGTAATCAAATTTGGGCACAAACCTAAAAATTGCCTCAAAAAGTATACATGCAATAAACATTTGTCATGTAAAAAATGAGTCCATCATAACTAAGTTGTAATAAAATATAATTCAAATATTAGGAATAAATTTATACAATCCATATGATAACTTATAAATGAATCTAAAATTTATATTTATTTTTGTTACATCACATAATTATCAATATAAAATTATATGTATAATTATCAAGATTATTGATTATGTTTGAAACCATGCATTGTCTTCATGGTAGAGGGTTGTGCAGTGGATCAAACATGGAAATTTAGTGAGAAACTACATGCTATATTCGATTGTATATCACTGCAAGACTTGTTCAAGTTAAGAGATACATTTGATTTATGAGGAGAGGGACCGAGATCAAGTTAGAGATTGTGAACCAAGTATGGATTGGGAGTGAAGAGAAAAATATATGGCCAAGAGAATAGGTTTGGATATGAAATGATTCCAATCTTGAGATAATGCAAGGTAAAACCAATGTAAAAGATCGAACATGAAGCAAATCAAAGTCTTCGAGATCTAGAATATTTCTACATTGATCTTGAGCTTTTGGTGTTCAACTTGGCTAAAATGATCGGCTAATATGTGAGTTGAAAAATTTAATGCGAGACTTTTAAAGACATTTATTTTACAAGGTGATGTAGACACTCAAATTTGGTAATTTACCCTTTGACACTGCTAGTTTTGACAATGCACTCTTGCTAAGACAAACACACTCTTTCTATCCCCACTCAATACATCCGAGGTCTCTTGTCTAACTTGTTTATTCATACACATTGATATATCACCATATTATGAGAATCAAATGCATAAAATCTATAGAAAAACTCCATCGATAGGATGCAACCTTCAATTTTCATGTTTCATCCATGTTCAGAAACATCCACTTTGGTCACTTGGGGAATATGGTCTTGGTTGACTTGTATAGTTCAATTACATATTCTTCATTGGATCATTTACTCCTTCTAGGTTGGCCTTTCCATGATAATTTACCTTCAAAACCCTATATAAGTAAGTTAAACTCACCTCATTTACAATACGACACAACATAACATTCTTATAAATTTCTATTAGAAAAGCTAGAACTAAAGGAACCCAAGGATTCATAAATATCACCAAAGCTCATTCAAAATCATTAGGGAAAGAATAACTATAAGTTTGAAGCATTTTACCACGTCAAGGAGTCATCTTCCCTCATTTGTAAACACTCAAACATCCTCACTTCAAGTATTAACAAGAGCTAAAATTAGTTCAATTATTATCAAGGAGGTTTCAATTTCCAAATATAGTTGTATTCATTCAGATATCACATGCTAGGCGAGAGAACGACGTATGGTTTGATACCTCTTCGAGTAGTGTCGATGTTGGTGGTGCAATGATTACACTTCAACCCAACTAATGTTTATTTTGCATGGTATAAAACCCATGGCTAGGGTTTGAGACCTTAATCAAAATATTCAGAGGGCTTTGTAGACGAGCGAAAACTATGATATGACAATGAGATACATTTCTCGGTAAAAGAAAAACTCATGAAGTTTCATAACAAGTGTTGGTCCTCAAATCTACACCCCTTGTTGGATTGACAACAATTATCTCTAAGGAAAGGGGGAAATTGCTTGGAAATGGTGATAGAATGGATAATATGTCATTTTGTATTCGGGAGGGGTCTAACACTTTCCTTGGGGATCAATTCTTGGGATGATTGAGGGAACACACAAAGGAGATGGCCTCTTCTTGCTACTTTTGGTCCTACCTTGAACTAGGGTGAGAGGACCCGAGGTGTAACCTGAATGGGAGAGGGGGAGATGAGATCTTTGTTCCCTCAATTTCTTTCTAAAAATGGTGGGTCAATTTGGGATAAACATGGAAAATGGACACAACACTCACTCTCATGATTTGTCACAAAATATGTTGTGTATGTTTACTTTGCTACCCATAGGTTAGTGAAGACAATGGGATTCAATTGCTTTTACATTCTCTAGATGGTAGAATTTGCAGCTAAGGCGCCTCTCGGCGATATTTAAAGACATAGCAACAATAGAAATCAATGGTACATAATATGGGGTAGGATTACTTGTGTGATTTTGTGAATGAGGGGGGATTATAGGAAAATAGATCATTTGCAATCAAACATTTAACACTTAGATCAACATGCAATTCAGGAAAAGCACAGAGAATTGAATTAACCAGTCATAGTTTCTACAAAGGAAGATTTGCATTCATTTACACTCAATACATGCAAAGTCCAGACACAACATCTAAAATACTTGACACAAGCCTTATGTAAGCATTCTAACAAAGTATTTATTGCTCATACTCTCGCATGCCTAAGATACACTCAAAGGCTAACAAAATCTATTGGCACAAAATGGCTATGGAAAAAGATTTTACAATTACATTCAATATTGCAGAAGCATCACAACACAATATTGAAGAAATGACCAAAGCAAAACCATTAAGGACAAATCTAGTGTACGAAAAGTTAAGCAACAAACACAAGATTGTAGCAGAAAATATAATTCATTAATGGACAATTCAAAACACATAACCCAAGAAGACAGAATTTAAACTCAAAAGCAAACATATTTCATTCAACTCTTTAAAATTTCTTAGCAAGGGAACATCAATTGAATGCTCTCAAAGCTTGTCAATGGTTGTACATTACAACCACCTTGACACATGAAGCTAAGGAAATGAGATCAATATGCATTTCATAGAGGAAACATGCAATATTTACAGTTGAATATCTCTACCTTTCTTCGAAATAGAAGAAACAAAACCCTCTTTTAATATGAAAATAAGTCCTCATATTTATACAAATTTGGTTTGCAAATTTGGTCTGCATTCTTATAATTTGATTTCCCTCCCCAAAATAACCAATCAATTTCCTCTTGTTTGCAAAGAAAAGATCTTGATCAAAGTGGGAATGTTCTAATTGCAAATATCTGATTTTGTATTTGTATTTTGGGATCTTCCATATGCTAGTTTTTAATTAGCTATTGGATCGAGTTACTACCATGTGCAAAAACAATTGTTTGATACTGTCAAGTGTGTTAATGCTCTCTTTATTTTGTTCTTAAACTTAGATGAAGCTTGAACTATTTTCCCCTTTTCCTAAAAAAAAGCCATCAATTTCTGAATTAGCTGATGCCAAATTGAAGAGATCGAGGAGACCTTTCCAACAAGACCAATTTTGCTTGATTTGGAGCTCTGGATAGAAAGTTATGGCCATTTGAAGTTTTGAGTGTAGGGATGCACATGTCTTTGAGAAATTTCAGAATTTTGTTTGGTGTTAATAAGTAATAATAATTTTTTTGCATGGGATCATATTTCCCAAATGAATAGGAGAAGTAGCCCCAACATGGGACTATACTATAAGAAAAATATAGGACTCCAAAACCAATCTTAGCAAAGTTGAAGTGAACAATAGATTCTAAAGAAGGAATTCAAATTCTTTCATTCATTGAAGAAGAGGTTCAGTGACCACTCCTTCGGTGAGGAAGAGGAAGGGGCAACTTTGAGAACCAAATTTTCATTGAGAAAAGAAAAACTCTTAATATCACTCGCTCATTGAGGAAGGGGTAACTTTGAGCACCATTCTTTCCTTAAGGAGTAAGAGGGGGAAAATTCAATATCATAATTTGCACAATAACAGGTTTTCGAGCATGAATTCATGGGAATGGCTGAAATCCTTGTGAAGTATTTCATGTTATATGAGGAAGAAGAGAACACCTACCTTCCTCTACCTTAAAATGAGAAAGCAAAGTGCAAGACAAACATGGCATTGCAACAACAAGCATAGACAAACTGTAGAAAAGCCATGAATAATCTTTATAGATTGGGATCAAGGCTAAAAACCAACACATGCGAAGCTTCCAAGAAGGTAGAGGGAAAGATCCTTCCACATATCAAGAGGGAATAAGAGCATGGTCCCATAGAGGGAGAGCTCCATAAATATCCAGCAGGTGGTGCTTGAGAAAATTTAAGAGCATTTTAGTAGTTTTAAGGTCCCATGATTTTTTATTAGTTTCCTTAACAATACCCGTTGAGATATTATAGGATCTCGTAGTCATTTTTACACCCACCAAAAGAACAAGGGAATCCCATGCGCGTCGACTTATCACCCAGGCGGGCATCTGGCGCTCACTCGAGGCACGCGCGGTGCCGAGTCTCTCTTTTATGTGAGTTAAGTGGGAAACCATCATCTATGTCATGAATCTTAATGAATAAAGGTGGAAATGAGACATACAATCATCATAGGATTAGAACGACCTCTAGAAAAATGTATTCATTCCAAACAAAGAGTGTTTACAGATAACAAATAGAACTACAACAGAAAGGAAAATACATAAGGATTTACATTTATTCCATAACATCCATGAACATAAATGAAAAGATATAGATATGAACCGAATCAATTATATTCATACTCATTCATGTTTGTAACCTCATTACATTCAATGGATCCATTAGACTACCATAGCTTGATCAAATCGAAGTCATACATCATAGCAGGGATCATGTCCTTCATCCATACAAAGAAAAATTTATAACCCAGCCCCTTAATACATTACTCCCTTATATAGCTTCTACCCAATCCCACAGAGTTCTCGCAGTATTTCTGCAGAGCTCCGCTCTCTATAATCTCCTCTCCTTTTCTATCTGATCTCTCCTCCCCTTTCTCCTACGGCGCTCACATATAGGCATCCCAAAGTGCCAACTCATCCTTCTGCGGCCTCAGATCTAGTGCCAAGTGTCTGAATGTGGTCCTCCATGGGAGCATGCTTCTCCAGGCTTGAGCTCTCCACTTTTGCCATGATGTCTTCCAGAACCTTCTATCGCAGGGCATATTCCTTTCGTGGGCATCACATTGCCAAGGTTGGCACCTTATCCACTCCGCATGCATGCAGTCAGGTCATGATTTTCTCGTGTCCTTCCCAAAATGCCCAATATGGCTAAGTCTTGAAACCTTGGCTTTGTCATGCATGCGCCATGGGTTTTCTTAAACCCTTCCTTAAACCTATCATGTGCGCCTTCTCCTTGCGCGCCCTTCTTCAACTAGGCCTTGCGTGCCTACGTGCCTTTGTGTACTTAGCCAATATTTTGGGTCCCAACATCACCCACACTACACTGTTCTCCATCCATGTAGGAACACTTCTCCAATGAATAAAGAATTACAGTATGTTCCAGAAAGAATAAAAGAATTTTGGAAGAGTAAGAATAAGGGGATGAAGGAATGGGAAAGAATAAAAGAATGGAAGGGTAATTATTGCTACAAAAGGAGTGGGAAGTCCCTCTTTAGGTCGGCCTCCAGCTTGTTCCAGGCATCTACTTCACTCTGCGCTCTCTGGCAGAGGTCGCCGACCAAGGTGCTCACTTCCTTAAAGCTTAACCCATCTCCTAGGTATTCATAGTCTCAACTACCCCTTCCAATTGTTTTCCCATGTCCTCAAGTGCATCCATTCTTCTCGTGATTTGTGGGTATAGTTCCTTCAACCGGTTTTTGATTGAACCCCTTAAGGTTTCAATGGCCTCGGATTTCTTTTCGACCTCGGCAAGGATTCTATCCCTTTCCGCCCTATTTCCCTTATTCTTTTCTTGAAACTCCTTCGACTCTCTTCTTCGTGAGTGGTGACCAAGATGCTCGCCACTCTATCCCTATTTGTGCAATTATCGTACGCGGCCTCAGTAGATTGGGTAGCAATCTTGACATCACAAGTACCTTGCTATACTCAGCAATGATTGCTACCACTTTCAATTTGTCTTCCCTCTCTAAGCGTGTTGCCACTTCTTCCGTGGACTCCAGGCCAATGGTTGTCTCTCCATGGTGAGGATGCACGTCAGATCTTCTAAGCATTCAAGAGTGGATCCATACTTCTGTGCGGGCAGCATTAGGTCTAGATGCTTCAACATAATGGCGCTTGTGATAGACTCCATCTTTTTGTATACTTCATGCACCTTCACCTTCTCATCCCTTAGTTCGCTTCAGCTACGCATGCTGATCAACTCTTCTTGTTTCAAGCCCTTAGTCTTCTCAGCCAGCTCCTCTTCCTTCTTTTCTAGCTTTCCCTCTAGAAATTTTACTGTCATTTCTTCCAAAGAGCCTAGCCTCAGTCTCGACCATGACCTTGTTGAGCGCATTACATAACTGCTCATCTGAGAGTTGTTGGGCATTTACCAAGGGGTTGGTTCCCTTAGACTCCGGTACTGACATGATTGCCCCTTGGTATACTTCAAACTCTGGCTCGTCAATATGGGACTCAAACATCCCAAGAGAGCATCTTCCTTGTCTTGGGGTACGTGCCCTCCTCGTCAAATGACTCCATAGCTAGAAGTTCTTCCATGGGTATAGTGCTCTGGAAACGCATGCGTAACACCTTCCTTTGGTCATCAACATAGCCCATGACCTGTCCTCATTCTATATCAAGGCTCTTCCTTCCCAAGCCGCGGGCTTTGGGAAACTCACCATTAGACTAGGACCTCCTCCCATACTGACTTGTTCTTTCTCAACACTTTCCTCCTTATCCTCTCCCATCACTATGTCGTCATTTGCGCTCCAATTCTTGTTCTACCAAGGCCTCGATTATTTTCGTTGCTTCTCTTTCTGCCACCTCGTTTACTTGCTCCCATGTAAGGCTTGGAGTTTTCTACTTCTACGCGCTAACCTCCTCACTTCTTCCCATGTCATGGGCACTTCCTTCTCCTGGCTACCCTTGCGCCACACGAAAAGGAACTCATGTTCTTCTTCTCCTCCCTCTTCTTTTGAATCGTGCACGCTTGAAGACAAGTGGCTCTTGATCTCTTTTAGGATCATCTTCTTCATCGTCATCATCCTTTTCACCTATGTATCTCTCCAAGCTCTCTGTCTCCTCCGAGTCAACTTCCTCTTCTATCCTCTGCTTCTTTATGAGAGGTGACTCTTCTGCCATGGGGATCCAACCTTCTCTGCTTCCTCTAGTGACTTCTCCTTGGTGAGGGGTTGCTCTGGTGCCTCTTCTTTTGGGGTCTTCTCTTTTATCGGGGATTTCTTCCTGCGTGTATAGGTGCTAGGTTTGGTGCTTGCCACTCGGCACGCGCTTAGTGGTTGGGTAGTCTGCACACTTGGTGCTTTTTCTTCTTCCCTCTCCCTTCTCTTGAGTGTGGGCTTTCTTCTACCCATGGGATCTTCAGGTATGGAGACATCATTCTCCAGGTATGTGCCTTTCTCAAATTTTGGCCTAATGCGGAGATATACACACGTCGCGGTCTTTCCTACAATTGTTAGAGTTAGGGGTTTCATCATTCTGATTTCATGCGCTACGTACTTTTCCATGTACACGTGCTTCTTAGGGGTAGACCAACGTCCTGCGTAACTCCCTGTGGTCCTAATCAACTTCACTAAGGTCAAACCTTAGTCTCTTTTGCTTCTTTGAACTTGTTAACTCCCTTGGAAGTACTGGGTGGTGAAGGAGAATGGGAGTTTACACCATGGGCTCATGGTTTCATCCACCAACTTAAATCTGCCTATGTAGAAGTGTTGGTACATAAAAACTCAACTTCTCCCATTGTAAGCACTGGTAGTTGTTCTGGGATTCTCCACTCTACCCCAAACACATCCCTTAAGCGCTTATACCACTTGTCCAGGTGCGCCTTGTGGGAGGCTATCATTGTTTCACATGTATACTTTGCAAATATTTTCGCGGTGAGGGATCTTCATCGGATACTCCCAAACAAACTTGTCTGCCATGTCAGGCACTCCTATCTCCGAAAATACAATTGTCAAGAGGATATTTCCAAAGAGTATCTTGTCTCCTTCTGTGCGTTGCTGATTATCTCATCTGCAATGAAGGCCGATAAATTGTAGATTGTGCCCTCTGATATTTTCTTGCATACATTCAACCAGGCCTTATTCACCTACGTCCACCTTTCTTGATCATTTAACTTTGTGACCAGGTGTGCGGCCATTCTCATGATGGGATCTGGGATTTCCACAATATCAAAATACCTCGACCCCTTCTTGTAATCATATGCATGATGGTTGCTTTGATGGTGTCCTTGTCACTCAGGTCATCATCTATGTTGTCTCCCATAGTAGATGAGGCTTGTAAACTTAGAAATCAGTTGAGGGGTTATGCACATCTTGCGCCCCATGAAGTAAAAGTGATCCTCATGCACGCGCGACATCAGCCATTGATAGAGGCACTTAGGCTTTCCAAAGTAGGGCAACTCATAGAGTTGCAATAACCCTGCCTTCTCCAACTTCACTTTTACCTCATCGCTATAGATGGGAAAACCCTCTGGTGTCCTTTTGTTTGTCGGCGCACTAACTCCAGCGCCATTTCCTTCTCTATTGTGCTTGTGCGATGGTTATAATCACTCACCGCCATCTTTCTCAAATGGGATTCCCACTCCTTCCCAAGCAAAACTCCATCCGGGTATTGCATTTATGCATACCACTCCTCATTCATGCTTGTGGTGGTTGTTGTTGGCTCTCTGCCCTTGCCCTTGCCCTTGCCCTTTGGCTTTTTAGGTGACACATGGTTGGTTTCTTGGGTGCCATTATCTAGGTCCTCTTATTACTTCAATCTCTTCTTGTTACTCTTCTCTTCCACTTCTTCCAACCTTAAGATCTCAAACTTGTGAAGAAAACCTCTTAAACTCATGCCCTAGTTTTTCAAACCCTAGCTGGGATAATACTTTCACAAGACGGCGCCTTCTCACAACTTCTCTTACGCCCATGAAATCCCTTCCTTCTGGTTCATAAATCCAAACTAGTTACTCATGCTTAAACTCTTCAAATTTTTCTTCACACGGATCAGTCCTGGAAGCCCTAGTTTGTAATGATGCGAAAAGCTTCTCTCTTCATATACACAAAGTAAATAATGAAATGCCTCGACCTTCTATTTATAGTTTTTCCCGCTTTGTAACATTAAATGCTACCTTACCTACCACCATACTTTAACACTTAATGGGCTTTTTCAAACAAACCCGACTTTAGCGCTTTAACTCATGTGCCCAACCTTGCGTGGACAATTCTCCAACCTTCTAGCGCACAACCAATCCATCTTGACAAGAGACTCTTACGCGCGCGTAACCAGCACCGAAGGCACTTCTTATGTCATGATTTTTTCTCTCACCTACCTCGTGTTGCTTTGCTTCTTCCTCTCTTGTACGTGGATCCCCAATGTAGCTTTATCCTGACACCAACCATCCTTTTTCACCTTTCCTTGCATGTACTTTCTTCACAGGGCCATTCAACCGGGCTTTCCAATGCATTCCTTCCTGGTGCTTCATACTTCAATTTCTTCCACCTTACTCCACCCCACTAAAATGATGCGCGGTCCTCTTGCGATTATAACTTTCAAAAAGTAATGAGATTACTGGCACCCAAGGCACAACACAAAACAACAACGAGAAAGGGAAACACAAGAAAGGAAAATGCATTAAAGAAAATCCTAAACTAATTGGCAATACTACCTTATTTACAAACACCAAGAAGACTTATTTATAGTAGGGCTTTAGCCTACTCCCATTGAAGTGTCCTGGCAATCTCATCCCATCCAGTGCTTGTAACTGAAGCACGCGCCCAAATCAAGGATGTACGAGATGGTGTAGGGACCCAACCAATGCACTTTTAACTTCCCAGATGGCACAAAAACTTAGAATCATATAGTAAGACCATCTGCCCAACCTCAAACTTCTTGTTCTTAATGTGGCGATCATGCCATGCTTTTTGCTTTGCCTTTTCTGTTGTTTGGCTCCACCTGGTGAGTGATCATCTTTCATCCAGCTTCATTAATTTATCAATCCTTTCTTCCAGCTTTGCTCATCAACCAGCCCTCCTACGCATGCTATATACGCAGAGAAGGTAACATAAACTCAACCGGTAGGATAACTTCCGCACCAAACACCAATTGAAATGGTGTGGCTTTGTTCACCTTTTATAAGTTGTCCTATAAGCCCATAATATGGATGATACCTTGTCATCCCAATCTTGTCTTCCAACATCACAAATCTTTGTCAGGGTATGACTCAATATCTTGTTAAATGCTTCCACGGTTCCATTTGCTTGTGGGTGATAAGGTGTAGTTTTGTGATGAGCCACCATGAATTCTGCTAACAGGATCCTCATGGTCTCATTCAAGAAATGTGTACCCCTATCGTTGGTTAAACTTAAAGGGCATCCATACCTCGTGATAATGTTCTCCCACAAAAATCTTGTTGTTGTAGCTGTTGTATAGTCTTTAGTTGGGGCTGCCTCTACCCACCTTGTCAAATAGTCCATGCAAGTGATTACATAGCGTGATCCAGTCCTACGTGCGTTGTTGGTGCAATAGGGCCTACAAAGTCTATTGCCCATTTCTCAAAAGGTTCAGTGCTAGGGATAGGGCACAAAGGCATTTCATCTCTCCTTCTGGCTTGCCAACACGTGTGACAATGGTCACACACTTTACAATATTCCTTGCAATCTTTATATAGAGTTTCCCACCACAATCCTGCCATTAATATTTTACGTGTGGTGGCGTCACCTGCATAATGTCCACTGCACTTCCTCTGTGTGCTTCCTCTATGATGGCGAGGTGCTCATGCTCTAGTACACACCTACGCAAAAACTTCATCACGCCCTAGTTTGTATAAGTCCCCATTGATCAACATGTAGGGCATGCGACGTGTATGGCTAGTTGTTTTTTCTCTAATGTCTTCATCCCTTAGGTGCCATACCCATTTTAAGGAACACAACAATATCCTCCAAGTCGAGGGTGTGCACCTGACCTAAACAATTGTGCATATCTGGCATGGTATCTTCAATGCTTTGCACGTCCTCCCCTGAATCAATCCTAGATAAATGGTCAGGTCTGGAATTACTTTTTCCTAGTTTGACAACCACCGTGAACTCAAACTCTTGGAATAATAGCACCCATCGACATATGCGCCCTTGTAGGATGGGCTTGTTCACCAAATATTTTAATGCCATGTGGTCAGTGTAGAAGACAAAGGGAGTTTCAGCTAGATACTTCCTAAACTTATGAAGTGCGTAGATCATAGACAATGCCTCATGCTTGGTCGTAGTATAATTCTACTCTGCTGGTGTCAACTTCCTGCTTGCAAAGCATAGGGGTGATCAACAATTCCCTCACCAGGCTTGTGCAAACCACTTTGCCCCAATGGTCATTCTGGAGGCATCTACATGAACATGGAAGGGCTTATCCCAAGAGGGGAAATGTAATATAGGCACGGTGACAAGCCTATCCTTCAATGTGTTAAATGCCTTCTTTGCGCCTCTCCCCAATGAAAGGCACTTTTATGTCTGAGAAACTCTTCTAAAGGCATGCGTGATCTTGGCATACCCCTTGATGAACTTCGATAGTAGCCCGTGTGTCCAAGAAACCCACACACTGTGCTTTGACTTGACTAGTTGGCTCCCCCAATCCCACAATCACTACAATTTTGGCAGGATCCACCAAAGTAAGCCTTCTTTGCATATGATGTGTCCCAACAGGGTCCCAAACGGGGTAGAAAATACACACTTCTTGATGTTGAGGGATATCCTCAACTACGACACCTTTCAAACATCAATCTCAGATTGTCACAATGGTCCTTGACCAGTCCATACATGGTCCAATCATCAAGGTAAACTTGGAGAAACTTGTGGATGAAGTCCTGGAAGGCCTGCACTACAATGCGTGAGAACACAACAGGCGCGTTCTTCAACCCAAAAGGCATGACCATATATAGGAAAAACTTCCCCACTCGGTGGCAAAGGTTGTCTTTCTCTAGTCTTCCTTTGCAATCCTCACCTGGTGATAGCCTAAGAGAACCCATCCGTGAAAGAGTAGACTTCACACCCTGCCACTCCTTCTAGGATCTCTTTAGTGAATGGGGTTGGGAAGGGATCAATGACACACATTGCATTCAGATCCCTATAATCAACACATATCCTTATCCTTCCATCCTTTTTGATACTAATCACCATTGGACTTATCCACTCTGACTCCTCCACAACCTCTATGATTCCTGACGCTATCATCTTGTCTATTTCCTCCTTGACCTTCACACGCATATTAGGATTCATCCGGTATGGTCTCTTCCGACCGTGCGCACCTTCCTTCAACTTAATTCTCATTTCCCCCAAGGAATGGTGAACGCCTTTGAGTTCATGATACCCGTGCGGGAATAAATCCTCAAACTCATGTAAAAGATCAATGATCTTAGAGACTTCCCTCTCTGACCAATAATCTCCAATGATAGCTTCCTTGGGTTCCCTCCGACCCAATATTAACCTTCTTTGTCTTTAAAGGTTCATGATAGGCACGTGTTCTTTCATCAGCACTATCCATCACTTTGTGAGCCTAGAGAATGGTTAACCTCCAAATTTTCCATCTCTTCACCATCTATGACATAGACCATCTTGCCTTTTTCTTTCTCTACGCATGCACGCGCGCTCAAACTACACCTCATCAGACTCATCTTCACCAAATTTCCCTCCAAGCATGGCTCTCCTAGAAATTCTACAAGCCTATCCTCTACCTTTGCACTATCCCCCATCGTAAGGCGCTTGACCTCCTGCAATGCCTTATCCACCAATGGTTTGGTGCTTTGATACTCAAATGCTTGGACTAGATCAGCCACTAGTTCTTGCCAATTCCTGTTTGGCGGCATGTCTCAGAGTGGATGTACCATGCGCATGTCCCTGTAGTGTAGAATAATACGTTTGTGTACCCAGAGGGATGGTGGCAAAGCTTTCGCGCCTTCCCTCCAGGCTCTCTCACAGGCTTGGATGTGGAAAGAGGTGGGCTCCTTACCATGGTAGTCTTTGATGGTGGTGGGCATGTTGCTTCTAGAGAAATGAACAGAGAAGGCAATTCTCACTTCACACCATTCCAAGAGATTATCCCGATGTGTTTCCACCAGCGCATGCAACAATTCCGAGTAGGACGTAGCTTAACATCCCCCTTCATTCATTTTCCTCCTTCCATTGAGCTTCCATCTTCTACAAAAATACCTCGGGGAGGCTCCTCCTAAGTACTTAGGTAGCTCCTTTCCTCCTAGGCGTCGGATCGTATGCGCCTTTGTCACCTTTGTCACTTGATCCTCTTAAATGTCATCCGATTAACTCATAGGTTCCATGCGCCCAATTATCACATGCTATACTGGTGGTGTCACTTAGGGATTGAGCATCCTCAAACTGGATAACTCCATCATGGGATGAATTATCTCTGGATCCCTGATTGAGCACACATAAATTCTATCCAGGACCTCTTCTCCCAAAGGTTCAGTATAGGGTGTTGACTTCCCATCAGCTAGGGGTATGATGACCCATTCCTCCTCATTTTCAAAGCTTATGTACCCTTGTTGAACCGAAGATCCACATTGTTCTTATAACACCATGGGCGCCCAAGTAGTGTTGGGAAATTATCTACCTCGGTGAGTGCCAAGACTTTGAAGTCCCCAATAAACTTAGCTCCCTGAATGGTGATAGTTGCATCCTTTAAGACACGATGGGCATTGCCTTCATTTTGTTTTCCATATATAACACATTCAAAGATGGTTGTAATGCAGGCCTTCCCATCTGATGCCATGCATCCAAGGTGAGAACATTGACCTCCGCACATGTGTCAATGAGGATATTACTAAGGAGCCATCCATCCACGACCACATTTAACGTGATCTCCCTATCATAGTCAAGGTTGTGAGGGGAAGGTTTGCATGCAAGACCTACCTCTCGCTCTTCTCTAGTGCGTGGTACCTTCTCTCTCAATAATGATCCTAGCAAGGGAATAATATTCTCTTGCCTTAGCATTTTACATACTTCCCTGACCTCATCCAGGTCATCTTTTGGTGCCTCGACCTTCCTTCTTTGCTCCTCCCTCCTGGACTTCTCCTTTAGACACTTTGGATTTCTCCTTGTAAACTCTAATGACATCCATGGTATCTTGATATACCTCCTTTTGATGCATAGGATCCGGTACTTCCCATGTACCACTTCTTCCCTTGAAACTAGGTTCTTTTGCCTTGGTATTTCCTTTGTGCGTGCGGCCTCTACTCTTGTTGTTACCATAACAAATTCCAAACCCACATCACGTGTCACCCATGGCATCCATTGTGTGTCCATCTTCTTAATGCTTACCATTGTAGAGTGCCCTTGTCTTTCCGGTGTTGTTGATTCATGTGCTCAAACAACTCAGGGCACTCCTCATACTTGTGCTTCTTCCCGCACCATGAGCACTTGCAATAGATCTAGGCACTCTCATTTGTAATGCTCTGTAGACCCACAATTAAAACTAGGTTCCATGTGGGAACTCACTTCTTCCTCCTCCGATTACCATGACCACAAAATCCTCCACAAATCCCCTTCCGCGCACCTCCATCTGCGCGCTCCTCATAACGGTGATCATCACCTTTAGAACTACTAGCAATGTTGGTCTAGCGCACCCCATGATCAATGGCCTCATGGATCTGATCAATAAGCCTACAATCCTTAGTATCATGGGTTGTAGAGGTGCAGATCTTATAGTAGCAAGACACATTCTTCCTAATTGCATGCATTGTAACAAGGGACATCTACTTGCATCATGGTCCCCATGACAATTTCACAATCTCTTGTTATTACGGCGTCATATCTTGTCCTGGGGAAACTATCCTTGACATGCCCCTCTACTTCACAATCATGTACACCATATACCACTACGAGTCTCATGGGCTGAGTTCACAGACAACTTCTCCAGCTGCTTAGCCATAGCAACATTTGAGCTTCCAAAAATGGGCTAACACCAGTATCAACACTTCCAACAACTTTGGCGCGTAGAGCAGACTTCCAACGCCTCGCGTGGATCTGTGAAAGTTTTATGAGATAGGGCTCTTCTAAAAGGTGTTATCAACCCCCAACAAACCATTGAGCATGTTGTGAAGGGTGAATGTCATATGATAATTTTGACATGAGGGTTTTGAACCATGCATCATACTCCCGCACACTCTCTGCCATTCCTTGTTGAATCTCCTTCAGGGCATTGATGCTCTTCTGTTCAAACTCAGGATGTGGAATTCTTCCAAGAAGGTGTTTTTTAAAGTAGTATAATCCACCACCATTTGATGAGGGTCATATTTCCTATACCAACTATGCGCGCACCCTTGCAACGTCATTGCAAACTGACTAGCCTTCCACTCTGGGGTTGTGATCCCCTTCGCGCCATAGCAGCTCACACTTGTGAACATGTTTTGCAGCATCTTCAATACCTCTGTAATCTGGAAAATGCAAAGACATCTCAAAGAAGACTTGAGGGGGTTGTTGGGGTCCTTGTCCTCTTGAGCTAGAGCCTTGGTTTCCTCCGGTGTTTCCTCCACCCCCAGATCCACCAGATCCACCAGGTCCTGTGCCTCCTGAGCCACCAAATCCACCGGATCCACCAAGTCAGTCTCCCTCCTACCCACCGGATCCACCGATCCACCAGGGTCTGTAGTGTGGTCATGCCAAGGGTCCCCAAAGTTCCACTGAACTGCATGCGATGGTCTATGATAATGCCCCACTACCACTAGTGTACCCCGCGCCACTCCCAGACGTGAGACCAGAAGGCTTGTGTACTTTCTCCTTGTCCAAAAATTCCTCCGAATACTGGAATAGTATGTGTAGCCATAGAAGTGGGAAATGAAAAATTGTATCTCTGGGTAGATCTGTCACTTCCACTGATACCAACTAGGTCAACGATACTCCTTCCTTGATCTAGAAAACCAAGCACCAGGGTTTGGTCACTAGGTGGGTTCAGATACGTGCCAACGACTCTTCTCTCTCCATGTGATGAACTCTCATTAGAAGCCAAGGGGTCTCTCTTACGTGCTTGCCAAGATGGGGTAGCACAGACTGCTCAAGTTCCACGTCCTCTGCGTGAACCTCAACTCCTTCCCATAACGTCTGCCTCCATAGATCCATCACACTTGCAACCTCACATTGTCTAGCAATCTCCCTTTCACGCGCTTCACTATACTTGAGTCGCCTCTCCTCCCTTTCCTTCTCCATCATAATATCTACCATCTTCCTCCACCCTAGCTTCCTTGCCCAATGCTCATAATGGTTTAGCCGGCCATTGGAAATGCCTCTAAACTCAAGGTAACAATCAAGATCTTCATTCCCAGGAGGGGATATACGTAGAAATGATCCTCTGGGCTCCCATAAAAACTCAAACTCAAAACTTCTTCCAGACAAGAGTATGTAGAAATAGTGTACTCCAGTGTAGCTAACCAACACACCTTTCCACCAATGATCCACAACACGAGTCCACATCAGATCTACATCTTGTAGCCTTTGGTATTCTTCTTGGGTCCACGTGTGTTCTATAATACCAGCTTGATCTAGATGCATATGTTGAGAGCCATTCATATAGTTCTACTAGGAAGCAACAGAAAAAAATTCATATAAATCATGGTAGAGGTTCTCTTCTACCCATCTACGTGCATCAAACTCAGATCCAGTGTTGAATCTCTAGAGAAAATTCATCCTCATGCTTTTGAACCATGATTCAACACTTTCCAAAGTTAAATGCTCTGTCATTACTCATTACACAGATCAAGATGTATGCCATTTCCCACTACAACTTCGAAAAGAGGTCCCAGGCAACGGAACCAAGATGTAGTCATTTTTACACCCACCAAAAGAACAAGGGAATCCCATGCACATTGGCCTATCACCCAGTGGGTTGGGCGCTCACCCGAGGCACGCGCGGGTGCCGAGTCTCTCTTTTATGTGAGTTAAGTGGGAAACCATCATCTATGTCATGAATCTTAATGAATAAAGGTGGAAATGAGACATACAATCATCATAGGGCTCAGAATGACCTCTAGACAAATGTATTCATTCCAAACAGAGAGTGTTTACAGATAACAGATAGAACTACAAGAAAGGAAAATACATAAGGATTTACATTTATTCCATAACATCCATGAACAGAAATGAAAAGATATAGATATGAACCAAATCAATTATATTCATACTCATTCATGTTTGTAACCTCATTACATTCAATGGATCCATTAGACTACCACAACTTGATCAGACCGAAGTCATACATCACAACAGGGATCATGTCCTTCATCCATACAAAGAAAAATTTATAACCCACCCCTTAATACATTACTCCCTTATATAGCTTCTACCCAATCCCACAGAGTTCTCACAGTATTTCTGCAGAGCTCCGCTCTCTATAATCTCCTCTCTTTTCTATCTGATCTCTCCCTCCTCTTTCTCATGCGGCGCTCGCATATATAGGCATCCCAAAGTGCCAACTCATCCTTCTACGGCCTTAGATCCGGTGCCAAGTGTCTGAATGTGGTCCTCCATGGGAGCATGCTTCTCCAGGCTCTGAGCTCTCCACTTTTTGCCATGATGTCTTCCAGAACCTTCTATCGCAGGCATATTCCTTTCGTGGGCATCACGTTGCCAGGCTGGCACCTTATCCACTCCGCATGTGCAGTCGGGTCACGCTTTTCTCGTGTCCTACCCAAAATGCCCAATATGGCTAAGTCCTAAAACCTTGGCTCTGTCCACGCGCGCGCCACAGGTTTTCTTAAACCCTTCCTTAAACCCTATCTTGCGCGCCTTCTCCTTGCGCACCCTTCTTCAACTAGGCCTTGTGCCTACGCGCCTTTGTGTACTTAGCCAATATTTTGGGCCCTAAACTCTTAGAGAAAACTCCCAAACCCCCTCTCCACCACCTCTTAAGTTTAGGGGCTAAAAAGTGGAGCTCCTATTTTTAGGCCTGGATTCTATTATTTCTTGTAGTTGGCTTTAAAAATAAGCATATGACCTTCTGCTCCAAGAAAATAGGAGCCCAAGCCCTCCATGTGGACCATGCTCTAAGCTTGTGTAGGACCTAAAACCTTCTAAGAAAGGGAGGTACAATCCATAAAGGATCAAGAAAAACATTTGTCAACAGACAGAGCTCCACCAAAACAAGATGCATTTGTCCCAGCAAACCCACAGTTCCATTCGGGACAGTGACGTTTATGTTATTGACAATGGTTGTGTTGACAAAGTGGCAGTCCATGTCACCAAAGTGGTTGCATTGTGTTAGAGGCAGTTTCATCCAGCAAATTAGTGGTTTTCCCAAAGTGCAAGAGCCAAACTTATGGCCCATAAAGGTCTCTTCGAATCTTGATGAATGGGAAACCTTTTACATATGAAGGGACATCTCCAACTATGAGCAAGTAAGATGCGAAAATTATGGGTTAAACATTAGTGAGCATAAGAGCGAAGAAGTGTATGAGTGAGTGATAGGCAACAAAGAGATTGAGACATGTGAACAGAAGTATAGTGCTGACTCATGCTCTATGTAATGCTCTTTGTAAGATGTCAGTAACTAGCATAAGGAAGAGAAACAGGCAGCACAATGTTGTTGATCTTATGCTCCATAGAGCTCTTTGAAATTGCCCCATGTTGAAGGAGAGGCGGTGATCAGTTGACACTACCAGGGTTTTCCCCACACCAGGGTTTCCAAGGTATAATCCTTTGTGTTATTGTGGCTTGGTTCTTTCATTTCATTGTTTGTCATTTTTATTGCTCAACAATATTTCATTACTCTAATTCCTACTTGCGTTGTGTCTAGTAGCAACATGTTTACTTTAAGATCTGAATCCAACAAGACAATTTGAAGAAAAAATTATAGAGCAGCAATCCAACTCAAACAAGAAATTGTTGATGTAAGGATGCAAAAGATTAAAAACATTAAAAAAATAGAATTATCACAATTGTACAAAGTATTGCTTCTGTCTCTGCAAATTCCACATAAGCACTACCAAATATCTGCAAAGAGAATATTATATTGTACGCGAAAAAAAAAATAAAAATGCAACAGTCTTAATAACTTAAAATGCCACGCATATGTACTCGAGCTAAGAAAAACCCACATTGTATGAATTAAAGGATCAATATTCTTGATTACAAGAGAAACTATTGATCATCCAAGAGTACGATATTATCAAATGTTATTTGACTAATTACATGCAATGGTTAAGGATTTGACACATTTTGAAAGACATAATCTCTGACCCAATATCATTCTTAAATAAATGTTCCATTCTTCAATCTTGTCTAAAATTGAGCAATTGCTTCAGTAGTCCAAATCCTGCTTCAGACGGGTCTTCAAACAAGTTTCAAGTATAGAATCAAGTTTGACATGGTAGGTCCTGCAGCCATATGGTTTTTTGTGTTCATCCCCTATGTCAAGAACATACAAAACCTTTGGACAATGTTTTTGTCAGCTTTAATATGATTTTTAACTAGAACCTATTAACATAATCTGTAACATATTTGTCGTGTACTTGACAAAACTAGGAGAAGAGAGTTTTGTAAATAATCATGAACAATTCACTCTTCACACATTGTTCCTGTATATGTTTCTAAGTGGAACCTGGAGCAAATAATACTTAAAATACCTCTCAACCCTGGGAAAGATACAAAACACTCAGACCTCTTCATAAAAACAATTGGTATACTATTTACAAGCTTATCTAATGTTTTAAAATTTTCAATTGCCAACATGGTGTGCTATATACATAAAATTCAAACCAGTGGATACAAGGCAGCATGTTAAGAACAAATTTCAACCTGTGCAGCTAGTGGTCAATGGAGTTTGATTTTTCAAAGGATGAGTTGCGCAATAGATTTACAAGATATGTTGCATCACAAGCTCAGAATTCAATAAGTGTGATTTACAAAAACTGTTGTAGAAGTGCAGAACTCAATATACACTTGGCATAAGATTTTTGCCGTGGCTTGTTGAATAGTCCCAAAAGCCAAATTTATAGTACCTAGATATATTTTAATATCAAAACCAAAACTGAGTATAGCTCCTCCAAGAAAAATATTGTGATTTTACCCCCATCGTATATGCCACTGGATGGCTGAATATTACCCAATATTGTGATTTTACCCCCATATTTATTGGGAATCAGCCGATGCTAATGTGTGCCACCATCCACATGCAACACTCCTAACAAAGCAATTTCCAAAAGGAACTTCACATGGAATATTTCTGTCAATAGCATCACCCAAGCCAAGCTACATGCACAAATGTTATTATAAACCATGGCAACAATCTTAGAAATCCTAGAAAGCATTCCATAATTGCAGCTGTAAGAAAACCGAAATTACATACAAAAAGCTATCTACCTGTCCATACTTATTCCAACCCCAGCTGAGTACCTTTCCATTTTCTTCAAAACCCAGAAAACATTTTAAGATACATCATTACTCTTACCATACATTTTCAGAAACTTCATAAGAACCCATAACATCTATTCAATTAGAAAGAAGACTGTTGCACAACTATCTTCACTGTTTAACTTTAAACAATTCTGGGGAGCATTGGAGTCTTTTTTTCGACATGTTTTAAAGATCTGAAACCCAAAGAGATAAACCCCTAACCAATGACTTTCGAATATACTAGATAAAGTGTTTTAAACCAAGAACCAAATTCAGTATTTTCTATGCTGTTACAAATTAATACAAAGGACTAAAACATTGCTGCATCCTTGATTGATTTTGTACATACCTATAACAATGTCACTATGTTCTATTGTGATAGAAATAAGTCTTTAGTTTTAAAAGAAACAAAGAAAATGAAATTCATGCAGTCATCAATAACATGGTAAGATACCGTGTATATAATACCTGTACATATGGCACTGTGTCGAGCCCACAGGAAACAATGTTAGCATGCTGGTTCTCCAAACTTGATGCCTCTAAAAGCCTCGGAAACGTCTGAGGACAAACATTTCACAGGCATCAGTCAATGAAATCTTTAAAAAATCACCTTCCAACATGAACAGATATACTATATTACAAATCCAAAAGGATTTAATTGCACAGACCTCGGCCTGTTCTCCACCTGTGCCAAGTTGACCAAATTGATTCCCACCAAAGGCATAAACATCTCCTGTATCAGTGATACAGACAGTATGCCACAATCCGGCAGCCACTGCATGTACTTGCAAGCCTCCTAGAGATGAAACATAGGTAGGACTAAGCTCGTCTTCTGTATAACCTTGTCCACACTACAAGCAATAAAATTCAAGAGTCAAAACAACCATATAATTACTCCAGCATGCATGCATTTAAGTAAGACGTCAGCAGCAATGCTGTAGAAAGTCTATAAACATCTGCTGTTTGTTAAAAATGTCAGAATTATTTACCTAACCAGATCCTTCATCCCTCAATTTGATTGATTGATTTTAAATATCATCGTAGCGGGGCACTAATGTGACTCATTCAGCTTTTAATAGGTTTTCATCCTGCCTTGGAAAATGCACAAATTAAGTTGGAGGCTACAGTGTAGTCCAGAGCTTATGGGTGTCCGTGTAACATTCTCCCAAGAGCTTGCTCTTGTAGTTACAATGTTCAATACATGATTTAACATCAAAAGAGACTTGATTTAAACATCAAAAGCTACTCAGATTGACATATAATTGCTTCTCTTCACACCACACGGGTTTCTGACATGGCTGTTTCCTTCCAACTCTACAAAAGGAGCCACATTTGGAACCTTGCATGCCAATCAACCTTAGATATAGTTGATTTTAGAAATGTGATAAAAGCTGATCAATATGATAACTTTAGAGTTTTGTAAGAACTGACTGAAACAAAACATACTGTCTTGCAAAACAGAATTCTATTATTTCTGAATAAGTTAATAACTTAAACCAATATATGCAAAGAGACGTTATGCCTCTATTCTGTTAGAATCAATCACATGATTCCAACATTATAATTATTACTAGCAGGCAGATTTGTGAGAATTCAAGGAAATCGCTGTAGAACTCACACCAAGAGCTCCCACCTAACCTTTACCTTCCATGCCCACCCTCCACTGACCCAACCAGCTCCCTGCATTTTCCGAGCCAGGTCTGTAACAGCAACAGAGCCTACCTTACCAGGCTCTCCTCCTACATGGACTCCTCAATGAGGCCAGACTTCTGAATGGTCATATCCAATAACTCTGCTCTGATCTGCAAAGACAACTTACAATGATTCCTCCAACATAATGCCCAATGCACAACAAGTAGAACAAATTCTCCCACAGAAAGGGGGAAATGAACTCTATCTCCAGATTGAGATACTACCTAAAGCCTCCTTCACCATGGATGAAATGGGGGCGCGGCGTCGGGTGGGGGCGGGAGCTGGGGTACAAGAAAATTTGATGGTGAGGTGGATTGCGGGTCAAATGAACAACAAACATCTCGCAGATGTATCAAAGTACACTGCACTACAATGGTGACAAAATATTAACACATTAATACATTATGCTATAATAATACATTCACTATATCACCATTTTCACTCTGCGAAGCTTATGGACAAACTTACAAAACACTTAGCCAGCCCAACCTTCTGTCCTATGCACCCCTATGCATACTAACACATTCTCTACTTGATACAAGCTACAATGCTCCTATTCTAGCTATTCTAACTCTACTAGAAACCACAATGTTATTGGAAGACTCTTCCAACCAAGACCCCCTTTCTCTAATGAAGGTGGTGTCTTTCTCTCTTGCAAGATCCCTTGCACAATATGATGGACCCCATAGATTGGAAAAGATGTGTTACAAGGAATTCTTGAAGTCAAGAAGACACAGATTACCACTAGAGTACATAGATGCACATGATGAGGTGTTAGTTCAGAAGCACTTGAACCACTATGGCAAACCTTGTTGCATGGTGTTGGAGTCTTTTTAATGGTTTTGAAGTGCATTGTAGGTACAAGTTCAATGGTTCGACAAGTTGCGGATCTCAATTTCTAGTAGGGAATTACATCCAAGAAGCAATAGATAATGCTATTTAAATGTAAAAGATGAGGGCAAAACATTTCTTAAAGGAATTTGCTTTGTGTGGGAAACTAGCACATTACCTAGGAACCATAGGGAAGTTGTCAGCACATGGTAGTACGATGTGCGACTGACACCTTTGCAGTGTGACTTGCAAATGTTTGGGAATTGAGGAAGTCAATTGTGCACACCACGTAAAGATTGGTGTGTTCATGGATGGGGCTGTAATGTCCCCTTTTCCAGGGCATTACTAATATTTGGGTTCATCTCTTTTATTTACATTGTAACCCCTTGGCATGCCTAGCGCTACAAGTGGGAGTCTCTTTAGTTAGTTTAATGTGCACATAGGTTAGTTACTTTTATTTATTTAATTAGAAAATAAATAAAGTGCACATAGTCTTAGTATTAAATATTTTATTATAATGAGAGTTTATGTTTTCCCTCCAAAAGGGAAAAGGTCGGTCATTGGATATTGCACCCTTTAGTTCCATAAAAAGAGGTCGCATTTCCTTTAGAGGGTTATGTTGATTGAACTTTTGAAATTACTCCATGCTTGGAGAAATGGGATGAATGCCCTAGCTTTGAAAGTTCTCTTGCAATCATTGTTGAGTGAATCTATGCATTGTTTCTCCATTCTAAGTATTGGCGACTTGGTTTAGAGTATTGGTGCATTCATTTGAAAGTAAATCTGCATTGTATGTGAAGGGTTTGAAGTACTTTTGTGACTGTTATTGCTGTTGCAATTTATTTAGCCATAGCGACTGGGATTGGGGTTTATTTTATCATGTTTTAGTGTCATATATGCTAGATCTGCAATCTTATCTGTGTTAGCATTTTTATCTAAGTTTGGGGCAATTATTTGGAGTGTTTTGAGGCTAAAGAAGGGCTGATAATAATTTATATAATTTTATCTAACCCTAGCGACTTGAAATCAGTTTTCTAGGGCTGTTTTGGAGTGGTTTTGTTGATCAGAAAATTCAGATTCTTAATGCAGTGGAAAGCCCTAAATTTCTAGTTTATTTTGCATCTTGTTTCATGGAAAAACACTGAGTATTGAATGAGTTATGAATTTTAGAAGATTTCAACTGTCTCATAAGCTATTTGGTTGATATTAATTAATATTTATTTCAGATCTGCAGTTTGGGATCAATTTAATATTGGATTTGGTTGTAAAAATTAGGAGGAATAAGGAGAAAGTAATTTTATAATTTTTGGAGTTGATTTGATGCCCTAAATGTGTTGGGCGACCTACTTTTTAGGGCAAAATTAGGGTTTCATGTTGGCTGTGTGAAATCTGATTTTTGCATATTATTCTTCATATTTTTGTGGCCCAAAATCCAAAGTTTGAAGGTTTTTGCTTGGATGGTTAAGCGAAATAATTTTGGAAGATTGCAGCAGTTGGGGTGTAATTATTAATTATTTTTCAGCTGTTAAAAATCTGATTTGAATGTGTTTAAATTCCAATTGTTTTCTTCCAATCTATCCCACCACCTTGGCTAGTTCCAACCCCATTTGGGTTCGAAATAGCTGACATTGGGATATTTTAGGTTGAAGCAAAAGGGTTTATCCATGCTTTGCTTGATCTTGACAAGTACTTCTCCATTTCCTAACTTGTCCTAAGAGGGGACATTACAGGGGGCCATGTTGCATCTTCCTAGGTGGTGTTGTGCGACCATAGAAGGTTGTGCGGCGTCAAATGGTCAGTGTTGACAATATTGAAAGTACAACAAACCTTTTGATGTGGTTTTGGAGTACCGCATACCATTTATAGGTATCACACCTACTATAGGTCATGAGAATGGATTTGGCAGTAACACAACCTTGATAGGTTTGTGAACTTTTTCCAAGCCTAAGCGGAACCTCAATTCTCAATACAAGGAACTTTGAGATCTCGGGGATGTTCGTCCATCATAGAAGGTTGTGCGGCTTTAGATGGTTGTGTTGACGATAGTAAAAGTACTACAAACCTTTTGATGTGGTTTTGGAGTAACACAAACCATTTACAGTGTATCGCACCTACTACAGGTCATGAGAACGGATTTGGTAAAGAATACGACCTTGATAAGTTTGTGATTTTTTCCAAGCTTTGTGGAACCTCAATTCTCAATACAAGGAACTCTAAGATTCATGAATGATCCTGCATCATACTTGGAAATTTAAGTGTAAGCATGGTGCCCACAATCGAAATGTCAAACGGCTGATCTTGGCCAACCCATTTGACCAAGTTCTACTTTGAAATTGACAAATCTTCACATTTTCGTTGTTCTTCTATCGGACTAAGTATTGTTTGTACTCTTGCTACCTTGTCCTCTTCCCAAATATTTCTTCCAAGACTTATTCAACCTCTTCACACTTCTTAGGAATTTGAGGTTTCCAATCTACAAGTATTTTCTCTTCTTTAACAATTTCAGTTCCATGACAAGGATACAAGTTCGTGACATTGAAAATGGGTGAAATATCTAACCCTTTTGGCAGCTCTATCTCATATGCATTGTCTAAAAAATTTCTCACAATATCGCAAAGACTGATCTTAAATTTCAACTTATCATACATTCCTCTTGGGAACCTATCTTTCCTCGTGTGCATTGCCATTGAATCTCCTTCACCATATGATCCCACTCTCCTCTTTTCATTTGCTTTCTCCTTATATTGTAGCATCCTCGCTCTTCTTTCTTGTTGTCACTCTCAACAGTGTGTCAATCCCTTGGGTGATCTTACATACACAATATTACATGGGTCTCATTCCAACGAATTGTTTGAGACAAATTCTGTTTGAACCAAGATTCATATCCCATTGTGCTAGCTTATCCCCAACGAAATATGTAAGCAAATTCCCAACATTTTTGTACACCTCTATTTACACACCCATTTATGAGCCTTGGAACCAAACTTTCTCCAATGTTTCTCCAAAAGTGACCCAAAAATTGAGTGTTTATCTGAAGTAAAACTCATAGGTAATTTAAATACTTCTTTGAAAAACAAAATGGCAACATTTAAAAATCTCGTATTCTTGCAAGGAATAAAATGAACAATCTTCGAAAATCAACCACAAAAATAATGGAGTCATTACCTTTTACGTCCTCCGCAATATAAGAATGAAATTCATTGTCATCTCTTCCCATGGTCTTTCTAGTAAAGGAAATGGCTATACAAAAAAACTTTCCTACTTGTTCCTTTCATGAGTCGACATAACTATACATCTCTCAAAATACTTGCTAACATTCTTAGCCATACCCCACCAATAACAACTCTCCTCTAGCAATGTTATGGTCTTATCTCTTCCAAAGTGACCTCCTAATCAGCCATTATAAAACTCCTTAACGAGGTTCTCCCTCATTGATCCTCTAAGGGATACACAATTGTTCTTTCTTGAGCAAGAATCCTTCTTGGATTGTGTAGTCCTCTCATGGGATTCTACGACTTACCCACGATTCTTTGCATACTCTTCAAATTTCTACAAAGCTTGCATCTTCTTCATAAAATTCCTTTAAGTTGTGTAACGCAATCATCTCTATGACATGGCATTCAAAATGCACCTCTCATGCTTAAGGCATCAACTACCTTATTTGACTGACCTAACCTATGCTTGAGCACAAATGAATAACTTTGCAAGTACTCAACACATTTCATATGCCTTTGGTTTTACTAGGTTTGGCAATATGTGAACTTCAAAGCTTGGTGATCTATATACAATATAAATTTCTTGGGCATCAAATACCGCCTCCACCTCTTTAATGCTTGCACTATAGCATAGAATGCTTGATCATACATTGAATATTTCTCCGTGTGTCATTCAACTTTTGTAATATCCCTTTCAAGGGCTGAAACTGAAAAGTAGGAAATTAGCTCAAACCCCAATATTAGCAAATCTGATTTTAGGACCAACAAACTGAAAATAAAACCCAGATTTGAACAGCGATCAGATTTTTAGGACAGCGGTGCAAAAGCATGCAAAACACTTGAAATTCTTCAAACAACTTTGCCAAAATAGATATATGTATTTTAGGCATCCACCAAATCAATATTAAATATGAAATATGATCAAAAACACTGCTGGAAATTAATTAAAAACCAGTGAAGCACAGCTGCAAATAAAATTATGAAATGAGGGTTTAGAAACCCCAAACTCCACAAATAATGATTGATTCCAGCCTTATAAATAATGAGGAAACCAAATATAAACTCAAATCTGATTGTCGTGCCCTAGATGGCACCAAACCATACACTAATGCAAGTCGCCCCACAAAGGAGAGGCTCAATAATATATATAAAAATCAGATTATGACTTCTTCTCAAATCTGCAATTTGCCTTCAAGTCCAAACAAGGAAGGTTTTCGTCCCCAACCAACCACAAGAAGGGTTTCCGTCCTTCTTGGAATGCCACACACTTGGATTTCCGCCCAAGAGTGGAAGAACAATGAGCAATCAGCCCAAAAGTCCAATTAGAGTAAAATGTGCCAAAAGTAGATGATGCAAATGAGCTCTCTAATCTTCTTTTATACCCCATCTTTGGCGCCAAAGCCCAAAAGGACAAGGCCGACCCCTAAAGAGTTCTTTTTAATCTTTAATTGGCTTCATTAATGCTCCAAACCCAGCCGACCTGTTAAAAAGAAGAATACACTAAAAGAAAATATTAAAAATTAGAAAATGAATGCAAAGGAAGCTCAATTCCTTTTCCCAACTCTTCTCCTTCATTGCCATGGAAAAGGGAATGGCAAGAAGTCCAAAATCAGGTCCTTAAGTGGGAAAAGAGGACATTACAATCCTCCCTTCCCAAAATTGCTTGTCCTCAAGCAATTGCAAGTGCCCGGATCCCAAATAAGCCTTAGCTGCTCCTTTGTGCAATTATCATCCAAGCATTGGTGACCCAACATTTCTCTTCTGTTGTCCCAAATACCAATGTAATTTTGCTCTTCTTCTTCAAAATCAGAATGAGGGGAACTAGAATCCCACCTTTACTTGCACAAAATAGTACAAGTATGTCATTGTGTAGAGAATACAATTCCCGGCTATAAAAATGTCTCTCTATGTACCAAGACTTTGAGAAGAACAAACTGAAAATGAACAAAACAGCAGGCCTCTTTGGAGGAACCGTCCTCAATTTGATCCTTGGGTCAAGGTATTTGCCATCCCACCCTTCTCCTATGTTTAGGCAATCGATTCCTTGAGAGAAATAGCACCAAGGTGACTGAATGAGGGTTGTATAGTGACTACAACAGCCATGAAGTACTTGGAATTTCTCCCCAAACAACAACCTCCTTGTTTTTATCAATGATTCATGGCGGAATCCCTCATGATCAACCATGTTTCCATTGTCTTCCTTCATGCCACAACTGTTAGAAGGTGGCTGAAATCTTCTTTCCTTATCATTCCATGATGGAATGCTCTCAAAAAATGAAAACACACAACTGTTCATGGCTGCTAATGGCAGCTCCCAATCTGATTTTTGCAAACTCAGCCCTCTAACCATGACATAATAACTCTCAAACTGAAATCCTCGCTTAACATTCCTTCCTTTTCCTTCCCAGATTTCAAGAATTTTGATTTCTTCATTTTGCAAATGGAATCCCAGCTCCTCCTTGTGAACTTTGAGGTTGATTTCCCCTAAAATTAGGAGCTCTTGACCCCTACAAACAATGTGTGACTCCGCTGAATGTAGAACAAAGAAGTCAATGCAAAACTCATACCTTTTCATGGGGACAGCGGGCTGAGGTATCTTCCTTGTGCAAAGAAGATATGTTCCATAAGTTTTGGTGATCATGAGGCCTTTGAAACCAGCCTTGCTTGGCCCCACCCTTCTTGCCAATTCTTCTTTGATAATTTGATGCATATTGCTGCCCATTCCTTCTAACTCTTCCACTTTTATGGGTCCAAGGGTTAACCATATAAGAAACAAAAGTTAGAACCATCATTATGACCCAAACACCGCATGATGAAGTTCCCTTCCATAATGATTTTAAAATCAGATATTCCTCCCACTTGCGGAAACACCTTAGAAATTGAGCCCAAGCATCTATATGTTCTTTACTACAAAAGTACTTCTTACCTCATCACCCCATGAAGTATGATGTGCATGAAGGTATTCAATCAGCGGTGGCATAGGAGGATACAACCCACATGAGACTTGAGTACTCCTAGTCATCTATCCATGATAACAAATCTGAAATGATATATTGGCAAAAACTGAAATATATCCATACCGTGGGCTGCCCATGACATTCTTAGGACTCAGAATTTCTGAGTTTAAATCAGCACTCTCTCTTGGTATGATTTCCTTGCCGGATGGGGTCTTTTCTTTCTTGCATTTGTTCCCAAGTTGTTGGTGCTTGTCTTGGGTAACCTTTGGCTTCTTGTTTGGGCTGTGATTTCCATCAAACGACCTCCTTTTGACTGCTGTTAGGAACAGACCAGCCACTTCATTTTGTCCTTTATGGGGAGTTTCCTTCCATCTCCTTGACCATAAAAGGCTTGTTGAGGTACCATCAATACAAATATCATTGTGACCCCTATTTCTTCCCTCAAACACAAGCATATAAGATGGATTATAAACCAAATGGAAAGAGGAAGTAGTTACCTTAATATGCATATTGCTGGCCTTGGAAAGAAGGTTATCTCTTATCAATCCAATTTCAGTTCCTGAGCCTAAAGTGACCTTTGTTTTGATGCATGCATGACTTGGAAGTTGCTTGCAAGGGTGCACTACCTTCATACCTTGTTCATGTGTGTTTGAAATGTCTTCATAGCTCTTACCAAGGTCTAATCCATCACCCCTTTGTTTTTTAGTGACTGCTGTTCTGAAAATTCCAGCGATCTGAAAGTGATTGTAGTCATCCGGAAAAGCACCTTCTTCATCCACATGACCCCCAACAAGGTCACTCAAAAGTCTTGGTCCATGGACCCTATGCAAATCTGATGTGCCATCACCCGTATCATCATGAAGGCTTCCTATTTGTTGTGATGTGCTTCGGAGCATCACATTTGCCCCAAGGTCATCCCTTTCAACAATTTTCTCATGACCATAAATTTGAAATAACATGGTAGGAAGTTAGTGTCCCCAGATTTCACCTTGAAATCTGGGACTACCCATTTAAAAAAGAAATCATTTTAAAAAAAAATAACAGGTCTTTTTGTGTTTTTATTGCCAGAAGATGTCTCTATTATGTTAAGATATTCTCAAAGTGAATCATATGAGCCAATTTCGACAAATACCCAGATGTTGAAACTCATTTTATCCCTTCGCCAAGTTTTGTCTGCGAGAAATTTTTATTTAATTATTTATTAAATAAATAAAGCCTTGTTTGAAGTAAATTGTGCTCCGGTTGAATCCTGTTGAATTTTTTCATGCCAAGTATTCACACATTTCAATAGGATTTTCACCAGGAATGAATTCAAAGCATTGTTTGCTACTTCTGGCAACGTTTTTTGTTTTTATTTATTTCTTTTGCGTTTGTTTTCGGTTTTCTCCATAGTTTGTCTGTTAAATTCCCCTCGATCCGGTCTTTGTTCTAGTATAGTCTATTTAATTGCCTGGAACATCTGGAAGTCATCCGCATCCTCAGCAATGGAAGGAATAAATCTCGGAGTGCAGACTTTTGACCAAAAAAGATGAATTTAAGCAGAAAAGCCTCTCCTAGGCAAGTCGCACTTTTTGGATGAATAGATCTAAGTTGCAATGGGAATTTCCGCAGTAGCAGGAAGGTGGGAATTTCTTGCCTGCATAGCAGGTTACTTTTTCCCATCAAGTCAAAATCACTTAAGTTGCAATGGGAATTTCCGAGGAGGCTAGAAGATGGGAATTTCTTACCTGCAACGCAAGGTGAAAATTCTCATTATAAAGAAAAATCACTTAAAGCACCGATGGGAATTTCTTGCCTGCCTAAACTTTTCCCATCAAAGAGTTTTTATTCACCCATACAAGTTGCACTTTTTGGGAGATGACTTAAGTTGTTGATGGGAATTTCCGCAGTGGCAGGAAGATGGGAATTTCTTACCTGCAATGCAGGGTGAAAATTCCCATGATGAAGTCAAAGTCACTTAAGTGGAAGAGGGGATTTTTGGAGCTGCAGTGCAGGGTGGAAATTCCCATCAAGTTGACTTCTTATTTTTAGCACTCACCCTTGCCAAAAAGTGCGACCCATCTTGGCATTAAACAATGCTTTTAATAATATTTATTAATGGCTTCTCTACCTAATTTTGGCGCCATGAATGGAAGGAAAGTCAATGCAAAAGGGTGAGCTAAAGATAAGTCATGGATGCATGCTAAAAATAAATAAAATAAATTCATAAAAAAGCCACCAGAAGCATGCATACTTGGGCGCCCAAATTGGATGAATAGACTTGGCTTTTAATTAATTAAATTGCCAGAAATAGAGAAGGAAATTATTAAAAATAGCATGCGAGATGGCTATATAAGCATGCAATTAATTCTTTTTTATTAAGTTTGCAGCCCGAACAGGTTTTGGCGCCAAGGGAAGGAGGATTTTGCATTAAAGAGTGTTTTCCATTGTTGAGAAGCTTCCAGTTTTGGCGCATAGGGTTAGAATAGCCCGATTTTTATTATTCTAATTGTCTGCTTGTTGGTATAAGTGCCTGTGAATTAAATAAAATTTTTGTTTGCTTTGTATGCAAACAAAGTCTCAATCTTTAGGGCAGCAGGCTTTATATGCAGATTACGTAATAAAATCAAATATTTATGCCATGGACTCCATCTTTGTCTCAATTGCAGGTATTCATCACAGGTGCTCAAATTAGTGAAAAGAAGTTCAAATCAATGTTAGATACATTGAATATATCTTCTGAATCAAAAGAAATTTCCGGATCTGCACAAATTGATCCGATTACAAAGGATTCTGGCAGAATTAAAGGAAAACGAGCTCAAACAAAGATTATTCCAGGTATAATAAAGCATGATGAAAGAGAAGGATCAGCATAATCATGCATAACTTCTAGATTTGTTGAAGTCAATGATACAGACATAGGCCCTGAACCTATCGCCAATTTAATTGACAGATCCAAATCTCATAATTGCAAAGGCTTCCGAAAAAATTCATCCTCTCGTTTCTAACACAAAGACCTTTGTGGAAGTCGGTGCATAGAAAATTCCTTCCAAGATCTTGTGCATCTGCTCCCAATCTTCCAGTTGAAGCCTTCATTGAATTTACTTGTATCTACATTCACCCAGGGTGCTTTCCAGAATTTAAAATTGCTCATATGCAATTAAAAACAAAAATATGATAATTTTTGTCCAATTGTTTACAGAAAACATTGCACTAGTGCACATACTGGAGAAGAACTACAAAAGCTTCAAGGATAAGAGGGAAGACATGTCAGAGGCAACGCCCCTAAGAAAAATCACATTCAGTTGCTTCCAGATCCAGTTTGGTGAGAATCAAAGGCAAAAGAATCAACCACATGCAAGATATGGAAGAAGAATAGGACTGAGAGTGTTGCAACTCTCTTCTAATTTATTTTCCTCTTTCTTCTTTCTCTTATTTTCTCCGACAAAGTAATTGAGCAATCTTAAGTGATTGGTCTAAAATTCGTTACTTGAAGAAGTCAATTACTTGAAAATAGGTGGCAGATATGCAAAATAGAAGGTTCTATTTTCGATTCAAATCATGCATGTCATGCGAGAGAATTCCAAGAGGGAGATTGTCGGTTGTTTCCTTTACAACTTCCACATGTGTCAATTCAGTTATAGTTTCCTATTTGTAAATTGCCCTCTATACACTATAAATAGAGGAAGAACCTACGGGTTAAGGATTATAATTTGTAATCAGCATTCTTGTGTTCCAGACTTTGAGTTGAAACCCTTGATATCTTTTTGAAAAGCTAAGGAATTGAAAGGAGGTAGATTTCCGGAGAACTTTGTGTCAACGGTGCATTTGTTTCTTATTTCTTTTTAGATCTTTGCATAAACTTTGTGTTATCTTAGATCTGGATCTGAAACTTTCCTTTGCTTTGAATTCTGCATTTCAAGATCTATTTGTTTCGTCTATGTGCATGTGACCAACTCTGTCAACTATTGGTTAGGTTGCACATCTTCTTTCTTTTCTACTCGCATTCAATTATTTCCCTCTTCTGCATATATACATTTCTTACAGCTACTTACTTGCTACAAAATTGCCTAGCTATGGTCCATGAGCTACGCAGATTAAAGTAAAACCAACAGATAGATATTAGAAAATATAATTGAAAAAATCTTACACGGGAGCCTCACCGGTAAATGAGGGAGATTTATCTCATGACTGCCTAGGTTTTTAGTTGTGCAGAAAATCTAGCCAACAAAGTAATAAATCTGAATCATGTTCGTACCTCCAGTCGTCCTTTGACAATTGTGCTTCACCCTTCAACCTCTCTTCACCATCTTGCAAATCAGATTTTTCTTCTTTTTCTTCTTGTAACATGCCCTCATTAGAAATCATAGAATCATCATGAAAGATCAAAGGGTTTATACCTTCCAACTTGTGCTTCATGATCTCCCCTTCTTCTCTAGGCTCATGCACCCAACCTTTATCCTTGGGCTCCTTATTGATTGTTGTTCTAAACAGACCAGCAAGTTGATTGTTGTCATGTCTCTTGGAAAAATGGCTTCCAATCATTCCTTTTTCTTTTCCCACTTGTTCACCATCCTCCTTTCCAATCCTGGAGTCCACACACGCTGAAATATTAGCAGTATTAATCAAACAATGATCAACAATTACCTCAACATGTTGACTTTCCGAAACAATAATGGAAGTAAGGGTTGAATCTTCATTCTTTATGGCTCCCTTTCCTCCAAGGTGTAGATCTTGTGTTGTATGCTCATGGATCTCCATCTCTTTCCTAGCCTTAGGAAAATAAGCATGCCTTTCCTCTCCTAGCAAACTTGGGGATTTGGTTCCCTCTCCAACAAGCTCCATATTTTCTCCTTGCTTTTCCCACAAGATGGGGCTTCTTTCCTCAAGGGTTGGGATGTTTTTCCCATGACCCTTGTGCATGGTTTGGGGCTTGGACCAAGTTCCAATGCCCACTCTATCTTTTCTCCATCCTACAAACTCGAGAAAATGATAGGGCATCACGAATATCCTCCGGAAGGGTTTGATACTCCTCAAAGCTAGTTGCCACCTTGTTGACCTTTGAAACCCTAGGCTCTTCTTTGAATGTCCTTCCTATTTATATGTTTTGCATGGTGGAAGCAAGAAAGTCCAAGGTATCCACTAGTCTTTCTTGCACCTTCATCAATCTATCCATGATTTCTTTCCATAGGAAACCCTAGGCCTTTGAAGATCCGAGCTCTGATACCACTGTAATAAAGATCTCTTTTCATAAAAAAAAATTAAAAAATTAGAAAATGAATGCAAAGGAAGCTCAATTCCTTTTCCCAACTCTTCTCCTTTGTTGCCATGGAAAAAGGAATGGTAAGAAGTCCAAAATTAGGTCCTTAAGTTGGAAAAGGGGACATTCTGACTTCTCACTAAAATATGCAATTGGTCTTCCCTCTTGACTCAACATAGCACCAATTTTTGTTCCACTTGCATCACAATCCACTTGGAACATTTTTCCATAGCACAGACGCTAACACATACTTCTCTATGACCTCCTCCAATAGCTCAAAACTATTTGCAGTTTGGGATGTCCAACTAAACAATCCCGACTTCATGGACAAAGTCAATAGTGCACACACTCCACTAGAGTTTCTCATAAACTTCCTAATTAAACTTGCTAAACCATGAAAGCTCCTTACCTCAACAACACTCCTTGATGTAAGCCGTAGCAATAATGCTTCGACTTTCTCAAGGTTCATCTCCAATCACAAAGCCTACATATACTATCTCTTTCTTAGGAATGAACATTTATTCAAATTTATCGCCACTTCTCTGCTGACCTTTTAAGGTGCATCTTTATTCTACTTAAAATTACTATAACATCCATACCCATCCAATAACATGTAATGTCCCTTTCTAGGGCTGAAACTGAAAAATAAGAAACAACACCAATCCCACTTGAGAGTAATATGATTTTTAAAATAGTAGACCTAAAAATATCAAAAACCTTAGCAATGAACCATATAGGGACTTCAACTCATCATACAACCATGTAATAACCGCTGAAAATGCTTCTAAATAATTAATCCAATCACGACAACATTTATCAATCCAATTTACATCAAAGAAATGGAGAAAACAAGTGATTACACCCAGTTGCAATTAATTTTATGAAAGCAACAATGCAACACAACCAAGGGTTGGAATAGCTCTTAGACAACTCCTAAAATCATAAAAATGTAGATTTCAGCCTTATAAAATATGAGGAATTGAATGATGCAAACCAAACATGGAGAAACCCTTCAAATCAATGCAAACCCCACTCCTATGCAATTCGCCCCACTTGGAAAAGCTGAATTATTGGCTCAATATGCAAAGAAATGATTGCTTCCACCTTTAGAAATTAGTACAAGTCCATCCATGCAAGAATCAAACCATACATCCATCAAAACACCTCCAAAATGCTCATGATGCAAGTCGCCTAGGGCTAGATAAAAAGATATCAGCTCCAAATACCTTAAGATATTCAATGATTCCAAATATCCTTGCTTGAGGGTTTTCGTCCCCAAGGCAAGTGCCACCATCAAGGGTTTTCGTCCTTGAAGGGATCTCAAACAAGGGTTTCGTCCTTGATGAGAGAGAAAGGAAAGGTACAACCTTTACCAAGAAGAAATAATAAGATTCAACATCACATCATAATGGCCAAACATCCTCTTTTTATAACATAAGGGGTACTACATCATAACTTATGGCCGACCTTATAATATTAAAGTCTATTTCTAATTTGAGCATATATGCTCACCAAAAACTAATTAACTAAGTAATTTATTTCATTTATTGGAGCGTTAGGCATCCAATAGGAATACAACATAAAATAGTGCAATATTTCCTAAAACTAATCCAAATATCTTCAAAGAACTTTCCTCTAGCTCCAAATCCTTAGTCCCACAAGGAAGGATGGGATAAGGTCTTCCATAGCGACTAGCTTGGAAAAAGGGGTCATTACATAACATCTCTCCTCTAGCAATGCTAGGGTCTTATCTTCCAAAGTGACTTGCTAATCCACCACTATGGAACTCGTTAACAAGGTTCTCCCTCATTGATCCTCTCAAAGATACACAAATGTTCTTTCTTGAGCAAGAATCTTTCTTGGATTATGCGAGTCCTCGCATGGGATTTTTCCACTTATCCATGGTTCTTTACATGCTCTCCAAACATTTTTGAAGCTGCGCATCTTCTTCGTACGATTCCTTCAAGTTATGTAACCCAATCATATCCACTCGACATAGTGTTCAACAACACAACTCTCATGCTTAAAGAATCAACTACCTTGTTTGAGTACAAATGAAAACCTAGTTTATGGCATATGCTTGAGCACAAATGAATAACTTTTCCGACACTCAACATGTGCCTTTGGTTTAACTAGGTTTGACAGGTTCATGAACTTCAAAGCTTGGTGGTCTATATACAATATAAACTCCTTGGGCAAGAAATAGTGCCTTCACTTCTTAATGTTTGGACAATAGCGTAGAACACTTGATCATACATTGAATATTTCTAGTTTGCTTCATTCCACTTCTCTCTAGTTTATGCAATCATTCTTCCATCTCGACTCAACACTACACCAATTATTGTTTTTCATGCACCACAATCCACTTAGAACATTTTTCTTAAGTTTGGCAAGGCTAACACATGCTTCTCTTTGACCATCTTCAATAGCTCAAAAATTATTTGCAGTTTGGGATGTTCAATAGAACAATCCTTACTTCATGTGTATAGTCAATGTTGCACACACTTCACTAAAGTTTAGTTTAAATTTCCTATTGAAACTTCCTAAACCATGAGAGATCCTTCCCTCGATAGCACTCCTTGGTGTAAGCCATTATAATATTGCTTGGACTTTCTCTAGGTTCATTTTCATATGCTAGCTCCTTCTTAGGAATGGACATTTGTTCAAATTTATCAGCAGTTTCTCCTTCTTCAGCTAGTCTACAACCTTCTTAAGGCGTACAAATGCTCCTTTATTCTATTGAAAATTAGTATATCATCCAAACACTACCACAAATCTTCCTAGGAATGGCTTCAACACTACTTTCATCAACCTTGTAAATATACTAGGGGCATTGGTTAACCCAAAAGGAATTACTAACTATTCATACAATCCTTTCTTAGCCCTCGATGGAATCTTCCATTCATCTCCTCTTATTATGGTATGAAGGTATCCACCCTTCAAATCGAGTCTCGAGAAGTATTTTACTCCACTCAAACAGTTTAACAAATCATCCATTCTTGGAAATGGGAATCAATAGTGACAGTGTTTTTGTTGATAGCTCTTGAATCCATACACATTATCCATTCTCAATGCTCCTTAGGCATAAGCATTGTTGGACTGCACATAGACTCGACTTCTATAAATCCTGCCAACAAATTTGAACTTGTTCGGTCGATTTTTCTCTCATAAGTGCATTCATTATGTGCGGTGCCTTGATTGGTACACTTGTTCCAGGCATTGAATCCATCTGATGAGAAAAATTTCTCAATTGACAACAACCCACTAGGTAAGTATCGTACTCCAACTAATCAACCACTTTTCTTGGCATTTCCTTCTCTTCATCGTTCTTGTTTTGGGAAAATAGAAAGACAAAGCTTTGTTTTCTTTTCTACTTTCGAAAACTCTTTGTTAGAGGTAACAATTCAAATCTATTAACATCCTTTGTAATCTGAAAAGTATTCTTCCTTCCATAGTCTCCCCACCGGAACCGTGAAACTCGGTGATCAGGGTTGAAATGGATTCCAAACCTAAATATTTGAACTTCATAGTGCCGAAAAACACTTGAGATAGACAGAATGGGAGTTGCCACAAGCTTTCGAACTCAATTACAAAACTTTCTATTTTTAGTAGGTCCTATCTAGGAATGTTATTTTTAGTAAGTTTTCACCATTTTCTCTTTCTGATGTTTCTTGCTCATTTGGAGTGTTGTGAATGTTGAGGATTTACTATTTTTAGACATGCACAACCTTGTACACTTACTATTTTTAGAAAGGGGACTTACAGGGGCCAGTTTGCAGTGAAAACACTTTCAAATTTTTTTGTTTTGCTCTAGGACTCTCTACTCCAATCGTCTACGAGATCTCCGTAAATATGAAAAGGCAACTTTAGGGTTTTGAAATTTTCAGGTTGTTATTGTAAATAATACAGAGCATCAATGGGGTTGCTTTTACAATCAACTTAAAGGTGTTTTGGAGAGGAATGCACAGACAAAATTTTGTTGGAAACGGGTGCATGATTGAGGAGTTATGAGCAATTCTTTGTTTTTCTGGTTATGGAGGTCGATGAAATTTGAATAGCATGCCTGGTTAAAAATGGAGGTTGGGAGGATAGTTCAACAACACTTTTCAAAAAAATGACTAAGTGTTTTGGAGAGATGGAGAGTTATTTTAATTTCCATGTGATTTTTAACTCACCTGTGACCATAGCTGCCTAACTGGGGTTGGAGTGAGGTTGCACGCGGTGCAAATGGGCACAGAGGGGACACAGGGACACCAAAGTGCAATTTGCACCATATAGTGACAAGTGGCAGCCTCTAGTGCCTTGTGTGTGAGACACAAGGGCTGGGAATGAACACCAAAGGGCTAAGAGGTGGTTCTGTGGTGACCAGGGGCTGCATGGAGAAGGGGGTTGCACTTTTGTGTCCCCTTGTCCCTTTTGCACCTTGGGGGACAGAGGGGACAGCTGAGTGCAAAAAGTGCGACTTTGGGGTCAGCCATCATGAGGGGGACAAGTGACGGAGGCAAGTTGTGCAACCTAGGGGCAGAAGTGGTGAGGAGTAAGTGACGGAAGTTTAGCGTGATGGGGGGGTCGCACATTTGTGCCCCCCTTGTCCCCTTTGCACATTAGGGCATAGAGGGGGCAATTGAGTGTAAAAGTGTGACTTGGCCACTTTTGGAAAGCTGATATTACCCACTATGTCCAAATCGGGACACCAAGAGTGAAATTTCCACCCTAAGAGCATAGGAAAGTGTTTTGGGGTCAAACCTTATATGATTTTGACTCCAAAACACTTTCTGAGATCATTGGAACCATTATTAGGATCCAATTCTGCCAGCAATTTCAATTTTTGGGCATATTTCATCTTTGGCCGAAAGGAGCAGTTGTATTCAAAATTACCTCTGGAAATCTTCGAGTCTTGGAACAAAGTTCATGTTTTCTATCTTGTAGAGGATTCCAAGAGATTTCCGACGATTTGTTTGCCTTCTAACTCCCTCCGGAACTCTCAGAATCATCCGGAGAAGTCAACTTTCACCATTGGAGCTTTCATTCCTTACACCCAAAATTACCCGATGTGGCACAAGTTGTTCCTGAATCAAATTTCTTCCACCAAATTTTCCTAAACTGCCTTGGACACCTTCAATGTTCTCCGGCATCACCCTCAAATGATTTAGATTTTCCTTGTAGGCTTCCAGAAGGCGTTTACTTAGGTGCAAAAATGGTTAAAAATGACCTTTTTAAGTCTCTGGGGGAAGTTGTCGTTCATTGAATCTTAACGAGTTCATCAATCACATTAGGCACTCTTCCCTACACGCTGAAACATATTTAAAAATCTTGTTAGCACTTTCCTCTGAGCCTAAGTGAGGGTGGAACTAAGGGCAGGCTAGCCAAAGGAAGGGTTCACAGTGACTAGGAAACAAAATTTTCAATTATGGGCTTAGTTGTCATGATCAAAAGTTTCAATTTTCATGTTGAACATTTTGCATGACAACACATACCAGCACTCATAAGTTCTGATCCGAACCAAATTTTGAAGAGATTAGTTTGGGGCAGCTTGGAAGCATCTTTTGGAGGCCAAGGTAATCATTATGACAGCAATCCAAAAGAGGTGAGCATAAGTGTTGGCATGCATTGCTTATATCTTGTGTTGGAATTCAAGGATAAAGGGAAAGAGGCAATACTTCAAGGTAGAGTGAATGGAGTTCCAAGCATGGCTACCGCACCAAGAAGATGGAGGAATTTCCAGTTTGTTACCTCTGTTATAGTATTTTTAGCTAATACGGGGCAATTTCCAGCCTTTACACCTTTAAGTTGTGCAAGAGGAAACCAGTTCTACTACTATTACACCATAGACATGTTGTTGGGGCAGTTGTTATCAGTCATGAACAACTTCCAGTGGGCACACTTTAGGGGAGCTTTTGGGATGGAAGAAGTGGGAGAAAGGGCTCGGCTGAAGGGAATCATCATCACAGCCAATAGGGTACCCAGTTGGGTAAAATCTCAAGTGAGTTATGACTGTCTTGACTTATTTCCAGCCCTCACACAATGTATTTTGAACTCTACTTGGGAAGGTGTTCATTGCAACCCCTCTAAGGAAGCCATAGGATCTTGCAAGTTGGATCACGAAGCTCAAATGAGTGTCCCAGATTCTCCATCACATGGGAAGAACCAAGGTGTGCAACAAAAGCACAATGGTAAGTTTATATGGCAGCTATGGGTCTTGTGTGGGCTCGGGAATATTTTCATGCAATGTCAAATAGAGGAAGAGCATTGTGAGAATGAATTGCATCCACTCATGATTGCCGGATTGTCTCCTACGATGCAAGGGTCATTCATAATCATTGTGGAGAATGGAGTTGGGAGTTGTATTGATTGGCAGGAGTTATCCCACTTAACAAGTACATGATCTAGATTACATGGGCATTTCAGTTTGATTCATCACCTTGGTATGGTGATACTTGAGCACCTTGGTATTTGCAAGCCAGCCTTGATTGAGGACAAGCAAATTTGGGAATACTTTGTAATGTCCCCTTTTCTAAATTAGAAATACTTAATAATATTTTTAAGTTGAGCCTAGATAACTCTCTATTTATGGGCAACTTAATAATATTATTATTAAAAATAAAATGTATTTTTAAATACTAAAGCAAAAAGAAGACCCTTAGCCTATTTTCATTATTTTCAGTCGGCTAAAAGGGGGAAAGGAAGGAAGTAAATTAATAATTTAATTTTAAGTGCTAAAGTAATTTTAATTATTGGCACTTTAATTAAATTATTAAAAAGAGGGAAAAGTGCATTTAATTAATTATTTTTAAATGCCCAAGTGGAGCGACCCAAAAGGAGAACTAAAAAGGGGAAAAGTAAATGTTAAAAAAATAAAGGGTCCCATATGGTGCGCTCCACAAGGAAAAAGAAAGAAAAGGCTATAAAGGCAAATGTTGGGGCTCATTGTAAGGAATCATCTAGTGAATTTGATACTTCTCTTTGGAAATTGGAGCATTGAGCTCTCATTTTCAGCCTTTGAGGACGAAAACACTCATTGGATCCTATTGGGGACAAAACCCTCAATAGTCACAACACTTGGGGAAGAAAACCCTCAGTAGTCACAACACTTGGGGATGAAAACCTTCATTTGTTACATTGGTGGCTTCATCCAAGAGTCACAAGTGAGCTTAAAATTCAGAATTTCGAACGGCAAGGGTTTCCATCCATGCTAGGGCATGCTTTTTTGGGGCTGCCACATTCATTTCCAACTTAGGGATCCATTTGGAGATTTTGGGACAACATTTCAAGGGGTTTTTGTGGTTGGAAAAATCTGATCTTAATTTTGTTTGATAGCTGCCATTTTTGTGGTCATTTTGAGCTATCATTTGCATTTTATCTCCAAGTATTTTTGAAGATATGGATTTTTGAAATTTCTATTGTTTTTGAGCAATAATTAATTCCAACAATCTGTATTTTGTTGTTGAAGCATTTATTTTGCATGATTTCATCAAGGGTTTCGTGTTGTTTATGTATTTTTGAAGATTTGTGCATCGGAAATACTCATTGTTGTATGGAGACACGTCTCCCATCCCTCAGGATGTTTCTCCCGTACGGGCATGTGCTCTAGTACGGGAGACGATACGAAGACGCCTCCCATACACGGGAACTTTTGTTTAACGTCTCCTCTCATTTCTTGTTGAAAAACAAACGTCTCTCTCGTCTAAAAGCCCTATAAAACATTGTTCAAACCCTAAAACGCAGCATTTTACGCGTTAAATATGTTCTCCGTGCTTGCTTGATCATTCATTCGCTGCCACATCTGCATTTTCCAATGGAAGTTTACATTTGCCATTGAAGGAGGTCTCGCATTTTCCATTGAAGGAGGTCAATTTAGTGTTGTTGTTGAAGCCAGGGATTTATCTATGCTCTGCAAAATTGATATTTTTCAGTTTATTTAATGTTGAACCCTATCGTCATTGCCACCTATATACTTGCATTTTTTAAGGGCAAAGCCCTCTCACCACCACTATATTATTATTAATTTTTAATAAGGCAAAGCCATGTTGTAGCCGTTGTGTATGCCCTTGCTTCCAAGCTTTACCTTTTCTAAAACATGGTTGCAGCTTTGTTTTTAGACTTTAGGTTTAACCTTTTAAGTTTATCTTTTTTAGTTTTTGACTTTAAAGTTTAGCTTTGCCTTACTTGTTTTTCATTTTAATTTTTATTTTTAGACTTTAGTTATAATTTTCTATTTGTTAATCATGAGATGAATTCATATTTTTATATTACTTTTAATGTTTTACTTTTTTAATTTTAGTTTTAAATGTTAGCTTTATGTTTTTTAATTTTAGTTTTTATTTTTTGACTTTAGTTATAATTTTCTATTTTTTAATCAATAGATGTATTCGTATTTTTAATTTTACTTTTAAATTTTAACAGTTTAGGTTTCAACTTTTTAAGATTTAATTTTTATTTGTATAAATTATATATTTAGATTTAGACTATATTATTTAAATTTTTATTATTTAATGTTTAAACTTTAAACTTTAATTATATAATTATGATATTTGTTTTGCATTTTGTATTTTTTTCGTTGATATATTTTTTAATAATAAATTGGTTTTTTTTAATTTTTTAAATATTTAATGTTTATTTTTTTAATTTACAATATTATTTCAATTCTATTTCTAATTTTTTATTTTATTTTCATTCAAGATGTCGGGAGGAGGGAAAGGACTAAAACCACTTTGGAACTATTGTAACTCTGTTTGTAAAGGGATTGTCGATGTACCGTAGATATCACTGTAATATTTATGGGAAGTGCTTTCAAGTCACTTACACAAGGGTGAAAGCCCACTTTTCCCGTATACCGGGAAACGGGTTAACCCTTCTATGAATGAGGTAGAGCGGTATGAAGCTATGAGGGTGCAAGAACGTGGTGAAGGAAAAGTGACTTCCTTAAGCTCTCACGCTTCGACCACAAATCGCACGCAAAGTCATCCTATCAGAGGTTCCGGGCCAGAAATAGAATCAGAGCTAGGTGTGTCTTCTAGACATGTCACAGATGGTGAGGGGTCTTCTCATAAGAGACCACATGGGTGGTTCAAACCCCATTGAAACATGTTCGATGTGCATGGTCGAGATGCAGTTGATGCAGCGATTGCACAATTTTTCTATGTGAATGGAATACCATTCAATGTTGCTCGCTCACCTTATTATGAGGAGATGGTTTGTGCAATCAACAAAGGGCCAACAGGATATAAACCACCTAGATATGAGAAGCTCCGCACGACAATTATTGACAAAGAGAAAAAAAGGATAGAGCAACAAATTGCACCAGTCAAAAGAGTGTGGTCTATAGAAGGATGTAGTATAGTGATGGACGGTTGGACTAATACTTAAAATCATCCACTTCTGAACATTATGGTAACTTGCTCTAAAGGTCCTTATTTTAAGGCAATTGATTGTTCGGGGTAAGAGAAAAATGTAGAGTTCCTTGAGAAACAACTATGTGATGCAATCAAGGAGGTGAGGGCATCACATATTGTCCAAGCTATTATAGATGTTACCCCGGTCTGTAAAGCAGTTGGCTTGTTGGTGCAAAAGAAATAAAAACATATATTTTGGACACCATGTTGTGTTCATGCAGTGAACAATGCACTCAAAGACATTGGCAGGTTTCAGTGGATTTCTAATGTTATTGAAAAGGGTAGAAAAATCCAAATGTTCATATGCAATCATCACCAAACACAAGCTATTTATCGGAGATATGCTAAGGTTGAGCTTCTCAAACTTGCAAACACATGATTTGCATCTTTCTTCATCCTTCTTGATCGTCTTTATGTTGTCAAAGGGGCCTTATGTTCCACTATTGTTAGTGATGCATGGGCAGCTTGGAGACAGTCTACATCGAGACTGCGGTTGAAGTGAGGAAGATGGTCCTTGATGACCTTTTTTGGGCTGATGTGAAATTTTTGTTGACTTCATTCAACCCATTTGTGAGGTAATCCGCTTTGTTGATTTAGACAAGCCATGTTTGGGAGAAGTTTATGAAGAAATTGATTCTATGTGTGAAAGAATAAGAAAAATCACAGATTCAAAGGATCCTTCTCTATATCCTTTGATTAAGGAAAAGGTACATGGAAGATGGAACAAGCTTAACACACCTCTACATTGTGTTGCTTATGCTTTAAATCCAAAGTGGTATGATATAGAAGTCACCAATAAAAGGGCTCCATATGAGGACAAAGAAGTGATGAAAGAATTTTGGGTTGCAGTGAAAAAGATTTATGGTCAACGAGAGGAAGCTTCTCTATTATTAGGACTTAGTGGAATGTGTTTTCACGTGGCCATGATCAGTTTTCTACAGTGGAAGTTCTCTATGATATGTGTGCGAAGAAAGACCCAATAGAGTGGTGGTGGAGCCATGGCAGTGAAGCACCTGAATAGCAATCATTTGCAATAAGATTACTCTCATAAGTATCTAGTTCTTCATCTTGTGAGAGGAATTGGAGTACTTGCGGTTTCATTCATTCATTGAAGACGAACAAATTAGGGTCAAAGAAGGCAGAGAACCTCGTCTACATTCATAGCACGCTTCGTCTTCTTACTCGTGTAGACCTAGGGTACAAAGAGGGTCCTTCAACAAAATGGGACCAAATTCCACTTGATGCAGCAACAGACGTAGAGGATGATGTGCTCGAGGCAAATGGTCTCAATGATTTTCCCCCTATTATATTGCCTACAGAGGAGCCACAACTTGAGAGTGATGAGTATCTAGAGAGCATCCTAGCGAGAGGATCTAGAGGACATAATTAATGTGACAATTGACCCCTTTGTATCAGATGATATATGATTCAGGTTCACATTTGGGATTTTTGTTTTTAGTGTCTATTTGTTTGCATTTTGGTGTTACAATGTACTCTTCCCACAATATGTGAGATATCAAATATCAATAGAATTACTCATCTTTTGTCGACATTTGATTTCCTTACTTCAAAAAGTATAGTTATTTTTAAATTTCAATGCATTTTGATTCTAAATAAATTAATAATGTACAATAGTATTTTTCTAATTATTTCATATATATAGATATATATACATATATACATATAGATATAGATATATATACATATATACATATATATATATATATATACATAAATTGTCATCTCCCGTACCCATCTCCCAATTTTACGAAAAGCGGTACTTGCATTCGTCTCCACGTACCCGTACCCATCTCCACATACCCGTACCCATCTCCCGATAACAATGGAAATACTAGAATCTGAATTTTACATAGGTCGCTTAGGGTTTTGGGGACCTACAATGGGTTTCTGCCTAATTTTTGCATCAAATCAAATTGCTATCGTAAAAATCATATTTATACAGTGGGCTTCCATAGATTGAAGCAATATTCCATTAGAGTTTTGGGGAAAATCCAAATTCCTCAAATTTGAGCCCAACAGAGACATTACACACAAGACCACAATAGTCTATGGGACCACAAAGTAACATAAGCAATATGATGAAGTTTACAAAGTGGTGATGTTCCTCGACAAGCCCACAAGCAAAACACTAGCTTCCTTTTGAACACTAGTTTCTAAAGTTTTATCAAGAATTATCCCATATTTTTCAATCTCGCCTCTTGAAAGAGGTCAAGCATAGAATTAACTCTTGAGATATCGCCATATTTTCCCCGATATAACCATATGCAATGCAATCCGTAATAAAGTACTATTCTGTCCCCACCACGCAAGTACAAAATAAAAATACTTTCCTCAATTCTTCCTTTTGTGGTGTCCCTATTCTAATTTCACATCTGAGTTGGTGCAAGCCAATCCTCAATTGGGTAATGATCATCTCTGCCGTCCATTTGATTTCTGTCCTCATATAGGATTTTTGATGATGTTTATATGTGTGATTGAACCTGTTGAGGTAGTATTGGTGCTTCCCCCCAAGCTGCTTACTCTGCACGTTTAACCTGAATTTTTCTTCTTAAATATTCTTTGATTTTTTTATTAATGTTTGTGCATTTGTGTAAATGAATGTCCCACTTCTTCATCCACTTCTTGTTTTGCTTCATCCAATAACTTTTTCTTCTGTTTCACTCTTTTCTCCTACTATTACTCTAGGCCATCTATCATTAGTCTTCATACCTTTTGATTTCTTCAAGTAGCCTAGTAAGTGATTCATTACTGCTGCCTCCAAGGGAAAGGTGCATGTATCTACTAATAGGATCTCACATGTACAAAAGAACCTATGTGATTAGGAATAGTCCGCATCATCATCGGATTGCATGAATGATAAATAGATGGCTTAGTTAAGAAACACACACACACAACTAAAAATATTTAGAGTCATACAGCCTATCCTGCAAAGACAGAAGAAACTCTGGTTGTGAGGATTATAATGTTATTGGTTGCAAACTATGAGTAGATTGCATAGTAATTTCAAATTATGCATGAGACTTCTATAAAACTACTAAAATGTCCTCTTTCAAACTATCCATGGGCTTTCAAATGTAATTGTATTCTTCTATGCTCTTTTTTCCTCTACTGTTTGACAAATCAGGAACAGATTTTGTTGGTCCAATGACTATGGCCTCTAATAAAGGATACAGGTAGACAGTTTAAAGCAACAAGAATTAAGGAAATGTGACTTTCATAAATCTAGCATTTCACTTCACTCAAGAACCTTGTTATTTAAAAGACTTTATCCATAACAGTTGAACATAATGATCGAAAAAGGTTGCTCCTAAAAAAAAAGGCAAATAATTATAGATATATTTAAAATTTATATGATAGAATGGCAGAAATAGTCAGATGAGACAAGGACCTCTGTGATCGCTTGAAAAAATTGTAAGCAGTCCTACACCATATGAAAAAATGAAGGTAAGAACCTTATTTTTCAATAGAAATGAAATGTGACCACTTAAAACTAAATCTGCTTTAGGGCTAAAAGCTTAAATAATGCACTAACATAAAGATCAGTATAATTTTCTAAATTAGAAAGAAAGCACTTGTCCAATCATTGGTTCAAGATTGCTCAAAACAATTGATGAATTTTACAAAAGGAAAAAGACTATGCCAAGTAAACTGAATTGCAAATAGCTATGCCCTTGAGAATTAGTACAAATATTGTTAGTGGAGCTCTAAAACATAACACTGTTACTTCACCTCAAATGTTTGAGGAAAATTCATTGAAATGAACTTTTGTTGATATAAAACAAGAAACTTGTGAGCAAACCAGGAAGCAATCAACTTATCAGCACTCTAGAAAACAAAAATTTAAAATTTCTAAGGACAAAAAAGTGACAGTTCCTTTTCATTGGGTTATGCTTTCTCCAAATGTTAGTTTTCATTTCTACCCCTTTTCTCATTTAGTGTTTATCTTGTTTGTAAATTGGCCTCAGATACTTTTAGTTCTAATTTATGAATTTCTATACGAATAGCGCTTAAAACTTATGTGACTTGTGCGAAATGATTCCCGATATTAAAACTAGTAAGCTTGCAAATACACAATTATAATGGAAATTCGCACGTGTTGATGTTATTGGATGTTATAGGAATAAGGAATTTCCAAGCTCCACAAAGCTCAACAAATTAAGACACTATAAGCAAGGCAAATTATCCACCTTTTATAAGCTTTCACAGAAAGAAATTCACGTTTCAAAACTGTAGAGATCTAGGTGTAGATTGCATTGGTCATTACAACCAAGTTTGTAAACAAAAGAGAAAATGAGGATATGAATTGACATCCAAGAACAACCAAGATTCTGCACACCACACATTGTCGTGTAATCTTGGTGCGAAACCAAATCTTAAGTAATAAGCAATAAAAATACGCTCTCTCTGTAATTATGAATGTGTATGTAAATTTACTTTCTTTCCTTCTTCAATTCTTGAAAAGAGAGCTCACCTGCCCATATAGACCCCATCCAAATGTCAATAATGCTCCCGCATCTGCACGAATTGGCAGTTTACAATTCAGAAAAGCTAAATCATGAAGCAAATTTTTACTAGGAACAAGAATCTGTCACTGCATTTTGAATATCCTTTCTAGTTATAATGATTGAAAAAGCAGACAACAAAGTAAGTTCAAAGTTTCCATAGCCTATTCATTTGATGGGACCCCTTTTGAGCAAAACAGACTAAAAATGGCTAGTCAGTGAGAACTGATCTCAGGTCTTTGTACATTTGAAGTACATTGAGAAAGAAAAGTTACTATGGATGGTACAAAAGCATGTTTATTCTTATCTTCGGGTTATTATAGCTTATCTATGGTGTATATAATACCTCAAAAGAGGTCAATTTATGGACAATAGTAACCTTTGAAATCTGAAAGTAATCAGAGAGAGATGTTTAGCCATTTCTAAAATTTGTGCTGCACTGCATGGGAACACAGCTTGTGCAATATACCAAGCTGTAGAAAAATCAAAGCACCATCTTGATTCTATATAATGAGCAACTTCTATAAATTCAGAAAAATATTTGACATTATCTTACTCATTATCTCATAGAAAATTATTGCATTTACTATGCAAATTGATGCGCACCTCTGCTTCTTTAGCTTCTCAGCCCACTCCCCCTTACTGATAGGTTTCCTGTGCTAAATAGATTCTGTAGTTATTAAACATTTTCTACAGTTTACAAACAGATCATTTGTTTTAGCCATTTTGAGCTCAAGATTTTTTTATTATCATTGAATTATCTGCTTTTAAAGAGACTGGATGCATAGTTGAACTTTCAGTAGCTTGGTCTTTCACTAAATTTCTTCTCTCTAACAGATGTTATAGAAACAACTGATAAATAAGTTATTTTCCGATGGCCTTCTTTGAGTGACATTCGTTGCTTATCAGGGGAATGATTGGGTGAGGATAAAATTAAGTAGATTTTGAATTTGAAGAAAAATTGAGATTTCAACCATATAAGAGTAAGCATACTAAAAGTATGAGCCAAGTTGGTTCTCTTGAACTCCATGAGATATTCTCTACCAATATTACTCCTTATTTGCTTAATTTTGGTTATTGATGTGTTCCTCCTACACTTTATTTTGGAAGATGGATCCTTCATCTTCTTCTAGAGGGATACAACATTAGTATGTTTGTTAAAATTTGATTGGAACTTCTGGATCTTGCAAGACCTTGAAAGGGATAGATAGATTCTCTTCAACTATGTCCTTCATTCAATTTGATAATGATTGTGAAAGAAGATACATTTCTTAATGGACACCAAAAGAAAAAAAAGCAATCCTGAAAGATCCCCAATGTCTCTCCCTGACACTTTGATGAATTTTAAACCAAATAAAAACAGCAACTACAGATTTATGGATGTTATGGCAATTACCCTAATGCAGATCTGAATTTAATTAAGAAAATGCGACTAGGGTTTGAGCTGGATCTCAATGCAAATAACACTAAAAATTATATTGTCAATCCCAAATGATTACTGGTATTTTTAGACATCAAATCATGCAAAAACCAGAATTTATTGCAGCCAAAACAACCCAGAAATCAGATCTGAAATCTGATTATTAATCTGCCTGAAACCCTCAAAATAACACTTCAGATAAATGTAAAATTACAGCGATCTGGTTTACAATAATATGGAGAATATTTGACAAATATTTTTGAAGGAAATACCTCTTGAAATGTTGCCAAAACCATCCACAATAAGTCGACCCAACTGCTGTCATAAACCACTGAAAAACACCTTCACAAACACTGCTGAAATTAACCTGGAAATCTGAATAAGAACGTTGGAAATTTCTGAGTGAAATCCCCTCTCAATCCCTTGGGGTTTTCTGAAAATAAGAACGTTGACACGTCCGGGGCGTCCCGGGCGTCCGACGAAATTTCTAAGTGAAATCCCCTCTCGTTGAATCCTTTGGGGTTTTCGGCGTCCGTCAAGAGGTTTAATTTATTCCATTTTTTCATTTTGGTGAAAAATCACGGGTTTCCATTTTTGGAAAGGGTCCGGGAAGATGTAGCGCAAAACTTAGAATTTTCATTCTGATGTCGTTTTCTCTAAAGTGCATATTTTCTTGAGCTCTATGCATTGATGCTATTTTTCTTATTTTCATAAAATGCAAACCAAGCAACTTCTGATAATAAAAGAATCATTATTAAGGAATGTATTTGATGTTTATGTTCTTTCACCTTATTTAAATCTCAAATGGTTTTAAGTTATTTATATAATTTAGTCACTATATCTTTATATTTTAAATATTTATATATTTTTAATTACCCCCGCCGTCCCCAAAATTTAGAAATTTTTGCCACCAAACCCACCTCTAACCAGCCAATCACATTCTTTTTTTCCCTATGGGTTTCCGTCCTCGGATTTCTTTCCTCTTAACAATGCAAAATCGATAATAAAAATGATGTCACATTTCCCTATTTATGGAAAAACTCCCCAACCACCACCTCTAAACCAGCCAATCACATTCTTTCTTTTCCCTATGCTGGCATTTTTCCCTATGGCCTTAATGACACATTTCCCTATTTATGACTCCCATAGGCAAGTCGCACTTTTCCTCCTCTAATACAATTAATTTTAATTGTATTTTGATATTGACATTTTTAATTTATTAATAAGCTTTATTATTTATTATATGTGCAACTTATAATGTTATTTTAAAAACATGAGCACAATATAATAAAATAATAAAAACTTAGTCACCCTAGAAACCTCCTTTGGCCGTCGGGTAGACAAAAAGGGCCAAAGGTCTTCATCCAAGCTCATTCGGAAAGAGGGGACATTACAAATCCACCTTAAAAATTGGTCTTTTTCTTCCTTTTCTTAAGTCACTTTATACCAGAAGTTTGTTTTTCCAATGCATTTGTTTCCTATTCTCATAAGTTTTAGTTCTTTTTAGTATTGTAGCCCTATCTGCTGCTGAAAAACAATGGAGTATTTTCAATCTTATAATTATATCTATATGTAAATTGCTTGCTTGAACAAGCATTATGAAATGATGAAAAAGAACATTTTTAAAATAATTTGTATCAATGAATAAGGAAATTCAGCCTATTGAGAATATATCAATTTGATTTAATATGATCCATTGAATTGGTTCTTTAATTGGCATTAAAATATTATGCATTTAAGAGAACTCAAACCTCCATCTTTATTTAGCACACGATTTTGAGTCTCAAATATCTACCATTTCACCATCACGGCATCCCAAAAGTGAATTCTATTTCATGAATAAAATATCCATCAATATTGTGGGATTCATATTTATCCGCGATATAGGTCTAGGTCTAAGATATCATATCATCCAATTCTTTTTATTTTCATTGTCGGAGGGTATTTCATATTAACTCATATAATTTATGTATGATCGAACATTTTTCCTTTTTGAATCAATTGAAGCAATGTGTGAATATGCTACCCAAAAAGCGATATCTTAACAACAGGTTTGATACTATGTTGACATATCCTTACACCTTAATAGAAAGGAATGACGCACATCATAGTCGAGTCATACATGTTGAATAGGCTATATTTTCATGAATTTGTATGGTACATGGATTCTTTTATTTTTTTCTTGCTAATTGAAAGGGAATTCAATGAATAATCGGTACAAGTAAAGACAAGTTATGAGAACAAGAAAAGCTAGTCATCTGAGATAGCAAAGTTACCAAGGTAGTGAAATAGGATATGAAAAATCATGCCAATATACAAGCTGTGACTAGAAAAAGTAAAAAGAGTACAGTCTACAAAAGAAGTAAAAAAAGAAAAGATTGAATCCAATCAAAGAATGTTGAGGCTTGAGTTAAATGCATAGGCTCACGAGAATTAGTGCAAATTTCCATGATCAATAAGAAAACTCCACACCATAAATAAAGAAAAAAGAGTACAATCTACACAAGAAACAACCAAAGAAAAGATTGAATCCAATCAAAGAAATGGTGAGGCTTGAGTTAAAAGAACATGCTTTGAGAATCAATGCAAAGTTTGATGACAATAGAAAGAAAACTCCAGACCAGCAATTGATCAAAAAAGAATGAAATCATATGGGGAGTGCCTTATAGAGCATCCAAACACAATATACTCAACATAGAAGGGAGCAAAAGATGAATGTGAGCCAGTTAATAAAGGTAGAGGCACGGCCATTTATTCCTGCATCTATTCCTAAGATGATTCCCGGAGAGAACACTCTATAGCCTACATCACGACATGTATCCCAAAGGTATACGCCAAAGGTAATGTGATGGTCCCAATATTTAGCTATCAACTTTCCCCAACAGAAAAAAACACAATTTAGAAGGCCCATAGAAGGTGGAATTTACTCACCAAACCTTAAATGGGAGGCATTTAATCACCATTTCTCCTATACACAACTAATATCCTAAGCAAGACTCATCCTCAAAAATCGGAGATCCAACATCCCAACCCAATGCAACGTCAAAAATGGTGCAAACTAACCACAATACGCTTTGTCATGGCACACTTAATTGGATTATGATTAATCTAAATAGCATCCTATCTATGACTAAAGAGTATGACTCACAACTCTTGTAGAAGATCGTGCTCGCTCAACAACTTTAGAAACCATATTGCCTCTTATGCTACATACAACGCCTCTTTGTACTCTACCTTAGTATTGACAATGCGCATCGCCTTTTGCTTCTTAAATGACCATGTAATTGAATCCATTCCAATATAATACACAAAGAGAGAAGTAGATAGTTGTGCATCCACATCATCCATCCAATTCGAATCTATAGAACCCACTATGCATTCACTACCACCTCTAGAGCACATGATCCCCAATTGAGAAGTACTCTAAATATACCTCAATATATGCTTGGACACCTCCCAAAGGATCTCTCGGACCCTACGTGTATCTACACACCACCAAATAAGAAAATATTTGGTCGAGTATAAGAACAAGACCCCCACATGCTACATGCACATAGTAGCATTGACTTGAGTATAGTACATTGATCATAAAATAGATTGCTGATTGATATGGGGTAGATGATGATTAGTACTTGTCCATGTCAAAATTCTTCAACAATTCAAGGACATGCTTAGGCTATGAGATAAACCCATCCTCCAAATATAATACTTGTATCCCGAGAAATTAATGCAAGAAGCCAAGTTGGTTATCTCAAAATTCTTCTTATATTCATCCTTAAAAACTTGTACCAAAAAAGAAATATTTCCAGGAATAACCAAATCATCTACATAAAGCACCACAATTAAAATTTGACCACCAACATGCCTTACATTTATGATCAATGCAACAGCTAACGAAGCCATAAGATAGAAATAACTTGCCTCATATAGACATTATGATCAACCTCACATCTAGGGAAGCCACAAGATGAAAGAACCTATCTATTTTTTAGACCACGTCCAAAGGGCACGCTTGACCTATAGAGAGACTTCTTGCAACTATATACAAGCACAAAATCACCATGCTTCGTAATGTCCCCTTCTAGGAATTAACACAAATCTGATCACACACAGCTGTAAATAATTAATTTCCAAACCCCAACTGCTGCAAACTTCAAAAATTAATTCCCGCTTAACCGTTCATGCAAAAATCTTCAAACTTTGGATTTTGGGTCACAAAAATATGAAGAACAATATGCAAAAATCAGATTTCGCACAGCCAACCCGAAACCCTAATTTTGACCTAAAAAGTAGGTCGCCCAGCACTTTTAGGGCACAAAAACTCCTCCAAAAATTATGAAATCAATTTATCCTTATTCCTCCTAATTTATATAATCAAATGCAATATTAAATCAACCCCAAACTGCAGATCTGAAATAAATATTAATTTACCGTACCCAGAAAAGCCTGCAGACAGCTGAAATATTCTAAAATTGATATCTCACTCAAAACTCAATATTTCTTCACCAAATAAAATGCAAATTGTTCTATAAATTAAGATCTTTCCAAAGAACTAAAGATCTGAATTTTTGACAGTCAAAAACCCTCCAAAACAGCCCCCAAAATCCTCAATCCAGTCGTTAGGGTTGGAATAAGTTTACTGCATTAAAAATCAGATTGTAAAACACCCAACAATCATCAATAACATCCAAATATCCTCCTCAAATAAATGCGCCACTTATCCAAATAAGTCGCCAATGCTTGAAAGCATAAATCATACAAAGAACATACTTCAACACAAGATAAATCAACAAATGGAACAAGAGAGAATACTTCAATTGATCAAACCAGCTTACTAACTTCCCACGCAAGAGAGAGAGAGAAAACTTTAATGGGCATGCATCCCAACTCCAAGCATAGAGCATAAAATAAATATCGTCATAACATGAGTCTAACAATGATCCTAGCACTCCTTTTATAAGCAAGGAGGCACAAAATTTGAAATCCCTAGGAGAGGGAAATTATTAAATAAAAATAGTTTATTTTCCCTAGGTGTGGCATCCCCTTTTAAAAAGGGTGATTTTAATATTTAAAAGCCACCTAAATATTATTTAATTAATTCCCCTTTTTAATTTGCATTTTGGGAATTTAATTAAATAATTACTTGCTCCATAAATATTAAATAAATATTGCTTTATAATGTCAAATGATTAAAATCACTCCAAGCAATATTATATAATTATTTAATATAATTTTCCCCTTGCAACATCCCTAAAGCCCACGGGGAATGATAGGCTAAGGGTCTTCAAAAATGGGGACATTACTGACTTCTCATAACATGGTGGATAATCCATGTAAATCTCCTCCTAGTGATCTCCATTGATAAATATACACACTTTGCATCCATCTCATGCACCTCCCATATAAATTTTGTTGTGATAGAAAAACGATACTAAAGTAGAAGTCTCCCAATAATCAATGCCCTTAGAAATGTAGTTGGGAATGAGGGAACTAAATAAACGACAGACCTACTCTTGCAATGGGACTCACGCTCACCCTCAAATGGAAAAACACAAACTCGAGCATAACCATAGATTCAAACATGCTCGTCTTTTTTGAATAAAACATGTTACAAAGATTCATACATGTAAACTCACACCCTTTGGCATTAACAAGCTTGTTGGAACATTATATGAAGAAGATCCATCCATCTCTCAATCCCTCACGGACTCGATACAATCTCACTCAAGTTTAGACCAGAACCAACCCCAAACTCCAACCCTAACTTTGTACTTGCTTACCAAAGTAACTCCTCTAAGAATTCGAACTCAAGTGACATCTCTGGCATTCTAGAGTGTCATTTCTAATTCCCAAGAACATTAGATATGATCACAAATAGAATCCCAATCATTCTAGACCATCACTTTTGTTTTACATTCCTCACAAGTGAAACTACCGCTTTAAATAGTGTCGGTTGCATAACCACCGCAAAAATCCATTTTATCCCTTCAACAAACACAAGCACTTGCTAGACTTTTTTTCTTGCTATGAAACTCAACCAAAACACTTGGAACCCTATTGATGCATGAAATCGATGTTACTCAACGTACTTGTTGCTCTTGAAGTGTTGGAATGCCAATTCTTCCCATGGATAATTTCACCATGTCAAAACAACAAAAGGACCGACCAATCCACATGAACACAAACCTACTTTTTTTTAATTGATGCAAGATTGCTTACACCCCTTGGATGCTCCTACATGAAATATCTAGGGTAGGAAAATTGTCCACCGCTCACAAATGTAAGGTGAGTGATTGAACAAATCTCTTGGTCAATGACCGCATGAGTGTCTCCTTCCACCTTGTTAGGTACCTATGAAGTTTTTCAATTTGTCATTTTTCTCCATTTCTAGCAAGTTGTTGATCCATAAGCATCCTACTCAACATAGCTTTGATCACCCTTCTCTTCACCTTAGCCACTTCTTGGGGATAATAAACCATCGACCTCCTCCAATATGTTATTTTTCTCATCTTCCATCCTCTTGCGGGCTTTGACCCACCACTATTTGTCTGCCACCAACAATTGTATTCAGCACCATTATTTCTCAAGTATTCATTGGTTTTGAACCAACCCCTCTTCCTCCAACAAAGGCAAGCAACTCCCGCTTTCCTTCCTCTTCTAGCTCACACCATTCTTCTTTCCAACCACATACTTCTTTCTCCCAAGAGTATGCCTCATCCTCAACTTCTTCCCTCATGGATTTCTTGTCCAAGAATCCATCATCCCTGACAACCATATAACATGCTTAGACTCTGAGGCCTATTCATTTGACATCTTCTTCATGGCATTCTCCTCTTCTCTTAAAGCATCCACTCATACCCGTAACAAAATTAGCGAACCAAGCATTTATAGAATCAACCATTCTCATGGGCATTAGCCCATTCAACACCACCATTGTTGTAATATCACTCTTCAACAACTCTTCAAATGCAACTTGTCTTTGCGTTCTCGACCTCTCTCCATTCAACTGCTGCAATAAATATGCAATACGTAGTATCATGAAAATTTGGCATTCTCATATGCAATTTATCCAATGTCTCTCTACTTCAAAGAAACTCCCTCTCATCCACTCAATGCTTCCTTCAAATCAGCACCTTGTGTATTCACTTGCACATCTTCTCTTCCATCTTCATGTCCTCTAAAAGACACAATTCAGCTGCAACACCATCCTCTTCCACACATGCTTTGGCTGATAACAACATCAGCTCCTCCATCTCATTCTCTTCTCCTCCTTTTCCTCCTCTCCTTATCTTCTTAGGCATCGAGCGTCAAATGCACAAATAATTTTGCACTCTTCTTGTCCATATCAAAACAATGTAGCTCTTGACTCATAAGAGCCTCTTCTTCAACTCCTATGTGGGCTGCTCCCACATATGTACCACCATGTTCTTCCTTCATTCTTCTTGGTAGAAACATATCCACATCTCCACCTTTGCCTCTATGCCACAAGTGACATCCCTCCTCTTCTATCATCTCTCCTTCTTCATGTGTCTCTAATGCTTGTAGAAACATCTCTTCAATCTCGATTTCGCCATCCTCTGTCATCTTCTTCAAAGCTGGAACTACACATAGATCAACTATATTATGTATATCAAAAGATCACTCAAACATTCCTTGTGTCTCTTCACCATGCCCCATAGGCACGTTGTCCAACTCTTCACCATTACTTGCATTCTTCTCATAGCTTGTAGTCATATGATGGATTATCAAATGTCCATTCTCAGCAACCTCTACCACTTCCATGTCACCATTGTTTTCTTTATTTTCCGCCCTACTTCACATAAAGGGTCTTCAACTGAACTCTCATCGCATGCATTCAATAGCACTTCCTTCACTTTCACTAGTTCCTTCATGGAAACCTGAAACTGTTCTCAATTGTCCTCAGCCATCCTCCCCTACAAATATGAAAGTGAAAACTTGCTAATATTCTTTTCCAATGATATTTCTATCTCTTCCCTACATATTTTTATATGGGTTCAAGGTTTGGGACCTACTCTAGGTTTTGTTGATTGGACTCATATTGAGCGGGTCTAGACTCTCATGATTCAACATATGATCCTTGGCAAATAGATTGTTCCCCAGTGCCTCATCCAAGCTGAGTTTTCCACTCAGCCTCTGTGCCTTGAGACTATCTTCAGGGTTATTTTCTACATTCACAGACTTAAAACCATGGGGGACTCGCCTTTTGGCCGTGCAATGTATATGTACTTAGCATAATTTTCTTTAAAGAGGATTACAACTTTGGGCTTCAATAGACATCGATGTTGTTGGCATGTTGCTGGTATTTTGAGACTATTTGAAATATCCCTTGTAGGATATCACTCAAAATTCCCAAATTTATAAATTTTCAACAAACTGAAATTCTGATTTTTAGGACAGCAAGGTACAAAATATAGAATATTGAGCAGGTCTAAACTCTCATGATTCAGCATATGATCCATGGCAAACAGATTGTTCCCTAGTGCCTCGTCCAAGCTGAGTTTTCCGCTCAGACTCTGTGCCTTGAGACAATCTTCAGGGTTACTTTCTACATTCACAGACTTAAAACCATGGGGGACTCACCTTTTGGCCATGCAATGTATCTATACCTTAGCCTTATATTCTTTAAAGAGGATTACATCTTTGTGCTTCACTAGACATCAATGTTGTTGCCATGTTGCTGGTATTTTGAGACTATTTGAAATATCCCTTGTAGGATATCACTCAAAATTCCCAAATTTATAAATTTTCAACAAACTGAAATTCTGATTTTCAGGACAGCAAGGTACAGAAATATAGAATATTTTATTTCTTCCAAAATGTCCACTTACAAAAATACCCAGAAGCTTCAAAAACTTGGAAAAATATGGAGAACAATAAAGTATTGAGAAATAATTTTTAGCACACAGATCTGATTTTATTTATTTATTTTAAATACATAAACTGCCTTAAAACCCTAGTTTTTACAAACAGCTGAAATTGATCATATTATTTTCTGAATTTTGGACAGCAACAAGTACAAATTTTATAAAATAGATCCAACCTGGAAAAACCCGAAAAATACGGCACCAAACCCTAACAAAAACAACCTGCAAACTCCCAAAGGTGACGTCACCCTAGGAGAACAACCAGAAACACCACGGAATTCCTCTTGGAAGTTCACTATTGCTATCTCCAATGCCGGAAATGCTCTAATCTAGAAGTCTGTAGAAATATGAATCAACACCCTGGAAATCTCTGAAAACTCTGCAACCCTAAACTGAAAATCTGATCTGAATGAAGCCCCAAAATAGCAAGCTAGGGATGGATCTTTCACCACCGAAGAATGCTCTGCTAGCTAGGGATGGATCTCTCACCACCGAAGCTAGGGTTCCTGTAGAATCTCACCTCCACAAGCAAAGTCAAAAGCAAGCAGCCCACACAAAAGTAGAAGATATCATAATGTGTCTCTCCCCAAGCGACTCCTTTTATAATTTCCCTTTTGCCAAAAAGAAGCCCAAAACCCTAATCACCCCACATGGAGAGTCTTCATGTGTGTAATCGTCACTTAAAGTGACTTTATGTCACCTATGCCAAAAAGGTCCACTTAAGTGACCCCAACGAAGAATTAGAACATAAAGTACCATATATTCACCCATCACTTAAGTCATCGACTAAATATAACATAAAGTACCTTAGGGGAGCATCTCACAACCTTATTTCACTTAAGTCACCTCAAAGAACGTGTCCAACTCCAAAATATAACATATAAGTGAAATGAAGGTACAAACCACACCCAATAACCATCAATGTCACTAGCCCCTTGGGCATAACCAAGGCTAAGACAGATGAAAAGCCTCCTAGGCCATCTACTTGGAAATGGGGACATTACAGTCCTCCCTTCCCGAAAAATGCTTGACCCCAAGCATTATCTTGTCATGCTGCAGAAGTTGAATCCCACAAAGCAAGTTTCTCCACCTCATCCTACAATCAATCAAAATAATTGTTGCAAACTGAATACCACAAGGCAAGTCTCTCCACCTCACCCTGTAGTCACTCAATGATCGGTGGGATCCGAAGTAACCAAGACACCCTATGTAATCATCATGCTCTCCATGCCGAGTAGAGAGCAATGTTGCCCCTGAAGTAGTATGATGCCCACACCAACTCTCCACTGGTACCCACACTGAAACTACCAATCATTCAATCCCTGCCAATGTGAAGTTGCCATCATGTGATCACTCACAATCACTACCTCTTCAGTCAACCCATGGGTATGAAAGTCCACTCTGAACCCTATAGCATCCCCTGGATCAACTTGTGAAACAACTTGTATAAGCACTAAGCGTGCCAACTCTCCCACATGACCCACACTCGTGTGAGAGCAAGGCTCCTCATAATGTGTCTCAATGTGTCCCATGGGGGAAGAATCCCAAGTCTCCAGTAAACAGTCAACCGGCAATATCAACTCTACATAGTCCATGCCCAACATAAGCCCATAACGAGTAGAGTCCGCATCACCGTACACAACAAACTGGTATCCCACACACCTCACAAACTCCTCAAACCTCATCCTCGACTCTGGACCTGTGTAGAAATTGTCCTCAAAGTCGATCACATCATCATAGATCCCGAACCTATATACCCTTCCAGCATCCACCTTGCCCAATGTCAACCTCCTCAATGCTATGCAACTCAACAATATGACTCCTATCCAGGTCTGGAGGTCTATAATGAGAATGAACATCACACATGGTATACCTGTGTATGCTCATCATTGTATCATCACACACCCTAAGAGAACAAAAAGACATCTTGTAACTCACGTCCACCTCCTCTGTTGAATGTGAACTTGTTGAATAACTAGGTAACTGAGTCAATTTCGTCCCTCCGCCGACTAACACATGAGTGATATGCTCATTGTGCGTAGAAGCAATAAAGTACATAGGAGTGCTATCCCATGTCGGCTCAGAAAATGATGAACCTGTATGCTCTAATTTGTCATAACGACAAACCGCACATCCCCATATAAAGTTGAGGATATCCTCCCTCAACCCATGCCATCTGAACCTCTCCCATATGAACCTATAGGTCTCATTGAGGCTCAAGTGTCCAATCACGAAAGAACAATGCACATGTCACAGTATCTCTCAACCATGAATCTGGCACAAGGTACAACCTATCCTTATAAAAGATCATCTCATCCTCCAATTTGTAGCTATCATCCTGTGTGTGACCATCCAAAATCTCACAAGTGTGTCGGTTCTTGGAGTACTCAACAAGCAAATGAGATCTCCAATGAAACTAAAACCTTAAATAACCAGCATAATGATAAACTCGGTTGATCTAAACCTATAACCCCAATCTCTGTAACTATCTCATGTGCAACACTATTGGTCACACCCATATCCATCGAACTCCACATCTGCCAACAATAGTAAAACACCTCATCGCGTTGGAAAATCCTCTCCATTCCCTTGGTTGTAACCACTCTGGGTGCTCCTGTAGATAAACCTCTCAAGATTACATTCTTGCCCTCGGACTTAAACTTCACTCCATTGTCCGAAAATTTGTCTCAAAGCTCACCAAGAGACCGACGCCGCCGCACTCCTAGCACTATGTTGGTCTCTCCAATACCAACAATGTGGAAATCATCGGTAACTGTGTAGTTACCCATAGTGATGCTCAATTGTGGAACTCTCCGTGTGCATCTCATAGACTCTCCATTGGCTACAACAACATTGAATCCCTCAAAGTCTTTTGTTTGTAGACCTCACCTCTCAACCAAGGATGCATCAATGAAGTTGTGGGTAGCCCCACTATCAATGAGCACCACCACACATTGAGCCTGAATGCCTTGTACCTTGGGGTACTAGACAATGTAGCTATAATCTCCTGAGGAAAATTCTCATCCTCTTGCTCCACATGAGTATTGTCCAATGCAACTCCATCTCCATCATCCATCTCATGGATCTCTAACTCCTCATCTCTGTCACCCTCACTCTCCTCAAACACCTCAATCATGTGCAATCATGCCCTGGAGCCCAAGGTGTATGTAATATCCCTTTTGGGATAAAACTGAAAATTAAGGAAATTAGCTCAAACCCCAATACAAGCAAATCTGATTTTTATAACAATTGATAAAGGGCCAAAAGAACACTCTCAAACCCTAGTGACTAGAGAGAGAGAAATCCAACGTAGAAACACTCAAAAATTATGAGAAGTTATTCCTTGAAATGCCCTTGATTTTCGAAGCTCGAAAATGTGATTAAATCATCAAACTCAGAATTCTGAAATTTATTATGGCACAAAAACAACTGAAACTTGTAAATTCAATAACTCTTAGAAAACAAGGAATCTCCACACATATGAACACTCAAAATGATCATAAAAATATCAGCAATCAAATGAGAAGCAATATCATAATTTTTCAACCATAAAAACCCTCTCAAAATTGGTCCTAAAATCTCTAAATGAGTAGATAAAGCTACCCAATACTAATAAAAATCTGGCTATTAAGTATTCTCCTCAAATCTGCAATAATTTTCACTCTCAATCAATGTTGAAGGGTTTTCGTCCTTCAACAAAACCACTAGAAGGGTTTTTGTCCTTCTAGGAAGCCACACAAGAGGGGTTTTGTCCTCAAGTGGAAGAACATGGGGCAACAAGCTCACAATGCCCAAATAGGAAAAAACACCAAATCTAGATGCACAATTGATGTCTTAAGACTCCTTTTATATTCCTCCATTGGCACCAAAGCTTAAAAAGGTAAGGCCGACCCATAAGAGATGTTATTTTCCTTCATTAGCTTCCTTTATTTGACTCTAACTCAACCGACCTACTATAAGAGGGAAAACACTAAAAAGAAAATATTAAAAATTAGAAAAACAAAGCAAATGGAAGCTCAATGTTCTCCTCCAACTCCTTTACTTCTTTGCCATGGAGAAGGAATGGCAAGAAGTCCAAATAATAGCTCTCAAGTGGGAAAAAGGGACATTATAGTCCTCCCTTCCCAAAATTGTTTGTCCTCAAGCAATTGTAGTGAGTTCTCGATCCCAAATAAGTTTTAGCTCGTTTCTTCTTCTCATAATCCCGCATCGAAGCAAGTGCCCGATCCCAAACAAGTTTCAATTGCTCTCTTTTTGTATAATCACCATCCAAGCATTGGTGACCCACCATCTCTTTCTTGTTGTCCCAATCACCAATATAATCTTGCTCTTCTTCTTCAAAATTCAGGATGAGGGGAACTAGAATCCCACCTTTAATTGCACAAAATAGTGCAAGTGTGTCATTGTGTAGAAAATACAATCTCCGGCTATAAAAATGTCTTTCTATGAACCAAGACTTCAAGAAGAACAAACTGAAAATGAATAAATCAGCAGACCCTTTGGTGGAACCATCTTCAATTTGACCCTTGGGTCAAGGTATTTGCCATCCCATCTTTCTCCCATGTTTAGGCCATTGATTCCTTGAGAGAAATAGCACCATAGTGACTGAATGAGGGCTGTATAGTGACTACAACAGCCATGAAGTGTTTGGTACTTTTTCAACCATGTGATTAGAAACTCCTTTCTCGGTATCTTATAAGTAAACAAATAGCTGGAAAATTTGTGAACAACAGTAGAAAGGAGAGTACAACAGATGTAATCATGACATACCTTCAAAGTTTCCCCTTCTATCCATGTTATGGGGGCTGGCCACAAGGTTACAGCTGATAAAAACTTGGAGAAAGGGCTGGAAATGCTTACATAAAAGCTTATGGCAGCATACTTGGAATCCAAAAATATGGTAGTCTTACTACCTTCCTCCAAACCAACAACCTCAAGACCATTACCCATGATTTAGTAGCTTCAAAAGGAACATTCTTATCGTTGTTCGGAATTGTAAATAACTCATAATCTGACTGAAACCAAACCAGCAACTTAATTTTTCTTCTAAACTTATGGGGTGGTTGAATTTGTACATGCCCAACCAAAATAAGTTTTTCCAAAGGGCTGATATATGAAGAAGAGTATCATAATGAAATTTTCCCAAAAACTGGAACCATTGCATTCCCCAAGCAACATTAACTTCAGCTGGCTTAATTTCAAGAAAAACATTACATACCTTGTACCTTTCCATGAAATTTGACAACATGAAGATGTTATTGGTGATCTTGGAGCCTTTGAGACCATCCTTGCTTGGCCCCAACCTTCTTTCCAATTCTTCTTTGACAATTTGATGCATATTGCTGCCCATTCCTCCTAATTCTTCCATGTTTATGGATCCAAGGGTTAGCCATGAAAATTTAGGACCATCATTATGACCCCAACACTTCATGATAGAGTTCCCTTTCATACTGATTTTAAAATCAGATATTCCTTCTTTTGAAGGACTCATCATAGCACCTATATGCCACTTGTGAAAACACCATAGAAATTGAGCCCAAGTGTCTATATGTTCTTTGCTAAAAAAACACTTCTTACCTCCTCACCCCATGAAGTATGATGTGCACAAAGGTGTTCAATCAGCGGTGACAAAAGAGGATACAACATACATGAAACATGAGTACTCCTAACCATCCATCCATGGTAGAAAATCTGAAATGATACATAGGCAAAAATTGAAATACCTTCATATTGTGGGCTGCCCATAACATTCAGAACTTCTGAGTTTAAATCAGCATTCCTTCTTGACATGATTTCCTTGCCGGATGGGGTGATTTCTTCCTTGCATTCATTCCCAAGTTGTTGGTGCTTGTCTTGGGTAACTCTTGGCTTCTTGTTTGGGCTGTGATATCCATCAAACGAACTCCCTTTGTCTGCTGTTAGGAACAGTCCAGCCCCTTCATCTTGTTCTTTATGGGGAGTTTCCTTCCATCTCCATGGCCCAAAAAGGCTTGTTGAGGTATTATCAACACAACCCCAAATTAATCTTTCAAACATAAGTATATCAAGCAGATGGCCAACCAAACTAAAAGAGGAAATGGTTACCTTAGTATGCAAACCATGGGCCTTGGAAAGAGGGTTACCTTTTGTTACTTCAATCTCAGTCCTTGTGCCTAAAGTGACACTTGTCTTGATACATGCATAACTTGGGGGCTTCCGGAAAGGATGTAAGTATCCCTTATCACTCAATGTGCACCTCATTCTGCCCATATTTGTATCAAACTGATTATGATGATGATCAGCTCCATGTGATGGTGAACTAGGGAGCAATAAATCTGAAATGTATTCGATCCTCAGACTTGCAACAAGACTTTCATCCTCTTTTTCCTTAGCCTCTTCGATACTTGGAGCTTTCTCCCTTTGCACAACCACCGTACCTTGTTCACATGTACTTGGGATATCTTGGTGGCTCTTACCCAAGTTTAGATCTTCATCCTTTGGCTCTTTATTGTCTGCTGTCATAATCAGACCAGCAAGCTTGTTGTCCTTATATCCATTTGGACAAAGGTTCCTTCTTCTTTTCCCACTTGCTCAAGCCTGAATTCATCATGTGCTAAAAGAAAATTAGTATTAACCAAACCATGATCCAAAATTACCTCATATTGCTGAATATCCGGAATAGGAATGGGAGTAAGGGCTGCAACTTCATCCTTCCTTGGCTCGTGCTTCATTAGTTCATCAAACCCTTGTGTCACCAAGGTGTTGTTAGGATAGATCCACCCAAGTGATCAATTGTGGCAAGAGGATTGGAGGTTTTTAACCCTCCCAAGGGCTGCCCCTTCTCAATAACCAGCTGCTGCAATTTATCATCCATTTTCTTGTCCTTAGGGCAATAAGCATGCCCATCATCTCCCAGTGAACTTGGGGTTTTGGTCCCTTCTTCAACAAGCTCCATAGCCACTCCTTGCTTTTCCAACAAGATGGGGCTCTTTCCCACAAGGGTAGGGATATTTTCCCCATGACCCTTGTGCATGGCTCGAGGCTTGGACCGAGTTCCAATGCCCACTCTTTTTGTTTCCAAATTTATGAATTCTAAAAAGGTTAGGGCATCACGGATCTTCTCCGGAAGAGCTTGATATTCCTCAAAGCTAGTTGCCACCTTGTTGACCTTTGAAACCCTAGCTCTTCCTTGAATGTCCTTCCTCCTTGTAGGCTTTGCATGGTGGAGGCAAGAGAATCCAAGGTACTGTTAGTCTTTCTTGCACCTTCATCAATCTATCCATTGAAACCCTAGGCCTTTGAGAATTTGTGCTCTGATACCACTGTAATATCCCTTTTTGGGGATAAAACTGAAAATTAAGGAAATTAGCTCAAACCACGATACAAGAAATATGATTTTTATAAAGCAATTAATAAAAGGTTGAAAAGAACACTCTCAAACCCTAATGACTAGGAGAGAGAGAGATCCACCGTAGAAACACTCAAAAATTATGAGAAGTTATTCCTTAGATTGCCCTTGATTTTAGAAGCTAGAAAATGTGATCAAATCATCAAACTCATAATTTTGGAATTTATTATGGCACAAAAACAATTGAAATTTGTAAATGCAATAAATCTTAAAAAAAGGAATCTCCATGCATATGAATACTCAAAATGATCATTAAAATATCAGCAATCAAATGAGACCAATATCATAGTTTTTCAACCATGGGAACCCCCTCAAAATTGGTCCCAAATCTCTAAATAGGTAGATAAAATTGCCTAATGCTAATAAAAATCTGAATATTAAATATTCTCCTTAAATTTGCAATAATCTTCCTCTCAATCAATGTTACAGGGGTTTTCGTCCTCCAACAAAACCACTAGAAGGGTTTTCCTCCTCAAGTGGAAGAACATGGAGCAATAAGCTCACAATGCCCAAATAGGAAAAATGCACCAAATTTAGATGCACAAATTGATGTCTTAAGACTCCTTTTATATTCCTCCATTGGCGCCAAAGCTTGAAAAGGTAAGGCCGACCCATAAGAGATGTTCTTTTCCTTCATTAGCTTCCTTTATTTGACTCTAACTCAGCCGACCTGCTATAAGAGGGAAAACACTAAAAAGAAAATATAAAAATTAGAAAAACAAAGAAAATGGAAGCTCAATTTTCTCCTCCAACTCTTTTACCTCTTTGTCATGGAGAAGGAATGGCAAGAAGTCCAAATTATAGCTCTCAAGTGGGAAAAAGGGACATTACAGACGTCGAAACATAGTTTCTTTTGCCTCAACTCATCTCTAAGCTCTCGGGAAATGAATGGCTTCTTAGCCGCATCCTGCCTAGGTGAAGGCTCCTTCTGCTGAAACTCATCCGGTCTAGATGGAGGTTCCCTTTGTTGAACTTGAGGTGGAAACCTCGACTTTGGAGTAGCTAACTCCAAATCTCGTGCTCTCCTAATAGCATCATGCAATGAAGAAGGCTCAAATGCCTTCACAAACCCTGCTAGTGCATCTATCAAACCTGCTATGAAGAGTGAAGTCAATCTCATCTCTGAAACATCAAAAACCATAACCGAAAGCCTCTGAAAATCTGCAATGTATCCGTCCAAAGATCCTGTCTGTCTCAAGTGAGTCAACTCTCTGAAAAACACATCAGGGATTCTTCCCCGTCAAACCTACTCATCAACCTCTATGTAAACTTTGCATATGTATTAATATTCATGTGCCCATGTGTAACAAGACCATGAGCATCTCCCTTAAGATGTAGGATTGCAAATTTAATTGTATCCTCTTTGTGCATAGGATTCAAGTCAAAGTATGTCTTCAACTAATGTATCAATGATTACGCTATACACTTCTTAGAATCATCGAAGTGTGGAATGGAAATCTGTCAAATCTCCTCTGCAACTCTGGAACATGAATAGAGTGATCCCTCTTGGGCCTACTACCAATCTTCATCTTGTAGTATTCGGTAAAAGACATGTTAGCTTTAAACCCTTCGCTCAATGGATCATACTTCAGCCAACAAGTCTCCTCATCATAAATTTTTGAGTGTTGTCCCACTTGTGTAATTTTTGGATCCTTCAAAAATGTTGGCTCATGCATGCTCGAATGTGTATTATGGGAAGGGGAAGTGTGCTACCCTGAATTGTTACCTTCACCCTTTTGAGCATGCTGCCCCTATTACTATTTTCTCCTCTTTCCACATGATTCCCAAATGTACCCTGTGATAATTTTTCTATGAGTTGGCTCAAATAGATATTTGTGGTTTCCTGTTGTTTTACCATATTGATGAATAATTTTTTCATTACCTCTTCATTAAGCTCCTCATCGTCAACCATATTCTGCCTTTCTTTCTGGGGTGTATTCCTCCTAGAATAAACCTTCATACACAACCCAACAAGCTAGAGGAAAGTCGGCTCTGATACCACTGAAATATCCCTTGTAGGATATCACTCAAAATTCCCAAATTTATAAATTTTCAACAAACTGAAATTCTGATTTCAAGACAGCAAGGTACAAAAATATAGAATATTTTATTTCTTCCAAAATGTCCACTTATAAAAATACCTAGAAGCTTCAAAAGACTTGGAAAAATATTGAGAACAATAAATTATTGAGAATTTTTTTTTAGCACAGATCTGATTTTATTTATTTATTTTAAATACATAAATTGCCTTAAAACCCTAGTTTTTACAAACGGCTGAAGTTGATCATGTTATTTTTGAATTTTGGACAAGTACAAATTTTATAAAATAGATCCAACCTGGAAAAACCCAAAAATACGACACCAAACCCTAACAAAAACCAACTGCGCAAACTCCCAAAGGTGACGTCACCCTAGGAGAACAATTTAGAAACACCACCGAATTCCTCCCGGAAGTTTGTTATTACTATCTCCAATGTCGAAATGCTCGATCCGGAAATCGGTAGAAATATGAATCAACACCACTGAAATGTCCAAATACTTTGCAACCCTAAACCGAAAATCTGATCTCGAATAAAGCCCCAAAATAGCAAGCTAGGGATGGATCTCTCACCACCGAAGTTAGGGTTCTTGTAGAATCTCACCCCCACAAACAAAGTCAAAAGTAAGCAACCCACACAAAAGTAGAAGATATCATAATGTGTCTTTCTCTCCGCAAGCGACTCCTTTTATAGTTTCTCTTTTGCCAAAAAGGAGCGCAAAACCCTAATCGCCCCACATGGAAAGTCTTCATGTGTGTAATTGTCACTTAAAATGACTTTATGTCGCCTATGCCAAAAAAGGTCCACTTAAGTGACCCCAACAAAGAATTAGAACATAAAGTACCATATATTCACCCATCACTTAAGTCATCGACTAAATATAACATAAAGTACCTTAGGAGCATCTCACAACCTTATTGCACTAAACTCACCTCAAAGTACGTGTCCAACTCCAAAACATAACATATTAGTGAAATGAAGGTACAAACCACACCCAATAACCATCAATGTCACTAGCCCCTTGAGCATAACCAAGGCTAAGACGGATGAAAATGTGATGTCCCCTTCTCCTGGACACTTTCCACATCGAAGATTTGAAGACCCTTAACCCAATAGGTTCAAGGATTGCGCTCAAATTTGTCCTAAGATGTCTCATTATCTATTTTGTAACCCCTCAAGGGCTCTCTAGGTTAGTTAAATGTGCACATAGGATAGTTGCTTTATTTAATTAAAAATAATAAAGTGCACATAGTCTTAGTTTATTAGAGACTTTATTTTATAATAAAATTTTATGTTTTCCCTCCAAAAGGGAAAAGGTCGGTCATTGCATATTACACCCCTTAACTCTATAAAAGGATGTCGCATTTCCTCTAATGGGGTGATGTTGATTGATCATTTGATTTCACTCCATGCTTAGAGTATTGGGATGCCCTAGCTCTTACATTGTGCTCTCTCATTATAAGCTTCATTTGGATCCATTGTTGAAGATATTGAAGACTACATTGTTCTCTTCATTGTATTTTGTTGTGTTGAGTGTTTATGCATGGTTTATACATTCTAGCATTGGCGACTTGCTCTAGGGTGTTGGCGCATTTATTGGAAGGGTAAATCTGCATGTTAGTGAATGGTTTGTGGTACTTTTGTGTTCTTTATCACTATTGCAATTTATTAGAGGCAAATCAACTTGGTTTGGGGTTTGATCTATCATGTTTTGAGGTTGTTTATGCTAGATTTATTTGTTGTGTCTAATCAATTATTTCATATCAAGGGTTGATTGTTTGAGTGTTTTGGAAGGGTTGTATGAGCTGGAATTAATTTATAGCATTTATTCTAACCCTAGCGACTTGGAGGCAGATTTTGGGGGCAGTTTTGAGGGGGTTTCAATGATAAGAAAATTCAGTTTGATAGTTCATTGGAAAACTTTTTATTTCTACTTTATTGTGCAATTTGTTTCATGCAAAAACTCCAAGTATTGAGTAAGATATTAATTTTTGAAGTTTCAGTTGTTCTGGGTGCATTTTAATTAATTAACTGTTATAAATTTCAGATCTGCAGTTTGGGATCAATTTAATATTGAATGTGGTTGTAGAAATTAGGAGGAATAAGGAGAAAGTGATTTCATAATTTTTGGAGTTGATTTGATGCCCTAAATGTGTTGGGCGACCTACTTTTTAGGGAAAAATTAGGGTTTCGTGTTTGTTATGCAAAATCTGGTTTTAGAATATTATTCTTCATATTTTTGTGGCCCAAAATCCAAAGTTTGAAGATTTTTGCTTGGATGGTTAAGCGGGAAATAATTTTGGAAGATTGCAGCAATTGGGGTGTGATTATTAATTATTTTTCAACTGTTAAAAATCTGATTTGAATGTGTTTGAATTCCAATTGTTTTCTTCCAATCTATCCCACCACCTTGGCTAGTTCCAACCCCATTTGGGTTCGAAATAGCTGACATTGGGATATTTTAGGTTGAAGCAAAAGGGTTTATCCATTCTTTGTTTGATCTTGACAAGTACTTCTTCATTTTTAAATTGTCCTAAGAGGGGACATTACAGTGGTATCAGAGCTACTTTCCTCTACTCCTTGTGGGTGTTGTTTGCAGAGATTGAATCATGGAGCTTGCTAGTGACGGAGATTTGAGGGCCAAGCTCTATAAGCTTGGGAGACGGCTCAAGAGGCCTTCACTTGAGAAGAGTGTATTGTTCATCACTCTTGAAGAGGTGGCAAGTTGTCTATGTTTGTTAGAGCAATCAAATTTTGGCACTATGTTTTCAGTTTTAGATCCCTTGGTGGCACATTTGGCTAGATCGATTTATTGGGACATGAGGAGGTGGATGTGAGACTCTTGGTCATCACATGCATTAGTGAGATCACACGAATAGCAGCCCCAAGCTTGCCTTATGATGACATCACTATGGAGGAGATCTATGAGCTCATGGTGGGAAGTTTCCAAAAGCTTTGGGACACCACCAACCCTCACTTTGGCAAGAGGGTCAAAATTATGAAAACATGGCTAAGGTAAGGTCTTGCATTCCCATGTTAGATCTCAATTATGAAGATCTCATTTCCCATATGTTTGATCTTTGGTGTTCTACATGAGGACCATTCACATGAGATAATGGATGCCATGCAAACCATAATGACTCTAATGTTGAATGAGTATGAGGAACCCCCGCACTCATTGTTAGTGATACTTGTGGAAGAATTGGGACAAAAGAAGCCATGTATAGCTCACACCTTAGCAAGAAGAGTGGTGGAGCAATGTTCATGCAAAATAAAGTCATGCATCCAAGGTATGGGTTCCCTTGTTTTTGATGATTAAATTTTGGCATCTAATGATTCTATGAAATTAAGTGGTTGCGAGGATTTGTTTGATGAACATGAAGGGAATACAAAAAGAAAATTCAAATCTACACATTGAAAAGGCAAGTTTGGGGGTGAAACACCAAAGGAGGATAGTGGTTTTCCATTTGTTGTACATTCGGATCAGCCACCCATAAGAAGCATACAAGTGTGGTAAGTTTGTTGTTGTATGTCTTGCCAATTCAGATTTGTTTTCATGATGACACAAAGATTGAGGGCAGCAAAAGTGGGCAAGAAGATTCCATGGATCGAGGTCCCATTAATGGGCACTCAAGGTATGGGATCCCACTGTCAATTCTGATTTTCTAATCACTGTGACTGATTTTCTAAGCATACATGCAAGTTTAGAGCTATTTTTGGAGAGCATGAGTGTTGGATTGCATTTGGGAGATCTGGATTCTAAGCTAGAAGGCCAACACCTTCTAGATTTCAGTCCAAGCAAAAGTAAGGACAGTATAATCATGATCCCAAGATGTGGTAAGTTACTTCATGTTGTTTTCCTTCAAATTACTTCTAGTAGCATCACTTGGGACAAGTTGTTTGAAGGAAAATTGTAGTTACATGGAAGGGTGATTTGTTGCTAGATAATGTGCTTGATATGACAGTCATCTTCCACTCTCATGTGATTTGTGAATTGACTAACAAGCATGCACACAGAATGGGAAAGAATAAGTTTTGTAGGTGTTGTGGCAAAGGGAGTTGTACTTGTGTGAACTTGCACTCTCTTACATACCTTGTTGAGTGGGCCAAAAGAGGTATGTGATGATCATTGCTCAAAATGTTAATGCTCCTACTCTTGCTCCTAATCCTAGCATGCATAAAGACCAACTTGGTAAAGAGGAAGAGATGGCTATAACTCTTTGCATGAATAAAAATCATGACAATATGCTCGCTGGACTGTGCATAACAACAGTCATTAGAGAGCAAATAAATGTGTTTTTTCATCTAAAATCGAATTCCAAAGAAGCTCCATGTACATGTCAAGTAAGGGTGCACGATTACAAGGTAAGAAGTGATGCTTTATGGCACAAAGAGGAGATGAACAACCCCAATCATGATGTTTCAGATTTATTACCTTCTCCCATAAGGGAAATACATTGGCACAACCAAAGGTATAAGGCTCCTTGGGTTTCCTATGATGAGGTTTATGGATGCATGAGTTATGTTTCTGATTTCTCATTTTCTTATATGTATGATGCAATAAAAACAATGGGGTGTCATCTTGCACATATAGCTACATATGGTAAGGGGATAAAAGGATTTGAGTTTCACAAGTTCTATTTGGATACATGGATATCATTTCCTTTATTTTTTCAAATAGTGCTAACCCCTATCTCCTTGGAAGCCTTGAAGGAAGAATGGATCACATGGACTACACATTGCATGGTAAGAGGTTCATTTCCAGATTTTGAACAACAGTTATGTTTGATTGATGTATTGGGAATGTTTGGTTGTTGGGCTTCAATGAAAGGATTGGAGAGGATGAAGGAACATGGTATGAATTCTTCTCAAGGCATTTCATTTTCAGCTATGGGTAGTTTTCAATTTGCTATTGTTGAGGATGAAATATGGGAGCCACTTTCCTTCACGAGTTTGATGTTCATTCATGTTGAGGAAAATTCTTTGAAGTATGCTAGTTGTTGTTTCATCATTTCTATGATTGATCTCATCATGACCAGCCCCTCTATCCCTTCTATAATTCAGATTTTTGCCATGCATTTGATGATATGGTTGTTGGGGATTGATTTTAGCTCATAGGTGAATACTTGGGGATGGAAACCAGCTATTCAAATTCTGATTTTTGAAGGGGGAAAATTCTTTGAAGTATGCTAGTTGTTGTTCCATCATTTCTATGATTGATCTCATCATGACCAGCCCCTCTATCCCTTCTATAATTCAGATTTTTGCCATGCATTTGATGATATGGTTGTTGAGGATTGATTTTAGCTCATGGGTGAATACTTGGGGATGGAAACCAGCTATTCAAATTCTGATTTTCGAAGGGGAAAAATTACAGCAGTGTTTGAAGCCATAGCCGATTTTGGGGACAACCCATGCATAGGGAAAAATTGGGAGTCATCCATGCCTTGGAGACACAAAGAAGAAACAGAAAAAGTGTTTCTTAACACTTATTTTTCTAATGAGTTTGCTTCATGTGCAGGTTTGGAGAAGTTGCAGTTGAAAACACTCCCAACTTACAAGAGAAAGAAGCAACACAAGTTGTTGCAAATGCTTCATCACTTGATTGGCATGGGAGCACAACTTTGGGAGTGTTACATCATTGCATTTGGATGCACGATTTTGATATTGCTTGAGGGAAAGCAATCTTGGAAAGGGAGGACTGTAATGTCCCCTTCTTAGGACATTTTCCACATCGACGATTTGAAGACCCTTAACCCAATAGGTTCAAGGATTGCGCTTGAAATTTGTCTTAAGATGTTTGTTATCTATTTGTAACCCCTTGGAGGGCTCTCTAGGTTAGTTAAATGTGCACATAGGATAGTTGCTTTTATTATTTAATTAAAAATAATAAAGTGCACATAGTCTTAGTTTATTAGAGACTTTATTTTATAATGAGAGTTTATGTTTTCCCTCCAAAAGGAAAAGGTCGGTCATTGGATATTGCACCCCTTAACTCTATAAAAGGAGGTCGCATTTCCTCTAGTAGGGTTATGTTGATTGATCATTTGATTTCACTCCATGCTTGGAGTATTGGGATGTATGCCCTAGCTCTTGCATTGTGCTCTCTCATTGTAAGCTTCATTTGGATCCATTGTTGAAGATATTGAAGACTTCATTGTTCTCTTCATTGTGTTCTCTTGTGTTGAGTGTTTATGCATGGTTTATACATTCTAGCATTGACGACTTGCTCTAGGGTGTTGGCGCATTTATTGGAAGGGTAAATTTGCATGTTAGTGAATGGTTTGTGGTACTTTTTTGTTTTTATCACTGCTACAATTTATTAGAGGCAAATCGACTTGGTTTGGGGTTTGATCTATCATGTTTTGAGGTTGTTTATGCTAGATCTATTTGTTGTTGTCTAATCAATTATTTCATATCAAGGTCTGATTGTTTAAGAGTTTTGGAAGGGTTGTATGAGCTGGAATTAATTTATAGCATTTATTCTAACCCTAGCGACTTGGAGGCAAATTTTGGGGGCAGTTTTGAGGGGTTTCAGTGATCAAAAAATTCAGTTTGATAGTTCATTGGAAAGCTCTTTATTTCTACTTTATTGTGCAATTTGTTTCATGCAAAAACTCCAAGTATTGAGCAAGATATTAATTTTTGAAGTTTCAGTTGTTCTGGGTGCATTTTAATTAATTAATTGTTATAAATTTCAGATCTGCAGTTTGGGATCAATTTAATATTGAATGTGGTTGTAGAAATTAGGAGGAATAAGGAGAAATTAATTTCATAATTTTTGGAGTTGATTTGATGCCCTAAATGTGTTGGGCGACCTACTTTTTAGGGAAAAATTAGGGTTTCGTGTTGGTTGTGCAAAATCTGATTTTAGAATATTATTCTTCATATTTTTGTGGCCCAAAATCCAAAGTTTGAAGATTTTTGCTTGGATGGTTAAGCGGGAAATAATTTTGGAAGATTGCAGCAGTTGGGGTGTGATTATTAATTATTTTTCAGCTGTTAAAAATCTGATTTGAATGTGTTTAAATTCCAATTGTTTTCTTCCAATCTATCCCACCACCTTGGCTAGTTCCAACCCCATTTGGGTTTGAAATAGCTAACATTGGGATATTTTAGGTTGAAGCAAAAGGGTTTATCCATTCTTTGCTTGATCTTGATAAGTATTTCTCCATTTTCTAAATTGTCCTAAGAGGGGACATTACGAGAAAAGCCTCTAGGCCATCTACTCGGAAATGGGAACATTACACTATTTTGCTCCTCTAATCTATCGGCATCTCTATTGATATGATACCTCCTTTCGGTACTCTTTGGATGCCTCTCCTTAGCTAATTCCCTTAAATAGAGTCATCATTATAGTTGTCAAAGGATTTTTACAGACAATCCCATCATCTTGAGGTCATCACCTTGGAAAACATATGTTCCCAACTCTCTACATTATTTTTTTGTTTGTCTTGTCTTTTCTCTTGGAGAACTCTCCAATACACACCTGTAACTCCACACAATCTAGTGCTTGCAATACCCTCTTGAGGTCTTCAATACTCTTCTCTTTAAAACAACACTCTAGCTCAAATATCCATCTCATGAACTCTTCAAGAGTCTCTTTCTTTATGCAAAACAAAACTATATTGCTTGTGGGATTACCTTTCTCTTCCACTAAACACCTCTACTATTAAAATATATTAGTTAACACTTAATAACCCATTAGTTATCTGCTAACTAATGCTAAGTTGTAACCTCCTCAATTAGTATGTAACCTCTTTCACACAATAAAATGATGGGCAAACGGATCCCAAAGTGTACCTCCCAATTTCTATTTATTTCTCTCTCTCTCACATATCTTCCGACATTGGTATCATAGCCATTTGTGCTTTAAGTGTTTGGAATATTATGTGAAATATAGCCAATATTTGTAATTTTGTTATGCCTAAGGCACAAAAATTGACTAGCTAGAATTACAATTTCTAGAGTCATAATTCCGACAATCATAGAGTATCAAGACTATGATAAAATCATTCTTGCAATCGAAGGAAGGCATGTTGCAAAATTTGCGGATTATGATAGGAGTCGTAAGGAGGCCTTGCTATTGTTGAAGTTGTCCATGTCAAATCATTTGACACCTAAGGTGTTAAATGCCACTGAGGCAAGTGTGTCATGGACCAATCTGAAGAACAAATATCTAACTTCAAAGAAAATTCAAGTCTTGTACTTGAAGAATTTGTTGTTTTCAGCAAAGATGCATGAGGGTGGGTCCCTATCAAAACACCTCCTACAAATGAAAGATCTCCGAGACCAGCTTGGTGCCATCAACAAAAAGGTGGATGATGTGACCTAATTGCTCTAGTTTTGAGTAGTTTGATGCCCTTATAAAAGTCTTTCATTGAAGTTTACATTTGATGGATGAAAGACAAACCTTGACTTTTGATAAGGTTAGTTCCTACTTGTAGAAGGAACACAAGCAAACTTAAACAAGTTTTCTTCTAACCAAGTAGAGAGTACATTTGTTGCTCAATCAAAGGGGAAGAGGAAAGGAATCCATAGTGAAACATCTTCCAGATATCTAGTGAAATGCCATTACTCTCATAAAGTTGGGCATATCAAAATCAATTGCAGGAAGCAATAGTATGATCTTTCCCAACACAACAAAAATCCATAGGATGAGGCAAATGTGGAAACAGATTGCAAATGAACAGATTTTGAGGAAGAGTATGCTCTCATGGCATCATGCTCGAATGACAATGCTACCAATTGTTGGATCATTGATTCAAGCACATCTAGATCATTGATTCTAGAGCATATTGCAAATACAATTTTTTTAATTTAGTCAGTATTGGTTGATGGGTAGTCACTTATTGTAGAGGGAATGAAAATATTCATATAGTCCTCAATAATACTCAAAATGCTTAGTAAGGAATGTTAGGTATGTTCCTAGCATGCATAAAAATCTCGTCTATTTGTCAGTTAACAAAAAATCCCAATATTTATGTAAATTTCTCTAGAACACATGTATTGTGTCGGATGTGAAACAAGAATGGGTAATTTCTCCGAGCATTGGGCAAGGTGGCAAATATAGGCTTGTAGACTTTGCTACAAATTGCGACTCAAATGCACATGTGGAGGGAGACTCCACCATTCAAGGTGTGTTTAAGGATGAAATTCCTCATAAACTTGTTGACTCTCCTACACTCAACCAACATGCACTAGTTGTGGAGGGAATATCCACTATAAATAATGTGCGGGAGGCTGAAATGCTTCATGTGTAGGAGGAAGAAATGCCCTACTATAGGATGCACAAGAGATGCATGTTGAGTTGGCAGAAATTACCACTCAAAGAGGTATGGACGATGATTCCACTATTCGGGATGCACAACAAGTTCATGGTGAGATGGCATAAAAACGATTTATGCTAAGATGGGAGGAACATCCATTCAGCCGAAGGCATGAGCTTGGAAATTAGTACAACATGGCTCTTTTTCTCAATTTGTGAAATACCTTTCCTACCAGGAGGGAATATATAACAACCGAGGGGAATATATGGGAAGGAGATGAGAATTTATCCTACTACTACCGCAAAGATGGTCACATTTCGGTTGCTTATTTCTGTGCATTTGGATGAGATCTACATGGTGTTGCCTGAAGATTTTTGAGTATCTAAACATGATCATTTGGGTTGCAAATTGATTGAGTCCTTGTACGAACTTAAGTAGGCTCCATGAGCTTGGTACATTCTCTTTTATCAGCATCTCCAAGATTCTAATTTCAGAACTATGGAGGTCGGGCTGAAGTTATCATCCAATGATGATGATTCATCCGTCAATGAATCACTCTAGAGAATTAATGGACAACCTGATATATCCTTTCCACAGAATTAAATCTTTTTGTTTTGTTGTTAGCTATCTTTTTCAGTTTCTATCTACACCGAAACTCATACATTGGACAACAACAAAACGTCAAATGACTGCTGCAGATTTCAGAGTAATATCTAAGGAGCAGCCTACAAATTTAATGACTAAACTTCTTGGTTTTATTGTATTTGTAAAATCTCGGGCCAAACATGTCTCCAACTTAGTCATTAAGGGGGTATTAAAATATATTAGTTAACATTTAATGAACCATTAGTTATTTGCTAACTAATGTTTGGTTGTAACCTCCTCAACCAGTACGTAACCTCTTTCACACATAATAAATGGACACACTGATCCCAAAGTGCGCCTTCCGGTTTCTCTTCATTCTCAACTAGTATATAACCTCTTTCACACATAATAAAATGGACACACAGATCCCAAAGTGTGCCTTCAAGTTTTCTTCATTCTCTCTCTCTCATATCTTTTAACATGTGGTGAACTCTTTTCTTCGCTTGCTGCTCTTCTCTCCAAGACACCCAACTTTGCTTGAAGGGTTAAAAACATCTTCTCCATCTCTACTTCATCTTCATTCACAGCTGCAACTTCTCTACATTGTGCAGTCTCGATTGTAACCAATCTCACTTGGATTTTCTTGAAATCTCTACCAAGTCTTCTACTCCATGCACTCTTTCTCTTCCAAGCGGTATTCCTCTATAGTCCATGTCCTCAACAAAAAGGATTTTCCTTCACAACCTACAACTAGACAACTCAACAAGAACCTCGCATACAACCTAACAAGCTAAAGCTTTCTCTAATACCGATTTATGCAAACAAGAATGAGGGGACCAAATTAATAGAAGTGTATTCCCATGGTTAGGACTCATACTCATCCTCAAATAAACAAACACAAACTCAAGAGTAAAACCAAAAATTCAAACACACTTCTCTTTATTGAATTCAACATGTTATAGAGATTCATACACACATGTATACTCACATTGGGCAATATGTTGATTAAGCTAAGTGGTACAGCTTCAAGTTCAGTTCTGCAACTAATCAAAGACGCTAGGGACTGTTGCTTTTCAAGAAAGGATGAATGATTTGAGCGCAACCTTGCAGTCTACCTCACAGAAGCTCACAGTCACGCAAGCCTTCTCTCTCTTGAGGACTTTGAGTTCCTTAGCCTCACGGTATCTCGCATACAGACTCAGAGTAACTTGCAACATTGGGGCAGCCACTTGCAGCTCATTTCCACAACTTTCCCAACACTTCACACCATTCATTGCTCCGCACAGTCCCACGCACGTTTCACTCCTGCTTCGCAATTCTCGCAGATTTTGCAGCTTTGTGATAGTCATTTGCAACACTCACAGCTCCTATAGTCTTGCACACTTCACGATGCATCACTCACAAATCCTCTCTTGGAACAACTTATCTCGTAGCTTCTGCATTCAATGCATCATCTCACAGTCTTGCACACTACTAAGCAGCACATAACAACCTCGAGACATCCTCAGACACTGGCGCCTTGCTTCTTCATAGGCCAAATGTTGCCAGAGATCTGCAGAGCTTGATTCCTTGGAAGAGTGCAAAGGTCCCGCAACACCTAAAGAAGTCCTTTCATCCCCCACACCCAACTTTCCTAGAATAAATCTTCTTCTAAGCACCATGCAAATGAAGATAATCAACTCAATCAATGCACATTCTTTAAACTTGTGCACATATATGTAATTGCATTGCCAATTGTATCACATTTGGAAGGAACCCCTTATTCCATGAATAAATTGGAAAATAAGAATTTTCTTGAGTAATATTTTCCAAGGGGCATCCCCATCTACTTCCCTTTCCATCCATTTCCCTACAAGGGCACACCCTTGAGTTATAATGTGCCTAGACCTTGATTCCTTGGAAGAGTGTAAAGGCCCCAAGCCACCAAACGACACCTAACTTGGCCAAAAATAAATCTTCTAATTACCATCCCTAGCTTTGTATAACCATCGCAGAAAGGTATGAGGCAGAAATATACTAGATGTTCCCAACTACTAGGACTTCAGCCACAATTGGGAAAATTACCAATCCCGTCCTTTGCCAAAAATTCGTAATGACGATTTCCACTTAGCCCTGCAAAATGACCTCAATAACCGTAACAATATGCATATAACTTTAAAATGGTAAAAACCAAATGAGTAAATTGATATCTCATCTCATTGTCCCCAACCACTAAGATGATTCCTCATCCGAGTAAGTTGGAAAATTTATTAGTCATCAAAGCATACCCAAAAAGGAAAAACACATTTACAATCTTGCCTAAGAGAATTATTATGATTACGTTATCAAATCTTTTGTTTCTGACAGACAATACACCTGGAGTGAAATCTCTTCATTTGATCAAGCACAAGATTCAAAACTTACAAAGAAAGGATAAGACGTGAATGGTCTATCCAACCACCATAATTACTCAGAAAAATGTATTCACGAATACTCTACAAATAATCACATTTACGTGTGCCAAGTTCCACATAACAAATGAAGTGTTGGCTAAAGAAATTCAAGCAGTTGTGCCTTAATAAGGAGCGCTGAAGTGTAGGGAAAGGAAGAGCCGACAAACTAGATGCCATGGAGGTAGACAAGAGCATAGAAGGGCATGGCAGCACCAAAGGAGAAATATGGAAAAAATGTAGAGGCGCAACGAAGAGAGACTCAGGTAGACATAAGCTATATGATGAGCCGAGTGCCAAAGGATGGAATAGATACAGAGGAAAGATTACCAAAGGGCAGAGCGCCAAAGCATGACAGAGGCAAGTAGGGACAGGATGGAAGGTTGGTCGTTGACCATTCACCACTCATGAGTGACAAGGAGAATCTGCCACTTGGCAGTTGAATGAGACAAGTGTAAAGCAACACGGAGACACTTGCGAATTGCATGATCCATGAAGCAACATTCTTGATCTATTCTTACCCTATGTAAGGCCATATTAGCTTCATAAGTATGGGTTGAAGAGGGCCTAATATTGTTTCTACTATGGTGGGGTATTGTTGTTATTGAGGCTGTTAGTCATTTTTCTGATGGTTAATGTTGTTGCTTTGCTGAAGGACAATAAGCCAAGTTCTTACAGGGGAAATACTGCCATTTTATTATGGCACTAGCATGGTGGGTAGAGGTTGCTAAAATGAAGGCTAGACACTTTTGTATGGGAAACTTTTGGTGCATAGCAGCTGTAGGGTGTATTTAGGAAATTTTCTGTTGTATTGCACTGTTATGGGAAATGTATGGAAATACTTGTGTAGCTAGGTGTTACTTATTAAATAGAATGATGTTTCTGTAATTTGAGTCATAATGATATGTGGATCTATGGCTACATTCATGTACTCTAAGTTAGATAGAACGGAATATGATGAGTGTGAGTGTAGTTCTGTTATGTAGGATGACTGTTTGTTGATAAGAGTAAGATGGAATATACATGCTGTCCTGCAGATCAATCAACCGATCAGATGGCGCTCCAAGCTCTCTAATACACTTTGGGAGAGACATCTTGCAAAGGATGGTATATTCCTTAAAAGAGGCAACAAATTTCATCCCATCCCCCAATGCTAGCTATTTTCTAAAGTCCAGCATGAGGTATAAATAACTCCAAACATGTTAAAAATATTTTACACCATTCATACAGCATCCCATCACCCATCTTCCCTTAAATTTAAAAAGGAAAAATACTAAAACAAAAATCCTTTCAAAAGGAATTTGATATTTACATAAATAAATTACTAAGATCTCAAATTTTGCATTCAAAACATTTGAAATAAGCCAAACCTGACCACTATTAGATCTGCTTCAAGATTGAAATTCTCAGGAACAATTACCCTGGTCACGTGTTAACTGCCCAAATTCTCAGATCATCAAAAGACTTGCAAAAAACAATGTCTCCCTCAATCATATCAAGTTCTTTTATTACAATAGGCCAGAATTACTGGATAAAATAACAAATTTCAAGACTTAGGAACAATGTCTCCCTCCATCATATCAAGTTCTTTTATTAAAAAGGGCAGAATTACTGGGTAAAATAACAAATTTTAAAATTTAGGATCAGAAAGTGTCAGTAATTTCAGCATATAAGAGGAGCTTATGATGAACGCCTTTCAAGCTTCTAGTGCAACCCATCAAGAAGTGCTGACAAAAATGATTGCAACACCAGAACGTTCAAACTCGCCATCACTGTAATTTTGGTGATTCTAACATTATAAATTTGCCACAGAAATTCAAAATGCAGTGTAAAGACATGGAAAAAGACCATATAATAAGTCAAACTCAGATTTTGATGTATGGAGTATAGACTGCCTGACACAATAGCAATTAAATCATTAGAGGAAAATAAAAAAATAATATATTTATGGTGTGCACATCCAAAAATGAAAAAGACCTGTTTTGTCATAGTAAGCGCAGGCATACTAATGTTTTCAAGAGGCATTTCATTCTTATCTCAGGATACTTTCTATACGCTGTATCTATAGTAATAAATACAGTTGCAAGACTTTCTGTACAACTTTCTGTCTTGTTCACTATCTAATAGCTTAGATATAATTATGCTTTCAGGAATGAGGTATGCAATCTGGATGATTTTTTCCGCTCTTGAAAAGGTGAAATTCGATCGCAATTACTTTCAAAAGGTTTTCTTCTACACCGGGAGGCCAAAAAGTTAGAGCCTGGACATTATCCTGATTTTATTGCTGTCCTGATTGCTTTATGTACTCAACTGTAACTTTCTTTGTGAATACTGCTGTACCGTTCTTCATTCTTTTGTACAACCCTTGTTGTAAATATTGTTTTTTATTAGTATATGAAGCATCTATTCAAAATAAATATATATATATATATATAGTTGCACAATTCACATAGAAGTTAAAACTTATTTCTTTCTGAAATGTCTCTATTTTAGATGGAACATGTAGTGAGAAACACCTCAGAGTACTTTCTATATGCTATGTCTATAGAAATAAACATAGCTGCACAATTCACATAAAATTTAAAGCTTCTTTTGTTTCTGAAATGTCTCTATTTCTGATGGAGCATGAAATGAGAAATACGGCCACACAAAGCAAGGGATAAATAGATACCATCATAGAAGTTCACGAACTGAAATCATAACAAATGATTTCATCTAAATTTGATGTTCCCGTTCTCACTATTCTTGGACGTTGCCGCAACACATGTTTGTTGAAAGCTCTATGTAGGGAAAAGAAAAGTTTAATCACCTAACTTTAAATTATCTCAAGCAAAACTAGAAATTGGCATCACAAATCAGAGTTTCCCATACAACAATTTTGCATGTTGTAAAGAGGAATCTCTACTGTACAAAACTCATTTTCCTGCAAACTCCTCCACACTGACTACACAAGGCACATGATTCATCTAAAATAACATAATTAGATAGTTAAAAGGATCTCACAGCGCTTGAATTAATTTCCTTTCATTTTTCTGTAAGTCAAATTTTTGCAAAAAATTATTTGAAAAGGTGTTGCGTTAGATACTCAGCCAAATTAATAAAATTGATACAAACAAGCAATTATAGTACAAAAACTAACCAGTAATCACTGCACTGTGTCGTCCTCCACATGCAACGGCTTTAACATAATTACCCGGTGCTTTAATTGTGTGCCCATCAGATATTCTGTCTCCCTTTGGACCTGTTTGACATAGCCCTTGCCACTGAGAAGAGGTGTCAATACAAGGCACAAGGTGGGGTGAAGAAACTGTTCTTGTGCGGGAACCCAAACCTAGTTGGCCCTCGCCTCCATAGCCCCAACCCCAAACTTGACCCGTATCTACAAGTTAAGCAAAGCATTTGTCATCAAAATTTTGAAATTATTTCATATTATGTTAGAATCCAGGAGCAAAATGTAAACCACTGTGTCTCTCGTATCTATAAGTTAGATTGCTTAGGAGGAAATCTTGATAAGGAACTCCAAATTATTCACAAAAATCATCTTTCAATGGCTGACTTTGCCCGAAAAACTCTTTATACCTGATAGTGCCAGTGTATGCCTTCCACCAGCAGCCACACTAACTATTTTCTCTCCCGGTCGCAAGGAAACAAGACACGGTAATGCTGAGACAACCTCATCGCCATTAGTTGAACTCTCGGGTAAAGTGGCTTGCTTAGCTGCAGCTAGTCTTCTACGTTTTGCTCCATCATCACCACCTTGATCATGACCTGTTAAGCCACCACTGCTTGAAACCCTTGGCAAAGCTCGGCTCAAATGTGACTTTATTTTTGCTGATGAATCCCCCTATCCTGTCACTTTGCAAGAGACCAGATACAGAAAATTTTCCCCTAGTGCCTGATGTAGTATCATTCTTACTTTTCTGTGAAATTTCTGATGAGGTACTTGGGCAAGAGACATGAAAGTCATATTGGTCATTAACAGAAGACCTAAACAGAACCCCATCATCACCTTGGTCTGTCAATGATTCTACCTGACTATCCAATACGTCTTTCTCTGTACTTAGAGCTCCAGTTGGCACCTGATCTGTGATAGTCTTACCCGTTGGAACACACTCTTTCCAACCCCATGTATAGGCTTCTCCTCTGTCTGAAATTAAGAAATACAACAGAACATTACTAAATATCCAAGCCCAAAAATAATGCCACCAACTGATATATCCATACATATCTACAAAGGTACCTGTTACAGCAACACAATGTGCCCAGCCAGCGGCTGCCTGTACAATAGCAGCATCTGTTTGTAAAGGAAAAGGCTCGGGATTCTCCTGTTCAAAAGATTGTATATAAATAAATTTCAGCATGTTTACAATAGTAGCATAGAGTGAAAAATGTCTTACCACTGCCAGAACTAGAAGATTAACCAAATCTGATATCTTTACCTCATGCTTTCCAGACGTCACATAGCTTTGACCTAGATCATCTGTAGAACCCCATGTATTAAGCTTTCCAGACTCTGAGAAAAGATCAATTAACACGTCATATTTCATTGAAGTATAAAGTATACAAATTATGAAATCTTTTAAGTATAAAGAAATCCGCAAGACGTCTACTTAATATGTTAACCCAAGTTCAGTATATTCCACTGTGATGCTAATTCTTGGACATTGTAAATAGTAAGCATTTCTCAGACATAGTGTTATTAGTCTATCCATTTAGCAAATTTGATGTTTTCATTCACCCCTCAATTATGAATAGTTACAGACTAATGAGAAACAAGGATTTGGAGACCAAAAAAAAATTCAGAGAGCTCTTGAAGTGAATTATTTAAACAAGAAATAAACAGTTGTAACAAGGGATACATAAAATTGGACAAGAACATCATAAGCAGATATTCTCAGGAAAACAACACAAGTTGAAACAAATTGTACAGTTGTAATGTCCCTTTTAGGGATGAAACTGAAAAAGAGGAAACCACACAAACCCCAATAGATTAAATTCAGATTTTTAAATCAATGCACTGGTTTTTATGACAGCTGGAAATCAGCAGTCTGATTTTTATAACAGCAGTCCAAAATGAGACCACACATCTCCCTTTATACCTCTTGCTTGGCGCCAAAGGCCAATTAGAAGTGGACCGACCTCTTTAAGCTTCTTTTTGTCTTTTAATTTGCCTTTATGACTCTCCCAACACAGCCGACCTGCCTCATAAAGGAAAACACTAAAAGAAAACATTAAAAATAATAAAAGAAAGTTGAAATGAAGTGCAATTCCTTCCCTTGTTCACTTATTCTTCTTCGCCATGGAAAGGGAATGGCAAGAAGTCTTCATTTGGCCTCAATATGAAAAGGGGACATTACAATCCTCCCTTCCCGAAATTGCTTGCCCTCAAGCAATTGCAAACTCATATGCCCAAGCATCATCATATCAAGGTAAAGGAACATGCTGTAGTGCTCCCATAATCTGGATCTTGTGCCTGTTAAATGAAGGAGCTTCAACCCAAACAAACTCATACCTCTACTACTCCTTTCTTCATGGAAGTCTTCTTCATCTTCTACTTCAAAAACAATAGTGACATCTCCTTTCTTTGCATGCTCAGCTGTACCAAAATCCCTGCAAATTGATGTAGTTTCCATCATAAAGCAAGAAATGGACGAATAATCAGCTTGACTAGCTATCTCTCTTATTACAAGATGCAAATCAGATTGTGGAGGGGCTGAAAACAATTCACCACAGTCATAATTCACATGGAATCTTATCCAAATTGGGGCTATCAAATCTGATTTGTTTTTTCTTTCAGCTGTAACCTTCTTCCCACATCAACCCATGATGGAATTCCCTTCAAAATGTCAATGCACCGTTGTTCATGGTTGCTAATGGCAGTCCCAAATCTGATTTTTGCACATTCAGCCCTATAACCATGGCATAACAACTACCAAACTGAAATCTTATGGAAAAAGGCAAATTCATGAGTAGCATATGGACTGAAAATTGCCTTACATAGGCTAGAAAATGAAGATCAACAAGTCTATGGTTGAAATCAACAGACATATTGGTCCTTACCTCAAGATTCTTGCAACCCATCCTTGTCCAAACTTGGCGAAGAAGATGGCTTTCACCAAGAAAGCTCCAATTTGTTCTTAATTCTTCAAGTGTTCCCCACATGGAGGTAATACTATGCATGCCCGGAACCAACCAAAAATTATCACCATGAAGCATCTTACCCAAGAGTAAACCCATGCTAGCATCTATGCATTGAATGCCATGAAGATATGCCTCTTCCTTCTTCATGCTAGTCATGCTTGGAAGCATTGCCTTCTTCCCTTTATCATTGCATTTCAACATAAGATGCAAACAACACATACCAAAACTTATCCTCACCTCTTTCGGATGGTTATTACCTTGTTGATTTGGGTTTGGATCAGAACTTAAGAGTGCTGGTATGTAAGTATAATTGCCATACTTTTCCCAGAATTTTGTTCCAAACAATCCCAAATAGGTTGGAACATTGGCCTTAATTGTTCTCAATGAGTGAATCCTCTTACACACAATTTCAAATGAAAAGAATGTCTTCAAACCTGCCCCTCTATTGCTGTCCCAAGAAGATATGCACAACCCAACAAATAAAATTGGGAAAAACATTTCATCACGGTTGTAGCATTGCATTTCATTACTCAGATTCAGAATCGTAGTGGCCAACAAACATCTTGTGAGAGTTACTCTTACCTTGTCCATGTTGCTAAAAGGACACCACTTCCTTGTGATCGAAATCCACTTGGTGGCTGCAAAAAGAATGTGGAACCAGCTGAACATGTTGGTCATAACAACCACAAGATTTGAGACAACTCCCATAATGATTCGGGGTTCATGATTCACATTTTCCAAGCTCCTCTCAATCATGTTACAAGGATGACTTATACCACAAAACTCCCATTGAATCCGTGTCTCATTAGGCATTCTTGTAGGCATGTTTTAGAGAACCAATCCCAAACAATGGCATGACACATTACTTCACCTTGGTTTATGAAAACTGAATTATTGCATACCTTGTAGCAAGTTGAATTTATATTCCATGAAGCTGAATTTGTATGTTCATTGGATGAATTATCCATAACCTTCACATACATCCAAAAGTGGCAATCTTGAGAGTAACTTGAGTCCCATAAAACCATAGCAAGTTGATTCATACAATCTTGATTATAAAAATAATACCTAGCTTGCTTACCATTCATCTTCCCATCAATTTCAACACGCTGCTCAAGATAAGGAATATATTGCAGCGACATAGGGGAAGTTAACAAATATGAAATCTGATCATTACTATCATACCTTGGGCTGTCCTCAACATGTTCACCTTCCCTTGCCGGATGAGGAATGATTGAGATATCCTCTACACTTCTGACCTTGTGACTCAGAATTTCTGAATTAGGATCAGCCTTCTCCTTCACCTTAGATTCAACAAGTGAAGCTCTTTCCACCTTGGCTTCAACAATATTTTGTTGACACTTGCATGGGACATCTTCATGGTTCTTGCCGGAGTCATGTACACCATCAACTTGCCTCTTATTGACTGTTGTTCTGAAAATTCCAGCAAGTTGTTCATTATCATAACTATGCAAATAGAATTCTTCTTTCCTTGATCCAATCTTTGGAATGCTCGAGAAGATGGATAGGGGCTTCTTGGAAAATATTATTTTTCCCTTTAGTACCCTTCATCCTCTCATCTTTGTTAGAATAATTCTCATGATGATCAAACCCTTGCAAATACATAGTGTGAGGGTGATGCAATAAATTAAATTGCTTACCATTTGTTGCTGATATGTAAATTCCAGCAGACTGAAAAAGCCTCATGAGTAACAAGTGAGGCCTCCTTTTGAAGGGCATGCCTCTCAAAAGGGTCATCCCAAATCTCAACCTCATGAATCTCTTGTAGATTTGATTTTCCTTCACTATCTTGCCGCCACATGCAATCATTGGAAATTAATAAAACATCATTTATTGTTGAAGAATCTTTACCTTCATGTTGCATATTGGTCTTCTCTTGTTCTTGTTTTTTGATTTCTTCTTGTTCCGCCATTGCAATTTGGAAGCTCTTCTCCTCTTCCTTTCTCCAGGCATGTTGAAGATCCTTCTGTGGTGTCTGAGATCTAGGTCCATGCCTTGCTCTTCCTTTGTTCACTCCTATGAACTCTGCAAGTGTAATGGCCTCCCGTATCTCCCTTGGAAGTGTCATATACTCTTCATAGCTTGTGGCAATGCTTTGCCCCATAGAGGGCCTTGCTCCCGCCTCCGGAATGGCTTCTTCCCTTGGAAGGAAAGTAGGCCTAGTGGCTGATCCGTGAGCTGATCCCAAAGGCCACCGTGAAGTATTTGCTCTGGATGAGCTGCCATCTCCATTATGAACCCTAGGTTCATGAAATCTCTGAAGGGATAGGGCTAGGAGGTCCATGGTGTCTATCAATCTCTCTTTCCCTTCAATAAGCTTGTCGATCTTGGCTTCTTGAGGATCCTGGTGAGCCATATTATCCTCCTCTCTTGGTTGGTCTACTTTCTTTTCTCTCCTCTGATAGTAGAGGAAACCCTTGTTGCCCTCTTCCATGTAAACCCTAGGATGGGAAGACCGAAGCTCTGATACCACTGTAATGTCCCTTTTAGGGCTGAAACTAAAAAGGAGGAAACCACACAAATCCCAATAGATAAAATTCAGATTTTTAAATCAGCAAACTGGTTTTTATGACAGCTGGAAATCAGCAGTCTGATTTTTATAACAGCAGTCCGGAATGAGAGGAAAATCACTCAAATATCATCAAATAACTCAACAACAATATAGATAAACACTTTAGGAAGAATTTAAGCCACTTTTCATCATCAAATTTGATCAAACACTCAGTTGGAAAATTAATTATGAACAGCAGAAGTACAACCCATAAAAATAATGAAAATGGAGGTTTTCAAACCCTGATAACCACAAAATAAGATAGATTCCGGCCTTAGAAATTATGCCGAATTTGAATATCAAATAAAATCTTAATTATATTCCCTAGAAGGCACCTAACTATCACCAAACCCTAGTCGGTCCCTTTGGGGAGAGCTCTAAAATTCATGCGAAGCCTTTGCAAATGTTCTCCTTGGTGCCCTAGTTCCAAATTTGCAAGTAGTCTTCAAGAGATATCTTCAAATCACCCAAAATGGAGGGTTCTTGTCCACCAAGCCACAAGGAAGGTTTCCGTCCTCCTTGGATGCCACACAAGAGGGTTTTCATCCTCAAGTGGAAAGGTAGTGAGCAACTAGCCCAACAAACCAATTGTATATGTAAAATGCGCCAAATATGATTCCAAAATGAGACCACACATGTCCCTTTATACATCTTGCTTGGTATCAAAGGCCAATTAGAAGTGGACCAACCTCTTTAAGCTTCTTTTTGTCTTTTAATTTGCCTTTATGACTCTCTCAACACAGCCGACCTGCCTCATAAAGGAAAACACTAAAAGAAAACATTAAAAATAATAAAAGAAAATTGAAATGAAGTGCAATTCCTTCCCTTGTTCACTTATTCTTCTTCGCCACGGGAAGGGAGTGGCAAGAAGTCTTCATTTGGCCTCAATTTGAAAAAGGGGACATTACAAAAGTGACCGCTTTGGGTGATTTGCGTTAAGTTACATAAGATATACTTTAAAAGAAAGTGATGTAATGCTTACATGGTCATACACCTAACATACAAATCAAAACAAATTGGTTGATTTAAATTAGAGTCTCTTATGTTCAAGAAATAACAATCACAATTTCTTTCCAAGAAATCCTCGACTTGGTTTCGATTTTAAATATGAGTTTAAAGGATTTAATAAGGAAATACCAATATTTGCAAACAAGAATTTTCAATGCTTACAACGAAATACCAAAAAAATCTACATGAAATGCTCTAGATTAACACAATTTTGATTTGATCACATTCAATATGAGTTATTTTTTATTCACAAGAGTTGGGAAAACTCTCAACCATGATCACTTTTGCATTCCATTACCATAGTAAAGCTAATCCATTACACAACAGAAATAGAATCTAAGTCTATCTTTATATTCATGTGATGTAAAATACAATAGGAGTCCATGTATTAAACACCCACAAACTATTTGTTAGGAGAATCAACTAAATATGGAATCCTCCCATTTGTACAAGCACATAATGAGTTAACAATCAACAAAACATAACAACCTCCCTAAATCAAGCTTAACCCTATTTTAGAGTGAAACTAGAGAAAACCAAGCTAGTTAGCAAAAAGCCACTACTAGCCTAGTGTGAACACACTAACACCCTCCCTTAAGCACGAAATTAAGGAGAGAAGAAAAAAAGAAAGAAATTATATTAATGTCCACAAATTACCAAAATAGGTCAATGGGACTTGAGGATACAACAATTAACAATAGAAAGTTATAGGAAGAATCGTAGAAGCGAACTTGATGTTTTATGGAATACCCACTCCTATGTGCTAGAGATGTTGGTCTCCATGAGAAAAGGGACGTCATGCGGCGAGAGGAATCAATAGGCAAAGCCCCATGCAAACGGATAGGATAATGCCTCCCTTAAAAAGGCGCGCGCAATGGATCGCGCAAGAGTCCCCAAGATTAACTCTCCCCGGATCTTGGTGGCCATACGATTTGTTGGGAATAACTCAAGATGGTTGATGTTCATTGCTTATATTTCGAGGGTGTTTCTTTGTTCATACCTAATGTGGAAACTATGGCTTAGGAATCACTATCAAGAAATCGGGTGAAAATTTCTGCAAGCAAAACAAACTAATTAGAACACGCTTCATAGCCTATTCAGTGCGCATAAGCCACATATAAATATTTAGCTATGAATTTCACTTATAATGAATTAAAATGAATCTTTATAAACTAGTTTGTTGGCTAGATTTTTTGCATAGCACAAAACCTAGCGCGATGTCATGATAAATCTCCCTCATTTACCGGTGAGGCTCCCGTGTCAGATTTGTCAATTAAAATATGCTAATATCTAAATGGGGTTTTACTTTAACTACTCAGTTCATGAACCATAATCAAGCGATTCTGCAAGATGGCAGTTGTAAATGTTTAACAGAAAGGAAGAATTTATAGAAAGGAAAGGGAATTATATAAACACAGAGAAGAAATGGAGAAGATGTGCATCCCAATCAATAGATAGCAGAGTTGATTGCATGCACATAGAAGAAACCAATAGATATAAACACAGAATTATAAGCAAAGGTAGCTCTAGATCTAGATCTGAAATAACACAAAGTTTATTAAAAGATCTAAGATAAAAAGCAAGAAACACAATATACCGTGACACAAAGTTCTCCGGAAATATGCTCCTGTATAATCCTTTGCTTCAAGTGGCTCTCGAGGGTTTCGACAAAAGTCCAAACACAAGGTTGCTGCTTACAAATTATGATCATTAACCTAGAGGTTCTTCTCCTACTTATAGAATGTAAGAGGGAAAGTACAAATGGGAAGTCTAACTGAACTGAAACATAAACAAGTAAAGATGCCATTTGGCAATCACCTCCACTAACTTCTCCTTAAGTGACACATGTATCACTTAATAGAATTGTTCCACATGACTTTAAGTAATGGTTGCAAAACCAATAACTTTGAAGTCTTACAATTTCATCTGGGAACGTGGAAAATAGAAGAATAGAAGAAGTCAAGCCAACTGTAACATTTATGTCTTCTTTCTGTTATGATATTGGATATACTTGTCGAACATGTGATTGACATCTTCCATTTGTTTTAGCCATTTCTTCCTTCTCTGTCTGAATCGGCAGAATCCTTCGTTCAACACTTTGATGCATGCTTCCACATCTTCCAAGCTCGACTCGAACCTCGCAATATCCATTGCAGCGCCACCGGTCTACTAATAGAATTCATCGTGAAAGGATTAGTAGCTTTGTCAATTCTCTTTTGTACCATCAGAAGAGAACTTTCCAGGGAATTAAGCACCTTGGTTGGAACAATCTGCACGTATGAAGTAACATTCCCGACCACTTTCTCCTCAGTGAAAGAAATGATATTGTCTAGTAAGGATGATGTCCTACTCTCAAGTGCCTGCATCCTCTTGAAGAAACTCTGCGCAAATCTCCAAACGGAAAGATCTGCGCAAACTCCAGCTACTTCCCCTTCTCGAATGATCCGTCCGAGTAATTTGCTCTGCAACTAATACATCTCCCAAAGACTTGTTGATCTCGGCCAAAGTACCCAAGTTACTCTCAAAGAATCGTGTTCATATCTACTATGCTCGTCATCAGTTGCTTCAGCTGATTTGTTGCATCATCCATAACCTTCAGAGTGGGTGACACCTCTCTAAGTTGTCACAGAGCTTGATTTAATAATCAGGTTCTTCCATTCGTCAATAGCTTTCACTTGATTGCTTGCATCCTCCATTTCCTGCATAAGATGATCACTCACCTGCTCTGAAATGGGCTGAATGGAAGGTTTAGCAACCTTGGCTATGATCTCGCACAATTGAGATACTTGCTTCTGAAGCTCGTCTTTCTCCGCCTTTTCTCTGTCAAGCCTAAGGAATAGAGCATCTATCAATGTCTGCGTATCCTGCTTCAATCCTTCTGTGGTGGCTTGACCGAGGGGTACTTTGGTTACTGTCACATCTTCTGCCGTGAGTTCATCCTCTTTCTTCCCTTCCGCCGAATTGACATCTCAGCAAACTTCTGCCCCGACTCCTCGATGATCAACCTTGAAGTTACCTTAGCAACTTTAGGTCTTCTGTCTTTTCCACCCAAACTCTGGAGTAGCTGCAAGTCGTGTTCTTCCAAGTTCATCTCCATTCTCGCTTCTGGAACCAACTGCGAAGCCAACCAATCTGAGAAGTTACTTCTCGGAGAATGAAAAGTTCTTTGAGTGCACTACCATCTCCCGCTCTGCTTCCTCTCCATTAGAAAGTGCCACAGTGTCATGGCTGCCATCTTCTGAGTCATCCAAGGACAAAGCTCTTTCGAACTCCACCATCTGCAACTTTAACATTTCCTCTGGGACAGGTGATGAATGGAGTGGCTGAGGAGAGAAGATGAATGTCGCCAGATTCAGTAGAGGCATGGAAGTGTCCTGCTGCGGCGCAACATTTGGTGAAGTACTGGGTACTGGAGAAACCGGAGCTAAAGTCATGGCCGTAGAAGTGATCTTCTCCTTTGATTGAGATCTTCTGTGTACTTTCAACTTCTCGAACCTTCTGCTGCTTTCTCCTCCGTGCTTCCGCTTGAGGGAATCTCCTACGCTTGAAGTTGCCGTGACTTGATTCATCAATGCTTCATCAAGGCAATATCCATTTGTCGAACTAGTTTGAAGTATTCACCAAAACAGCTCGCATCTTTTCTTCAATTGTGTGGCACCTCCTCCGTTATCTTGAAGTACGGCTCTATCTCCTCCCATTTGATAGTAAGTGTCAAGTACCACATTCCCATCATCTTTAAGATCCACAGTATCCGCGTTAGTCCAAAGTCGAACACTTGCTTTGCGAGATAGCTTTGTTGAAATCCCTCTTTCTAACCTCATACTCACTTTTGCACTTCATCCAGAAATCCTCCAATGAAGGCACGTGTGCGTACTCTTGGGAGATCATCTTCCGGCTACTCGAATGGATCGATTTTAGCCGTGCCGTGAAGAACTCTTGCTCATACTCGGATAACATCTGCGTCCCCATCCCTCGAGCTCTATGAATGCTCTGGCAGCTATAATGTCCGACAGTGATTGGAAAGAAGCCCGTAGACTTGTGCTGTTTCAACTGAAGGTCGTGTATCTCCACAAGTTGCCTGCTCAACTCCATGGCGATCAATCTATCATTCGGATATCTGGGCATCTTTATTGGTTCTCCAGAAAAGTTGTAATCCTTAGGTATGTGAAATCTATGCAAATCGAATGAATAGACTGTCAATCCTGGATATGGCTTCCCACGCTTCTTTGCTTACCATGTTGGCCTTTAGGTCCTTTTCTAGCCTGCAAATGAAATCGTAGAAGAATCCATCATTGACCGCTTTGAAATCCTTCTAAAGCACACAGTACAAGTAAGTATGGGTAACACTCAAAAATGGGGTCCTTAGAAAGAACGCCACATCTATCCGACTTGGAGAAGATGCCTTGTGACGCCGCAGCGGCGTACACCAAGTAAGAAGTCATTTTGAAGGTGAAAGTACGCTTCACGTTCGGAGTTGCTCACCAATGTTGTCTTAATAATTTCCAACCAATTGATTATGAAATCAACCTTGTTGAATTCAATGGTCCTAATGAAAGCATACATCCATGTATGGAAAGTGTAAGCATTCACCTCGCCATTAATCTTGCATAACAATTTGACAATATCATCTCCTCTTGCACCAAATTGGACCGCGGAAGAGTTCTTGGGAACTTAGAAGGAGATCTAGGCTTCTTCATGTATCTGTTGTTCATTATGCTCACGCAATCAACTCTATGCTTATCCCACCTGTTGCCGGCATCCTGAAGGCTAATGGAAGTCACCACCTTTCACACGGAATCTTCAAACAATAATTGATGAACTCTGCGTCCAATCGAATTATTGTTTTCCCCGTAGCATCTCGCACTGATCTAGATGAAGGATGGTAAGATCTAGCGCACTCCATAACAAACTCTGACAACTGGGCTGTGTATGGAAAGGTTGCAGCTCGAATAATTCCACTGCTTTTAACCGCACGCATGAGTGAAGTCTTTCCCGCTCTGGATCTATCAATCAATTCGGAAAGAGGTTCCGGACCTAGATCTGTGTCTCCTATGTCTACAAATTTGGAAGTGATGCATGACTCCGTTGTGCTTTCTTTTTCATCCCTCTTTGCCATGGCTTTGTCTATCTTTGTCTGAATAATTCTTTTTCTTCTTATTTGGCGGATTTCTTCAAAACTGGTGCAGATCTGGATAATTCTTTAGATTCGGAGGATATATTCAATGTATTGGACATTGATTAGAGCTCCTTTTCTTTTGTAAAGCACCTGTAATGAATTCCTGAGCACCTGTATCACTTATGCAAACAATTATGCAAACACAAATCAACCTCCTTCAATGTATGCGCCAAAATTGGAAGCTTTTAGCCTTGATTTGATTTCTTTTTAAGCAAAATCCTCTTGATATGGGCGCACTTTTCCATCCGGCTGCACTTCTTTACCTGTGAATTAAATAATTCATTCTTATGGCAGCCCATGCTTATATAACCCTCATAATTCTATAATTAATAATTGCCCTTCCTATTCTTGGCAATTAATTAATTAAAAATCATGCTCTTCTCTTTAACTGGTGTGTTAAAATAGCATGTTTAAGGACAGCCATCCAATAAATTAAATTAATTCAATTTAATCATCCACTCTTCACTTCACTTAAGCTTCACAGTGTGCTTTGACCATAGCCACTGAAAATAGAATTTAATTTAATCATTTAATGCTTTAAAAAGCATTATATCCTTCCCAAAAGGGGCGCACTTTTCTTCATGAAGGGGGCAGCCTTTAAATAAATTAGATTTAATTAATTTAATCAATCTATTTTCATCTCTTTTACTCCCCTTTGCTTTGTTGACTTTTCTCCATGTTTAGGCGCCAAAATTAGAAGAAATAATTAATTTAATCCACTTAAAGGCTGCCATGTTCTCCCTAAAGGGGTCGCACTTTTTAGCATAATAGAATTCTATTTTTAAGAATTTATGACAATGGGATTCTTTACCCTGCAAGGCAGCCCCGGAAATCCCATGATCCACTTAAGTGATTTGACTTTGACAATGGGATTATTTACCCTGCATGGCAGGCAATAAAATCCCATGATTTCACTTAAGTCACTTTTCTTTTATTTCACCACGGGAATTTTTACCTGCGCAGGCGGTGACATAAATTCCCACTTTGCACTGTTGCCTCTAATTTTCCCATTCCGGCTTAAGTGACTTTCCTATCATGGGAAAAAGTACCTGCAAGGCGAGGCGATAAAATTCCACCTTCCTCCCACTGCAACTTAAATCCTTTGTTTTCCAAAATGCGCCCAACCCCATGGGGCTTTTAGTGCACGACTTCGCCTTTTCCCAGTGAACCAGACCTCCGATGGTAACTTCCTCCGGGCATAACGTGCGTATATGTTCTCCAGCTGCTCCAGGTCAAGAATCGGGCTAACCCGGAAAAGGAATTGATCTAGAGAAATTTCACAGAAAACGAAACGGGAAAACACAAAAACACGAAAAATTGCCAAAAGTCACAAATAAAGCCCAAAACTTATTCCAAGTTAAAACCCTTCTGGTATATAGGAATAATGATATGTTCGATCACAACAAGGTTAAAACGGAGCGCAAATTGCCTCAAATGGGGCTCAAAATAATTAAATACAAATTTCCCGCAGACAAATCCCGACGACAAAATATAACAATTTTGGGCATCTGGGTATTTGGTGAAAATGGCTAATATGGCTCTTTGGGAATATCTTGATGCAATACAAGAACTTTCAGGCAATAAAAACACAAAACGACCCATTATTTTAAAAGTACGAAAAATTCCGAATAGGGTAGTGCAGATTTCGGGTGAAATCTGGGGGACACCATAGTTGCAAGTTGTAATCCCATACTACTCTAGTCTAAACAAGGTTTATAAAAAGTGCATAAGATGATCGGGGTAGGGAGAAAAGGGAAATAAGTTAGAGGTCACAATGTGAGCTCCAATCCGTTGAATGCCAAGTTCCAATAACCATGCCCGCGCTTAGACCAATCTACACTCAATCAAGACACGGGTAGGTGCAAGAATCGAGGGGATTGACTAGGAAGTTGAAAGGTGAGCACAACATCGTCGGATGCGCAAGAAGTACGCTCTAAGGCTACTAGTCTCTTAATTGAAAGATATTGTAAACAATAAACAAGAGGGGATCCCCTAACATACAAACTGGATTAAAATAGAGCAATTACTATCGCTAACTTAGGTCTAAAACTTGGAAAGCAAAGTGAAACAAGGAAATTACATTAAGAACTCTTAGAAGCTTTTCCATTCCAAATTCGCAGACCTCTACAAAGTCTTTCAGCTGGGTGTTTATAACAAAACCCAAGCATGAACAATGTTTACAAGCATTAATGGAAACAAGCTACTCCATAGCCTAGATTTGACAAATCAAAACATAAAGTGGATGCACAACCTAGTCAAATCCAATATCAAGTAGGCCTTCTAGAAGTAATCGACATGTTTGACCATTCTCTCGCATCAGAAACAATCTTCATTAAATGCTATTAAGGCTTAGAATAAGCTGGATTAAATCCAATTTGGCTGCTAGACTTTAATGTGCGGTGGCATGCATGGTGAGCTTGGACGCATAAGCCAAGCTTTGCATAAAGTTTGCCACCTTTTGTGTGTCATGGCATGTCTAGGTGTGTATATTAGGCTACCCAAGACTTGCAAGTGGACGAGATCAAATATTATCTAACAAGAAAGTCATAAATTGTGGCTCTATAGGCTTTTGTCTTCTCGTGGATTGGTATTTTCTTGTTGTTTAGTGCATTCCCAATTTTCTATTGTCGCATGGGCTTCATGCTTCTGATACAATGGGCGCGCTTTGTTTTGTGCCACAGGACTGATTTCTTCATTGTGCAATACACCAAAGTGCCTTCATGGAATTGTCGACCTTTATATACTTTGCACGCACATTCTACCTTTTGCAGTTTTGTTGATGTCACGAATGTGTGATCTATTCCGCATGCACAAAGTGAAAGACAAGGAGTTAGTATTCGAATGACCAATTAGAGTATTGGTAGAAATATTTACCTTGCTCTACAAGATATGTGTGCACTTCTCTAACGACATTTGCCCATCTAAGTGTGCATTCCTAATTTTGAGTTCTCCCACACAAGAGGGTGTGCTCTTGATAGTTCATGTTCTTGCGCATGCGGATGTAGACTAGAGCGAGCGCAAACCATAGAAATTCTTTAACATTTTCTTTGTAAGGAACCAAGTGTTCGGTGTTACATATGCCCAAGTGGGCGATATATCACATAAAATATACATACACAAAAGAATCGTAAGGTCACGAGAGGCCGCTAAGGGTTTGGGTTCTACACAATGTATGGGCAAGCTGTTTGGCGGTTTTGAAGTCGTGGAGCATTGGTGAGGTTGCACGACTTATAATATGGCCACGCAAGGAAGCGTATGACTTGGTTGAACACAGGAGTCGCTTTTAAAATCTTAGGAGGTTTAACGTGAATAGTGCTGGGGAAATGGGAAAGCCGTAGAATAGCGTGTGATGGTTTGCACGGGGAAGTGGACTAAGGATAAGGATCCACATAACTAAGGGATTGCGGGAAGTGCATAATGTTATACGCCGCCCACGCTATTAAAGAATATTGTGCATGGGACAAGGTCGTATTTGCGAAGGGCACAAATGGTGAGATAACCAAGTGGCGCACAAACAAACACAAGAAGATACGTTAATGCTTAAAAACATGGATTTGCACGATGGATGCAAGCAAAGTTTGAGTGCAAATCAATAATACATTGAGAAAGGCCAAGTGGTTCCATGATTTCACTGTGAAATTAGGGGCATGTTATGGACACAACAAATGGCGACTCTGCTTTGAGAATGCTCCCCAACATTCTTATAACAAAGTGAAAAGAATCCAGAACCTTTGGTTCACTTGCAAAAAAAATAAACAAGCATACTCGAAGATTTTGTGTTATCAAAGTAAGAGAAAAATCTATTATCTCAACTTTACAATGCGACATCTTGAATTGAAACACTCTCAAAGAGTTTAATGTGTGTTAGTGGATTCATTTACCTTTCCCTATGTTTCTTTTGATTTAGCTTAGAGAAACTTACTTGGTGTAGCTTGTTGCACAAGTTTATTTTGTTTTTTGTATTTTTCATAATTTTTTATGGGGAAGGAGGGTAAGGGATGGCTTGGGCATTTCTCTTGTCAGCCAAGTGCCTATAGCCTGCCAGAGATACCTTTGGTCCCATTCATGGCCTTCCTCCACTTTGCCCGATTGGACGACTACATTCTGACCCCTGGAGATAACCAAAAACACCCATATGCTAAGAAATCTTTTAAAACACTTTGATTTGAATGATTTCTCTATTATTTTCTTTTGCGAGGGTTGGTAACCACAACGGCCAAGTTAGAGGATGGATGGAGCGAACAACATGCAAGTGATCTCTAGCTTCGCATATTACGAAAAGGCAAAACTAATGTATATAATTATGCATGACTCTTCATGCATGCTGCAATCTTTCTAAATCCACATTACAACTTTAAAATAAGATTAAACACTTATATTGAAGGCGCAAAACAATCAAGTAAGCTTGTCCAGGTTTCTGCTTTCTGAAATCAAAACATTTGCGTAGTTAGGAGTTCGACCATCTACCATAGTTCAATTCAACACAAGTGCCAAAAATGTGCACAATGGGGAAATGGGAACATTGGAATAGTTATGTGGAAGGAGCTTGTTGAAAGGAACAACCTAAGCTAAGGCTTACGCGAGTCGTGCACCTTTGAAGGACAATGTCACGAGCTGCGCATAAGGTTTATTAATAACTACCCAAGCAAACTACAAAAGCAAAGAACAAATGCGCCTACAAAAGCAAACCTAAAAAGAGGGGAACTATGTACACAGATGTGGGCTTATTCTAAGTATTGCACGAAGGTAAAATTCGGAGGCCGTGCAAAAGGGACTCAAGTGCGAAAGTAATGTTTGAGGAAGCACCCATTGATTGGTAATGGAACGTCCTCTCTATTAAGGTTCTTGAGCCTAAAGGTGTTATCACCTAGGATTTCTACAATTTAGAAGGGGCCGAGCCAAAGTTTGTCAAAATTATTGTTGCCCCTTCTTTTCATGTGCCTTATGCCATAATAGCACTAGGTCACCGATTCAAGGCTTTGAATTTGGTTTCCTTATCAAACCAATGTTTGAGGACCTCTCGATGCCTACAAAAATAAGTTAAGGATTCATCTCATTTTTCATCTAATTGCATTAGACTAAGGCATCTAACCTCAATTTTATCATTCAACCCTATGTATTCTTGCATCAATTTCAGCATGGGGATTCTCAAATTCACTAGAAAGATGGGTTCTAGACCATAGACAAGATATCAAGGGGTTGTGCCTAGCGCAGATTTGATTCTTGTTCTATCTAACCAGAGGGCATACATGATTATGTCAATCTCTCGTATTTTTATCTTTAAAAATGCTAATTACATCTAGTAAATTCTTGTTTGTAGACTCTACTAAACCATTTCCCTTTGGATACTAGTTGGAAGACAATTTCAGAATGATTTTACGATCATATGCACAATCAAGAAATTGTGCTAAAGCAAAAGCAAGACCATTGTCACATACCAACAGAACTTGATGATGATGTTCGTTGTGCAATTTTAAAGGGTTATGCCTATGCCCAATGCATGCAGTAGTTTGTTGCGGTGAAAGGTCATCTGATTTTGGTGACTTAGCAATGTCTAGTGAATTTTCAGATTGGTGCGTACAAAGATGAAGTCATGTGTGACATTATGCCTATGGATGTTTGTCATCATTTTCTTGGAAGACCTTGCAATTTGACCATAATGCACAACTTGATGGTCATGCAAATACATCTTGATGCAAGAGCATTCGAGTTCAACTACAATAATTTGTTTGTGTATTTTCTTCGAGTCTTGTTCCAAACAAGTGTCTATTGTAATGTTTCATTGCCTCTTGCATGCCCGCTAAAGCAATCATGGTCTATGTTGTGTTTTACGCATAATTACTATCGCACAACAGTAGTACTAGTGCTCTACATTATCAATTGATATGTGCAAGTATGGTCAAATCAAAGCTAGATCGGTTGCGGCATTCCAAAAGGCTTCATCAAGGATTGTGGTATCTTCTAGAATTCACATCTAGATTTTCCAAATCTAAGGGAGCATCAAATCGATCGAGTGGGGGTTTCATCACTTGGCATAGAGGAAGGTGACTTCAATATAGCAAATAACAAAATCACATATTTTATGCATGGTAATGCATCAAGATTTTGTAAGAGCTCGCGTTAACAAAATTTATTTTCTACAATGGCATGTGTCTACCCTTGGAATTTCAGAGGCCTTGGAGCTATATTGAGATAGCACACAAGGATTTAGTTAAGTAGTTCAAAGCAGAGTCTTATGTGCAATGGCGTGAAAATGAAACATAACTTGTGGAGTTTCAAATATGGCAATCTGATATGAGCTAACATGGATGTTACAAAGTTTCAAAGATAACATTATGATATGAGCCAACATGGATGTTACCCAATCTAATAATTGTAACCATTGAGCCGACTTAATTTGCATCGAGTTGTGTTTGAGACTTATCTTGCATTGAGGGTTGGGACTAATGGTAGTGTCATATGGGTCACTTGTAGATTTAAGGTGATATGTAAGTAGGTGGGTCTTGCAATATATAAACATGCCACTACTCTTGTGTTTGGAGTGAGTCACGAACTATTGATGACATCAGCCGAACTAGTTAATCCAATGTGATTTGGCTGTAGTGCTACACTTGCAAAGACTGCGAGATAGCGGGCAAAGATACTAAGACCTAGAGTTGGTTGAGCATCTTGCCTATGAGATAGCTATTGATCGTCGTGTATTGCATTTTGAGCTTGAAAGAAAATTGCTAAATTCAGAGTTCCATAATTTGTTTTTTCGTTTGTGTGTCATGCATTTTAAGCATAGTATTTTGTTAAGTATACTGAGGGTTGCATAGTCTAAGGCATCCCATAATGGGGAACCCTAACCTCAACTGCATCACATACACTTTGGTGGAAAAATATGGAGAGAAACACTATTTGCGTCCTTGAAGGATAAAAGTGAAGAAGTGAAAACTAATTCAAAAGTGTTGTTGATGTCAACAAAGTGATTCCTAAGCAAAGTTGAGGATGTATATTTTGCACTTATAAGAAAGCCCTCATAGAAGTTGGGTGCATAAGTAGAAGGAAGAGACTTCCACAAGAGGTGAATGACTTGGTTGATGAATTTGTGGAGAACGTTTCAAATGATCTACCACATGGGTTACCACCAATAAGGAGCACAATTCATCAAATAGATTTGATCCCAAGATCGAGTCCACCAAACAAAGCCACATAAAAATTGACACCGCAAGACAATGCAGAGATGCGAAACAAGTTCAAGAGTTATTGGATAAAGAGTTGATCAAAGAATCTTTGAGTTCATGTGCAATACTAGCGATATCGATGCCAAATAAAAATGGAGAATGGAAAGTGTGCACAAATAGCAGGACAATTAACAAGATCATGATCAAGTACAAATTCCCGATGCCAAGAATGGATGATTTGATGGATTGCTTGAGTGGTTCGAGATATTTTTCGAAAATTGACTTGAAGAGCAAATATCAACAAATATGCATAAGAGAAGGCGATGAGTGGAAAATAACGTTCAAATCTTAGGAAGTTTAACACATGCATCAAGTAAATTCATGTGTTTGATGAATGAAGTTCTAAAGCCATCTAAATTTGCCTATTTAAATTAAAATTTGATTTTCAGTAAGAAAAAGGAAAAGTATTTTCAACATTTCCACAAAGTGTTGATAAGATTGTAAAATAAAATATTGTGTATGTAAAGTTTTGGGTTTGCCAATATCATATGAGATGGAAAGATAGTTTTCCACTGATTGCTTATAATAATTCAATTAACAAGAGTACAGGAAAGACGCCATTTCAGATTGTGTATGGATCAAGTCCAAGAGGAGTTGCAGAATTGCAGAACATGAGGCACACAAAATTAAGAAGTGTTTATGAAGAAGATTTTGCAAATCATATGAGAGATGTGCATGAACAAGTGCACAAACAATTGGAAAAGAGTACAACACAACATAAGCAGCACGTAGACATGAAGTGGAGAGATAGAGTTTCAGATTGAAGACATGGTCTTAGCACATTTGCGGAAGGAGAGATTTCTGAAAGGGACTTATAACAAGTTGAAACTAAAAACATTGGATTGTGCACATTGTTGTGGAAATTTGTGAAGAACGCATATAAATTTGAATTACCAGATGGAGTAGAAATTTCAATTGTTTTCAATGTGGCTAATTTATAACCATATCATGAAGCATAGAGTGAAGAAAGAATCGCATATTTAAATTCTAATTCAGGGGTTGATTGGAGAGCATAGATGCCGGAGAAGGATCACAAACTGGTGGAAAGAGTAATCGATACAAGAATCAACAAAAGGACAAGAGACGAGGAATACAAATAATATTTGGTCATATAGGAGAACTAAGACATTGAGGATGTGTCTTGGATAAGCGCATTCAAAGCTGCAAAACATGGAATACCGACAACATAACCATAAGTTGGAGCTTATGCTTTTCTTTGTTACTTGAGGTGTATGATGTAGGAACATTTGGGTTCACTTGCAATCTTCTATCACCCAAAAACATAATAGTTTAGAAAGTAAGCTAAGTCGAGCAGTGTGTAATGTTTCTATTTGCCCTTGGTCTTTTGTTCAAAAACTGTGCAAATCTTGTTGTGCATCATAGTCTTGTGTGATTTTGCATAGCCTGAGAGTGTGCAAACGTTGTAGTGTTGTTTTGCACCCACATTTATAGTGCACTTATTCCACACAGTCTATTAACGAGCACAAGTGTCTATGACAGCTCATAGTTGTTTAGTGTTTGCATGGCATTTCAAAAGAACTTAGTAAGGTTCACGGTATCTTCTAGAGTCTAGAACATCTTTCAGAGATAGCGCAAAGCATGTATTTCTGTAATGTCCTCTTTTTCAAACTAGCTCAATTGGAAGACTTTGAGCCCATTCCACTTCCCGTGGGCAAGAAGGAAATGAGCAAGGGAAGTAATTGTCAAGTTTTCAGTTATTTTCTTGAGCATTGCATTCTTCTTTAGTAGTTTTCCATATAAAGTCAGGTCGGTTGGATTAAGAAGATGAGAAGCCAAAGGAAAAATAGAGGAGAAGTATTCATTATGAGGTCGATCCTATTTGGAAGTATTCTAATTAGTTTTAGCGCCACAATGAGGCATAAGAAGGGGTCACTTGGCTCATTTGTGCATAATCATCTGGTGAATTTTATACTTCTCTTTTGAAAATTGGAGCATTGAGCTCTCATTTTCAGCCTTTACTGCTTATGTGTGCACAGCTATTACAGAATAAGGGGAAAAGGCCCCGAACGTATTATCGGAGCTCAACATAGAGGCTAGGAATACTTTGAATCGAATGGTGGGAACTCAAAAGAGTGGATTTTCCCCAAATCCGGAAGAGAGGACTCCTTTACAATGGCGTGGCTCTGCTATCTGTAGAAGAGAAGAGAAGAGGGAGAGAAGGGATATAAAATTTGAACTTGGAAGCCCAAAAGCTCACTTTGAGAAATGTGGCTGCAGGACAATAAACACCGAAATCTAACTCCCAAACATAAAATCCTCTACAAGAATGTCGACCTTAAATCATCTAAAAATGGGTGGTTCATTGATGGAAAATAGATCTGTGAGGTGTGATCAAGGTGTCAAGCCCAAGAAAATGACCTCCATCAAGCTCGACTTGAGTAAATGAGAAAAATGACCATAAGAGATTGATTGCAATTTCCTTGAAAAACATAGAGGTTCAAGGCCCAAGATGCATTCCATTCCATGGCATTCTTCAAGACTTCAACAAATCCACTTTTGCATCATGTGTGACCCCAATCAAAAGATATGGCCAAAAACAAGAGATTTGCCACCCTGTCCTCCACATATTACATTGTTGTATCGTCTTATGATGAAACCAATGGGATTCCAATCCTATGTGGACCCTATTTTCACTTTTTTCTAGTTTAATTCATTGAATTTTTCTCTGCTTCCTTGCTATCATCAACATAAAGGACCTAAATTTTCTTCAACACCCAACACAACTGCATGCAAAGATCCCAAAAGTTTAAAGTGCGGAAAAAGTCTTTCTTGAGTTGCTCCCAATTTCTTATTCGTTTTCTTAGTTCTTGGTGCATATACCATGTCCGTGGTAACCCGATGTGTGGGTTTGTTTCTCCCACTTGTTTCCAATGTGCTTCACAGCTTATTTATATGTAACATGGGGCTAGATGTCCCTATGTCTTATAATCTATCTGAATGCCCTTCCTTCTTGATATATCGTGTCTTGATTAAAATTTTGAACACTTTCTAAGACATAATACTATCTCTATGAGGTAATATTATACTACTTTACAAACTTCTTCCTCTTTACAACATCCTTGTAATGTCCCCTTTTCTGGGACATTTACGAAGACAAAGAATGGAAGACCTTCAGCCCATTTTCTCTCCCCGTGGGTTCGAGGATGAAGCTAGGGGAATGTTTTGAGATGCCTATTGTTTGTCATTTGCATTGTAACCCCTTGGCATGCCTAGTGACTACAAGTGGGAATGTTATTTAGTCTTAAAATGTGCACATAGGTTAGTTACTCTTTATTATTTAATTAGAAAATAATAAAGTGCACATAAAGTTAGTCTTTTAATATTTTAATTAAGTTTTATTAGTTTTCCCTCCAAAAGGGAAAAGGTCAGCCATTTGAATGTTGCACCCCTTATCTTATAAAAGGAGGTTGCATGGCCATCATTTGGGGATGTTGATTTGATCATTTATGTCTCTCCATGCTTGGAGAAATGGGATGTATTAGATATCTCTTATTATTCTATTAAACACCAAAGCACGATACATATTTATAGGTATATTGAATAAACAATATTCCCCTGAATGGATGGAGAAGATACAAACAAAAAAGAGAGAATAATGGAATAGATAACTAGTCTAATAATAAGATAACATACGTAGACTATGCTAACATTCCCCCTTATTACATTATTCTTGCAAATGTGACCCTTGAAAAGTTCAAATTTCACTTTTCCAAGAGATTTTGTGAGAATGTTCGACAACTTGTGCTTCATAGGACAGTACTGGAGCTGAATGTGATGGTTTAAGATGTGCTCTCGAATGAAATGACAATCAATCTCAATATGCTTTGTTCATTCATGAAAAACTAGATTCTACACGAGCTTCAACACACTCTAGATTATCACAATAGAGAATAGGTGACTATTTTTCAGAATTCCCAGGTCATCCAAAATGCGACATAACCATATCACTTCGCACACACACTCCTCGTGCGCGCGATATTCTACCTCTATGGATGAGATAGAAACAACATTCTACTTCTTGCTTATCCATGAGATAGGTCTAGATCCGAGATGAAATATGTATCCTGTAGTTGACTTCCTATCATCAACAGATCCGGCGTGGTCCGAGTCGACGTATCCCTGTAAGAAGAATTGATCATTCTTCTTATATTCCAGACCATAATCAATTGTTCCTCGAACATATCTCAAAACATGCTTTGCTTGCATTCCAGTGACATTTCTTCGGCTCCTGCATGAACTGGAAAGATAGCTGACAACATAGCATAAGTTTGGTCTAGTATATGTCAAGTAGATGAGTCCTCCAACAAATTTCCTATAGAGAGTAGCATCTACTTGAGGTGAATCCTGAATCTTGAAAGTTGCAAGCCTTTCTCCATGGGAGTGGATATAGGTTTACAATCGACATTTTGTACTTTTCTAGAGTGTCTTGGCATACTTTATCTAGGAGACAAAAATGTGATGCTCCTTTTTCCATATTTCCAAGCCAAGACAGTAATGTAGTAGCCCCAAATCTGTCATGTCAAGGTTCTTTTGAGATCATTCTTCACAATATCAACCTGATCTTCTAAATTGCCAATGATCACAAGATCATCTACATATACAACAAGAATGACAATTTCCTTTTCCTACCTTCTTTATATACAAATTTGAATCTGAGGGGCTACGAGTGAACCCATGCTTACAAAAGGTGATCATCGATCTTGATATACCATGCCCTTGAGCTTGTTTCAGTCCATACAATGATTTGATGAGATGACATACCTTTTAGGATGCTCTTCATCAACAAATCCTTCAGGTTGGGTCATGTACACTTCTTCTTTCATATCACCATTTAGGAAAGCACTCTTGACATCCATCTCTGAAGTCTCCATCCTTTCTTGTGCTGCCAGTGCACAAACAACTCTGATGGTCTTGATCTTCGCAGTGGGTGCAAAGGTTTCTTCATAGTCATGCCCTCTTTTTGAGCATATCCTTTTTCTACAAGTCATGTTTTATGTTTGTCGATGGATCCATCTACCTTATATTTAGTCTTGAAAACCCATTTGCAGCCTATGGGTTTCTTTCCTATGTAGGTAGATCGACAAGTTCCCATGTCCGATTTTTCTGAGTGAGTCAATTTCTATATCCATGGCTTCCTTCCACTGAGATTGACTGAGTGCTTCACGAACATTATCGCTCTCGAGCTATTAATCAGTGAACTCATGAGTGCAAAGTTTACCTCATTTCTTGTTTGACTCCTTGTTTTGACTCGGATGATGTATCTGGGAGTTGTTGCAAATGTGAGTCCTTGATGGTGCTTTGTACCCACTTCGATGAGAACTTGGCTGCTTTTGAGAAGAACTATGTCATTTTCCATGTGGATTGATGTGGAGTCACATTCTCCAGTTCTCCAAGGTCAACAAATAGCTCTCCTTGTAGAATTTCTTTTCTTTGAGTAGTCTCTTCTAGCTCATTATCTGATTCGAGACTAGTCGGTGAGAGGTGGTTGAATGGATCTTCTTGTTGATACTGATGAGTCAAAGGATGACTCATCACAAACCACATCTCAACTCTCATATATTTTCTTTGTCTCAGGATCCATGAGACGGTATGCCTTTGAGGTAGTGTTGTAGCCAAGTAGGATACACGGGAGTGTCTTTGGCTCAACCTTCTTTCTCTTCGAGTGGGGGACATGCATGTATGTTGTGCAACCAAATACTCACAAATGAGAAATTGATGGCTTTCTACCACTCCATACCTCTTCTGGCATTTTATTTTGTAGAATCTTTTTCGGTGCCTTGTTGAGAAGATATACAACTTTCTATACTGCTTCAACCCAATAGCGTTCTTCTTTTTGTTGTTGATAAGCATGCATGCAGCCATCTCCATCACTATGTGATTGTGATGCTCAACAATGCCATTTTTGGGGTGTAGGGAGCAAGTCAAATTCTTCTTTAATACCTTGTTGGTTCAAAATGCCAAGAACTTATTTGATGTGAATTCCCCCTCGATCTAAGCGAAAGTAGAAGAAGTGGTTGTCCTGGTCTCTTTCACAACACGATGATAGAAGTTCTAGAAATGTTGAAGAGCCTCACTTTTCTTCTTCAGAAAAACACCCACATCTTACGAGAGTGGTCATCCACGAATAGTTGGAAGTACTTGTATCCTGAAAATGAAGCAGGTAAGAGGGCCATTCAGATCGGTATGAACTACCTCCAAATGCTTCTTGGCATGAAAGGTGCTTTCTTGAAATGGATCCCTATGTTGTTTTCCTACAAGACAACCAGGAAAAGAGGCAAGGTACTAGACAATTTGGGTAGTCCATGAACCATTGCTTTTGAACTCATCTGATGTAATGAACTAGCCGACAAGTGTCCATATCTAAAATGCCAGAGTGCAGTAGATTGTATTGTTGATGCAGATAAAGCTATTATAGAAGATGAAACAATATCTAAAGCAAATAACTTATCTTTTAGAAATGCTCTAGCAATAATCTTACCTTGTCGCGAGATCAAACATGATTTGATGCCATTTTGGACAAGAAATTCTACCTTCAGGTGATGATTCAATAGCTGAGTCACTGACAGAGGTTGCTAGTCAATCCAGGAACATATAGTACCTTTGTAAGCATACATTTTCGTGGTCCCAGAGGAATGGTGACATTTCCTATTCCTTCTACAACGTACTCTTTGTCATCTGCTATCCGAACCCGATCACCAGTGGGTTGTTGTTCATCTAGTGAATCAAACAACTCCTTGTCACCTGACATGTGCTTACTTACACCGAGTCTATCAACCAAACTCTCTTCATGGGTTGTGAAGTCTGAGAGATGAGTACAAGGTTCTTACCACAATGGGCTCCTTCTGATGTCTCCTCATCAGATTCATTATCTTGTTGGGCTGTGAGATGTCCCTTGTGCTTTCTCCAATGGGGACGTCATTTGGACTTTTGAAAATCTTCACACCCTGATGTGCTTGTTTGACTTGAAGACCCTTGTTTCAAGCTATTGTACCAAAGCAAGTGATCAGTGTCGTGAGTGTTGGTTCTGCAAATGTGACACCACCTCTTTGACTTTTGATCTTTCTTGCTGTTGTTTTGGTTGCGCTTGATTTGGCTTCTCTGGGGACCCTTCCATTCTTTTGGCCATGGTATGGCTTTGAGAACAGGGCTTTATCCTGAGTCTCCTCTTGGGATGAATTGATGGCCTCTTCTGCTACATAAAAATTCACAAGTTCTTCGAATGCCACTATTTTTTAGATACATTCAGTGTCATAACGAAACACTTGGAATTGAGAAGGGAGTGCTCTCAAGGTGATCGGTACGAGAAGTTTGTCATCCACCATTTCACCGAAGCACTAATAACTCCGATCGCAGCTCAGCCACACGACGTAAGAACTCCTCAACTTTCTCATCTGAACCCATAGAGAGGGTGTGTAGCTTGACTAAAGATGGAGGATCTTAGTCTGATTTTTGGCCTCATAAATGGTTGCCAACTTGTCCTAGCCTCCTTTGGTTCCTTCACATTCCAAACATGTGGTTGCACATCGTCACTGATACTTGAGCATTATCAACATTAATGCTTTGGCACTAGCCATCTCATACTTCATTAATTCATCAAGGGTTGTGGGAACGGTCACAGATCCGGTCACGATGCCCCATAATCCTTCAAACTGAAGGATTGTTCTCACATCTTTGTTTTCTAGGCCGCAAAATTGGGCCCTTTAAGAAATTGAGCATCGAGAGAAGCAACTTCGGAGCAGACATTTTTAATAAAATAAAATAATATAAAAAAACTTTTTTTTATTTATTTATTTATTTCAAGAGATATTACAACTATGACTCACTTGATGTGAAGTACTAGCTCATAGATGCTCTCGATACTCGCATGTGCTGAGAGACGATGACGCTTGGTGGGGCATTCTTCTTCGTCTTCACATTCGGTGTCATACCCGGCTTCTAGCTCTTCCCAAACTCACTTTTCTTGGCAGCTGACGTCAAAAGGAAATATTCAAGAATCCTTTTCGAACTAGCTCATCAAAGACTAGATTGCATGTGTTTTGAAGCTCATTAAGCAAGGAAAAATAGAACCCGAGCTCTCAGAGCTTCTTCATGGTGTTCTTTGCATGCGAGTTGATGTTATGCTTCAACAAGTCTCGTTGATGTTCATGCTTTCAAAAATCTCGTTGATGTTGCAGCTTTCAGCATTCTTCTCGATTACGTTATTCACTTTGTCATTCTCAAGTTGGCTTATTTCTCTCTTTCACATAGGCGATACTAATTCACTAAAATGTTGGTGCTTAGTTACGGGCTTGGTCAAGTAAATGCTCAAAGCTCTTCCATGAAACTCCTCAAATTTGTATTCTACGTGTATGTTCTCTTTTTCTTTCACACAAGCTTGAATGGTCTCATATCTGCACACAATGATGAGTGGACTTCACACAAAAAGGTTGATCTGAACTGAAAAAACACGTGGTTTGATCTCTTTGCTGAAGACTCCTCTACACAATAGTCAAAACAAATAACTTCCACTCACCAAAGAGTTCAAAAATCCACGCAATCATTTTTTATTTTTTTAACAAAGTAGATGCGATGTAAGCATACTAAACTCTACGCAGGTGACTTTGAACTACATGCAGGTGATTTTGAACTCCACGCACTGATTTGTCTCCCACGTGCTGATCTCCACGCACAGGTGAAAGAACAAAAATCAACACTTTTTCTTTCTTTGATGTCCACGTTTTTTTATTTAGCTTTCCACGCACTTTTCTGGTTTGTTCCTCCACGTAGTAGCAAGTGACACACTCCACGCAGGAATACAAGAACTCTACGTAGGTGAAAGATTAAAGAATTTTATTGCAGGCCAATGAAGCAATTTTGGTCAATTCCTCTAGAATTCTTCCACGCAGACCAATGAGTCTCCTCCCACATGGCCACGAGTAGGAAATGCTTTCATGTTGGTGTGCAGTGATTTGTTCTACCTCCACGCAAAGTTTCTCCTTTTATGTACAAAAAGAAACAAGCAAAAATACGAGAACTTTTCCAAGTTTATGCCTCTTGTCCACGCAGGTCTTCACCCTCCAACGTTTTTTTTCTAGAAGAATTACAATGCAACAACAATATTATTCTCCTTTCCACATATCTGAGGACTATAGATTTTTCTCTGATACCAGATTGAGAGGCTGAAATAGTGGAGAGAGAATAGAGATTAGATATCTCTTATTATTCTATTATTATCAGAAGCACGATACATATTTATAGGTATATTGAATAAACAATATTCCCCTGAATGGATGGAGAAGATACAAACAAAAAAGAGAGAATAATGGAATAGATAACAACTAGTCTAATAATAAGCAGTCAAGGGTTTGATTATTAATTGTTTTCCAGCTGTGTAAAATCTGATTTGAATGTGTTTAAATTCTGATTGTTTTCTTCCAATCTATCCCACCACCTTGGCTAGTTCCAACCCCATTTGGGTTCGAAATAGCTGACATTGGGATATTTTAGGTTGATACAAAAGGGTTTATCCATTCTTTGCTTGATTTTGACAAGTATTTCTCCATTTCCTAACTTGTCTAAAAAGGGGACATCGCAATCCTCTTGCATCTTACTAATTTTACTAGTTTTGGATCCATCGTTCACGATATTCTCCCCTCATATTTTCAAAGGCTGGTAAAAATATCATGTCTTATCCACATCTATCTCTATTAATTCTCTGTCTTTTGACTTTCAGATTTTGGGGATTTATTTCTTCCTCAAGATCTCTTGTCCTCCGATATTACAACATTGTGGCACCACCTTTTGACAAAACCAATGGGCTCCCAATCCTTTGTGGATCTGTAATGTACCTTTTCGGGGACTCAAGATCACCATCCTTGAAAAAATAGTTCACCTCAAACTCGAATCTTGGCCTTAGAAAATATAAGGAACAAGAGAATAATTTCAGATTTATCAAAATCGCATCACACATACCCAAATTCCACTTCAAGGTAGGTCACTCCACTTTAAACAAATACAATATTGCACCAAAGATACCACACATGCAAGAAAAAGATATTTTATTACTTCTCAAATCAGCTTGCACAATCAAAACCTCATGAAGGGTTTTCATCCTTCACAAGTTCCCAACCAAGGGTTTTCGTATCTTGGATGAGATCCTCAACCCAAGGGGTTTCGTCCTTGAGAGAGAGAGAAAAAAGGGCTACACTAGCCAACTTTCACCAAGATAAGAATAATCTCCAAAACATAATAACATAATGCCCAAGCGACCTCCTTAAATAGCCATAAGGAGTGCTTATTAACATGAGAAATGATGGCCGACCCCTTAAGTAAGTGCTTTTAAATATTCAAAGGGTATTTGGAGCCTACATGCTCATAATACCTTTATTACTAAACTACTTAAGTTCCTCTATTGGAGCACAAGGCTTCCAATAGGATAAATGATAATAAATGAAAACAACTATCTAAACAACAATAAAAACATAATTCAGATCTTCCCCTTGCTTTTCTCCTTAGACCCACAGGGAGAGAATGGGTTAAGGTCTTCAAAAATCAGCCTCCAAAAAGGGACATGACAGTCCCCCTTCCCAAGATTGCTTGTCCCCAAGCAATCGAAAATCTGGATGCTCCAAGATAGCTGCTCCTTCCCATGTGGCATCTTCAAGTGGTAGGCCTTTCCAATGTACCAAGTATTCCCGTATGCTCCGGTTTCTTAGCTTCCTCTCTCGAACATCAAGGATGGTTTCCGAACAAGAATGATCTTCCCTTCCTCATCTAAAGGGGGCAGCTGTAGTGAAGGGGTAATATGCTTCCCCAATGCCTTCTTAAGACAAGAGACATGGAAGACATCATGTATCTTGCTCTCCGGAGGTAGCTCAAGACGATATGCAACCTGTCCTATCCTTTCCTTCACCTTGTAGGGTCCATAAAATCTTGGTTTTAACTTCTCAGCTCCACTTTGTTTAAGTGAGGATTGTCTATAGGGCTGCAACCTTAGGAAAACCAAGTCTCCTACCTCAAAAGACCTCTCTATTCGCTGCTGGTCTGCATATTGTTTCTGCTGATTCTGAGCTTGTTGGAGGTTCTCCTTGAGTGCCTTTAAGATGTCTTGACTCTCTTGGATCAGATTTTTAGCACCGGGAACCCTACTATCTCCAATGATCAAATCCATGAAGGAAAAAGCCTCATATCCCGTAGAGTGCTCTAAAAGGGGACATTCCAATGGATACATGAAATGTTGTATTGTAACAAAACTCAGCCAAGTGAAGCCATTTTATCCAAGCTGATTGCTGTCCGGAAATGTAGTTTCTCAAATATCCTTCCACCCATTTATTCACAATTTCAGTTTGCCCATCCATTTGGGGATGGTAACTAGTGCTTGGAGTGAGTTCGGTACCTATTAGGCGGAAAAGCTCTTGCCAAAATATACTCATAAAGTGGTGGTCTCTATCACTAACAATGTTTTGTGGGAGCCCATGAAGTCTAAAAATTTCTTTAAAGAACACATCAGCAATCATAGGAGCATCATACTTGGTAGGAAGTGGATGAAAATGAGCATATTTCGTTAATCTATCCACTACAACATATAAGCAACTCTTACCTTGGGTCATGGGCAGCCCCGTAATGAAATCCATGGAGATGCTTTCCCATTTTTGAGAAGGAATGGGAAGAGGTTGTAACAACCCAGCTGGAAAGTTATGTTCCCCTTTGTTATGTTGGCAAGTTACACATTCCCGAATGTGTTGCAAGACATCCTCCTTGAGCCCTTTCCAAAAGAACCTTTCACGGATTTGCTTGTATGTCTTAAAGTATCCTTGGTGACCAGCTAGAGGTGAATCATGAGCAGCCCTCATTATCCTTAATCTTATCTTGGAATCCGGTATCAAAAAGACTCTATTCTTATAGAGGATCAGCCCATCCATTACCTTGTAATTCTCCACCACTATATGCCCTTCCATGATGTCATTAGCAAACTGATTTTTGGCATATTCAGCTGTGATAATGTTTTTCCAATCAGCTTTTATGTGTGAAAGCAACCCACAATGTGATCCCCAAGCATTTGCCATTACATTTCCTTCATCCTCTATTCCTTGAATTCTGATTTCTTTGTCTTTATCATAGAATTTCAGTTCTCTAATATGATAATTGAGGGTGAATTCCCCACAGATTGCAGCCATTGGACTCCAAGAACTACTTCATCATTAGCAAGCTTAATCACAAAGAATTCATCACATACCTCATAATTTCCTAGGAGAAGTGATAGCTGTCCTGTTTTCTTTGTGCAAGGTATGGTGGTCCCATTGGCAATGGTTACTTGGAAGCCTTCAAAATTTCTCACCTTCAAACCCAGCTGGTCTGCAAGTCCTTCATTAATGAAATTATTGGTAGCGCCACTATCAATGAGAACTACCACTTTGTGACTATTGATGTGTCCTCTTACCCGGAAGGAATGGTATGCTTGGGCACTCTCTAGAGATGTAAGAATGCTGGTGATAACCGGATCAGACTTTGATGTTCCTTCTTTTTCTAGCTCAGAAATTGCTGTCACCTTTTCCTCTTCATTGCCCTCTTCTTCACCATCTGACATCACTTCTATGTAGTGTATTTGCCCCTTTCCAAGGCATCTATGTCCGGGTGACCACGGATCTCTACATGTGAAGCAAAGCTTCTTCCTTCTCAGCTCGCTTTTGGATTCTTGATTCTTTCCTTCTTGCTTCCGTCCTTCTTGGCTATTAGCCCCTTGAAAAGGCTTCATAGGCTGCCCCAAATTAGGTACTTTAGGCTGAGATAGAAGACCCTTTGGCTGCCCTCTCTATTGCTGGTCTGATCTGCCCTTTTCCCCCATAACTTTTGAAGAAAACCAGTCCTAGGGATTGCTCCTTCTAGGTCCAAGGACTTCCTTATGGTTTCTTGCAAGGAAGATGGGTCAAAAGCCCTTACTAAGCTCTTTAGGGGTTCGGTCAGCCCTTCTATAAACAATATCATGAGTCTCCCTTCGGAAATATCATCCACCATGACTGAAATCTTTTGAAAATCAGCAACATAATCTTCAACCGTACCTTTTTGCTTGAGTTGGGCAAGATCATGGAAATATGCTTCCGATCCATTCATTCGAACCTTTCCATGAGCCTTGTGCAAAATTCTTCATAGGAATGAATGTGGTGATGCCCTTGTGTCAACATGCCATGATGCCACCAATCATGGGCAACTCCTTCAAGGTGAAGGGTTGCAAATTTTATTGCTTCTTCTTCCGCCATAGGTCTCAAGGACAAGTATGTATCAAGTTTTTGGATCCATGCCCTAGTTGATCCCTTTGTGGAGCCATCAAAAGTAGGAAGACTCATCTTCCCAAAACATGCTGCACTTCTCCCTTTGGCACTAGGGTTCTTTGCCGGTAATGTTTATCTTCTGTCCTCAATTTGATGAAATCCATGAGAGACATTGCCTCCCAAAACTCATCCGTCATTGCTGGTATTCTTCAAGCCATATGGTGTAATCATGGGCTTGTCTAGGGCTCCCATGTGGAGCGATTGCCTCCTTGTCCACGAATTGGGGTTTGTAGGGCCTTGCAAAAGGAATTTTCACCTTCTTTGATTCACGGGGATTGTAGGAATCTTCTTCCCCTTGGCCGAACCACCTCCTTGCATGTTTTGGATGGCTAGGGAAAGCCTATCCAATACATCCATTATTCCTTCTTGCGTCTTCACAATCATCTCCAACTTTTCTTCTTCGGTCTCTGTTGTCTTCTCTTTTCCCTTCTCTAGTAGTACTGCATACCGCTATCATCTGCCATACTTCACAGCTGGGAGGAAAGTGCTCTATACCATTGTAATGTCCCTTTTTGGGGGGACTCAAGAAATGGCAAAAGCTCACAAATCAGATTTATAGCACTGCTGTTATAACCCTGCAAAACTGAATTTCAAACCCTTCCTAGGGCAGCGACTTCCCTAGGTGAAAACAACCCTTCAAAAAGGGGTTAAACCTTGCAAAAATCCTTCCAAACTTATGCCAAAATTATTAGAAAACCCTTAGCAATCAATTGCAGCTGTTAAAAATCAGAATTGTATGTGGAAATTAATTAATTATGAAACCCTAACCAGCGAACATCATCAAGCTTGAGAAAAATAGTAGATCACCTCCAAAATTCACCAAACTCGGAATCTTGGCCTTAGAAAATATAAGGAACAAGAGAATAATTTCAGATTTATCAAAATTGCATCACACATACCCAAATTCCACTCCAAGGTAGGTCGCTCCACTTTAAACAAATACAATATTGCACCAAAGATACCACACATGCAAGAAAAAGATATTTTATTACTTCTCAAATCAGCTTGCACACCAAAAACCTCATGAAGGGTTTCGTCCTTCACAAGTTTCCCAACCAAGGGTTTTCATCCTTGGATGAGATCCTCAACCCAAGGGTTTCATCCTTGAGAGAGAGAGTAAAAGGGCTACACTAGCCAACTTTCACCAAGATAAGAATAATCTCCAAAACATAATAACATAATGCCCAAGCGACCTCCTTAAATAGCCATAAGGAGTGCTTATTAACATGAGAAATGATGGCCAACCCCTTAAGTAAGTGCTTTTAAATATTCAAAGGGTATTTGGAGCCTACATGCTCATAATACCTTTATTACTAAACTACTTAAGTTCCTCTATTGGAGCACAAGGCTTCCAATAGGATAAATGATAATAAATGAAAACAACTATCTAAACAACAATAAAAACATAATTCAGATCTTCCCCTTGCTTTTCTCCTTAGACCCACGGGAAGAGAATGGGTTAAGGTCTTCAGAAATCAGCTTCCAAAAAGGGACATGACATGGACCCTATTTTCACTTCTTCCCCGCTTGTAGGATCCCAAGAGTTGAAAGTGCGGAAAAGTTTTTCTTGAATCGCTCCAAATCCATTGTTCCCTTCCTTAGTTCTTGGTGCATATACCGGCCCCTACCATCGATTCTAGAGTCCAATACAAATATTGAACCTATAGGCATAGATTTGTTTCTCCCGCTTGTCTCCAATGTGCTTCACATTAGTTATATGTAACATAGGTCTAAATGTCCCTATGTACCACATAATATCTTTGAACCATCCTTCTTGACATAATGTGTCTTTGATTAAAATTTTGAACAGCTTCTTGGATGTAATATTATCTCTATGTGCACCCCATCATCTTGTGGTGTTTATATTGTCATTAGGGTGTCATCCAACACCTCCATCCTGGCACATTCATTTGAGAAAACCTTCATTTGTTTAAGATATTCCTCGGCATCTCCTATACCGCTGAATTTTGGGAGATTTTCATGTGATCCTACCCTTCTTAATCTAAATACTCTTCACCTTTCTTTGTTATACTCTATCTTCTTCATGGTATCTTTCCCTACCTTCATGTCTCTATGTTGCACAAGTAGAAGCTTCCTCGCCCTTGTTTCGGGTATGCCATAGAGCCACAAACTCAATATCTTCATCGGTGTTGAATGTCACCTCATCAATGTCCAACACAATTTCTCCTTCTTCGTTAGGATTGAAATCTCTATTGATTTCGAAATTCTACCTATTGCATATATGCCTCGTAAGTCATCATAGTCACTCTCTTCATCATCATGTCAAACTTATGTTGATGTCGTATCCATTACAATCTCTAAAAGCACATGTGCTATTATTCCATTCCCTTCAAATGTTACTTCCAAGAATATGGAATACGTGAGGTTTTTAGCATAATTCTCCATCACTTCAAAGTCCACTATCTTGGTTACACCCATGAAATCTAAGTTGACCCCTTTCAAGACTAATGGTGCTTTCAAGCTATGATCAGCCATGGCGATATTATAATTAACCTTTATGTGTGGCGGTTTCCTATTGCTTCTCATGTCTTTCGTGGCATAACATTCACATCCACCCCCAAGTCAAACGAAGGAATGACAATTCTTGTCCATTTACTTTAACATAGAGATATATTACCGATTTTCTCCAATTCTTGCTGGTTCTAAAGGCATTTTTCTTCTTTTTGCTCTTTCTCTTATCTACTCGCTTGAGCACATTGTGTTCACTCATATTTGTTTCAATACTTATAGAATTGTTCTAATCTTTCCAACATCCTTGGTTCTCCATTAATTTGGCTAATCTCTTTCAGCCAATTCCCTCTCTCTTCAAAGTATTTGTTTTGTCTTGGTCTTTTTCTACTTGTGTTCAATGAACTTCCTACTCGCTCTACCAATTTATCGTGCAATCTAGTATCCCGTAATCCCGATTGTCTTCTTCCTCTTCACAATCCTCTCTTCTACTTATCATTCTCCTTTTGTCCTGCTTGTATACCACTCTTTGTGGTGGCCACGACACATGGTTTGTCTTCCTCACTACCCATCATGCAATCTTCCTAAAGATCTTTATTCTTCGATTCTCTCGTGACTTCTTGATTTTCCTTCAATCTTTTTAACATAGAAAGTCCCCCTCCAAGCACTCTATGTGGTCATTTCGAGTATTGTTGTTTATGGTTCTATGAGTCTCACACCTCTTCCTTGGGCTCCAAACTTCTCAACATCTTTGTCAAGTGTTGGGCACCCCAAGAATTGGATGCATTTCCTAATTCATCGATCTTTGTTCAGTCGTTTTTAAATAATTGTGCTGCCTTTGGGCAACAAAATAAATCGTGTGTTTCTTTCACATGAAAGAATCCATTCAGTATTTCTTCTTATTTTGTGCAACTCCTTGCAGTGTGTCCTTTTCCACACTTATAACATGTTATCGATCTACTATCCTAGTTCTATCTCTCTACCACAATGGTATCCTCCTCTAAAACCACCCCAATTATAATTGTTGTTGTCACAATAGTCTCTGTAATACACTTCTCGATTACTTTGGTAACATTCGTGATTATTTTAGTATCCTCCTTGATTCTAATAACCTCATTGGTTGTCATGGCGTCCTCCATTGTTATTCCCTAAATATCCCCCTTAATATCCATTATATTTTTGGTTTGGCGGTCCTTGAAGTCCTATGTTTTGCTTCTTGGCACAACAACATCTAATAATTGTTGTGTGGATAAAACGTTTGTGTTATGGGTAGCACAATTTGTATTGGAGCAATAGACAAAGATCTCGTCTAGTCAGTTGCATTGCGACTCTTACTCGAAATTCCTTCAACTCCTCCATGGTATCCACTCTGGAAAGTACAACAATAATGATTGAAAGACCTACATTCAATGCATTACATCAAATGATTTTCGAGAGCACCACTACAATCAATGGGAACATATTTTAGTTGTGTTGATCCCACAATCCACATATCCCACAACATAACCTTCCTTTCAAAATTGGATGTTGTCTCAAAGGTATCATCCCCGCCAGTTTACTCGGCTTTTGCAGCTCTCCTAGATCCCTCCATACGCAGACACTCTATTCTATTATGCCCTTCTTCACAACATATAATGCACCAAAGTTTTTGCTTGGTCTCTTCTTCGCGAATGAATTCATTCGTAAATCTGTTGTCATTTGTATTTCCTACTACAATCTTAACTACACCAACTCATGTTGTAAATTTTCTAGTTCCAACTTCACTATCATCTCCCTTTCCCTTCTCCATGATTATGCTTGAATCAACGCGAAACCATCTCCAATGCATCTGCAAATGTTTGAATTCCTTCCCATCTATTGATGCTCTAAAGATGTAATAGCAATCTGAGATAATCCACTCTTATCCAATGTTTCTCATTGAGTAGTTCCTCTAACTTCCTTAAGAGTCATTTTAAACCTTTAGACGTAGTCCTTCACACTTGCCTTCTATTTGTATTAGGTCCCTCATTTTACTCACGCTCTTCGTTGGGATGTCTAGAAAGTGATAGTTGTTCTTAATCTCTTTTTGTACATCACTCTAAGTTTTGGAATGCTTTGGACTTACTTTCATGTACCATTTCAGCATCCCATCTCTTAAGGTTCCAACAAATTCAAATGACTTCACCTATTAATTTGTGATGTTATGAATCATCCAAGATGAAGTCTAACACAAATACGTGCTCTTCCTCATCCTTTGTAACTTTTCCAAACAATGGAATCTTCATCCTTTGTTATGCCATTGTTTTAGGTGATTTTTGTCATGTTTGACAATTTACTTTGTGCAGATTTTTTGCAGCTTACTCTGTTGCTTGTCTTTTATCCCTCTCTCTTTCTTGTTATCGTCTTTTTGTTTTATTATTTAATGCTTCCTCCTTTGTTTCTTTTCAATTGTCTTTCAAAGTAACTCTTCCCATACTAGAATTGGCCAATTGATAGACCTTTTCTACTTGGTTATCAACTTCTCTTCCTAATCAAATCCAAGTTAAAACCCTCAACCACCACCGGAAGCTTAAGTCTGCAAAGCCACCTAGGTCAAACGCTTCTCCAATGCAGGAGAGTCGTTATTGAACCCAAAAAGTTGTCCTTTGGTGTATTTCATAGCAAGGGTTACCTCTTTGGGACGAAGCTTATTCTTATGTGGGTTTCAAACTCCATTTCCCAAACTTATGACCAAGTTGAGTCGCTCAAGCATTTGTTTTGATTTTTCCCTCGTGCCCGGACTACCTAGAGATGGATTCACACCCTTTTTCAACCATTCATTCCAGATTTTTTTCCATCGAAAAATGGTGCTTCTAGAGGACTCAACATTTGAGTTGATATATTATTTCACTTTTGGAAGGTAAAAGCCATGCTATTTTTAATCTTCTTCATCTGGATAAAGGATTTTCTACGTGGCTAAGAAAGTGGTTTTCATTTCAAATGTTGTGCTCCAAATTCAAATGCTAGCTAAGAAAGCTAGGCTAAAGGTGGAGCACCTCCATCTCTTCTTGAGCACTAGGTGAAGTGCTCCTTGCATTATCGATCAAATGTCACCATATTCTCCTTGCCACCGCCTTCTTCTCAAGGCCGTGGACTTAGATGGTGTTGGCAATGCCTCTCGAGCAATCAAAGAAGCTTCTCTTCCCACTCGCATTGGTCATCTCCCAATGACGGTGGTAAAGGAGATACTAGTAGAGGTGACGGGTTTGATTCTGGGTGAAACCGCCTCAAAGTAACTTCCCTCACCTAGCTCTTGTTATTTCCCAACTAGGTAGAATGAAGAAGAAGAAAGACAAGACAATGATGGGTGGGAGTCGATCCCTAACCCTATTGATCCATCTAGTGGAAGAGATTGGGAGATAAAGCTAATAGTCTGCCACCTCCTCCTGGCTACTATGTTTTATTGTTATAGATTGAATGGCCTTTGGTTTTTTTTGGTGTTTGCTTCCATTGGGCTTGTTATCTTTACCTTTTTTGTTGAAAAGATACTTTTTATTATTGCATAATATGTATTAATCATAACCATATCTCTTGTTAGACTTTGGTGATTTGATTATGCTTTCTCAAGCAATTTTATAAGCTCAATCTGCTTCTGGGTGTGATCCCATGTCACCCATTTTTGTATGATTAGCAATGTATATTATGTATGATTAATAGAAATACGCTTTTCAATCAAAAAAGTATTATTTCCTAAAATCTAGTGCAATGCCAAGGTCGAGGCTTAAATTAACAAATGTCCAACCAAGCAGCTATTACAAAGTACACACTGATTTGACACACACAAAAAAACACACAACACCGAGGCCAATTTTTGTAGCAAATTTAACTAATCATTCTCATATACAAATGGCCATACAACATCTACAATCTTGCAATGAATGTTGTGACTGTCTAACCACTATTCTACTTCTCCCTAAGCCTATTCTAAGCTCTCTAACTCTTCATTGTGCTCCCACTAAATTTTTGGCAGCATATGTCTATCATATAGGCCATCACTTTGCACCAATGTGAGCTCCAAATTATAAAGATCCAAAAGCATATTTTGGAGTGCCTTCAAGCTTTGTGCCTCCATTCAAAACCAATTATTAAAATTGATTTTGGGTCTCTTTGTTTTTCTTGGCTTCTAGTCACTTATGATCCTTTGCATGATCTCCGGGATATCTAGAAGGTTCCTAGATATTTTGGGCTTTGTTAACGTGACTCAAGGACTAACAATTGCACTCCTTGTCCCCTTTATGCCTCCCATGTCCAACTTCTTTGGTGCCCATTTTAAATCACATAAAAGGTTTGAATGGCTTCCCACTTCTCTAAGTGCTTATTAAGACCCACATAGGCTTCTCGACACTTTGTGATCACCACCATTCAAGAGCTCTTGAAGAGAGCTTTCCAAAGATTTCAAGCTTGAGCTCTCTCGCGGCTCATAACAAAAGATATGCCCATTTGAATTTCCATGTGTCCCGCTTTGTGCAGTGCAAGATTAAAAATTTAGGCCCTCCATTATTATAACACATCTATTTTAAATTGGGCATTACAACCAAAAGATCTCGGCCCCACCAGGCATCGCATCTAAATGCTCCACTCGACGCGCGTTCACATGAGCTCATGCCCCTTCACTCTGTGGGGAAAGATAACATGCAAGCTCACCACGTATGCATTGTGCGAGTGTGACACTCAAATGAACTCAAGCTCTCGCACTCTTTGAAGACTCTATGGGTTTAATATTTTAGTTAGGATCATTTTTTTAACTTTAAAGGGCCAGCTATAGTTTTAGAGTGTCCCGTTTTATTAAAACAAAAAGGGACCCAAAAGCTTAGCAATAAAGTGACCTCGTGCCTTAACAATAAAGTGGGCCCCAAATATAAAGTGGTATAAGGATTTAAACAAATTCCTCTAAGAGTTACATATAACTTTAGGGAAAAATATAAAAACCCCGTGTTTCAAAAGCTCCACCATGAGACCTACAACTCGCTGCACCCAAGAGCAAAAATGAGACATTATTTAAATCTATGCAAAATCGCTTGAGCCTCGGGATGCTCCCACATCGAATATCACTAAAATTCTCTACTCTTTACTCTTTTCTCACAATCCTCTTTATGTCTTTTATAGCTATCCAATGGCTCCTTTCTTATTGATCTCCTCACCACTCAATGTCTCCTTATGTTTTTGAAATGACACGAGGGATGGTGATTGCGTCAAGGGGTTCATCTCCACTAACAATCTTGTTGGTTGTTTTTACATTGCTTTGCTTGATTTTGAACTTTCCCAATGGAAGTGGCATAAAATTTGCAATAATTAGGGAAAATCACCTATCGACAAGGTGATATTCCTTTATGTTTGAGAGGGTAGTTCCCTCATAGGATAGGGATTTTGTATTTTTGGAGCTTTTAATCGGAAGCACAAAGGCAACAAAATGGAAAGGAGAAAGAGAGGAGAAAGGAGAGAACAGAGGAGGAAGGGAGAACCCCGCGGCGGAATAAACACGGAGATCTACTCGAATAACTCCGTAAACAAAAGGCTAGAACCCTCTCACTCTCACATGAGGACAAGAACATGGCAGTCAGCAAGTGCGGTGGATAAAAATCACCCAGAAGCACAAAGTCTTCACCATTTCTAGATTGTTTGTGTATGGCACAAAGTCCACCTACATAGATATGCAATACAAAGCCTACAAATCATAGTATCACCTACAACATGATAGATGGAGGTATAAATGACATCATTCAACCATAAATAGAAAAGCACAATTTCATGATTGGAGAGCACCAACACCACAAGATGATTCTTATTCCACTTGCTTACATTTTTTATTCATAAAGACTGAAAATAGTATGTACACACAAAGTTGCAGCAAACTATCTTCAAAGTTGAGAGAGAAAAGAGATAATCAAACCCCCACAAAGTGGAAAATGCCACCCTTATTTATACTTCTATCCCATGACTACCTCGTAACTACCTTAAGGTAATTAAGTGACCTTTTTACAATTCACTTTTCACTTAAGTCACAACTTAAAGTGACTTTATGACAAAAGCATTTTTCCCAATGGAAAAATAAAATAGTCACTTCAATCACATAAGTGACTTTACAAAAAGCACTTTCTCAACGAAAAATAGAAAGTCACTTGAATGGAGAAAGAGAATAAGAATAAGAAGTTCCAGCCATAGAGGTTCCTCTTTCATCTTCAACACATGCATCTCTAATAAGCCTGCTTTCCACTAGCCATTCTTGTCTTGATGTTGTTGCAGCTCATAGGATCAACATGGCCATCACCAATGGGTAAAACCATCATGAATACACTTCAAAATGGAGGTTCCATGGTAAGGAATATATGGACAAAGTTTGAGCGAGATTCAATGAGTAGAACTCAAACTATGAGCAAAACAAGCTATCAAAGAGAAGACAAAAACAGCACCTTAGAAATGATTCTCATGAAAAACATATGTCATGTTTGAGGTTCTAAAACTTGTACAAGATTAATACTTGCTTCAAGAGTTTTCCAACGCTTCAAATAGCGCTCAAATCGTAGTCCTGCGAAAGTTATGGTTAAACAAAATTGGTTGTTTCCATGTCATGAGCGCTTCTCCGTCTTTAAGTCATGAACTCGCCAAGTAGAGTGTACTTTTTGACTTCATTAAGAACTTGTGCGCACTTGGGAGGGGTGCTCGGAACCTTGGGTGCCTTCTTTGGACCTTTTGGGAACCAGCTTAAGTCATAGGTGTATTCTCAATGAACTTTTAGAACCTATAAAGTGATTGGGCGCACTTGTAATGAGTTTCGAACCAAAAAGGTGCATGGGCGTACTCTTAACAACAAAGTAGAACCAAAAGTGCTTTGGTCGCCCATGCAAGGTGCAAATGGAACCCATATAGTGCGCTAAGCGCACTTATAAGCCTCATTTGGAATGTGCGGCATATGAGGATATCCGTTTACAGTATGATTTGAAGTGGGCAGCCTTAATGAGTTATTTGTGAGGAAAGGATCCACAAAATTTGGCTTCCTAGTCAAGATTCATAGTAGAAGATCCAACATCGAAAGAAATCTGAAAGTTTCTTAATGTTGTGGCTCTTGGTCCCTTAGACTGATTGGTCTCGTGGATGTCATTCAAAGTCTTTCTTCTTTCTTTCTTGGAACAAAAACAATCCAAGGCGCACTTCCATTGCATTTTTAGAACCCCAAAAGCCTAGGCGCAGTTTTTGGTGATCAAAGGAAATGATAAAGCACCTTGGGCGCAGTTTTGAAGGACTTCTGGAACCATATAAAGGCAAGGCGCCCTTATGAGTCATGTGTGAAACAAAAGTACCATTCCAACAAAGAAATTAGAACTTCTTCCAATCAAAGCACCTTTTGGAGTGCATAATGGAACCAAAGCACTCTTGTGAAGATATTGAAACTTATACAAATGAAAAGCACTTCATTGGAGAGGAGGAACCTTGGAACCAAGACAAAAAAGTGAAAGTTTCTTCCAACGAGTGCTTCTTTCGCTTCAACGCTACAAGTGTTGGAAACATATCTTCTTAGTTCATTTTGCTTGAGCTCCGTGATGGCGTATCGTGAGAATTGACCAAAGGGTGCAAGTGAAGGTTGAAAGAAGACCAAGAGGTAAGAATGGAAGTGTGCAGAGAAGATCAAACATTGGAACAACAAGAGAAAGAAATCCATGGGAATTCCAAGAGGGAAAATATACTATCAAGACATTTTTGAAAAATTAGTGGAAATTTTGGCATGACAAGTCTCTCGCGATTGTGGGGGATGAGGTGTCTCTTATCTCATAACTACTTTCTTCACTAATCTCTTCATTTTCTTCATAATCTTCTTCAATAAAATTTTCCTCAATATAAAATCTATTTTCCTTTTCTTCTCTACTCTCTTCGCTAATTTCAATCTCTACTCCTCTTTCTTCTCTTTCTACTTCTCTTCACCGTTATTCTTTCAATTTCATCTATCTCCTCTATCTTCCTTCTTCGTATTTACTTCCTAATCCTTCCATCTAATTCTCCACATTCTCATTTTCTTCTTCCTCTAAAATCTTTACTACTTTATCTTCTACTTCTCCATCCTCTCCTTTGCGGTTAAATTTTATCTTCTAGAGTAATGCTGCCTTTCCCCTTAGTCTTCCACTCCCAAGGTACTAGGAACATTCTCTCTTCCTCATATCTCTACCATCTTTCCCAAAGTTTTTTCATTCCATCAAACAACTTCCTTTGGGTTGAGTTTGCTCTTTTCGCAGCCACTTCCTATCTATAAATAAATCACCCTCTATGAATTCTTCTCTTTTCTCCTTTTTATTTGTTCGCGAGGAAGTCCGTGCTGGTTGATTAGTCATCCGATCTTATAGGTATAAATACGTTCATTATTTCATCAAAATGCCCTGTGTTCCATTTCACAAGGTTCATGGGTCTCGGGATCCCTCTTTAAAGGTCTGCACAAACAACACTAGTTAACACCTCTCTTATTTTTTCTTTTTCAAAACTTATTTGCCTATTTCTTTCTTCTCTCTCCTTTCTTTGTTACTCATTCTTTGCTTCCCACTAAATCTTATCTTTAGCTAAACTTGTCTTCTCTTCCTCTAATCTATCTTTAATTTACTTAACTAAATTATCTTCTCGCTTACTTTCTTCCTTCTTTACTCTACACTATTTCACTCTTCGCCTAACCTCTTTCGTCTTCAATTTTTTTCTTCCTTATTAATTTGTACTCTATTTTCTAATCTTGTTATTTTCTCCAATTTCCTCTCCCATTTATTTCCCCAAACCAATTGACCAAAATTTTCTAATAGTTACATCCCTTAGATCCCCTTTTTCCACCCACCATCCTATAGATGCCTTAGCCCCTTAAGGAACTGTTTACCACTTCTTGCAATCACTTTTTGTTTAAGTAGAGATGGAAAGGAACTTTTTCTAAGAATTTGCCATTTGGTCCTTCCAAAATTCAGTCTTCATAGAGTGAAAACTAATCCACCCATGAATTTTCCACACAATAATGAATGATTCTATCATTATTTCCAATCAGCAAGGCTTGCTCTTTTCCACTACTCATCTAGTTCCTCAAGTTTTTGTATCTTTATCCGATTCCACTTTGGATAGGTTTTTGTTGTAATGTCCCCTTTTCTGGGATATTTACGAAAATAAAGAATTGAAGACCTTCAACCCATTTTCTCTCCCCGTGGGTTTGAGGATGAAGCTAGGGGATTGTTTTGGAGATGTTTGTTGTTTGTTATTTGCATTGTAACCCCCTTGGCATGCCTAGCGCTACAAGTGGGAGTCTCTAGTTAGTTTTAAAATGTGCACATAGGTTAGTTACTTTTTATTATTTAATTAGAAAATAATAAAGTGCACATAAAGTTAGTCTTTTAATATTTTAATTAAGTTTTATTAGTTTTCCCTCCAAAAGGGAAAAGGTCGGCCATTTGAATGTTGCACTCCTTATGTTATAAAAGGAGGTTGCATGGCCATCATTTGGGGATGTTCATTTGATCATTTATGTCTCTCCATGCTTGGAGAAATGGGATGTATGCCCAAGGGATGTATGCCCTAGCTTTTCATTGTGCTCTCTCTCTCTCATTTGATTTGGAATTGAAGTAGATCTGATTTTGAAGATTCATTGAAGGATTTTTGTGCTTGATGTTGGTCTATATTTCTTCCTAACCCTAGCGCTTGGTTTGGGAGTTGGTTGGTAAATATTATGCAAGCTTGAAACTTCCATATTGTGGCGATTTGCATGGGAAGCTTTAGCGACTTGTTGTGAGGGTGAAATCTGATTATTGTGCAAGGATTTATTCTTTTTATGGTAGCGAATTGGTGTGTGGTATTTTTGGTGATATTTCCATGCCCTAGCGAATTGGATCTAATGTGTTTTGGTGCTGATTTGACATTTAATATACTGCTGTATTTTTTATGCCCTAGTCAGCTATGTGAAGGTCGGATTCCAGCATTTCTAGTGCACAAATTTCACAAGTTTAGTTCAGATCTGGTTTCTCATATTTTTGTGAGTGCATGCATGTAATTTGGTGAATTTTGGATGAGTATAGAAGCTGGAATTATTTATTTAGTGAACAGCAGTATTTTATGCCCTGGGCAACCAGCCTTTTGCACAAATCTGATACTTTTCTTATAGCTGGGTGGAAGTGGATTGCATGATCATATTTCCCATATTTTATTGCACCGAATCCAAAGTTTGAAGGCTTTTGCCTGGTTAGTTAAGCGGGAAATAATTTTAGAAGTTGCAGCAGTATAGGGTTTGATTTAAATTATTTTTCAGCTGTGTAAAACCTGATTTGAATGTGATTAAATTCCGATTGTTTTCTCCCAATCTATCCCACCACATTGGCTAGTTCCAACCCCATTTGGGTTCGAAATAGCTGCCATTGGGATATTTTAAGTTGATGCAAAAGGGTTTATCCATTCTCTACTTGATTTTGACAAGTATTTTTTCATTTTCTAACTTGTCTAAAAAGGGGACATCACATTTGCATCTGCACCCTAAAAACTTCTGGTCATGTTTGCTTGCCTTAGAACCCACGGACAAAGAAGAGTTGAAAAAGAGGACCAAAACTCTTCGTCACCAAAGCGTAGGGTTCTTCAATTCTCTTAACTTTGTTGTGAAAAAAACTCTTTAAGTTTCTCTTCCTACCAGTTTTCTTTTTCTGTCAAAGATGGCTTCTAAAATAGCAAGAGATATCCTCTAATGGACATCAATTAGCAAGGACCAAAGCAGCAGCACCAAATGTTGACATAAACTAAATATCGCATATTAGTTTATGTAGATCGTAAGATCCTGACTGGAGCTGATATTGCACAAAAGAGAATATATTGCTTATATGTCTTCTTTGAACATAATATGAAGTGGGTACCCTACACCAGCATAACACACCACACACATAACACGGTATATTCCATAAACTGACTCCTCTTAATTCATATTAACTCAACCAAAAACAATACTTTAATATCACTCCTCTCATATTGTCGATAACTGCAAATGCTCTTTTATAAAGATTGGACTCTGTTGAAACATACAACTCTTTCTAACTCTCTATTCTCTCTCTATTAGACTTCATTGGCATCCTATTATCATACCTTACAACACATCCTACTTGTGGTATAAGTAACACTTACATACATTACATCGCGAAAACACATCTATTGATCATGTCTATTATACATTTAGAGTCTTCAATGTTGCCACATAGCACCATATGATACTGCATAAGTCTAGGAAGGGAACTAATTTGATCTGCCTTGCTGTAGTTGTCATTGTTGCTGCAGTATGTTTGTGGCTTTGTGGTATATTCTACTGACCTTCTAATCCAATGAAGAACCCTGCCAATAACTGCACACATGTGTATGCATATGTGCATGCATGTATGTGTGGGGATGTGAATATAGCAACAATTTTTTTGCAGCGATAGAATGTTGCTATAGTCAGTGATCCAAGTGCCAATTCAAGGCAATCTTTTGGCAAGTTACCAACAAACTAGTTCTTCACCTTGCCAAGGTCATAACTCTTTGACCATATCTTTGAATTTGAAATTGTGAATTGTGGCAAAAGCTTATAACGCATACTACATAGTGAAAGGGTGCCAAACTATGATTGTCGTAGTTTGAGCCCCAAAATCTGTATCAAAGGGGCCAAAATGCCAATTACTAAAATGTAGAAAATACCAATTTTTGGAAAACTGTAATCTTGCATTTTTACAAGTTTTAAGTTGTGACAGATCTTCTCGACTTCTTGGGACAACACTGGTCACATGAATTTTCACATCCCAAAACAAATTACTTCATATTCTAGTTTTAGACCACTCATTCGCTACTAAAAATGGCTATAAACGAATTTCCACTCGGATGAGAGAGAGAGAGAGAGAGAAAACAAAGAAACAAAAGATGCAAAGTATAAAGTGGTAACTTTGTAATATGCAAAACAAAGAGCCATAACTCCCTATCTCTACTCAGATATCGCTATCTTCCTTTTGTGATAGCACAGGATAAATAGCTTACATCTCTTCTCAGATGTCGCCATACATACCCCCATATCAATGAAGTAGTAAATTCTTTTATTCAAAATTTGTTCTCATTATGTACACTTTCATTTCCATTCATTCATGGTTCATTTTGCTACCAATTCAGTAATATTATTGTATGCTGAAATTGTTGTACAGAAATCAGTTCCACCTATAACACATTAATGTTCTTACATTTAATAGTGTCTTTCACTGAATTCCCAATCCAATCAGAACAATGACATCAAAGGAAACATTCTGTATATTATTGAGGAATTTTGTAAGTCATGGTGAAGGCAAACAATTATTCAAAATTCATTCTCTATATGTACATTTTTATTTCCATTAATTCATGGTTCATTCTGCTCAATTCAATAATATTATTGCATGCTGAAATTGATGTAAAGAAATCTGTTCTGCCTATAACACATTAATGTTCTTACATTTTAGTGTGTTTTCCACCAAATTCCCAATCCGATTGGAATCAATGATATCAAAGGAAACATTCTATACATTATTGAGGAATTTTGCAAGTCACAAAGAAGGCAAACAACGAGAGGACCAAATTCAAGATGTAGATCCCTTTTTGGCATTGTAGAATGAACACAAGTCACTCCATGAAGAAAAACAAATATTAAAAGATGTGAACCAACTGTTGCAGACCAACCTCACCCTCATCATGGAGGAGATTGGTAGTAATTCTAAGGAAACATTCTCAATTCTAAAACATTGTCGGGGAAAGATTACTCCAATCATAGCAACAATTCAATGAAGCTATGCACAAGCTTCAACAAGAACTTGCAAAAAAGGAAGTTGTTTATGGCAAAATTCAAAAGGACCTAGCCATATTATAGGATGAATTCAATGAGATGAATGAGAAGAAACCACTTGTTGCAGATGCTCGAACAAGAAATAGAGGAAGAGGTGGCATGTAATTCCAATTCCTCACAATATGATCATTCTCAATCTTTATTAAAAGTTCTGAAAAACACACCAAATTCATTGGTTTCAAGCTGCTAAAGAAAATGAGATACATTGGTCAAGGTCTTGGCCAACACAATTCAAGGAATTTGAACACCTCATGAGCAAAAACAAAGCTTAAGAATTGTTTTCTTGGGTACACCATTGATTCTTCTCAACCCACCAAGCATTCCACTTCCATTAAAGCAAACATGAACTTGTAGATGCAAAACAACATGCTCAACATCAATGCAAGGACTCTGCTCACACACATGGAAGATGCTAGTTTCTTCCTATTACTTGTGGTTATTTTTAGAAGACTTGAATAGAGAAAGAATAAAGAAATAGCAGATTGCACACATTGTAGATTGTGTGTCCATCATTTTATCATGCAAGAGATAGTTACAAAATGGTTGAGGTGGTTACAACCGTTCATTAGTTAATACATAACTAATAGTGACTTAATAATAATCTATAAGCCTTATATTCTTATACCCTCTTAAGGCTTACACTACAGAAAGCAAAAACAAACATATTGATAAAAAATTAAAATAACATAACTAAATAGAGTTATGCATTCTTCAAAAGCTTTTTCTTTGAAAACAGTTATTTGACCAGATAGGACTCCATCAAACTGCCTCATAACCCTCGTAAAGGTGTAGTTCCCGAGTTCCCGGATTCCACCTCCCCAATCTCCCGAATTAACGAATCTCCCAAATTATTGGACAACCATCCATGTCAAGCTACATCCATAGTGCTCCATCAAGTTGTCTCATGACCCTCATAAGGGTATAATTCCCAAGATCCACAAACTCCTAAACTAATTGGGCAGCCATCTATGTTGAGCTTCATCTACACTAGATCCCTTTGTCTTCAAAGAGGGGGCTTCTTAAAATACATATTCTTCATCAGTTTCAACATCCAATGGATCTTCAACAATGGCTACATTAACTTCATTTGGTATGCCTTTGAGTTTTCCTTTAAGAACATCGTTGGCTCAAATGGTACAATTCCATGTTGTGTGACCTCGTTTTTGCAATAGTAACATTCAATTTCTCCTTTGTCTTTATCTCTTCTACAATAGTTCTTTTGCGGTTATTTCTTAAGTATAACACCATTTTAGGTCGAGAATCATCTTCCGTGTCTCCTACAATTGTTCTCATTCCTAAAATCATATCTTCCAAAGTATAAGAAGGCAATTGACTAAGAGTAAAAATGACATTGCTGAATTTAGAAGGCGATTGTTTAACAAAATGGCTTTAGCATCCTCATCATCTATCGTGGCATTAACTTCTACTAGTTGTCTAAGGAGAGATCTCAGATTGCTTATGTGACTAGACATAGTGACTCCATCAGCCATCTTGAATCTAAAAAGTTGAAGCTTTAGTGAAAATTTTGCATTGACAACTTTTGCTCCAAACAATTTATTTAGAGTATCCCATATTTCCTTGGATGATTTTTCTAGGTCTACATGATGTAACTCAGAGTCGGAGAGAGAAAGACCAATAATGGCTTTGGCTTTATCATCTCTACTTTGCCAATCCAATAATTTAGTTGCATTTGTAGGTGATTTCTCTTTCCCATTAACTATTCCCCACAAATTTTTATTCATTAATTGCATTTGTATTTTAACTTCTGGGTATGGAAGTTGAAGTCGAAATATTTGTCCAATGAAATTTCCATTCTAAAAAAATTATTTAACTAAAAACATTATGGTAAAATTTGTAACTTAAAAAAATTGAAATGTAGATAGATACCTAGGTTGTGTTTTTATCACTCCACTAATTCACCGCTGTAATTCTCCTTTAAATTAATTACTCGCTGTGACTGAAATTTTTATCCTAATATTTGAACAAAAGACTGGAAATACATGCCCCACCTAGAAAAATGTGTTTGTGCCCTGTGACTTTGTGCCTACAAAAACGTGACAACACTTAAATGTGCAATATTCAGATTCACAACTATCTTCTTGCCCTGGATTCAGATTCATGATTATATCTTTTTGCCCTAGATTTAGATTCGCGGCTATGTATTTTTCCCTCTTCGAATGTCTTTTTTGCCCTCCTCGACTATTTGTATTTAATCCTTTTCGAGGATCTGGTATATCTTCGTGCCCCGATAGGACTTTCTTGATTTTGATGTATTCTAGTTTTTCATGAGTTACAACCTTAGCTTTGCAATCTTCTATTTGGGATTTGCAAACCCTATCGAGCACCAAGCTCTAATACCAATGTTAGAAGACTTGACCAAAGAAGGAATAAAGAAGTAGTGGATCGCATACAAAGTAGATTGTGTGTACGTCTTTTTATCATGCAAGAGATAGTTACAAAATGGTTGAGGTGGTTATAGACGTTCATTAGTTAATACATACTTAATGGTGACTTAATAATAATCTATAAGCCTTATATTCTTATAGTTATTTTGGTAGAAGAGTTCATAATACTAGTTGGTGTTGGAATCCTCATCCTTGTGAAGTATGCAAGAAGTGCAACCAAGGGTTAATTTGACATTTGTATGACAATATGTACATTTTTACCCCAAAAATACATTTAATTGTTTTGAAGACCGTGTCAAATGAAAGGCAAAAAAATTGGTGACCATCAAAAACTATAAGAAACAACTTGATGCAGATGCACAAACAAAAATAGAGGAAGACATGGCATGTTACTCCAATTCCTCACAATATGTTCACTCTCTATATTTACTTGAAAGTTTTGAAAAACACGCCAAAACCATTGGTTTCAAGCTACTAGAGAAAATGAAACACATTGGTCAAGGTCTTGACCGACATGGTCAAGGAATTTGAAAATCTTATGAGGAAAAATCAAAGCCTAAGAATTGTTTCCTTGGATACACCGTTGAACATTCTTAACCCACCACACATTCCACTTCCATTAAAGCAAACAAGTTTAGAGATGCAAAGCAACTTGCTCAACATCAATGCAAGTATTCTTCTTACCCACATGGAAGATACTAGTTTCATCATATTCACTATAGCTATTGTGTTGGAAGAGATCGCAATAATAGTTGATGTTGGAATCCTCATCCTTGTGAATTATGCAAGAAAGGAAACCAAGGGTTAATTTTGACGGCCATATGATTGGATTTACAATTTTCCCCAGTAAAATACAATCAATTTTTTTGAAGACCATATCAAAGTAAAGGCAAATTTTTTGGCGAATTGTCAAAAACTATTAAAGGAATATAAGAGATGAATATTTGGTCTTTGATGATTCCTTGTTTAACCATAAACTGTCCTAACATTGAAGGGATATTTTTAATTGATAAACATCATTAAAAAGATTAAAAAAATCTACCAAACAGAGTTAGCCATCAAATTTATCTCGTGGCTGAAATCACAGCAATTCCACATGATGCCTAGCTGTCATCCCTACTCAAAAGTCTTTAGAATCAGTAAAAATGAGTTTTGGATGGACCTCCTCACTTAAGTGGAAGCTAATCGACTCGTAAACTAAGAATTTCATGTTCATCATAAATTAAAACTATGAGAAATGGGGTCCATTGCTTCTTGAGGAGGAGCAAATGATCCATGTGGCAGTTGTGGGCAGTCTTTTAGGAGATTACTAACAAACTAGTACTTCACCTTGCCAGGGATATAAATCTTGGGCTGTAACTTTGGATTCCAAACTATGAAATGTCTTGGAAAGCTTAGAATGTGTACTACGGGGTAAAGGGATAGTGTACCTTGTTTAGCATTAGTTTGAACACCGAAATCTTCACCAAAGGATTTCAAAATAGCAAATTACTAAAATGTACAAAATATAGATAATTTCGAAAACTGAAATTTTGCATTTTGAATAGTTTCAAGTTGCAAGTGTAGGTTTCTTATCCCTGATAATGGGTTCAATATCTAGAAAAATCAATATAAAAATCCTCTCAACTTCTTGGGGGAACACTTGTCACGTGACTTTTCACATTCTAAGATGAATCGCTTCATATTCTATTAATAGATCATTTATTTCTTGCAAAGAATGGCTCTAAGGGAATTCAAATTCAATATAAAACACAGGGAAGAAAGATAAACAAAATACGAAGACAATGGAGAGTGTTGTAACTTCTCACCTCTTCACAAAGATTGTTACCATTTCTAATATGCAAACAAAAGAGCGGTAGCCCCACATATCTTTTTAGAGATCATTATCTTCCTTTTATAATAGCACGAAAAGCTTACATATTTTCTAAAAGATAGCCATACATGCCTCCCATATCAATAAAGCAATAAATTCTTTCATCCAAAAATAATCTCTATGCACATATGTTTATTTTGATTCATTTATTACTTCATTTTGCTACAATTCTACAATATTATTATATGCTATAATTATAATAAAATTGCTTCCACCTATAACACAATAAGTTCCCACAATTTAGGAGTTGTCCACCCGACACCCAATCCGATGCAGATCAGTCAGCTTGGCCTCAAAATGGAATCAATGCTATGATGTAACACGAATGGGGTGAGGGGAACTCGCACCAACCCCTACATCCTCTTCAAAACATTCCTAGAAGTATAACATGAAATAATTTCACAATTGATGTTATTTAAGTAAGCATGAGGTCACATATACAACACGATGGTGCACGCCTCAATTCTGCTAGTTAATATTTGAGTTTTTCGATAACAGGGTGTCATTATGATAGCATGTTTCAACAAAAGCTTTATTCGAATAAAGACACAAAATAATGCAAACATTTATGCTAACCCTGCAGCACTTGTGCATTGGATTATCAATCATCAATGAATTAACAAGTACTTCACATTTCTTTCACTATTCTTCTATAATAGGTAAAGCCCTTTTCAAACACTAGAGAGATGGTAACTTACTCGAAATGTGCACATCCATATCACTCAAATTCAAGTATCGCTACAACACTTCATTTTGCTACAGTTGTATAATATTATTTTATGCTATAATTGTTGTAATAAAATTGCTTCCACCTAGAACGCACTAAGTTCCTATATTAATGAATTAACAAGTACTTCACATTTCTTTCATTCTTCTTCTATCATAGGTAAATCTCTTTTCAAACACTACGTAGAGAGGGTACCTTATTCCAAATACTCACACCCATATCACTCAATTCAAGTATGAATACCGGCGGAATTACAAGAAGCATGTCTAGAGGGATTGAAGTATTTCACATTTCAATTTACCATTGCTTCCAAAGTGACATTTTATCCTTGTCCAACATGCAACATATGCACTCACATTTACAAACCATACATAGCCAAGATCTATGAACATCATAAGAGTATTGTAGAGATTCTTGGGATATGTTTTGAAATCTATTGGAAATGGGGGCATTGTGAAAAACTGCTGCTACAGCACCATTAGGACATATGGTATGCGTATTATATTACCAGTAATTTTGTAACCAAAAGAAAGCTAATGGTCTGCATTTTATCAATATCCCAAAGAGTGGCTAGAAATTATACAGTCTGACTACAGTTACACCCATTTGATGACAAGGCACGACTTCACTAACTCATATAATGGCAATGCTAATAATAAATCAAAAAAATCAAGATATTCAGAACGTGACACAATTATTGTCCAAGAAGAAACATGTTGACCTGTAGCAACACACAAACCAGATCCATTAGGAAGGAATAATACGTCCAATTTTTATATAAGCTGATACCAGATTACCAAAAAGCCCAACAATTTTATTTTTTTAATTTTGAAAGTGCCTCCCCTTGTGGAAAATGTCTTTGGATATGATGTTTCGAGTCGCGCTACTCTGCCTCATCATTAGGGAATGAAGTTAGTAATGTGACTCGAAACATCAGATTTAAAGAACCAACAGAGTTGTTCCCAGAAAAAAATTCCATAAATGCACAACTGTAAACAAAACCTCACAACTCTCGCCTTCCTTTGTAAATTTGACTTGCTTAATGTTTGCTTCATTTAGTTTTAGATAGTAGCCTTTCAGTGGAACTACTTTTCGCTCCCTCATGTTATTTCTACTGGTTCTAAATTCCACTCCAGACTTATCTACTGATGTTCATTAATTTACTTTTTAGCTAATATCCTCTTTCAGAGCTTCTTATTGCTCCCTCTTGTTATTTCTGCTGGTTCTCCATTCCAATCTGGACCCATATACCACTTGTTTTTTTAATTTTAGCTAATAGCCTCTTTTAGGAGCTTCTTTTCACTTCCTTTCTCATGTAAATTCTACCAGTCTTACATTCCAGGTGACGCAATTACTGTTGTGATTTAAAATTAGTCTGCAGCCTCTTTTTAGAGCTTCTTTTCGCTCCTTTTCTCGTGTTGTTCCTATTGGTTCTACATTCTAGCCCACACAGTTAATGTTGTGCTTTTAATTAAGTAACAGCTGATAGCTTCTTCAAATCCATTTAGAACTGAGCTTTTAATTTAGTTTTTATGAGGTTTTTCTTTCTCTTTGTGACTTAAAGGTCAAACTGGAAAGCCCAAAACAGAGGGCCATACTCACCATGACTTCCCCTACCAATATCACCTGTGCTTTAGAGTTTCTCTTCTCTGCGTGACTAGAGGATGAAAAGTCCAAACAATGGGTCATACTCACAACCAATATCGCCTGTGGTTTTGTGGTCATGGCTTGTGGACTTTTCTTGGCTGTGATTATTACCGAATGATGCTTGCAGATCTTTCATTACCGCTGTTTACAAACAAAGTGGCATATCTGGAATGGGTTGCAAATTTTGTTCCACTGTCATACTTCCTGTTTCCCTTCCTTGGGTTATTCCTCCTGGTACTACGTTTCAGCGCATGCTGTTATGCTTTTAATTTAGTATTAGATAGTAACCTGTGTTTGAAGCTTCTTTTCGCTCCTCCATGTTACTGCTTCCACCTTGGATTTTAACTCACCTATTTTGGTCATTTTTCGTAGAAATTCATGAATTTCATTTCTTTGTTGTAAAGACTCAACAGCACACAACAGCGAATAACAGAAATGTAATGAATTTAAAGACAAGAAACTAACCGGAGATAGCCAGTGCAAATCCACACCCACCGCAGCAAACCTCCTTCCAAGGCTCTTGCGTCGTAGAAAGAGGGACAGGCGTTGGTGATAGCAACGGCACCCTCTGAGAAACCGCTGGAAGGTAACCCCACATAAAAATCCCACCTGAATTACTATTATTGTTGTTACTCTCTCCTCCTCTGCTCTCTTCCTCTCTAAGCATCGCCAGTATAAAAATGGCACTTAAAAACAAAAGGCAGAAAACCCTCAAAAACCTTGGAGAAGCCCTAAAAATGTTCTCAGTCTACCAAAAAAATGAGACTCTAGTCAAGAAAAAATTCAGCGAGGTCGCGGTTTCGAATCCCGTCGAGTCGATTTTTAGCTATTAAATTTCAAGGACTTGTGGAGTTTTCCAGCACAGAAATGCTATGTTGTGTAATAGAAATATTTTGCCAGAAGATGGCACCGTCCACGTGTCGTGCTGCCACGTGGCGGGACCAGATACTATCTACGGCCCGTAAGACGTGGCGAAATGTGAACCTCCAGAATGATCTAGAGGCCCACAATTCGCGGGCGACCGCAAGTTGAGTTTTTCGAGAGGTTGGAACTTTCGCGACGATTCTGGTTGGCTCCGTGTGGTGACACGTAGCCGTCCGATTGCACGTCCCTGCCTTTATTTTGTAGTTTTCAAATTTGTGTGAAATGATATGGGTCCATGAAACACGTGTACCCTACGCTGTCGGTAGTTATTTCCAAAAAAGAAAAAAATTATTAACCGAACTTTGAAGCTCGTTGACCCCGGACCCTTCTATCCATTAGTTGTCAAAAATTAATTACTTCCGAAAAAAAAATCTCCAATTTAACTTACCTACCTTTGGAGGTGTTTATTAGTGGTGAGAAATAATAGGATTTAAGAGTGAGGTATGAGGAATTATTTTTATTTTTTTAATTTGGGGATGAAAAGAGATCTTATATTTTATATTATTTCAATAAGATACAAGATAGCTTTCAAAGCAAAAAGTGGGTAGTATAAGAGTACGACCTAAAACCACAAATGAACAAACAACGAGTAAACTAGTACAAGTCTATAAGAACAACAAATTAGGCAAGGCCTAGGAGGTTAACAGAACACAAAATTAAGTAAAGCGGTGGAAAACATTCCCAAAGCAGGAGGATCATTGTCGTTTGGTCAACCCGACTACGGGAGGTCCTCAGGACATCTAGAATGTCCCAACCAATGGGATTTTCTTCTTCATTTTCCGCCTCCTCTCGAGTGGGGATGGCGAAAGAGAGGCGAGGGAGCTTGTCAAAAGGTCAGAATGGCGAGAGAGGGTAGATTCCAGCCATCCAACGTGTGCATCTTGGGGGCAAAGTAAGTGAGCTCCTCACCAAGCCGATGGGCAAAGGACCCCGCCTTCTTTGGCGGGCGAGCCGTGGCGAGTGGCTCCATCGATGTTGAGGTCGGGGCGGCAACAAGCTTTGATCAATGATCGTCGTTGAGAACGACTGCGACGACCACCACGGCTATGCGGCGAGGAGCGTTGAGATGGCGAGGCTAGCTCCCCGAGCAATATTCAATGGAGCATCCCCAAAACTCGTAATAGAGTTTGGAGGTGGTCTACCTCTGAGGGCAACTTTGTTCGCCTAAACTTGAATCATAGCAAGTGGCACATTGGAGATAACCATATACTTGTTATACACTGAAAATTGTCGATCAACTTCAAAATTAGCAAAGAAAAAGCATTTCTTTCTTTCCATATCCAAAACAAAATTTTCCCTCTGAAAACATGCCAAATCAAGGGCGAGCATAAAGTTTGGGGGATTATCTCCTAAAAGATATTCTGCCAAGTAAAGCAATGGGGTCTGAGCAGAAAGAAAAATGAGTGTATCCAATTCCAAGCAAGTTGAGCTTTCGGAAAAAATAGAAAAGATGCATTATAGTTTCCAAGTGGCCACAATGGGCACTTGGGAGCTGGGACCCCAATTTGAACAAGTCGAGACCCCACATGAAGACCTTGGTGCAAAATACACCACAGAAAGTGGGCAATTTTAGGCTCCACACATATAGACCAAACAATGTCAAATCACTGCTCCAGAAGACGAAGTGGAATGAATCCCCCATCGAGTGTTGAGTTTTTCAACCATGGGAAAATGAGGCGAAAGCCAACGGTAGCCTTTACTGGCTGAATAATTGCAAAATGGGGTATCAACATACCATTTCCAATCCATCCACCAAGGGCGAGAGGAACGCACAGAAATCTTGTGCAACATGTGGTTAGGGACCAAATTGAGCACTGTAGTGATGTCACCTTGATCTTGGTTGGTTAGCCGATATCGAGCTTTAAGCTTAGGCCAAGAGAACCAGGATTGAGAGTGTTTACAAAATAAATCTTGGATGGTGTAAATGTCGCGCTTGAAAAGTTTGAGCGCAGGAATCCTCGGGATGTTTGCAAAACACTTATCCTGAACCTGAAATATCGGCGACCACCAGAGAGAATGATGGTTAATGGAGAGGCCATTACGAAAGCCATCGCCTTTCCATTGTAGCCATGGTTTGATACACTCCCATGCTTTCCAAATGCTTTTAAGCACAAAGGTGTTGACAACTTTAACAGGTACTAGAGAAATAAGGAGGTTGATAAACCCCATACCTTTCCAAGCAGGGTGGCCGTAAGGTGATCCTTCTTTGATGCCATGGCGCAAGAGCACTTTTAACGCTTCTTGGCCTTAATGAATCGAACAATCCATTTCACACAGAGTGCCCTCCCTTGTCATTGAATGTCAATAAGGCCCAACCCCATAATTATGGGGAAGGCAGCATATCTCCCAAGCAACATGTAATGAAAACCTTTGTCAGTGGAGGCGTTGGCCCAAAGAAAGGCTTTGAGGAGCTTCTCCAGCTTCTGGACAGAGGCTTTGGAAGGATCGCAACAGGAGGAGTAGTAAATGTGCGTGACCGCCAAGACTTTAGAGTAAATTTGAAATTTTCCTGCCAAGGAAAAAGGTCTAGTGATCCAATAATACAATTTTTGGCCACCCGTTGAATAACATACTCCCACAACTCGATTGACAACGGCTAAAAGGAAAAAGGGATGCCAAGAAATTTAAACATTTCACCATGTGAAAGAATCATCCACTCAAAAGAGGCCAGCCAATCGGGTGCTGGGAGGAAAGATTGTTGGTAACACTAGGTTTTCCACCATTGAATGGAAGAACCAAATGCTAAACAAAAGATATCAAGGCAATGCATGGTATTGTGGATATTGGATTCATCCTCAATAAGCGTGAGAAAGGAATCATCTGTGAAGTGACCATTAAGCAATTGAGAATTGTTCGCAGAAGGCAATGAAATTCCCCTAACGAGCCCTTGAGTTTTGGCGTGGGCCAATAGATACCCAAAGCCTTTGGCAACAAGCACATAAAGCACAAGCACTAATGAGCATCCTCGCAAATGGACCCAAACAATCCAAAGGACTCAGAATTGAGGCCATTAATAGCGATCTAGGTAGAGTCATCTACAAAAAGCATTCTGACCAATTGAATGAAAACAAGGCCAAAGCCAAGGGCTTGGAGCATGGCAAGGATAAACGGCCATTCAATCCAATCATAGGCTTTCTCAAAATCAATCTTAACAAACAAAGAAGGTTGATTGGAATGGCGGACCCATTCCATGCCTCCCAAACAGCAATGACGTTATCTAGGATGTATCACCCCTGAATGAACCTAGTTTGTTCTGGTTGAATAATAGTGGGGAGAACATTACGGAGCCTCATAGCCAATGACTTTGGCAATTATTTTGTAGGAGACATTCAACAATGTGATAGGCCTCCAAGAGGTAATTTGCTCAGATCCCCTGGTTTGGGTATGAATTTGATATTCCCTTTGTTGATACTCACTCCCAAAGACTGGTTCTAAAACCCCTCAAGATAGACTTGAAGAAGGTCTGGACCGACCAAATCCCACATAGCTTTGTAGAATTTGCAAGGGAAGCCATCACATCCCGGAGCCTTATCATTGGCCATTTCCATGATGGCAGCGAAGGTCATCAATGGTGAGCATTCGATCATAGACCACCTTCTAAGCATGGGAAAGTTTGCACGGCATGACAGCCAAACATTGTGCAAGGGTTGTTTAGCAGTCAGCAAAGGGTTGTTGAGCCTGAAAGACCAACTTGTAATGTCACACAAATGTGTGCAACATGAGTTGGGGGTCTATAACCCTAATTTTGCCATCACTGATGGCCCGAATTTGCTGAGAAGGCTTTTTGGCTCTAAGAGAAAGATATAATTCTTTTGAAATGCGATCAACAATTTTATGCCAATGCATACGGGCACGAATTTGAGCTCCCCGAGCATTGTAGTTGTCAGCAATTTGGATTTTCTAGCGAAGCATTGCATGTGAAGTTGCAAAGTTTCCGAGAAGGGGTTTCCCTGAAGTGCAACCACTACCCAGCTAAGAGCAGAGGTGTTGGTGGAGTATGAGAGGCACCAAATTTTGGCCCAATGTCAGCCATATATTTTGAGGAATCTAGTAGTCTGAGTCATAGCCTCCCCCACCATCAATCCATCCGCATGCATAGGTGGATGAAAGTGCTGACAATGACTGGGCTAAGGGGCCAAATTCCACACACGCTTGATATGATTGACCTTTATGACAAAAATAATTGGCCTTTATGACAAAAAGTGTGCTTATCATGCCAAGTGATACGAAATCGAATAGGGGAGTGATCCAAAAGGACAAAGTCAGGCATGACCTCCAATGACACGAAATAAATGTCAAAAATCAAAATAATCCTGAGCTGACAACATAGCTCGATTGAGCCATTTAAGAACACGATCCGATCCTCCTCGAAGATTGGACCAAGTGAACCATGCTTTAGAAGTGGGAGTGCGTAAAGCATTAGGGTCATAAAACCCAAACTTATTATGCATGAAAAACCACACCTCCCTTTTCACATTGTCCATCTCATCGACAAATGGCCGCATTTGTCAATGGGTGACTCAACCATATTAAAATCACCACTTATGACCCAATATGCATCAAGAATGGAGCATGTTATCCACCGCCACAGATCAGCCCTTTCTTTAGCCGCATCGTTAGAGGCATAAATATTAATGAGGCCAAAAGGGTGGCCATCAACATTAAAGAGGACCTATATGGCATGATATGATTGACCTTTATGACAAAAAGAATTGGCCTTTATGACAAAAAGTGTGTTTATCATGCCAAGTGATACGAAATCGAATAGGGGAGTGATCCGAAAGGAAAAAGTCAGGCATGACCTCCACCGACATGGAATAAATGTTGTCAAAATCAAAATAATCTGAGCGGACAACATGGCTCGATCGAGCCATTTAAGAACATGATCCGATCCTCCTTAGAGAGATTAGACCAAGTGAACCATGCTTCAGAAGTGGGAGTGCGTAAAGCATTAGGGTCATAAAACCCAAACTTATTGCGCATGAAAAACCACACCTCCCTTTTGCCAGCTTATCCACCTCATCGACAGATGGCCGCATTTGTCAGTGGGTGACTCAACCATATTAAAATCACCACTTATGACCCAATAAGCATCAGGAATGGAGCATGTTATCCACCGCCACAGATCAGCCCTTTCGCCGCATCGTTAGAGGCGTAAATATTAATGAGGCCAAAAGGGTGGCCGTCAACATTAAAGAGGACCCATATGGCACGGTTGGTGGGGTTGATGCCATGGTCAATCAACAAGGGCCGCCATTTGGGAGCAAAAAGGAAATTAAACCCCCACGCCCCACTTCATGATTACTGCAAAAGGCCAAGTTGTCTAGGCCAGATGGATTTACAAACCACCTGTAACTAAAAACTGTAATTTTCACCTCCTACAAAAACAAAACATCTAAATTGGAAAATCTTTTCCGAGCTTCACGAACAATATACTTGCGACAGGAGTCTGTAAGACCCCGAACATTCCAAGATAGGAAATTCATGGATGATGTTGGTCAAGAGCCATGCCATCAGCATCCAAGCCATCAAGGGTGTCAAACTGGTTTTGAAGAATTGTGCAGTGTTATGCTGCAAAAAATCCTACAGATCAATTTTTCTCCGCCCGACGTATTCAATGTTGTACTCCTCTTTTGTTGAGTCCACACTACGATCGGACTATGGTCCCGAGAGATGCGAGGAGGACTTTGGGGTCTTTTGAATGGCCCATGTGAGTTGCCTGTTAATAAGCGGCGGCGTTGGTTGCATGCATGGTGACATTAGAAACAAAATTGGTTTAGTCCATGAAAACCGAGGCCACCTTGGGCGTCTTTAGAATACTTTAGTAATCGGATAGACAAGTTGCGTAGCTAGATTGGTTCCTCAACAAAGATAGCATTGGCTCATCACCAGTGGGCTATGGGGTTCCTTAACATTTGATTCATGCTAATCATTTGAACCAAAAGCCTTGGATTGCTTATTTTTGTTCTTTTTTTTCTGCTCTCACCATTTGCCAACCTTCCTCTTGCGGGGTTTTACGTGTTCGGGGATGCTTTGCAACTAGATGATCAACGGGACATAAAGGGGACAGTCCTTGATCTTATGATTAGAGGCTTGGCGCGTGAAGCAGGCTGTTAGGCAAGTTGATATATAGAATACGCTAGAGTACCATTTGTCTCCCATATGGATTTCCACAAATTATTTTAGGTCGCGAGAAAGATCAACCTCGATGCAAACATGCTTCGCTGTGGCGGGAGTGATAAAACAATTCTAGTTCGAGGTAGACCACCCGCCCGTTGGAGGAAGCAATCTGATGCATGAAATGGTGCAATCAAGGAAGGATAGGCTAGGAAATTCTACCCATACAGGCACTTTGAGTGCAACATACTCAGAAACCACAAATTATTTGGTCCATGCAAATAGGACCAAAAAGAGTCAGAAACATACGAGGTGGCTTGTGGCCAAAATGTTGGGGGCATTAGTTGGGTCGAAAAGCGGAAAAGGAAGAATCCTTTGGTCATATTTTGGATGTTGTCGAGTTGGACCCCACGAGGATTCAAGACCGAACTAAACCAGCTTTAAGCATGCTTTTAAAGGGGATTAGACCCACAAAATACCCAATGAGACAGAATTGTTCCAACCATTCACAAGCAACATTAAAAGCAAGAATAGGTAAGACTACATCATGAGCATAAACATTACCTCGTGGAAGACTTTCGGGACAAACTTTTGAGGACATTTCGCTGGTGGCGCCATTGCTCAAAGCTCCACTGTCTCCAGCCACAGTTGAAAACCGAGCTTGAAGAGGAGGTGTCATTATATAGGGGTGCTCAACGACGAGAAACCCTTAAAAATGATGGTATTAATATCCCACAGAGCCCAAGAAGGTTGCATAATAACAAATGCAAAAGCAAGAAACCCTAGCAAAGCTGACTCTATAGCGCATTTCCAAAGCCAATCTCCAAAGTATGAGGAAATTTTAAGAATCGGTTTTGCGACAAAATTATTTGAGAAAAGTAAAATAGAATATTAAAGGGAGATGTTAATTCAAATGAGTAAGAGGAGGATCAACCTTCTAAAAGATATCACTAAGTCGGTAAATCTTTAACCAAATTGACCATAGTTTTAAGTGATCACATAGACCATTCACCTTGTGTATGTAATTTAAACGATTTTAGTGTGCTTATCAAAATACAAGGAGCATTTTTGGCAATTCGTGGTGTTGTTAAGAGCGTTTATGATCTTGTTGGGCCATTCTTTTAGTCTCTGTTAAGTTAAGGTGTTTATGTTTCTTTCATCGCATCTTTTCACTTTTCCAATCGTGATGTCAATTTGGAGTCAATAAAGTCTTGTTTTGAATTTAATGTTTATAAATATATAAGCATGATAGTCCATTTGACACAAATAAATACATTGGTTATTCATAAAGTATTATTGAGCACTCATTACCATTCTAGAGATCAAGTAATTAATAAAGCATTTATATAATCGTTGAAAGGTGGTACTTAACATGAAGTGCTTTTAGTGCAAAACCTAGGGTTTTTAACATCATTGTCATTGTTTTCAATTATAAAATTTTTGTTTTTTATATTGTTTATTGTTTAGGGTTTTGTGAAGAAGAAAGTTTGGTTTGAAAGTCTAGTGTTGTGGTATGAAGATCAAAGTGAAGGAATTTAAGATACAAACTAGGAAAGCAAAACCATAAAATCAATTTCACACATGTATGTCACTCATTTTCCTGTGCACATGGCTTTATACCTTTTGGAGAGCCCACAATGCTTTGTACATGTGTCCATGATCACTATTAGATTTTAAGGTGAAGTCACCGCCACTTTTATGCACGCATTTCCACATTCAAATTCAAATGATTTTTACAGGATCTCACAATATTCAAGATACACCTCTAAACCATATATGAATTCCCCCTTCTTGATTTAGATAATATCAATTAGTATTATTACCATTTAGCACATTTATTATGCTTAGTTGAAAGTACTTAGGTAATTTATGTTACATTTAGGTATAATCTATTTATCCCAAATATAACCCCTTATTATGTAACTATCCCATATGTGTTACATAATTGTTGTCATGCAAAATGTGTAGCATTAAAATTTTGTAAAAATTTTCATGACAACCTAATCCTCGCTTGGAAATCCTCTCGTTAGTCAATGTAAATATGTCCTCCGGCCAACTTAGTTATTGTGTTTCCATCATAATTGTCATGAGGAATGTGTTGATGTAATTTTCAAGTGTGTTTCATGTGTAGGGGATCTTGTTCAATCTGATTCATGAATATATTTGGACCCAAGAGAAGATAAGTGCTTCTGAGGCTCCAAAAGGGCTATTTTGGCCTTTTTTGCACCTAGTGAGCACCCTCCGTAAATGAACAAGGAAAAGTTAAAGCACCCAAGAAGTGTGTGGAAAATATAGTCATCCGAGGTAATTTAGGAAAGTTTTACAATAAAAATAAGGTTTAGGAACAATTTATGTAATATCGGACTATTTGAAGCAAGGTATAAGGAAATAAAAGCAGTGAAAAAGCTACTTGGCTTGTTCTAGACATATAAAATGAACGATAACCAGATCGTACCAAGCCAAGAACATAGATGTTAATCAAACACCATGATCTATAAGATGAAAGCAATTATTAGAATAACTTTACATAAAACCTTTGCAAACAAATGAGCAAAGCAATATCATATATTATTATGGAACTCAATGAAATACAATGAGAATGGGCCTTGCTTATATAGGCAAGGAATAACAATCTAAGAACCAGTCAAGGTCGTAGATCAAGCCATAAATCATGGAAAGAACTAGTCATCAAAGAACTAGTTAAGTCCATAGATTTATGAGAGAACTAGACATCAAGGATCTAGTCAATACCATAGATCAAGGAAAGAACTATACCTAACAACTAGATAATATCCCCTAATATCTAAATAAATAAAAGGAAATATCCACACACATAAGTGGGTGAGGATAAATACAATAAAGGTAAATAAAGTACCTAGGTGAACATGAGCTAAGGTAAATACCTACTCTAACACCCCCTCAAGTGAAGCTAGGGGCCAAAATAGAAGTGGCATGTCCACGATATGAGTCCCAAAACTAGGCCTGATGAGGTACTCATGTACAATATATATCCATGAAGAAATCTCGAACCAAAAGAAGAAAAAAATCCTCCTAGAAGGAAAGAGAAAGAAGAAGAAGAAGAAGGAAGATGTTCTCATGAACACCCCCCAAGAACAACTTCTGAAACCCCAAGCATTCCACGCAACTTAGTGAGGTGATGCAAAGGCTTCAGTAAAGATGTCTCAACTCTACTTGAGTTGGAAGGTACTCCGAGCAAATAACTCCATCCTAAATGTGCTGACAAATGAAGTGGATGTGTATCACAATATGCTTGGTCCGCTGGTGCTCAATTGGGTTCCAAGAAATGTGAATTACACTTTGGTTATCACACCAAAGTACAAATGATGAATCTGTGGGAATTCAAACTCTATCAATAATTGGAGAAGCCAAAGAATCTGTGACTTGTTGTAGCTAATCGCTGCCTGTGTACTTTGCCTTTGAAGATGAAAGTGCAATAGCTTGTTGCTTTTGCATGCCCAAACAACGAGAGAAGAACCGAGACAGGAAAATATAGCCAAAGTGGAATGCTGTCATCAATAGAACTCGCCCATTTGAATCTGTATACCCAACCAACTGAGTAGAACCCCTTGTGTAGTGTAGGCCAAAGTGGGAAGTGTCGTGCAAATAACATAAAATCATTTTAGCATCCTGCCAGTGACTAATATGAGGAGAATGTGCAAACTAAGATACAAACCCTACTGCAAATGAAATATCGGGGCATGGGTCAAGTACATGAGACTCCCAACCAACCGCCTATACAACGTAGGATCACAAAGTGGTGTGGTACATGTGGAAGTAACAAGAACTCCATACTAGAAATGAGATGGAATCGGCTTGTAATCAGCCATATCAAAGCACCTAAGAAGTTCATGGGTGTACTTTTGTTGACTCAAATGAATCCCTAAATCTGTCTGAGAAATCTACAAACCAAGGAAATAATGCAATAGCCCAAGATCTATCATGTCAAAATGTGTAGAAAGAGTCCCTCTGAATACTTTGAATGTGGGAAGAAGAGTTGCCACGCCAGAAGTAACAGATCATCAACATACAAGACAAGTATCACAATATCCTCATCAACATGCTTTGGAGATACATTATACGATCGAGTGGCAATGAACAAAACTAGTAGATAGAAGACAAGAATCCATCTTCTCATACCAAGCCCGAGGGGTTTGTTTGAAACTGTAGAGAGACCTTGAGCCTACAAACAAGAGATGATTCCTGAACAAATCCAATCAGGTTTAGCTTCATGTATATTTTCTCTTGTAGATATCTATGTAAGATGACACTCTTCACATCCATTTGGTATACGGGCCACCCCTGTGATGTAACAATAATAAGTACAAGGCATACAGAATCCATCTTAGCAATGGGTGCAAAAGTCTTAGAGTAATCAATACCTTCAACTTGTGAAAAACCCTTTACAACAAAACAAGCCTTATACTTGTCAATGGACCCATCAGCTGTGTATTTGGTTCGGTATACCCACTTACACCTAACCATCTTTCTTCCTTTAGGAAGAGATACCAAATCCCAAGTATGAATCCTCATCAATGAAGAATACTCAGTTGTCATCGCATCATCCCACTCTTGTATCCCATGAGCCTTTGAAAAAGACTGTGGATCCTCAGAAACTACATAACACAAAAATCTAGAACCTATAGAATGTGTGTGATGATGCCTAGTGGGTGGAAGATCATGTATGAAAGGTATTGCCTTAGAAACTATAGTACGAGCACACTTAGGCATAGTGACAACATCAATGGGAATAGGATCCTCAACGGTATCTATAACCTCCTCATCAATATCCTCAAAGAAAGCATCCTCAAGATGATATGAAGAAGGAGGCATGGAAGAAGATGAATAATCATGAAGAGTGAAGCACTCATCAAACTAAACATGTGTTCGAAAAAGAACATCATGTTTATCAAGATCTAAATGACGATAAGCTCTCATGTCCTCACAATACCCTACAAAGATCAAGGGTTTAATCTTCTTATCCAAAGCTTTCCTTTTCTTCTTTGACACAAAGGCCCAAGCATGGCTCCTAAAGACTCAAAAAATGAGACATCTGGCTTAGTGTTAGACCAAGCTTCCTTTGGAGTCAAATGCTCAAGTGCTCTGTGTGGTGTGCGATTCTGAAAGTAGTTAGCACAATTAACTACTTTTGCCCAATAGATAGGAGGTATATCTCTAGAATGCATCATACAGTTATCCATTTCCTTCAAAGTTCTATTCTTCCTTTCTGCTAAGCCATTTTTTTGTGGAGTATGAGGAACATAATGTTGGTGAATAATGCCTTGAGTTGCCAAAAAGTCGAAAAAACTCATTGCTGAAATACTCCCCCCATTATCAGTATGAAGGTTCTTTATGCAACTAGAAGATTGTTTCTCGACCAAATCCTTGAAGACTTTGAAGTGTGAAAAAACATCACTTTTGTACTTGATAAAATAAACCCAAGTATGCCTCAAGAAATTATCAATAAAGGTAAGTGCATACTTAGCTCCATTGAAAGAGGGGGTAGGAAAAACCATCAAGTCACTATGCACAAGCTCAAGTGGTGAAGAAGCTCTCTTAGACAAATTCTTAGGAAATGGATCTTGGTGTTATTTCCCTAATGCATAGCCAAATCAAACTCCCTCAAGACAAGAAACTCTAGGAAGACCATCTACCATACCATGAGTGCTCAACTCCTTTAAATATCTGTAATTTAGATGTCCAAATCTTTCATGCCAAAGCTTACTCTCTGAATCTGCATGAGAAACCAATCTTGTCCCTATAGAAGAAGTGTCATCAAAACCCTCAAAGTGATATAGTCTAGAACTATGATCAACAATACCCTGAGCAACTAGTGAATGAGGCTCCAACAAAGTTCATACTTCTACTCCATGTGGTGTAAAAGTCACTATTTTTCCTTGACCAAAATGACAAATTTGATATACATAAAACAAATTTGTAGTGATGTTAGGAACATATAGTGCATCTTGGATACTACCACCATCAAGTTGTATATCACATTTTCCTTTAACAAAGAAAGGAAGAATCTCCAACCTCAATTTTGGAAGTAGAACTCAAACCTAGAGAAACAAAAGACTCCTTGGAAGAAGTCATGTGATGAGAAGCACCAGAATCTATAACCCAACTATCTACAAGTGGTGATTGAGATCTCCCAACAACATTAAGTGCTTTGTCATGTTGATTGGAGCGAGGTTGTGTGGAGATAGAAATTTTATGTTTCTTGATTTGTATCCTCTAAGGCTTGCATTCGCTTATAACACCTATGTTCTTTATGATTACTTGTTGGTTTAGGAGAATTTGCATGAATGGCTAGACTTATTCTTGGATTTAGAAGACTCCTTGGGTTTTGAGTTGTTTTCTTTTGGTTTAGGAGAATTTTGAGATGGAGAAGGTGTGGATTTGGTTTTACTGTTTGGTTTTCCCTTGCCCTTAGGATTAGATGTCCTTTTGAGAGGTGGAAGGCTCAAGGTGAGACAATTTGGATTCTTTCTTAGTAAGTCTTTCACAAAATGTTTATAAGTTAGGCATTTTGAATGTGTCACATAAGGCATCCATGCTAGAGAAAAGATAGAAAAAATTTGGAATGGTCCTCTCAACTTGGATAGAATCAAGTAAACACTCTTCATCTTTCTTATCTCTTCCACTCCCCTTCAACTCGTGTCAACAAATGCTTGAACTTAGTAAGATAGTCTATAATTGTTGAAAAATCTTCAGGATTAAGAGAGGTGATCTCAATTTCAAGTTGCATGGCTCTCATATGATCCACCTTGCCAAATAAATCCTCTAATTTCTCCCATATTTTGAAAGGAGAGTCACATTTTTCCAAATGAAATAAAAGACTATCACTTACATAAGTTCTAGTCAAACCCATACACTCATCAAATCATCAAATTTACCTTTGGTACTAAAATTTCTCATATTCTCTAGTGAACACAGATTGTTACAAGAAGTTAAAGCCCATAATCCTTTCCACTTAATTATTGTTTCCATTCTTGGTTTCCATGTGTGGTAATTATGTGTTGTTAATGGTTCAACATGATCTAATGCAGTAGATGTCATCCTCAAAAAATCACCAAAAATAAATTCAAAACCAAGCAATGCAACAAGACCCCCAAACAATGCAACAAGACCCCCATATTTTGGCACTTTATAATGAGTGTGGGTTCAATACAACACTTTATAATTATAGATTGATTCTCAAAATAAATATTTCCAATTGAAAGAGCATTAAAAACAAGCACTTTTAGTTGCGAGAATAAAATGCTCTTGCCTTCACCACACAAATAAAATGAAAGGGTTACGGAGTTAAGCACCTACTAGTAGGAATCACAAGATTCAAGCCCTCATATGACCATACCATATGACCAAGGGCTAAGGATTTCAATGGGTGAGATCAAGCCATAAATCATGGAAAGAACTAGTCATCAAAGAACTAATTAAGTCCATAGATTTATGAGAGAACTAAACATCGAGGATCTAGTCAATACCATAGATCAAGGAAAGAACTAATCAATATCATAGATCAAGGAAAGAACTATACCTAACAACTAGAAAATATCCCCTAATATCTAAATAAATAAAAGGAAATATCCACACACATAAGTGGGTGAGGATAAATACATAAAGGTAAATAAATTACCTAGGTGAACATGAGCTAAGGTAAATACCTACTCTAAAAACATATCAAGAGCCTAGGAAGGAGTTGGAAAACAATCATATACTCATCAGAAAGCTAATAATTCCCCTTTCATAGTGCAAAAGGTTCTAGGGGATTCTAAGGAACAAATTTTCAAATATTGGCCCGATAGTGCGGTCAAGACCTTCGATCCTAGTGAAAACTTCGATTGAAAATTCTATGAGTTCCAGTGGGAGATTTTGAAGATGATTCAAAGGCAAAATTGGATCACATGAAGCCTCTACATTTCCATTGGTTGATTTGGACAAATATGTAGATTTTTTCCAGGTGACAATCGGACCCTCCAAGACACTGCTCGTACCACCGAATTGAAAAGGGCCTAAATATTAAAAATGAATAAAAAACAAGGTTTGAAAATTGTGGAAATATATTCCTTAGGTGTTTTCCATTCAAAATTATATAATTTTTTCCTATGAAACACTAAGGAAGCTCTCGGGGCAAGAAGACACTCCAACATGCTATATTTAGCGGTCAATGGTGACACCTAGGTTTCAAAAGTGGCAAATGCACTCTTAAAGACCCTTGATGTCCCTTTTTCCATTTGACAAAATTCAAAAGGGACATGGGGGACACAAGAATGCACCACCATGGTGAGAGATTCATGTTTTGAAGTTACGTCACTTAAAGTGTCACTTAAGGTGTTAGAAAGGTGTCTTCCACTCACAACATAACTTAGCCCCTTCATGACAACCAAACCCTAGGCGCACTTATGATGGGTTGATGTCTCTTTTTCCCCTTGCTAAAGGGACATGGGGTACATCAAAGTGTTCCACCACATGAGGAGATCAAGTTTCATCACTTAATACTTTCAACTTGCTCACTAGGTTTGTGTTTTCAACTATACAACTCAAATCCCCATGCCCCCTTTCATGATGATCGACCATTCCGCATTTTCCACACCCGATTCTCTTTTTCCATTACTAAATGTGTTAAGGGACATGGGGACATCTGAGACCCATTTAGTAAGTTTTAACCCCACTCTCTCATGTCATTTAACTCGGGTTAAGCAGGGTGGGTCAAAAATGAGTTAAGGTGTGAGTGTAGACACTAGGTTTTCGTTACCTTAGGTAACCCGCCTACACCCCACACACACATATTAAATCAATAAAACTATTATAACCTAAGTCACTACCCTCATCTCATAAAATCATATTTTTATCCCCCTAAACCTACTTTAACCTCCCTAACCATCTACCACCCATTTTTACCCCCATTACCCAACTCCCTAACATCCTAACCTCCTCACCTCGCATCCACGCCTCATGAAAGCCTAAGCTGGAGGTGGTTAAAACCACTTCTAAGCTACTTTCCCCAAAATTATAGATCTTTAGTGATCCTAACTGATCTTCAACGATTAGAAATTGGACCAAATAACTCATGTTTCAGGATCCAAAACCATTGTAATGAAGCTCTAATACTCTAGAAAAAAAAGGATACATTTCTACGTGCATCCATACATCCTCAAGACCTTTTTCACATCATAAAAACTCTCTACAAAATCTTGTAAGCCTTGACAACATTATTAGTCCATTTCCACGTCCACGGTAAGGATACTTTCATTTCTTTGTGTTTACTGTTTTATTTGCACATCGATACGAACCTAAATCAATCATTCCAAACTTTATTTTCTATTAATTTAGTAATTTATCAAAATATCAACTTTTCACATCAATCGCCAATGATCTCTATAATCGCTAGTGATCTTTGTGATCGCTTTATAATCCTTTCGATCACCCACAATACCTATGAATAGTCAACGAATCTCTGTCAAAATAATCATTTTTATCAGTTATTCCATCTTTATCATCTGTTTTGGTTTAAAAAATTGTTTGCAAGCATGTTTATCTTGTAGATAACAATTCTAGGTCCTTCGTGCCCCATCACTAGCATATATGACATTTCATCATCCAACAATTGTTCGTGTGGGAACAGTTTGATATTATTCATGAACTCACCTTGTGCGCCATCACATTCAGACCAAACATTGAATATATTGAGGATCAATTCCAAATCATCCAAGAAGAGCGAGAATCAACTAAATATTTTTGGTACAAATACTTTGAGGACTTCGATCTTGCCATTGCCCTAACCTAGGCCACTTACGAAGCTAAATAGGGTCTCACTATTCCCCTTGAGTTCTAGCTTTGTTATCATCTATCTTATAATCATTATCAAAAATAAATTTATTTTATTAAACAAGTTGACACCCTTGAGGAAGTCCGTTTGGATTCCCGTGATTAGCCTTTTACGAAAACTCGTTATCATATTTATCTAATATCTCTTTGTTTAGTTGTCATTGTTAACAAGTCTTCTTGCTTGGAGAAAGGAGGACTTTTCATGTTGCTTGTGCATCCCATCATCCCAACATTTCAATTTTTGATGTAGGTATCGAAACCCCGATCATTCGAGTTTTTTTTTTTTTCATTTTATAACACTAACCAAAAACACCTTAAACATCTTGGCACACCCGGTGTGACATCTTAGCCATTTTTCATAAAGATTTCCTTTTAGTATTCATTTCTTTTGTTTTCTATTTCATCTAACCTTTCAATGTGGATCACCTTGTTGTGGTTTTTGATTAAAACTTAAAAATCAAAAAATTAAAAAGGAAAAGTGATCACAGGTACGCTTCTTTTCTTCTATCATTTTCTATTTTAGCATTGCATTTGTGTGTTTGTCCTCATCGAATTAAAACATTTCCTTTGGATCTTAAAACAAATACTCATATCTACCTAATCACATAGCTTAATTAGGGATTTAAATAATTGAATTCATAAACTCCCTTCATACAAAACCAAACTTCATGAAAACATAACTTGCATCTAACATCCCTCCCAGGTGGACCTACTTAGATTTCATCACCAAGAGGATAAGTTGACTCGGTGTTCTAGCCAAGTATAAATAAGTCAGTGGGCGATATATTGGCTAAACACCCGACACCCTTATCGTTGTGGGACCATGAAGTGAGGGGGTAGGCCCCAATACCATGCCTTGTACCAACACCAACACAAATTCAGGCCTCACATACCTTTAGGTATATCGAGGACTTCATCCTTTAACATTACCTAAAACCAACCTTAGATTACCATTTCTTAGTACCTTTTCTAGCCATTTTTCACATTTCACACTTTTTCTAATTTAATCAAGAAAAATAAAAAAATTATCTTGTGTGACTTATTTGTGTTATTTTAATCAACCATCTAGATTTTCCTTTTCTTTAGTGATTGTTTGTTAATCCATGGTTTTAACCGGACATCGATCTCACCATCTAAACTATGATAATATGATCGATCGGCTTTAACAATCTTTGGATAACATCCAGGACTCGCATTCAAGAAATCTTGGGTGTGATTGATCAATTTTGATCACCCTCAGTGCGGTTGATTAAGAACCTCCTCATTCTCCTAATAGGAAATCAACCAGATTAGAAATCCCGATCCACCTAGTCCCCATTTTTTTCGATAGTGGTGGTCTAGTCTTCACGGAATTTATGGATTCTAATCCGATAGCCCTTAGTGCGTATCTCACATCCTAAGGCGTATCCCTCTAACAACCAACACTTGAACAACATCGCCCCATATCTACTATCACCTTCGGCACTTCCTAACTTCTTGACCTTAACCATGAGCCGATCATCCAACAACTTCATCCATATTCCACTACTAGTGGATCAGGAACATCAATTCCCACGTCATCGGTATCTGTCATTACTTTTTATCTTAACGATGTCTCGTCACAAGACATAACCAATAAATAATCATCTTCATCACCAAACCCCTCATCAGGCTTGTCGTCTTCACAAAACAATACTAACACATCTCCTTCCACATCCAATCATATAGCCTCTAGTGCTTCTTCAACACCCCTTGTAAGCTTGATAGCCATCCCACTTAGTGTGTCTCAACCCACCCCTTCACAAAAACCCATGCCCTCTATTTAGAATGTGGTCATGTCCATCCTAACATCAATACCATTTCTATCGCTAACACTCACCCTTCGTCGGGATAGACATCAATGGCCCTTGTCTCACAAATTCATACTCACTATATACCTCAACCATCCCAACCACTCATCAACACCTCTATCTCGTCTCAATACATCCCACAACCATCTCAACCTCTCATCCATACTTTTATCCCATCCTAGTATAAACCTTAACCATCACAACCTCTTATTAACACGTCCATTCCTATCTAATATCAGTACATTCAACCATCACAACCTTTAGTTTCACAGCCTATCTATAATATTCCCACGAGCATTCCCCTCCAGCATAACATCCCTTTACCCTATCAACCATGTCAACATTAAACGCACATGTCCATAATCAACTTTGGTCCATCATCATTCAATCCCCAAGAACAATCTTCACAAAATGATCCTTTACAAGTATTGTTGAGTAGGATCTCTAGTCTTTAAGTTGCTTCATATGCATGTAAAAGTAGGCTAAGTTAATAACTAGAAACTAACACCAAGTAGTCCCTATAACAAAGCTAATCTAACATAAACATCATGATAAATCTAGAAAGAGAAAGCTAATCTAAATGCATCCAACATTAAAACATTAAATGTAAAGAAATATGTTAGGAATTCTATGGTTAGTGCTTCATTGGTATGTATGGGTGAATAATAATTACGTGAAGTAATTATTATTAAGGTAAATGTAATATTAGTAATAGGTTAATACTATTTTATTAGTTGTTATATAAAATAACAATAACAAATATATATTTGGTGAATGTTAAAAATGCAAGTTAGTGAATTAGTAAATAATAATTACTTGGCCCCCATCTAGTGAATCTAGAATCGGGAGAGAGCAGACATAAATGTATCTTATCTTATCTTATTTTTAGGTGCCTCTATATAGATAGAGGTTACCTTATCATATTATACTATAGAGGTTCCCCTCTCCCAGATAGAGTTCTTTGGGTGAGGTAGATATATAGAGAGGGCGGGGTTTTGTCGATCATCGGGAGCCCTATTTATCTATCCTGAGTCATACGCTTGTTAAAGACACTATCATGATCATAGGGAGTATTTATAGTAGGCTTTGTAGATGATGCGGATTTGGGTTCACCGGGGACCAAAACATTGGTCGCAGACTCTCTGGCAATAGAATTATACATTTTGGAACTCGTATATAGATAGGGGAGATAAAATAATTATAACAAATGAATTTTTTGAGTGAGTTAGAAACAACTCACATAGGTGGAAGAGTTGTTATAGCCACCTCCTATATTTTAGGAAGGCTATTTCCTATATATATGGATGTAAGAATTGTGAAAGCTTAACCAGAGAATATTGAATATCATTCATGGTTATTTTGTTTATGTCTCTCTGATCTCTCTCTTAAATCTGCTATATATTCTTCATCTGTATCGTAGCGAGTCCGAGAAAAAGGATTTATTCATCTAGTTTTTTACTTTGCCATTTTTTTGTGTCTTGATTGAGAGCCCAACCTTGAGAAGAAAGGATGACATGTGGTCTACTATAGTAGGGAAAGAGACTACATAGAGCTTTACAATCAAGAAATGACCTAAATCAAACTCGTCAGCATTCGATCATCTCTGTTGGTGTGTATTATTTTCCACATCATTAGGTGAGTCGTCTCACTTAGGTGAGATCATAGGTCCATGTGTCAATTAGGGGTCATTATGAGATTATCTTATGTGTCATGCAAGGTCGTCATATGCGTCATTGGGAGTTACACTTCTATTCTGGGAATGTAACTCCCCCTCTCTACTCGAGTTGTCATGATTGCAGCATTGGGGGTTACTTAACACCTCCTATATGTACACCCCATTTGATCTATGAGATAGAGGAGAGTTTTGTGGCTTATTGAGGTTTTGCCCATTTGTCAAATCTTTACATGCACATTCGGTTGATGCTTGCTCCTCCCAAGATCTCTTCACGCTGTCGTTCACACATCTGTTGATGTGCATGTCGTCCCTCGTGATCCTCGCTTGTAGGTTTTAAACCCTCTTACATGGTATCAGAGTGGATCTTGTGGATCCGTGCACTCCTCGACATTTTTGTGCATTTTCTGGCTTCCGGCATGATATTTAGTTTTCGTTGCGTGTGTCGTAATGGATATTTCGTTTGTGCTCTTCTTTCACCGATTTCGGGTTTCGACTTATCTTCTATGATTGTTCGTGTGATTGTGGGTGTTTTTGGAGTGTTCGTGGTTTTCCAGATTTTGCATGTGTCCTTGGTGATTTACGGTTTTGGGTGCTATTTGAGAGCTTACATCTGATTTTTAGTTGTTTTTAAGGTTTTGATAGTTGGTTATGGGCCCAAATTGACCCCAGCTCACCCCTCTGCCTTTGGTCTATGTACTCCTTAACAACTTTTTTTGTTGTTTTTTATCGGATTTGCATCCAATATTTGTCCACAAGTTCCTCTACGGTGGGTTGGCCATTTGCCTTATCTTGGCCTTTCATACTCATGCATTAGATTTCAACTGTTTTACTCGTAGCCTTATCGCTACCCACCGAAGCTCACTTTGCATCATTATACCCACTCGATCCAAGCTTACATTGGCTTCTCCACAACATGCTTCGTTACTACTCACCTCACGGTTTTTCACTTTGCCCGTGCTTTCCTTAGCCCTCACAAACTGCGTATGGATTCTTGACTAGTCGATTTCCACTCTTCCTTCATGTTTGCATGTCCCATGGAGAGCTCGCCACCTGCATCAACTCCACTGAGTGTGTGCTCCATCTCTAGGCTACTCCCTTTTATAGTTGTGTGCTCGGCGTGGTTCGAGGTGGATTCATTTTTGAATGCTCGGTCTTCATTACTTTACACAACTGCTACAACATACCTGCGGGCAGCTGAATTCCACTCTGTTCACCCTACTCCTACCGGACATCTCGGACTGCGTTGTCATTTTTATGGCTCCCCCACGTGGAGGTCTGAATTTTTGACCATTTCACCGCTAGGTTGATGCCTCTTATGGTATCTAACACATGACTCACTATCCACTAATTCAACTTGTGGCACCTATTTGCATTAGTTCGATCTAATCAACTTGTCTTGGTCTTACTCACCTTGAAGTAGCTCGATTCCCGACCCTCCTTTCTTGCTCGGTGCATTGGCCTTTGAGCTCGATTAACATGTGAGGTAGCTCACTTTGTGATTGTAGTTGCTTCTATAAGTGAACCATTCATGATTACAAGTGATCAAAGGAAAGATATCTCCACGAGGAGCAAAGGATCTCACCAATATGGCTTAATGGCCATGTTTAGATCTTCCTTTACTACTCTTTGCAAGTAGAGGTAACGGATGTTATACCAATGAGCTTTTCAAAGTATAAATGCTCTTATCATGTGCATATAATAACACTAGTAAGTGTGGTGTAAACTTGGAAGGGAGTGTTGTCACTTGGATCATGCACCGTTGAATTCTTGAGTGATCCAATGTAACATGGGAACATCCCCAAGGTGTGGGACCTTGGCTCCTTGGGATGAACCTTCGAGAAGGTTGGCTTCCTTCTAAACTTGGTGCATTTTATTTAAGATCAAGATGCAAGGCTACAATACTTGAAATAAAACTAATCTAATTGTTCTCGGAAAAGGGGTAAGAGAGTTATTGAAATGTATAAAAGTGGTGATGCACCAAAGGTTTATGGAACAAAAATATCTACTTCATATACACATAGTAATATTGCAGAATAATATATCACATGCACATCTCCTAATAATATTTCTCAATCACTATACTAAATGAGTACAAAACTTGAGTAACATAAGGGATTCAATAATTTCCACAAATGACTAAAATAGTAAAAATTACACACCACAAGTTACAAATTAATTAAAAAAGATAATTGATATAAAGGCAATATAATCCACACATACAAGGAATTAAATCATTCACAAGTATTAACTGAATTATCAAAGTGCACAATACATCAAATATTCAAAGGAAAAATATTGTTCGAATATAACAAAGGCTTAAAGCTTGTTCAAAGACTCCTCAAAATTATAGATCCCTTCACAATGAGATCCAAAAGTTCTTTAAACATAATGCATTCTCCTATTTATAGACTAAGAGGATTGAGAAATTATAGCTCTACCCCTTAACTACTTCCTACTAAAAATAGAATGCATTTATATTTATGGAACAACCTCCCATGAAAATAGCAAAAATAGTTACACAGGTTTGACCAAGTCAACCCTGCAACTTCTAGCAGCCCATAGCTTGGAGGCTATTCAACAATGGCTATCATGCCTAGCTAGGATTGGCAACACTTCCTTCCTTTTCGGGTTCCTCTTTCTTCTCTTCTTCAGTTACTTTGTTCCTATATTCAAAAAAAACTTTTGATAATCCCCTGGACCTCTTCATCCTCATGTCCACATGTGTAGCTATTCATAATTTCCACTAACTCGGTTCCCTTACTACTTTAGCTAGAAATATTTTAGTCTTGTTTATCACCTTCTTGAGTGACTTGGGAAGTTCTAATAAGATAGCAAGTTCTAAATAGAGTCAAGACTAAAAGACTTTGTTACATCATCATCTTGATTCACCAAACTCTTAAAATGAGCAATAATCTGATCAACTGGAATAATATCAACATTTTTGTCTAGAAATTTGCAATTGATATTGTTGAATTCTTCCATAATGTCATTCAAACCATCCACTACTTCAACTCGTTTATCTTCCAATTTTGACATGAGCTCCTACAATATCCGAACTTTGAATTCCATTGCTTCCTTAAATTCAAAAGGTTTTGAAACATCATCAATAATGCCCTCCTTTAGAAGTAGATCAAAGCTGACACTTCAAATTTCCTTCCACATTTCAAGAGAAAGTTCTAAGTTATCACTCTCCTTAGTAAGGAGTTCATTCATCTTCAAGATGACATATTTTTCAATACAATTCACTATACAAATCAACAACAACTTTAATCAATGGGTCTACCTCTTGAATTAGGTTTTCCATCCAACCCCCTACTGCTCTTCCCTTTTGTCCAATCTTTTCTACCACAGAGAAAGATGTATCATCAAAGCTCGGAGGAATAGCGAGAGTGGTAGTCTGGACGGCAGTGTTATCTTAGTCAAAAGGGCGATTAGCTATTCAAAAAAAAATTGGAATTAAGGGTAAAGGGAGGGTTTTAGAAGGTCCCCCAACCTTGTACAAAAAATCCCATTAGGCTAGATATAGCATTTAATATCATAAAGAGAAGATACCCTAAGGAGATTCCAAAAAGGGAGCGGAAATGACAACAAAAAGATAATTACAAAGAGAACATTATATGAGCTTTTTAAGCTCAGTTACAACATTTTTTGCACTAGGACAACCAGAATCATCAGCGAGTTTTTCAGCCAGAGTAATGAGCTCTGCACAGTCCATGGCAATGGCTTTCCTGGTGATATCCATGAAGTCCTCCCATGCCTTTAGAGTGGTGAAGGCTCTCTGCAGCTTGCTCAGGATAGATGAAACCAATTCCACTCTGCGCTCATCCCTCGCAGAGTCAGCAACCATAGGCTCAGCAGGGTTCAAATCCTGGTTTGGAGGTGAAAGTGGAGAGTTAGTCTAAGGAGAACTGTTAGCCGAATCCAAATCATCCCCAACATTATGGATGGTAGTGTCAACAAAGGGCTGTGTTGTTTCCATCTGCACAGAATCAGGGGAGTCGGGGTAAAGCTGGGCAAGGCCCAGAATGTCCTCAGTGTGGGAAACATTGGGGCTGGAGATCATGGAGAGGGAACTTTGGTGGCAGCGTCCTCCAAGAGAAGGCAGGATTGGATATGAGGATGGGGGGGAACAGGGGGAGCGGAAGGGGTGGCAGCATCATGAGAGGAGCCGAGGATGGCGACGTCAGAATCAGAGTCAGAAGAAATGTGAAGGCGATGGCGGCGGCTGGATGAATGGAGAGAGATAGGAGAGGGGCGGGGAAGGGGAGGGAGAGCGGCGGCGTTGCCTCGACTGGGGGAAAGGACAAGCTCGGTATGGGGGCAGGTAAAAATACCAGATACAACAAACCTTGATGCAGAATGGCCCCGTCCCCATCACGCGCCAAATGCACAGAATGTTCCAGAGACTGATAGAGGAAAGTGGCCAAGTTTATTTTCTTGCCCCAACGCAAGTGAGAGAGAATGAACAGATGGGGCCCGAAGATCAGATGGTATCTACCGTCAATCGTGAAATACCTCATTATGACTTCCGCGATACGGTCCCACGGGGGAGGGAGTGACTCTCATGTGTAACCAGAGAGATTCTTCACCAGTCTTTCCCCAGGGGTAGTGAAATCTTGGACCTCTGCCTGCAACAAGCGTTTGGAGTAGATGTCACCAGCGGCCGGAAGACCAGTTGCAGCGGCAATGGCATTCGTTGAAATGTGGAAAACCGTGTTACCAATCTGCACTCTCCCCCTTGCCCAGGTCACCATCACTGCATATGAAACTAGGGCAGAATGTCCAGCCATTCTTTCGAGGAAGGTGGAAATCCCATTGTCCATGAGGATATTCCACACTTCTTCGTCTTCCCTGATTGAGCTGCATGAGGCGGGTTCAATACGCTTCAATTGACCACCCATTTGATTGCGAGAGTGGAGCTGCATGAGAAGGAGGGGACGCAGGAAGGACTTAAATAGCCCTCTACGCGTAACAATCTCATCAACATAATTTCTCTTCCGCTCATACCTAGGGAGTTTATTGGGATGCATGGTGCCAAGCATGCGAGAATCAGCGGAATCATGACGCATCTCGCCCTTTAAAAGCTTGTGTGCCAGGGGTCTTTTCATATGAAATGAGGAGTTATTACCGCCGCCATAATGGAGGTCCAAAGAGATGTTGCTGACACCCAAGTCAGCTTTTCCCGCAAACCCGCTGACATTAGGAGGTGAGATCATTTTGAGTAATTTGGAGGAGGTCAGCCGGGAAGTTATCATGCCAATTTTGAGTATTTTTGAGAAGGACCCCGATGTTAGCCAAGTGGTCCGCCGCTTTGTTTCCCTCTGAAGAATATGTTGAAACTAATTTGTTGGAATCCCCTTTGCAAAATGTGAATATCCGCAACAATATTCTGGATCGACCATTGACCTGAGTCCGCCGACTGTAGGAGCTTGATCATATTGAGGGAGTCGCTTTCCACTTGGATAGGCTCGCTGCCAAGTTTGAGAGCCATCTCAAGGCCTTTGAGGATGGCCATGGCCTCCGCCTCGATGATTTGTACCGACATTAAGATTGTGGGCCGAGGCAGCAAGGATAGAGCCGAGGAGTTACAAAGGATGGCTCCACCACCCGATTTGCTAGGGTTTCCTTTCGATGCCCCATCAGTGTTAAGTTTTCTCCACCATGAGGGGGAGCCATCGAACATCATCACGATTCGTAGAAGAGGCTTTCTTGCAAGGAGATTAACCAATAACAGCTGCCACTACTGAGAGTTACAAATTTGAATCTTTTGCTGATATTTTATCTAGTAGTGAGAGTTGAAATTATCCTGAAAAGAAATAGCGATCTGGCTAGCCAAAAGATCAGATTCAAGACTTTGATTCTTAAAAATTCTTTTGTTCCTTTCCTTCCAGATTCCCCAGATGCCATGCGGAAGGAGGAGCTTCCAAGCCAAAGCCAAGGCTGGATGGGAGAAGGGGGAGCACCACTGAATGAGGACATCCTGAATGGACTCTGGAAAGATCCAACAGACCTCCATCCTAGATAACAACCATTGTCAGATAGCTTGTGAGAAGGGACAGTGGATCAAAAGATGGGAAGAAGATTCTGTTGCCTTTTCACAGAGGACACATCGGGTGGGAAGAGAGAAACCTCTTCTTTTCAGATTTTCTCCGGAGAGGAAGGTGTTCTTTGAAGAGAGCCAGGAGAAGAAACCTATTTTGGGGATAGCAGCCTTCACCTAGAAACTAGCGAGGGGAGGGCCAGAGCTAGTCCAAGGCATGGAGAGGTAAGCCGCTTTGACCGAAAAGGAACCCGAAGGAGAGAGTGGCCAGATAAGCTCATCCTCAGGCCGAGAAAAGGGGATATATATTGAAGAGAGTTCCTTCCTAAGCTTACACAGAAGCTGCCTCTGTTGTTCCCTAATTCCCGTCCACTCTGGGATAGTCCATGTAGGTATAGTGTTCACCTCAGTCTAGTAGCCAGAGACCATCCTGCCAAGTCTATGGATGAGAATTATTTTAATAGGGTCCCAAGAGGAGATGTTGTTCAACGGTTTTTCTCCCATCTAGTGATCATGCCAGAAGTCGATAAGCCTCCCATTTCCAAATTTCCATTTGGTGCCAGCTCGGATAGTGGGGAGGGAGCTAATGACTGAATTCCATATGGCCGAACCTCTTATCGAGTTGAGGAGATTAAATTTTCATTGGGAGCAAGGTACTTAGCTCTAAGGAGCTGGGCCTAGTTTGAGTTCCCTTTAGCGACTTCCCAACCAATTTTTGCAAGGAGAGCCGCATTCATATCAGCCATCCTTCTTAGACCAAGACCCCCCTGAAAGGTCGGTTTACAAACTTCATTCCATGAGACCAGATGGATCCTCTTTTTTTCTTCCGCCCCTGACCAAAGGAAGTTCTTTTGGATTCTTTCCACGGTCTCCTTTACCGAAGTGGGTAATTTGAGAAGTGACATGAAGTAGGTAGGTAGGCTCTGGAGAGTAGCTTTCACCAATTGCAGTTTTCCAGCCTGACTGAGCAGGGCCCCTTTCCAGGCTGCTAACTTTTTCTGATATCTCTCAATAACAGGATTCCAAAGATTTTTTGTTTGTCTCCCTTTAAAGAGGGGAACGCCAAGGTATGAGGCCGGAGGTCCACAATTTTGCAGCCAAAGATATCAGTGATTTTCCTTTGAAGCCTGGGAGCAGAGTTTATGAATGAGATGCTACTTTTGTTGAAGTTAATGGTTTGCTGAGAAGCGGCTTGATAGAGGTTAAGGATTTCCATGAGCGCTCGCACTTCAATCACAGAGCGGCACTCAACAGCAAGGTGTCATCTACAAATTGGCTATGAGTGGCCGAAGGCAAGCTGGAGGTGATTTTCAGACCCAAATGACTGAATGTCTTTTAGCAGCCTCAAGCGCTCTGCTAAGGGAGTCCGCCATCAGAACGAAGAGGAAGGGGGACAGGGGGTCTCCTTGCCTGATTCCTCTGTTGCTTTTAAAGAAGCCAGCAGGAATACCATTCATGAGAATGGAGAAACAAGGTGTCGCAATACAGAGTAAACCCAACTACACCATCTTTTATCAAAACCATATTTTTCCAGGATCCTAATCAGGAAAGGCCAGCTGACTCTGTCAAGGCTTTTTGCATATCAAGCTTTAGGATCATTCCAGGAGACTTTGAAAGATACGTCGAGTGAATAGCTTCATGGACCGTGATAATGCCACCTTGGATGAGCCACCCACTGATAAAGTCGTTCTGATTTTGAGATATGAGGCTATTCATAAGGGGTTTAATCCTGGAGGCCATCATCTTGGTGATGATTTTGTAGGCAGTGTTGCAGAGGCTGATCGGCCTGAAATTGGAGACAACCTTTGATCCCTGATCTTTAGGAGCCGTGAGCCGAGAAGGTGATGTTCTTTGCTCTGTAATTCGTTAACTACTTTGATTGTTTCCCAGAAGACTTGAAAGAAAGCAGGGGGAAGCCATTTGGGCCCGGAGCTTTGTCTCTTTTCATGGAAAAAACGGCTTTGTGGATTTCTTCCATAGCAAAAGCTTTGGTAAGATTCTCATTCATCTCAACTGACACAAGCTGGGGAATGTGTTGAATCATAGCTGACATTGATTGCTCCGTAGGAGGTTGATCTACCTGAAGGAGATTAGAATAGAAGGAGACAAGCTCATGAGATATATCAGAGTCAGAGGTTAATAAGGTACCTGAGGTTGTCACCAGTTCTCGAATCTTGTCTCTACTTTTATGCTTGGAGGTAGTGGTGTGGAAAAATTTGGTGTTGCGGTCTCCCTGTTCAAGCCAGAGGGCTCGCGAACGCTACCTCCAATAGGTCTCCTCCTCTTGAAGAGTATTATGATAATCACTAAGGAGAGAGATTTCTTGTTGGTGAAGGTGGTCTAATCTCCCTTCGATTTCCATTTGAGCAGATATTCTAGCAATATCTTGTTTCAACTTCTGCTTATGGCGCTTGATACTACTAAAAATCGTGGTCTTCCAGATTTTGAGCTGTTTTTTAATTTCTTTGAGTTTGCTGGAAAATTTAAACATATCGGAGCCCTCAACATTGAAATCCCACCATTTTTCAACCAGAGGGTTTAGATGGTTATTCTCAAGCCAGGCCAGCTCGAACCTGAAGGGGGGATTCTTGATATTTAGATTATGATTAGCACTAAGCAGCAGAGGGCTATGGTCGGAAGCCGCCCTAGGCAGGGAACAAAGATAGAAGTCAGGAAAGAGAGAGATCCATTCGAGAGATCCCAGAGCTCTATCTAATCTACTTTGAATGTGATTTCTACCCAATCTGTGATTTGACCAAGTAAAAGAGGAGCCATGAAGATCCATGTCAAGAAGGGTATTGTCCCTGATGAAGTTAGCCAAAGCTTCCATGCTGGAAGGATTAGCAGGAGTTCCTCCTTGTTTTTCCGAAGGGAAAAGGGTGCAGTTGAGGTCACCCATTATTAAAATGGGGATGTTGCTGCAATTACTGATGAAATTAGATATGTCTTTCCATAGTTTTCCCCTCTGGGATTCCAAGTTGGGGCGTAGACAGAGCCCACTTCTTGGAAGAGCATGCACAAGAAGTTGGGGTGTTTGAACAGACAATCACCTTTGAAGTTTTTGGGATCCCAAAGGGTGCATAAACCACTAGAATTTCCAGCCGAGGGCTGAGATTCATAAGCGCAGATAGGCCAAATTTTCAGAAGGCGATCATCTTTTTTAAGTTTAGTTTCCTGCAACATTATGATATCAGGGGAATTCTGAAACTTTATATCTTTGATGACTCTTTGTTTCGGAGAGAGTTGAGACCTCTTATATTCCAAGAAATGATCTTCATTTCTTAGATTTCGATTTGTTCCCTACTACCATGTTGATTGTGCTCTGTGTACCTTGAGCGACATTAAGAGCTGCTTCTTGTTGCAGCTTGACATTACTCAGAGTTCTTCCCCTGGGTTTTTCAATACCAATATCAGGCTTCTTTTCTGCTTCTTGTCCATCGGGGATTGAAACTGTCGTCAGAGGAAAGGGCCGAAGGGGAGATGGAGGAGTCCACATGGGGAGGGAAAAGGGGGACCGAGGGGGGAGATTCAAGGAAGGGGGATCCAAAGCAACAAGGGGGGGGAGGAGGGAGGAGGGAAAAAGGGAAGGAGGGGAGGAGGGGGCAGCCAAGGAGAGGAAACCTCCGTAGAGGAGGGGAGGAGAGGAGCAGTGGGGGTTAATGAAGGGATGGGAGACTTGGGGGAGGATGGGGGATCGGTGGGTGCAGCCATTTGAGAGTCAACATTAATTTCCCCTTCTTCAAGGAGAGCAAAAGAGTTAGAAATGGGTATGCTCGGTATCTCTTCAGAAGATGATTTTGGGATATAGGTTTTCTTGATTTTGGGGTTGGGAGTTTGGGGTTTAGGTTTTGGCTGAGGCTTGGAAGGGCATCTAGCTGCTCTGTGGCCAATGCTTTTATAGAAGGAGCAGGCTTGGGGGATGTATTCATAATCAATATTTTGCTTCCAGTTCCCTAGATCTGAAAGTAGCTCAATCTCTTTAGGGAGAGGGTAGCTGACATCGACATTAACACGAAATGGGGCTAGCTATGCGGCCGGATTTCACTAGTCAACATGTGGCATTGAGACACTACTTTTTCACTCACCTTAGAGGATCAAGCTATCAGTATCGGTCCCGGACTACGCCTTTAACCACCTCTTCATCCACCACCCATTCCCAATGCATTTCCAACTTATGCACAAGTGAACCCTTCCAACACCTTTCAAATTGCCCATACAATCGCTCTGAAGACCACTTGCCGAATACCAAGGCTGCCCATACAACCGTCGGGAGCTCTTAATATGCCTTCTTAGTTAACTGAGGGAATGCACAACTCATGCCTCCACGACTCATCACGACCCATCTCTCTCGATGCCGTTGGCCGGCTCACCGTCAAACATCCAGCCGTTCTACATAATGTTCTTGAGAATATCACATGCACCTTTCTGTCATCCATCCATGAGTTTGCACGAGTTTCCGCGCTAGTCACCTACGCGTGCACCAACGGGGAAGTCCTCCTCGCGAGTCCTTCCCGGGTGTGAGCCTCGCATGGATGAATCTATTTTTAGCCTTAGTAGCTTGATCTATAGCTATTAAAGAGCCTATGGTGAGAGCAATACCTTCTATAACAGTAGGATGTCAGAACTCTAGGGGAAGACCCGGGAGGCGAACCCATATTGGAGCTTGGGTCATGGATTCCGTGTGGGGATTGAAGCCGGAGACCATTTCCTTATGTAGAAGCCCCATCTAGCCAAAAAACCAAGGGCCTCCAAGAAGAGCTCTTGTGAAATCCTCTTTCATGCTGAAGGAGAATAGAATGAACCCGTTTGGCATTGCTGTTATTTCCAGCGCTCCACAAGGGTGCCATTTTGACCGTGCCCATTTTTTAATGTCCTCCAAAGGGGGTTTGGGGCCCATCAATTTACCAACCAGCTGAGAGATCACGTGATGCAGCAGCTGCCTCTGTGATATGGGTGGGAATGCGCAGTGTAAAGGACCCATCAGAAAGAGTGGGTGTGAGTTTGTCTGTATGCGGGCAGAGGTGGAACCCTCCACTAATTTGTTCCAGGGTTAGGTGGTTCAGGGCAACGGCCCGGGGGAGCCCCGGTCCGGACTGAAGGGTTCGACATTCGTCTTTATCACCGAGAGAGAGCCGAGAGAATAGAAGCGGCGAAAGTGGGAGCTAGGGCTCACAGCGGCAATTTTTTTGTTAGCTATTCAATTTTACCCTTAAGCTGATCCTTGGTTTCTTTATCCTTGTCATATTTGTCTAGAAAATTACCCAAGGTCACCTAAACATATTTATTTGCTCCTTCATGGGTATTTTCCAAAAGAAAACCTAGAATTATGATAAGTTTTTACTGTGATTGTCTCCTTAGTTTTCCCCATAGCTGGAATAGCCATCTCAAATAATATTTCCCTGTTTGGTCAACCAATAGGTTAGAAACAACTCCCCGTCGCTTGGCTTGTATTCAAGGGGGTAGATCCATAACACTCATATCGACAACATCAATGATAGGAACTTTCTTCTTTTGTTTTGGTGTTTGTCTATGTAGCCACGCAGGATAGAAGAAGAAGACTCAGAAGACAACATAAGCATTGATGAGCCCTTTTATTTATTGTTTAAAATGCCTCATATGTTGTATTTTGTTTATCCATGTGTACCCCCTGAACTTGTGTTTCCCATATACTTTGCTGAACATATCTACTATATCTTGAACTTATGGCACTTATATTAGTTAATATAATTATTACTAAGTTTACTTTATTTTGTGGATTATGGATCTATTTATTCTTCTGAATACAATATGATGATTAAATAGTGCTTTGAATAAATGTCAGCCTTGATTTCCAAAGAATTTTTATGTGTATCCACTAACATGCAACCAAAGAAAATTATTCACAATGTAAAGGGACTCATCTCGCAACAAGTGACATGCGCAAAGAATCGGGACTCGTCCATAGTAAATCACTTGCACCCAAGGGAGGTCACACACATATAAAAGATCATAATTCTTGAAAACTTGAGCAATGTGGATACTTCACCTCATTTTGCACGTGTTGCTAAAGGAGCAGTTATGAGAACACAAAGAAGATTCAACGCCATCACCTGATTATGCTATACAACTCCAACAAGGAACTAGTTGATTTAATTTGATAACTGGTTGTTTAAATCGATCAGTTTGTTAAGTTATGTCATTGTATGAGGATACCTTTTAACATTTCTATTGCATGCATGAGAATCTCCAGATTGCTTGGTTGTGATCTTGTACTTAATCAAATTGTAATTATTAGTAATGAGGCAATCTCTTCATGTATCTTCTAAAGGGAAGAATATAAAAAGAATGCTAAGGCTATAGGAAAGGGGTTGATTCATAGGTAGATATTTTGATATATGTTCCATTTGTGATCTTCATGATATTGAATAAAATATGAATTCTGTTAAATTTTTGTAGACATAGGCCTTAGGAGGGATTAACACCTAAGGCATGGCCCACTTGTGGTCTACTAACCCTCTCCTTTTGTTTGTTGTTATAGTTTCTTGCATGATTAGATTAGATTTTCAGCACTTATTCTTTATTTATGATATGTCTTTTACATGCTTTGATGATAACCATAGTATTCATTTCCAGTCATAAACTAGTTCATTTCCAACATTGTATTTCCTAATTGTAGTGACAACAATTTTCCCTTATACCTCCCAACATCTCAGAATCGTAAATACAACACGGACGTTATTGAAAGTTTACGTCCCTAGGTTTGATAATTAAATGATCGTGGATTAATTTACACCACCATTTTTCACGTTGTTGTCGGGGATCTTTGCCGCAAAGTTATGAGTTTGTTGAAGAGGGTTTTTCATTTCTTAGAAGTAGTCTAGGTTTTAGGAATTCACCTCAAACTAAACCCCCCTACTAATTTCCATTGAATGAGTTGAGTAGTTGATGCATGCACCATTATCCAAGGGATGCCCATGGTATATTTTTACCTAATCCAAAAGTAGCACATATCTCTTCATTTACCTCTAAAAATTCTATAGAGTAAACCTCTTTCCTAGGTTTGTTTTTCAAATACAATCCTCCAAATGAAGGCTCTAAAGCTGCTCCAGAGAAGCTTGGGATGACAGAAGAAGTAAATTAGAATGCTCAAAATGGGGAAACCACCTTCAAGTTCCCCATCATTGAATAATGTAGCTATTGGTATGAAGAATATTTCTCCCTCAGCCTTGCCCAACTTTCATGGATCCATGGTAGAAGACCTAGACACCTTTCTGTTTGAGTTTGATGTTCTGTGCAGAAGCTATGATTATACTACTTATGCACAAAAATTGAAGCTATTCTTTCTTGCTACACTCAAGGATTTAACCTTGAGATGGTTCATGGGATTGGGAAGAAATGTTGTAACCACATGGGCACAAATGAAGGAGAAATTCCTTGAGAAGTACCAGGATTATTGCAGACCAAACAACAAAGGAGGTGATGAAATCTACATAATGACACAAAAAGAGGATGAACCATTGAAGAATATTTGGAAAGGTTCTCATTCTGCATTCAAAATTCAAGACATGCCACTGAAATACTGCCTGACTCTCTCAAATTACTCTTTTGAAGGGACTCAGTGAGGAGGACATGGATGCTCTGGATCTGATAGGAGCAGGGGACATTTCAAAAGCTACTTTTGAACAAATATGTGAAGCTTGTAAAAATTACTCAAGAGCTACTATGAAGAGGGTAAGAAATGTAAGATCAAGAGGTGGATTAGCTACCAAAACAATGGGGGACATATCCAAGTCAAATATTTTTAGCATGTTCAAAAACATGAAGCAAGAGATTGTCAATGATATGGATAATCAATTAGATTTTTACATGCCAAAAAGAAAAAGGAAGATGCATAAGTGACACTCACAAAGTACTTCCATGCATGTAGAAGGAATAAATATGATTGTAGATGTAGAGAATTGGCTAGCATTGTTCAAGAAAGGGAGGCTTCACCTAATTTCAAGATGTTGGAGACAGAGGATGGGAAATTTTTCTATGTTGCTCAAAGAAAACCATGGCCACTAAGGAAAGGAGGTATGACACAAGACCCTATACATTCATTTCAAAATTGGTCTAATAATTCATATATACAGCCTTTACCTTGGGCTAATGCTCAAGGATGGGCCTCATACCCTAAAAATATCAATAACAGTGACAACCTCAATTCCAAGGCCAACCACAACAACAATGGCAACAACCTCCTTAATCATGGCAATAACCCTAGAGAGGAGGACAACAATGGAATAATCTACCTCCTAATTACAAAAATCTTATCCGTAGCCTCCTTATTAGCAAAAGAGTTGCAAATCTCTCGATGCCAAACTCCCAAGCGGGATCGCCAACCAAAAGCTACACAACTATCTGCTCAACCAACGCTAACCCTATCAATAAAGCTACTCATCCACCCTATTCCACTAAACCAACTCAATACCCTACTATTTTGTTGAGATAAAAAATATCCATCTTTGCTCAGGAAGAGCACTTACTTCACCAGATGGACTTACCATTACTAAAATTGTAGAGGAACCACACCCGCTTGCATGATGACCCAACAAGGCCAAAAGAGTTACGGGATGATCTGCAACAACCTCGCACAAATTTCATGCAAAGGTAAAATACAGGGTAATGAGACACCATTTCCCAAAAGGTTATAAGGAAAGAAGACTAACCTTAGATCATAATCTGATTCTGATTTTGTCAACCAGTTAAAATACATCTGTGTCAAAATTCCATTGATTCAAGCTATCAAGGATGTGCCCATCTATAACAAATTGGTTAAAGATCTATGCATAAAGAAACCAGGTAGAAAAAGGAAAGATCCAACTACTGTGCAGGTCATTAGACAATTAGCTGATATTATGCTTAGGAACTCTAGTTCTTCCCAAATACATAGATCTAGATAGTCCCTTTGTTAAATGTCACAATCAATGACACAGTGATCAAGAACATGTTGATTGACTTGGGTGTGGCAATAAATGTAATGAAAAAATAAATTATGGAAGATTTGAAGTTAGAGGGACTATGACCAACATTCATAGTCTTACTGCAACTTGTAGACATGAGATCAAAACTTAAGCATGAAGGAGTTCTAGAGGATGTATTAGTAGTGGTAGAATCTTGGGAATACCCTATTGATTTTATTGTTCTTCAGCCAAAAGCAAGTTTGGGAGGATATCCTATTATCATAGGAAGACCATGGTTAGCAATTGTTGATGCATTCATAGGATGTAGATCTGGTAATATGATCATCTTTAATAGAAGTGACACCAAAAATCTTATGCTTTACCCCCTACAAAAACATTCAATGAATAATACCAAACCATTTGGGTGGAAGAACCAGAAGAATATCAGAGCTCAGTTCAACAGATCATGATGCTGGAGAAGTCATGCACAATTGAGGGACAAGAAGAAGATGTTATTTCTAACGTCCTGCAGAATAATTATGGTAAGAATGAAGAAGAAGATGTCAAATTGTGATACATAAGCTGTTCAGAGAATCAAATCTTACCACAAAAAAGTACTATGAATGTTCCAAGTAAGAATTGCATCCTACACCAACTTCTTCCACATGATTGTATATTGAATTCTGTAAATAACACCTATGCTCTATGACTGATCTTTCTAAGCAAGTGGAGATTGCACTGGGCAAGCCACTCAATGTGAACAAAATGTTGAGCATGTAACAAGAGTAGTTGTTAATTTCTCTTCTCAAGAAACACAGGACAACATTTGCATGGGACTATGGAGACATGCATGGGATCCATCCTAAACTTTGTACTCATAAGATATATATCAAAGATAGTTGCAAGCTAATAAGACAACCACAAAGAAGAATGAACCCACGGTGAGGGATATAGTGAAAGAAGAATTAAAGAAACTATTGGATGTTAGATTCATATATCCAATTTCAGACAATCAATGGGTGTCACCCCTTGTTATTGTACCTAAAAAGAATGGAAAATGGAGAATCTATGTGGACTATAGAGAGTTGAATGCAACAACAAAGAAGGATCATTTTTTGCTTCCTTTCATTGATCAGGTACTCAACACTCTTGCTGGCAAGAAGTATTTTTCTTTTTTAGATGGCTATAGTGGCTATAACCAAATTCAAATTGCACGAAAGTGTAGACACAAAATTATGCACTTTACACATAATTTAGCCCGATGTTATACTACTATTTAGAAGGTTCTCAAGTGGGATAAAGTATGAATTAATCCCACCTTTTCCCCACATTTATTTAATATTTTATTTTTTCATTCCCACATATTTTATTGTAGTTATCCACTCATTTCGCAGAATCGCCCCATCATTCTATCCCAAAATTAGGATGCCCAAGCATGTCTTGGAGCACCCAGGCGCCCGGTCTATGTACATCCTTTTTGCTTCTTTTTGGGGCCTTCTATATATGTTTGTTGTGTTTATCTTTTGTCAGGTCATCCTTGTCGGGATTACTTATGAAATTAAGCTTGAGAGCCCTATAAATATAAAGCTAGAAGATCATAATAAGGGGTGAGGTCATAACAATATTATCACTCCATCTAGAGTTACATCCATTGCATCACTTGCATCCACATAGTGTCATGCATCAAGGCTAGGACATCTACATCACACATAATGCATAGGGGGAGGGATTCTATTCTATTCCATGCATGCATGATATTTATATTTTCTATAGTTACTATTGCTCGCTACTTCACAAAGTGTGATTAACACGAGAGCACGTAGGGCACGACATGCACACACTCACCAAAAGTACATCCAGGTCTAAAATGTAGTCATGACCCTCAATGATAAGACCATAATTTTGGTGGTGAGGTCGGTCTGACCCATTCATTTGCATATTTTATTTTTCTAGGGTTTGATACTTCCTTTTGCATTATAGGTCATTACACAACTCACCCCATAGATCCAGCGTGACAAATAGGAATTATTCAAAGACATCTTGCGACCTTATTAGATTAAGGTTTTGAGCATTTTTAGTGTTCAGAGCACCTAGATTATAGACTAGGGTGCCCCAGTACACTCTCAAGTGCTCTAGTCATCCCAGATCCTCCATATCTATCCTTTACAGGGTCTCTGAGTGTTTGTCTACACTTCCTGATTTCATTTCCAGATCTACGACAACATACGACAGTTACTTCCAATTAACTAAGTTATTTCTCTTCCTCCCCTTGCAAATTTAGGGTTTTATTTCACTTTGAGTAATTAATTACATTTTCTCTTTACTATTTTAGTCTTTTATTACAACATTTTAGTCCTCCTAATTACATTAACATTAACACCCTAGTGTCCCCTTTTAGGTCAACTAGATTTTCAATTTTTTTAATCACAGAGGACCGGGAAAAACCACATTCACATGCCCATGGGGAATATTTCCATATTTTGTTCTTCCCTTTGAATGCTGTAATGTGCACTAAATTTTAGAGATCGAGTTCTTAGCATCTTCTCGAGATCTAACCAATGATTGTTCATGGAGGTATATATGGATTATTTTACAGAGTCCATGGCGTACTTTTGATGAAGCAATGAAGAAGTTAGACAAAGTTCTCAAGAGATGCAAGGAGCATAACTTTGTCTTTGAGTAATGAAAATTTTTATATGAAGATGTCTCGAAGGGATAGTGTTAGGACATTACCTATCATCTCCTAGAATTCAAGTACACCCAGTAAAAATATATGTGATTGTAAATCTTTCGACACCTAAGAAACAAAAGGATGTGAGGAGCTTCTTAGGTCATGTGTATTGATAGGAGATTTATCTAGGACTTGATAAAATTATAGCACCATTATTTATTCTGTTTGGAAAAGATGTTGCCTTTGTGTGGACTAAGAAATGTGAAGTTGTAATCCAGACCTTGAAACAAATGTTAACTTTCAAAGCACTTGTGTGAAGAGGACAAGATTGGAGTTTGCCATTTCACATATACATTGATGCCTCGAGACCATGCCATTGGAGTTTTTCTAAGATAGAAGGACGAGATTCTTAATTATGCATGATGAGCTCAACTATACAATCACCGCGAAAGAGTTTTTAGGCATTGTATACGTAATTAACAATTTTAGGCACTATATCATAGGCTATCCAATATTTATCCACATTGACCATGCTTCATTAAATATCTTATCAATAAACCATTTGAAGCAACAAAATAATCGAATGGTTGTTGCTCCTACCAGAGTTTGATGTTACAATTTTGGATAAGCCTTGGTAAAGACAATGTTGTTGAATTTTTCTCAAGAATGGAGAATAATACTGAAGAGCAAGTAGTGGATGACTCTTTCTGGATGAACACTTGTTTTCCATTTCCACTAGAACACCCTGGTATACTGATATAGCTAATTATTTTGTCTCAGGTAAGACACCTCCACACTATCTATACTCTGAAAAGAAATATATTGTTGAGAAAAGTGTGAATTTTCCTTGGATAGATGGTTTTCTATTTCACACACAGGCAAGATAATGTTATGCGGAGATGCATCGATGATGAGGAAATATATGATGTCCTCAAGCTTAGTGAGCCATGTGGAGGACATTTTTTGTAAAAATAACAACACAAAAATTGTTGACAATAGGATATTACTGGCCTACATTACATAAGGATGCAACATTGTATGCTAGAAGGTGTGATAAATTCCAAATAATGGGTAGACCTACCAAGACAGATGAGATGCCACTACAGCCTCAATGGTATTGCAGCCATTTGACAAATGGGGATTGGACTTCATTGGTCCATAGATCCTAAATCTCAGTAAAAGAGTACATTTTGGTGTGTACAGATTACCTCACTAAATGGACAAAAGTGAAAGCATTACCAAATTAGAAGAGTGAGAAAGTTGTTAAATTCCTATATGACCACATCTTCACAAGATATGGTGTGCCAAGAGAAATTATTACAGATCAAGGTACACACTTCACTATTGAAGTCATCTCTGATTTAGCTAAGGAATATGAAATCAGGCACATGAAATCTACACCTTATCACCCCCAATCCAATGGCCAAGTTGAGGTAAAAAATAGGGAAATAAAAGCCATCTTGACCAAAACCATTGCACTCCACAAAAGGGACTGGTTAGAAAGACTTCTAGAAGTAGTTTGGGTGTTCAATACAACTTGGAAGACAACAACATGATTTACACCATTTGAGCTTTTGTACGGTAAGACTATTGTTCTACCTATTGAATTTGAGCATAAGACACTAAGGACTGCACTTGAATTAGGCATATATTTTTTGAAGCTTAGAGACAAAGGATTCTCCAACTCAATGAGTTGGATGAAATGAGGAGGCAAGTTATTCATAATACAAAGGTGGTACAAAAGCAAAGGATCAAATGACATGACAAGTTCATCAAAACAAGACAATTCCAAGAAGGTGATTGGGCTCTCTTATTTGACTCCAAGTACAAGGACCACATGGGAAAACTCAAAACAAGGTGGTTGGGGCCATATGAGATTGAGAAAATCTTTCCCAATGGGGTTGTGAAACTCACCACCATAGATCTGTGAGATTCAAACTACTTTGGTGAATGGTCACATATTGAAGTTGTATAAGAAGCCAACTGATAGGAGAAATTTCATGCAATAATTCAAAGGAGGTCAAAAAGGATGGAGATGAGAATATCGAGACAAGGTCAGAAGTTGAACATGTTGGTTCATCTTCTAAAGTTCTTGAAGAATTAGATGTTCAGTGGCCTTGGTATATTCAACTTGCTTGGATACTCCAAGGATGAATAAAGTGATGTGATCAACCCTCTTGGTGATCAACACCACTCAACTAACATGTTTTTTTTTATAATTTCTATTTTACGGGATTTGATGTATTTGCAAAGAAGAAGTACATGATCTCGATAGAAGGAGATGATGTAAAGACTAGATGTCCACTTGCAACAAAGCCTTGCTTTATTTTTCCTATTGATAGAACTTGTGATTACATGAAGAAATAAGGATCAAATTGTGCCTGTAAGCACTTATGAAGAATATTGGCACAAAAAGATTCAGTCTTCCCTCTCCAGGAATTAATTGATTCTACTAAGGGACCTCTAACATGTACTTTCAGCACTCTATACAACGCTTATAGCAACATAGCATCTCAACTTGCAATGTTATGATGACTCTGCATACAACCAAAGGTGTAAATTATGACAAGGTACATGTCACAATCATCAAACGTACTTCTTGAGATAAGTGCACTTAATCCACTTTATTAAAGTAGTGATAGAATAATTATAAGTGATTAATATTTGTGTCATGTCATCAATAAATTTATTTTCCATAATTTTTCGTCACCTTCCATAATGTGAGTTGTCTCCCATGTCACCCCACTTCGTCACCTCACATGGGTGCATCCTTCAAATCCAATTAATACATGCCCTTTCAAGTTGTGTGTGATTTGGTTACAAACTTTGAAAACACTAAGTACTTGAGATCTTTACACTCATTCAATTTTTTGCAAAATAAATTCAAACTATAAATATTTCTTGCCTCTCAGAGCTAAAAGAAGTTGTAAAATTAAAAATGGGTGGCGACCTTATTAAGAGCCTATAAATCATTCATGACTCATAATCAACCACAAATTCTATAATATTTTCATGATAGTGGTTAGATGGAGTATATTAATAAATTTTAAGGATTTAATGAGTCAATGGTAATAGAGTTTACCGCCACCTTCAAGGATGGAAAGGCCACAATTAAGGGTTTGATAGTTAAGGTGGATGACGGAATTTTGGCTGAAGTAATGAGACTCTGATAGAAGGAGAGTTGTATCCTACAAAGGCAAATCCAAATGAAGCTCACAGAGAGAATTTGGAGACCCAGATGACAAATTCATTAGTGACAGACAAGGTACCTTACACACTTCTTTAAAACCCTTTTAGGCTGATGTTGCAAACTATGTTATAAAGTACTTCACCTATGAGGGTAGGTACTCAAGGTTAAACATTGTGCATTTTAAATTGCTCAATCATTTGAAAAATGGAAAACATGTCAATGTCCCTAACTTCCTACATGAAAGCCTAAATAAAATGAGTAAGGAATCTCAAAGGGGTAGGTCTGCATTATCTCACCATTGTCTTGTCACCTTAGTTGTGAAACATGCATTGGAAATGGAACATCCTACAGTAAGATGGGAGGAGTTTGCTAGGAAAAACACCTAAATGATTTGTTGGGGAAGGGGAAGAAAAAGAGGAGAAGCTTAGCTAGTTCTTCTATGCCTACACCTAAAACCTTAGCTTCTACCTCCATCCCTATAGAAACCTCTCTCCCTACAAAAACTTCTATACCTACAAAAACTTTTGTTCCTAACAAACCTCCATCTCTGAAAAGGACCCTATGCCAATCTCCCCGATATAATTCTTATTGCTAAAACTCACTGGAGATATCAACCCCGATCCTCCTCATCAAAAGGAAAATGGAAGTCCTCAAGCAAAGCCCCTGAAACATCAAGGAGATCCCATAGGCTTCGTACTAAAAATACCAAAACCTCAAAGCCTAGGAGAAACATTCAAATCTTTTTGGATAATGATGAAGAAGAGCTAGAAAATATTGAGGAACCTATTCCAATGGATGTTGAGCAGGGAGATCATGTAAACACATATGAAGACATAGGCATGGAAGATACAACTAAGGAAGTGGAAGAGAAAAAGGAGTTAGATGAGAAACCTTCTCATGAGAGCCCTAATGAACCAATTAGAGTTCAAACAGAGGTCATTCATGCTTAGGGAAACCCACATACAACATGAAGGAGAAGTATCAATAGAGTAAATTGAAAATGTATCCAATGTGATCACAGACAATGAAGAACAGGCCAGGAAACACTAGAACACTCAATACCTGAACCAAAAATTGATGTAATGGACACGGTGGATGATTTTCCACAAGATATTGAGGACATAATTGAGAATATTGTCCAATACCTTGAGCCAGAACCTGTTCATGAACCTATTGAGATAACACAAGTGGATAGTCCTACAACTGCCCAAGACGAAGTTCATGAAGTATTTGAGCCTGTACATCCACCATTGCCACCACTCAACCTGCAACCACATGTTGTGATCAAGGAAATTTTTAGAGAACCTCCTAGACCATCTTGTAGGGATATGACAACTCAAACCACCTTGCTTTGGATTATTGGGTACAACAATTTGAGAATTATGTTAACAAGATGCAACGAAAGTGGGACAAAGAGAAGGAAGAATTGCTCTTCCAACATCAACTAGATATTGAAGAGAAGGATAGGCAACTCAGGGCTAAGGATAATGAGATTTCTAGATTGAAGAAGAAGTAAGAAGACACTATTAAGGTAACCAATGAAATACTCTTATGTAGGCCACCTTCAAATGTATATGTTGTCTTCTTGAAGGAACAAATGTTGCAACTAAAACTTACTTGCATCAACTCATATTTCCAATTTGACATTAGTGCATCTCACAACTTCTTCAGATTGTATTTAAAGATTCCACATGAAATTCAATTGTTGTTATGTGAATTATATATGTATAACTATGCTCTGGAGTATGACATAGATTGGATACCTACACTCTACATTAGGGATGTGCAAATTAGGGCACTTTGTGTTCCTACTTTAATAATGAGTTGTATAGAGAAAAGCAAATGGTTGATTACAGAACATTTATGCAAAGTGCAACCTTTGATGATAAGGGTAGAAGTTGGGAATACCAAAGCCATGATTGAAGAATATGGAAATTTTATGGTAGTTCAACAAATTAAACAGAGGGTTTATCAAGATGAGACAAGAAGCCCATGATGAATCAAGAAACTACATTAAGTTTAATGGCATGGAAATAGTACAGATCGTAGGGAAAGATGGGAATAAATGTCACAAGAGATGTAGAGAAAGGAAATGCATTCTTATCCTAATATCATCCCAAATTTTAGGAGGATAAATGCATATATTGAAGTCTCTAAGGGATGTGGAAAAACTTAGTTTCCTATTGGTTATTATCCACCAATTTTCCACTATCTTATTCCCCACTGGTTTGGAAACACAAAGTTGAATGAGGACTTGCAAGACATGATAATGGAAAGGTACATAAGGAATGCATGGCAATTCTTTAGTGAACGAGAAGGTATCTCAAAGACCAATAGACTTCGGAGATTGTGCTACATTATTCGAGCTAACCCCAAAGAAAGGGAGAAAAAAACAATAATTATTGAATGAGGGCATTCACGAATCTCATTTCAGGGGTGTGATGAGCCCTTTTATTTACTGTTTAAAATGCCTCATCTATTGTATTTTGTTTATCCATGTGTACCCCCTGAACTTGTGTTTCCCATATACTGTTGAACATATCTACTATATCTTGAACTTATGGCACTTATATTAGTTAATATAATTATTACTAAGTTTACTTTATTTTGTGGATTATGGATGCATTTATTCTTTCTGAATGTAATGTGATGATTAAATAGTGCTTTGAATAAATGTCAGCCTTGATTGCCAAAGAGTTGTTATGTATATCCACTAACATGTAGCCAAAGAAACTCATTCACAATGTAAAGGGATTTGTCCAAAGCAATCGGGACTCGTCTCATGAAAAGCACCTACCGCCAAGGAGGTCACACACATATACAAGATCATAATTTTAGAAAGCTTGAGAAACGTGGACACTTCACCTGATTTTGCACGTGTTGCTAAAGGAGCAGTTATGAGAACACAAACAAGATTCATCACACTGATTGTGCTCTCACAAATCCAACAAGGAACTAGTTGATTTAATTTAATTAATGGTTGTTTAAAGTGATCAATATGTTATGTCATTGTATGAGGATACCTTTTAATAGTTCTATTGCATGCATGAGAATCTCTGGATTGCTTGGTTGTGATCTTTTACTTAATCAAATTGTAACTGTTAGTAATGAGGTAGTCTCTTCATGTCTCTTCTGAAGGGAAGAATATAAAAAGAATGTTAAGGTTGTAGGAAAGGGATCGATCCATAAGTAGAGATTTTGTTGTACGTTCCATTTGTAATCTTCATGTTATTGAATAAAATATAAGTTTTGTTAAATTGTTGTAGACACGAGGCCTTAGGAGGGATTAACACCCAAGGCAGGGCCCACTTGTGGTCTGCTAACCCTCTCCTTTTGTTTGTTGTTATAGTTTCTTGCATGATTAGATTAGATTTGCAGCAACTTATTCTTTATTTATGATATGTATTTTACATGCTTTGATGATAGCCATAGTATTCATTTTCAATCATAAACTAGTTCATTTCCAACATTGTATTTCCTAATTGTAGTGACATCAATTTTCCCTTATACCTCCCAACATTTGTAACTGTGCATACAACACTGGCAATATTAAAATTTTAAGTCCTAGGTCTAATAATTAAATGATTGTGGATTAATAAACAACATACTAATTGTTGTGAGTTAATTTACACCACCGGGCATTATTACAATAGTAGTTGGGGTAGCTGATATAACTGATATAGTTGAGTCCTCAAATTCAACAGGTATTTATTTCTCTCAGTGTTAAAATTGACGGTCAAATGACCGTCACGATGCACAAAAAATAAGTCATTATGACGGTCATTTAGTCATTATGAATTTTTGTCTACATTAATTTTTTCAAAAATTTGAAGTTGTTATGCATTTTTAGGGGTCTCTTCTTCACTTCTATATGGTTAGAAATATTTTTTATATAAATATGGGGTATAATGCAGAGCCCTTTATAATTTGGGTTATTATTTTGATCATGGGAGGTTAATTAGTATGCATTGTAATGACATAATTAGTTATGATAAAATAGTTTCTTTAGATATGTAAAATGTAGATCTGATTCTATTAAAAGTGTTGTTTTCATCGATAAATATGTATCTAACTCTATGGTACATTGTATATTATAATGGGGTTTGTTTTACATGTTTAGGAAAACAATGACGTCCAACTATTTCTGTCTTGACAAAACCCATATCCTGAATGAAACCAACTACAACATTTGGGTCAAAATAGAATTTATGGCAAGGAAACTCGGACGATTGCTTCGGATCTCGAGGTTGCTCCCACCGATCATCAAGCAACTTTAGATAACATGAATGTATTCTTCGCAACGAATGTAAGATGCTCTTTACATATGCAATGTGAACAATGAGTACCTTCTACACATTGATAATATTAAACATCTCGAAGAGGTATGGACACAACTAGAATCCATACATGAAAGATACTTGATATATCAAGGATAGTAATGAGAGTATAATAGGGAGGAATTCAAAGAAATGATTTGTATATCTTTGATGATTTCTCTTATGCATCTTGTTTTATATCTCAAAGTTTGAATAATTCAAAACTATGGCATGAAAGGTTAGGACATGTTAATTATCAAGCTTATATGAAATGTCTAGATAAAATCTAATGAAAGGTTTACATGTGTTTTCTTCTTCTCTTGAAGTTACTTCATTAAATGTTTTTAAATGATGGGTTTGATTCTGATTTAGTAAATGGTCATGGTGATGTTTTGATGTTTCTGAAACTCTTATCTTCCTAGATAAGAAATTAAATTGGGTTCAATCTATGTTAGAAAGCTCAAATCCTATTAATCTCGGAAATTGACCGAAGCCATCATATGTACCATGCATTAATTACCTTGTATGAACTTGAAGCGCAAAGTATTATAGGGTCTAAGTGGATATACAAAGTAAAATATAATGATGATGGTAGTATTAACAAACATAAAGCTAGACTTGTTGCTAGAGGTTTCAATCAGAAACCTGGTATTGATTATGTTGAGACATTTCCTGTAGCTAAAATGAGTATTTTTAGGGCCTTTTGCAATCACCGCTCAATTTGGGTGGGAAATCCACCAAATGGATAAGAAAAATAATTTTTTGAATTGTGATTTAAAAGAAGAAATTTACATGTTTCAACCTAAAGGATTTGAAGAAACTGGTAATGAAAACTATGTTTATAAGTTGAGAAATCCTTGTATGGTTTAAAACAAGCTCTTAGAGCTTAGTATGCAAAAAATGTTTCCTTCTTTAAATTGTTAGGTTTTGTTAATTGTTCTTCTAACAATGATATATTTATTAAGCAATAAGGCTCATAGATTATCATTATATGTATATATGTTGATGATTTTTTTATGTCTCATGTGACAACTCGATTTAATTCATAGGATTAAAGAGAAATTGAAGCAATACTTTGAAATGAATGAATTATGTCTCTCGCATCATGTTATTTGTATGATTGTATTTCATTCTATTGTTATTTTTCAAAACACAATATGCAGCCATTATATTGAAACAATTTCTTATGATTGATTGTAAACCATTTTCTACTTGATGGAAGTTGGAATGAATATTGATCCTAAATCTGCATATGAAAAAGGTTGATCATATTTCATACACGTTGTTAGTTGATAGTTTGATTTATATAACTATAAATAGATCATATATTTCCTATACTGTAGGAATTACTTCAAGGTTTATGCAGGAACCTTTTTTAGAGATCATTGGAATCTTGCAAAAAGAATTTTTAGATATTTGAAAGGAACAATCAATTATGGGTTGCATTATACTAAGAATGAAAATGCTATCTTATATGATTTTTTTATTCTAACCATAATGATGTTGTGTTATAAAATATATTGGATATGTGTTCAAGTTTTTGGTGTAGGAACCATTACTTGGAACAACAAATACAATAAACAATCTTCGTTCCTTCTACTAAGGCGAGAGAAGTACAATGGAAGAAGTAAAGAACCCATGTGGCTGAATGAAAGTTGGTAGAGATACACATGGAAACTAAAGGAAGTATTTATTTTCTATGTGGTGGTCAGAGTTGTATTACTCTTGATTAAGAATCTAGTTCAACATCAAATGTCGAAGAACATTGAGATACATATACGCTTCACCCGTGAGAAAGTCTAAAGTGATGAGATAAATCTTAAGTTCATGTTGACTGAAGAACATGTCGCTGACATCTTCACAAAGTCCCTGAGTTCTAAAAAGTTTTGTCACTTTCATGAAAAGCTTGGATTTCCAAAGTAACCATTAAGGGGAGTGTGCATGACAATGTCACCTCCTAATGGAACTTAGTTTTTGTAAAAAGACCTTCGGGCATTTGTAAAATACCTTCGGGCAAGTGTAAAAAGACCTTCGGCATATATACCTCCTCGGCTTCTTTTTTAGAAAGAAGTGTAGAAAGATCTTAAAGGCGGTCTTTAGTAAACTCTTTAGTGTTATTGAGTTTATTGGTAAACATCCAGTACAAGCATATTGTTAAGGAGGTCCTTGGTTGTAAAGGCTCCTATATGCCTGGGTTCAATAACCTTTTATGAGAACATGTAAAACTCACAAATCATACTTAGCCACTAATCATGGGATGATCTTTGGGATTCCAAATCCTTTTATACCAAAAGGTAAATTGAGTATGATGAAGGTGTTATAATTCCTTCAACCGATATGCTAGCCTAAAACCTTTATGGTTTAAGGATTGTAAATCCTGTAGTGTACCACGGGGGTAATCTATTGGCATATGTTATGTTATCCCACTTAATATTAAGGGGAGTGTTGGAACATAATGATTAAGTGGTCTGGCCAAACCTTAATGTATATGGGTCCATCACTAATATATATGTTAATATTTAATAATATGAAATATTTATATTTCTATTATTAAATATGCTAACTTAGGTATATACTTTAGGTTAAATATTTAATATCATGAAATGATTATATTTCTAATATTAAATATTATAAACCTAGGTGTATGTGTCAACCATTTTAAGTTGAAAAGGTGGGTCGGGAGACATACCGATCACCTTATATAAAAAGGACTTTAGGTCCTCATTTGATATATTCGGGAAATATATCAAAGGTGTGCAAATCAAGTGATTTGGTTTTACCCTTGGTAAATAGGGTTTCAAAGGAGGAGGTGATCTTACTAGATGTAAAATAAGTTCTCTAAAGTAAAAGGTTATTTTCAAAGTGGTTTTTACCCTATTGGGGTTTTCCACTATAAATATTGTGTCACCTGTGTTATTTATTTCATGTAAGTATTTCTTTATTTACTTATGTTATGATGTAATGTTTATTTAAATATTTATTGTAACATTATATAATATGTAAGTTTATTAAATCCGTATTTATTAGAATCCTCAAATTCTAAAAATAACAAGGGTACTACTCACACAATCACTAAAAGTGGCAATGATGTGGTAATGATGGAGGGTGGAGTGGAAAGGATGGCCTCAGGTGTGGGTGAAATAGAAGTGGAAATGGGAAGATATTATTTGGGAAGAGGGGTTCGAAAGATATCCTAACCCCAAAATCTCTCCAGTTGAAAGAGTTGGAAGGGAAGAGAAAACGTGGGCCATAGAGGGAGATGTGGTGAGAGATGTAGGAGAAGTGGGAATAGAGGAAATGGAAGACACGGTCAAAGGAAGAGTGAGAGGTGGAGGGGAAAGAGGAACTGAGGATGGTGAAGATGGAAAAGATGAGGAGAGGGGTAACTATGACACTTGAGGGATTTGAGGGGAAACACTTAGGTCAATGACCTCAGTTGATTGCACTTTGGGAGATGCAACTCCCTTTGTAGAAACTCTAGAAGAAGATCCTAAACCTCTAATAATGAAAGAAATCTTACGAGGCCTTCAGATAGGTTTGGGAGTCTACATCTTCCCTATAGATGGAGTGATGTGACCCACCGTTGATTGTGCTTGAATAAGATCTTAGGTAAGTTGCTATAACACTTTGGGCATAATTACCAAAGGTATCAACCATTGGTAGGTATTATTTAGAATGGGACCCACCCTTTCCTTTATGTTGCTACATTCCTCAACTGACCAATCAATCCAAGGTAAAGGCTGATTCATGACATTATTTTGATTGTAAGAAGGATCTAAAACTATTTTGTCATCCTGTAGGCCCTCGGGGATGACCGCAATTCCATATTGGGTGACCTTTTTAAGGATTAACATTTCAAATTATCTTTCCCTTACTACATTCTCATCTCGGAAGTGGATCCAAATGTCCTCCAATTGAGGTATAGCCGATCCCATTTTCCCAAATTTGTCTTAGTAGTCAAAATTTGTGTCCACGTGGAATGTTTTCAGATTCATATGTGACATCTCCCCATCAATATTTTTATCTTTGTATGTAGAAGTGCACATGTATCTACCTATAGTGATGGGAAATTGGGCTCCTAATTTATGTCGATCATGTTGGATCTTGTGATAACTCAACAACTGACGAACTAATTCCATTAGAACCCACTTGTCTGTTGGGCATCTTGGTAGCTTAACAGGAGCACCTATGAATCCAAGAATCCTGATGTATGTGAATGTCGGGAATTACAAATAGATGACTCCCCATTCCATTACTTCTTTCAATCTTCATCTGAAATTCTTCGGTTATATAATCTTTATCAAATAAATACAAGAGAAATATGAAGAAGGCATCATTTACTCTCTGAAAGTGCTTAGGACCCTCTTCCATTGTGAGTTGGGGATAATACTCATATATTTGAACTATGTTCCTAGATCCCTTTGGAGTTATCCTAGATAATATCTAATACCCGTTGCTACGTACAAAAAGGTAGGAGGTCATGAAGAAATTTCACGAGGTTAACACATCAGACAGTTGAAAGCAGATAGCATTGCTTATGTGTTCACCCCATCGAATAAGGTCCTTGTTTCTCTTGATTGTGGCAATGTAAAGGTACATCCACTCTTGGAACTCCCTAGAAGAAGGAAGACTCGTAACCTTGCTCAACAATGTAATAATATCATTCACTTCTTGAATGAAATCGACCAGGGAATTGTCTTGGGGAATCTAGACAATGAAATTTTAGTTTTATCCAAATAGATTTTGTTGACAACTCTTGTGCAAGTATCATTCTTTACAACCCAATGCTCTAGAGAAGACTATGGAGATAGTGGCATATTCCTCAACATCATGGAGATTTAATAGATCTTTAAAGAAATCGGTGTTTAGCTTGATCACCATTATTCCATCATCATCCCTCACTATACATGAATCTTTATCAAAATGTGATGTGGCGGAAAACACAAACTCAAGACAGGTGCATGGACTGGGAAACACAATAGCTAGGGGAAGTCCACTGTTATAAATGTCTTGTATCCATAGTTTCTTGTTTGGAGCCTTAACTCTCTCCCAAAATTCAAACATATCAATATGCCCCAAATTTATATCCATGATATTATCAACATCAGATGAAATCCTCGTAGGGGGTGTTACTCCTTGATAGCTATATTTCATTTTTTCCTTCCCCTTGGATGAAGATCCAGACATCTACCCTACTAAAAAACTCAAAAAATTGGAATTCAAGGCGAAGTGTATGCTTGCAGAACAAACTTGTAAAATCAACCTTGGACTTCCGAAACCCCAAAGTCTCAAGTTCCAAAATCAGGAACTTACACCCTATTGAACAACTTTGAAACTCGAATTGGAAAACCCCAAAATAGAATACATTTGAACTTCAAACCCGAACTTCTAAAATCCAAACTTCAAAAGTAGAAATCCCCAAAGCTCGAACCTCCGAAGTGTCGAAACTTGAAGTCCTCGAAATGTCGATGTTTCAAAAATGTGAACTTCTAAAAACCAGTAGTATTGGCGGAACTCCGAACCCAAAGTCAAACTCCACAAAACAAATCTCCAAAACTATGTTGTTTCGAACCCAAAAATCCTAGGTTCCGAAATGTAGTTTTCTCCCAATATAAACCTTTCAATCCTATTTTTGAAGTATCTTGAAGTTCAAACCTTAGAAACAATAGAAAAAACAAGCAAAGGAAAGCCATGGTTTTAATTTTAAGAACAAAACCTAGGAGGAACATAGAGAAATGAAGAATGGAAGACAAGAAAGAAGAAAAATAACATAACAAGATCCCCAAAATGGAAATTAAAATAAAACTTACCCAAAATGATGAGAAAATTGTGAAATAATACTCCAAAAATTGCCTAGGGGTATGGTCGGGATGCGTAGGTTTGTTAAAGCATGTTAGTGTATTAATTCATCCAATAAAAATGATAAGTAAAAACTTACATATTTATAGGAGGGTGAAAATTAATTACCGTAGTTTGACATGTGTGAGGTGGTTGGCATTTATTGCCTTCGAAAATTAGAATTCAGAGGTCGGCATGCGGTTGCGTATGCAACATGCACTCTAGACTCTGAAGTCCGAAATTTTGAAGTTCCAAAATGGTGAAGGGGTCGAGTTTCGAATTCGGGATCCGGTATGCAACTAACATGTAACTTGCACTTTAGAACCCGAAGTCTAAAATTATGGCATGGAATCAAAATTTGGGAGGGAAACTACAAGCAAAATGCACTTGCAATTTCAACTTCCAGTTGTGAATTCCGATGGGATTGGACTTGGTTAGTAAACTCAACACTCATTTTATATGCAAAATGCAGACCAACTTTCGAAATCTGAAATCTAGTGAAAAATGATGCTAAGGCAATTTTTGAAACAAAATTTCCAAAAAATCTAAGGAATGGGAAAGGAAAAAAATTACAAAAAAAGCCCTCCCAACAAGGGTAACTTGTAAAGTTAACATTTTGGCGACCTCTCAATGATTGTTGCTTGTTAAGCATTATTTCAGTAGCCTTAAATAATCCATCGGAAAGAGAGTCCTAGACCTTGAAAACTTTAAAAACAAAACACAAAAAAGAAAACAAATCCAAGTAAAACAAACAAAACCAGACAAAGCAAACCAAACAATGTGCAAAGCACTTGGAGGAAATAAACCTAGACTAATACTTGTACAAGTTGAAACCTTCTCAAAATAAGTTTTGAGATGTATCCCATTCACCGGGATATGCAGTGCTTCTCCATTGAGTCTGGATAGGAAAAATGAATTTTCCTCTTTACAACTTGTAATGATGTATGGCCCACTCTAGAGAGCATCAAATTTTACGTGCATTCCTGGCTTGGCCCTGTCAACATCCCATTTGAGAACCAAATATCCTTCTTGAAAGGTCTTATGAGAATATTTCCTATCAAAATTCTTCTTCATTTGAGCCTGATGTTACTCCAAAGTCTTCATAGATTTGCTCCTAACTTCTTCCAATTCCATTAATTCAGCAAATCTTACTGCATCATAGGATCACTTTCCATAACCTCCAACTGATGTGCTAACTCCAAGGAGGGAAATTCCAGAGATAAAGGGAGTTTTTCTTCCCTACCATATACAAGCATGAAAGGGGAATTTCCTATGGCCCTCTTTGGCATGATCTGATCTACCCACAAGCAATCTTAAGTTGGGTATGCCAAGTCCATTTGTTATTCTCCATTGTTCGTTTGATGATCCGTATGAGGTTCTTATTGCTAGACTCAACCAAACCATTTCTTATGGATAATAGTTAGATGAAGTCTTAAGGTACACCCCATTTTTAACAGCCCACTCACTGATTTTTAAACCTAAGAAGGCCATGGCATTATCCAAAATGACTGTGAAAGGGACACCAAACCTTGTCATTATACCTTCCAAGAAATCTAGAACAAACTTCTCATTTCCTTCCTTCAATGCTACAACTTCCGTCCACCAAGTGAAATAATTTGTCACTATCAATACCCACTTATGTCCATCACTAGATGAAGGATTGATCATTCCGATAAAATCCAACCCCCACTAAAAAAAGGGTTGATCTACTTGAATCGGATGGAGGGGAAGGGAAACTAGCTTCTTCTTCCCTATGAAAAAGGAACATTCTTTACATCTTCTCACCCACTGATGGGCATCCTTGAACAAATCTAGCCAATAATAACCAGCCCTCATGATCTTCATAGTGGTGGTTCTTGCTGAAAAATGTCCTCCCAAAAAACCATTGTGGAATTCTTCCAGTATTTTGTCCACTTGTTATAGCCCTATACATCAAAGGAAAACGTCATTCGATTCCCGTGAAAAAGAACACCATCTAAAAGAACATAAGGAATGCATCAAGTCGGAAACTTTGCCTTTGGTTTCGTCCCAAGATGAGAGGATATTATCCTAATAGAAGAAAATTCTTCATTTTTGATAACCATCGGTAGGAGTATCTTCTTGAGGATGATTATGAAACACCATGTCTCCTTTGTCATTTGATTCCAAATCAGCGGCAAGTTATTGGCATAAACCCTTTCCCCTTGACCAACTTGGTTACCTTAATATGCATGTCATATTCCATGACCTTGGTGATCCATCCAGCTCATTTTTCATTCATATCCTTATTCAATAGAAAATATTTGACTCTTGGATGTGACACCATCAATTGTATCTTGTTATTGGACAACATATGTTTGAATTTATTTAATGCCTAGATGACAGAAAAAACTTGTTTCTCAACAAACAAGTATTTGAGCTCATAATATTTAAGGGACTGGCTGAAAAAATTAATTGGTTGCTCCATACAATCATCATTTTTCTGAGTGAGAATTCCTAATATACTTTTGTATCATCTGCGAAGGTGTGGATAATGAAATATGTATCATACACAGGATTCACCAGCCTGAGGATCCTGTGAGATAGTTGTTTTGAGGGCTTCAAAATCTCTCTTACCTCTTTAGTCCAACCGAAAGATATATTATTTTTCAACATGGACGTTAACAGTTTATCCAAGGTAGTGAACGACATTAGATAACCCAAATGGCATCTTATTGTAGGCATATGTGCCCCATTTGGTAGTAAAGGTTGTTTTGAATTGATCTAATTCCTTAACCAAAATTTGGTTATAGCCTAAGTAACCATCAAGTAGTGAAAAATTTCTACTCCTACCACTGTTTGGAGAATCTACTCCATATATGGAAGAGGGTAATGATCCTTTAGGGAGGCTTGGTTCAAGTCTCTGAAGTCCACGCATAGCCTGATTTCCCCATTCTTCTTTCTAACCTAACTAGATTAGCCACCTAAGAAGAATGTTTGATTGGGAAGATGATACTAGCTTCAATGAGCTTTGAAATATCTTTCTTCATAAGTGGTTCAATTTTGGGGTTGATTGGTCTCTATTTTTCTAAACTAGCTTGGCTTTCGGGTCGAGCTCAATAGTGTGTTGTGCCAATCCTGGATCGAAACCACAAAGATATTCATAGCTCCATGCAAATATATCACTATACTCTTGACAAAGTGATCCGTAAACTTCTACTTTGAACTCTACAAATCACACAACTATGTTGTTCTATTTTCAACTTTGGAAAATGACGGATTTGCTTGAAAAATTAGAGCTTCGTGATTGATTATCTAGTCTTATAGAAAGGAAATTGCAGAATAGGAAAAATTCAAAAACACCAACAATTTTATCTGAAAAACCTCCAATGGAGGAAAACCAATCGGGAAGGGCAACCGCTCTTTCTTCCCACTTTTATTGGTCTAATATAGACAACTACAGATTACATAATAAGTATGAAAAGAAGCAAAAATGTAAACCTTCTCCCCATTACTTCCTTACTCTGTTTACACCTTGCTCCTACAATTCCATTCCAAAGCATCAAGATCTTGCTCACGCTCTCTCATTAAACTCTACTTCTTGATCTCTCTGGATCTTCGAATGCCATTCTCTTTCTCCTTTCATGCATTTATAGGCCTTCACATGTCCTCCTGTGCACTAGAGGATGTGAAAGGGCATGAAAGGGGAAGAGACATGGTTGGGCGCTTCAAATTCGCGTCCATTCACATTCCATTCTTCTTTTTTGTTTGAAAGTGCAAGACCATCACCACGAGCAGATCGGTGCTCTCGGGACCACCGCCTTGGCTGGGCAATGGTTTCAAGACTACCACCCTTACAAGGTGGCGGTTCTGAAACCGCCGCTCTACATAGAGCGGTGGTTCCTTCCAGAACCTCTGTTTACCTCATTTTATTCACTTTTCTTGTTTCTCCTTCTTGGTGCTGATGGAATTGATGAAGTGGTGTGTTTTTTGGATCCCTATGGATCATACCTCCCCTCCTTAGGAGGATTTTGGTCCCACAAAATCTAAGTGGGAGAGTGGTAAAGGAATCAAATACCTCTCATGCTCATTTGAATACCACTGGGTCTACTTTTGTGCCTTCTCTTGTCCAACCTGCCAAGACTCCTGTGGATCTCTAGTTTGTTGCTCCAATGTTACATCCTCCTCCGAGTTGCCTCAGTACAATCCTATTTAGAAGGTAAATTTTGTATCTTTCCTTCTTTGCCATGCATAGATGGCATTAGTGGATGCGAGCTCTTGCAACTTCCTATCATGTGCATCTGTATGAAGTATGGCCTAAAGGTTTCTTCTCCAACCTACTCAAGTATGACAAAGGTCCCATACTGTAGTGGTTTAGTCCTTTCTTGTCTTTATCTCTTGAGATGGATTGGATGAATCCTCTCCAAGTACGTTGCTGCTATAGTCACCATCGTTCCTTGTATCTCCTCTTCTTCTTGTTGCCCCACGGTCAGGTCCAAGGAATTTGTAGGTAGATACGGTGACTACATAATGGAAGTTTGTTTTGCTCCTTGAATGAGCAATTCCTGTGGTGGCTTATTCTATAAAAAATGACAAGTGCTATCAAAATTCTCCATCCTTAGGTCAGAAATATCATGCTCTCATGTCCATTTTTCTTTTCTTCTAATGAAAGCAAACAAAATTGATGATTTTCCTGAATAAGTATTGGTGTTTGGTTGGCACTTACCATAGCCTTATTTTATTTGCTCTGGTGTGTCGAGATGCTAAAATTGACTCCGTCCTTGACCCATTTGTACCAATTCTCCCTCCTTGTGAACACAACATCCCTGGCATATAAGTAAGGACTTCCAAAGACAACATCAAGTGGAATAATATCAGCCTCTAATACATCTATGTATTGGGTATTTATCCTAAACTGAAACTTACACTTCCTTGTAACTTGTATTTCTACACCCTTCTTCACCCATCCCAGTGGGTATGGATGTGGATGTGCGTAAGTCTCTCGGACCAAGTTGTCCTACAACCGCATCGAAATAAAATTTTCTTGAGAACCCGGAATCTACTAAAGTGTTTACCTTTGTCTTCTTGATTTGGATTCGATTTGAAATAGCTTACTCATATCTTCTTCTTCTGCTACCCCTGTACATGTTAGTATCCATGCATCCTAGTATCTCATCTACATCCGAATCATCCTCTATCTCCACCTCTCTTTTTGTCTTCACAGTGGCCATGGATTTCTTGGAATCCTTGGTTCGAGTACTTTGGGTGCAACTCCGTATGTAACTTCCAACATGTGGCATCAGTATGTCCATTTACATCACAATTCTTACATAAATTCTTAGGATATTTACAAGTATGCAAACTAGTAGCGGTATGTTTACCTTTCCATTTACCTCTACTACTTGTCTTCCCTTGTTCTTTATCCGACATGCTTTGTTGACAGTCTCCCTTTGGCTCTATTTCTCCTTGCTTCTTCTCGTCATCGGTGTAGTATGCTCATATTCAAGCTTCACTGAGATCCTTGGGATTTGTGGAGATTACCTTCCTCTAAAGGTGAGTGTGAAGTCCTCCCAAATACTTGGTCAGAATGTCCTCATCCTCCAAGTCCATATTAAGCAACATGGCTTGTCTCTGAAATTCCATAGTGTAGTCTTGCATGCTTTGACCGCTACCCTGTCTAAAGTACTACCACTTAATCATCATGTCAGTCTTATGGCCAATAGGATAGAAGTTAGCTCTAATCAATTCTTTAAAACCTTTCCAAGTATTGATAATAGGATATTTCTTCTTCTCACAAGTGGCTAGATGGGTTTCCCACCAAACCACAAAGACATGACCTTCCATTTTGAGACGTGCAAAGGTTATCCTTTGTGCCTCAGTGACATTATGCACACTAAAGTAGACTTCCAACTATTTTAGCCATTTATCCAATAATTCTGCATCTACTTGTCCTTCAAAATTCTTTATTTCCACTTTTGTTTCAACTTTAAAAGGTGTATGTGTATATTTTACCTTTTCGCTTACAATTTGCATCTCTTCATTCTCTTCCCATTCTTCCTCTTCATGGCTCTTTCCAATACTGAATTTTTGGCTAGTGCTTGAACCACCGAGTCCATGGAATCTTGCTTAACCGAAGCCATCTTTTGTAGATCTAAAAGCTCTTCTTGTTTCCTATGTAATCTATCCATCATGGTCTCTAACATCTCAACTCTATGGACCAAGTTCTCTTCCTCCATTTGAGCTTGAATTCTCTGTTTCCACTTCTTTGTAGAAATATCGGCTTTCAAGGTAAAAATTCTTCACCTTTGGACCTTGTCACTTGTCATACAAAATCACAAGAAAGATTCGAATACCACAATCTTGGATATATAATCAGCTTTGATACCAAAATGATTTGTAAACTTCTACTTTGGAACTCTACGAATCACACAACTATGATGTTCTATTTTCAACTTTGCAAAATGACATATTTTCTTGAAAAAAATAGAGCTTCATGACTGATTATCTAGTGATATAGAAAGGAAATTGAAAAATAGGAAAGAATTCAAAAACACCAACAATTTTATCTTGGAAACCTCCAATGGAGGAAAACCATTCGGGAAGGGCAAAACTGCTCTTTCTTCCCACTTTTATTAGTCTAATATAGACAATTCCAAATTACAATAAGTATGAAAAGAAGAAACAATGTAAACATTATCTCCAATTACTTGATTGCTCTGTTTCTACACCTTGCTCCTATAATTCCATTCCAACAATGAAGATCTTGCTCACTACTCTCATTAAATCCTACTTCTTGATCTCTCTGGATCTTCAAATGCCATTATCTTTCTCCTTTCATGCATTTATAGGCCTTCACATGTCCTTCCATGCACTAAAGGATGTGAAAGGGCATGGAAGGGGAATAAACATGGTTGGGCGCTTCAAATTCACGTCCATTCACATTCCATTCTTCTTTTACTGTTTGAAAGTGTTAGGACCGCCACCACCCGCTAGGCGGCGACGGTTTCAAGAGTGTTGCCCTTGTAGGGCGGCGGTTCTGAAACCGCCACTCTAATCGTCTTCTATCTATTTCCTTCATCTTTTTGATCTTCGATCAACCTCTTTCATCACCCCATCAACACTCGAGGGAGAATCTTCCATTCGACCAATTTTTCTTCTACCCTTTTCAAAAGAAATTACTTTTTTATGCTTGTTTACTATCTTTGAATTGGCATAGCTTATGCCACCCCAAAGAGGGGCAAATGTAGACACCTGTAATTTGATCAAAGCAATTTTATTACTAATATTGCACTAACTATTCTATTCCTTGTAAATTGACGATACTTTGTTAATTAGGCTTATTTTCCCCTCAACCCTCGTTTATTAATTACATCATGTCTATTAAGCTTCCTATCTATCATTTAACCAATAAACCTTCTTATTGGCTAAATCCCACTTCCAGAACTTCCAAAATCTATCCAAACCCCTTCCATATACTCTCAGAAATATTCCTAAGCCTACTTAGGATCCTTAATTAATCCTAAAATATTAATTAGCTCCTAATCTAATCAAAAGTGAATTTTCGCTTTACCCTTTTGTCCCACATGCACTAGGATTCTAAACTTTCCCAAAAGGAAATCTATAAATACAAGCCTAGTGCACCCCTTTCAACTTTACACCTTGACTCCTTGGAAATGCATGAGATCTCATTTGTATTAGCTAAAGCTATAAGACATTTGATCTTGAGCCCTCCTCCATTGTAGTGGCTTCTTCATCTTGCATCCATCACTCCAAGCTTGGTTAGTAGGAGAATATCTAAGCATGGTCTTGTAGCCATTTTAGAGAGATCTCTTCACCTTGTTTGGAGCAAACAACATACAACCGATTGTTTAAGAGCTAACTACGTTCATTTTTATTAAGCAATCTAGAGAAGTAAAGGTAGCATAATAATGTTTTGTTTGATTCATGCATTATTGTAGAAGTTTATATCGTTAAGCTCTCATCTTGATGTTTATGATAGATCTAGTTATATTGTCGGACTACTAGGTGTTAGTTTCATATTATTGTCATTATTAATCTTTTCATGCATACAATGTCCCATGATTTCAATCAGCTTTATATGGCCTACATTGTCTTCTTGGGTGTTTACATTATCTTCTTATGTTCTAGCTTACACATTATTTGTTTGGCTTACACTTATCTTCTACATGCATGTTTGTTCATACTAACACTTGTTTCCTAGCCACTTGTTTTTGTGTGCCTTGGTCTTTACTAAGCACATTTCCCTTCCCCGCAATGCAAAGTTTCAATTTACGTGGTTGGTACTCTTTTGGGGCCATGTTTTCCTATCCATGATGTTGCATGGACCCCCAAAGAGGAGGGGCATCAGTGGGGTTTACACACTACACAACATAGTACTCGATACAATTAAATTTTCAGTTATCGTCCATGACATAATGGGTTACATAGCGAGTGAGTTTAGACTAGTCTACAAAACTCCATACACATCGATTTTACAAGGTAGATTGTCCTTAGCATTTTAGGGAGCAATTATAGGTTGGAGGAACATCAGACTTTCCTCCCTACACTTCTTTGGCCAGTGGCATCAAATCACCCAAAAAACGTAGTACAGAGATCTCTTCACAACTCTCGGGAAGCAGTTACAAGTTAGAGGAACATTAGACTTTCCTCCTTACACTTCTTCGGCCAGTGGCGTGAGATCGCCCAAAAACTTGCATTTCATCGACATTTACAAGATCCTTTCTACCCCCTTTCTCATCATAGATCAGGTGCACATGTTCCTTTTTCATTTTTTCATACTTTCTTTACATGATTTTTACATATATACATGCATTTTTACACATTACACATATACATGCATATTTGACTACTTGGATCGTCTTCTCCTTTGTAGGTTTGTTCATATGGGAAGCAAGCAGACAACAACACACACATGGTGGGTACATCACACACATGATATTAACCATGCAAGTACACTACACACATTGGCATCTACACACGCGCTTTCACCCTAGGTTCACTTTCATCACTTTTAAACTTTTTACATCTTTAGTCTCCACGATTTGTCTATTCCTTCCGTCACGCATTCTACATCACTCTACATGTATATCGGGTGTGTATATCTATCCAATTTATGTTACCGAACTTTCCAGTCACCAACATAAAGTGGGGGCAAATGTAGATGCAAAATCACGCACTTTGAGTCATTATTTAGTCTCGGTCTCATACTACTATTCACATGGTTCTCAAGCAAAAAGATTAATAATCAACCCATGTATTTGGCCATTTTACTTTGATTTCTATTGTTTGATCTTACACCCGCACTTTCCCAGTTTGTATTGTCATTATGTGTTTTTCTTATTTGGGGCACCCATTAGGGACTGGGGTGCCTAGGCGTCCTAGTCCCCTATGAGGAGCCCTAATCCTCATTGCATTCTACTCTCACCTTTTGGGCACATTCTAGCCATTTGAGATTTCTATCTTTTTGGTGGTCGGCCTTTTCGAGGTTAATTACAAAATTAGAACAAGAGAACCATATAAATATAAAGTTATGTGACCATAATGAGGGACCAAACACTAAGCACTTACTATCACCACCTAAGGTTGCATCCATCAAAGGCATCTAAAGTTACATTGACATCCATATAGCTCCATCACAAGTCACACAAGGTTCATCTATATCACACTTCATAGGAGGGGAGTCTATTGTTTCCATGCACACATTTATTAGATTCTACATCTAGTTATTTTCTTGTTATTTCACAAAGTGCGACTGACACAAGAGTAACCTAGGGTATAATTACACACACATGATAAGAACTACATTGGGTCTGAGATGTAGTGCAACACTCAGTGATAAGTCCATCAATTTGGTAGTCGAGAATAGTCCAACCCCTTCATATGCATCTTTTTTTTTAGGGTTTTGATGTTTTTTCTAGGGTTTTACAAGTGATTCTTCTATTGAAGGTTTACCAGTGCTTCAACGATCACACAACGACATTCATGTGATAGAAGCAAACATAGGTGAACATCCAATGACACTTAAGAGGTGGTTTCTAGCCATTTCATGAGACCGGGGGCACTCAAATATCATACCGGGGGGCCATAGGCACCCTTATCCCTCTCCAGGATGCTCTAGTATACTCATATAATCAAAATATACACTTTTTTAGGCTCATGTGTGATGGTTTCCTCCTGGTTCACTCGGTCTACACCTTTGCGACACAATCCCGCATGACATATGTGAATTAGTTAAGCCCTTCTTAACCCTCTTTGCACATTAGGGTTTTACATTTTATTGCTTAGCTTGCTTGGGTGTATTTCAATATTTTATTACTTCATTTATTCCATTATTTTACTGCTCCTATAGCATTAGATTACACTAGAATATTCACATTTTAGTTAACCACTAAGACACATAATTCAAACCTTTTCCCAATGACGTACTCTCATTTATGGTTCATAATTGAAACTAATATGTAGAAAAATATTATTGATCTTAAATAAAAAGGGAGGATAAAATAACACAACACAAAGAGACAAGATTTAACGTGGTTCACCCAATTTGGGCTACATCCACCAAGAATCACTTGCTCGATTTTATTACAAGAACCGCTCTCTCAATACAATACCCATATCTCTGTTTGGAGCTATGCTAAAAAAACTCTACAAAATTCACACCTGAATTCAAACACATCTATAATGTTACATTATACCTACCATATGCATAAAACCATATAAGTAGACAACTACTTAAGCAGTTTTACAAAACCGTGGGTATTAAAACCATGGGCCAAAACCGTCCCATAAACCTATGGGTCAAAAATCTTGCCCATATGAGAAAAGCACGTTTCTCGATATATCGGGCACATTTTAAGGCCAAACAAACATTTCGGGGGCTGTGCCCCCAAACCCTGGCGAGACAACTGTGGAAAGTGTACAAGTACTCTTAGTGTACAGTCTTCAACACTTTCTCACATGAAAATAAGCTCCACAACCTAACAATTTCCCACTTGGAGACTAGTTTTCCTCTGAGCAAGCTTCTTAACCCTTCACTAGTTTCCATGAAGACCAACCAAAGCTAAACATAGCTTCAGTTTTTCCCTTGTGACCACCTTGGTCATCATGTCTGCAGGATTCTGACTGGTATGGATCTTCTCCAGCTTCAACTTCTCTTCCTCCAAAGTTGTCCTGATGAAATGGTACCTTAACTGTATATGCTTTGTCCTAGAGTGGAAAGAAAAGTTCTTAGCTAGGTGTATAACACTCTGACTATCACTATGCAACTTTCCTTCCTCCTGCTTATGCCCCAACTCCTCAAGCAATTGTTGTAACCAAATCATTTCTTTGCTTGCCTCTGTGGCAACAACATACTCAACCTCTGTGGTTGACAAAGCCACCAACTTCTGTAGTCATGAAATCTAGCTTATTGTTGTCCCACCTACAATGTAAACATAACCTGTCATGCTCCTCCTACTATCTACATCTCCAACCATATCTGAATCTACATAACCACAAAAAGTGGTGTCTGATCCACTATAGCACAAAATCTGTCCCCATGGTCCCTCTCAAATACCAAAGGATCCACTTTACTACCTGTTAGTGATCTCTACCTGGATCACTCATAAATCTACTCACCGCTCCCACTGCATGGGCAATATCAGGCTTGGTGCACACCATGGCATACATCAAATTTCCAACCACTTATGAGTAAGGTACCTTGGACATTTGGTTTCTCTCTTGATCTGTCTTTGGACATTGCTCCTTTGATAACTTGAAATGGCTTGCTAAAGGAGTCCCAACCGGTTTAGCATCCTGCATATTAAACCTCTCCAAGACTTTCTTAATGTACTCTTCCTAAGATAAAGTCATCTTATGTTCCTTCCTATCCCAAGATATCCTCATACCAAGGATTTTTTTGGCTGCCCCCAAATCCTTCATAGAAAAGGATTCACTTAGCTACTTCTTGAGTACTTTTATTTCCTGCATGTTTTTACTGCAACAAACATGTCATCTATATACGACAAAGGATAATATAACTACCATCCTTAAATTTCTTTGTATACACGTAATGGTCGAATGACATCTAATATAACCTTACTTCATCATAAAGCTATCAAATTTTTATACCATTGACGTGGATCTTGTTTGAAGCCATACAAGCTCTTCTTCGGTTTGCATACCATCTCCTCTTTACCTTTGACCTCATAGCCCTCTGGTTGCTTTGCATATATAGTTCCTCCTCCAAATCACCATGGAGAAATGCAATCTTTACATCAAGTTGTTCTAAGTGCAAGTATTTTGCTGCAACTATTCCTAGAACAGTTCTAATAGAAGTCATTTTTACTACAGGAGAAAAAATCTCATCAAAATCTATACCTTTTTTCTATGCAAACCCCTTGACCACCAATCGGGCCTTGTATCTTTTCTTTCCTCCTTCTTCCTCTTTGACTCTGAACACCCACTTGTTTTGTAATGATATTTTGCCTTTGGGTAGCTTCACCAAATCCCATTTCTAGTTCTCCATGAGAGCTTGATGCTCCTCATCTATGTCTTGCTCCGACTTCTTCTTGGCATCTACCTGCATTGCTTCATCAAAGCTCTCTGACTCTCCACTATCAATGAGTAATAAATAATAAAGAGAAGGAGAAAAATGTTCAGGTTCTCTTCTTACCCTAGAAGACCTCCTCAATATAGGAGTTTGGGGTTCTTATTGAGGAGGTTCCTGAATTGATTCATGTGTCACTTTCCCATCCGAAAGATCCTCTACCACTGCATATTATTTCTTGGATTATTCCCTATTTTCTTACAACTTCTACTTATACATGACTTTCTCATTAAAGACCACATCCCTAGATCGAATGATTTTCTTGTCCTTAATACTCCAACATTTATATCCAAATTCATCACCACCATAACCAATGAAAGTACATTTTCTGATTTAGCCTCTAGCTTGGTCGTATCACCCTTGTCTATATGAACAAACACCTCACATCTAAAGACTCCAAGAAATGAATACCAAGCCAAGCCTCCTCATGTATGCCTCCACTAAAGCACTTGAAGGTCCTCTGTTTATCAAGTACACAACCGTGCTCACCGCTTACTGCCCAAAAAGAAAGAGGCGAGTCTTGCATGTAACCTCATGTTCTAAACATTCCATTATTGTTTTTGTCATCCTTTCTGACACCCCATTCTATTGTGGAGTTCCTGGAATTGTCTTTTTCTTACGGATTCCTTTCTTAGAACAATAATCATCAAATTCATTGCTGCAATACTCCCCTCCATTTTCTGACCTGAGACATTTTAGCTTAAGACCCGTTTCATTCTCTACCAAGGCTTTCCATTTAACAAAAGTGTCAAATACATCAGATTTGTTTCTAATACAATAAACCCAAACTTTCCTTGTTGCATCATCAATAAAAGTAACATAATAACTTGAACCCCCAAGATATGATACCTGAGCCGGCCCCCATACATCATAATTCACTAGCTCTAACTTACTCTCTTTCTTTGTAGGTCCAACCTTAAGAAACCTCACTCACTTTTGTTTCCCATATATGTAGTCCTCATAGAACTCCAAACATGTTTATGTATATCCAGGTAAATCCTTCTTTATGATCTCTATGCCCTTATGGCTCGTATGACCGAGCCTATAGTGCCACAATGTTGTATTTACTTCTAAAGCCACGAGATTACAAACATTAGTGCTATAAGTGGTTAAATACAAGGTTCCAACCTTCTTACCTCTTGCCACCATAAGAGCACCCTTGGTAACCTTCCAAGAGTCCGTTGTAAATATCACATTACAACCATCACTTCCCAACTTCCCTGCCGATATCAAATTTTGTCTTAATGTAGGCACATGTTTGACATCCTTCAATAGCCAAGTATTCCCATTCTACATCTTAACCTGAATAGAACCTTTTTCAACTATGCTGCAAGGCTCATCATCACCAAGAAAAACATGCCCAAAATCTCCTTGAGCATAATCAACAAAATAACGCCTGTGGAGTAGTATGGAAAGAATCCCCCAAATCTAAAACCCAAGATTCAATAATATTGTGCAAAGAAAGAATCAAATCATCCTTACATACATTTCCCGTTGCCACATTTGCCTCCTTGTTTTCTTTGTGTTGTTTCTTCTTGTCCCAAAGCTCCCAACAGTCCTTCTTTGCATGTCCAGACTTTCCACAGTGCGAACATACTATCTTGCTTTTGGATTTTGACCTTGCTCAATCCTCTTATTTTCCACAACATCCTCTATTGTTTTGTCTCCCTCTAGTTTCCACTTTGTCAAAGCATTCCTTGAAGTAGAAGATTCACCAGATCTTTTTCTTCACATTTCCTCACTTAGAATCACCCCTAAAACATCCTCAAACTTCAACTTTGAGTTAGTTGGAACCGAGTTACTTACCACCATTACCAAGCTATTCTAACTCTCAGGTAAAGAACATGTAACTAATAAAGCCCTAACTTCTTCATCAAATTATATTATAACCAAGCTAGCATATTTATAAGCTGTAATAAAATCATTTAGATGATCTCAACTTGAACCATTCTCAGACATCTTCATATTAAACAACTTTTTCATTAAAAATATCTTATTAGAGGCAAAGGGTTTTTCATACAACTTCCCTAATACATCCATCAGTTCTTTTGTAGTCTTTTCCTTTGAAACATTAAATAATACCGAAGATGCAATACACAAGGATTGTCCCAAGTGCCTTCCTATCTAGTAAATCCCATTCCACATCCATCATGCTCGAGGGTTTGTTTACCTTCTTAGACAACAAAATATAAAGATCCTTCTGATAAAGGTAATCTTCCATCTGCATCTTCCAAAGAATGAAATTTTTCCCGTTGAATTTATCAACCTTTGATCTTCCATCATCTGTCATAGCTCCCACTCAAGCTAAAACTTTCCCTGCAATTCAACACTTCAACAAACAAACCAGGCTCTGATACCAATTGTTAGGAAATAAGGGATAAAATATGTGGAATAATCCCTCACAAAATCGCAACAGTAGAAACTAAAATGTAGAAAAATATTACAGATCTTAAATAAAAGTACAGAATAAAATAACACAACACAAAGAGACAATATTTAACGTGGTTCACCCAATTTGGGCTACATCCACCAAGAATCACTTGCTCGATTTTATTACAAGCCACCTCTCTCTCAAGACAATACCCATATCTGTTTGGATGCTCAACAAACTCTACAAAATTCACACCTTAATTCAAACACATATGTAATGTTACATTCTACCTACCATATGCATAAAAACATATAAGTAGACAATCAACTAAGCGAGTTTTACAAAACCGTGGGTATTAAAACCATGGGCCAAAACCGTCCCATAAACCTATGGGTTAAAAATCGTACCCATATGAGAAAAGCACGTTTCCCGATATATCGGGCACGTTTTAAGGCCAAAAAATTTTTAGGGACTGCAGCTTAGGACCCTCGCTCGGGCCCGGCCCGAACCCCAAAGAGACAACTGTGGAAAGTGTATAGTACTCTTAGTGTATAATCTTCAACACTTTCTCACATGAAAATAGGCTCCACAACCTAACACCAGTCCCACAGAGTCTCATGGGAGCATCCACTTTCATACATTACGGTGTGTATTATTACATTTTTTCATAACACATTACTTTATCGGATTATAAATGATTTGACATACCTTTTATCTTTCTAACATGATAACAAGTGCTTTATGTGCAAAATTTGTATTGCAGGTCTATTTTCTACCATAGTGGTGCAAGAGTCTTCTCTATTTCACCTTGTTTGTGCTTGATTCGATATCATCTTAGCATGCATGTTTCTTCCTTAAACACCATCCCGTGCACTTTCCCGAGGATCATATTAAATGCTTTGTTGATATAGATAAGGCATGTTATTGGCACATTTCAATATTGGAGTCTTAAGATTACACAAGTAAAGAATACTTAGAATTCATACCTTGATTTGAGTTGACCAACCCACCTTGTTGTATCACAGCTCACTTTTAAGTCATTATACGTCTAAACCTTGTCTTCTTCTCAACTTGTTTGAGCACCGTGCTTCTTGGTTTAACCACCACTAGGAAACTCTCATGTATGTATTAGTTCATCACAGGATCATCACATCTCCCAACCTATCCTATGATTTACACCTAGTTTTCACTATGCACTCCATCCACTGTACCATCTCAGACTTCATTCATTCACTTGTTAATCCCATCACACACTTCACCTTGTCCATACATGTGCTCCATCTCCATACTCCACTGTCAATGCATATACTTCACCATCATGATTCTATCATACCAATGTTGTAACTTCATGACTCCAATAGGCCAAACCCCTACTCCTAAACCTTCTACTATCCCTGCAATATTGTTCACACTCTTCGTTCATACTTCACTGTTATACTTCTTTAAGAGACGTTCTCTCTTGACTAGCCTAATGGACTATAAATGGTTGTATACTCCAATATTATGATGAGGGATTGGTTTCACTCCCAACATCCATGAAGCACTTAGTCTGACTTGTCATGATGTGTCTAGACTTCTAACTCTTCCCTTGTCCTTTCCTTTATACTCGAATCCCTCATACTAGCTTCATTTCCTAGTAGCCTTCCTATACACAAATGATAATGAATCCTAAATATTTAAAAGCAACCTTACATTCTTATGACTGATCCAAAGACCCTTTATGGAACCCTAACATGAGTCCAAATCTCACTATTTACGCCTTTGAATGAAATGGCACTTTTACTGCAACTATCCTAGGGCTTGTTTAGGCCTATCTATTTCTTTTATAATGCTACGAGATCGGTGTAGAGGTTCTTAAGGCTCGTATAATCTTCTAGGCCCTTCAAATAGGTGAAATGCAACATTTCATAGCTCCTTCAAATGATAATTGATCTCAACATGCATTAAATACCTCTAAAACCCCGACTATACAGTTTAAGCTGGTAAAATTCATGCCTAGAATGTTGGGGCCTATGATAGCATCACCCTTACCAGTAGATTTTTACTGCACTCTTGCATGGGGTTAGATGACACCATAAACATGACGATTTCAAAATCTATAGCTTTTCACCATATGGTAAGGAAGATATCAAAAGCCCTAGTTTAGGGCGGTGAGGGTAAATTTGAGTACACCAAACATATAACAATGTTTCAAGACCCCAAATAAATTTCTTTGGATTTTTGATGATGATTTCCAACACCTCCAATTATCACGCTTTTCTTCTAAGCATACAAAACCTGACTTTCATCCTTCTCTCTCTTGGTCTATGCATGGACTCTATCAAAAATGCATAGAAAACATAGTAAAACTTACACTTTTCATCATAGGCACCCACCAAATTTTCATTACTTGTTGATTTCACATAATTACACCTGTTACCATCATTTTCCATGAAGGAATAACATATGGAGGCTAAGAATTTCAATTTTAGCACTCCAAACCACATTCCTAACTTCACTCAACAACCTCCTAAGATGACTCAACCTCTTCCTAACTTAAGAACAGACTTCAACAACTCAAAACTCATCTACTAAACTTGTTTCCACATGAGGATAAGCCCTCCAAGATTTATTTGCACATTTTTGGCCTTATATGCACTAATAGGCCTTATTTAGGCTTTTACACACAACATTAGCAAAGTTGACTATTTGAAAACAAATTTTGGAGGGAAAAGATAATGCTTGCTCCTAAAACAACCTAGGCCCTAACCAAAACATGACAACCTCTGTGACCTCTTACTGATGCACCTACATCACATAGTATTTTTTTACGTTCCTTGTTTTTAGTTGTCATTGTTTGCTATTTTTTTTATGTGGGTTATGCCCTTTATCTTGTGTGCACACTATTTTCTTTTGTCTTTATCACCTTGATTATCTTGTGAAATCATGAGTGGTGTCCCATGTTCGCAATCTGCTTTTCATGGTCTACATTTTCTTCTTGTGTGTTTACATTATTCCTTACATCTTAGCTTACATTTTATCTTCTACATGTGTGTTTTTCTTTGCATATATTAACACTTGTCTCCCACCACTTTGTTTGTGTGTGCCTTGGTTTCTACCAAACACATTCCCTTCCCCCTGCAGGGCACCATTTTAACACAATGATCAACCCTCCTCTAGGATGCATACCCCTTCAAATGACATTGCATGCACCCCAAATGAGGGGGCATCATTTGGGTGAATCAATCACCCCATTTAACATCATACAATCCAATTCAACACAACGCGGTCTTCATTTCGTGGCTCAAAATATGACTTGGGCCCTTAGCACAACACAACCACTAAATCCCTTCATGACGCCTATAACTAGGGGGACTTACACAAGATGGTGGTAGTTCAAAGACACGATCTGAGAACTCCACACAACAAATTTTATAGGGCACGCGTTCCTTAGAATTTTTGCTTGGATGCACTACACACTTTCGCATTGGATCAAATTGTTCAAATTTTACACACCATCTGCAGTGATGTTCTACATTGTGGGAAGCGATTCTGAGTTGGAGGATAACAACATACTTTTCTCCCTACACTTATTCCATATCATTGGTGTGAGATTGCCCCAAAAACTCACGGATGACACAACCGACATCAAATCACCCAAAAAACATGGTCTTCTACAACATCTACATGATCCTTTCTACACCCTTTTACTCATCACAGATCAGGTGCACATGTTCCTTTTTCATTTTTGTACTTTACATACTTTCTTTACATACTTTTTACATATTTCGATCATATACATGCATATTTGACTACTTGTTTGTTCTTCTCTTTTACATGTATGTCCTTATGGGAAGCGGTAGTCACTTCATAACATTAACAACAACAATCACATAAACATCGACATCAACAAAATGCACATCGCGACATCTACACATGCATTTTTTCCCTAGGGTCATTTTCATCATCACTTTTACACTTTTTCCTCCTTAACATCCACGCTTCACATTTTTATCACTCCATGCTTTGTCTTGTCCCTCAACACGCTCTTTCTACATCAATCTACATGGTTACTGTGTAAGCATCTATATCTACTTTATGTTCTTTGAGATTTCCACTCACCAACATAAAGTGGGGAAAATGTAGACACAAAATCACAAACTTTGGGTAACTATTTAGTCATGATTGCATACTACTATTCATATGATTCTTAAGTAAGAAAAATACTAATTAACCCATGTCTTTGGCCACCTTTCTTTGCTTTTTGTTTCCACTTTTGGTCTTGCACCTTTACTTGCTCGCCTACTTTTTTATACCTCAACATTTATAATCCTAAACACCGGTGCCCAGGTGCCCTCATCCCTTCTCGGGCACCCCGACCTCGATACTTTGTTCACATCTTTTGGATCCTTTCTAGTTGTTTGAGCATCTTATCTTTTTGGTAGTTGGCCTTTTCAGGGTTAATTATGAAATTCAAGCAAGGGAATCATATAAATATAAAGTTATGTGATCATAATAAAAGACCAAGCACTAAGCATTAACTATCACCACCTAAGGTTGCATCCATCAAGCATCTAAGAGCTTCATTACATCCATCTAGCACCATCTAAGGGACACAAGCAAAATACGTAAAATATGCGGAAAAAAAGTTGAAATCCCCATGTTAGTTGAATCCCCATTTTTTTATGTTCAAACCCATGTGAAACCATGTATTATTTTGATATCATGTTGCATGATGTATAATATTGGCGGTTTATAATTAATACTTTACTATGTTTTGGAAGGAAATGTTGTGCATATTCTTGTTATTGGTTCTTAAAAATGGCTTAAATTAATATTTTTATGAGAATTTGTTGGTGTAGGTGGAATTTTTCTTCGCTTATTTAGTGTTATTCCACCTCACCGATTGAGTCATCTCACTTAGGTGGACATGGATCTAGGTGTCATCTTAGTTATGACATTCTCTTACATAATTTTCATATGTGTAAATGTGTTAGAGTTACATTTCCATTTTGGGAAAGTAACTCCTCTTCTCCATTATGGAGGAATATTCTCTTACATGGCGATGTTACACATTCACTCCCCTATTTGTACTCACCTCCTTTGATCTATGATAAGCCTAAGCTAAGCCAAGCCAAGGTATTCCATTTTTCGAATCTTGAGCTCTCATATGCATGCACATTTCTTTACAAAGCTTGCTTGCTTTAATCTCGCAACTCCTACACTTTGGTGAAGTGCAACTATTCGATGCACATGTATTCCTTCCAGGTCTTCGTCATTCCTCTGACATGGTATCGAGCTCAGGGACTGGAATCACGTTGCTCGCCATTGTTGCTCCACCGTGTAGCTGCTTGTGCAAGCTCTCTTTTGCATGTGCTCTACTTGCATATTTCGAGATTCCTATGGTTATTTTTAGTGGTTTGTTTTTGCACTCGTTGCTCGATTGAGGTTGTGTTCAGAATCAAGGATATTTGCAGATTTTAAAGTGCAGGTTAAAAGGGTGCAAGTATGGTTTTATTGCAAAGTTGTTGTAAGGACTAACTCAGCCCTAGCTCACTGAGTGGAACCAAGCTGTCCAAAATAGCTCGCTGTCAGCCTTGTTGACACCTCGACCTACCCTGCATATTGGGCTCATGCATTCAGTCGTGTCTCGTGCATTCAATCTGTATTATAACACCACGTCGGCTTTGGCCTTGCATTAAAAACCAACTCGGATTGATTTGACCTAGCGGCTTGACTAAGGTCTCATTTTTTGGTCTTGTACAGGATTTCTGGCTCGGTTCTTCTTCTGTGAGGGTGGGTTGATCTCCACTCAGCTTGGACTGCGTTGAACATTGGGTTTTTGTTGGCATATCTCATGGTGTAGCTCCTGGCATTCTTTTTTGCAACCTTCCAACCCACAGCTCAGCTCACGTTTGGAACCTACAAGCTCGTTGCATTATCTCACTGCCTTGGTTTTCAAAGTTTGGATCTCGTGAATGTGCTTTTTTCTGCCACCATGCTCAACTTGAGGCTCATGTTGGTTGTCTGGCTCCTTCTCGGCATTACCACCTGATTCAAGTTAACGGTCGCGGAGGGGTGGCTGACACGTCATATTCAACGGCTTAGTCTTCTTATTGACGCCTCATTTCTTGGCACGGAGGGACCCATGCTTTCTAGCACTATCGTGTATCCACTCTACTCAACGGTTCACTACACACCTCCAATTGGTGCATTCAATCTGACACGTGGGTCCGTGGCTCTGCAGTTCGAGCCGTTTCACCTGACTTAAAAGTGCTTGAAATCCGACTCGGGTGTTAAAACAATCTTGACCAAATCTTGGCCATCCCTTTCAAAACTTGTTTGGAGGTTAAAAAAATCTCTTTTTAATGTTTTAAGGTTAAAAACATTCATTTTATGGCATTGTAATAATTTTAGGGCCTTTATTTGCTTGTAATTATGCCCTTCCTACGTGTGTCAAAGACAGAGGGTGAGGTCCGGGGTTGGCAGGAGGCTAATTCCCCCTCACAAGCAAAACAAACCTGCTTGAAATTTGATGCCATTTCCAATGAGTACCCACACGATACCCTTTGCACCCATTTCGGGCACTTTTTTAATCGGTTTACAAATCCTATTGACATTTTCTATTAGTTATGGGAATCATTTTCTTGCTATAACTTTTGACTCGTTGCTTGGTTTTGAGCACTTCTTTTGTCAAAGTTGCATGATTTTTCGCACATTACGTGATAACATTTTTAGTTCTGTAAAATGCACTACTTCATAAAGTGCCACATTCTGGGGGGTTCACTAGTACTCTTGGGTTTTCACACGTAGATGCATTATCGGCCGAGTCTGACATCTTGCTTCCAGATCATGGAGGGTGCTCTTTCTATAATTGAGTGTCATAGGATCTCTTTATAGCCTCCACCGCTTCTCATCGGGAGAGAGAACTATTCAACTTAGCGTGCTTCCATGGAACGTTACTTCGCTCACAAGGGTCTTTCACCCTTCTTACTTGGGCTAGTTCCTGCACCCACTGATCATCGTTATCTAGAGGATTTTCTCGACACTTGCGACCATGTTTTTTTCACATGATGATGCATGTCTCTAGATCTCTCTAGTTTCATGTGGCGGACTCGCATCCACCCCACCATGTCCGAGCATTCTTCATCCCACTATGGAGACCCTTCACATCTGCCGCCATTCTTGCTACTTTGCTCATTCATTGTCTCCTCTATTTCTTCATGTGATGACAGTTCCACTAACACAGACTCACTTGGTTCTACTTCTGATGACGAGGATTGTGCACCCAATTCTGATGTTGAGAGTACTACAGAGGACTCTTCTCCTCCTTCTCTCACTATTCCAGAGAGTGTTGTCACCCCTCCCATCTCATCAAATATCGAGCAGTCTCCTCTTGGGCCTCATACAGTCATCACACCCACCTCTTTTCCACCTTTAGTGTGTGAGGTCCCTTTCACTCCTCTACCTTCATTAGATGACTCATACCTATCTGACATAGCTCTTTCATTTGTTGAGCCCCCTCATTGGGATGAGTATTTCCCTGACCTTAGTCATCTTTTCATAGAGTACACTTGTGATGTACTACAGTTCCCCATCCATCTACGCTTATTTCGAGGAGTTTATCGTCTCCTTTTTTAGGAGTGCCCCTTCCGGGACTCTAACCACTTCTACTTTTTGGAGACCTTCTTTGGTCCACCCTTTGCTTGTGGATCCATTTTCTATTGTGGGGATGTTTTTGCCTTCACAACAGCTTGGACATCCTCTCTACAGGTGTTCACCCTTCATACTGGACGATAGTTACGCACTCATGACATTACCTTCGGTTGCTTCATACTCACTTACTAGAACTATGTCACACTTTCATGGACCAGACTCAGAGTTCTTCGTGCTACTACCTTCGGTTTCCTTCATGGAGTGGGCAGACTTCCAGCATGTCATTTCTGTCCTTCCTAAGGGTAGGCACATAGTTCGGTGTGGGTGGCTCTTCTTCAGTCCAGAGGTAGAGGATCTTGTCATCAACATTCTTTTGGGATACCTCCTAGAGCTACAAAGTTCAGATTCGTCCATGGCATCTTTTGCATTCCTCTCGTCTCCCTCTTCTTCTCTCTTCTTCATCTTTTCGAGAGATTTCCCTTTTGTACATGGGTACCTTTACAGGATCATTTGTGGCTAGGATCCATCCTTGGCATCTTTCTTAGATTAGAGAGTGTTTTGTTCTCTTGTGGTAGATGTTTTTCCCCCTAGGTTTTCCTTCACTGCTTGGGACTTCTTTTTGTGCATGGGTACCTCATCAGGCTTTGTGTCGGGACCCATTTCTCATTTCTGACTTGCCACCTCATCCTAAGTTACTATGATGAAGGGGGTGTTGGTGTAGGTGGTATTTTTCTTCACTTATTTAGTGTTATTCCACCTCACCGGGTGAGTCATCTCACTTAGGTGGACATGGATCTAGGTTTCATCTTAGTTATGATAGATTCTCTTACAAAATATGTCATATGTGTAAGTATGTCATAGGAGTTACATTCCCATTTTGGGAAAGTAACTCCTCTTCTCCATTATAGAGGAATATTCTCTTACATGGGAGTTACACATTCACTCCCCTATTTGTACTCACCTCCTTTAATCTATGATAAGCCTAAGCTAAGTCAAGCCAAGGCATCCATTCTGCTCCATTTTTTGAATCTTGAGCTCTCATATGCATGCACATTTCTTTAAAAATCTTGCTTGCTTTAATCTCACAAATCCTACACTTTGGTGAAGTGCAACTATTCGATGCACGTGTATTCCTTCCAGGTCTTCGTCATTCCTCCGATAGAATTAACAATACATTTGGAAAAGCATATGTTGAGTGATCACAAGAGTTAGTTGCAGACTAGCACAAGTACTCATTGGTGCACCGGTGCAGGACTCACCTTGCATTAGCACAAGACTCGCTATAAAGCATTGGGCTCGTCCGATCACCAATTCATATTTCCTTGAAATAAGGAACTTGCACAAAGGAGATAAATAGCTCAGATCACTAAACTATGAGTTTGTATAACTAACACATCGGTTAGCATAATGATATGAGCATGAAATTTGTGCTACTACTTCAATCTACCTGCGCATGCATTATAGGGAATCTTAACTTTAGTTGTTTTTACTATCACCACGATTATCTACAATCAATCTAAGATTTGAATTATCTTCCAAACCGATTGAATCTCTCAAAGGAGTCAATTACGAGCATCCTCTGTAGTTGGAAAGATTAATTCAATTCAAACATCATAAGACTACTCCTTCCACAACTGTAATTCTTATAATAGTTAGTCATTGTTTTAGGCATTGTCCAATTAAGTAGGTGTTATTAATTGCAAATAAACTAGTTCTCTCCTAGAGGGACTAGGACTACTCTTGTATAAGAGAGCTAATGTATTAAGATTCAGGTTCAATTCAATTAGTTGATTATTATAAAAGCAGACTCTTTCAATTCAATAAAATTACATTTAGGGGAAAAATTTGTTGTGTGACTTTCAGCATTGAACCTGATTGAAGGGAAGGAGCAAGGGCCACTCCTCCCCAACGAGAAGGGATATTTACTATTATTTTCTTTCTGTCATTTCGAATGCATTTACCATTTCAACATTAAATTGTGTTAAATACCTTTAAATCTTGTCTTTAATATTATTTTTCTTTCAATGCATTTCATTTCCTAATTGTAGTAAGTCTATTATTCAATTAATTACGTTGTTAAGTATGTGTTGAGAACAATTCCTACTATTCCCTTTCTTACAAACATCCATGGACACTGCTGGGACCGACAAATATGATATAATTAAAGTGTGAGTATCAACGACATTCGTCACACAAGGGTTGGTTATTTTGCATACACTTCATAGGAGGGAAGTTCATTCTATTCCATGCACATATTTATTACATTTCTTTACATCTAGCTTATTTGCTCACTATTAAGTGCAACACGCACAAAAGCCACCTAGGGCACAATTCCTCACACACAGAGAACTACATTGGAGTCCGAGATGTAGTTCGATGCAAATTCATAAGATCACAATTGTGACAAATGAGGACCATCCAACCCCTCATTCTACATCTTTCTTTTTAGGATTTGATGTCTATTTGAGGGTTTTGTAGGTAATTGTTTCATTGCAGGTTTCTAAGAACCTCAACGATCATTGTATGAACTCATAACAACCAAAGGTGAACAACGATGTGAATAACTAATGACCACTTAGAGGAGGTTTGCTAATCACTTCAGATGAACACGTGCACCCAAAACATGCCTAGTGCACCCAAGCAGTGCCCCCACCCCTCTTCAAGTACCCTAGTTTAGGAAGATCATCAACTTGCACATTTTTTTGAGAATCTGTGCAAGGCTTCTCCCTCTTTGTTCATCTAGTCAGCACTTCAAAATAGTCTAGGAACAACTGTGAAACAAATAAATTATCTTGCCTCTTCTTTGCACTTAGGGTTCTATACTTTCTTGCTTAGCTTGCTTGGGTAAATTTTTGTACTTAATTGTTTATTCATTTACTTTAAGCTACAATAACATCTTCCTAAACCAATCACACTCACATCTAAACCCAATTTACCAATTTGAAAGTGGTTAAAACCACTTCCAAGTGGGTTTCCCCACTTTTCTTAGATTGCTTAATGATTCTAACCGATTGCCAACGATTCTATATAAGAAACATCAAACCTCATAGAATGTATCCTCATATGTTTGCAACGAAGCTCGACTCATTGACAACCCAGATGACACCATTGTGGATATCTTGGCATAGCTTGTACCCTGTCACATCTTTGAAATCTCCATAATCTCTATAATAATCCTACAACATCATTTTAAAGCATATATCAAAAGGTAAGTCTATGTCTCTCATTTGCATACTCAACTTGTTAATACACCACATTAGAACTCATATCAGGTCCTAAGATTATTTATTTTATATCTAATTTTCATTTTATAAAAGAATCAATCTTTTTCACGATAATAAGCGTGAATGCATTTGAATTGCTAATGCCCATACGAATCGTTAGTGATCCTGTCATTTTATCATTTTAATCACATTTATCATATTTGCAATCAAATATCAATATGTTTTTGTCTAATCTACATGTTTTCAAGTGTTTTATCTCTGTAGATGACTATACTAGGTCGAGATAAATCCTATCACAAGCGTATACGGCCTTTCTATAGTCCAACTACCCTTCATATGGGAACAATTCGACATTGCACATGAAGTCACCTTTGTGTCCTCCTCTCATGTTGGAGGGTCATCTCACATGGGTTAGGTTTAGGGTTTTAGGGTTTCATATGTGTCGTGCACTTGGGTTACTCAAAGCACCCTATATATACCCCTTTTCTATTCATTTATGAGCATGCCAAGACACTCCGCTATCTTTCCTCTATCGAAGCTTTGTTTCACGGTTGAGAAGTTCTTCCATTCTTGATCAATTTTTTCCTTGCTTATCGTTGGAGCTCTCATGATTCCATTGAGTCTGACTACTTCATGGTGCCTCATTTCCAATTCGATTCTCGAAACTCTTTTCATGGTATCGAGAGATGAGATCGGGTAAATGTGCACTTTCGATTTATTTTTTTGTTGCGATTACTCTTACTTGGTTTCGTTATTTTACTCTGCGTACTGAAGTCTTTTGATCACTATTTTTTAGAAATTATCTTGCTAATATCTCTATGAAGCTTTCTCGAAAAGTTTTTGTGTTTTTTTCTTGTGCATGTTATCCTGCGTAGTTGCAGGATCCTTGAGTTCTTCAGTCGTGGTTGCTCATCAACAAACTGCTATCCCTCTGACCATTTTTGACTGTTCAAACTGCCATCACTGTTCATTCACGCGTGGCCTGCATTTTTTCTTCATTCCAGGCGTTTTGTGGACTGTTCGAGGCGTTTTCTTGGACCTTCCAGGCGTTTTTTGTTCTGGCATTTTTTTATTGTTCAAGCATTTTTTAATCATCTGCCACGTTTTTTTGATTATTCAGGCGTTTTTAATCATCTGCCATGTTTTTTGATTGTTCAGCGTTTTTAATCATCATTTGCCATGTTTTTTGCTTCACAGGGTTGTAAAAATCATTTGCCTCGTTTTTTTTGCTTCACAGGGTTGTAAAAATCATTTGCCACATTTTTTTTTGGCTGCTAAAACAAAAACAGCCTGTACACTCTCTTGACGCGGCCAGGCAACATTTCTCTGTGTTTTTTCACCCTTGGCGCGGCCAAGCATCATTTCCCTGCTGTTATTTATCCTCGGCGCGGCCTGTTCCCTTGTTTTTTGGTGTAGGCAACATAAAACGTGACTGTTCATTCCTGTACGTGACTGTTCATTCCTTTCCTGTGCACGCCGTACACTTACACCAGTCAGTTTTGGTAAGTTTCATTCATTTCTTTTTTAAAAAAACTTACTCAAAAAAACAATGCTTTTAAAAAAACGAGCCGTGTTTTTTTATTTCTTGCTAAGTTTTTTTTGGTAAAAACATCAAACTTCTTTTTAGTAAGTTTTTAAAAACATTTCTAATTTACCTTGTTTTTTAACATATGACAAGTTTCTAAAGAACTTTGTTTTAATTAGAAACATTTATCTTTAAAAAAAAAAATCTTCATCTAAATCTTCATTAGATTAGATCTAATTAGTTTTAAATTAGATCTAATTTTTATTTAATTTCACATTATTTAAAAAATATATTTCCTTGGCATTATAATTTGGTCTTTGGATTGTTGTATTTTTAACCTTCTGTCGAGTGTCGAAGACGAAGGGTGAGGTCCGGGATTGGCAGGTGGCTAATCCCCCTCGCAATACAAACAAACCCTATCTCAAATTCCATGTCATTTCCAACGAGCATACATACGACACCCTTTGCATGCATTTAGGGCACTTTTTTAATCCATTTGTAGGCTTATTGGCTTTTTCTCATCAAATTGCGAGAATTGGTTTTTGCTATAACTTTTGACTCGTTACTCGGTTTTGAGCACTTCTTTAGTCAAAGTTGCATGTTTTTTTGCACTCTAGATGATGGGATCATTAGATTTATAAACACACTAATTTTATAAAGTGCCGCATTTTGGGGGTGTCTTTGTTTTGCTTAATTCAGCTCATTCTTTTGAGCTTTGTTCAATTCCTTTTTTTCGTGGACTTGTGAGCACGTCTGCCACAGTATTACGACAAAGGGATTCTTGTGTGTGATGTGAGACACTTTTTCTCACCACCAGGGTTGGCTTTCGCCTCCTTTATGTTTTTTGCTTGTGCTTGTTTACAGTGTTCCTCTTTTGTTGCGCTCCACGAAACACTATTGTGGTCTCCTCTTACGTGTTATTACACTAATTGCAAGACAAGTTACCAAGTGTTTTAAACTGCATGCACGGACTCGATTGTAATCAACACACTCAACTATAAAGTGCCAAAAGTAGGGGGTTGTTATTGTCCTGGGTGGTTGTGTTTCTTTTCTGCATTTCTTTCTCTCTCTCTCACTATGGATGCACTTTCAATTCCTTTGCTTACGTCGTTCAAATTTTTCGAATGGAGATCGAAAATAATAATGAAACTAAGGGGTAAAGGGTTATACCGCATCACCATGGGAACTGAGACTGAACCAGACGACGAACCTGAAAAATCTAAGTGGTTAAACCGTAGTGATGAAGCTTTAGGTCTTCTCTGCATGTCCGTTTCTCCTAACTTTCTCTTCCACATTGAGGCATCTGAAACACCTACATCTGCGTGGAAAACGTTGGATGCGATGTTTGGACAACTAGATGACATGAGAGCACATGAGTTGGAAAACAAACTACTAGGGTTAAATCCTAGTGACTTTGAAAACCTACAAGCCTTCTTCTCGAAATTTGTCCACATTAGATTATTGTTAAAAGGATGTCAAGTAGAAAAGAAATATTCTCAATTGATCTTGTCGATTCTCTCTAAGCTAGGTCCCGAATATTCTATCTTCGTGTCAACTTTCTACGCTACAAAAGTTGCTTTGGGCGATACTTGGATGATGCCCTCCTTTGACTGTTTTTCATCCCAACTCATTCGAGAACAGGACAAACTCATTCAAATGGGGTCTCTCAAGTCCAAGTCACATGCCCTTGTAGCAAGTACTAGCAAGGAAAGAAGACTGAAAAGAAGAAAGAAACTAAGGATCAACCTAAGAAAGAAACCAAGATCAAACCTAAAAATGACACAAACACTTCAACTTCTGAGCCTAGAGCGCAGAAAAGCAAGTATTTGTGTTCCTATTGCAAGAAGACTGGTCACGACGAGCAACACTATTTTAAGAAACAAATTGATCACTTATCTCATTTACTTGAGAAAAATAAAATAAGTGTTCTGAATCAATAAATGAAAGTGCTCAAGGCCAAGTCTTCTACTGCTGCAAGGTGCTAGAAATGATAAGAAGAAAGGAAAGGCCATTGTAGCCAAAGTTGCTCCTTCATCAGCATGGATTATAGATTCTGGTGCCTCGCACCACATGGGTTCTTCACATGTTGAGTTTTACAACATTGAACCTTGTGGAATGTCCCAAATCACGATGGTAATGACATGATAGTGTTAGTTTCCGGTAGTGGATCGGTAGAGATGGATGGGGAAACATTTAACCAAGTGTTGAGTGTTCCTGATCTCTCTACCAATCTCCTATCAGTTTACCAAATTACTCATCTTGTTGAAGGAATGTGAGTGGAATTTGGTCCTAACTCGGTGATTATTCATGAGCATAACAATGACACTACAGTGGCTGAGGGAAAGGTAGATCACCGTTCACGGTTGTACACCTTCTCCCACTTTACTTATGATTCTACGCCCACTGCCTTGCTCACTCATGCAAATGAGGTTAATAAGCTATGACATGAGCATTTTGGACATCTAAACTATCGCTACCTTAAACAATTGAGTAAAAACAAAGTGGTCAATGGGTTGCCTCGCGTCAAGTTTTCTAAGGGTCTTTGTGAGGGTTGTACCTTGGAAAGCATCCACGAAAAGAACTTTGACAAAGGAAAAGCTTGGAGAGTCACTCGTCCTTTGGATCTTGTTCACAAGCAATGTTTACGGTTTATTTCCTTCTCCTTCGTTTACTAGAGCTCTTTATGTGCTAACCTTCATTGATGACTATTCGCGATATACTTGGGTATATTTTCTTAAGCTTAAGTATGAAGTCTTTGAACATTTTCAGGACTTTAAGGCTCTTGCTGAGAAACAGGTGGAACGGTCTATCAAGGTTCTTCGAACTGAAAATGGAGGTGAATATGTAAACAATAGGTTCATGGATTTTTGTACTTCTGAAGGGATCTCTCTGCAGCATACAGTAGCTTATAGCCCTTCACATAATGGAGTAGCGAGAAAGAAAGAACCGTACTCTTAAGGAGATGGCCATGTGATTCACTCAAGTCTCTTCCTCCGTAGTATTGGGCCGAAGCAGTGAATTGTGTAAATTACATTGAAACCGTGTTCCACACAAGGCAATAAGAGGGATGACACCCTTTAAATCCTGGTTTGGATGCAAGCCTCATGTTGAGCACTTTCGAGTCTTCGGATCCAAGGCTATGGCTCGATTCCCAAGAAGAAATGCAAGGCCTTGGAACCACAATCCAAACCTTGTATCTTTGTAGGGTATCCTGATGGCGTGAAGGGATATCAATTGATGAATTCTACTTCTCATGAGCTATATATTGAGAGAAGTGTTAAGTTCGATGAGTCTTCTTCAACTTCTACTTCTCCACCTATTGAGGTTCTTCAGCTCGCTGATTCGGATTCTGACTCATCAAATGATGATACTATTGAGCGTGCTCCTCTTCCGAATCCTCCCGACCATCAGATCTTTGAGTCTTCTGATTATGACAGTAGTGATGATGAGGACTATGTCCCTTCTCACTCAAGTGAAGAATCTTCCGACTCTGAGCCTGATCCTCCTAGTCCCCTTTGGGCCAGGAAAACTTTGTAAAGTGCTGGAGATTTAGTTGGAGATACTTCGGATATGAGACGTACTCGCTCAGATTTCATTGGACCCCACTCTTTCTTCACCTCTGCTTCTGATCCACAATCTTTCTAGGAGGCTTCTGGTATTCCTGAGTGGGATTCTGCCATGGATGAGGAGTATTCCTCTCTCATGAAGAACGATACTTGGGATCTCACCACTCTTCCAAAAGGAAGAAAAATCGTTCGGTGTAAGTGGGTGTTCCGAACAAAGTATGGAGTAGATGGAGACATCAAAAATTTTAAAGCACGATTAGTAGCTAAGGGTTTCTCCCAGATAGCTAGGGTTGATTATACAGAAACCTTTTCTCTGGTTGTGAAGATGACTTCTATTCGACTGACCCTAGCCATTGCCGCAACAAACAGATGGAAATTCCATCAAATGGACGTTAAGAGTGCCTTCCTTCATGGTGACCTAGAGGAAGAGATCTATATGGAACAACCTCCGAGCTATGTCCAAGATTCCTCCTCGTTTGTAAGTTAAATAAGTCTCTTTATGGCCTTAAACAAGCCCCTAGGGCTTGGTATGCCAAGATGGACTCCTTACTTACATCGAGTTTACTAGGTGTCACTCGATCCAAATGTTTATATTCTACGGCAAGATGACTCCATACTCATTTTTGTTCTATATGTTGATGACTTATTGATCACAGCAACTCTTCCTCTATTATTGATTCTCGTGAAGATTGCCTTAGCCAACAAATTTTCCATGACTGACTTAGGTCTACTTCATTACTTCCTTGGGATCCAGTTTCACAATCGACTCAGAATCTTGATTTCGCAACCTAAGTATGCTCTTGATTTGCTAGCTCGGTTTCAGATGTCTGATTGCAAGTCTTCTCCTACTCCTTTTCTTTCCGGGGTTAAGTTGGTTTTAGATTGCTCTACTCCTTTGGTTGATGGTACTCTTTACCGACAGTTAGTTGCGAGCTTGATCTACTTGACTCACACTTGACCAGATTTATCGTATGTTGTTGGGATCATGTCCAAATTCATGTAAGAGCCACATGAGCTGCATTGGAAAGTAGCTAAATGGATCCTTCATTATGTTCGTGGCACTTATGCTGATGGCATACACTATCATGGAGGGGTTGATATTGACTTGATTGGATTCACAGATTCTAATTGGGCCGGTGACTTAGATCATCGAAAATCTACTTCTGGCTACAGTTTCTCCCTTTGTTTAGGTCCTATTAGTTGGTTTAGCAAGAAGCAAAATGTAATTGCGATATCATCTACAGAGGTAGAATATAGAGGAGCAGTTAACACTGCCACAAAAGCTATTTGGCTACAGGGTATTTTGACAGAGTTTGGCATCCACTTTCGGTGGCCTACCATTATCTACTGTGATAACACGAACACTATCTCTATTTGCATAAATCCAGTTCAGCATCAATGGACGAAGCACATTGAGATCCATATGCCCTTCATACGGGAGCTTATTCATGATGGTATAATCAACATTCAGTACATTCAGACAGTTGATCAAATTGCAAACTTATTCACCAAGCCTTTCATTGAGATGAAGTTTCTTTACTTACGGTCTCTTCTTGGGGTGAGGTCTTCTGCAGCTGCCCATCTTCTTAGGGCTATTTAGTCCTTCTTTTCTTCTTCTTCTTCTAAGAAGATTGTGTTTGTATATGGGCACCTTATCAGGCCTTTAGTTGTCGAGCCCCATTGACACATCTTTCTTAGTTGTTTAGGAGTGTCTTTCTCTTCCGTCTGACTCATCACAGCCGCTACCCCAGCTTCGATGAAGGGGGGTGTTAGTGTGAGTTATCCTATGTGTCCTCCTCTCATGTTGGAGGGTCATCTCACATGGGTTAGGTTTAAGGTTAGGTTTAGGGTTTCATATGTGTTGTGTACTCGGGTTACTCAAAGCACCCTGTATGTACCCCTTTTCTATTCATTTATGAGCATGCCAAGACACTCCACTGTCTTTCCTCTATGCAAGCTTTCTTTCTGTTGAGCAAGTTCTTCCATTACTAATCAATTTTTTTCCTTGTTATCGTTGGATCTCTCACGATTCCGTTGGAGTGAAACTACTTCGTGGTGCCTCATTTCCGATTTAATTCTCGCAAACTCTTTTCAAAACCAAACTTAGCTAGCCTCTTCTATATTTCCTTCTCACCATCTTTTCATTTCAAACTTTTTGTAAGTAAATCAAGATAATCTAAAACATTCTTATGATTGTGTGGTTTTTGTTTCTCTTAACAACCATCTTTCTTTTCTTTATTGTTTGTTTGTTTAGTTCATGGTTCTGACTAGACAATAGTCTCGCATTCAAAACATCTCAAAAATGACAAGTCCACTTGATAATCCTTAAAATAAACCCAATCTTGTATTCAAAACATTCCAAGAATGTTAGATTCATTACAAACACCCTTAGAAATGCATCAAGAACCCTTGTATCCTCTCGCACTCAATCTGTGACATCAAAAGCTCCTTGTCTTGACCCTTCGTAGTTCTTCTAGAGTGGTGACCCAATCTTTTCAAAACTCTTACACTCCAATCCAATTGCCCTTTATAGTTAGTTGGCTTCCAAAGGTATTCGTATCGATTATCCCCTATCTAAAATAGTTCCCATCTTCTACCATCGACACTTGCAACTATTCCAAGCTTTACGAATTCCACTATAAACCCGTTATTGAGAAAATTCTCCTTGCCCCTCTAGAGTGGTTATTCTAGAGTGGTGACCCAATCTTTGTAGAACTCTTAGACTCCAATCCAATTGCCCTTTATAGTTAGTTGGCTTCCAAAGGTATTTGTATCAGTTATCCCCTATCTAAAATAGTTCCCATCTTCTACCATCGACACTTGCAACTATTCCAAGCTTTACGACTACCTTCACTATAAACCCGTTATTGAGAAAAATTCTCCTTTCCCCTCTCCTAGTGATACAAGGATGTTAATACCCACTTCATCCACTCTCGTTTCTAGTTTCGAACTTAATGGCATATCATCACGAGAACACGACTAACCAAAAACACTTGTGTCATTAGCTTCCTCACCTAGCCTGCAGGTTACACAAACTCATACTACTACCCCCCACCCTCATACATTCATGCAACCTCCGCCGCTCCTCTTCATGCAAGATTAGTTGGTGTCCCTCTCTTTACAAATCCTTTGATAATGTATTAGCTTGTTTGTTCACAACAACCTATATCTTTGATTAAAAATCTAGTCATATCCATCCCTACATCTATCCCACCTATCAACATGAGTTTCATTGCTAGTACTCTTCCCTTTTCACAACAAGCATCCACTACATATGTCTCATAATATAATTATATCTCTTCTCAATATATCCCACAACCATCACAAACTCATGTCAATACTTCTATTCATCCTCCCTATCAATACATCCAATCTTCACAACCATTAGTCTCTCAGTACACTTATAATATCCTAGCAAGTATTCATCCTTCTCAAAATATTCCATTACCATATCACTTATATCAACAATCAAAACCTCACGCCTATAATCAAGTCATTCCTTCTTCTTTAAACACACAACCACCTCAAAATGATCCCATGCGGTAATTATTAAGCATAATATCTAACCTCAAAGCTGCCACTATGGACTTAAGAACACATTTTCATACAAAAAAATCTACAATGAACCTATCAACCCATCCGTGCCTTTTAATTCCTATCCTCCACACTAGGAACTCCTGAAATTCATCAAATTTTACAGTAAGGAATACCCATAACAACATGTTAGGGTCTTCCATCACGTGTGTTATATTATCAATCATGACCAAGATCTCATGTTGAGGACATTCCCTACGTCCTTAGCTAGCCATGTCCTTGACTAGTGCGGCAATATCCTGCAACATTCTCTTTTCTCATTCACACAACTCACACATTTTTCCTAGAACACTTCTCCATCAACATCACCCGTAAAATATCCATCATCGACCTCTATGCCATAAAAGAATTTGAGGACAAGTTTGTTGTTGATTTCGTCACCAGATGACAAGGGAATATTCACAAATTGTCCTTCTCTCTTACATAAACTGAGCTCATCGAGTTGTTTACTCTATCTGTGCAAACATATATCATCAAATCTTCAAATTCAATCCTTCCAAATATTTGATGAGGCCTTTACCATGGCTCAAAACTATAACTCCACACCCTCAAGGATGGTAAGGTTAAACTTTGATCTAAGAAACCAAATCCTGGGTCCTTTTTTAAAACTTCTTCCAATAAAGATAAATATAAAGGGTGCAACTGCAAAGTGGTTTATTTTGAAAATCAGTCCAAAATTTGTTCATAATTTGAATGATCCAAGCCTCAATATAAATACACACATTTAGGGAGTCATATAGTGCTATCTTTGACAAACTTCTAGCCACTTGTATGATAAATCTCACTCCCATTAGACCCGTTGACATATCCACTTCCAAACCATCATGGTATAGGGAAAATGATTATTGTAAATACCATCAAGTCTGAGGACATGACATCGAGAAATGTTGTTCATTTAGAAATTTCCTCCAAGACCTTATCGACCATGGTGAATTACAACTTGACAATCCAAACACACCTCTGAATCAAAATTTGGATGTGTTTAAACAACCCTTCCCAAATCATCCCCCAACTGGTAATCAACCTTAGTCCAATGTTATAGGGTCTCATCACACCATCAATACTGTCAATAATTCCTCACCCACATCTATAACACCATTCATTTTCACAATTGAAATGTCGAAGGAATAACATGGCCAATCGAATCTCTACACCACTGAGATCCCAAGCTCAACATCACAACAACCAAACCCTATCACATCCACTAGCATAGACACTTCCCATACTATTCCTTTGGAATCACTAGAAAATAATCTTGTCATCAAAATCTTAAATAGCTCTTTCCAAGACCATGTCACCCAACACTGAGCCCAAAGTCTTGGTAATCCAACACAAAAACATACAAATCATCCACTTAGAAAATAAGAAATCTTACAAGACACTCACTATGCAAAAACACCATGGGATAACATGTCCTTACCTTCCATTTTGGGGCCTCATCCTTCATCCAAATTTACAATCACCATCATAGATTCTAAACCCACTCCGCAACGAGAACTTAAGCATGCCTCACATAAACATGACTTTGGCATATCTTGATCCTACACCGTCAAATGATATCCCCATCCATCATCCTCATCATTTGGATATTACACTAATATCCTTGAAAAAGTCATCGATCATCAATCATAACACTACCACTTATTAAGCCCTCTGATCCTTAGGGGTGGAAACCTTCTTAATATAACTATGAGACATTTTGTACTTATCATCAACCGGAGACTACATAAAGGATTGTAAAGCCCTCCATTCCATAATCTAAAGTCTCGCTAGTAAAGGAATTCTCCCTACAGATAAAAATCATCATAATCCATCCACTAGTCTCAAAGCAACCAGATTCCAACATCAAATCAAACCGACTCCGTGACCCCCAAACATATAAATTCCAAATCATCATTTGATATCATATCTAATAAAAATAAGGTTTCTTTTAGTAAATCCCATTGCTTCTAGATAAATATCATATGTATAACCATAAGAGCTTATGCACAAGATTTAAAAGACCACCCTAAAGTCTCCATCTCCATCGCTCCTTCCGAGTCACCCAACCCATTAACTTATAAAGCCAAGGTGTCCATTCTTGTGGCACCTCAAACTCAATCCACTACATCCATACAAAACATGGTCCTTAAACAATTACGTCAAGATGCCTTTGTATGATCTTGTTCAAAACTTTCCTCAACATTGTCAAGCCATGCTCAAGTCCTTCGAGCCATTTCGGTACCATCATAAGACCCCAACCATTTTCCAACCTAGTTGGTACACTTAAAATTTCTTTCACTATCACATTTTAAGACAATCCTGAAATCCCCTCCTTACAACCTGAGGATCATGACCTTCCTCTCTTCATCACTACCCAAATCAATGACATTCTTGTCAAGAGAGTAATGATCAATAATGGTGCTACATCAACATAATATCATCTCACGCCTTTAAACAAATTCATTTACTGACATCACGCTTTCAAAATCACTTATCGTGCTTTTTTCTTTCAATGATCTTTGTCACCCTTACGCTGGTACAATCATTCTACCTATTAAAATATGCATTAAAATCCTCCACGAGATCTTTTATCTTATAGAAGGAGAGTTTCAATATAATATACTACTAGGTCATCCCTGGATATGTGTTATGCATTGTATCCCATCCACACTACATCGATTTCTAAAATATGAAAATGAAGGTAAAAAATTCATGGTTCCTGCTGATATAAATCCATTAAAATCCTATCACATGACCTACATGCCTAACAATGTGGTTATTCCATTAAAAAAATTCATGTCTTTAGACCAAGCTTCTACAAACTATTCCATCCCCTCAACCAAACTACCAAATGATCGATCCTTCGAAGACATTGTGTAACATCTTTCGTTGGGGAGTATCGTCTCTAAGCCTAAAACATATGGGATACCTGACAAACAACTTCTATATGATCCTAATGTAGGAAATATCTTTCCTTCGGTCCTAGCTTCCTCCGAACACATCTTGTTTATGGAGGTATCGATCACCCCTCACCTCATCTTAAAGATCAACCGCACACAAAAATCTTCTCATCAGAATTTTCATTCTTAGGCAAACCATAATTCACCCAAAATTACCTCTACCGTTGTGCACAAAAAGGCTTTAGTTTGGGTTGATATGAACATGATCCACATGACTTTCCCTTTGAAAATTAGAAGACACCTCACAAAAACATGGCCTCGACTTCAAAGTGTCTCCCTCTAAACCATCACTATCAACATCTGAATCTAAAGCTCCAGTGTCACCATTGTTAGACTCACTCTATTACACTTGGACTACTAACTTATCAAGCTAATGGTAAGACCAAAACCCTTGCCCTAATGTTACCACATATGATAGAGGAAGATTCCCCTACCATTGACATTTTCATTTCCACGATGATGACGTTGTCTTAACTTATATGGTCAGTGAGGATCACCATCTTTAGAAAAAAACTCCTTCCAATACATCTATGATTATTAATGAATTGACCACCAATGTTAATATTGAAACACCACAAGAGTCATTTATTCTCAAAATCGGCCAAGTCTTAGATTTGCACGACTCTAAAAATTCACCACTTTCTTATTTAAACATAGTCAATCCTTTACATGGTTCTTGTTATCCAATTTCACCCCCCCAGGGTTGAATTGATAACATACATCAGGATTCTCAAGTCCCAGGAAAATTGATTAATCCAGGGCAAAAATCATGTTCTAGGGTCCTTTCAGAAATTTTCTAACTTCCCTGTCCAGGTCGAAAAGAACAAGCTCTGAGAAAATGTGAGGAAGTTGCAGAAAAGATAAGCTTGGGCCAGAAAAAATTGTGAAAATCGGTTAAGTCCTTGTTCTAGAACAGTCGGGACATTTGGGACGCCAAGGCGTGGATCGGCTGAAAAGACTACAGGCGGCCCAAATAGCAAGGGGACAAGTGGGACAAGAGTACGCGAAGGACCCGAACCGGCCGGTTCGGCGGAGCGGAAAATTTTCGCCTTTGGGACATCCTAGCACAAAGGGACGCGTGGGACGCGGAAAGCTGGTTCAGCCAAAAGAGAAGAAAATCGACTAACAGTTTGGGACATTTGGGTGTGAGTAGTCGCAAACCGCCTTGGATTGGCCGAAAGGAGAACTTTTGCACCAAAAATTCGGGACATTTGGGCCGTAAAGACGCGAATCGGCCGGATCGGGCGAACCGGAAGAATTTGTCCCACGAAGCACTGGGACATTTGGGACAAATGGACATGAACCGACCGTTCAGCTGAAACAAGAAATGTCGGCACAAGGAAATGTGGGACATCCGCGACAAAAAGACGCGTGGACGTGAAAGAGCCGGCAGACCGCGGACGGCCGGTGGAGATGACACGTGTCACAAGGAAAAGTCCCAAAATCATCAAAAAGGTCAAAGTTCAAGGAAAACCTACGGGTAAGAAAAGGAGAGAGAATCACGCGACCAATCAATGCATGCCACGTGTCATCCAGGTGGCGGAGCGCGGAAGAAATTTAAAAATCCGTTTTTCAAATCTGCTTTTGTGCCCTAGATCTTCGAGATCTCCATATCTTTCGATCCAGAGCTCGGATTGGCACGTTCTTTATATCAATGGAAAGCTTGTGAAATTCTCTACATGATTTTAGGGTTAATCTCAAGTTTTGGTGCAGTCTGGAGAGAGAAAATTGAGAAACGGATCTGACGCATGTTCATGGCCAGAAGTGATATTTCAGCGACCAGATTTAATGCAGAATGGGTCGCCTTCTCCTGTATTCTGGTCAAAATGACAGGGTATGGGTTTGTAAGGTCCCCCATGCCATTTTAATGCATCTACAGTCAAGGAGGGATGGGCTCCCATGTTTTGTACATTTTCTGTCCCCTGGGCTCGACCCATGCAATGTAAAAGCCAGATTTGGCTCATTTCCAAAGGGGGAACCTTTTTGACATAGCAACTTCTTCTTTCACTCCAGTAAGTAGTGATCAAGCAAGGATCAGACCTCTCTAAAGATTGTAATAGTTTTCTTTTACCTCTCTGAGGGTGTAATGCGTGTTTTTGACACTGAAAAGATAATGCAAGCTCTGTGAATGGGTTTCAGTCCTCTGTTTGTATTATTTGCTTCATTTCAAATCCTGAATTATATCTTATCAGTTTGTGTATGTTATATGTTGTGAAATTTGGTATGTGTCTATATGCTTGTGATGAAATGTTTCACCACTCCTCCTTTGGTGTATCACTGTTAGTTTAGTTTCATTTCTTGCATTTCTATCCCTGTCTCCTTGCAGTTAGAGTAGGATTAGGATCTGAACCTCTGTAGTTTTACAAAATTTAGATCTAAATCATAGGAGTTTGAGGAACTAGCCTCTAATCTGGAGATTCTTCTCTCAGTTTCACAAGTCCCACACTTGGAGAGAGGTTTCCATGTTGTGCAATCACACTGGATGCTAGAGTGATCAACCTAGAAGCCTGATCTGCATCCAGGGGTGCTATGAGTCTGCAACAACAGTTTTGGCATGCCCGGTGGGACCAAGAGGTCTCATTTTTATTGCAGCAAAGTTGATATGCATCTGCTGCAGTTTTCTTGCTTATAAGAGCTATTATTTGCATATCTGGCGACTCCAAGGGGAAGAATCAACTGGTTTCAGTGATCAAGCACGAAAACTCATGAGAAGAATCACCACAAGGTCAAGAGTTGGAGAAGAAGAAGCGCTATTTGAATACTGCAGCTTATCTCCAAGAAGAAGGCAAAGAGGAAGAAGGATTCAAAGGTCTCCATCTCCACCAAATAGAACTCTCTCAACTCCTCTGCCCGACAGCCTTTCTTTCAATATACTGAGGGTTTTAAGACCAATCATAATGGGTCGAGAACAATCCCTACGTCAACTTCACGGGCAAAGACGCACTTGCTCTCAATGCACAACATCCAGTTCCTAGTGCAGACCTTGAAGAACATTCCCTACTTCACCGGAGAGAATCGGACTACTCCGGGTGACCATGTTAAAGATATTGCTAACCTTTGTGCAATCCATGAAATCAATGAAATGCAAGTGGTACATCCAAAGTTCTTGGCATCTTCCTTCAAGGGTAAAGCATTACAATGGTTTAGGAGCCTTTGCAGTTGGTTCTATCACAACCGGAATCACCGTGTATTGCACTTCATGAGTAATTTGGAGAGAAGGGAGACAACTTGTCTCTTTTGGAGCAAATGACAACCATCAAGAGGGCTCCCAACGAGCGGTGGCCGACTTCAACTTCATATTTCAAAGATCCTGGGATAGGATTCCAGTGGCGATCAGGTGCCAACAATGCGAGAAGGTGCTTTTCTATACTATCTTAAAGCTTTAAATTCGATATTTCTATGTTGATTCATCCATGGGAGGCATAACTATCCCTATGGCTTATAGCATTACCATTAGGGCGAAAACTGTCTTATTCAAGTGTGTAAAAGCGGCTCCTAGGCCTCCCATGCCCTTGTATCCAAACTTAGAAAATCCAAGCACTAGTCAAGCACCCACTTTGGCTCCTATTCCCACTCCTAGGAATCGAGTTCAAATGAAGCTTCCACTTCATCCCCAAGTGCCCCAAATGAACTCCAAGAGGTCATGAAACAGATTGAAAAATTTGGGAAATGAGTGGTTACTATCAAAAGACAGCAAGCTCAAAGTGCTAGACCATATCAGCCTCAAGCGCAATACCAGGCTAGGCCCCCATACCAACAAAATAGGTCACCAAATCAGGCTGCAAATCAAAATCAAAGCCAAACAAGGCCTCCAGCCAATAGACCATTCCAACCCTATAATCCAAATGCCATATCTACCTCTAAGGCATTAGTGCCAACACAAAATAACATGGCCCAAGAATATGATTGGTGTTTTCCATGCAACGAGCCTCATAACCAATCCATGTGTTTCAATGGTGCTCTCAATCAAGCATTGATGGTGACAACTACTGGTGTGGAGGGTGAGGGCAGTCAAGGAAACAACCAACAACTAGAAACATTCCAACAACAATCAGCCCCAAATGACACCACATTGGTAAACTGGCAAGCAGAATATTTTTGTGGCATGAATCGGAGTAGTTTCTCGGCGTTGCAGCCAACACAAGGTCAAAGAGAAGAAATTTGGGTGAAGAACAACCATTAGCCCCGACTAATCCACAACCTTCCATGGCTCCACAAATGATTGACAAGCGAGTCCGGTTTCAAATACACAAGGGCAGCCAAGAACAGCCCCTTTAGGCCAACTCAAATGCCGCTTGTTGCTGCCGTCACGTGCAAGGAGTAAACGTGCAAACCAAAGGACAACAAAGAGATCCTTCATCACCGTTCGGTATCATTGAGCAGTGAAGAAGAATAACGTCAATATATCAATGTGGGAATCCCTATCCATCCCAGTGCCAAAGAGATCTGCTGCAAGCTGCCAGCCATGAAGGATTGGCCAACTTGAATCGGCGCGGTTCGGATGGAAGACAAAGTGCTTACAAACGCTTTGCCCACTGAAGGAAGTCATGGAGCACAACAAGGTAAAATGTTGAAGCCCCCTCCTTTCTATGTTTCATTAATCATTGGGGATAAACTAGTACACAATTGCATCATTGATTCCGGGAAGTAGCTCGTGATGCCCAAGCAAATAGGCCGATCAACTAGGGCTCCAATATGAAACAACATCCAAAGGGGTAGTGCGGTAGATGGGACAGCAATAGCAACAGGATTGGAGTGATTAGAAATTTGAGTCTTCCTTGCATGCATGTCCAAATGTTGTTGTTTTACAAGATGTATCGAGTCATAGATTTGCCACCACTCTTTGCCCTTTGCTTGTCAGGGACTTCACAAACCAAAATTGGAGGCTACTTATCTGCTGATTGGTCACACATGTTGTTCAAAACTAGATATGGTACTAAGGTCACAATCAGATCCGAGCCAATTGCAAACTTTCATATTGAGCCTCATACTCCAAGCCAAATCAATGCCAACTATTCAAAGACTTAATCAAGAAGATTATCCAAACGCAGATGAGGCTGACACTAAGGTTGGAAGCATCCCGGACCTAACTCTTGATGAATGGGAAAACAAGATACATGCTTTTGATCCATATCGAAGTAGTAGAAGAATATGAGCTAGGGGTTTATTGTTTACATGAAGAAGATCAACCTCTCCCCAGCATCACCAAGCCGGATCAAAAGGACAAGAATGAAGTATGGCAATTATTCTTTGATGGGTCAAGAGAGTAGACAAGGTGCAAGAGGAGGAGCTATGCTCATTTCACCACAAGGTATAAGGTATTACTCACCTTCTCGTTTCCGCTTTTCTGTTCAAACAACATAGCCGAGTATGAAGCATTAATTCATGGATTGCAGGGGCAAGGAAGAAAGGCATCGGGAATTTACAAGTATTTGGTGATAGTGAGCTGATCGTAAATCGTGTCAAGAGAAGACATGCTACCAAGAATGATCTACTCAAGTGCTACAAGAACAGGGTATGGGACCTCATTGAGGATTTCGAAGCTTTCAACATTGTGTCCATACCCAGGAAAAAGAATGAAGCTGCAAGCACAGCAGGCAGCAATTGGGTTATGTTTGATGTTGTAGAAAGTATCAAAAGTGAGAAAACTCACCTCATATCAAGTGGTTGTGAGACCAACTGTTTTAGGATAACAACACAAGTTGGCAAGTCTTCGAGAATGATCATCAAATTGTTAATTTCCTCCAAGAAGAAGCTGAGTTCTCAGCTAAGAATCAAGAAAAGTTGGAACAGCAATATGGTGACCAAGTGGTACAGCTAAGAACCAACAAACTACCAAAAGGCCTCATAACCCTGGAGTCAATCTTCAACCCGAATGATCAGTTCCGGAAGGAGAAAGTGAACATTCAAGTAAAGGGTGAGGATGCAGAGCCTATTTTAGTGGAAGAAGGAAAAACATTGCAGATTGGCAAAGTAAGTACCTCACAAGAGAAATCTGATTTTGTTCAGCTTTGTCAAGAATTCCCAGATGTTTTTGCTTGGACTTACAAAGATCTAAGAGGTTTCAACCCAGAACTGGCACAACATACTATTGAGCTGGATCCGAAATCCAAGCCTGTCAGGCAAAAGCAAAGGCCAGTGAATCCCCATATTGAGCCTCTCATGAGAAAAGAGTTAAGCAAGCTTATTGAGGCCAGTATCATCTTCCCCATCAAACACTCAAGTTGGGTTGCCAACTTAGTCCCAGTCAGAAAGAAGAATGGAGAGATCGGGTTGTGTGTGACTTCGGGGATTTTAATAGAGCCTCTCTCAGGATCATTATCCGCTCCCTTCCATGGAGCAAATATTGCAAAGTTAGCTAGTTCGAAAGGTTTTCATTACTAGATGGATACTCAAGCTACAATCGATTATGGTGAAGGAGAAGACTAATTCAAGACAGCCTTCACAACTAAATGGGGCACATATGCTTACTGAAGAAGATGCCATTTGGGCTGTCCAACATTGGTCTACCTTTCAAAGGGCAATGGACATGGCTTTCAAAGGCTTGATCAACAAGATAGTGCTGATATATCTAGATGATATCATTGTCTTCTCAAAGAATGCAGCAGACCATCTCTTTCACCTCAGGAAAGTGTTTCGTAGTAGAAAGTTTGGAGTGTCTTTGAACCCCAAGAAGTGCATCTTTCTTGCACATGAAGGAAAGCTTTTAGGCCATATTGTCTCAAAAGAGGGATCGCACAATTGACCCGAGAGAGGGTTGAAGCCATAAGAGCACTACCATTGCCAAGTCACAAGAAAGCTCTTCAAAGTTTCTTGGGAAGGATAAACTTTGTTCGGAGGTTTGTCCTTGATTTTTCAGCCCTTGTTAAGCCCATCACCAAAATGTTAAAGAAGAGCATGGCTTTTAAGTGGACAAAGAGAAGGCAAGGAGAGTTTTGAAGCAATCAAAGAAGCTATCTCTCAGGCACCAACTCTCATCAACCCAGACTTCTCCAAGGATTTCATTCTCTATGCATTTGGAGGTGATGACACTATTTCTGCCATCCTAGTACAGAAGAACAAAGATAATGATGAGCAGCCGATTGCCTTCTTCAGCCAGAGCCTAGATGACTGTGAGGTAAGGTACTCTTTTATTGAGAGGCATGTGCTTGCAGTGATCAGAAGCTTGAAGAAATTCAAGCATTTAATCTCGAACAACAAGGTCCAGTTGCTGGTCTCACATGCTGGAGTTAAAGACTTCCTCCTCAACAAGGATTTGAATGAGAAAAGGGCAGGTTGGATCACCCGTGTCATGGAATATGACATTGATATCAAGATCACCAAACTGGTAAGAGGGAAAGGGCTGTGTGAGCAGCTGGTTTTGGGGAAGCAAAAGGAAGTATGCAACGAAGAAGAAGTCATTTTTAACAGTTCAAGACAGCCATGAGCCGAGTGGCAATCAAGAGAAAGACAATGCTTCCCCCACTCCTTGCTGGACCCAAGGTATTATACACTTCCTAAATACAGGCCTATGCCCTCCAGAGATGAACAAGACCCAAAGGAGACACTTCAGGTTGCAGGCTGTTCCGTATGCCATTGTTGATGGAGTTTTGTTCAGGGAAAGACGTGAATGGAGTCTTCTTGAGATGCATTAGCATAGGTCAGATTCAAAGGGTGTTGGAAGAGTTTCATGGTGGACCAGCTGGTGGCCATTTTGCACCAAGAGTGACAGCTCTAAAAATCATGAAGGCTGGTTATTATTGGCCTAAAATTTTCGGTGATTGCTATGCATGGATCAAGAGGTGTAAGAATTGTGCATTCTTCACAGGAAAAGAAAGACTTGCTGCCCTTCCATTGCATCCAATCTCAGTTGACCAGCCATTCATGCAATGGGGTTTGGACTTCATTGGAGTCATTAATCCCAATTCAAGCCAAGGGCACAAATGGATTTTGTGACCCACAAACTACTTCACCAAATGGACGACGTAGCACTCAAAGAGACAAATGAGTCTAACATCTTAGACTTTTATGAGGGGATAACAACCAGATTTGGTGTACTGCCACAATAATCTCCGATAATGCATTGGCATTCATTGGATCCAAGGTGACCGAGTGGGCTGTCATCGAGAACGGTATTTACCTAAGCACTTCATCAAACTATTACCCTCGGGGTAATGGCCGGCCGAGTCTCTGGCAAACAAGAACTTGTTGAGGATCATTAGGAGAACTCTTGATGAGAATCGGAAGTCTTGGCATACCAAGTGAAATCAGCCTTATGGGCCGATAGGATCACTCCCAAAAGATCCACGGGTAACTCTCCATTCAGGCTTGTCTTGGAAGAGAGGCAATCTTGCCCATGTCACTTGAGTTGCCAACATTGGAACTCATGAAGCACTGAGTTACTTGAATTTGAGCCCATGGAGGTGAGGTATGTAGAGTTGATGGAGCTGCAAGAGATCAGAAATCAAGCATCCCAAGCAATGGAAAAGGATCAAGCTTTGATCAAGAAGACCTTTGATAGGAAGGCCAAAGATAGATCTTTTCAAGTTGGAGATCTAGTGTTGAAATGGGATGTGGACAGAGCAAAACCGGAAGGCATTCAAAATTTGATGCCATTTGGAGTGGCCCATACATGGTCACAAAGTGCAAGAACAACAATGCTTTCCAATTGGCCTCATTGGATGGTGAAGAACTGCAGATTCCAGTCAATGGAATCTATCTCAAGCGTTGCTTCTAGAGGGAAGTTCACTACCTCTGTAAATATTAGATTAGATTTTCTTTCCTCCAAGTGCTTGTGCACATTGTTTTGTTGTAGGTTAGCTTTGTTTTCCCTAAGTGCTTTGGCACAACTTGCTGTCCATGGAGATGTTTTGCAGTCCTTGCTTTCATCAGGTAACATTCCATCTTCCTCCTTGCACATTCTGAGTCAGTTAGGGTCCTAAACAGAATATTCGATGACTCCATGCCCAATGGACTGCTTCAGTAACTGGTCTTTTCATCTAGCAGGCAGATGACCCCGTTGAGTCACCAAATTGTTATCCAATTTCACCCCCTCGGGTTGAATTGATAACATACATCAGGATTCTCAAGTCCCAGGCAAATTGATTAATCCAGGGCAAAAATCATGTTCTAGGGTCCCTTCAGAAATTTTCTAACTTCCCGTCTGTCAGTCGAAAAGAACAAGCTCTGAGAAAATGCGAGGAAGTTGCAGAAGATAAGCTTGGGCCAGAAAAAATTGTGAAAATCGGCTAAGTCCTTGTTCTAGAATAGTCGGGACATTTGGGACGCTTGGCGCAGATCGGGCCGAAAAGACTACAAAGGCGCCCAAACAAAGAGGGGACAAGTGGGACAAGAGTACGCGAAGGACCCGAACCGGCCCTTCGGCGGAGCAGGAAAAAATTTCGCAGTGGGACATCTCGGGACAAAGGGACGCGTGGGACACGGAAAGCCGGTTCAGTGAAAGAGAAGAAAATTGACTAACAGTTTGGGACATTCGGGCCGTGAGTACGCGAACCACCGGATCGGTGAAAAGGAGAACTTTGCACCAAAAATTCGGGACATTTGGGCCGTAAAGACGCGAATCAGCCGGATCAGGCGAACTGGAAGAATTTGTCCCACGAAGCACTGGGACATTTGGGACAAATGGACGTAAACCGGCTTGGTTCGGCCGAAACAAGAAACATCAGCACAAGGAAAAGTGGGACATCCGGACAAAAAGACGCGGGGGCGCGAAAGAGCCGGCGACCGCGAACCAACCAGAGATGACACGTGTCACAAGGAAAAAGTCCCAAAATCATCAAAAAGGTCAAAGTTAAGGAAAACTCGCGGGTAAGAAAAGGAGAGAGAATCATGCGACCAATCAATGCATGCCACGTGTCATCTAGGTGGCAGAGCGCGGGAAGAAATTTAAAAATCTGTTTTCGTTTGTTTTGTGCCCTAGATCTTCAGATCTCCATATCTTTCGATCCAAAGCTCGAATTGGCACGTTCTTTATATCAATGGAAAGCTTGTGAAATTCTCTACATGATTTTGGGGTTAATCTTGAGTTTTGGTGTAGTCTGAAGAGAGAAAATTGAGAAACAGCTCTGACGCGTGTTCATGGCCAGAAGTGATATTTCAGTGACCAGATTTAATGCAGAATGGGTCGCCTTCTCCTGTATTCTGGTCAAAATGATAGGGTATGGGTTTGTAAGGTCCCCCATGCTGTTTTAATGCATCTGCAGTCAAGGAGGGATGGGCTCCCATGTTTTGTACGTTTTCTGTCCCGGCTCGACCCATGCAATGTAAAAAGCTAGATTTGGCTCATTTCCAAAGGGGGAACCTTTTTGACATAGCAACTTCTTCTTTCAGCTCAAATGAAGCTGATCAAGCAAGGATCAGACCTCTCTAAAGATTGTAACAGTTTTCTTTTACCTCTCTGAGGGTGTAATGCGTGTTTTTGACACTGAAAAGATAATGCAAGCTCTGTGAATGGGTTTCAGTCCTCTGTTTGTATTATTTGCTTCATTTCAAATCCTGAATTATATCTTATCAGTCTGTGTATGTTATATGTTGTAAACTTTGGTCTGTGTCTATATGCTTGACAGAAATGTTTCACCACTCCTCCTTTGGTGTATCACCTGTTAGTTTAGTTTCATTTCTTGCATTTCTATCCCTGTCTCCTTGCAGTTAGAGTAGGATTAGGATCTGAACCTCTGTAGTTTTACAAAATTTAGATCTAAATCATAGGAGTTTGAGGAACCACCTCTAATCACTGGAGATTCTTCTCTTAGTTTCACAAGTCCCATGCTTGGAGAGGGTTTCCATGTTATGCAATCACACTTTGGATGCTAGAGTGATCAACCTGAAGCACGATCTACATCCGGGGTGTTGTGAGTCTGCAACAATAGTTCTATAGTGACATTCCAGTATAGACCCTAACATCATTATCCACAACATCATTACCATCATGGATGCTAAGCTTGTGAATCAAAAAAAAAAATCGATGCATCCTCATGTCACCTTATTTGTCAAAGAATAACTTCAACCTCTTCTTTCAAATAACTTCATATTACCTATTGACTATCCACAATGGGTTTCCAACATCGTACTCATCACTAAAGCCACTAGAAAATTATGCATCTGTATGGACTTCTGAGACTTAAACCTTGTTTTCCCCAAAGATGATTTTCCTCTACCCAACATCGATCGACTTATCATTTAATAGCATGCCACGAGATAATATCTCTTATATATGGTTTATCTCAAGTTATAATCAAATCCTTATTGCACCATAGGATCAACACAAGATATCGTTTATCACCTCGTGGGGTACCTTCTTCTATAAAATAACACCCTTTGGCACGAAAGGCACAGGAACCACTTACCATGTGTAATGACTTACATATTTAATGATCTCATCCATTAAAATGTAGAAGACTAAGTCAATTATATCTTAGGTATATCCAAACATCAAAGAGAACACTTGGTTGTTCTTGACGTTATTTTTGCACGTCTTTTACGCTTTTTCCCCGTCTTAATCTGCTAAGTGTTTTTCGAGTTCTCATAGGAAAACTCATAGGATTTATTATGTCTCTCAAGGGAATTGAAATTAACCCTTCTAAAGTCAAAACCATCATCAAAATTCCCCCACCAACTAATCTCAAACAACTTCATAGCCTTCAAGGAAAGCTTCAATCTATCTATCATTTCATCTCTTAATTATCAAACCACTTTCAACCTTTCCATCACCTTCTCATAAAAGACATCCACTTTAAGTGGGACGATAATTTTCAACATGCCTTTAACACCCTCAAACAATATCTTTTATCACCACCAATGCTTACACCTCCATGTGAGGGGGAGTCGTTCTATCTTTATATCTCTGCGAATGAAAATACCTTGGGAGCCATGTTGGCACATCAAGATGAACAAGGTAAGGAGCAAGTTGTCTATTACATTAGCCGCACACTTCACGATTACAAAATTCGTTATTCGGAAGTCGAAAAGTTGTGTTGTGCTTTATACTTCACAACTTCTAAACTTTGTCACTACCTCCTCAATCACAAAACTTACATTTTCAATAACTCTAATCCAATAAAATCTATGCATTCTAAGCCTTATCATAATGACCACATCACTAGATGGATCATGCTCATGACTGAATTTGACTTAGAATTTATCTCTCAAAAATCCATTAAGGGATAGGTCATCGTCGATCATCTCACGGAAGACCCTCCTCCTACCAATCAACTACATTATGAGCACTTTCTCGGATGAATTTATCAACACTCGGATTATGAACACACCCCTCTTAAAATGACCTTGTTCTTCGATGGGTCCAAATGTAGGTAGGGGAGGTCTTTGGAATAGTCATAATACCCCCTTGGGAAGCTCTATTAAGCGTTATCCTTCAAACTCAACTTCAAATGCACTAATAACATGTGAGGAATATGAGGCTCTCATCATGGGTCTTCAGACCACTAACTTTCTTAGTGTATAAATCCTTGACATCTACAGAGACTCATAAATTATCCTCAATCAAATCAAAGGGATATACTAATGTAAAAATGAGGTCCCACAAAAATATTAAACCATCATCAAATACTTACTACAACTCTTTGACCATTACAAAATTCAAACCACCCCTCACTCATCTAACAAATTTGGTGTTCCCAATATTTCTTGCAGAAATATTGAGGTACCCCTTTTGAAATTTTGGTTCTCATGTTTTGTGATGAGTTGTGTTCATGTTTGTTTGTAGTTCTAATTTGTTGTTTAGTAGGTGTTTAGGTTGTTACTTTGACTCATCTAGGTTGCAGGAGTGCATGATGATTCTTCAAGAGGTTGTAGGAAGTCACTTGGGAGAGGATTATTAAGTAATCATGAGTTAGGTTCCTGAAAGTCCTCACAAGATCAAAAATTTTGCTTCTTTATGTTATTTTGAGGTATTACGCATTTAAGTAAAATAGTTCAAAAAGGCAAAAAACGGCTTATGTTTTCCTTAGTAATGTGCTAAACTCAGAGTGCTTTACAACCTCCATTTATTGTGTTGAATTTATATTACTTTATTTGTCTTATTTATAAAACAAGTAAAACAATGCCTAAAATAAACGCTTAAGCGCTTTATAGTTAATTACGTCAATTTCTACCTCTCTTTGCTTAACTATTCCCAGTTCATTGCATTGAATCCAATTTGCTTTACTTCTTTTACCTCAAAATGAGTAAAGTAATACTAAAATTCCGCATAACTAATCATTCAAGCTATTGTGAATTATGATTACTTTGCTTCTTTCTAAAATGTTAAAGTAAAGACATTTCAAAAGACCACATAATGAAGAAAGATGAGCTGGCATTCATACGGTTAGCATTTAATGAGGTGGAAAATATAAAAGTCCTAAGTAATTCCACCTAGGATCCATGCATTTGCATTTTTAGCGGAGAGAGGAGTTTTCGACCCCCAAACCCCAGCAACTCCAATGATCGATTGAGGAAGAGTTATCAAGAATTGTTTCCAGCCCATTTGCGGTTAAGGTTAGTATTTTGTTTTCCATCTTTCTTTTCTGGTTTTTCATTTCTTGTGCGCGTGGTTTTGGTTTTTAGTTTGCATCTTCTTCTGGTCTCTATTTATTAGGGTTTAAAATTCAAAATTTATGTTTGTTACCTCATTGGGATTAGAATTCAAGTTTAATTTTGAGTTTGTTGTTACCTTTGGGGAAAAAATCATTAAATTTTAAACCTAGCCTTGCCCTAGGTCATCTTCTTCATTATCATGGTAGTTTGCTTTTCCTTCTTTATTTTAGCATTGATTTATTTTTCGTTTACTTGCATTTTTAATATAATTCAAGTAGGGTGGAATCAACGTAAGACGTGTCAATGTTGATTTGTTTGTCCTTTTCTTGCCTTTTTATTTGGAAGAAAAGTTTATTAAATAAACCATTAAAGCTTCTCCCTTTTACGCATCATTTTCATCTATTCCTACTTATGTTAAATCAATTTGTATATGCATTACTTGCCTTTGTGATAGCAATAGAGTTATATGAAATCACCGCAAAAGCTTGTTTCCTACGTCAAATCGATTGTCTTTTGCTCTTACTTGAAAATAGTAAAGTACCTTGAAAAACTACGAGCCATGTTCTAAGTTTTGTGTTGATCTCAACATACTTTATTTTATTCATTGTGTCGATTTGAACATACTCTACTTAGTTTTTTTAAAAGAAGTAAAGTAACACAAGTTCACCACAAAATTCTATGTTTCCATTCATTGTGTCGATTCCAACATGTTTTGCTTCTTTTATTCATTGCGTCGATTTGAGATTACTTTACTTATTTTATTTTAAAAGAAGTAAAGTAATAGTAATTAACCGCTTATTTCTATTCATTGCATCAATTTTTGGGTTGCTTTACTTATTTTCTTTATAAAAGAAGTAAAGTAATGTTTGTTCACTACTTGCCTAGTCTTGCATCGATTTAGATTGTTGTCACTTCTACTTCTTGCTCATTGCCTCAAAATGATCACTTGTTACTTCTTCTTACTTATGGTGAAAGAGATTGATATTATGATTTGCATTAAAATTATTACCAATTACTTGCATGGTTTTGTGTCAAATTGATTTGTTGTTGCTTTCTTTGCATTGCGCTAATTTGAGTTGCTCATGCTTGTCAACTTGCTAGTCTTAAGAAGTTATACCCTGGAAGCCCATAATGAACTACTGGATCGAACTATTTTAATCTATCTCTAAACTTGAATTCCAAGATGTTTGTAACACGATTACATGAGTAAATTGAGTCTTAAATGCATGCATGCAATTAAGGAACGTGTGCATTAACTTGATGATTGTTATTTAAAGAGAAGAAGTGATTGCTAGTTCATAGTAGTGGTGGAAACACAAAGGAAAGAAATTTCTAAAACCAGAGAGGAGCCAATTGAAGTAAGTGATCATTCAGAGGAAGAGGGAGGAACTGCAGGAGGAGAAGAGGAAGCTATTGTGATTAGATAAGATCCAAATTTGGATATTGAGGAAGCTTCAAGTTCCAGAAAAGGAAAAATAAAGACTAGAGCTAAGAAAGACAAAATGAAGTATGATTATAAGGGATATCCTATGGAGACTTGCATTACATCCAAACTAGTTAGAATAGGTGATAGTGATATGGGTCATGTATCTAATTCTTAAGTTAGTAGAAAGGTCAAAAGCTAAAAAGAAAACACCTTTGATGGAAGCATTAACAAGAAGTGGATTAATTGAAGCAACTGCCTTTTGAAGCACTTGTCGATTCAGTAATTTGTGTTGGAATGTGCCAAACATTATGATTCCTAGACTAGAATAATCAAGAATGATGACGGTGATCTTGTGGGAAGACTGGATGTTCATTTCTTCAACTTTTTCTTGAAGATCCCAACTGTACCAAATGCATTGAGTATCAGTATGGAGAAATCCAATGATTATTGGGTAAAAAGAAGAAGGATGCCATAAAGATCATGAATTTGCATTACTTAAAGGTATAAAAACAAGCTTCTAGGTTCCCCAAAATAGTTGTGAGATCTGATTTGATTCAAGAAGCGAATGATATTACTCAACTTATTTGTAGGATTAATGGTGATAAGAATGCAAAATTATTTTATAGATGGATGTATTATTTTATGAGAGTAATAGAGAATGCTAAGCCTAATACTTTGATCAATTGGGCTGAAATCATCAGTGATAATATTGATTTTCAGTTGAGAAATGTTATTCAAACTTTGGATTTCAAGATGACTTCCTATCTTGTCTATGTTATAAAGAACACATGGAAACTTTCCCAGGTTAAGAACTGTTGGAACAAAAGATGAGAAACCCATTTATGAACATTATCCACAGTTAGCCTTGTCGGGATACTTTAATGAATATAAACAGTTAATGAATTCTTCTTGTATGAGGTCATTTACAGGCTTAATCTGACTTAAGAGCCAGAAGAGTGACTGATGAAGCATGGAATGCAGTCCAACCTTATGGGTGCATTTTTATTCAATTTTCTCACTTTACATATTTAAGAGTCTATGGTTTCTCAAATTTTATATTAAGGTTGCCTAGATACCCAAGTGATAGATGGATTTTTTTGGAATTATGTAGATAGTTAGCAATGTACTTCATGATTTGTAATAGGGTCTCCATAGGACAATTGTGCATTTTCCTATTGTGATTGGATAATATCATTGTAAAAACATTCATAAGGCAAGAGATGTTCAGAAGGAGATGTATCTTCATTATAATCATATTTCCTTTAATGAAAGGAGGAATTTTGATTATAGGAATATAGCCAAAAAGTCAGTATCACTGAATTATTCACACTTGCCAACATTAGAAGATTTTTGGGCTGATTGTAGAGATGAATTTGAAGTCAGAAGAAGGGATTATAGTCAATTGAATGTGAAACAGATTTCAAAGTTTGGTTTGGCTAAAATTCCAAAAGGACTTGTTGATGACGGGCAAGTAATTTCTAATGCTTATTATGATCAAGGAGGTGATAGTGCTCCTTTGCTTCTAGTCACTCATACTTCAAAATCAATCATGGAGAGAACATCAAAAGTGTTATTATACACTACTGAATGGTTAAATAGTCGAGGCTATTACCTGGAGGAATCAATGATAAAGAAAATCACTTAAATCAACATTGGAAAGGGAGAAGATGTCAACGAAAGTGGAAAAGGAAAAGAAGGTCCATGAGAAATTAGTGGCCTAGGCATGTAAATTTAAAGCCATTCCAAAGAAAGAACAAATAATCCTCTAATTTTAAGAGTTGTTTCTAGAAAGAACTTCTACAATCGGTAGCATCACCCTTCTAAAGAAGACATTGTAATACCAACACTTAAACTAACTTCTTTCATATTTCCCACAGCTGTCATAAAACTTTGTTGCCTAAACCACCTCCTTGTCCACCACCATACTCCTCCTCCTCCCCCTCCTCCATATCTTGAAGAATCCTCAACTATGTCACTGAAGGAGAATATTAATGTTGCTTCTTCACAAGAAATATCTCAAACATTAGGAAAATATAAGGAGCAGATGAAAGATGCAGAGATGGAGGAAGGAGAGATTATGATGGAAGTTGATAGTGTTGTGCATGATAAAATGGTAGAAATATCTTCAGTTCCAGATGCTACAACATGAGAAAAATTGAAGATATTGATATTGGAAATTAAGAAGAGATAGAGGAAGAATTTATAAAGAAAAATATGGTTGAATTAGGAGGGGTTTTGCAACAAGAATCCACTATTGAAGAACCTGAGAGGCAACTGGAAATTGTGGCATTTTCCTTACCAGGAGGAGGTAGTAAAGAAATAATTGTGCATCCTAAAGCTCAAACTCTTTTAGGTCAGGAGTTTACCAATTGGTTGACTAATCAGTCCTCTTCTACTTCTAAGGAAGTAATTGATTTGGAGGAAATGGATCTCCAATTGTTAAGAATAATTGAAAAGAAGAGGAAAAGGATGAAAATGCCAAAGGTTACATCAAGATTGGTCATTGATTCTTCAGGGAAGAAATTTGCTAAAGTATATACTCCACCAACTGGAAAAAGAAAGGAGAATTGACTAGAGAAGATTTGACAATCACAAAGGTGCCTTTGGGAGAAGTCACTACTTGAAGGTCGAAGCAAGACACACAAACATTGATAAACAACCTTTTCCAGAGGTTAGATGAAGAAAAAATGAAGGTTGTCCAAGCTGAAAGAGCAATCATCTAAACTCTATAATATTATTATGAAGGTTGCCAAGAACCCTCCACAACAAGTGCTTATGGAAGAACAAATACATCCACAAGTAATTACTATTATGGAAGAGACAAGTGATAGATCCAAGGCTATAGATGAATGGATAGCTGATATCACAAATATAACTACGAATTTTTACAAGGAAGTTTTGATAAAAGCTGCTTGAGTATAAGGAGAAGGTAAATAAATTGAAATATCTTAAGCAAGAAGCAGACAATGAAGGTGGAATTTTTGAATTACAACTGCAGGGTTTGGAAGAAATCAATGAATTATCTAATGATATTTTAATTAGAGAAAATATTGTACCTGAAGGGTCAATTAAGAAAGGAAGACAACAAAAGCATCTTTTATCATTCAGGAAGAATATTTTGAAGCACATTATGACCAAGATGGATATGATGGAGGAACAAGTTGAGCAAGTTCTGGAAGAACTTGATGATGTAATCTATGGTCTGACGAAGTATGATACTTCTAGCTATCCACAAAGTATTGATGAGTTTCTTCCATTATTTTAGTAGTTGATGGACAAGGCTATTATTTCATTTAACAGAAAATCCTTGGACCATTTAACAAATATTCAAGATGGTGTCAATCAATTGGGATCCTATCTTGGGAAAGTAAAAGGGGGCTACAAGGTTTTGGAAGAGGAACTGCTCATGTTTGAAACAAAATTAGAAGATGTAGTTGATGTGTATAACAATGTCATCAAGTACATGAGGGATCAATTTTCCATCTACAAAGAAAAGCATAAGGATGAAGCTGAAGTAGATAAAGGAAAAGCTCAAGATAAGAATAAAGGGAAGGAGAAAGTGGGAATAGAAATTGCCAATCCAAAATAATTCTTTTATTTCTTTTATCTTCTTCTTCTTCTTCTTCTTCTTCTTCTTCTTCTTCTTCTTATGTTTTTCTTCTTTTCTTATTAAGTGCACTCTTTGTAAGACTTAAGTAATGTGGTGTGCATTCACTGTTACTTTAAGTCATTTGATAAAGTCAAAAGCTTAGAAAGTTGTTACAAAGTAGTTTTTATGGTTTTAATGTTCGAACATTATGAGAATAGCTAGGTGGCACGAAAAGAATATTTTGAGGAGTAAATTTCTCAACTCTTAACTATTTGTTAGTTGGTCATTTATTAGAATGTAACAGATATCTTTTCCATAAGCTTTGCTTGTAATGACTATAAAAAGGAGAGAAGACCTACGGGTCAAGGATCTGGAAATTTTGGGCAAACAATTGTTATATGTTGTACTTGGTTATTTTAGACTTTGTGTTGAAATAACTAGAGGCATTCATTATAAGTAGTTGGTATTTTAATAAGAAGGAAGAAAGACTTTGGTTGAACTTTGTGTCTATCATAGTCTGACTATGTGATTTTGATTATTATGATAAACTTTGTGTTGTCTTAACTTTCATGAGTATACACTTATTTTTAAAATTGTTGTAAAGTAATCCGAGATAAGATAATGTTTGTTTATTTCATGTGTGAGTCACCGGCTCAAATCTACCTATTACAAAGCACATTCCTACATCCTTTCAAATTTATCCTATCTATTTATATTTTCCCCATCTCATATTCTAGTTACTAAGCACTTGCTTACTTGTTGCCAAGTTGTTTAGTTGTGGTTCACGAACTACGAAATTAAAGTAATACCCCTGAAAAGTTAGATAGATGTTACAATAAACAAATAAAACATACAGGAGCTTCATTGTTAAATGAAGGAATTTATCCCATGACTTCCTAGGTTTCATGTTTTAGACGAGCAAAAAATCTAGCCAACAAATTTGTAGGCACCATGGATTAACTCACCTCCTTTATCCCTTTATCACTAGACAATTCCAAACTCTTCATCACTTTGTATACAAACTTGATCAACCATCTTACACTAACATTGATCTACCCACCATTAATCACATAGAAGATAGCTCATATAACACCCGGTGCACACAAACATATGACTACCTATCCACAAGCAAACTACCCCCATATTTATCCCGAAATGATAAAATATATTTTCAAAATGTGTGTCACACTACGTCATCCTAAGAGGTATCCTTTAGGAAATAGGATTTGATGGCCTCCTCCTCCTATGTCTTAAAACTCGGAGGCTCGTCTAGTTATCTAAGAATTCCATGACAACATATGCAGTGGACACTTCAATGGTTTGGTTATCGCTAAACATATTTTGCATGTGGGCTACTATTGGCCTATGTTAAACCAAAATTGTTGTGACTATGTTAAGAAATATGTCAAATGTCAACAACATTCCAATCTCACACATATCCCTAGCCATGCTCTTCAACTAACACAAGACCCATGACATTTCTCATAATGGGGGCTTGACCTTATTAGCCTTATCAACCCTCACTCATCATAATGACACAATTCCATCATCACAATGACTGAATATTTTACTAAATGGGTGGAAGAAATCCCCCTTATCTCCACTAAAGTAGATAAAATTGTTGACTTCATCCATCATCACATTATCTATGTCACTTTGGTATACCACATAAAATCATCATAGATAATGGAAAATCCTTCAAAAATAAGAAATTTCAGAAACTTTGCGACACTTACAACATCAAGCTTAGCTTTTCCTCATTTTATTATGCATAAGAAAATGACCAAACTAAAGCTTCTAACAAAACACTCAACAAAATCCTCATGAAAACTATTGACCAAGCTAGTAGAAATTGGCATCTCCAAATCCCATTTTCATTATGGGTATATTAAACCAACTTTTGAACACCTACGGGCGCTACGCCCTTTACCTTAGTATATGGCACCAAAGTAATTCTTCCTCTCAAAGTTCAAATTCCATCCATACGCATTTCTCTAAAAGATCTCTTCCCAGATGAGGATTATCATCAAGAGCGTCCATCACAAATTGAAATTTTAGATGAAAGTCACCTAACCGCCTTGAACATATCAATGTCTATCAAGAACGAATCAAATGAGCCTATAACAAACATCTTAGACAACGTGACTTTAATATTAGTGATCTTGTTCTCAAAGAAAACCAACATGTCACTAACATGGAAAAGAGTAAATGTGGGAAGTTTGCTCCGAACTAGTTTGGACCATATATTATCACTCATAAATATGGGTTTGGGGCTTATCGTTTAGCCTCCCTTGATGGTAAACCTGAAAAGGATCCTCTTAACGCCATGCACTTGTAGTTTTTCTACTTTGTTAAATTATTAACTCATGAGACCTTAGTCAAAATATGATATCCATCCATCACCCACACATCCTATTGCCCTTGTAATGATTTGGAATCATGTGATCTCTTTCGTCAGCATACCATGTCATGAATTTGAATATGGGCACCACAACTCTCCTCATATCACATTCCACATGAACAAGTTCCCTAATCATGATTAGGGAACCCGCATTCATTACTCTCATCATCCCCCTATCTTATCCTCTTTAATAACATGACAAGGACATAAGTATAGCTTGCACACTTATTTTAATCCCTTCTAAGTGGTTACTTAGGCTTTCCCTTAACTCAAAAATCAAAATATCCATGGGATGGATCCAATTAAAATATAGACCGATCCCTCGAAGGACGACTATCAAAAAGAAAATTATGTCAAATAAATCCATAGACCACTCCCTCGAAGGATGGCTACCATAAAATAAAATAAGTCAATAAAATCATATACCACTCCCTCAAGGATGGCTACTCAATCAAAATAAACAATGAGGACTTCTTGTATTGATCAATCCTCATATTAAAAAAGGGATTCTGCATTGATCATTCCTCATATCAAACATTCTTCCCACATCGATCAACCATCATATCAAAAATAAAAACAACCATCCCAGGAAAGTTTCCCACATTGATTTGTTTTTCTATAAAATGCAAGCTTCCCACATCTATAAATGTGCGAATATAATAAAGTTGGGGAAAAACCGGGAACTATTAAGAAGAACCCGTTTCCCCATGCTTGTTACACACAAATCTTTCTCATGTCAGAAAAGGATAGGTACAACTATCCCACATCCATCAATGATCCTAATATGAATAACTATTATGAGTCATGTGTTAACATTATTTACAAAGTTGCATGTGCAATGTATCATACATTTAAACAAGTTTACCATCATACACTATATATATCTAGAATAGTAAGGAAGCAAACATCTCACATTCTATTCTTATCCATCGTATAGTGCATTAATCAAACAACAAGATCATCATTTATCACAAACATATCCAAAATCATCAAAATCACATCATACATCTCTAATCTAAAAATATACATTTCACATACATCCATAACTCATCATATCAAAATCATAACTAAAATCATTAAATAAATCATCATCAACTACATTTATATCCATCACATTGCAATCATTACAAAACTCAAAACATAACTCAAATATCAAAATCATATATATATATATATATATATATATATATATATATATATATATATATATGTATATGTATATGTATATGTATATGTATATGTATATGTATATGTATATGTATATGTATATATCAATAATGTATATACATCATCAAGGGCTTCAAAGAGCCTCATGTATAAAATATATATTTACATCATCAACAAGGGCTTCAAACGAGCCTCATACATCAAAATTTATCTACAAAACTACCCAGTGAATTGAATGTCCGTTAATCAAACACTCCCTCGGGTGTTGCTCCCTTAATCATCATCTGGGCCTCTAGCTGGTCCCTCGTCTCGAACTTCTAGGTGCATGTTCCATGCTCATGACACTACCCGAAGGAGCTCATTATTTTCAAGCCAAAAACAAATTCTAATCAGGGCTCATCTGGAAGCCTCCACATCACTATATCCTCATAATATTGAATCTCATCACATAAATCATGGTAGTTCACCGCACTCACATCACCAGGTGGCCACATCGAACATTAGTTTGATATCGGGCTCTATGTCACTCAAATTTCCGAGATTGACATGTTTGTCACTACAAAGGCCTTCCATAAGGCCTCTCTATCCTACCTATATCTATCTTTTCCTTCTCTCGGCTTATGTGAGCTCTATCTGAATGGTAGCGAGCTAATGGCTCAACCCATCTCTGTCCCCAGTCACAGTATCTGACTCACCGACCAATGTGGCTTGCTCAACTAATCACTCATCCTTCTCAGTCTCTAAAATTGCTATGGTGGCCTCCAATAAATACACTCTATCATCTTCAACTCCCCCTCTGCACCTAGCCATACTAAGAAACTGTATAAGGTCTCCAAGAAACATATCCTCCTTACAAACCGGCTCGGAGATATCTATAATATTCCTCACCTCGACAGTCCTTTGGCAAAGCATGATTAGATCACCACCTCATAAACCCCTACTTTGGATTATCCAAGTCAACCCATCTTTCTCATGGCACTCCCCTCGGTTGAGCCACCGAATGTGCTTAGAGGCCCAACACTCCAATAAAATGATACATGCACTCCAAATTTGCATCTATTACTCCAAGAACAAAACTCCTGTAAACTTGTGCCAATAAATAGGGGCCCAAGAAAAATTTATCATGTATATCATCATATTAGCTTATACTCCGTTAACATCCATGAAAATCAATATCTATTTGAATGTGGTACGATGTAAAAATTAATACCCATTATCATCATCGTGACAAGGACCTAACCATCCTCATCCTTACTATACAAAGCTCCATATAAAAATCTCTAGAAGTCTATACCACATCGGATCCATCATCCCCATACAACCTCTACATTGCAGCACCCCTACCTATCTCATCAATCACATAAACTTGCTCACCCCTATCTTGGTAAGTGTAATATCCTATATATATCCTCTAATGCCATCATTATATCTCCCGTAGGCAACCCAAACGTGCCTATGACATGGTCCCATTGCTCAAACATTGCTAACAACCCCATGTCTCTATGGATGTGGCTATTATGACATATTACCTCAATCGAACCTCTTCCAAGTGAGTCCAATCAACATATTATAACTGCACTTGAACATCATCTAGTATCTTCGGGATCCTCGCATGTGTGATAAATCTCTCTCTATCCTACAACCATAATGAATCAAAATTAATCATTAAATTTTATCAAAACATTGGAATTGCGGTGACTCTACTCGAATCATTGATGACCCTATCAAAATTGCTTACGACCTATTAATCACCAAAGGTGATTTCATAGGAAATTGCTAGTGGTTTCGAAGTGATTCCAAATTTCTAGAAAAAAAAAAAAAAATATTCTAAAATCTAAAAACACACCACCCACCTTGACACACGTGGGTCTTCGTCATTTCTGCACACCTCCACCTGCCTCCATCTCACTTAGAATAGTAAAAACTTGAAATTAAGGTTTTTGGTCTCTTAGGTTCTCAAATCGCAATAGTACCAAATGAACCTCCAAACTACCTTTTGTATCAATTTTTCCCACCCACTAGATTGTGTCGGCGATTGGGGTAATCACCGACAATTTTTTTCAAATGACCGGGGACCTAGGGTAATCACCAGCGATTACCTCATATTTGTCCAAAATGTCATTTTTAGCCTCCAAACATTATCAAAATCATCATTTTTTCATCACTCCTTACCAAAATTGCATGTTTTAGAGTATGCTTCATTTTTGGGCCCCAAGACCCTCTCTCAAATCAATCAATCTATACAAATCCTACCTTTATCAAATCCATTTCAAATTTTGTAGCTATCAAGAAATTTTTTTCCCCTTACCACCATTAATTCATACATCTATAGGTTGAGAACCCATTGGTTCCCATATCACTTAACTTCATATCCGTAAGCCCACCTTTGTGGCAACATCCTTTATATCAAGCTTGTGTCTCCCGATACACTTGTGGATACTATACACTTTCTGTAACCTTTTACTCAGTAGCTGCTTCCTATGAGTCATTCATCTATAGGTCGAGAACCCATTGGTTCCCTATCACTTGACTCTTTGGTTGCACAAGCCCACCTTTGTGGAAATTTGTTTTCATGCCCAGTCTTGGGGCATCTTAAATTAAAACAAAACAACACACAATCCTATCTCATCCAACAACCTATTCAAATTGATGATCATTGCAATTTGTTACAATAACCCCTAGTTTGAGGGGGACCACCTATCCAACACAAATCTGATCATTCCACTTGTTTTTGTCCAACAAGTATGTCCATCACAAACTACTTGACAAAAAGGGGCAAATGCAGAGCACCTCTGCTCTCCATACCCTACATTGTTTATCCATAGTCCTCATATTTTCACACTTAAAAACATTAAAACCTATCTTATTACCCCTAAACCATGTCCTCACCCCCATAAAATCACATTCTACCTCCTCGTAAATCTCATTTACTTATCCTAAACCTCTTTAACCACTTATAACCCATCCTAGCCTATTTTAACCCTAACCATCTAACCTCCCTAACATCTTCCTAAACCGATCACACAAGCATCCAAACCTAATTTACCAATTTGGAAGTGGTTGAAACCACTTCCAAGAAGGTTTCCCCACTTTTCTTGGATTGCCAATGATTTTAACCGATCATCGGCAGTGCAGTATAAGCAACATCAAACCTCATAGAACAGATCCTTAGACATTTTGCGGTGAAGCTCGAGTCATTGGAGATCCAAATGCCACCATTGAGGATATCTTGACATCACCTACACCCCTATCACAACCTTGAAGATCCATAATCTCTGTAAGAATCCTACGACATCATTTTCAAGCATTTATCAACAAAGGTAAGTCATTATATCTCATTTTCATACTCAACTTGTCAATACACCACAATGGAACTCATATCAATCCTTAAATCATTCATTTTATATACAATATGCATTTTATCAAAGAATCAGTCTTTTTCACAAGAATCTCTAGTGATTCATCTCGAATCGTTGATGACCGTACATAATCGCTTAGTGATCCCTATCATTTTATCATTTTAATCACATTTATCATATTTGCAATCAAATATCATTATGTTTTAATCTAATCTACTTGTTTTCAAGTGGTTTCTCTATGTATATTAATATACCAGTCGGACACATCCTATCACAAGTATATACAACCTTCCTATCATCCAACAACCCTTCATCTAGGAATAATTTGACATCACACACAAACTCAACCTTTGTGTCATCACCTTGACACCAAACATTGAAGACATCGAAGATCAACTTAAAGTCATACAAGAAGAATGAGACGTTCTTTGAACATACATGATTAGATTACTTTGAGGAGTTCTAGCTTATCGTAGCCCTTGTGTGGGCTACATATCACACAAAGTAGGATCTCTTTATCCCTATGGAGTTCTAATTTCCCTTCATTGTCAATTTTTTATATCATTATCACTTGATTATAAAACGAGGTGACACCCTTTGAGGAAGCCCTTTGGTTCCTAGGATCGATTTTTCCAAGAAAATCATCATCTCCTTATCTAATATCCATCTTGTTCAACTATATTTGCATATAGGTTCTCTCATTTATTGGAAAAAGGAGCCACATGTCCGTATTGCAATAATTCATCCCGATATTTCATTTTCGACGTAGGCATCATTAAACCATGCTCTCTTCTCGAGTTTTGGTGTTTATCATATAATTGACTAACCAAAATTCACCATACATATCATGTACGATCTTAAAAATGTAAGCTCTTCATTCTAGAATCTTCTGTGCATGATCCAAAGTTCCAAATTTTCCTATTCCACTATCTAATACACTCATAATCATTCCAAAATCTTCCTAAAGACCTAACTCCCCCTCTTTTATTTTGAGCAATTTACTTATCATTTATCATTTATTTAGTCTATTTTAAGTTGGAATGCATTATTCTAGTCATTCATAATTCATGTTGGAAGTTAATTAGGAAAACTAATTAAGGTGTAAACATTTGGTGAACCTGAATCTTGAATCGAATCTATTTCCCAAACCTAAATTTCCCGGGGTTTCCTCTTCTAAGTCCCAACATATTCTTAGTCATCATGCCTCCTCCTTGATCTCAAATGATCATCATTTCAAACTTAGAGGTTCACTTCCTCATTTAGGTATGAAGAGAGTTTGATTTGATAAGAAAATACAAGAGAAAAAATAATTCATGATTCTTGAATATTAAATAGAAGTAGAGAAACAACATACACAAAATAACATAGTACACAAGATATATCCTGGGAAACCCTTTCGAAAAAAACCCAACACAATAAGTTATCTCATTATTATATTAACTCAATTATTTTACCATACAATAATGTACTTCTCAGTTATGCTTTGTCCTACTACATTTTAACTATATGTCAAAGCATATTAGTAGGTAATCTGTCACAATGCTTGCTTGAAAAATGGGTACCAAAACCATGGGCCAATAATACAACCCATAATGGCTCCCCATAAACATGAGTGATCTAACCACCCATAATTAACATAGGCTAAAAATACTAGAAGAGTGTAACTCATGGAAAATATACAACACATTTCCAACATTCTCCCACTTGTTGAATACTTTCCATAGGGGGTTCAAGGCCATATAATCAATAGCTCATAAAATTCAATCTCATTGATTTTCTACACCAAGAAAATTTCTCAATGCTTATAGCCTTTTTCAAATAATCAACAACATTATCTTTTGTGTCCACCTTCTCTAATAGTATCTTCTCCTCCTCCACCATTTCTCTTACAAAATGGTATTAAACATCAATGTGTTTCATTCTAAAATGATAATCAAGATCTTTTGCTAGAAATATTATGCTTTAACTATCAAAATCTATCCTTACAAAATTTTGAGTGAACCCAACAATGGAAATAAGTCTTTGAATCCAAACCACTTCCTTACTTGCATGAGTAGTTGTTATGTACTCTTCCTTTGTGGTAGACATTGTAACACTTAGTTGAAATTTACTCCTCCAACTTACACTCCACCAAACAAGTTGAAAACATAGCTGTGGTATTTTTGTGCGTATCTAGATCTCCACCCAAGTCTAAATCCACAAAAACATGTAGATTGAGTGTTTTACTTTCACCATGATTACCCTGATAGCATATTGCATAATTAGATGTTTCACACAAATTCCTGAAGATCCTCTTCTCCGTAATCCAATATTACGTTCCAAGATTTGACATGAATTTGCTAACTACATCTACTGCATGAGAAATATCAAGTATGGTATAGAACATTGCATACATCAAACTATCAACCGCACTACCATACACCACCTAATACGTGTCCTCAATTTTTTCTTCTATTTTAGGTCATTGTCCATCACATAATTTTTGACCCACAAGACAGGGAATACTGATAGGTTTACTTTCTTGTATTTTAAACCTTTACTATACCATCTCAACATAATTCCTGTAATTTATCCACGCTTTCTTGTTTATGTGATCTCTTTTAGTTTCCATTCCAAAATAAATTTTGCAACACCTAAATATTTCATATCAAATTGAGATGAGAGCTTAGACCTAACTTGACTAATCATTTTTTTATTATTACCAATTAACAACATGCCATCTACATACAATACAATGATAAGAAAATTTCACCTTCTTATTTATGATAAGCATAGATATCAACTTTTCTACTTCCAAGTCCAAGTATCAACACATACCTATCAAATTTATAGTTCCACATTTTTAGTGATTGTTTCAAGTCATAGAGATAAATTTTCAACTTGCACACCAAATATTTCTTTCTTTTAACCTTAATGCATTCTGGATGCTTCATGTAGATTTATTCCTCAAGCTCACCATGTAAAAAGGTGTCTTTGTTGGCGTGTGTGACTTGCCTCGTCATCACTCGAGGGCTCATCCACATCACTTAGTGAGTCATGTCTCGCTTAGCGAGATCATAGGTCTTAGGAGCTATACGACACGAGAGCATTCTATCATAGAATCTGTCATTTTCATATGCGTCGATTACATCATTGGAGTTACATTCCCGTAACTCCTTTTTCCCTCTTGAAGTGAATGATTGTATAGGAATGGGAGTTACACATCACTCCCATCTCATACCCTATTTTTGATCTATGAGAATTTTATACTGTTTTTGCCTTATGCATGATTTCCCATTGTTGTTCGATTCTTACGTCATTGGAGTTACATTCCCGTAACTCCTATTTCCCTCTTGAAGGGAATGATTGTATAGGAATGGGAGTTACAAATCACTCTCATATGTACCCTATTTTTGATCTATGAGAATGTTATACCTGTTTTTGCCTTATGCATGATTTCCCATTGTTTTCATATGCGTCGATTACATCATTCGAGTTACATTCCCGTAACTCCTATTTCCCTCTTGAAGGGAATGATTGTCCAGGCATGGGAGTTACACAACACTCCCATATGTACCCTATTTTTGATCTATGAGAATGTTAGACCTATTTTTGCCTTATGCATGATTTTCCATTGTTGTTGATTACTTGGAGTATTCACGTCATTGTTAGAGTGCATCCTCTTTGATGTGCATGGAGCTATGTATTGATCCTCATAGAAAAATCTCACATGGTATCATATCTCTTATTCGGTAAATGTGCACTCGATATTTTTGATTGCTAATTACTTTCGGTTTCAATTTTATCGCTTCTCGTACAAGTTTTCGTTTGCTTATTTGAAATCTTGCTAATTGGTATTAACAACTTGTTGTTTTGAGTTTGAGTGTTTTTTCAAGGTTTGTGCATGTGCAGGTTTAGGACTTTCACCACCAGTTTAGCTATCTCGCAACTAATTTTGGAGGAAAGCACATTCTAGAGGTTGGTTCTTCATTTCTAGTCTAATCAATAATTTTTAAATGAAATTGATTTTTTTAAAAAGTGTTTTGGGCATGTTCATACCTCCTCCCCTCTTGGTTTACATTTTTAGTTAACCCTATTGCTCCTTCACCCTTTCTCACCCCGCGAGCTCTACGGTGAGCTCCTCCTATCTCAACTCATCAAGTTGAGTCACCCACTTCGTGTTGGCGAGTGTGCTCCCGATTATGTCGATTTGCTTGGTTTGTTTGTTGCATGTGGGTTAGATGTTTGGGGTTTGCATTCCATGTTCAATGAGCTATTTGCATCAAGTTGGTTGGCTTTTTGCGTTACATGTGAGTCCTTTTGAATTTTTGCATTGCTTTAGGTTGATCATGTCTTATGGTTTGCACATTGATTTGTTTTATTCCTTTTATTTGATTTGGGTTCTTTCTTTAGCTTTACATGTGTTTGAGTCATGTTTGCATTTGCATATTTTTGTTGTTTTGTGTATTTTTTACATTGTTTCGACTGTGAAACCCCTACCTATGACCTTGTACCACCTTCCTACGAACCACCTCAACCATCCATCAAGCCCGTACACCCTATTACATCGACTTATCCTTTCCAACCCTCCCGCATGTGCATTATTTCTACCCCATGTTGTGTGCATTTCACCCGTCGACCTCAACCTTATCCCGATCTTTGCACTAGATCGTGCCTTCTTGTCTCCACGTGATTCTCCTCACACTCACCCCGTCGTACCACTCCACGTGTTTTTGGCCTCACCCACCCTTGACCTCGCCCTTGATTGTTTAAAAATTAAATCTCCCGCTTTTATTCTATTTAAATCTCGTTTAATAAAGTAGTCGGTTTTAAATTATAAGTGGGATTTTCTAAGGTGGTCGGGTTATATTTCAAAAAAGGGGGTCAAAGTTTGGGTTTAAATATAAGGTGGGTGTTTTTATTAAAAAGTGGGTCGGTGCTTATTTTAATATAAGGTCGATCTTTAATTTAAAAGTGGTGGTGTTTTAATTTAAAGGTGGTTTATTATAATAATTAGGTTTGGATCTTTAGTATTAAGATCTACTTCAATTTCAAGGTAGATTAATTTAATTAATTTCAAATCAAGAGTTTTATTAATTAATTAGGCATCTAATTTATTAAAATAAGTTCTTTAATTTTAAATTAGTAGTATTATTATCATTTAGTCAATCATTTTTAAACGCTTTTCAACCCATTTATTGTGCTCTAACGTGTGATGAGAAAGGTGAAGAGAGAGATGTAACATTGGAAAAAGCGAAGCATATGATCAATAGAAGTGCATCGAGAGTGAGACATAATGGGAGGATTATCATGGGTGCCAATAGAAAATTGATCTTGTAAATCAGTAGCACTAGGGTGCATCCCAAGAGGAGAAGGATGTGTAATGTAGGTAATTTCATGAACATCATGTATGAGAGGAATATCACAAGGAGTAGTAACATGAGGTGTGGAATCTATTATAGTAGTATCCATGGAAGAAGGTATAACAAGGGCATGGGTAGAAAGAACTGTATGCATAGTATGTAACCAAGGATGGCCTAGAAGGATAGTATAAGGGACATCATGAGGCATAATGTGACATAGAACATTAAGAGTGCAAGATCCCATAGTAAGGGGAAGAGAGATTGTACCCAACACTTGCTTAGGGGTGTTATCAAAGCCACAAATATATATATGGTAGATGGGGTTAGATTAGTAGCAAAAAGGCCTATTCGATGGAAAAATAAAAATAACCTTAAAGGAACTTGAAAATAGATTCGTTAAGCTCGAGATATGAAACAAAATATGATTTGAAAATTCGAGCCCTAGAAAATGACCCAAAGGGTAATACCAACAATGAAAACCTAGGAATTGTTTTACTTGGATTTGATTTATGACAGTTATAGATGAAAATCGGGTTTGTATCTCAAGATAGGATGAAGATAAAAACCTTAACGCATCCAAGGTTTGAGTTTGGAGAAAATGGATTCGTTAAAGAGCATGCAAGGATCAGTTTCACCAAATGATTTAATAAAATTAAATCTAAGATAAGGACATTACTTATTAAATAGATATAATAGTATTCAAGCAAGATCATACAAAGGAAATGTAATTAAGAGTGATAGATAGGGTATGGAGAATGACTTACCTTGACACAAAGTAGGTCTAGACTAATTTTGGGATGATGAATGACTTGGAAAAGCGTATTTTGTATTGTGTAAGCTTTGATTCTCAAACCGGAATATGACGATCTCAAGGGTAGGAGCATATGGGCACTAGCGTCTATTATGGGCACTTTGGTGTTTGTGAAATAGTAAAGAATTTGGTTCTTTATGTGTCGCTTAGCTTCACTCCTTGCTCGTTGTGTGTCACATCGATTGTTGTGTTGCACATGTAATCTATAAAATAAACCTTAGATACATGCACAATACTCAAGCACACATTAGATGAATAAAGTAATGCATATGTTTGAGTCAAAATAACCTTGACAATTACCCCAATGTGATTATTATCAAGAGTTGCACTACATTTCAAAATGTATGTAGTTCTTGTGTGTGTGATTTAAATAGTGTCCCTTAAGCTAGGATGCCCTAGTTTCAATCACACGGAGAGATACACCTGCTCAACTACTTTCTCCCAAATGCAAATGTGTGGTATGGAATTGAATAATCCCTCATATGGTATTCTTTTATAATGAATGCACTTAAAAGTTGCTACCTACAAAATATATCGGTCATCCAATGGTCCTAAATGGATTTTCGGACTATTGTTGCATGCACATCGATGGTGGCATCGATACCAAAGTTTTTAACTCCCATCATATTCCTTCTCGGCATTTTTTTGGGAGCGTGGAGATTATTGTATGCATTGTTAAATTAATCTAAGTTAATTAAAAGAACCTAACACCAACTAGATTCATAACTTCGTAAATTTAAGAAAAACATCATGATAAAGCATAAAGGAAAGCTTAACTAAATGCATAAAACATTAAATGTAAATCTCCTTTGATTGTTGGATGTACTTTTAGATTGTAGATACTTCCTTTACAAGTGAACGCAACTATACACGATCAAATGATTTCTCCAACGAAGTGGAAAATATCTCATAAATATGGCTTGATTACCATTTTTTGGTTCTTCTCTTACTACTCTTAGCCAAGTAGAAAAGGGGAGAATTTACTTGATTTAATAAGCCTTCCAACATGAAATGCTCTTCTCAAGTGTAATGTCTTGCAAGGACACAATGTAAGTTTAGACAAAGTGTACTAGGTTTCTTATATAGCTTTCCATTTTGGGAGAAGCTTACAACCTAGTGAATGTGGGATAAAGGGAATGTAGAATTAGAAAGGGATAAGTGTGATTATAAGATATTAATTAAATATTAGCAATTCGTGTGAGTTGGGGGTTATTTAATTAATCAGCTAGGATTAATTAATAGACCAAGTTAAGCTTATAGAAGTCGTTTGGAGATGATTTAGGTGAAGATTAGTATACTTTGAAGGGTTTGAGAGGGGGACTTAACCAATAAGAAGGCTTATTGATTAAATACGACATTGAATGATTTAATTAAGTAATAATGCTTAATTGATTAATTAAAAGAGGATTATAAGTAACATAGTGATGTTAATTGGCATCTAGGATGGGGGACGAAGCTAGTTAATTAATCAAGTGTCGTTAATTGAATGAGACAAAGGGGAATGCTAGCTAATTAGTGAAAAAGCACTAATTATAGTGAAATGTTAGTAAATAAAACAATCAATGCAATTTTAGTATTAAAATTGTGTGGTTAGAATTAGGTGTCTACATTTTCCCCTCTTTGATGTGGTGCAGCGTGGGCAATGCCATTTCAAATATAGTAGAAAATTATATTTTGTATGGGTAGAATAAAAATTAGTATGATGAATGATGCCCCCTCAAGTGTCGATGGGGTGATAGAAGAGGTTGATTGATGCTCAAAAAGAAGAGTAGAAAAACCATGATGATAGAAAAGGTCATCGCGATGACTGGGATTCAAACTTGGATTTGTTGGCCAATGTTCGATTTGATAGATTTGGGCATCCTCATACAACGTAGATGAGAGAAGGGCAGGAGGGGAAGAAACAATTCTTTGATAGAATAGAGGAAATGGAAAAGGTTGATGAGAGGGAATAGTTAGGTAGAATGGGGTATGAATTAGAATGGAAAGAAAGATAGAGGATGAATATAAAGATTATGACATAGCGTATGTACCATCTTGGCTCGGAAGTACCTTTTATTTGATATAAGCATACAATAAAAGGGTAAAATGACATGAAAATTCATAATATGGATTTTTTTGCAATGTTAAAGGACTGCTCAAAGCAATATACATAAGCAATGCAATATGAGAAAATAAATAAACAAACATACCAACAAATAAACAAGCACAAATAAACACACTCAAACAAGCAATGTTTAAGAAAATGGTACCAATGTTTTTGTTATCCAGCTGCAGTTCCCAAATGTTTGAGTTATACAACAAGGGTTAAAATGATGCCTCGAGAAAGGATACATGCAAGGGAGTAGATGGAAGACATAGCATGAGTCCCATAAAAATCAACGTACATTATGAAACCGCTTTGAGCAATTATTGTCGCCTCAAAACCCCCTCATTTTCTAAGTCAAATTCAAATATTTTGAGCTCCCACCCTCCATAAGTGTTCAAGTAAAGTTGGAAGTCTGAAAAGATAGAGAAATTCATGCTTTGAAGTTGTTTAAACTCTCCAGTCTGCACGTTTTGATAAATTTTCCATTTTCTGTCTAAACGCATGAAAATTTTATTTTTTCCTCATTTGAATGAAATTGTCGATCTTTTTATGGCCACGGATCTTTGAACCTTGTATTGTTTTCAATTCCTTGGTTCACGAAAGAAATTTGAAAATCAGGCGCAAAATGGTGGAGTTTTCTTCTTCTCTGCATTTTTACACAGTTGTGAATGATGGGTGTTCTCTTCCTCACAAATTTTGGCTCCATTATCCATGGGTACGTGGACATATCTAATTGGAAGCGGGTCGGTGAAGAACTTTGAGGTTTTGAGCCTCTTTGTAAAAAAAGGCTAGAAGCTAGAAGTCATAAAGTGACCAAGCCCCTTGCCAAAAATAAAGGAAAAATTCAAATCTTGAGCCTGCCATTGGAAATTCAAAGTGGGGAAGCAAGTCAGTGGAGCAATTTGTGTTTTTGATCCTTTTTGTAAAAAGGGCTAAAAGTCATAAAGTGACCCGTAACCCCGATCATGCCAAGAGGGAAAAATTCAAATGTTGAGCCCGCATCAAAAGAGTCAAAGTGGGGAGGTGGATCGTCGGGGAGATTTGAGAATTTGAGCCTTATTTTCATTAAAGGGGCTTAAAGTTAAAAAGTGACCCATAACCCCGCCAAACACAAAGGAAAAATTCAAATCTTGAGCCCGCCGTTGGAAAGTCAAAGCAGGGAAGTGGGTCAGCAGAGCAATTTGTGTTTTTGAGCTCGCCTTGAAAAAAGGTAAAATTATAAAAGTGACTGCGACTCTGTCTCCACTCAAATGAAGCCACGTGTCAAGACCATATCAAAAGCGGGTGAACAGGACTAAAAATGTAAAAATGTCGAATCTCTATAAAGTCATAAAATACAAAAGGCATCCTCCACGCCCACTCCAGTAAATTTCTCCCATGTGGATGACTCTGGTTTAAAGTTTCAAAGGAAAGATGAATGGTTCAAATTCAAAGTTACAAAACAAGTGTAATGGTTGTATTATGAAATGTCTAGTTTTTTCCGCCATTGGCGTTTCTTTACAAATCAAGAATCTGAACAGACGCGAATGACTGAAAAAATTGTAAACCATTTCTTGCTAATAAAGAAGAAGTTGTAATTGTTTCTTGCAAGATATTTAATGGATTCTTCATGCCATTGTACAGTTGGAAACTGATCTTGTAAACTCACAAATGCATTGTACTTGGAGAAAGCAAAGGAGATAGCCATTTTCTTCTACTTCCCTCTGTAGATGCCTAAAATATGCTTACACTTAGCATTTCATCCAATTCAACCAATTAACGACACTTCGTTAAATCCCCATAATTCGCTCCATTCTCGAATGCCCATTCACGACACTCTTTCGGTCGTATTCCTCCTATAATCAGCTTATTTGGCTAATATCTCTCTTATTAGCTAAACATTCCTTATTTTGACCATTCATAACCTCCCTAATTCTCTCTAGACCACTTCTATTGGCTTCATAGGCTATCTATTAGTCACAATTGGTTATCTAGACCCCTCCCAACTCTCAATGAGTCTCTAATCACTTGCTAATCAAGTTTAACTAGCCTAATCCTAGCTTAACTAAGCCTAAAGCATGTTTATCCTAATCTAATCTAAAAGTGCTTTTTGAGCTTTAGTCCCACATGCACCCAAATTCCAAATTCTCCCAAGTGGAAAACTATAAATACAAGGCTAAGCCTACCCATTCAAACTACAACTTCACTCACAAGTCCTTCTCTCTCACATTTGGAGATATTGGCATTAGACCTCATTTGCATTAGTCAAGCTAATAGGCATTTGATCTTGGCTATCCTCCATTGTTGAGAGCTCCTTCATCTTGCATCCATCCATTCCAAATATAGTTAGTAGGGGAAGATCTAAAGTTTGGCCATGTAGCCAACTTGGAGAGATCTCTTCACTATTTTTGGGAGTAAACAACACACAATTTGATTGCTTAGAATCTAACTAGGTTCACTTTCATTAAGCTTTCATGGAGTAGAGAGTAGTATATATGCTAGGGTTTGAATGTTAGTTTCAAATTTATATATGCATAGATAGTTTCTTGTTTAGCTCTAATCTCATGGTGCATGGATGAGTTAGCAAAGCTTTGAGGTTCTTTAGCCTCATTCCATAGATTTTGTAACTTTCCATTGCACACACCCTCCATTCTCAAATTTCTTCCATTCCCACATTATGTACAACTTCTATTTAAGCATCAATACAAGAAGAAGGATTTTGTAGCCTTTTTGATGAGGAGATTTTAGAAACTTTGAGTTCACAATCTTATCTCGTCTTGTTGCCATTTGTAGGGTTGTTTCTTCTCATAAATGCATGTGTTAAAGTTTCTAACTAATGTGTGCAAGAATATGATTTTCTACCTACAACATTAGTTCTCCTACCTCTTTTCTCACTCCCTTTCCCACCTTCATAGCAAATTCCCCCTTGTAGATAACTGCAAGCATTTTCCACAGGGTCAGTGGAGTGCCCCTGTTGGATCCCCGGCCGAAAGGCCACCACAAAAATCCACGCTTTCTTGCGCATGCATACACGGTAGCTGCACCGGATTAAGTAGAGGACTTAGATTCCTAGAGCGTTGGCAAGGAATTCACAAATTTGTCCACCGACAAATTCCCTCACCAACAAGATAATGATATATGCCAAGAAGACAAACATAGCAAGTAAACTAGCTTCGTCGATGAAGGAAGATCACAAGATGATATGCATGTCGCGTGCTAGAATGAGAAAGCACTGAAGTAGGATGTTTTGTAGTATAGTTTCCAATGTTTAGTGTTTTTGAAATTTTCACATGTTTTTGGATTTTCGAGATGATTAAAATGTTTAAGGAGTTTTGATGTTTTACCAATGTTTTTGGGAGTTTTTGGATTTTTAGATATTTTGAATTTTTGGATTTTGGAAGATTTCACCAATGTTTTTGGAATTTTGAAGGTTTTACCAATGTTTTTGAATTTTTAAAGGTTTTACCAATGTTTTTGGATTTTTGAAGGTTTTAACAATGTTTTTATATTTTCTAGGGTTTTTCAAAACTATGTACAGGAAGATCCAAATGCCAAACTACCCCAGGTGAGAGGTGAGAATATACAACGGTGAATCCTACACATATATACAAGAATAAGATGAGTTGAATCAAGGCCAAAAGGGATAGGTTCAACAAGATGATGAAGTTGTTGGCTCCCAATATTACACCCTGTGGGATTGAGCAGCAATTATGAGTAAGAACAACCTAGAGAATGATGGATGTGTGGGTAGTGTCATTTTAGAACCATGGATTTATTCAATCATTCAACTATGAACCAATCCTTGAAGATGATCAGAAACTACCTAAATGAGGGGATGGCTTAACTTTGTTGCTTCTAGCTCTACTTGAATAAGGGTGAGAGGACCCAAGGGTGACCTAAATGAGGGAATGATTATTGCAATTTAATTTCCTTCAAGGTGGGAGTGGATCAATTTGAGTCAACTCGCAACTCCATGGATACAATACCCACTCACAAGAGTTATCACTTAGGTATTGTACACACCTAATTCATCAAACGCAAGTCACTAAAGATAGACAGAAAATGGTTCCTAGACATCATCTCTCCATAAAAGGTTAACAAGGGGTCGTGATGATGCTTAAAACACTAATCTTCATAAATCGAGTGAATGCATTCATTATGAACAACGATAATGTGATTTTTTAGACAACCACATGTGTAATATGCAAGTCCGATGTGCTTGTAGAAATGGGATGGTGAAGTACTTTAGGTAAGATGGAAGGATGGAGGATGGTTGATTTTGTGACAACAACATGCTAGTATTGCCATGACTATCCAATATTTACCATAATGTGAAGTAAAAAAAATCAATTTAACATAATCCTTAAAGGAACATTTACATTCGTTGATACCCAATTCCCAAACAAGTGTTACTCAAAATCCTCAAGATTCCTAACACAAATACTTGATTCAAAACCTCAATGAAATGTTTACTATCATTGCTTCATACACCCGTAATACCCTTATGGGATTAAAAACCTCTCCAAAGTAATGTTTCCACAAGGATTTTACAACTAGACCAAAATATTGTAAAGCATACCCTACTACACAATATTCATGCAGTAACCAAAGAAATGCAACAACTAGAAGTCATTTTTGTGTACTCCACAAATGAAACAAACACAAGATTGCAACAAAGATTATATTTCCTTGATCATATGTTCACATATATAACAAAAAGCATGATCACCCCAAAACAAATAGTTCCATGCACATGAGTTTCAATAAGGAGACATAAACAAATGCCATCAAAACCTACTAATGGTTGTATAATGTAGCCACCTTAGCATATTCTTAGAAAAATGGAAGATTACAAAATGCTCAAGAGACAAAATCTAGAGCTTGAGCAAAAACTTATCAATAAAATTTGCCAAGCATCAACCTCTAGAATGAGGACAAACCCCCAATCTTATATAACCTATTTTATGAGGAATATACCACAATACCCCCAAAACTACTTAGAATAGTAAGAAAATGTGCACCAAAGAACCGAGGATTTTCCAAAAATGAAGGGAGATCTCCTCCAACTAAAAATATTCTTATTTTATGCTCCAAGTTGGATGGATAATGTTGAATGATGATGTTGGAAGAAGAGTGGAAGAATATTCTTTTATTTTTCAATAAACTTTTGTCTTATAGCAAAACTGCATTATGTTGAGATAAACCTCGTGCTTGAATGGTTTAAGAATTCTCTTTTCGTGATGCTCCAAGTCATAAGTTTATTTCAAAACTTTCCTCTTCACTCCTTCAATCTTTTGGGTCTAAGTTCACGAGTTGCTCCTCGTAATTATTATCCTCATTCTTTCCCTAAGTATTAAACCTCCAAAACATTTGAAGAATAAATTCCTCATTGGGCCCAAGTGTGATAATGGAAAACTATTTCTTGCTTGAAACCTATTCTATCAAATTCTCAGAAAATTTTTTTCCATTTTCCACCCTTTTAATAGCTTTGTAATTGTCTTCTCAATCTGGAAAAAAAGCGTTAGATAACAAATAGATCAAAAGCCTTTGGTGCTTCTAGCTTTCCAAGGGCATAGTCCTTGAAAAGCTTAATCACATTGTCAATATTTTTTGCCTAAGTTTCACCACACTACTTGTCTCAAAAAAATTATCCAAAAGAGCAACAAATATGTCAATATATTCAATTTCCTTTTCCTTTTCCTCTTCAAGAATGCTAACACAACTCTCTAAGGTCTCCATTCTCAACTTGATAACATCATAATATTCATGTTGAGTTCCAATAGATTCGGGGGAAAGATCCCTCCTTGACAATCATATCATCCCCCAAACTTATGATGGTTTCCAACATGGGTAATATACCATTCCACATTTCATGCTTAGCTTCACACTTGTCCATTATTTTCTTGGTTGATTATATTTTTTCAGTGATGTGGGAATGGAATTTTACACACTATTTGATTATATCTTCCCCTCTACCAACCAAGTAATTCTCCCACCATACAATGACGTCTTCCATGTCACCTAAATCATTTACTCTTTTGATACCAAAGATAGGTGATTTCAAGAATCTGCAATCCAAATTGTGGGGGAGTTTTAGTCCACTTCCTAACTAGGTTGGACAAAGCTTCATTCTTTGCTTTCGAATCCTTCTTTGTCTCTTTGTACTCATCATTTTTAATAAAACTCCCTCCACTACAACAAAGAAGTCATGTTTAATTTCCTTAGTGGAGGGCTTGCCTAAAAGGATCCTTATGACTCGTAATCGAATGGAGATGCTTCATCCTCAAATACATTGGATTTTGGAGTTGTTATCTCCATAAACCTTTCTCCTTGTGCCCCTAAAACTGCCCTTGACATGATTCTTAGTTTTTGGGTAGCCTAGAAGGGTTAAGAGTGGCAATGCTGTACAAATCATCATCATCTAGTTGAATTACATCCTTTTTCTTCCTTGGGAGGCGGCTCCGCCATATTCTCGTTGGTAGCACATGTTCCTTATGTGACTACTACAATGAATTTGTAGGGACAACTAACAGGCCCTTAGAGGAAGAAAGAGTTCCAGAGGTGCTTCTTGTTATTATTTTCATTAAACTCACTGAACCCCCTTGTTACACTAGTTCATCATGGATACTTTCTACTTTCATTCCTCCATGTTGATATGTTACTTATCCCTCTTGCACAGATTGAAAGTTGTTGGGCATTAACCTCAATTTTTGCATGTACCATGCCCCAACCATTCATTCTCTGAGGGAGAAATTACATAAGGATATTCCCGATGAGCTTCACTAGCCATCTAAAACTAGATTCCAACAACTTCGTAATCATTTTAGTGCCCCGAAAGGGCGACCGTAAATGTTGTATCCTCATATTTCCATTGCACATCTTCCACCGCAGTCTCTACCACTTAGGGTTGCACTATTACCTCTTCAACCAGATGAATGGTGGGTTAAACCACCTACACATTACTTTGTACTTCCCCTTCTATCGCAATACTTGAAACTTTCTCCAGTGGAAAGGTTTATTCCTACCTCTACATTCAACCCATCAAGCACCCGATCGTATACTTGTTCCATTTCTTATTCCAATTCATTTTGTTGTTGAGTTGAGGGATAGGGGAAGTAGGATTAATTAAGGTTGGTTATTGCACAAGAGGTGAAACAACTTGGACCGGTGGGGAATAGAGGTTTGGGTGATAGGGGTTGATTCCATAAGAGGTAGAATCACCGAGGATTGAGGAATGGTGGGTGGATACAAAGGAACACTTAGAATAACTACCTCCTCAATTACTTTTACTCCTTCCACATCGACAGTTCTATGACCCTGGCCCTTTTTGTCCCGATGAGATGTACCTACTCTTCCTTTTCTTCTTCCCTTCTTCAAGGTCAGTGCATACTTGTTTTGAGCAATGACACCTTCTAGAGAGTTTTCACTGGATTTTTCCTTTTGATTGCTTCAAAATATAAGTTATTACCTTCTCTTTCCCTTTTGGCTCTAGAGTGGATGTTGGAATATCTTGCAAGGAGTAACAACAATAATTTCTTGTTAATTAAGCAAGGGAATCCCTAGTCTTGCTAATTTGAGGACTTGCATCATAAATTATTTGGGATGATAGTAGCCTTTTGAATGAGAGCTTGAGTCCTTGCTTCCCAAAATATCCCACTTGCAAGAACCTTATGATATGGAGGAATGACATCATCAATCAATCCCTTGGCCCCGTATTCTCTCAAGACAATAATGTTTGAATGGCTAATGTCTACTCATGAGAATGACTAATTCAAAGATCTTTTAATGACATTGACAATCCTATATTGGTCGTAATTTCTTTTATAGCTGCTTAATTGAATACTAGTAAGGGATGAGACACAATGTTATTCTTCACATACTCTTCACCGATTATATCATTGTTATCTTTCGTGTCTTCATGGACTTAGACGATTCTAAAAACATATCATTTGGGAGAGGGTCATCCTTGAATAATCCCTTAGTCTAACCTCTTCCTCACTCTACAATTCATCCAATAGTCCTCATAATGAGGCTCATGCTCAATTACATTTTAGACACTAATTTTTGGTATCGCTACCCCTCACCCCGTGTTCGCTCTCCGTCATATTTTCTACATACATACCTCTCTTCCCTTTCAAATTTCCCTCTTCCCTCCTAAATTTAATTTATCCCACCTATCATTATTTCCCATCATTATTCATTTATTAATCATCCCTAATCATGTTTAGTTAATTCTAAACCCTCATTTAATTTATTTCCTCTTCTTAAATCCTCCATTTTATCCTTTCTAGGCCATCATTTAATGATTTCACCTCTCCATGGCCTTTATTTAATATTTTCTACCATCCACCTACCCATTTACTCATCCTATGCAACCATAATTCATCCTAATCCTTCCAAACCCTAATCATGCCTCTTATGGGCTCTTTGTCTCGAGCTCACCACCTTCCCACCACCTAAATGGATGGATCCCCATAATCGGTGGTAACCCATCCAGTTGTTGTCAACCCTATAAAGTCACCTCTACAACTCCTTCAAGGATGCAATTTTGGAATCTTGGAGCTTTCTTGTAATCTTTCCTTCATTCTTGAGTATATTTGCAACTGCACAACCATCTTGGAGTCCTCTTGGAGATCTTGTGCTTCAATCTTGGAGATTTGGGAATATCTCTTTCACCTTGGAATACTTTGATTCTTTATTGTAATATTATCATCTATATCTTGTGTAGGTTCAATCATTATTAGGATCTCCACCTCATCCTTCTCATCCTTCTACTTTCATCTAATGGTCTTCATTTCACCATCCATTTTTATCCAAACTTAGATCATTCCCAATCATCATCGACCCAAATTTCTCCATTTTGTTGTCCATCTTTCATCTAGATCCCTATCATCATATTTCTATTTCTACATCCATTTAGACTCCGATCCTGTCATTCTACCCTTTTTGTCATCTCGGTTTGTTCTACTAGTCCCTAATTGTCGCCGACTTCCCCGGTCGTCGTCCAACCAATCCTATCTTTATACCACTTACCATGAGTTCACATAATTTTCTTGCATCCTTTCAATTATATCCAAATTCATTCTATTTCATCTTCACTTAGATCCACTTTAGATCCATATCGCCTTAGATCCAAATACAGGAGAGCTTACAGCTTATTTTTCGTATTTTCTTCTCATCCCGCCCCATTGCCATTAATCGACCTTCTGCGGTCTCGGTTGCGTCAATCAACCCTTATATGTTTGATTTTCTTTGCGTACATTTAGATCAGATCTATATTTTTATCTCATATCTTGCATTTCAGTTTCTATTTTAGTTCAGATTTTGCTACATCCAATTTATCAATATCTAATTTTATCTTATCTTTATCAAAACAAGGGTTAACATCCATCCTAGGAAGTTTTCACTTCTCGGGACTAACATTTTCAGAAACCCTCCCATCTATCTACTAATCCATCCTTTGTTGAGTTTCTCTTGATTTATAGGTCACTTAGCTCACTGCGGAGGAGGATCCATCATTTTTCCCTTACATCGTCATCCCATCTTGAGGTACCTTAAACCCTCACATATTTGGAGTTACTTATTTTATTTAGTTTTGTTTCACTAATTTGAACAGAACGAGGGAATTTGGTCAACATACATTTTCTACAATATTTTAAACAGTCTATTTTATGTCATATTGATGTTTGGCTTCAAACTTATCCAATGTGAATCTACCCATTTCTTCCTCTAGTAATTTTTCCTATGAATATTTTGGCAAGTATAATTCCCAATGAAAATGGGAAACTTAAAAAGGGATATTAGATGTTTATAGCAATAATCTAGTGCACCGGTACCAATTTCTTACCGATTATAACAATGCCGATTTATCATTACATGCCTAGGAAGCATGTAAGGCCCCCTTCAAAACCACTAACCCCGATGTAATAAAAGTCTAAAATTGGATGAAATAACATCCATACTGAGTGATAATCCTCTTAGCATCCTGGGAAAATCTCTCATTCTCCTAGTTAAGGTGAAAAAGGCACATTGGTGTCCCCAGATTTCACCCTGAAATTTGAGACTACCCCATATTGAAAAAAATTCGTTCTTTTAAAATAACGGGTCGTTTTGTGTTTTTATTGCCAGAAGATGCTTGTATTGCGTCAAGATATTCCCAGTGAATCATAGGAGCCAATTTCGACAAATACCTAGATGTCGAAAATCATTTTATCCCTTCGTCAAGTTTTGTCTGCGGAAAATTTTATTTAATTATTTAAAGCCCCGTTTGAAGTAAATTGTGCTCTGGTTTAGCCTTGTTGAAGTTTTGCATGTCAATATTCACATATACTAGTAGGGTTTTCACCAGGAATGGATCCTGGGCTTTGTTTGTGACTTCTAGCAACGTTTTTCATTTTTATTATTTTTTACATGTTTTTCTTTGTGAAATTCCCCTAGGTCAATTCCTTCGCCAATACGGTTTGTTTTCTTTCCTGGAGTATTTGGAGATCGTCTATGGCTGTCATGCGCCAAGGCATTAGCTTGTGAAGTCAACTTCTCTTTAAAAAGACGAAGTCATGCATAAAAAAGCCTCTTTTGGGCAAGTCGCATTTTTGGGAATGGATGGATTTAAGTTGTAGTGGGATTTTTGGTCGTAGCAGGAAGTGGGAATTTTGTACTTGCCTTAGCAGGTACTTTTTCCCATGAAGGCAAAGTCACTTAAGTTACGATGGGAAAATTAGAGGTAGGAGGCGGTGCAGGAATTTCTTACCTGCCTTGCAGGTGAAAATTCCCATTATAAAATAAAGAAAAATCACTTTAGGCATTGATGGGAATTTCTTACCCATTTACGGGGTAAAAATATCATTATGGAAGTCAAACACGACTTAAGTGGATGAAGGGATTTTTGGAGCTATGGTGCAAGGTGAATAATCCCATTAAAATTGACTTTTTAAATATAGAAATCAACCATGTCAAAATTACGACCCCTTTGGGCATTAAAGAATAATTTTAATTACATTTATTAATTGTTTTTATTCTTAATTTTTGCGCCCAATGATAGAAGGAAAGTCAATGCATGAAGACAATCCAAAGAGAACTGAAGGTAGCATGCTAAAAATAAATTAAATTTATTTATTTAATGGCAGCCATGAGCATGCAAATTTGGGTGCCCAAGTTGGAGGAATAAACATGTTTGTTTATTAATTAATTGCCAGGAATAGGAGAGGCAATTATTAATTATAGAATGTTGAAGGTTATATAAGCATGGGCTGCCATAAGTGAAGGTGTAATTAATTCTTTTTGCAAAGGATTGCAGCCTGGACAGTTTTGGCGCCCAAGGAAGGAGGATTTTTGCATTGAAGTTTATTTTCCACTACTAGGAAGCTTCAAAGTTTGGCACCTAGGGTTGGAGGAGCTTGATTTAAGCCTTGTTAATTATCTACATGTTGGTATGAGTGCCCAGGTGAAGTTAAAAATATTTATGCTTGCTATGCATGCAAGCAAAGCCTCAAATTTTAGGGCAGTGGGCTTAATATGTAGATTTTTGTGATAAAAATCAAGTGTTCATGCTCTGGAATCCGTCTTTGTCTAAATTAATTGCAGGTATTCATTACGGTGTTCTCATATAAGTGAAAGAGAGTGCAAATCAATGTTAGGTACATTGAATATGTCCTCCGAATTTGAAGAAATTGTCGATCTGCACCAATTACAAAGAATTCCATTAGAATAAAAAGAAAAAGAATTGCTCAGATAAAGATTGCTCCGGCCATGGCAAAGCATGATGAAAGAAAAGGATCAGCAAAATCATGCATAACTTCTAGATTTTCTAAAGTCAATAGGCCCAGATCCAAATCCAAATCCAGATCTCATAATTGCAAAGGCTTCCGGAAAAAATTCATCCTCTTGTTTCTAATGCAGTCCATGTAGAAGTCAGTGCATAAAGAATTCCTTCCAGGATCTTATGCATGTGCTCCTAATCTTCTAATTGAAGCCATCATTGAATTTGCATTCACCCGGAGTGCTTTCCAGAATTTTTAATTGCTCATATGTAATTAAAAATAAAAATGATGAGTTATTTACGACAAACATTGCACTGATGCATGTACTGGAGAAGAACTACAAAAGCTTCAAGGATAAGAGGGAAGACATGTCAGCGGCAACACACGTAAGAAAAATCACAGCTATTTCCAGATCCAGTTTGGTGAGAATTAAAGATAAAAGAATCAACTGCAGGCAGAATATGAAAAAAGAACAAGACTGCAACTTTCCTCTTTCTTCTTTTTTCTCTTATTTCCTCCGACAAAGTAATTGAGTGATCAAATTAAATTATAAAACTTAAGTGATCGGTTTAAAAGTCATTACTTGAAGAAGTCAATTACTTGGAAATAGGTGGCATACATGCAAAATAGAAGGTTCTATCTTCAGTTGCAAATCATGCATGTCATGCAAAGAGGAATTCCATGAGGGAGATTGCTAGTTGTTTCCTTTACAACTTCCACATGTGCCAGTTCACTAAAGGCTTCCTATTTGTAATTTCCCCTCTACATGCTATAAGTAGAGGAAGAACCTACGGGTTAAAGATCAGAATTTGTAAGCAGCATTCTTGTGTTCCAAACTTTGTGCTGAAACCCCTGATAGCTATTTGAAGCAAAGGAATAGAAAGGAGCATATTTCCAGAGAACTTTGTGTCGATAATGCATTTTGTTTCTAACTTTTTTGTCTTAGATCTATTTATAAACTTTGTGTTATTCTAGATCTAGATCTAAAATTTCCTTTGCTTATAATTTTGTGTTAATATCTATTGGTTCTGTCTATGTGCATGTAATCAACTCTGTAATCTATTGATTGGGTTGCACATCTTCCCTCTTTCTTTCCTATTTTCTTGTTATTTTCTTCTTCATCAGATATTTCCTTTCTTTAACAGTTGCTTACTTGCTACAAAACTATACAACTATGGTTCATGAGTTGCATGGTTAAAGTAATACCCACAAATAGATACTAGCATATTTAATTGACAAATCTTACACGGGAGCCTCACCGGTAAATGAGAGAGATTTATCTCATGACTGCCTAGGTTTTCAGCTATGCAGAAAATCTAGCCAACACACATTACTTGGTACAAAGAATACATCAAAGACCCATCTCAATTGTACAACATAATTCACCAAGATTAATTGAGGAAATACATTATAAACCTTGGTGTTACTAAGCTCTCCTTTCCCGTGCAAGTCCAGAAAACTCCATGAAAATCAATGTTGTAAACTAGGTATGAAGACATGTAAAATTCCGCCATCCTAGCTACTTCACCCCTAGCAATTCAAGTAACCCATGCCATTTACTCATAAATATGTTCACTTATTAGCTCAGCCCAAGGAAGAGGAGTTTTGTTTGCCATTATGAGCTGGATGAATTGGAACATCCATTCATGGAAGAGGTTGGTGGATTCCATGCCCATCAATCTGCTCAAAAATGTAATTAAATCCTGGATTCTTCTATAAATTCACTCATATTCAACTTCTTGGGAAACATAGTGATGGATCCCCGAGGTTTGACCAACCAATTATCGTTTCAAAACTTAGTTGACTTTCTCGCCCATGTATATCGATATTGTTATGTTGACTCCATGGTAATAGGAGTTTCTTCCCTCATTTGTGGAAGCCCTACATTTTGTCAAAATCCTCCTCTCGAAAAGATAGAACGAGGATCCACTTCTATCTCAAACTTCTCTTGTTTCGAGGTTATAATTCTGGGCACACACCCATACAAGCTCCAGAATTGCGACATGGGGAAAAAATGTTACGCCTTAATCGTATATCTTACACTTGATGTATATAGTCAAATTGTGGATATCATAACTTCTTATCATGATGTATCTCTCTTATATATGTAATATTATCATTAGTGGGTCATCCTTGGTGATGGCCATAGATAGAATAATATATATAGGGGTTATTAGGTAGTATTTGATTATCTTATTGAGCATTTGAGTATTATTGTATGGTTTGGAGACTTTCATATTGAGATCATTTATCTTCAATATTGTGTCCATTGGTGTTCTATTGCTTTGGTGATAATTAGATTTATACAAGTAATTTCATTACAAGTGGTATCGAGCTCGATCTCAACCAACACCGTCAAACCCTAATCGTGAAGGTGTAGATATATCTCAAATTTGTAGTGAATTTTTCTATAATATTTTTTGTGGTGTGGTGGAATCAATCAAGTAAGATCCTCTCCAAATTTCAAGATTTTTGACTTGTTTTGCAAAAGTTATAGCGGTTTTATGTTTTTCATAATTCGGCTCCATAGGGTGCAATTTTTGGAGTTTTCCCAAAATTCTTATATTTTCGTAAACATGTCCAAAATTAGCTATGGTTTCTTTTTTATGATTTCATATATTTGGCCATTAAATTTGTGAAACCCCAAACCCTAAAATTTTTCCCTATTTCATCTACCCCGAGTCCCAAACCCTACATCATGACCGGTAGATCTACCCGAGGCCAAGGGAAAGGTCAAGCAACTCCAAGAATGACCCCAAATAAGGAAGATATGGATTTAGAGTCTTCTGGTTTGGGAGTATCTGAGGTGGTCATCCAACTTCAGGAAAGGGTAAATAATATGGTAAGGATGACCTTAATAATGAGCTTCTTCATCTGAAAGGTAGCCTTGGGGTGAATCATTTATCCATTTTTGCACCTCTACAAAATAGACAACTTAACAGTTAAGTTGGTCCCGTGACGCCTTTGGGGTTGTTCAACAAAGTTAGATGCCCGGATGGATGGTCGGGTCGGTCACTGACTATTTTGGCAAAGACAATGATGGGCTCAAGTTTGGATGGTTCATGGGCATACGTCACGTGTCAGGTTGGATGGCGTCCAACCCCCTAGGGTTGGATGACACAAGGTTAGACGCATGGTTGGTCGGGTCAATAGGTTGGTCACTTGACGGTGATCTGATAATAATGTTGGATTGGTAAGATAGACGGCTTGTTGACGAGTCTTACAAACATAGGTTGGATGGCTCGCGGTTCACGAAAAAAGGCATCCCGGCGTGGTGTTTTCTGGAGGTTAGATGACCCACATTGAAAGGTCGCAATCATCTAGTTGGGTGGTTACTTCAAAGTTGTGCGGCCCGGTGAGGTTAGACAGATCACGGTGTTGAGAATCAAGCAGCTCACGGGATGGATGGGTTACAGATCAAGTAAAGACAGACATGAAAAGACAACTCAACTACATGTCATAACATTTAATGCTACCTGTCAGAATATTTAATGCTTCTGTTGGGCATTTAAGCGTGATAGGATGACTCAACAACCAAAGCTATGAGCAGAGCATTAATGGTGGTAGTTGAGGTGGTTCAACTACCTATCAGGCATTTAATGCAGAAATTAGGGCAAAATTACTATATAAAGGACTCAACCCCCTCATTTTTCGAGGAGATTTTCAAAGAATTTACAAAGCAAGTCTGTCAATTTGTTCCAAAATTTTTCTATGAGCTATAAGCCTCAAATCCGGGCATTTTGTGAAGGATTCTTGCCTCCTACTTGCATTGTAATGGATTATGCATCATTTTAATCAATAAAATTGATGTTTTGTGGCCTTTTTCATCCTTTCTTTAGTTATATTGTATTCTTTTGCTTTTCCATTATATTTGTAGGTATCTTGTGCATGTCTTGTTCCCTTGTAGGGCCTAGATTTGTTGTGCTCCAAGGAAATGGAGATTTAAGTGTGGTTTTGGACTATGGCGCATTTTTTTTCCTCTCTCACCTCATTTCGTCCCTATTTTCACTCACTAGGAAATTTCTCCACCCCTTTTCTTGGTGTTATCACCCTCATTAGCTTAGGATTTACATTTTATGCACTTCTCTCTTCCCTGGTCACTTGGAAGTCTAGGTTAGCTATAGGATAGTTGCATTTTTCTTTCTAGAGGTAGTGTTAGCATTAGGGGTTAGGTAGAGGAACCAACCTTCTTTGGAGGCATGTCTCAGTCGCGTGGGTCCCACACCTCGAGACAGGCCCATGTTAGTCAAAATTAGGGTTTTGTAATGCACAAATCCTAGGGTGCTAATTTTCGCACGCACTAACAGTTTTGGAACGCCTGAGGGGACAAAAGTCATTTTTCAAGTGATCTTGCATGACATCTGATCTAAATCTTTCATTACATGCAATAAGACCAAGTGTGTTCTTTTTGTGATTTGCAACCTTTGAGGTTTTGAAGCACCCCTAACAACTCCCAAGAAGAACTCCTTCGCATAGCAACCCAAGTTCCTCAAGCATACATAAAGGATGTGACTAGATCAAGGATGACATAGAAGGTGCCTTTGAGTATTTGCAGCTATCTCTAGGAAGAAGTAGAAGAGGAAGACGAGTCCAGAGGTCTCCATCTCCACCAAACAGGACCTTGTCTACGCCTCCACCTAGTAGGCCATTTCACCAATCAACTAGGGTCCTTAGGCCAATCAGGATGGCACGTCATAAAAACCACTCTACTGTGAGAAACCCATTTGTTCATTTCACAAGCAACAATCCGCTTTCACTCATTGCACATAACCCTATTCTCGTGGTAGAGTTATTGAGCATTCCCTACTTCACTTGGGGAGAATCATACAACCCCTATTGATCATATTCAAGACATTACAAATTTTTGCGCCATTCACAAGATCAACGAGATGGATGTTGCAGTCAGGCTCCTTATTTCTTCTCTAAAAGGTAAGGCATTGTAGTGGTTTAAGATCTTAATAGCACGGTCTATTATAGATCGGGGATGCATTATGTTCACCCTCTCTGCAAAATTTTGGAGAAAGGGAAGACAACTTGTCACTTTTAGAGTAGTTGACTACAATCAAGAGAGCCCCTAATGAGTAGATGGTCGATTTCAACTTTATATTTCAAAGGACATGGGATAGGATCCCAATGGCTATGAGACCAGAGTGGAAGGGACATTCCTCTACTATTTGAAAGCTTTAAATTCAAGACATATCTATGATGATTCAGTCTATGGGAGGAGTGACTCTACCTGGAGCATATGCCATTATAATCAAAGCCGAGAACTACTTGATCTAGGCCAGAAAGCTTGCACCAAGGCCACCTATACCCCTCTATCTGGATATGGGGAATCCTAGCACCAGTCAGGCACCCGAGTTGAGATCCCATCCCAACTCCTTGAAATCATAACAATAGTGAGGCCTCCACTCCTAGCACTTCCAAGGAGCTCCAAGAAGTCATGAAGCAACTAAAAATTTGGGGAATGAGCTAGTGACTATCAAGAGGCATCATGCTCAAAATTTTAGACCATATCAACCTCAAGCTCAGTCAAATAGGCCTCTCAGTATTAGTTAAGCAAGCCTCCAGCTCAAGCTGCAAGTCAAAGTCAAAATCCAGGACAACCTCAAGCTTCCAAGCCATTTCAACCATATAATCCTAATACAACTTCAACATCAAGGGCTTTGGTTCCAGTAAACAACATGACACATGAGTACGATTGGTGTTTCCTTGTAATCAACTTCGAAACCAAGTAGTATGCTTCAATAGTGCTTTGAATCGTGCCTTGATGGTGCGAGATAGTGGGTGTGTCTCAAGAAGTAAGTGAAGAAAGAAATCAATAGCAAGCAGTTTCAGAGAGACACCTCTCGATGAAGCCACGCTAGTCAATCCAAGAAACGAAAGAATTTTATGGAGTTAATTAAGCTCTTGTCCTAAGGTGTAGTAGAAAATACAAGACAAAGAAGAGGAATGTTGAGGAGGGGTAGTCATTTGGTCTAGTCATTCCATGCACTCGCCCTCATGTAGCAGGAGTCAAAAATGCAATACCATCCCCGAATGTGTAAAATCAGCCTAATGCACCAAGGAACTAGCAATGACCATGTGCCAATTAAGGTGCTAGAGAAAATGGTGCCAAACAAGGGGCAATAAAAGGAGATTCCAACTCCATTCAACATCATTGATCAAATGAATAAGATGAACGTGAGCATTTCCATGTGGAAGTCACTGGCTATTCTAGGACAACGAGATCTATTGCAAGCAGCCATGGCGAATGGTCAGCCTCAAGCGATTCATCTAAAAATCAAGAGAAGGTTCTCACCAATTCAATGCAGCAAGAGGGAGGTAAATCAAATAAAAATTTGAATCCTCCACCATTTTATGTGTCTTTAATTGTAGGGGATAGCCTTGTGCACAATTGCATGATCAATTAAAGGGTAAAGAACTCAAGTAATGCCAAAGTAGATTACGAGATCAATTGTGTTTAAAGTATGAATTGGTCTCCAAAGGAGTGGTATAGTTAGATGGGACAACAATGGGAGTAATTAAAGATTTGAATCTAACGCTACACACATGTCCCAATGTCACAGTCTTACAAGATGTCTCGGTTATTGATTTGCCACCACTCTTCGCCCTTTTCCTATCAAGGGATTTCATAGCTAAAATCGGAGGCTATTTGTTAGCAGATTGGTCCCACATGCTATTCAGAACTAGATATGGAGCCAAAGCTACAATCAGATCAAAACCAATTTCCACTTTCCATATTGAGTCTCATGTGCCAAGTCCGATTAATGTCAACTACTTAGATTTTGACCAAGAGGATTGTCCAAGAACTCCAGAAATAGGTACTAAATTTAGAGGCATTCCAGACTTAACATTAGATGAATGGGCAAATAAAAGACATGCTTTTGATCCATACATGGAGACAGGGAGGTATAACTAGGCATATATTACTTGCATGAAGAGAATCCGCCTCTTCCTAGCGTCACCAAGCCAGAGAACAAGGATGATAATGAAGTATGATAGCTATTTTTGATGGTTCAAGGAGCAGGCAAGGTGTAAGAGGAAGCACAATGTTGGTGTCACCATAGGGAATCAAATACTACTCAACCTTTTGTTTTCAATTTTCTTACTCAAACAACACAACCGAGTACGAGGCATTAATTCATGGACTCCATTGGGTCAGAAGGAGAGGTATTAGGAATTTACAAGTTTTTGGAGACAACGAATTGATTGTGAACCAAGTCAGAGGACAAAGTGCTGCAAAAAATGATCATCTCAAGAGTTATAAGAACATGGTATGGGATCTAATTGAATATTTTGAAGCATTTAATATTGTTTCCATACCAAGAAAGAAGAATGAGGCTATGGACATACTTGCAGCAATTGGGGTGACATTTGATGTTGTTGACAACATTAAGAGAGACAAAACACAACCCCATATCAAGGTAGCTGTGAGTTCTGCAGTCCCAGACAACAACACAAGTTGGTAGGTGTTTGAGAACAATCAACAAATCATCAATTTTCTACAAGAAGAAGCTAAGTTATCTGCCAAGAATCAGGACAAATTAGAGCAATAATACAAGGATCAAATAGTACAACTATGGATGAACAAGTTGCCTAAAGGCTTGGTGACTTTGGAGTCAATTTTCAACCCAAATGACCAGTTCAGAAAAGAAAAGGTGAACATTCAGGTTCAAAAGAGAAGACTTGGAGCCTATTTCAGTTGGAGAAGGTAAAGTACTCCAAATTGGTAGGGTGAATTTTTAACAAGAGAAGTCTGATTTCATGTAGCTTTGGGAGGAATTACCGGACATCTTTAGTTTGAGCTATGAAGACTTGAGAGGGTTTAATCCAAAGGTAGCACAACACATAATTGAATTAGATCCGGAGGCCAAGCCCGTCAGGTAGAAGTAAAGACCAATCAATCCTCATATCAAACCTCTCATGAAGAAGGAACTAAACAAGCTCATCGAGGCTAGCAACATCTTCCCGATCAAGCACTCAATTTTGGTAGTGAATCTGCAGTACCGATTAGAAAAAGAATGGAGAAATTAGGTTGTGCATGGACTTCCAAGACCTAAACATGGCATCTCTAAAAGATCATTATCCGTTTCCCTCCATGGAAAAAATATTACGGGTAGTATCCTGGATCGTAAAGATTCTCTCTTGGATGGATATTCAGGCTGCAATCAAGTCATGGTAAAAGAGGAGGAAAAATTAAAAATGGCCTTCACTACAAAATGGGGCACTTAAGATGTCATTCAGGTTGTTAAATGCCGAGCAACATTTCAAAGGGATATGGACGTGGCATTCAATTGACTATTGAACAAGATAGTTCTTTTATATTTGGGTGACATCACCGTATTTTCTAAAAATGTAACAGACCACCTCTTCTACCTCAAGCAAGTATTCTACAGATGCAGGAGATACGAAGTGTCCTTAAACCTGAAGAAATGCATATTATTGGCTCATGACAGCAAGTTGTTAGGTTGCATTATGTCTAAGGAGGGGTTGATAATCGATCCGGAGAGGGTAGAAGCCATTCGCACATCACGCTACCAAGTCACAAGAAGGCTCTCCAAAGCTTCTTAGGAAGAATCAACTTTGTTCATAGATTTGTGCCTAATTTTGCCACCCTCGTCAAGCCGATAACTATGATGTGAAGAAGAACCTAGCATTTAGGTAGATAACAAAGAGCAAGGAAATTTTGGAGGCTATCAAGAATATCATATATCAAGCTCCAACACTCATAAATCTGGACTTCTCCAAGGACTTCATGCTCTACACCTTTGGAGTTTCAAACATTATTTCTACCATTCTAATGCAGCAGAATAAGGAGGGATCCGAGCATCCCATATCTTTCTTCAACCAGAGCTTAGAAGATTATGAGGTAAGATACTCTTTCATTGAAAAACATGTTCTTGTTGTTATAAGGAGTCTAAAGAAGTTCAAGCATTTGGTCTCGAATAATAAAATCCAGTTGTTAGTATCTCATGTCGGGGTGAAATATTTCCTCTTAAATAAAGATTTGAATGAGAAATGGGCAGGATGGATCACCCACGTAATGGAGTATGACATAGAGATAAAGGTCACTAAATTGGTCCATGGTAAGGGATTATGTGAATAGCTGGCTTCCACCCCAACATACTTGAGTCGAGCATGACAAAGAAGTTGTTTTGGTGTTACAGAGGGCTAAGAGCAAGCTACAAAGCGTATGCATACCCTTTGTTGGACTCGAAATATGATACAATTTCTTCAAACAGTCTATCCTTCTGAGAGATGAGAAAAGAAAAGAGGATATATTTCAAACTCCAAGCCATTCCATATGTGCTTATTGATAGTGTTCTATTAAAAAGGACATAAACGGAGTCTTATTGAGGTGCATTAGAACATACCAAATTGAAAAGTTGCTACAAGAGTTTCATGATGGAGAGGATGGAGGTCATTTTGGCCCATGGGTAATAACTCTCAAAATAATGAAGGCGAGATACTATTGGCCCACAATATTTAGTGATTGCTACACTTGGGTCAAGAAGTGTAAAAAGTGTGCATTCTTCACAGGCAAAAAGAAGTTAGCGGCACTTCCATTACATCATGTCTCGGCCAAACAACCATTTATGATGGGGTTGGACTTCATCAGGTCATCAATCCACATTCAAGCCAAGGTCATAAATGGATTCTAACAACAACAAATTATTTCACCAAGTGGACCGAGGTGGTAACACTCAAGGAGGTAAACGAGTCTAAAGATACTCGGACTTTTACAAAGGAATAGTGACAAGGTTCGGTGTACCAACCACTATCATATCGAGAAAATGAATTGGTGTTTTTGGGCTTGAAGATCATTGAATGGGTTGTTAAGAATGAAATATATTTGAGCACCTCCTCAAATTATTACCCTTAGGGTAACGGGTAGACAAAATCCACAAATAAGAATCTGTTGAAGATCATTAGGAGGACTTTGGATGAAAATCAAAGGACATGGTATACAAAGCTCAAATCATCCTTGTGGGCTGACAGATAACACCGAAGAGGTCAACAAGAAACTCACCTTACACGATGGTCTATGGGAGAGAAGCAGTAATACCCATCTCATTGGAGCTGTTGGTATTGGAGCTTCGAAAACAGCTAGAGTTGTCTGAATTCGAGCCCATGGAAGCTAGGTATGCAGAGCTTATGGACTTAGAAGAGATCAGAAAACATGCAATGCAAACCTTAGAAAAGGATCAAGCCTTAATCAATAGGTCATTTGACAAGAAAGCCAAGATAAGGACCTTCCACGAAGGGGACATAGTTCTAAAGTGGGATGTAGATTGGGAAAAACCAAGCAATTATTCCAGGTTTGATGCCATATGAAGTGGTCCCTACATGGTTACATGGTGCAAGAGTAATAATGCTTTCTAGCTATCTAAGTTGGATGGTGAAGAGCTATAGATTCCTTAATAGAATATACCTCAAGCATTGTTCTCGAAAGAAAAAACTCTCACCCTTGTGTATAGTAATTTGAGTTTCTAATTCCTCCAAGTGCTACAACACATTTCTCTATTGTAGTTTAGGGTTGTTTTTGTAATAAGTGTTTGTGCACTCTTTGCATGTTCCATTTGGGATGTGTATGAATTTGTTGTTTGTACATAGCTGCATTTTTATGCTCTTGCACTTTCTAGTTTCAGAAAGGTCTCATGATGGAACATCTAGTCTCCAAACCGGTGTTTTTTTTTCGAAATGACATTCCCCTACAATGTTCTAGGAGTTTATAGGTTGAATTCCCAAGTGTCAGACAAGTTCAACAATCAGTATGACTCCATGCCCAATGGATCCTCTAAGGTCACTTGTCTTTCAAATCTAGCAAGCAGATCATCCCATGAGTTGTCAATTATTATACATTTTTACACCCCTGCAAAATGGACAACTTAACCGGTCGAGTTCTAGCGGTTGATGAGGAAAACAAATGCTTTGCAATCTTTAGGGTAGCTTGTGTTTTAGCTCGAGTCAAGTTGGTCTTAACTCGCAAAGAACCGGAAAGTCGCGACGCCCGGGTTGGTCGGTCAAGTTGGACGTCTAGGATGGATGATGGGTTGGTCGGTTAGGTTGGACACCGGGATGGACGGTAGGGTTGGTTGGTTGGGTTGATCACCGTGACTATTGTGGTAGCGCATAGCGAATGACGGCTCAAGGTTAGATGGGTTAGTGACATATGGATAGGTTGGATGGTGTCCAACCCCACGGGGTCGGACGACATAGGGTTAGACGCATGGTTGGTTGGGTCACCGGGTTGGTTGACTTGACAGCGGCACAACAAGGTTGGGCGGCAAGATGGACGACTCGTTGGATGAGTCATACGAACACAAGTTGGATGGATCATGGTTCACAGAGAAAGGCATCTTGATGTGGTGTTGTATGAAGGTTAAACGGCGTCCAACCTCCCAAGTTGGAAGACCCATAATGAAAGGTCGCAGCTTCATAGTTGTATGGCCCAATGCGGTTGGACTACATCCAACCCAACTTGGTTGGACAACTCACGATCTCGAGAATAGAATAGCTCATAGGATGGACGGGTTACGGATTAGGCAAAAACAAACATGAAAAGATAGATCAATTATCTGTTAGAACATTTAATGCTACCTATCAAGATATTTAATGCTTCCTATTGGGCATTTAAGTGTGACAAGATAGCTCAACAACCAAAGCTACGAGTAGAGCATCAATGGTGATAGTTGAGGTAGTTCAACTACCTGTCAAGAATTTAATACAGAAAAATTAGGGGGAAATTCTATATAAAGGACTCAACCCCTCATTTTTGAGGAGATTTTGGAGAATTTGCAGATAAACTATGCCAAATTTTTCTAGAATTGTTTCGTGAGTCAGTAAGCCTCAAATTTGGGAATTTTGTGAAGGATTATTTCCTCCTGCTTGCATTATAATGGATTTTACATCATTTTAATCAATAAAATTGATGTTTTGTGGCCTTTATTTCCCTTTCTTCATTTATATTGTATCTTTTTTCTTTTCCATTATATTTTTAGGTATCGTGTGCATGTCTTGTTCCCTTTCGTGTCCTATATCTGTTGTGCTCCATGGAAATGGAGATTTAAGTGTGGTTTTGGTGTGGCACATCTGTTTGCCCTCTCTCTCACCTCATTTCGTTCATGTTTTCACTCACTAAGAAATTTCTCCACCCCTTTTCTTGGTGTTATCACCCTAAACAGCCCATGTTAATCAAAAGTAGGGTTTTGTAATACACAAATCCTAGGGTGCTACTTTTATGCACTAACATGGACTTTAGACAGATTTTCATGTAATGAAGTAGGAGTTATTTCTCGCTATTTCAAACACAACTCCCAATTCCAGTCATATGGGTTCCTCTAGCAATGCTCACACAGGTCCAAATCACTCCAATCAAGGAGGCTCCTTTACTCATTCAGTGGATCTCCTCACCAATGGTGGGGCATTATTCCAAAAGTGGAAATATGTAAATTTGATTGAAAGGATCCACTCAATTGGATTAACCAAATGGAGATTTTTTTATCTCCATCAGATCCCAATAGGACAAAAGGTAACCGTGGCATCCTTATACCTAGAACTTGACCAATTTATTTGGTATCGTTGGTTATGTGCTCAAAGGAAGAAGAATGGTCTAAATGTCACATGGACATTTTTCATTGAAGAGCTTCAATTACACTATAGTTCTAGTGTTTCAAAGAATTACTTTAGCCAATTATCAAAGTTATGACAAATAGGTTCAATTAAGGAGTATGTCCATCAATTCCAAAATCTTTCCTTGTGTGTGGAGGATATTATAGAAGAGTATTTGAATGACCTATTTCTTGGGGTCTTAAGGACCACATTGAGCATGAGGTGCACATGTTTAACCCACTCAATGTTTATGATTCTATTATCATGGCGAGTAGGCCAAAGGAAAATTTTGTTTCCAATAGAAGGCAGCCCTTCTCTAACATAAAATATTATAGCACCTTGCCTCCATCGTACCCTTAGCCAATTTAGTTGACACCTCAACAAATTGAATAAAAAAGATCCAAAGGGTTATGTTTTAACTATGATAGCAAATATGGACCAAATCATAAATGTTCTAAGAAAAAAATGTTCTACATTGAAGGGACCGGTGATGAGGAAGAATATGAGGAAACATCAAGCGAGGAAGTGGAAAAATTAGAGGAAGAATCTGAAGATCCCAGCCCACTATTTCATGTCATGCTCTATCAGGTATTAATACTCCACAAACCCTTCAAGTTGTGGGTTATCTTAAGAAGTAGAAGGTGACAATATTGATTGATTCAGGAGCACACATAATTTCATCAATCATAAGCTGGTAGCAAGACTAAATTGTTTCATCTACCCAACACCTGAATTTTAAGTAATGATTGTAGATGGTGGCACAGTCTAATGTTCAGGTAAATTCCATAAAATTAGACTTATGATGGATGACTATACATTGGAATCTATGATGTTTATTATTCCCGTAGGCGGAGTTGATATTGTCTTAGGTTTTCAATGGCTCATAACTTTGGGCACCATAGAGATAAATTTCCAGGAATTGTTTATGCATTTTCTTTATGGGGTAAACAATTTGAATTTTGAGGACTACAGGAAAAAGATCCTCAGGTGGTGAGTTCTCACCAAATGCATAAGATTCTTAAAAAGGGGTCTGAAGGTTTTGTAGCATGATTGTTCTTCATGGAAGTTTAATCACAACAACGGTAGTGCATCCTGATCTTCAGAAGGTTATTGATCAACATGCAGTTGTCTTCAAGGATCCTAAAGGATTTCCTCCTGAAAGAGAGCATGATCATGTCATTCAATTGATTCCAGGAAGCCAACCCCCAATATTAGGCCTTATAGATACCCATATGTGCAAAAGAGTGAGATTGAGAAGATGGTGGAGGAAATGTTGGAAATGGGTATTATTAGATCACAACCGGTGCTTATTCTACTCCAGGTGGTGATGGTGTGCCACAGGATGGAAGATGGCACATGTGTCTAGACTACCGAGAACTCAACAAGTACACTATCAAAGATAATTTTCCTATTCCTGTCATTAATGATTTATTAGATGAGTTGCATGGTGCAATTTATTTTACAAAACTAGATCTACGTTCAGGTATCACCAAATTAGAGTAAAGAAAGAATATATTCATAAGACAACCTTCAGAACTCATCAAGGGCATTATGAATTCCTAGTGATGCCTTTTGGTCTTACCAATGCACCCTCCACATTTCAGAGTTTGATGAATTCAGTATTTAGACCATTCCTAAGGAAGTTTGTCTTAGTATTTTTGATGATATCCTCATCTACAACAAATCATGGGAGAAACATTTATAGCATGTCAATACAGTCTTAGAAGTCTTAGAGAAACATCAACTATATGCCAAGCCTTTAAAGTGTTATTTTGGGGTATAGGAAGTGGAATACTTGGGCCATATTATTTCTCATGAAGGTGTTAAGGTGGACCCTCACAAGATCCAGAGCCATGGTGGAATGGGAAGTCCTAAGAACCCTCAAGCAATTACAAGGTTTCTTAGATATCATAGGGTATTATCACAGATTTTAAAAATTATGGCAATATAGCAATACCACTTACAAAATTATTGAAGAAAGACTCCTTTCGTGGAATGAGGAAGCTTCTAGGGCATTTAAAAATTGAAGGTGGCAATGTGCACCACTCCAGTATTGGAAACTCCAGATTTCTCCAAGACCTTCATAGTTGAATGCGATGCTTTAGGAAATGGGATTGGAGTAGTACTTATGCAAGAACAACATCCCATAGCATTCGTGAACCGGTAGCTAAAAGGAAAGAATTTGTTGAAGCCCACCTATGAGAAGGAAATGATGGCAATATTACATGTAGTCAAACAATGGAGACCATACTTGATGGGTAGAAAATTTAAGGTAAAAATTTATCATGATAGTTTGAAATAATTCTTGGAGCAACGACTATCTTTAGAAGAACAAAAAAAGGGGTCACTAAGATGTTGGGGTATGACTTTGAGATTATTTATAAGAAAGGGAAGGAAAATGTGGTCGTTGATGCTCTATCTAGGAGGAATGAGTCCGCAGAAGCATTGTTATGTGCCATCTCTATACTAAAGGCATGTTGGGTAGATCAAGCAAGGGAAGAATGGCATAAAGATGCATCAACAAATACTCTCATTCAAAATCTCTGGGTAGATCCTTCCATATCAGAATAACTTATATGGAAGGTGGAACATTGTGGTACAAAGATAGGTTATATCTATGTAAGAACTCTACACTTAAACACCATGTTCTTTCGAGAGAATGTAAGATATATGATTAAGGGTGTAAAACAAAAAGGTCAATATTACTATTATTCATGTGGGTCATGAGTTCACTTCTATCCTTTGCATATAATCTTTATTTAGATTCCCTAGGTTGACATTAACAAGTTCGAATCTATGATTTTTTCTAGATGAGAACCGAGATTTGAATAGGTCTTCGGGGAATTTAGGAGGATCTTCATGGCTACGAAAAATTCTCACAAACCCCCTTATCTCTCCTAAAAACTCGAACTCTAGCTCTATAATTTAAAACTCATGGAATGAGAATACTAATCCACTTACCCATTCAAATTAAGCTTTGGTTCTTGCTTGAATATGGAAAACTAGTTCAAATTCTCTTTGAAAACTAGTGCGATCTTTTCCTTTTTCTCACAAACATGTATCTTACTTGAATTTTCCTTAGGGCTTCTCCAACACTTAGGAATTTATAGATCTCAAATACAAAGTGTGAATCACTTCGAATTTGCATACTTATTCTCCTCAAATCTTCACATTAATGTTAAAGATCACATTCGCGGGAGATTTTTCATAATTTATAGTTTTTTTAATTGTTACAAACCTCGTTGTCTTATGAGAACATGGCACATTTTCCCCTCCTTATTGGCATGTCTACCTTTGTTTTGCCAAGTGGTGTACAACTCATGCATTTATGGCCCAAGTCAACCCTTGGCAGGCCTTAGAGTCAAACTATAAAGGGCATACACGCAAACTTGTAAAAATGCAAGTTGTATTTCTTTCTTTGTTTGCGGTCATGTGTAATGTGCCCTCTTGGTGGGCTTGGTGAGACCAATCACATTTTGCATCTTTGCATGAATGTAATGATACAAAATGAATATTGCAATCTTTAATACAACTCCCCAGAGTTGTCACGTGTCATGTTAACCGAGTGTATCTTGTCGAGTCTTGGAGTCAATCTTGCACTTTGCAAAAATTCATGTGTAAGATGTAATTTTCTTTCACTACCCTCAATCTCGATTATCTGTCATGTTTCTTTTTGTGATTGATCCTCAGGGCCAAGGATAAATTTTGCATTTTTCACAAATGTAAACATACAAAGGATGCAAAGTGCAATGTGCATTTCCTTCGACGATTTATGAGATTCTTAGAATATTCCCTTTCACGGTCCTTGAGGAGAGGACCGTATTTTGCATTTGCATAAAACTTGTTAATTTGTAAAATGACTCACTGTAGTCACAAAATCATGCACTTTAGACATTATTTATCTCGATTTCATACTACTATTTAGAAGGTTATTGAGTGAAGAAAGTTCTAATTAACCCCCGTCTTTTGCCCATCTTGTTTTATTTTATTTTGTCATTACCGATCTTTTACATCCACATGGCCATAAGTTTGTCACCTCTCATTATTTTAGCCTTGATTGGGGTACCCGAGTTAGTCTTGGGGTGCCTGGTCCCACCATGGGTGCCCCAATCCTTTTTGAACTTTCTCACCACTTTTTGGGCTCTTTCTAGCCGTTTTAGATCTTTATCTTTTTGGTGGTCGGCCATTTTGGGGTTAATTATGAAATTAGATTAAGAGAACCCTATAAATATAAAGTTATGAGACCATAATGAGGGACCAAACATCATTCACTACTATCATTATCTAGAATTGCATCCATCTATTGCATTGGAGATCACTTACATTCACATAGCTCCATCATAAGGCACAAGACTAGGACATCTACATCACACTTCATAGGGGAGGGATTCTATTCTATTCCATGCACACATTCTATTATATTTTCTACATTTAGTTATTGCTCACTACTTCACAAAGTGCGATTGACATAAGAGCACCTAGGGCACAATATGCACACACTCACCAGAATTACATTTGGGTCTGAAATGTAGTGCATCGCTTAGTTAGTAAGCCCACTGTTGTGGCAGATGAGGTCAATTTGACCCATTCATTTGCATTTTTATTTTTAGGGATTGATGCTTGTTTAGGGTTTTGCAGGTCTTTCTATTCACCTTGGATTATTGGTGACTTCCTAGTGCAGGCGGCGAATTTGGGCGCAGCAGATGAAGAGGGTTTCGTGAGCATCTACCAAGCCTATGAAGATTTGTTTCAGAGATTTTACAAAGACCAGGGCATCCAAATTTGTAGACCAGAGCACCCATAGGTGCCCCAATCCCTCTCCAGTGCTCCAATCTAGCTAGATACTTCAGATCCATCCTTTTAGAGCTTCGCACCGCTTGTTCTTGCTTCCAGATTCTCTAGTCATCTCTGCGACATAGTCTCGTGAGCATATTTTGTTTAACTAAGTTCTTTCCTCTTCTCTCTTGCACATTAGGGTTAACATTTACTTTTGCATAGTTGTTTGGTCACTTATATACTTCTTTACTGCATTTATTTACTTTATTTACAGTTGTTCATAGCTTAGATTAACTATCCCCACATACTACATATTAGTCAATTTTAGTTAATCACTCGGTACTCCCATCAATATGGAACGGGAAATCGTCATTTTATTTATTGTTCTTGAACTAGGAATGATCCGAGAAAATACAAACACATCAAGGATTCAAACATGCACCACAAATCCAAACAAATCCAACACCCACAAATCTCAAAATCAAATGCAATTCAAACATGCACCATAATGCCAATACCAAGTATGACACAAAGTGTAGACATCTATGGATAGGGAACTCAAGCTCCTACATACAAAATCCATGTTTCTTGATAATTCACAATCACTTATCAAGTATGATCTCACCATGATCATCGAGATTGGAGATAATATCACTCTTGATAAGCAAAAACTCCTAGTCTCCCTCATAAAATAAATCACAAACATTTTTGTTGGATCCTATCACATGGAGTGACGTTATTGGTCCCAACCTTCCTATCCATCTTATAATAGTTTCCTGTCATTTCATGGATCTTTTTCCTCCCATATATCAAGGATATTTTCCTCCATCCTATCTCATACATTTCCTTCGTCTCCTTTGATGCTCAATAAAGTCCTCGCTCTTCATGGTTTTCCCTTAGCAAAACCATCAAAAATAAAAAAATCATCCAAAAAAGGAGAAAATAACAAAACATTACAAAAAAATCAAAGGTACAAACATTAGACATTGTAATCAAGTATTGCATACACATGGATATTCTTTCCTTTCTTCATATTCCTATGGAAATCACCCACCATTTTCATCCCTTTGATGATATTTTGGTTAATCTATTAACACTCATTATGTGACATGTTATATCTATTATATTCATTTGACCTTGGTCTTTCATTACCTTAGTAAATTAAAGAATGATTGACCTCTTAAAGATCCTATCACTATCATACATCTAATAAACTTGTTATGAATATCTTTGGGTGTATTTATTGACACTAGCCAATGTCGTCATCACAATCACTTCCACATCCTTCCATTAGGCCATCAGTGGTTCTTAACCCCTTATCAAAACAATCGAGAGAGCTAAAATAAGTTTTCAGAAAACAAAAATCAATCAAAAATCAAAAATCAATAGGAAAAATCAAATCAATATATAAATCTCTTTTAGGGTATTTCTAGTATCTCTATCAGGGCTATATAATTATGGTTAAGCAATAGAGTAATGTTGCGACTAGAATCAAATACATCTCTATCAAGGCTATGTAGCAATGTACAACTCTCCTTCCACCCACCATTCACAAATCACCTTTCAAAATAAATCATTCCTACACATTAGTTAGTTTGTCTTCACTTATTTCTTATTAAATCTTGCCTTGAGAGAAATTCATCTTCATGTGCACACATTGGATCTTGACAAGAAAATAGGATTAATATGTTACCAAGTTTTGTTTCGACCTTGTTCAAACTCTTACTTTAGTCCTTATTTTGTCTCACGATTTGTGCCTTAGGATCATCACTGATCTTCCAACTACATTTTGCCCATGGACATCCATGTGTATAACACATCAAGGATTTGTGCCTTTGGAAGGATATGAAAAATGTAGTTAGAAGATTGATGATGAGCCAAAGGAACAAATCGTGAGATAAAATAAGGGCTAAAGTAAGAGTTTGAATAAGGTCAAAACAACACTTGGTAACATGTTAATCCTATTTTCTCATCGAGATCCAATGTGTGCATGTGAAGATGAATTTCCTCTTGAAGGGAAGATTTAATAAGAAATAAGTGAAGACAAACTAACCAATGTGTAGGAATGATTTATTTTGAAAGGTGATTTGTGAATGGAGGGTGGAAGGAGAGTTTTACATTGCTCCACTATCGACCAAATACCCATAGTCCTGACAAAGATGTATTTGATTCTAATCGCAACATTACTCTACTACCAACAATACATCTATAGCCCCGATAGAGATACTAGAAATACCCCAAAAGATATTTATATATTGATTTGATTTTTCCTTTTGATTTTTGATTTTTGATTGATTTTTGCTTTCTGAAAACTTATTTTAGCTCACTCGATTGTTTTGATAAGGGGTTAAGAACCACTAATGGCTTGATGGAAGGATGTGGAAGTGATTACGATGACGACATTGGCTTGAGTGTCGATAAATACACCCAAAGATATTCATAACAAGTTTATTAGATGTATGATATTGATAGGATCTTTAAGAGGTCAATCATTCTTTAATTTACCAAGGTAATGAAAGACCAAGGTCAAACAGATAAAATAGATATAACATGTCACGTAATGAGTGTTAATAGATTAACAAAAATATCATCGAAGGGATGAAAATGTTGGGTGATTTCGAGGAATATGAAGATAGGAAAGAATATCCATATGTATGCAATACTTGATTACAATGCCTAATGTTTGTACCTTTGATTTTTTGTAATGTTCTGTTGTTTTCTTCTTTTTGATGATGATTTTATTTTTGATGATTTTGTGAAGGGAAAACCATGAAGAGAGAGGACTTTGTTGAGCATCAAGGAGACGATGGAAATGTATGAGATAGGATGGAGGAAAATATCCTTGATATTGTTGGACCACGATTGCCGTTAGACCAAAACCCATAGGTGTTAGTCTCCGCTACAATCGCTAGAGTTAGGATCTACAAGAGGTGGTTAGTCCATGTCACGAAACTCACAGGGAGCACTTTGGACACACATGCCAACAATCTCCCCCTCAGCATTACCCGAGTGAGTTTCGAACTCGAGACCTGTCACTCTGATACCATTTGTTGGACCATGATTTCCGTTAGACCAAAACCCATAGGTGTTAGTCTCTGCTACAATCGCCAGAGTTAGGATCTATGAGAGGTGGTTAGTCCATGTCATGAAACTCACGGGGAGCGCTGGACACACATGCCAATAGATATATGGGAGGAAAAAGATCCATGATATGGTAGGAAAATATTATAAGATGGATAGGAAGGTTAGGACCAACAACGTCACTCCATGTGATAGGATCCAAAAAATATATTTGTGATTTATTTTATGAGGGAGACTACGAGTTTTTGCTTATCAAGAGTGATATTATCTCCAATCTCGATGATCATAGTGAGATCATACTTGATAAGTGATTGTGAATTATCAAGAAACATGGATTTTGTATGTATGAGCTTGAGTTCCCTATCCATAGATGTTTGCACTTTGCGTCGTACTTGGCATTGGCATTGTGGTGTATGTTTGAATCGTGTTTGATTTTTAGATTTTTGGGTGTTGGATTTGTTGGATGATTTAATCTCTTTGGATTTTTTTATTTTAGCTTGGTAAATAAATTGTTTGTGTTTCATACAAGCTAATGCATGATTTGTTTGGTCCCGAGAAGTGGGAGAAGAAAATGGATGTTTGGGATTGATAATAGGAGTGGTATGGATGATGGTGGGATTTCCACAGTTGTTGATAGAGGGATGATATGATGGATGGAGAGGATGAGGTCAAAGGATTGAAGGGAATGGGATACTAGGGGGTGGCCCACGAATTGATGGTAATGAGCTACTCGGAGGTGGCTCGTGAATAGAAGATGATGGGCTACTAGGAGGTGGCCCAAGGATAGAAGGTAATGGGATACTAGTATGTGGCCCAATGATAAAATATGAAGGGCTACTAGGACGTGGCCCAATGATAGAAGATGAAGGGATACTAGGATGTGGCCCCATGATAGAAGATAATGGGTTACTATAAGAAGATAGCCCATGGATAAATGATGATTGAGGAGACGTGATATATAAGGAATGATTTGGTGATGAGAAGATAGGGGAGGGATCAAGGATATACCCCGTCGTTTCACCATGTAATGGGAAATGAGATGATGGGAGGATAAGAGGAGGTTCTTGTTGGAAAATTTTAGGTTGTTCTTCCTTACCGATGTTAGGTTGATCATAGAACTCAACCTCCTCGCTAAAAGATGCTTATGCATTGAGGTTAAAAGAGAATCCTTGCTAGTGATCTTCTATAGGGATGTCATTATGTAACCCCATGAATTATCTAATTGCTTCTTCATTATGAAAGAAATTATCAACATGGGTTGTTGTTAGTTGATGATAGAAGGTTGATTTGAAGGAAGAATTCCAACAAGTGTTGAAGCTTTAGAAGATGTTTGATGATGGAGATTTTGGGATTGGGAGGTTTTGATCTTATTGTTTCCACAAATGAACTTGATAGTGCTTTGAAATGATATCTTTCACATCATTACTTGTTTATTTTTCGACGTGGATAGGGATACAAATATCGGCCTTTAAAATATCGGTGAGGGTAGAAGGTATGATTGAAAGGGCTTGACGATCGAAGAGAGATTGGATTTGGATTGGTAGAAGAAGATGACTCAAGATACGAAGGATATTCAAAGTCGGATGTCTCAAGAATTGAATTAGATGTGGATTTAGGATAGGTTGGTATTGGTTTGTTTAGAAGATTGCATAATGCAGATAGAAGAAGGGGATCTTGTGGTAAGATAGTGGATTGCGACGCGGGGGTCGAATTGTATGTTTGATTAGAGGAATTTGGATTCACATGGATCTTTAATGGAGGAATATGTCGACGAGGTGACTGATTATTCCATAGAATAAAGTTGATTGGATGAGGCTCATGAGTCTATAGAGAATTGGTTTATGGATAGAATTGATTAGGAGATGAAGGCGGGGAAAAAAAGATGAGCACGAGTTACCTATTGTAAATAGTGTGAGGAACCATCCGATATCTAGTCATGGTTGACATTGTTTGAGGTGAATGCCTAGACCTAGATTGTTTGATTGAACTCCTTCATATTTAAGGAAGTTCCATGTCGATTCGAGTAGTGTAACAAATGTAAACTGGACATTTTGAAAACATGGGGATGCTCGTGTGATTTTCCAAAGGGAATCTAAGGAAAACATGCAACATAACGACATAATTTTGACAATCAATCAAGGTTTGGAAAATAATATGCAAGCGTAAATATAAAATGGTTGGTGAAATTTTGGTAACATAATGACTACGAAGGAAACTTTTCCTAGGTGTGAATGTCACAAAAGTCATTTTAAGGCAACTAGCAAAAATTTGGATAGTGTAATAACACAATTTCAACACTTAAATCAAGTTTAAGAAAACAAGGTTTAAGCATCAAAAATGGTTGATACCATTTTGGCAGCACTTCAAATAGTTTGTTTTGATAAAAGGGGAGTCACGATTTTTAAAGGGGGATATGTTTTGTGATAAAAAAATGTGTGGTGTAGCTTCGACAAAGTTTCACCTTATTCTAAAACAAGGTGGAAACTACGACAAACTTTTTCTTTGTAAGGGTTTGATACACATAAATGATATTAGATAAGGATAAACTTGGCCCAGTGCCAAATAGCTTCCTAAGGATTTTAGACTCAACACTCACTAATATTTGTCTGAACTAGTACGCAAACCGAGAATAAATCCTAAATACAAACTATGCCCTGTAATCTATATGAATGGGGTGGTCACCATGGATAATATTTGGTATTCCTCACAGGTTTTACTAGTCAAGTAGGTGATGGGGCACTTCCCATTTTTTTGGCAGTTCCCTTTATGTGCCAACTAATCTAGGGTTCTGTGGTACTCCTCAATAAAAAAATTCTAGACTTGAGCCAATGCACTTCATAGTTAAAGCGGATGGGTTTTACCCTTATCCTAACTTGTAAATATAATGTGCTTTTCTCATTTTTATCCTGATTTATCAAAGTGTGATTATTTTGAACACCTTGCTTTGGCCAAAGAAACCTACGCACAAAGTATTATTAATTTGGTTTATTTTTTCTTTAGCAAACATAAATGGTCCTTCATTCAAAGGATTAGTAGTTTTCCATAAAATAATAATGTTAGAAAATTACCAAGGATCGCGACCATTTTGATTCTCAAGATTGCTCAAAAGTGCAAGAGAAGAGCATATGTAGCGTTGATCAAATCAAACAAAAATGGAAAATTTAAAGCAAGAAATCAAGTGTTAGCACCATTTTCAAACAAATTACAACCCTAATGTTAGAAAAACATTCATAATAATAGTCTTTTCTGATTCTCAAGGTCGCTCAAAAGCATAAGAGAAGAGCATACGTGATTTTGATCAAATTATACCAAATGCAGATTTTAAACAAAGACTTAAAATGATAATAATAATTTAAATAAATAACTTGTAGACTAGGATCAAAATCATGCATAAAACAACAGAAATTGAAATTGAACTAAAACTTTTGGGAATTTTGAGGAAAGTTAGCCAAAATTTTACATAGTACACTAGTGTATACAATAAGACGCTAACACATGAATATGAATGTCGATACAAACAGAAAGACACTAGCGTGTGGATATAAACACTAGCGCATGGATATGAATGCTAACGTAGACAAAAAGACATTATCACATGGATATGAATGCTAATGCGAGACGGAAGATGCTAGCACATGCAACCAAAAAAGATAATGTGGTGCTTGCACGTGCACATGTACGTAGATGTAGAGACCGAGATTCTAGTGCAAATAGATAGACATTAACATGTGGAAGTAGGAAAATAATGCGGTCTTTAGCACATGGATAAGAATGGTAGCATAGACAAAAAAAATGCTAGTGCATGGCTATGAATGCTAAAGTAGACATAAAGATGCTTTAGTGCATGGATATGAATACTAAGACAGACGAGAAAGATGCTAGCGCATTTACTGGTATGTAGACGTAGAGATTGAGATGCTTTAGCACATGGATCATGTACCTACACATTAAAAACGTTAAAAACATCCCAAAAACAGCCAAAAGCTCGAATTTTTCCCATCAAGATCCAATTTTGACAACACTTTGCCTCCTTTATACCTACAAAGAAGACTCAACACTACCAAACACTAACATACATGCCTAAAACACAATATTTTCAACAAATTGAAATAGTTAGCATGCAAAATGATGAAAAATGAAGCTTTTTAAACTAAAAGGAATGAATGTGCATGAGACAGAGGAATGGATCATCGAGCATGCCATATGTATGTATTTTTAAATTAATCTAAGTTAATGAAAAGAACCTAACACCAAGTAGATTCATAACCTAGTTAATTTAAGCAAAAATGTCATGATAAAGCATAAAGGAAAGCTTTAATAAATGCATAAAACATTAAATGCAAACCTTGTTTGATTGTTGGATGTGCTTTTTGATACTTCCTTTATGAGTCTCGAACATAATCAAGCATAGCGATCAAAGGATTTCTCCAAGGAAGAGGAAGAATTATCACCAATATGGCTTGATTGCCATTTTTGGTTCTTCTCTTACTACTCTTAGCCAAGTAGAAAATGGGACAATTTACTTGATTTATTAAGTCTTCCAACATGAAATGCTCTTCTCAAGTGTAATGTCTTACAAGGATATGGTGTAAGTTTGGACAAGGTGTACTAGGTTTCTTATATAACTTTCTATTTTGGGATAAGATGTATTAGGTTTCTTACATAATTAGCAGAACACCACTAATTATAACAAAATGATAGTGTTGAGTTGTGGAGCTCAATTACTTCAGTTTAGCATGTAATGGAAACTTGCTAAAAATACGAGAACCATTAGCGGTTAAGGGGGAACCAAGATTTGCCACCACCCAGGACCCAGATCGGCAGCGAGGAGGAACCAAAGAATGGTTAGGTCTAACCAGCGTCGGTTACTGTGCGAGGATGTTTTAATTAACTCTCGGGAATTAGATCTATTTTTAGCATTAAAGTATATCTATTGATTGTAATTGCATGGCTAAGTGCCCTAAGTCTATAAACGACTATATAAGCATAAAAGCTAGGGTTTAGAAGTAAGAATGATTAACAAGAATTAGAAAGAACTTGCAAAAGTTGGTGAGAGAGATAATTCTTGGTGATGAAGCAAAATCTTGAGGAAAGAAAGTATTTAACATCTAAGAGGTGTGCTGAGAATGTAGATCAAGAATTTCGCGCTTACATACTGTCCAAGTTAATGCACTAAACTAAACACAAAAACCACAAAAACCTCAATGAAATTGATACACTGATGAAGATGTAGACGGATGAGGAAGCCGATGTAGATAAGACAGGCGCACACACGAGCAATTCGCACAATAGATCCGAATAACCCAGTAAAACACCGATGCTTGTGAAAAAGACCACGTTAAAAGATATTTTAGTGGACTCGCCTTGAGAAGCGGGTCCGAGAAGCGATAAGCTTCCTCGGCGGATGTCGACCACGTTTTGAATTAAGAAAAGAAGCATACATGATAAAAGATGTAAATAAAGACTAGATTTTCTATTACAAGAATAAAGACAGAGAATCTAAACAGCAGACAGAAAGTACAGAAAACAGGGAACTATGAAATAAATGCTGGATTTGTGTTACCTGTATCCTTTTACCTATCTGCAGAGAAATCGGCGTCGACTGGGTAGAATCGGCGTCGATTGATCTTGGTCGCGCGTCGATTGAGGTGGATCGGCGTCCGATTTGGATAAGATCGCGTCGCCCAGCATCGCGAATCGATAAACCAGGGACTGTGCGACAAGATTCGGGAATTGGAAGGTGAATGTGGTCTGCTGGATGTGCCGAAGTTGGCGAGACACTGGAACAGGGTCACCAGATGATAGATGGTGGTGTACGATGCTGATGCGACAGGGACAGAGTAACGGTGCTCCTCTCAGGGATTGATTCGGACAGGATCTGCCCTAATTTGATACAATTGATGCTAAGAAGATCTCTCTTTCTCTCAACCTGTATCTTTCGCTCTCTGCTCGCTTTTTCACTCGTTCGCAATCTCTTCTTCGGTCTCTTCACTCTCTTCGGTCCTTAGAACTGAGTTCTGGACTTGCTTTTATAATCGGCGCCGCTCCTAGAAAATCGGCGCCGACCATATGGGTCGGCGCCGATCGCGGAAAAGACTCCCGAGGTGCCTAAAAATGATCGATTTCGAGAAAGATAAGACTTATCCCGACTATGGGAAAATATCCCGCTTAGGGAAGATTAAAGATAGATGTGATACATGGATAGAATAAATTTGGGGTGAATAAGTGATTAAGATGCATGGGAAGAAGCGTAATTAAATATTTAATATTTAATCACTCATGGGTAAGATGTGATGGGATGAATTAAATTTGGAATAAGTGATTAAATCACAAATTGGATAATACCCCAAGGGGATAGTTGGTGACGTAAACGTGCCCCAGGTTACCTAGGCAAGTAAACGGATGAGAAGGGACACTAAATTGGGTAACCAATTTTAAGTGTCTACATTTTGCCCCTTTTTGTCAAGTAACTTGCGATAAGCAAGGTTATGAGACAAAAACAAAGGGATGGAAGAAGGGAAGAATTTGTGATGATGTGATCCCCCTCAAACTAGGGATGGGATGGATGATAGAACAGACGATCCCGAGTTTGAAAGAGGTAGATGAAAACGCAGGATGCCCCAGTCGGATGTCTGGAGTAGATCTGATCATTGATGACACACAAAAATAAAAAGGCAGCAACCTAAGGAACTCACATTGGTAGGGAAAACTAGCCGGTCTCCTCATGAGACGACGTTAGTGCCTACAGACCCATGAGTGTAAGTAGAATCTGCAAAGCGAAATCGGCATCTAAAGAGAGACACATTGGTAGGGACAACTAGACGGTGCAAGCGAGGCAGCGTTAGTGCTACTACAGACCACGTAACTCTAAGCGGCTAAACAAAAACGAGTGCTCCACGCAAAGGGAACAAACCCGAAATAGACAAGGATATCGAAAAGATGTGCCAAAAGGTAACATTCAGCACACAATAATGACCAGATAAATAAGCCAAGCATCAACACTATGGCAAAGATATTAGCAGATGGAAATAAACGACGTGGAGAAGCGATACCGCAATCCACGGGAAAAAATGAGTATAAATCGATAGACTGATAGATGATGAATAGATGTGATGGGATAGACATAGAGGATAGATAGACGTGATGTAACTTGATGTGATTGATATGTGGATTTAATTTGGATGAGAAATAGATATAGATAGATGGAATGTTACTTGGATGGACAAGTTTTTAGATGTTTTGATGGATAGATGGATAGATGTGATTGATAGATTTGGTATCCATGTAGTGATGTAGCCTCGATTGGAAGGCATTGTATAGATGGCTTGATTGAAAGCCACCCATTTTTTGTTGTACAAGACACACATGTATATATAGATTCATTATTTGTCATATAATTGTACTCATGCTTTTGGTTTAGATATAGATGGGTAGATGGATATAGATAGAGGATAAAATAGATGTGATTGGATAGATATAGATGATAGATGATAGAAATAGATGTGATTAGATAGATTGAAATGTGGATAAAATAGATGTGATTGGATAGATATAGACTGATAGATGATATATGTGATGTGGATAGAACTTTGATAGATGGATATGATGTAACTTGGATGTACATGTGTTTAAATATTTTGATGAATAAATAGATAGATGTGTTTGATGTATGGATTAGATATAGATAGATGTAATGTATCTTGGATGTACATTTGATGGATAGATTTAGATATAGATAGATGTAATTTTAATGAGAAATGAAAAAAGATAGATGTTTTGATAGATAAGAGGAATTTTGATAGAAGATAAATTTTGATTTAATTAACATGTGAAATGCCAATTTAACAGGGTTGCAAGACAAAGAAATGGGGAATACTCCTTGCAAGAGCCAAAGATGAAAGCGGAAACAACCGTGACTTAGAAGAGAAGATACTCGGAGAAGAAGAAAAATGATAAGTTGGACTTCCAACCGACCATAGATAAAATCCAGAAAGGAAACCGAAAGACCAAGCAGACAAGGCCCTATATAAGATTAAAATAAATCTGACACTAACTAGTCGCAAACCAGATCTAGGATAGAAACGGAAAGAAAAGTAAGTAAGTATCTTGTCGGAACTTACAAGGGACAAAATACATGTCCATAGTGGGACAATAGGATTCTCCATATGATCGACAAGAGGTCCTAAATCTCACTTCATGATTTTTGACGAAAAAGCAAACCGATCAATGCTTGGATAGTGAAGTTATCGAAAGATTGGAGTTGGAGGCAAGAACGATGTCGCGATATTTTTGAAGGATATCATTCTTGCATTGATAGACACCCGTGACACGTTAACGATGAGTTCGGAGAATCACCAAAGATGTCAATATGATGAGGATACCATCCATGCGATAAGCCTCGAACCCATATTTATGAGATTAATGGCATTTTGAAGACCTAAGACAAAGAGCTTTTGAAGTCACGGTACTCACCATATTATTGGTGCATTCAAAGTTTAATTTGTGTGCGGCGATCGGGATAGGCGTACCCCGAGGGAGGAATCATCACAAAACCCGCACCTCCCCTCGGCATTTGGATCCGTCAAAGAAGAGCTTTACTTTAAATGGAGATAGACCAAAATCGATTTGTTGGATAAATTCATCGGGGAATTGGCAAGGGGTCTTGAGTGTCCTAAAGAGGAGCATCAACTAATTGATCTGCAATAAACGACCAGCTTGATAGACTTTTGCGGATAAACTCGAGGTCAAACTCGATCATGAGCATAAGCCAACGAGTGATGCGATCATTGTGATAAGGTTTTGCATGGATTGTCTTGAGGGGATTGACACTTGTGACAATATAAGTTTTGTGATTAAGGAGATAATGAAGCTTAGAAGTTGCGAAGAAGAGAGCGCAACATAGTTTTTCAACTTCGGAGTAACGTGTCTCATACTCATGGAGGGTGCGATCGATGTAATGAAAAAGCTTGTTTCTTTACCACAAGTGTCCCGATGCGAGATCATGGCTCCCAGGCATTGTCGATCCACGAGAGATATAAAGATAGAAAGGCTCCCCCTCGCGTGGAGGTGTAAGCACGGGTGGAGAAAGAAGATAAGCTTTGAGATCATCAAAGGCCTTTTGGCAATGCTCATCCCATTCGAAATGAACATTCTTACGGAGAAGATGGTGAAAAGGTAGAAAGGTTGACAACGGTCCGACAATTGGGAGATAAAACGACGCACCGATTGAAGACGTCCTTGGAGGCTCATGCGGAGAGTTGCTTTAAGTTAGACAGGGAGGCATCTCAAGGATAGCTTTTATTTTTGTTAGGCAGGGTCGACTTCAATACCCCGATGGAAATGATAAAACCTAAAAGTTTACGGTGAGAATGCCAAACACGCACTTAGCTGGATTTAGATGAAGACAGAAGCGGATAAGCCTCTCAAAAGAGAGGTGCAGAGATGAAAAGATGATCCCGACCGCACGTGGACTTGCGAGGAGATCGTCAACATAATCCTCCACGGTTTTGTGTAAGAGATCATGGAAGATGTATGTCATTGCTCGTTGATAGGTTGCTCCCGCATTCTTAAGGCCAAAAGGCATGACACGATAGCAAAAGGTCCCCAAGGAGTTATGAAGGAAGTCTTATGTTGGTCTTAAGTGCGATGAGGATATGATTATATCCGGAGAAACCATCCATAAGAAAAGCATCTCATGACCCGCAGATTAAATCTACGAGTTGGTCGATATTAGGAAGAGGAAAATCATCCTTTGGGCGAGCGAGATTAAGATCCCTAAGTCGGTACAAATTCGAATCTTCCCGGTAGCCTTGAATTCTGGTACTACATTGGACACCCATTGCGGATAATCGATGGGTTGGATGAAGCTAGCCGAGAGCAAGCGTTGTAACTCTTCTTTGACAAGAAGGGCTACTCTAGGGTGCATCTTACGCAATTTTTGCTTAACCTGGTTTGATGTTGGGAAGGGTAACGATATTGTGAACCACAATATCGGATCGAATCTGGCATATCCTCGTATGACCAAGCAAAGGCTTGACGATGTTTGGAAAGAAAAGCGGTAAAGTCCCTAATTCCCCGTGTGGATTAAGGGATTGGCCAACCTTAATGATGCGAGGTCTTCAAGTCCCTATATTAAGGTCGATAGTGGCTTCGTTGAGAAGGGTAGACGTGTCGAAGGAATAGTCTTGGGAAGATATGAATCCTCTGCCCCTAGATAGGTGAGAGACGAATCATCATCCGCCAAGTGGATAGTGTTGATAGTGGGAGAGTCATCTCCAACTATTTCGAGGAAGATTAATGGTATAGAAGCGGACCGATTGTTAGTCTCGTAGACTAACGGCCCTAAGGAAATGGTATTGATCAAAAAAAAAAGTTAGGTGGGATGGAAATGTCATCGTCCACATCAAGTGATGCTTCTGATTTAGTGGGGGAAGATGGTTCTTCAGTAGGAAGAGGCTCATCAAGAATAGTGACGGTGGCTTTCGAAAGAGGTTTAAATCCTAAACCAAATTTCTGATGTGGCATGAGAGTAGGAATGGATTTGAGGTCATGTATACCTTGTTCATATTTTCCAAGGCCAAAACCTTTCCACGCGCATCGATATAGATAAGTTTTTGCAAACGTGGGATTCTGTAGATAATCAAACCCTGTTAGATAAGGTTTGGCTCTAGGAGGAGAATCCGGGCGATAATAAGGCGTATCAAGACCACCGTAGATGAAATTGAGTCATTGATTGGGCGGACCCAATGGTGACGATGCGGCCGAGACACTGGTTGATATTCGGAGTTGTTTGTCTCGGTCTACCATACTCATTAGGTTTGAGATGGGCATCGAAAGAAAAGAGAGGAAGCTCTCCTAGTGAGAAACGCTGCAATGTCTCTTCTAGATTTTGTAAATCCGGTAGTTTGGTTGCGGTATAGAAGAAGATGAGGCCCCGTCAGAGAACATGGATTTTCTTTTAAAGGGCGGACCTTGTGGTCATGTCGCATTGTGCGGAAGGAAAAGGATCTCTGGATGAGTATATATTTTGCCCTCATATTGATATTTTAGGCATCGATGGAGGTGGATGGGACACAATGCATTGCGCGAATCCGGAGGCGTCCGAGGATCATGTTATAGTGGAACTTTCCTTCGACGATGTAGAAGAGTTCATGAAGCGACTTCTTACCTACTCGAATGGGTAAGACCATAGTTCTAGAGTGATATGCTTAGGCTGATCGTTAAATGATCGAAGGGCAAAAGGCGGGGAGACACTACATTCTTTGGTAACTTAAGTTGTTCGAATGTGTGCGAGGAGATGACGTTGAGTGCAGCTCCACTATCGATCATAACACGTTTTAAGGTAGTGTTATTGATTTGGACTGTGATGAAGAGGGGAGCCTCCAAATCTTCGGAAGAAAGAGAAGGAATTTCTGAATCTTCAAAAGAAATGGTAGTTGATGGTCTATTCAGTCCAACAACCAACTCGAAGGGCTGGGGCTCATCGAATTTCTTTGCGATGCGGCGCAGACATCGATTAGAGCTGGCGATGTTGTGGAGAGGATTGGATGAGGTCAAAAAGAGACATTTTGGCCGAGCACAGGTGAGTTGTTTCATAACACTCTCCTCAGTAACACGGGAACTTGAGCCCGAGGTGCGGCAGCACGAATAGAGACCACGGGTCGTGGGGCGATGAGGAAGGAGAAACGCCTTCGAGGCTGCGAAATGACAACTCGTGGTCAGATGCTTTGAAGATGAAGATGGGTTATCATAGTGTTGGGTTCTAGTGGCGATATGGATTGTGTCGATTTGGGAAGGTGGAAGATCAAGTGGGATGGAACCACTAGAGGTGCAGTGGATGGTTGAGGTTTGGATGGGGCTAAGGTGACGGGAGGTACTTGTTCCTCCTCCTCTGTAAAAGGTCACTTTCTTCCGAAGGTTCTTGATAACGGCTTGAAGAGCTTTACACCCCTCAGTGTCATGACCCGGGGTACGGTGGTAAGCACAAATCAGATCAGAGTTAAACCAAGTAGGTTTCACTCCTTTAGGATTATAAGGTTTAATCGGAGGAAGGGTTATGGATGAAGATTGGATGAGTTGATGAAGGATTTCGGTATAGAATTCGGTAGACGAAGAGGAGGATAGAGATGATGAAGATGGTTCTTTTACCTTAATCGACTGCCGAGGTAAAAGAACTTGCATGTTAGGTTTAACAGTTTTATTAGGGATCCTCTTATTTGTTTGGACATTTGGAGGAGCAGTCTTGGGTGCGTGGGATGGGAGTAAATGAGACATGATTGACTTTGGTGGAGGGGGAGCCCCTAAGATAGATTTTGAGGAGGATGGAGATGTGACAGATTTTGTGGTCTTTGGAGACAAAGGGGATTGCTTAGTCGGATTTACGGATGATTTAGATAATGTTGATTTAGACGGGGAAGAAGCCCCCAGAGTGAGTGAAATCGGGGGAATATAGGGTGTCTTGGTTTTTGGTAATGAAGATGATGATCCCGATAGAAGAGGTGACGTCTTTTTAGTAGGTAAGTCTACTTTTCGGGGTATTGATGAAGAATGTGTTGTAGAAGAAGACGATGGTTTTGATAAGTGTGTAGAAGAAAACGCCTTCTCAGCGGGCAAATCCAATCGTTTATGAGGCGTGGAGAGAGATTTTTGTGGAAGAGCACCAAGAGTCTTGATGGTCCGAAATATGGGCTTTCCTTTTTCGAGGGGATGGTGGCGACTTGACGCATAAGGTGATTGTAACCTTTTTGGGGGAAGCAAATGGGGAGATACTGATGGTGTAATGTTAGATTTTGGTTGTCTCGGTTTAGGTTCAGGAACCGAGTGTATAGGTGTTGGTGCTACTTCTTTTGATTTTTCCTGAATAGGTGAAGTAACATTGGTGATGGAAGAAGGGGGTGATGACGAAGCAGTTCCTTGCGAAGGGACTACTTCTGATGCAGTAATCATTGGTGAAACTACTGTAGGAAAAGAGATAGGAAGGGTCAAAATTGAAGATGCTTCCGTTGAAGTTGGCACAATGATAGGTATGTTCACCAAGGGCATAGTTGCAGCGGGAATGGGAGCAACAGAAGTGGATGTGTCTGAAGTGGAAACTCGAAGGGATGTAATTGCCTCGAGTATTGAAAGAATGTCTGATGATGAGACAGATGAGGAAGACACTGTCTCGGGTATGGATGGGAGATCGGACAAAGGAGCGGAGAGAGATGACTCCGTGCTTAGCAATGTAGGAATATTCAAAGGTGGGCCATCTGAAGATAGAGGAATTCCAGTGATTGATGAAGTGGAAGAGGGTTCTGATTCGATTGCGGCGTTTGTAGATGACGTGGTTTCAGAAGCGGATTCTTCAGTAGAAATGAAGTTGATAGTGTGGGTGTTTGGTTTTTGAGATTCCGAAGAATTATGATTTGGGGCATGATTGGGGAAGGGTTGTTTAAAAACATCAAGCGCCTGATTTGGGGGAGCATTTGGGTTATCCAGAATGAGCTCGCCTTTATCAATGAATTTTTGGACAAGGTTTTTGAAAGTCTGGCATCGTTCGATGTCATGACCCTTGGTTCTGTGATAATGACAGAAATCGTTTTCCCTATACCAGAATGGGCGTTCTCGGCTTTCATCAATATCCCTAATGGGTGGAAGTTCGATCATGCGAACTTCCAACATTTTTTCTAAGATAGAGGCATATGATTCCCCCAAGGGAGCAAAGGATCGAGATGATGAAGCCCCTTTACGAACAGATGAAGGGTCTCTTCGTGGTGGTTGATTAGGAGTACTATCGGTTCTTGATGTTTTTAATACGATAGCATTTGTGGACCCTTGATTCTTATCTTTAGGAGGGAAAGAATTTGGTTTGGTGAACCGAGAGAAATCTGGTTTAGATTTGGAGCGAAGTTTTAGTTTTCCTTGTTCAATGGCACGAGATTCAAGTTTGCGTGCCATCGTGAAGGCTTCTTGAAGGTATGAAAAGTTTGGATCCTTAACGTGGAAGAAATGTGACTAGCGCAAGATCGGGTGAACAACTCGATCCGTTGGGATTGAGGAAGGAGAAAGACAATTGGTTGATTATCCCTCTCCAACGAGCAACAAAGTCTGCAATAGACTCATCGTCGAATTGGCGAATGTTGTAAAGATCTCAATTGAGATCTTATGCGCAATATTTATTGAAAAGTTTTCAACAAACATCCGGGCCAATTGAGAGAAAGAAAATAAGGAATGTTGAGGAATATTATTGTACAGAGTCAAAGCGGACCCGCTAGAGACATAGGAAAGGTACGGAGCATGAGTTCCTGATCCTGGACGATGAGGTAGCAAGCATGTTTGAATGCTCGCAGATGTTGTTGGGGGTCTTCCCGACTATGAAATTTTGAGAATTTGGGAAGTTCCCATTGGGGAGGATAAGGCTTAAAAGCCACCGAAGGATGAATGGGTTCATTGCACACTTCTTCAAAGGAGTATGAAGGACGGGCTCCTTTTGTGGAGGCTTCCAAGTCTGCAATTTTCTTGAAGAGAATTTGAACTACGTCGGATTGGGGAGGAGGCACATAAGAAGTAGATGGTGGATGTTGGTGAGGTGTCAATGGGGGATTTATCTGTTGATTGGTGGGGTGGTAAGAGGAATAACCAGGGGTTCTGGGTGACACTTGGTGGGGTATTTGTTGTGAAGTAGCTTGCGTATAGGTAGGCTGTGAGATAATGAGTGGATGAGAAAATGAGGGTTGGGTGACGGGTGGAGCTTGTGATTGGTGGACTCCTATGTTTGTTGATTGGATCGGGACAGATTGAGGAACGTGGGTGTTGGTTGATTGGACATGTTGGGAACAAGACACGAAAGGTGCCTTCTACTACCGGGTTAGGTATTAAGGTGCCGATGTTAGTTGATGGCGAAGGTCACGATTCTTTGGAATATTAGAAGAAAAACCCCTAGAGGATGAGAAATAGGAGCCAACCGACTATTCGGAGGGGGTTGGCTCATGAAGTGATCACGACCTTGGGGACACGATGGAGGGCATGACGAATTGGCGACTGATGTGTGGGTGTGCAGACACATTCATTATAGCACATGCGAAGACCTCTCAGAAGTAGGTTGTGGAATATTTGAGGTAACTGCGGTGTTAGGGATAGGTAAGACTAATTGAGAACTAGTCGATATGGTAGGTGGAAGAGAAAAGGGAGGCATAGGGGCCTCGCCCTTCTCCGTGGCTCGAGGCAAGAGAGATGGTGCAAACTGCTCTACAAAGGCCTGGGATGATCCACGAGGATAATTGTACACTTGTCGGATTGGTGGGTCTTGGTCAGATATTTGGATCGACTTGTGTACTAGGTAGTCCATGAGGGCTATTGGATTGCGATCGAGGAAAGCCTGAAATTCAGGATCCCCGCGAGGAACATACTCCGAGCCAGATGATATCTCGGAGGGACTAGGAGAAGCTGGACGTGATGGAGGCGCTTTGGTTTGATAGAAGGGATTATACGACCATGAGGGGGAACCAACTAACAGCGGTCCCGAGGAAGATTGGAGGGGTGCCGAAACATCCACGCTGGTGGTGATTTCGGAGGAAGAAGGAACCTGTTGGGCCATTTTCCTAGATTGTGACCGGGTGATAACCGTCATAAACAAGCAAGAAAGAAGATTGTCCTAACTAATGCACAAACAATTCAAGCAGCGCAAGTGATTATCTCCTTTAAATTTTGATGCTTTTAAGAAAAGAAAATGTTAGGGAAGGCTTTTTAGAACAGGAACTACTCAGATAGCCAAACTAGGGATGGTTTGGGTAATGTGTGGTGAGGAGTCGAAGGCACTTCAAGAAAAGACCGATCGTGGCTTGATATAGGGCCTACCCCGCACTTCACACACCGCCGCGATAAAGAGTCGGGTGCTTTGCCAATATATACCAAAATCTTCCGTGAATTTATAAGCGCAATGCCTGAGTACCGCGTAGGCTCTTCCTCTTGGATATCACTTCCAGTAAAGCGAGGCCGGGGAAGGAGTTTTGTTTAGATGCTTTATACCTAGTGATTTTGGCTTTGTGTGCAAGGGTGAAAAATAAAAATCAAATAGTGTCACTACCGATTTTGATCAATTCTCCAACCTAATTAAAACTAGATGAAAAAGCATGCAGCAATGAAGAAGAAAAGGTTCTTTTTAAGCACTTAAAACGAAATGTTTGATTTCGATGAAGACAAGTCAAACAAGTTCTTTCCCAAATGCGATTAAGTTCCTTTTAAGCACCAAAAATTGAAGTGTTTGGATGTGATAGACAACCAACAAAGAAATCCTAAAAAAGGAGAAAACACCGTAAAAGAGGAATACCTGTAGATTTAGCTCTCCAAGGTGTGTGGACTTCAAAAAGCGCGTTGTTGAGCTCTTCCCCTCGAACAATCCCACGAACAAGCAAAGTGCTCCGCAAGAAAAGATCAAGCAAACAACAAACAAGATCCGGAAAGATACATCCAGATAGTGGCGAAACGAAAAATTTCTATTTAAAGGAAATAAAAAAAAAAATTTCAAGATAATGATTTCACCTAAAAGCAAGATTGAAATGATGAACAGAAATGCTCAAATAGGACTGATAGAAATCAGTGAAAAAAAAGAACAAAGTTCAAAACTAGAAAAGAAATGAACTTACCAATAAGGGACTTTGGTTAGGTCCCACCGGGCGTGCCAGAATGTAGATCAAGAATTTTGCGCTTGTTACCTGTCCAAGTTAATGCACCAAACTAAACACAAAAACCCTGAAAAACCTCAATGAAATTGATACCTGATGAAGATGTAGACGGATGAGGAAGCCGATGTAGATAAGACGGGCGCACACGAGCAATTCGCACAATAGATCCGAATAACCTGTAAAACACCGATGCTTGACAGAAAAAGACCACGTTAAAAGATATTTTAGTGGACTGCCCGAGAAGCGGGTCCGAGAAGCGATAAGCTTCCTCGGCGGATGTCAGTCCACGTTTTCAATTAAGAAAAGAAGCATACATGATAAAAGATGTAAATAAAGACTAGATTTTCTGATTGCAGTAATAAGACAGAATCTAAACAGCAGACAGAAAGTACAGAAAACAGGGAACTATGAAATAAATGCTGGATTTGTGTTACCTGTATCCTTTTACCTATCTGCAGAGAAATCGGCATCGACCGGTAGAATCGGCGTCGGTCGAATCTTGGTCAGTCGTCGATTGAGGCGGATCGGCGTCGACTGGATAAGATCGGCGTCGACTATAAACGATCGATAAACCGGGGCTCATGCGACAAGATTCGGGAATGGAAGGTGAATGTGGTCTGCTTTGGATGTGCCGAAGTTGGCGAGACACTGGAGCAGGTCACCAGATGATGATGATGGTGTGCACGATCTTGATGCACATGTGAGGACGAGTAACGGTGCTCCTCTCGAGATTGATTCGGACAGATCTGCCCAATTTGATACAATTGATGCTAAGAAGATCTCTCTTTCTCTCAACTTTGTATCTTTCGCTCTCTGCTCGCTTTTCGCTCGTTCGCAATCTCTTCCTCGGTCTCTTCACTCTCTTCGGTCCTTAGAACCGAGTTCGACTTGCTTTTATAATCGGCGCCGCTCTAGAAAATCGGCGCCCGGCCGTATGGGTCGGCGCCGATCGCGGAAAAGACTCCCGAGGTGCCTAAAAATGATCGATTTCGAGAAAGATAAGACTTATCCCGACTATGGGAAAATATCCCGCTTAGGGAAGATTAAAGATAGATGTGATACATGGATAGAATAAATTTGGGGTGAATAAGTGATTAAGATGCATGGGAAGAAGCGTAATTAAATATTTAATATTTAATCACTCATGGGTAAGATGTGATGGGATGAATTAAATTTGGAATAAGTGATTAAATCACAAATTGGATAATACCCCAAGGGGATAGTTGGTGACGTAAACGTGCCCCAGGTTACCTAGGCAAGTAAACGGATGAGAAGGGACACTAAATTGGGTAACCAATTTTAAGTGTCTACACTAGGTTTCTTATATAACTTTCTATTTTGGGATAAGATGTATTAGGTTTCTTACATAATTAGCGAGAACACCACTAATTATAACAAAATGATAGTGTTGAGTTGTGGAGCTCAATTACTTGATTTAGCATGTAATGGAAACTTGCTAAAAATACGAAACCATTAGCGGTTAAGGGGAACCAGACGCCGGTCACCCAGGACCGGCATCGGCAAGCAAGGAGGAACCAGCGGCGGCGGTTAGGTCTAACCAACGTCGGTTACCTGCGCGAGGATGTTTTAATTAACTCTCGGGAATTAGATCTATTTTTAGCATTAAAGTATATCTATCGATTGTAATTGCATGGCTAAGTGCCCTAAGTCTATAAACGACTATATAAGCATAAAAGCTAGGGTTTAGAAGTAAGAATGATTAACAAGAATTAGAAAGAACTTGTAAAAGTTGGTGAGAGAGATAATTCTTGGTGATGAAGCAAAATCTTGAGGAAAGAAAGTATTGAACATCTAAGAGGTGTGGAAGATTGTAAATCTTCATTGTATATCTTGTCAAAGATTTGGATAATAGATTGGCTTATTTCTTGGTGGACGTAGCCTACATTGGGTGAACCACATTAAATATGGTGTTGATTTACGTCTCTTGTTTTGTATAATTCTTACAGTAGAATATACGCTTTTATTTGCATATATGCTTAGATCGATATATTATCTGTACAAATCGGTGTCTTTACCCCTAACAACCGGTATCGAGCTTTGTTTGAGGGTTTTGTGTGTTGACATATTTACTCACAGAGGGTTTTCTGATTGAGTAGGAGCTACAACAATGGCAGAAGAAAACAAATACATGGTATAGAAATTTGACGACCGAAATTATCAATTATAGAAGATTGATTGAGGATTATCTCGTATCAAAGAAATTTATATTTACCGTTGGATGAGAAGTCTAGACCTACGAAGATGACTGATGAAGAATGGAATATTCTTGACAGAAAGGCTTTGGGATCTATAAGATTGATCCTGACAGCATCTGTGGCTTCCAATATTATAGAAGCGGCTTCTACGGTAGAGTTAATGAAATCTCTTGCTAATTTATATGAAAAACCTAGTGCTTCAAATAAAGTTTATTTGATGAAGAAACTATTTAGTTCTAAGATGCATGAAGGTGGATTTGCATCTAGTCATTTGAATGATTTTTGATCTATCGTAAATCAGTTAAAATTGGTTACAATACCATTTTATGATGAAGTAAGAGTGTTTTTATTCTTATGTTCTTTGCAGATAGTTAGGATAACTTTGTAATAGTTGTTAGTAATACAACATCTGCTAATAATATTTTGAAGCTTGATGATGTGGTTAGTATAATATTGAATGAAGAAATTCATAGGAAGAGTATAAAGGAATCATCATCTGGAAATGCTTTGAATGTAGAAAGCAGGGGCAGGCAGAAGGAGAGATCCAAGAGTAAGAGTAATGGAAAATCAAAGTCAAGGGATAACAAATCTAAATCCAGAAGAAAGGGAATTACTTGTTGGAAATGTGGAAAGAAAGGACATGCAAAGAAAGATTATTGGTCAAAGGATAAAGAGAACCAACAACCAAAAAAGGCAAAGAAGCAAATCTTGCTACATTAGAGGTAATGTAAGATGCTCTTATTCTTTCTTTAGATAATAGAATTCAATCATGGGTTTTAGATTCATGAGCTTCTTTCCATGCAACCCCTAGTAAGGGTTATTTCGAAATTATGTCCAAGGAAATTTTGGGCATGCTTATTTGGGTGATGATGAACCTTCTAGTATTACTAGTAAATGGGAAGTTCATCTAAAATTGCAAAATGGAAATACATGGGTATTGAAATATGTGAGGCATGTGCCAAGCCTCATGAAGAATCTTATTTTTGTAGGGCAACTAGGTGAATCTGGTTGCATGGTTACTTTTATAGGATACTATTGGAAAGTCACCAAGGGTGCTTTTGTTGTGGCAAGAGGTAAGAAGGTAGGAATGTTATATTTATCTACCTGTATTATTGATTCCTTTTTAGCATTATCTACTTCAGATTTAGATGCATGTATGTGGCATAATCGGTTGGGTCATATGAGTAAAAAAATGTAGATCTTAAAGGTTGAGGTAAGTTATCAAATTTGAAAGATTTAGATCTTGATTTCTATGAGCATTGTATCTTTGGAAAGCAAACGAGAGTGAGATTTCTCAAAGTTAGGGCAACTAAGAAGGAGCAAAATTGGAGTTTGTACACTCATATGTGTGGGGACCACTCATGTGAGCTTCTCATGGAGCTTCTCATGGAGGATCTCAGTATTATGTTACTTTCATTGATGACACTACAAGAAAGGTATGGGTTTATTGTATTAAACGTAAATCGATGTTTTTAAGACTTTTAAGAGATGGAAATCCCTTGTTGAGAATGAATCAAATTCTAAGTTAAAGTGCCTTAGATCCGATAATGGTGATGAATATTGTAAGCAAGACTTTCAATGATTATTGTTCAAATGAATGGGATACGTAGAGAAAGAATAGTTCCAAGAACACCACAGAGAATGGTGTTGCATAAAGAATGAACAGAACAATCATGGAGCATGCTTTGAGAAGTGAGAATACATTCTAGACCGCTCCCTTGTAGTTTTGGCGAAGCTTGATTGATCAACGGTTTATTTGATTAACTATGAGCCTTCAAATTCACTAGATGGAGGAATACCAGAGGAAGCTTTGATCATAAAAGAGGTAGATCTTTCTTTTCTTAAAGTTTTTGGTTCATAAGTTTTTGTGCATGTTGATAAGAAAAATAGGAAAAAGTTGGATGCAAAATCCAAGAGATGCACTTTCATTGGTTATGGATCTGATGATTTCAGTTTCCGTTTTTGGGATTTAGAGAATTTTAAAATTATAAGGAGTCGTGATGTTGAATGGAATGAAAAGATAACATACATGGATCAAATTTTGGTACCCAAGGATGAACCAGTTGAGAAGTTTATGAATGAAAATGAACTCTCATATTCAAAAGAATTACCGACATGGTTACATAGTAACTGGTGTCGGTTGACTCATGACCAAAGACCGTCGGTAGAATCAGTATCAATTACAAAAGATTCAAACCGGCATCGTTAGCATAACCGAGCATCGGTTAGAGGTGACAGCATCGAGTCCTTTATTAGATTTGGATAGAAATGTCCGGAAGGTCAGATTGAGCCTCAGACTACCCTAAACTCCTGTGAGAAGGTCACAAAGGGTAAGTAAACCTCCAGAAAGATTTACACCTCTATTTTATTTATTATTGACTGATAATGGTGAACTAGAGAGCTTTGAAGAAGCAATGCATGATAAGACCCACATCTAGTGGGAGCATTGCATGGATGAGGAGATGGACTCCTTGAAAAGAACCAAACTTGGGAATTGATTAAGTTGTCGGCAAGTAAGAGAACATTGCGAGAACAAGTGGGTTTACGGGATCAAGGAAGAAGAGGGTGGACAAAAAGATACAATGTAAGGCTTGTGGTAAAGGGATTTACACAAAAGCAAGTATTGACTTTGGTGAAATATTTTATCCTATTGTTAAGATGACTTCTATTCGTCTTGTATTGAGTTTAGTTCTTGTAGAAGATTTGCATTTAGAGCAAATAGATGTGAAGATGATTTTCTTCGTGGTGATTTGGATGAAGAAATTTATATGTAGCAACCGCTTGGGTATGAAGTCAAAGGTAAGGAGAAATTAGTGTGCGGAGTTGAAAAAAGAGTCTTTATGGGCTCAAGAAAACTCCAAGGCAATGGTACATGAGGTTTGATAGTTTTATGCAAGAGCATGGTTACTTGAGATGTAAATTTGGCCATTGTGTTTATTTCAAGAAGCTTGAAAATGGGAGCTATGTTATTTTTTTACTATGTGGATGATATGCTCATTACAGGATCTAGTATTCAGGACATTGGTGAGCTTAAGGGAAAGCTAGCTCAAACATTTACTATGAAGGATTTAGGAGCTGTAAAAAGAATCCTTGGCATGCAAATACACAGACACAGGAAAAACAAGAAATTGTATTTGTCTCAGGAGGATTACATCTACAAGGTGTTAGAAAGGTTCAACATGTAGAATGTAAAACCTGTTAGCACACCTATGGTTGGACAATTCAAATTGAGCAAAGATCAGTGTCCATCATCACATGAGGAGGTCAAATACATGACACAGTGTACCATATGCTTCAAAGATAGTTGGAAGTCTCATGTATGATATGGTTTGTACTAGACCAGACATTACACAAGTAGTGGGAGTTATGAGTAGATATATAGCCAATCTAGGTAAAGAGCATTGGAAAGCAGTCTAATGGATACTCAGGTATTTGAAAGGGACATCTAGCATGTAGTTATGCTATAGAAGTTTAGATATTTCATTATGTGGCTATGTTGATTTGGATATGGCTGGAGATCTGGATGGTACTAGAAGCACTCAGGATATATTTTCATAGTAGGTGGAACAATGACTAGTTGGATTTCGAGATAGCGAGAAGGTTGTGGCTTTGTCTACTATAGAGGTAGAGTATGTTGTAGCTACAGAGGCTAGCAAGGAGATGATATGGATGAGTAGGTTCGTGAAAGAGTCGGGGAAAGAATCAAGATAATTGTAAATTATTCGGTGACGATCAGTGTAATTCATTTGGCAAAGAACTCGAGTGTTTCATTCAATAACAAAACACATTTAGTTGAGGTATCACTTCATCTGCGGCGGTATTGGAGGATGGACAGTTGAATCTGGAAAAGATTCATATGAGCAAGAACCCTGCAGATATGCTAATGAAGCCATTATCAAAGAAGAAGTTGGAGCTACACTCCACTTCTATTGGTCTTCGAGTTTGAGACTTGAAGAGGAAGAAACAAAGCTAAGGAAGGATCCAAGAATGATGATGTACATGTATGGTGCAGTAATTAATCTCCAAGTGGGAGATTGTTGATTTTGGAGCTCAATTACTTAAGTTTAACATGCAATGTTAAAAACTAGGCGGAAAATACGATGAATCATCACAGGTTAAGGGGAACCGACATCAGTCACCCAAGATCGGCATCGGTCGGCAAGGGAGAAACCAAGTAGTGGTTAGGTCTAACCAACGTCGGTTACCTATGCGAGGATGTTTTAATTAACTCTTGGGAATTAGATCTATTTTTAGCATTAAAGTATATCTATTGATTGTAATTGCATGGCTAAGTGCCCTAAGTTTATAAACGACTATATAAGCATAAAAGCTAGGGTTTAGAAGTGAGAATGATTAACAAGAATTAGAAAGAACTTGCAAAATTTGGTGAGAGAGAGAATTATTGGTGATGAAGCAAAAGCTTGAGGAAAGAAAGTACTTGAACATCTAAGAGGTGTGGAAGATTATAAATCTTCATTGTATATATTATTAAAGCTTTGGATAATAGATTGGCTTGTTTCTTGGTGGACGTATCCCACACTGGGTGAACCATGTTAAATACGGTGTTGATTTATGTCTCTTATTTTGTATAATTCTTAAGTAGAATATCTCGCTTTTATTTGCATGTATGCTTAGATCGATATATTATCATCACAACCAAAGTGTGTTAACCCCAATAGATAGTAAATAAGACAATTAGTACAATTTTAGTATTAAAATTACGCAATTAGAATTAGGCACCTACAATTATCATGGGTGACAATACATGGAGTGAACTTTCTTTTGATAGGGGATGCAAACGCGTAATCCCAGCCATGACAACATCGATTTTGTTATCTACTCACCCAACAACCAAGAAATCGATAAGTTCAACGTGCTCCTTAGTAATGTCATTTTAATAGACAATGTTGTAGAGTAAAAAATATTGTTGTAGGTATCCACCACGCCTAAATCATGGCATCACCAATATTCTTGTGTTTGGTGATAGTAATCTTGTTTGCGAGACATGTAATTATAACCTCGTCTTAAGAAATTTATTTGTTATAGTTTATTTGATTGATAAATAAGATATTTTTCATCAATTATATTTTGCGAGTGAATAAGTTAGCAAGAGTCGAGTAGGCCATGTTATTTATGTATTGGAACATAGATTTTGGAGTGTGGTGGGTGACATTGCATTTCGACCATCTAGGCGTGTGAAAATCAAGGAGACAATCTACACTTGTGAACACTAATTTTTGATAAATATTGTGTGTGCATCACTTATTTTCCTACAATTAATGGAGCTTAAAAGCCCAAGCGGGGGCCTACAAAGCACTACAATAAACAAGCATTGTGGTTGGGTTTTGAATGTGGAACCTATTTGATTTTCCCCATTTTTTATTTCGGCCCATTTAAGCACAAATTGCAGTCACATGAATAACACAAAAACAAAATAATCGAAAAATTAGCAGATTACAACTAAACATAATTTTTACCGTAATTCAATCTTTTAATACCTGCAAACTTTCATCCCCCTTTTGTATTTGTGTAACAATATATTGAATGACCATAGTAGGAAGATCTTGTAGTGCAAAATGTGGCATCACAACAATATTAAACAATGACCGCTTATACCATGCTTTTGACCAATTTTTGGCATTCTGACATTTTGAAATGCAATAAGAATATCCGAAACATTTATAAAATAAATATGTCAACAACATGCAACATTTTCTTACACATAACTACCTTAAAATATAACATGAAGTTTAATGAATTTATTAGCACCGTGAATGGGGTCTTCATCTAATCCAGTATAATGACCAACGTCGTATTTTCCAACTTTCCATTCATGTCTTCATCATATCTAAAATTAAATGTAGTCTAGTCAAAAATCTTGACCCCATAAAAAAATAAAATAAAAAAACAACAAAGTCCTTTTTTCCCCATATTTTCACAAAAAAATCCATTTATTTCAGTTGTGTAAGGCCCAGTTGTTGGCGGCCTATAACTAGTAGAAAAGTTAAGGACGTTGACTTAATGACCCCTCCATATATCTAAAAAATACATGGTACAACATTATTTGTACAATTGATACTATTTTTTATTAAGATAACTTATGTTGCTCAATACTTATTTCATCATTTCCGTGCACCGCCCTGAAAGATTCTCTCCTTGTTTTCTCCTTGACATGGAAAATATTTTAATCAAACCTCCTTCAGATATGCCGAAATATCTTCCCAAATTTTTCACCTTTTAAAAATATTTTTTTTATAAGACTAAACCAACCCATCAAAGTTAGAATACAAGAAAATGTCACGATTTTTCCTAAGTTGGATATAAGTGTTTCATCGAATAGTATGCGTACGTAAGAGCAAAACATATAAGGTAAGGGTGAGGAGGAATACCTGTGAATGAAGGTGGAAGGTAGAGTACGTGCTTTCTAATTTTCCAATCCAATGTTGATTGCGAGAACTTCCTTTTCTAGGAGGAACTACATGCCAATACAAAACAAGACCACAAGAGGAATATTAAACAATATATGTCAATGGACTACCTAGCGTATGCTAGATCCGGAAGTGTGATACTTCCTAGATGATTGCTGTCAATCCACTATTTAAAATAACTTAATGCAAGAAATGATGTAACCAATAATGTCCTACCATAGTTGATATGATTTAGGTGTCTCATTCAAGTACAATAAAGCAAATATAATCTAATCTAAAGCTAGGTTATGATCAGATCTGGAAGTCAAATAGGTAAATAAGGTGGTTGGGATAGGTCAAGGTCAAGCTTTAGGTGATTTGGTTTATTTAGGTAAATGTTATGGGGTTGTTATTATAGCGAGTTTATTAGACACGAGAGACCGATGTCGGTCTGGTATGACCATGTGTCGTTGAGAGAGATACGACGATGGTTTGGTTAACCAACATCGGTAGGGTTGGGCTGATAGAAACTTAATGAAGTTTGGTTTTGGTGATCTCTGTGATTTCACAGAGAATAGACAAAGAATGGTGAGGTTGATGACAGTGATTGGGAATACTCAGAGATGTCTGGAGTCGGGTATGGGAGGTTGAGAGGTTGTAGGTGATTAGGTGGAGGGATTGGCAGGAAGGTGAGAGGTGATGAGATGCAAAGGAGACTAGGACTCCCAAACAAAGATAAAGAAACTAATCTAAATAAATATGGAAAGATATAAATCTAAATGTACTTACTTGTGTTTGCAGACCTAGTGGTTGGATGGAGGTGATGGTTGATCCATGGAACTAGTGGTCAGTGTCCACGATGTGCTTCTCAGAACGTTACCATGAATGTTTCCTTTCATATCAGTGTTTGGTGTTGGTTCAGGATGTCTAGATGTGCAAGAGTGCTCTGGTGCATGCTTGCATGCAAATCTCTCTTCTCCAAAACTTGAATAATTCTTCCAACCTCTCAAACAAGGTTACCAAAGTGAATATATGGTAACCAACAATGGTTTAGGGTGACCGAGCGTCGGTTTTGGTTGACCGACATCGGTTAAGTGGGAAATCCTAGGTTTACTAAAAATGACATATCTTGGCAATCTTTTTGGCCAACTCTGTCCATTTTCGCGATCAAAATGGAAATGTTGTGTTTAGATAAGTGGCATGTAGTTAGAGGAAGAATAGGCATGTGATTTTAGGGTTAAACTAAGTCTTAGTTAATTAAGGTAGGTAGGACTAAGTCTTAGTTAAAAGGAAACATGCTAAGAATAGGTTTATGATGAGGTGTCTAGGTGATGTGGTGGGGTGAGGTGTCTAGGTGAGGTGGAAATTAATTTAATTAAGGTAATTAAATAATGAATATTGTGAGAGTGGGCATTAATTTAATTGTAGGTAATTAAATTAATATACATGTGGGGTAAAGGGGAGTGTGACCCAAATTTGGTGTCTACATTTTTCCCCTTTTGTCACGTAGCTTGTATTGGTAAGTGATGCTGAAAAAAATAGAAGTGATTGCCCCATGTGTGGGTGAAGGTGATCCCCTCAAACTAGGCACTGATGAGGTGTAATACGGAATCGGTGAGTGGTTTGATAAATGTGTAGTTGGTGGAAGTGAAGGTAGGTGGGAAGGGTATGAGTACTATGGGAAAGGGGGATGGTCCACTTGGGTAATAGGTAATAGGCCGGGGTCAAAATCAGTAATGGGTAATGACAAATCAAACACATGCACATGTATAGATTATAATATGATACCAGGTTGAAGAGCTTGCAAACTCTACATCGTCCAAGGTCGATAGGTTTATCCAAACAAGGGTGAAGTGATTCAGGTATCCAAGGTATAAGATATGGTCCAGAAAACACAACGTAGGTCGGTGTGGATGAATGTTTAGGTATGTTCTAGTACACCAAAGGTTTGGTGGGATAAATGGCACGAAATAATAGGCAAGGTATGGTTGTTAGGCTAAAACAACATAGGTAACAACATCGACAAGGTATAATGAGTACATAAGGTCAATGGTCACACCAAGTAGGTCAAGTTTAGGCAAAATAGGTCATGGCATGGGTAAGGCCAAGGTATAGGTAAAATAACAAATCCCAAGATGCAACTAAGGAAATGTAGGGGTAGTTTGGGCTTGTAGGTATGGTTCAATAGGTGTCCATAATGATAAAAGGTGTTTGAGCACTAATGGTTGCAGGTAAAAAAAAGAAGCTTAACAAAATAACAAAGGTATAAGGGTTGATATCGGTTATATGGTGACCGGCGTCGGTTGGTAGACAATATGGTGTTATATAGGGCACAAATATGATGACGCGTCAGTCATGTCGAATTGGGGTTAAAAAAGGAAAAATCCACTTTTACGGAATCATTTGTCATTTTGTCAATTGTAGAAAATGACAGAGGAGAGGTGGAAAGTTGGAAAGTGACAAAAAGAAGATGAGAGCTTGAGTTGGCGAGAGCCTCGAGTAGTGGGTGATTGGCATCCAGTTGGTGGGTCCATGAGATCGGTTTGAGTGATTTCATTAGTTTTGGGTGGGGAGTTGATTTGGTGATGGCAGAGGTGGGAGAGGGATTAGGTGGGCCACCAAAGTAGAGCAAAAATGTACCACCACACCGATGAACACCAAGATGAGGTAGGATTCTATCCCAATCCTTCATTTGTTGTTGAAATAGGTTGTTGAAATTGGTTTGTTGAAAATTTGGGTGTAAAGTTAAATTTTGAAATTATGGGTAAAAATGAAGGAAATGAGGGGTGGGAAGGTCTAATGTAGGTTAAATAGGGTTGGGAATGAAGCTAGGATAGGTTTGGGTAGGTTAGAATAGGTATTTAGGTCATATTTGAGATTTTTTTGAGAAATAAGGGGGGGTTTGTGGATTTGATGCCATGACATGTGACCACGATGGTCGAGGGTTGGTTAGATGTCATTATTGGCCTTGCAGCGCAGACATCGGTCAAGTATTAAATAACCGATGTCATGTGATGATGGACCAATGTCGGTCAAATGTGATGTGGACCGATGTTGGTTGGAGGAGGAAAAATAGTTCAATAAACAAGATAGGGTGTGAGGAAAGGTAGGTAATGAGGTATAATGACAAGTTTAGTGAGAATGGGTAGGGTAATATGTTCAAATAGGTACTTGTTGAGGGATGAGAAATTGGGATGGGGGAGAATGGGTAGTCTTTAGTGAGAGTTTTGGGAATAGGTTGGTTGGTTAATCTTCTTAGTATGATCATTTGATATGGTCAGGGTTTAGGTTGTGGTTTATTAGATAGGCAGGACCAATCATGTTTGATGGATGATGAGATACCAGTCTTGATATGATAGTATCATAGTACAAATGACTGATTACTGAGTGGAGGCATGTGAGCGATGATGTTGAGGCCATTAGTTCAGTACGAAAGTGCTTGGACATACTGATGATGACGATTGATAGTTCGAGAGTTGAGCTTGATGGTCACACTCATATGTTTTTGAGATGGGATTTAACGATTAAGACATTTCATTTTGATCATATGATGAGATGGATGCATCATCTATATGGGCCAATGATTGATGATCGTATATTATTTTTGATCCTGATACCTATATGGGATAGCAGGTTATTCTTTTTTTGATTTCCTTGGCATCAAAGGAGTTTATGTGAGGTGTTGGAGAGGGGATGGCAGGATTTATTTGTATTATGTATGATGTTTATACACATACGTGATCTAATTTATGGAGATATTGATGGATGATCCTTGTGTTGTAAGAGATTTTCAGGTTGGTTGTCATATATGGAGGGTGGTTAGGCATGGTGGAGTCTCATTTAGGCATGATGGAGTGGGTGGGAGATTTAGGCATGGTGAGTGGGTCGGTTTCATGGTGAGTGGAGGATTTAGGCATGGTTGATCATGTTTTTAATTTTGATTTAATTTCCAAGTTATTGGTAACATGGAAATAAATGATGAGTTATATGTATGTTATGGTGTAAATTTCCAAAATATTTGATATTATGGAAATGTGAAATGATTGATTGGATGTTTTTATAATGTGATAACATGGTAGATATGTATGTGTGGTAATTTTCCAAGTGTTATAAAAATGGAAATAAGATAGAATATGAATAGGAAAATGGGGAAAATAGGTTAGGGTAAAGAGTGGCCAAGCTAACCTCCAAGGGCCCCATGCCCTAGGAGTGCTACCTACATAGCCCCGAAAAAAAAGGGGCCTCAGGCCGATGTAGTTCTCCCATAAGCTAGGGAAGAATATGATGAATTAGAGGAATGGGTTGGTAGGTTTTAGGCATGATTGAGTCTAGGTCATAGGCATGGTTGAGTCTAGGTCATAGGCATGGTTGAGTCTTATGGTCAGGCATGGTTGAGTCTAGGTTTAGGCATGGTTGAAGTCTTTTTAAAATGTGTAGAGTTTAGGTGATAGTGGTGAAAGATTTTTAAAATGTAGGTGTCGATGGTCTAGTCCTATATAGGATAATCAATAAGTAATGAAGAAGGTGAATGGTAAGAGGTGGTAAAAGAGCCACCTAATTGATAAGAACCCTAATGAGTCCACCATACCAAAGATGGGCTTATGAACGTAAGACCCTAAAGGCATTGCATAATGGACTATTCTAAGGGTGAAGAAAGTCACATGATCACAAAATGTCACAGTTACGGAAAGTCCCTTGAGTAGATAGAAATTAGGGTGAAAAGGCAATGAGGTGAAAATGGGTGGTTTAGTGTAACTTAGTGTACAACAACATGTTTACCTAGAAAGAAACCCATGATAAAAAATAGGCAAGTCCATGACAAAAAGTTATCATTTTCTTCTTTTTTTTTTTTTTTGATAGACTGATCGATGTGGGAAGTCTATATGGGATGAGTATATTATCTCCTTGAGGTCTTCGTGAAGTTGATCAATGTGGGAAGCTTCTGAATATTTTATTGTATTTTTGCAATGACTTTATATAGTTGTCCTTCGAGGGAGAAATCTATTTATAGTGGTGAGATAGAGAGAAGAGATGTCCTTTTGAGGGAGTCATCTTTTTGCTTGGAAGTTTGACTCAAGGAGTTGAATCCCATTTTGTTTTGGATTTTAAGTCATGGACAAGACTATAGAGGAAGATTAGGTTCTTGTTTAGAAGACAAAACCATAACACACAAAGGTTAACTATGAAAGAGATGGTTTCAAGTGATGAACGACCATGGGATTCCATCTTTGAAAAAGATGAAAAGTATCCATGAGAATCATGCCATGAGTAGAGCCATGGTACTCATATTGAAGATAAGGTTGAAAGGTGATGGGTAATCACATGATTCTTGTTTAGTCATTGATCCTCAAAATGGGTAATATGGAAGGTGAATGCGACGCTCAAGGGATGAGCGGTCAATAGATAGAAGGTGATATAGGACTTGATTTCAACAATAAAATGGTCTAAGATGCAAGGCATTGAGGGGCTCAAGTTTGGTTTACCTTCAAGTGAAGACAAATGATAAGCACCTGATCCATAGGCATGAGTAACGATATAGGTTCCAAGCCAATTAGGAGCAAAATTTTCCCCATTTACTTTTCTCTTCTTTGGTTACATGTTGATTTTCCTTCAAGATGAGGTCACCGACCTGGAAGGTTCATTCATGGACATGTTTATCATAGGCACGCTTGATACATTTTTGGTAGATTTGGAGATGATCAAGAGCATTGAGATGACATTCATCTAATAACTCAAGTTGTGCCAAACGGTCCTGGCAAAAATTCATCATTATTGAGCATGTCTTGTAGTGAGATGTGAGAGATGGAATCTAGACTTTGAGAGGCAAGACAACCTCGGTACCATAGACCAGAGAGAAAGGTGTGGCAACAAATCAAAAGTGTGAATACTAGTGTGGTAAGCCCACAAGGTGAAAGGAATGTGCGTATGCCAATCCTTCCCAGTATCATCAACTACTTTCATAAGAATTTTGTTCAAGGTTTTATTGGTTGATTCTACTTGGCCATTTGTTTGTGGGTAATAAGGTGATGAGAAACTGAGTTGAATGCCAAAAGTGTCACAAATCTTTCATAGGGTTTTGTTTTTGAATTGCTTTCCATTATCAGTGATGAGGCGGTGAGGAGACACCAAAGTGACAAAAATGATGTGATGGTTGATGAATTCACATATTTTCTTAGATTTTGTAGAAATGAGGGGAATGGATTCTACCCATTTAGTGTAGTATTCATAGTAGCGTTATAATCCATTGATGGCATTGTGAAGAATGAGGATTGATCTCTCCAACAGATCCAAACCCCATTGAGAGAAAGGCCAAAGGTCTCGTGTGACCTGTAAGGCATGACTAGGTGTGTGATGAAGATTAGCATGTTGCTGGAATTTCACACAAACATTTGACATAGTCACAATAGTCATGGTTTAGGGTTGGCCAATAATAGCCCAAGGTGAAGAATGTGTTTAGCGATAACTAAACCACTAAAGTGACCTCCACAAATTCCATCATGTGAACTTCCTTGATGGTGTAAGGAATTTCAGAACTTGTAAGGCATCGTAAGAGAATACCATCAAAGCCACATTTATAAAGAAGACCACCCATGATGACATAGCGAGAGACACTTTTAAGAAAGGCATGTTGTCCATTACGAGTGAGATCGGGAGGCAAAATGGAAAGGGAAAGGTAGTCTGCAAACTACTTATACCAAAGGTCACGTGGGTCGGTGCAATGGTTCCAACGAGTTGACCTCATGAGATAAATAAGAGGGTGATTGTAACCTTTGTATTGTGACAAATATTTTGGAGTCGGTAGGTGAAGCTGGGTATCTGATTGAGAAGCCAGGTAGGCCATGGTATCCATGAATTTATTAGTAGAACATGGGGTGGTTTGAAGTTCATAATGGTCAAAGGTAGTCAAAAGTATGTCGACATGACATTTGTACTTTTGGAGTATTTCATTACAACACTAGGTATATACCATTGACTTGGTTTACAACCAGTTGAATCACCAAAGATATTAATTGATTTAACATCTAGGGAGATGGTGGTTTGAAGGCCTAATACGAGTGCTTCATATTCGGATGTTGTTAGTGCAATCAAAATCTAGTTTGAAAGATAAAGGCATAGGTTCACCATCAAGAGGAATGAGGATAACCTACACCACCTCCACACTGACATTTGGAACCATCAAAGAATAAGGTCATCTAGTAAGTGGTATCATCCAAAGAGAGGGTAACAATGGATTCATCTAGGAAATCAAAGTTAGAGGGTTGATCTCCAAAAGAGGTGCATCTGCTAGTTGGTCAGTGATGGCTTGGCCTTTGACAAAATTTTGATGGATGAATTTGAGGTCAAGGTCTGCAAGAAGCATGAGCCAACATGTGCAACATGTTGATGTTGGTAGGGTTTGGCATACATGTAATGTAGGGGATCAGTGTTAGTGATGAAAAGGTTTTGTGGTTGAGTAGGTAATGATGAAGTTTAGTGGTGACAAAAACTAAGGCTAAGAAAAAAATTTTTCAACATGGGTGTACCTAGTTTCATAGTCCAAAAGGTATGACTTATGTAATAAACCTTGCTTCTTTCCTCTGTGTTTCTCATCGCGATGAGAGCGAGCATGACACCTAAGGAATGGTCAGTAGCAGAAATGTATAGGTAAAAGGGTTGGTCATCTTTAGGGGAATGAGCACTGGTGGTTGAAGAAGGTATTGTTTTAAGGTGTCAAAGGCTTTGTGGCATTCATCATCCCATTTGAATGAGACATCCTTTTTGAGGAGATGATGAAATGGTTGATGCAATGGTCGAAAAGTTGTGAAATAAACCGATGAATAGATTGCAACTTACCTTGCAAACTTTGAAGTTGATGAAGATTAGTAGGTGGAGGCATTTCAGAATAGCCTTTACTTTAGCAAGATCAACTTCTATGCCATGCAAAGAAATGATGAAACCAAGGAGTTTTCCTAAAAGCACCATGAAGACACACTTCTTAGGTTGAAGGTGAACACAATACTTGATGAGGTGGTCAAAGATGACCTTAAGGACTATCAGGTGTTTGGCCTCGATGTTTGGATTTGGCAAGAAGGTCATCTACATAATCTTCCAATATGTGATGCATGATGTCATGGAAGATATAAGTCATGGCTCATTGATATGTAGCACCAATGTTTTTAAGGCCAAAAGGCATGACTCGATAGCAGAAGGTCCCCAAGGAGTGATGAAGGTAGTTTTGTGTTGATCTTCTGGAGTGAGTAATATTTGATTATAACTTGAGAAACCATCCATGAGTGATAGCATCTCATGGCCGGTGGTGAGATCAACTAGTTGGTCAATGCCTGGTAGAGGAAAGTCATCTTTGGGGCAAGCTAAGTTGAGGTCATGGAAATCCATGCAAATGTGAGTCCCCTGTCACTTTTGTGATAGGAACGATATTAGAAATCCATTGGGGATAGTCAATGGGTAGGATGAAGGAAACTGAGAGAAGGCATTGAAGTTCTTCTTTGACAAGAAGAGCAATGTGAGGATGCATTTTCCACAGCTTTTGTTTTATAGGTTTGGCATCAGGAATGGTTACGATATTGTGGACCACAATGTTTGGGTCAATACTGGCATATCAAGCATAGGACCAAGCAAAAGCATTGCTTATGGTCCCGAGGAAAGAAGTAAAAGCTTCTTGTTCAACAACATCTAAAGATTGGCCTATCTTTAGAATGTGTGGGTCATCTGAGTGTTAATGTTGATTTTGATAGTCGATTCATTCAACATGGTTTACGTCTCAAAAGGTAATGACCGGTGAATATAAGAATCTTCCACACCAAGGTAGGTGAGTATAGACTCATCATCCTAACATTGAATGACATTAATAGAAGGTGTATCATCATCAATCATGTCAGGATATAGGAAGGGAAGAGAAGAGGGAGCCTCGCCATCACGTTGATAAGTCAGAGGTCCTAGGAAATTGTGTTCATGAAAAAAAAAAAAAGGAGGAATAGATTCGGGATCTATGGACTCATGGGTGAAGGTGGTGATGTTGGTGAATGGGGTGGAGAAGGTTTGTCTTCCTCAATGAGGTCGATGTGGGCCTTCTTGGAAGATGGTGTGGAAAAGCCAATGCCACTACGATCATTGTGTTTATGGGTGGTACATGAAATGATGGTATGATGGCCTTGTTCATAAAAAACTGAAACCAAAGCCTTTCCATGTGCAAAGTGAAGAAGGAAAGTGTGGGTGAAGTGGTGGTTAGTAAGAGATTGGAGGTCAGATGAAAATGGTCATGTTTGGGATGGAGGTTCGGTGAATAAGTGGCAGTATCAAGTCCCCATACATTAGGTTAGTGTGAAGGTGGGGAGGACCATAAGGGAAAACCTCTCCTATGTGGTAGTCATAATGAGGGTGTTGGCACAGGTTTCCATACTCTTATGGAGTGAGGAATGTGTTAATATTGTAGAGGCGGTACTCCCCTAGAGTGAGGCATTGAAAAAAACCTTCTAAGGGATCAGTAGTAGATATGTGGGTAGTGGGGATAGATGAATCACTAGATGATTGGGCAAGGAGGGTATCGGTTGGTTGGGAAGTAGATGGGTCAGCTACAGGCTTTGCGGCAGCATAGTAGTAGGAATAAAGAGTTAGGTGTGGGAGAGGTGGCGGCAAGCATTGGTGGATGGGGTCATGGGTGAAGGAGAAGTGGGGTAGTGGTAGATGCCTTGACTAGTACAAGTACATCATTAGGTCGTACAACATGTTACAAGTTTTGAATGGTGATGGGTCAACGGGGATGGTATAGTTATGCCTTCATGTTTGAAATTTTACACAACGGTGTAAAGTTGAAGGGACACAACCCATGATGTGAATCCAAGGTCTTCCGAAGTAATAGGTTATACTTAGAACTCTCCCTCTAAGATGTAGAATAATTTCGGGATAGTGCGAGGGCCCACACAAACATGGAGAATAATGGTGCCAAGGGTGGAGGTGATGGCATCATTGAAGGAGTGCAAACATAACTGGGTTATTATGCATACAATTGGAAGGGATGCACATTTGATTGTATGTGTGGGAGGAGATGATGTTAATGCTAGCACCACCATCGATCATGATGTGACATCATATGCACATATGTTATCGATATAGATGGAAATGAAAAGGGTGGATCAAGATCATCTTGACTGGAGAGGTACAATCTCCTCATCAGAGAAACTGAGGGTGGTGACTTGAGGAGTGGGCATGGGGGTAGAAGAAGGAGATGATTTGGTAAGCGAGGCCACATGGTGAGGGGTGATAATGGAGGCCACTGGTGTGGGGTCATTGGGTAAAACTTCAATGGATTACAAAACCTCCATAAGGGCTTGTCTATGAGATTCAAAAGTTTGGACGAGATCATACAAAGACATCTTTAGAGGAGATTGATGTAATTGTTTTATCATTGTGCGATGGGTGACCCCATCAGAGATAGGGTATGTGGTCCTCGAATGGTGATTTTGGGTGTGGGTGCAGATGGTATATTGGGCACGGGGTTGGTTGATGGGCTAGTTGATTTTTTTTTTTCCTTTGTCTTTCGGGCGCGGGTGGCAACTTGAACCATGTTAATCTGAGGGGAGGTGGTAAATGGAGAAGGTGTAGGATGAGTAGTGTAATGACATGATGGGAAAAAACCTAATGGGGGGAAAATCCTTGTGAAGTGAGTATGGGCACGCATTTGGGTGGTGATTTGGCCAACTCTCTGATACGGACCATGTTGATCTCAAATTTTGGAGGTGGAAAAAAGGTTGTGGGGGTGGAGATGTAGGTCATTGAAGAAGCAAGGGATGATGATGTGTGGTGACAGGTGAAGGTGGAACATGGTCCTCATCAAGAAGGTCATCATCATCAAAATTTTGTTCAGAGGAAAAAGTTGGAGAAGAATGGTTTTTAGAGCCTTACAATTTTCTACATCATGTCCTAACACACGATGATAGGCACAAATCTTGGTTTCATCAAACCCTTTTGGTTTGGGTTTGAGAGGATCGTAAGGTCGAAGTGGTGGTAATGTGATGACAAAGTCTCTAAGAGATTGGTTAAAATGTTGGCGTAGGACCCTGCTAATGGATCACAATGGGAAGTGAGTGTGGGTTTGGGTAAAGGTGTGGATGATCATGAGGGAAGAGGCTTTATAGGAGGGGAATGGGTTGGCCCATTGTTTGGTAAGTGGTATTGTCTTAGGTTTTGATGGCATCTTCTTGGGTAAAGGTGTGGTAGAAGAGCTAGCGATGGAAGGTTTTGTTGGTTTAACTACCTTATTGGAGGGTAGTGGGTTCTTATCTTTGGGTTGCACCTTCTTGGGTAAAGGTGACATGGGAGTACATGATGCAAAAGGGAAAGAAGATGGTGGAAGAGGATGGGTTACCCATGGGGACAACCGAGTTGTGGTGGAAGTGGTTGGTAGAGGTTGGGTGGATGGTATGGGTTGAAGTCATATAGGAAAAGTTGGGGTTATAGTAACTGGTGGAGGTATAGGTGGTAAGAAGTGCATGGGTGAGGGAGAGGGTGTTTTTGTTTTTGGGTGAATGAGGTGTAATGAAGGCTCATGATGAAGCAATAGGTTGCTTAGCTTTTGACTGGCCTTGGGTAGGAGACTTGTTTGGTCAGGGTTGATGGATGGGGCCCTAGGATGGATGGAAGGGGTGAAGGTGACAAAGGTGTGGTAGGTGAGACCAGTGTATGTGGCCTAGAAGGTTGGGTCTTCCTTTTAGGTGGAGGAATAATGTTGGTGTGGGTTTGGGAAGATGTGGCTAAGTCCAATTTGATAGGTGGGTGAGTAAGGCTTGATGTCGGCATGACACCCAAGGTAGTGATGGGCCTAGATATGGGTGAAGATATAGGTGTGGGTAGGTTTTTAGGTATTGGAATGGTTTTAGTCATGGGTAAAGGTTTGGATGTAGGTAGAGATGATGAAGAAGAAGTCCATTTCGATAGGCATGGTCAGTGTCGATCTAGTTGTTGGAAATACCTTTGGGTAGATCATGGAAGTATCTTCAGGAAACATTTGCATTTGAGTCAAAAAGGAGAAGATGTCCCCAGCATGGAATTATCAACGTAATCCAAGTGATCAGCCAGCCATGAAAATGGGACTGTTGAGAAGAAGATGGAGTTGGTTTGGTGGCAATCCCTATAAAATATGTCTGAGATAGGGAATTGGCTAGCCTCAGGACTCTTCTGTGGGTAAAAGAGTTGAGATCATATCAATGGGGTCTTGGGATGCTGGAGGAGAATTTCCCCCAATAGGTAGTGGCATGTCTGAAGAATCTCCCATGGGTAGGAGAGATGGTAGGTGGGGTGAGGTAGACTTCTCCTTGGTGGAGGAGAAGGTGATGATGATTCTCCTGTGGATGGGAGAATTAAAAGTGTTGACTTTTTGGTAGGTTGTGAGGTAGATGGTGAAATGACATCAACAAAAAAATGGGTTCCTCCATGAGTGAAGGAAGAGATGAAGGGGACTCCTCTGTGGGTGAAGGAGTAGAAGAGGTATGCTCCTCTATGGGTAGAGGAGCTCATGCCAAAATTTCCTCAATAGATGAAATAGGTGGGATTTGAGGAATGACATGATATGATATCAAAAACCATGGACTTCACGGACATTGTTGTCATTTGGATGAAGGTTCACTATTTTGATTAGATGATGGTTTATGGTTAGGGAATGAATTTTTAAAGATGTAAAATTTTGATTTTTCTGGCATGCATTTGGGTTGTCCACATGAGGTCTCCATTATCTATCATCTCTTGAACAATGTTCTTAAAAGTGATGTAGTTACCATCACTATGGCCTTTGACACGATGGTAATTACAGTAGTCATGTTCCTTATACCATGCAGGCATAGGATGAGTGGGATCAAAACTAGTATGAGGTTTTATGGGAGGAAGTGTAATGGCTCCAGCTTTAAGAAGCTTTTCCAAGACTGAAGAATAGGGCTCTCCAATTGAAGTGTACTTCCACTGCTCCCACCAGAACTAAAAGGCCTGATAGGGGAAAGATTGGAAGAAGGTTGGGCTTGATTAGAGGATGAGATGGACCCACTTTGAGAACTACCACGTTGGCAGATCCTTTAGCTTTTGAATAATTATTTTGGGGTTTTGAAGATGAAGAAGAATCATTTGGTTTGAATGGGGCATTCTTGTTTCATAATTGGATTTTCTTTTCTTCAATGGCATGAATTTCCAGCTTTCATGCCATGGTGAATGCTTCATCAAAGGTTCGAAGGTTTGTACCTATAGAGTTGGTGAGATGTGTCTAGCACAAGCTCTAGTGAACAACTCAATAAGTTCAGTTTGAGGTAACTGAACATTAATTAGTTGATAAGACTCCACCAATGAGCAAAAAAATCTATGATAGATTCATCTTCATATTGTCATGTCGAATATAGGTCGGTCATGGTGACCTTTTGACTACATTGATCAAGAAGTGGTCCAGAATGCTTGAGCCACTTGGTTGAAGGAGTAGATGGAATGTCTAGGTAAACTATTGTACCAATCTAAGGTGGGTCTTGTTAGGGACATGGGAAATGTTCATAAGAGAAAAGCATCATCATGGGAAATTAGGTAACACCCATGCTTGAATGACCACAAGTGTTGTTGCGGGTCCTCTTTACTATTGAAATGGTTGAACTTGGGCATTTCCCAATGCACATGGGTATGGGTGAATAGGAATGGATGGATGAATAGGCTCATTACAGATTTCATCATAGGTCAAGGAGTTACGAGAGCCGAAAACCGATGCTTCTAATGTCTGCATCTTTTCCATCATCATCCTAATGAGGTCATTGGTGGGTTGTGAGGAATGGGTGCCTCCTATGAGTAAAGGGAGGTTGATGATGGGTGTATGATGTGGATGGCATCCCAATACATGGGGGTGCCAATATGAAAACTATGAAGGGGGATAGATATAGGTGGAATGTACCCCAAATAAGTGATAGACAGATTGGGGGTTGGTGATGTGTGTAAATAGGTGGGGTGGTCAAAGACTCTCGTGGTAATGGGTGGTAGAGACTAAGGGATAGAAAGAACCAAATTTTGGAAAGGGTGTGGGTTGCTGACACTAGAGGTGGTTGTGATGCAACTGGTATATATGAGGAAAAGGGGGTAGATGGGGCTATGCTCAAGGCATTCGTGAAGGAATGGTTGACACCACGGGTGCAATAGACATCATTGGGGTAGTAGTTATGGCAGAGGTGGAACCTAACTGAGAGACCACAAGGGGTAATGTTGATGAGGGAAGCATCGAGCTAGTGGTAGTGATGCGGAAGTGGGTGTGAGGGCAGGAGGGATAGATATAGGCATGTCATATATTAACTATCTTGAGGAGTCCCGGGTAGATGAGTGGGTGAGATAGTATTGTAGGGCCATGGGATTTTGATCAAGGAGTCTTGTGAACTCCTCATCACCAGTAGAAATGGGGATAAGTGAGTTTGGATCCATAGGTGACAGGATGGATGGCGGCGATGGACTAGGTGGGAGTGGTGATGGCTGACGTGAAATACAAGGGCGTTAGTTTGGCTGCAGTCAACACCATGTGAATTAGTGTTGACTTAGTAAGACTATATTCTATAAATGACATAGAAAAAATAGAAGTAGAGAAGGATAAAGTCTGGGGGTAAATCTGTCAGTGTTTTGATTAAAAATCAAACACAAAAACTGATGATGGTCAGTATGACCGATGACGGTTATAGGGAACCGATGATGGTTATGATAACCGATATTGGTCACTGTGGAAATACCAGTTTCAAAAATGAAACAAATTGATGAATATGAACTGGGAAACTGTATCTGACAGAGATATCGAAAGTTGGGGATATGATGGTGTCTAAGAGGACCAAAAATAGAAAAGAATAGGTGATGAAGGTTGTTTCAGGTAAAATAACCAAAATAGCTAGAAAGTCGACACTAGTTAGGTAAACGATGATGATCGATGTAAACCAATGATGGTCATTGGACCGATCTGATCCATTACTTGTGAAATTAGAAGAAATGAAGAAAAAATGGATTTTGGTGAATTAAACTAGATGAAGGATCAACCCAAAAATATGAGAATGATAAGATGAGGTCCTGACACACTCAAAAATAACCAAAATACTCCAACTATGATGGGGAGTGCAAAGGAAGAAGAAAAATGGAGAATCGTAACTCACACCTCAAAACACAAGTCAAGAACAAAGCTAAGAAAAACATGTAATCCTAAAAGTGAATTTATGTTTGTTTTAGCTTATGCTATTAAGACTGACTTGTGAATTTAGAACAAAGTTTTTGGTTGGGAAGGCATCCTACAAAGAAGGAAATCTAAAGGTGAGGTTTCAAGTTATGTTATGGCGGGGGTGGTCCTTTCTCTGAGGTGATGACTGGACAAAGATAACCAGTTGGGCACCCACTGTCAATCCTCTGATCATGTGATCATTGACAACTTCTTCCGGTGGGATGTTGTTTAAGAATGTGTAAATTCAAATTCAAATTTGTGCAGTTTGGAAAAGAGAGAGAAGAGAGAAATGTGCTTTCTATGGTTCAATTGTGTCAACCATCAACTGGGCATGACTTCCAACATATAGGTTGCCCTCATTTTTAAATGTGAGCTAATAATGCAACATACAAGGATGAAATGCAACAAATTTTATAACCCAAATCGACAATTATATTCGATGATGAAGCAAATGATGAATAGGTCAAGAACATGCTCTTTCACTACTATGCAAATGCAAGAAGGAAGAATTGGTTCATTTTAAGCACCAAATGACAAATGTCATTTAGACAATTAGAAGAAAAGAATATTACTAGGGAGAAGATTAAATGTGTATTTTTCAAAAGGAAAGAAACACACAAAAAGTTTCCCTATATGAAGAAAATGCAATGAACCCAAGAGAGGGTCCCACCGGTGTGCCAAAATGTTTCACCGAATAGTATGCGTATATATAAGAGAAAAATAGATAAGGTAAGGGTGAGGAGGAATACCTGTGAATGAAGGTGGAAGGTAGAGTGTGCATGTTCTGATTTCCCATCCAATGTTGATTGTGAGAACTTCCTTTTTGCTAGGAGGAACTACTTGCGAATACAAAACAAGACCACAAGAAGAATATTAAACAATATATGTCAGTGGACTGCCTAGCGTATGCTAGATCCGGAAGTGTGATACTTCTAGATGGTTTCATCCACTTTTTTAAAACAACTTAATGCAAGAAATGATGTAAACCAATAATGTCCTATTGTAGTTGATATGATTTAGGTGTCTCATTCAAGTACAATAAGCAAATCTAATCTAACAAGCTAGGTTATGATCATATCTAGGAAGTCGATAAGTAAATAAGGTGGTTGGGACAGGTCAGGGTCAAGCTTTAGGTGATTTGGTTTATTTAGGTAAATGTTATGGGGTTGTTGTTATAGGTAGGTTTACTAGACATAAAGACCGACGTCGATCTAGTATGACCGATGCTTTGGTTGAGGATAGACCGATGATGGTTTAGGTTAACCGACGTCGGTAGGGTCAGGTGATAAAACTTAATGAATTTTGGTTTTGGTGATTCTCTGTGATTACATAGAGAATGGACAAAGAATGGTGAGGTTGATGATAGTGTTGGGAATACTCAGAGATGTCTGGAGTCGGGTATGGAGGGTTGAGAGGTTGTAGGTGATTAGGTGGAGGGATTGGTCAGGAAGGTGAGAGGTGATGAGATGCAAAGGAGACTAGACTCCCAAACAAGATAAAGAAACTAATCTAACTAAGTATGGAAAGATACAAATCTAAATGTACTTACTTGTACTTACAGACCTGGTGGTTGGATGGAGGTGATGGTTGATCCATGGAACTAGTGGTCAATGTGTCATGGTGTGCTTCCCAAAATGTTATCGTGAATGCTTGCCTTTTAAATCAGTGCTTGGTGTTGGTTTAGGATGTCTGGATGTGCAGAGTGCTCTGGTGCATGCTTGCATGCAGATCTCTTCTCCAAAACTTGAATAATTCTTCCAACCTCTCAAACAAGGTTACCAAAGTGAATATATGGTAACCGATGATGGTTTAGGGTGACCGACATCGGTTTTAGGTTGACCGGCATTGGTTAAGGTGGGAAATCTAGGTTTACTAAAAATGATAGATCTTGGCAATCTTTTTGGCTAGCTCTGTCCATTGTCATGGATCAAAATGGAATGTTACACTTTAGATAAGTGGGCATGCGGTTAGAGGAAAGAATATGCATGTGATTTTAGGGTTGAACTAAGTCTTAGTTAATTAAGGTAGGTAGGACTAAGTCTTAGTTAAAAGGAAACATGCTAAGAATAGGTTTGATGAGGTGTCTAGGTGATGTGGTGGGGTGAGGTGTCTAGTGAGGTGAAATTAATTTAATTAAGGTGTTTATTAATGAATATTGTGAGAGTGGGCATTAATTTAATTATAGGTAATTAAATTAATATACATGTGCAATTGAATTATAATCTTCACATTCACAACACTCCCTATATATAACCTTGGATGAGCTAGAGGATTGAAGTATCATCACCTAAACCGATAGGTATTTCCAAATGAAAGCCTCGATGGATGTGCCTTACATGCATCAACGAAAATGGAAGGTCAAGATTTTGTGTCGGTGGTTATTGATGAGCGACGTTATCAAGATTGTTGCTAAGGGGAAACCCTAATTGCTATCTTAAACACTAAAGATAAATCATAACTGCAGACGTGCATGGATTACTCGCAACATAAATAACCTTAAACATATAGTTTCTATATCTAACATGTGTAATAGAGTTTTGGATTCAAACATAGGCAAGTTTTCCTTGTAAGTATTTATCATGTAGAGTATGTTGCCCCAATGACTTGCATACCACACCTCCTTTCTCCTCCAAATGATTGCCAAAAATGGCACGGGGGTTCATATATCCTTAATCATAAGAAATACGAGTTTTGCACGATGGTTCCTCCCACTATTTTCTCCACCAATTTATTTCCCTCTCTTACTCATTCTTCATCATTAGTATTCCTCCTCTTAAAATTAAGGTAATCCTTCTACATTTAAACCCCTAAAAAATTCTTACCAAAAAGATTTTTAGCAAGATTTATTCTGGAGAAAGATCTTTAACAATATTTGTTGTCGCATAGGCTAGCTTTAGTAGAGTTCTTCTACTAGGTACTACTACTTCAACGTTCCAAGCACCAAAAACAAAAGAATTCTCGTTATCGTAAATGACGGGGTGCTGCCTTGAACTGGTCTTACAGCAGTATGCTACATGTCCCCCAAACATTGGCAACCGTGCTAATCTTGGGTCCCTCTCTTTTATCTACTCATTGCTGCCCATCTTCCTAGTTTTTCTCATCATTCCTCACCTTTATCCCCAACACCAGACACCCAGTTTGTTCAGTCAATCCAAAGTCTTTCAGGGAGTCTGCATTTTTCTGGAAGATGTTGTCATTATAAACAGAGATAGAATCAGTTTTTGTTTGCTTGAGTTTGAGGGAGTCATGCCTGCACTACTGTGGGGTTCTAACCAGTTAGAGCCTCTGGGCAAGATGTGTGTCTTGCAGACCTCCAATCACAATGTGAGGGCTTCATCACCTCATCGTATGAAACAGTCTGAATGTTGGAATGGGCTTTGTTTGTATTTTTAATGAAGATAGCTGATACAATCTGAAATCAGATCCGAGATTTTGGGATTTTTCAAGGGTTTTTGGACTTGTAAGTATTCAGCTTATGAAACCTTTTGACTTTGCTGTTACTAATTATTTAACGGGTATTTTTTTTCCGTGTAAAGTTTGTTTTCGATTCCAAGTGCATCGAGTAATCGTAGACTTGAGTTATTAGTTATAAAAATATTAGTGGGTCATTTTCTTCCTACGTAAATTTTGCATTCAAATCGAAGTGCATCTAGTTGCAGACTTGGATATCTGGTTGTAGATTGCAACTTATTGTACTTTTCTTAATGGATAGATTTATTTCGATGTTAACTCAAATTGCTCTTAGTTACAGACTTGGATTTCTGGATGCAGATTACAATTCGCCATAATTTTTAAATAGTTTTTGTTTTTTTTTTTTTTTAAATTTAAATTTTGTATTCAAGTCGAAGGGCATTTAGTTGCAGATTTGGGTGCCTGGTTGGAGATTGCAATTTATTATAATTTTTTTGTGCGTAGATTTTTGTAAATGAAATCTTTATATTCAAAAATCAAATCAAAGTGCATTTAATTGCAGACTTGGATTTCTGCTTGTAGATTGCATTTTTATATAAATCTTATCAATGGGTTTCTTATTTAACAAATGTTTACAATTTCTTAAGTGCGTTGAATTTGAGACTTGCATTTATCGTTGTAGATTGTAACTTATTATAATTATATTTAACGGGTTTTATTTTCTTTTGCATGTAATCATGTATTATTTTCGAAGTGCAGTGAATTTCAATTTATTATATTAATGGGTCGTTTTTTTCATCACGAAGTTTTTATTGAAATCAAAGTGTGTTTAGTTGAAGACTTAGATTATCGGTTGTAGATTGCAGGTTGGGTTGTTTTTAACGTTCGTAACGTATGTGTTTAAAATGCTATTGGTTGAAGACTTAGGTTTCTGATTGTAGATTGCAGTTTGGGTAGTTTTTATTGTAGATAATGTCTGTATTTAAAATGCATTTAATTGCATATTTGGATTTCTGGTTGAAAATCGAAAGCTTAGTGTAGTTTTGTGGTCATGTTACTGAGGAGTGCCAGCTTTTAGCCAATCCGTTTTGGACAGAAGTCCTGGTGTAATGATCTATCATTTGTTTACTGGTTAGCTTTATTTATTTTTTTGTTTTCTGTATGTATTCAGAGTGGAGTGCCTTCAAGGATTTTTGTGCTAGGCTCAAATTGTTTGTTGGAGGAATGGTGGTTCTTTTTATCTTGATTGATATAATTGTGGGAAGTTTTCCCATTTTTAACTGAGGCTAGTTTATTATGTACAGTTTTTTAAAAAAAATTATAATATTGAGAGAGTTAACCAAATATAAACAGTTATCAAAGCAGCCCAGTTGGGCGGAAGACAGCCGAACAGGGTGCTAACCAGGTTACAAAACAACAACAGCATCCAGTCAATATTATAAAAACAGTATTAAAAAAAAGTGCCTCAGGGGGAGACACTCATAGAGCTATCTTTGTTAACACTTTGGAGATCCAAAACCATTTATCCCAAAGCAAGTCCTGTGGTGCTGTCCCCGACCAATTCCTCCAGTTCCAGCTTGTCAATATCCACAACGTCTTTCTCTTGCACTTCACCCACAATTTCATTGATGTGTCTTACTAAAATCCTCTCCAGCTCTTTCATGGTCTTGCCTTCTCTTTTGTTGCTGTCAACCTCATCTTTACCTCTATTTTCAATCTCGAGCCAGACAGGCTTTGAAGAACATGAGTTGCATTAGTACTAGCTTGTGAAACTTCCAATCCGGTGAAGGCTTCATGAGTGGCTTTGACAACATGTCCTGGGGTAGACAACCGTGCACAATCTTCTTGAACAGTATTAGCTTCACCATATCCCTCTGTTCCAAATTACCCTCATTTGTATCTAGCTCAATTATCAGGTGGGAAGTTTCTGTTACAAGGTCACACACTGAAATAAAAGGCTCGTCACTGTCATCCTTTGGGATCTTTTCCCAGCTAGCAAAGGAGTTCACATTCGGAAAATGGCCACTCTCCTTCAAGAAAGTAGGATTAATTCTTAAAAACACAGATTGCAGAAACTTCTTGAGGTCCTGTCTAGGGACCTTCATTTGAACACTGACTTGCACACACAAAAATGTACTATGACTTCACTATTGAAGTCAGTAAGCTCTCTACCAATTCCCTGAAACACTTCATTATTCCTAGCTTTCCACATAAACCAGAGCACCTCAGTAGACATAAAGAACCATAATTTATGAAAAAATAATGCAAAGTTACATCAGATCTTAAGATACCAAGAAGAATTTCCTGCCAATTAACAGATTTCTGTGCCACCATCCCGAACCCACAAAACTTTTTCAAAATAGATTGAGCAAAAGGACAGTTAAAAGCATGTTTAATAGTTTCAATCATAGTTTGCATACTCGTATTCAGCAAATATTCAGCAAACCCAAAAAAATTGACTCGGCAAAAACTCAGCAAGACTCTACGAATATTTGGGAATATTCGGCAACATAAAAAATACGCAAGGTTCTTTAAAAATATAAATGGTATGCAAAATATAGCTACAAAATGTATCAAACGAGTCTGTAAAATGTTGGAGAAGTGTTTTCTATTAGATTTGAATACAAATACAATACAAAATCGTATTATCATGCGAATACAACAACCAACTGATAAGTGTTATGAATTTATGACGATTGTCATTGAAAATTATCATCATAAATTTCATATCTACGCAAGTTACAATTTACAATAATTTACATTTTCCTCTTCCTCGTTCTAGAGAAATATTGGGGAGAGGGTCTATTGCCTCCACTAGTCCCCACACTCGGTTGCGGGCTGTTGGCTCCTCTTAGAAGACTTTGATTGCGGCTCCACCATGGTAGCAGATAGTAGTGGCTTCTCTGCTGCATGTTCGACATCACCTCCAAAGATGTCATACAATCCAATACCTCTTGCTAGTGCTTCTTCCTCCATAGCTTTCCTCTCAAAAGAAGCAATCTCGTCCTTTGTGAACGTAAAGATTTCCTTTTCTTGCCCGGTCTAGTCGTTGTATAGACCAATCTCATCCAAATCAATAAGCTCCTGCGATGTGGCCTCCAACTTTCTTGTGTGAAGCCAAAGATCAGTATTGGACAAAACCAATTCATTAAGGCGTTTTTGAGTCAACTTATTGCACTTCTTCGTGTGAAAGGCCTCAAGCAAATTCCATCGCGTTCACATCCGGAAGTATGCTACAAGGTTGTCATAAATTTTTGAGGGCTAGCTTTTGAAGATGCGGAATATTTCCACCCCAATCCTCCCACCAAGAACCTACAAACAAAATAATCAAAAGTTTATAAATAATTAGTAAAATTAAATTTGTAACTTGTAACTTGCATAACTAATGTTGGAGAAAAGAGCCTCCCTAACATGCTTGTAATTCTGCAACTCTAAAATAATGAGGTCTCTTGTCTTAACCCCTGGTATCATCCTTTCAATGCATGTTGAAAGACCCTCTATAACCTCCATGTTTACATTTGTGGAGCCATCGAGAAGATAAACTTGGGGTTGAGGTAGTACCCCACTACATGAATAGGTTGGTGGAGTTGATTGTTCCACCTTCAATCAATTATCTCCCAAAAGGGACCAAATATGGCGATATCCCCCTATAATAGTTTTGGATGGCCTCTTTGGCCCTATCCATGGCCTCATAAATGTACCCCATCGAGTTTTGCTCCCCATCAACCAAGCGCAAAACCCTCACCAACGACTTTGACACCTACACACAAATTAAAATTTAAAGTTACAAACTTACAAATAAAGTAAATAAGTAAATAACAATATATTTATAATTTAACAAATTAAAATAAAGGAATCGACTTGAAATTTAAATTGAAGTTTGAAATTACCTTGATGATCTCTATAGCTCTCTTTGCAAAGACATCATCAAAAACTATCTTTGCAATCCTCTCTCCATCAACTTTCTTTGAATATTGTGAGTCTAGCCATGCTTGACTCACAAACATTTGCTTCAATGATGACAACAAACTAGAAATACTTTGCAATGTCAAGAAGTTAGTTGCAAACCTTGTGACATCGGCTCGCACAAGCTCTTTCCCCTTCGTGTGTTCTCTCATCAAGCTGAGAACCCAAGGGTGATTATATATGTACTTGGTTATATTTCTTGCATCTTCTATAATTGGCCTCACCCAATCAATTTTGCTTATGTCCTCCAAAAGAAGGTCAAGGCAATGAGCCGCACAAAGAGTCCAAAAGAGTGATGGATGCCTCTCTTGTAGTAGTCTCCCAACCGCCACATATGTTGTTGCATCGTCTGTCAGTGACAACTTGCACAACATTCGGATACCCATCTCTTATGTGACCTTCTCCAACATAAGGCTCAAATTGTTCTGCATTTTTACTATGTTAGAGGCATTAATTGACTTCAAAAATACCATCTCACCATTTGAAGTTGCTAAAAAATTGATGAGGGTGCGGTTCCTTCCATTTGCCCACCTATCTGAAAGAATGGTGCATCCGTATTTCTGCCATTGCTTCTTTTGATCTTTTAGGATTGTCGTTGCATTTGCAACTGCACCCTTGAGCAATTTCCCACTCAAGTCTTTTGGAGAGGGTGCCTTGTACCCTTTCCTTGCAACTGTCAATGCTATCACCAAGTACTCCCAGTATGGGCTCTTCGCCACATTGAAGGGAAGGTTGTTGTAGTACTAGAAATTCACACATGCCTTGCACTTTCCTCGCAATCGATTGTCGGTGCTATAACCAAGTACTCCCAGTATGGGCTCTTCGCCACATTGAAGGGAAGGTTGTAGTACCAGAAATTCACACATGCTTTATTTGCTTCCTCGAGCACATCCTTGTTCTAGTCTCCGCACCGTGCAGTGAAGGTTGTGCCCAGGTATGTTTTTTGGTACAAAAAAGCTATGTATCCCTTTCTTGAACTCGATGAAGCAAATACGCCTCTTCCGCTTCATATGTGTGGACTGCGAGTAGATCCCACAATTGTTGTTGCATCGTCCTTTGAATTCTCTCGCCATTAAGCATTACTTCGTTATGGCTACATGCATCCTTTCCCTCTCTAGTTTCGCTCCCTTGCCTTCATCTCTTGTTTTACCTCTTCTGTAACATTGGGACATACCACAACATCCCAACAAACAATACATGCAAGATGATACTTCAGGTGATTGATGCCTCCAGAAAATGTTTTCCGTAGAAATTACAAACCACGCTTCCTCGAATCGTTCTACGTACACCATGCTTCTAAGCAATGGTACGGTGTTAGCAAGAACGGTTCCTGCTAGTGATGCCAACTCGGATGTTGAGCCTGATGTCATTGCTAAGCTCTAATCTGCAACACAATGTACATTTGAAAAATTAAAAAACGTAAACTGAATTGAACAATTAAAAATTAAAAATTTGGCTTTATAACCCCATCTAACCGTAATTTCAAATTTATAATTGTAAATCTTATGAACAAGAATATATTCTAAAAAAAAAAGAAATTAAAATAACATTTACAAAATTACAACAATACATTCCGACAATTTCATTCATTAACAATGATAAACAAACATGAATAAATTAATAACTATTAAAATCATTCGCAATTGAATTGAATGCATTTAAAATTGCAAATCATATTTGGATACAATATATAAATAATATAGAACGAATTTGCATTCTTGAAAAGAAAGAAAGAAAGAAGGAAAAAAACTTACCTCCAAATGAAATTCTTCAAATTTGCTCTTCGAATTCGCTATAAAATCTCTTTAACTCATGCAAAGGATGCTCAATGGTGTGTGACTAGAAATAAAGGGTATGTTACCTTAAAAGAGAAATTTCAACTTTTTTCCGCATATTTTGCGTATTTCGCTTTTGTCCCATGTTAGATGAGTTAAAGGCTTGCACTCGTCGAGTATTGGTGAATATTTGCTGAATATTCGTGGCGAATATTCACCAATATTTGTCGAGCTCGAGCGGCGAGTTTCCCAACGAATATTCGTTTTTACGAGTTTTGGCAAGTACTTGCCGAGTTTTCCTATTATGGTTTTAATACGGTGAGAGACCGCACAAAGCTCATTATCAATATCCAATTTGGCCAAGACATCACCAATAGCAAGCCTATTGTGAATTAGGAGCCACCTAAAACAAGACTTCTTGGGTTCAATACAAGACGACCTTATGACATCAAACCTAACCATCCAGGACTCTAAGAGGGTCACACAAACTCCACTTATTATTAAGACCAAGCAGAATACCAGAAGAAAAAACAAGCTTTTCATAAATTTGCTTAGCAGTCACATCTAACAAATAGGGACCTTTAAGTCATTTAGCATTCTCCTAGAGCTCCCTCTCATCATCCAACAAATAGAGACCTTTAAGCCATTTAGCATTCTCCTAGAACTCCCTCTCATCATCCAACAACAAAGAAGAAGAGGGGCGCTTCAAACAATCAATCAACATAGTGTAGGTTCTAACATGTGATTGGGGAATCAAATAAGTATCTTTAACATCCTCCTAGGTCCTCCACTACTTCTCCATGTATAAATCACTCGAATGTTTTAAGGCCTTTGTAAAGCCAATTCTAGGCCAAACAACTTTGAGTCAAGGCCAAGGGCTCATCTTTATGCCCGAGATTCCACAACAAAGATCTAAATCCTTGGCATCTAGCTTCTAGTGTCAAACCACAAGAAAATAGGCCGAGTCACTATAAGGGCTTTGACTTGATCCCGAGCTTTCGAATCGATAAGAAAACAATAGATTGCAATGGCTTCATAGAGAAGGTACCAAACATCAAGTCAACCATGTTCAATCCTTTCCACTTTTTGTAACCTTTAGGATATCCATTACTAATATTGAACTTGACTAACACTTTCCATGGCTCATCACCACTCAGAGATTTGAGAATCCATTTAGAGGCCAAGGCAACACCTTGCTTTTTGAGATCTTTAAGTCCAAGTGCTCCTAGAACCTTAGGCTTACAACAAACATCCCATTTTACCGCATGTCTCTTCAATCTATCAATCTATGCAACTTTTTGAATTGGGAGTTAGGAAACAACCAAAAAGAGGAGTAGTAGATAGAGAAAAAAGAGAGTACTTTTTAACAAACTCTGTACCCTACCAGCAGGGACAGGGCATGTCCTTGCCACTTGGTTAACTTATTTGAGATTTTATTGAAAATCCATTGCCACATATTAGTCATAAAGGGTTCAAGAGCAAAAGGGATCCTTAGAAACCTTACTTGCTTTGGTGGGGGCCACCCCAAGACCAACCAATATTGTTAACCCAATCGGGAGGTTTCATCCCACCCAAGAAGCAAAGATTTAGCAATGGAGATTTTAGACCTAGAGGCAAAGCAATAGGCTTCAATCCTACCCTCAAGCACATGAATGTTGTCTTCATCAAGCTCCAAAAAGAGGGAAGTGTTTTCGACAAATTGTATATCAATTAATTCTTCTTTATTAGGAAGTACAATTCCTCTCATCGGGATCCCAAGGCAGAGTATCTCAACAAGTAGTGAAAGGCTTCAACAACCATTACAAAAAGAGGGGGCAAGAGGGCATCCTCGCTGGATGGATCTTTGAAGGACAAAAGCCTATGATAATTCCCCATTAATTTACACTTGTATCTTGAGGCATCCTAAAACATGACCAACACCATATTTTTAATCTTATCATCGATTCCAAGAGCACCCATCATTAGATCAATAAACGACCATTCAATACTCCATGCCTTCCCAATCGGTTATGAGGTTATCAAGAATATACTTACCTTCAACAAAAGATAATCTTTGGCAGGATTCTAGAGATTCTAGAGAATTTTGGTCACTACTTTGTAGGAGACATTTAGAAGAGTGATAGGTCTCCAATTTTTCACTTGTGATTCATCCCCTCCTTAGGGATGAGTTTGATGATACCTTGAATGATATGGTGTCCCAATGTACCTACGTGCACACCACTTGAAAAACTTGTAATAGCTCACCACTTATCTAGTCTCATTGAAGCTTTTGAACTCGCCAAGAATCCCTCCACCCCTGGAGACTTGTTAGTCTTTAATTCGTCAATGACATGATTGATTTCCTCAATCCAGCTCTTGAGCCATTTTTCTTGAGGCTTTCTTGAGCCATTTTTATAGATCTTCCTATTCATCTCAATATATTCAATAGAGCCCTTAGACTAGAACAAAGTTTGGTAAAAGGAAAAGAAGGCTTGTCGGACCTCACAAGGATTCTTTGATATTGCTCGCACAATCTCAATTGTGGTAATTTTCTCTCTATTGTGCTTAGCCTTGAGCAATTTAAAAAGTACTTGGAACCCTTATCACCATGCTTGAGCCACGTAAGCCTAGATCTAATCTAGGCACCCTGAGCAATGTAGGTTTGGTAAGCTCTATGTTTATGTTTGATATCAATTAAATTCTTCAACAATCCATCATCAGTCAGGCAATCTTGTAACTTATTTTCAATATGGGCCAGCTCCTCTTGAATCCTTTTTTCTTTGTTTCTTTTCATTCGTGCTTTAAATTTTCCATACCCTCTCATAAATTTTTTACAAGCAGAGATACAAGCATTCCAGGTACCAGTAGCATTGGGGAGAGGGGAAAGCATAGTTACCTAAGACGGCGGGACGCGGGGACGGAGTTTCCAGGACGGCAAAATTTCGGGACAGCGGGGGGACATCAGGGGAATGGCTATTAAAATAATATATAAAATTATAAATATTAAAATATACAGATAAATTTTAAATTTTTATGAATAACAATTCATATTTATATATCAATCCACCATGTGCATACAGTCCACATTCAAACGTCCATATTAAAAACTCGCAGCATACATATAGCTATACTAATGTTATATGTCCATAACTTTTAATATAAATATGTATGCTGCTGGTTTTCATAGCACGTTGTTACAGTCCATGTGCATTTGTGCACGAAATTTTTGTATTCATATATCACTCTTGTTTCTTAATATGTCTTTGTCCTAGAAGTCCTCGAAACATTTCAGGGACTTCCTGAAATGTTTTGGGGACGTCCCAGCCATCCCCGCCATCCCCCAAATGTCCCATACATCCTTGGGACGTTTCTCCTCCTCTCCAAACGTGTTGGGGACGATTCCTTTGCTCTTTGGCCTGTGGTAAATGTGGGGGAAATGTTTCCCCCTGTCCCGGCATCCCCAAAATATTCGGGACGTCCCGACTTAAGGATTTTGAGTGGGACTTGCGTCCTGCGTAACTATGGGGAAAGGCTACTTTTGAGAAACCAAGTGGTTTTTAGCCCTTGCAAGCAATCTTCATCTAATAATTGAGAGGTGTTGAGTTTGTATAGCCCCTTCCAATCCCTTTCAATTGCTAAAGGAATTGATGCCAATTCAAATACCAACTAAATGGGATAATGATCAGAGAGGGTGTAGGGAGACACTTTGACAATATTATCTTTGTCAATTGGAGGAATGAGAATATGTTCTTTGTCCACCAAGAACTTATCCAGTCTAGCATAAACTCTCTTTTTCTAGCTTGATTGCTACACTAGGTGTACCATATTCCTTTGACATCTTTATTTCTTGTAGAAACATGTCTCTTACTTTCAACAGTCTCTTCATCTTGAGCCACCAGAACTGCTCATCTCCATTCCACATATGCACATGCTCCCCAATTTATCTTCTTTGTCTTCAACCATGTTAAAATCCCCTTTGATAATGATATCTTTGAAATTTTCATGCATTCATCCCCACAATTCTGCTCTTTCTCTATAGTCATTAGGCACATACAAAGAGCATATTCCTAGATCATGCTTCCCAATTTTCAAAGAAACCCAAACAATCCTATTGTTTGGAGAGGACCCAAAGTCATTTATGAAAGGAGCCCACTGACTGCTAACTAGCACAGCCGCACCCCCTCTACCCCTATCATGCCTAGCGGTAAAGCAAGAATTACTAGGCTAAATGAAGGAAAGAGCCGAGTTCAGGGTAAAACTAGTACACTTAACCTCCCAAAGGAGCAAGAAGTCCAGTCCCACTTTGCTTCTGCAGAACCTTCTAACCATAGCTCTTTTGTCATGGACCTCAAGCCCCCTAACATTCCAATTGAGAATTTTCATTAAGAGGCTGAGATCGGGGTGTATTATTACTCCCCATCTTATATAGCCTTTCAAGGCAAGGGTTTTTTTGGTACTCCTTGCCTTTTTTCTTAGAAGTATCACTTCCACCATTTTCATTACGTTTCCTTTTTCTGGCATCCTTAATACCCCCTGCAGAGGCAGTCGGTGATTCAAATGCACCATCTTTTTTTCGATTGTTTATTAGCCCCCAACTTAGGGAACATCAACATTGGTTGAGTCTTGGCACCGCCACTAGGGGGATAGGGGAGGGGGAATTAATCCATGTTCATAGGGTTTGACACTAGATGCCAAGTTTACCCAATCTCTCTTATGCCTTTCCACAATTTCATCAGCTTTTGGTAGCTTTAATGTACATTCTAGCCTCTTTTAGAATCTCCTCATTTATTGGCTTGGCCGGGATCTCCACATATTCATCCACGGAATATACTTCTTTTATTGGGGAAACTTCCATATCAACCCTAGGTTGTAGGAGACCAAATTCACGGCAATCTTTGAATTTTTTTAGGTAATTCAGCAATATTAGTTTCCATTGGAGGGTTTATGTAATGTCCCTTTCTCCCGGTTAGTTCCACGAAAGACCTTTGGCCCATTCCACTTCCCATGGGCCCAAGGAAACAACAAGGGAAGTCATTAATGTCATAATTATAAGTTGCTAATTGTATCCATGTATTAAATTTTAGGCAACTTTCTAATTGTGACATTATAAACTCAAGTTGGTGGGAATATGCTAGTGCCAACTTAAAAGGACAAAAGGAAGATACAAATTAAAAATAAAAAGAATGTTATTACTCCCAAAGGAGGTCGGTCCTCATTGGGGAAATGTATTTGAATTTTGGTGCCACCTTCCATTATAAAGGGTTGTTAGGGGTACACACTTGATCATTTGATAATTTTCTTTTTTGGAGTTGGAGCACTCTTGCTCTTTCTTTCTCTCCATAGAGGATGAAAACCCTCTTGGAAGACCTATTGAGGACGAAACCCCTCAATAGTGGCTAGTTTGAGGACGAAACCCCTTAAACTTGCAAAAGGGTGATCTCACATGGAGATTACATTGTGCTAAAATCAGTTTGCAGTCATTTTCAGCCCTTCCCAAGGGTGGCAACCTGCCCTAAGGTGAAGTTCGTGGTGTTCTAGGGCACAGCGGTATCAAATTCTTGCACCATTGTGTTCTCCATATTTTTAGCAGTTGGATCTTCCATTTGTACTGGTGTTTGGGCTTGGAAACGCTTAGTTCCAGCCATATTTGTAAAGGGGTATTCACTGCTGTTAATTAATTCCAACTAATATTAAAATTGCAAAAAGATATATTTTTGGTGCTTTTCTCTTGCAATCATTTCCAGCTTTGAAGAATAATATTTTGAAGGGTTTCTATATTATTTCCAGCAAGTTTGTGGCTGATTGCTATCATAAAAAAATATGTTTACAGCCTGCTGCTAGGGTTTGAGAATTTAATTTCAGTTTACTATTTGGATTTGTGCAAGTTCCTTTGGCGTTCAGATTTAGCCCAAAAGGGACATTACAGTTTATAGACAAAATCTCGTTAGTGACTTCTTCACTTTTAGAATCGATGTCGAGAGAGGGTTCTAGAACTACCAAAACCATAAAGGTTTTGAATTCAGGGGAGGCTCAGATTGTGCATCAACCTTGGGGGAAGGTCCTTTATAGAGGATCAATGGGCAATCTTTCTTGAGATGCCCATTTTTTTGCACTTAATACAAGCATTTAACCCTCCCAATTTAGAAACAATGCATATAACATCTTTATTTTGCAGTTTAATCACAAGAGGCTCCGAGATGTCCTCGTCACCTTGCACAAAAATCAACAATCTTGTATTAATATGGGACAAGGTAACCCTATATTCCTTAACTTGTAGAACTTCTCCTATAGGTTTCAAAATTCGGGAGTAGATGCCAAAGCTGAACAGGAACATTTGAAATCTCAAGCAATCAATGGGCAATCTTTCTTGAGATGGCCATTTTTTTGCACAGAATACAAGCGTTTAACCCTCCCAATTTAGAAACAATGCTTATAACATCTTTATTTTGTAGTTTAATCACAAGAGGCTCCGAGATGTCCTCGTCACCTTGCACAAAAATCAACAATCTTGCATTCATATGGGACAAGGTAACCCTAGATTCCTCAACTTGTAGAACTTCTCCTATAGGTTTCAGAATTCGCGGCAGTAGATGCCAAAGCTGAACAGGAACATTCGAAATCTCAAGCAATCTAGTTTCAATCGACAGACAATTTTTATCCCATGACAGATCAAGAGACCAAGGCATGTGTTTGAACACAGACCTACCCACATTCTAGTAGGGCCAAGAAATGGCTCTACGCTGCATGTTAGAGTTTTAAACAAAATAAGGAAGACCCTCGGCTGAAGCATACGACAAAAGCTTACATACATCCCCAATTTCTTTCGCCACACGACAATCCAGTTATCAATTTTTTTCTGGATGGTAGCTCATTTTGATACAAGCAAATAAAAAAATAAGTTGTTTTTGATTTTAGTCTCCTCTTTTCTAATTACTTCATTCATTTCATCATTCAGGATGAGGGTAAGAAGAGGTTTTTCAATAGAGGGCTTACCTGACGGTTCGGCTCCCCTGACTTTGCAGTTGATGCTTCCATTGTCTGTTTCTGCTCTGTAGATTTGAAGGCAACACTAGCCAAAATGTCCACTGCCGACTCCTCCCGCACCTCATGCCTTGAAGACTTCTTTTTAAAACTCTCTTTTCAGCTGGACAATTTGTTGACCGGTGTTTTGAACATACCAATAAAACACTTCTAAATAGGGAAAAAGAATTTTAATTCTTTCTCCCACTTGTATTAGAACCCTAATTGTACATTTGGATTCAAGGTATGGAATACTCTACGATGTATAGCTTCAATCGGGAACTATGTGACCTTTTGGTAACGTGCGGATGGACCGGTGCGTTTGGGAAAACCACCTATTATAACTCTTATTTTGGATCTTATTTACCCGAATGTGAATTCAAGCTCATTGGACTATGGATCTGAAATTTTTGATTTGCATTGAGCTTCAACCTATGGGTATTTACAATGGTTCTAAATGATTTGGGACTTCATAAAAAAATTCAATAAAGAAGGGCAGGGAAGGAAAAAAACTAGATTCTTTTAACTTATAAATATTGTAAATACCTTTTATCTTAGTCAAACACACACATAAACCAGAGCAAACAAGAAGAAATAGTCTTAACTAAGTTCTTTGTAGACACCAGACAATCTGTCTAAGGGGATAAACACAAGAGGAATCACAATTCTGCATTAGCTAAGAAAATAACACAATTTATCTACAAAGCATATATCAGAGGTTAATCAACCTAACAATTAGTTCAAGCTAATCAGATTCCACACACAAAACAGAGTAATTATCACTTGTAAATATTCCCAAATCACCCAAATCTGCAAGATTGCATAACACATCTACAAATCAAGTGTTAGAAACATCCACTAATGAAAATAAGACTTGCATGATGCAATCTATTACACTGCCAATTCAACTGAGATTTGAAGTGCAAACTCTACCTTGACATGAATCAACAATTAAGAAACAATTCACAACCTAAAAACTTGTAAAGCTCCAAAAGTGCCCTCTTTGTATTGAATTCAACTCAAATGATTTTTACAATGAATTTTCACAAATTTATAGAGCAATGGATTTCTCCACTTTCTGCATGTTTTGTAACTCCCAAAATAACTAATCTAATCCTAAAACAGCTAAAACTAGAACTACTAAAGTTAGCTAAGGCTAAAATAGATTGAAAAATCTAAATATGGGAACATGCTCCTATTCTAATCTGATTTGATCTCAAAATAAACCAATTTGTTCCAAAAAAATAGATCTCGTCTATTAAACCAAGTTTAAACTTCAGTTGACTAATTTGGCGTTCACAATAAAATAAGTTCTTTAATTTTAACACAGACCTGTGTTTATCCCTTGCATGATTGTCAAATTTGGAGCTCTAAAGACTTCAATCAAGCTAACAATAACTTTAATTTATTTCCTGTTTGCATGATAAGCTCCTCTATGCCCAAAAATAGCTCCAATTTGTCTCTTAAAGCTTACCCATTATTTATTTTTTTCCACGGGCTACTCTGCTTTTTATTTTGTCGCAATCTTATTTTTAAAATGTCTTATTTAAACTCAATTGCTTTATACAAACTTTAGTCATTTAATACTCTTAATAAACCTTGGCTTGTTAACCTTAATGACTTATTTAAAACTCCACGTCCTTTTGCTTTGGCTTGGCTTTAAAAACTCCACGTCATTTTGCTTTGGTTGCCCTTTACACTGTGCCCCCAGCTCTCCCAATCAGAGACACATGTCTCGAATCGAAATCATTGTTAACTACATGGTTTTAAAACTTCGCCACCCACGTACCCCCTTGCCACTGATTAGTGACACTTGGGACGAATCGTTTCAATCACATACAGTGGGCTTTTCAAACTTTGGGTTGACCGTATCTCTAAACTTGCCGATTTTGGACAAGTGGCTTACATTGGTGTGTCCATACACCTCAAGGCTTTAAACTTTGTCCTCCTTGCTTGTCAATTTTGGCCACGTGTTTGGCATTGGTTCACTTGTGCTCTTAACTCTTTAGACTTTCCCCTTTGTACTTTGTACATCGATGTGCCGATTAGCGACAAGTGGCTATGATCAGTGTCACTGCAAATTTTAGGCGTTTGAAACTTGTAGACTTCGTTACTCTGTTTGACCAGATTCGTGACAAGTGTTTAGAATCGGTACATTTACTATCCTCCACAGGGTGTGTTTTGATGGATTAAATTTGACATCCTCCTCTTCATATAAAGTTATAAACTTGTGTATATGGACGTCAACTGAACATATTTGACCGTTTTCTCTCCAAAAGCTTCAAATATTTTCAAATCTATTCCCTGTTCGTCATGCACACTATGAACACCAAAATATACCATGAAAGCATTTGTTTGCAATAAAAATAAGAGTTCAGACTTGAAACAAGTGCCAAAATTTAACTTTGAAAAGATTACAAGTATAAAAATTGTTATTTTAATGACCTAACTCAGAATGCAGAGACCAAAGGTCTTTTTGGTCACTTTTGAGGCTTAGAACTTTGGTTTTTCAATTATTTCAAGATAGAGGGAGGTCCATTTTTTTGTTAGAAGGGAATGGGGTGTGTTGGTCACAACACAATCCTTGTCGATACAACTTTCATCTCCATTAATGAGACCATCTTTTGTACCTTTGTTATTCACACCAACCAAGGACAACACAATCTTTATGTTTGCTTTATCTTCAAACATAAAGCAAGGTTAAACAAGTGGAGCCTTAGGACCAACCAAGGAGAACGTATACACCCTACAACACCAGCACAGCACAAGTCCCTAGGAAAACTAGACTAAGCACAAGCATAAAGACACCAAACACCATCAACAAAGGCCAACTCGAGGGAAGCTTAAATGTGCTCTCATGGAGGATGACTTTTCACCTCCCCAAGCTCAGAGCCCCAAACTTCCCTTTCTCTTATGTACAGATTAAAACAATTCATACTGCATTAGAAAAATTCAAAGGCCTTAATGAATCTACCCTCAAACTCTTTTTATGAATATTAGTAGCATTTCAATTTAATGCTAAAGACTTGTGGCAAATTTCAATTTCGTATATGTTCAGGAGATATTTGAAAATTTTATGTTCTCCTTCATCCAAACAATATCAAATTTAAGCTTTTGGATATGTTGTAGATAATTCTTTCTCTGTAAATTTTGTATTTAAAGATAAAATCCATTGATAGAACCATATGAATCAAGTTAAACCTTCTCGAGGATTTTCTTGTGAATGATAATTGCTTATTTGTTTTATTTTTGGGTTTGTGAAGCTCTTACTTCAATTGTATTTATGCTAGAGATCTGCAATGAATTTCCAATTTTATATCCGTTGTGGAGATATTTGACTACTTGTTTTTCAAAATTTCTGTAACTTTGCAGTCAAATTCTAAATGCATTGACAGAATGGTCTATTTAACTTTTTGGAGGCTTATTTAATATTTTGTGAATGGTAATTGCTCGTTTGTTTTGTTTTTAGTTTGTCAGATCTTACTTCAATTGTATTTATGCTGGATATTTGCTATGAATTTCCAATTTTATATCCGTTCAGAAGATGTTTAACAATTTTCTCTTTTCTCCCAAACAACATCGCACAGAAACCTTTGGATGCCTCGTGGATAGCTGTTTTTCAGTAAACGTTGTATTCAAAACTAAAATACACTAACAAAATGGCCTATATGAATCAAGTTCAACCTTTTGGAGGCATTTCTTGTGAATGGTGATTTGTCTTTTCTTTTGCTTTTGGGTTTGTCAAGCTCTTACTTCAATTGTATTTATTCTAGGTTTGTGATAAATTTCCAAATTTATGTCCGTTGGGGATATTGGACAGTTTCATTTTTTCTCTTAAACACTTAAAGCCTTTGGATGCCTTGTAGATAGCTTACTCTTTGTAAATGTTTATTCACTATTTCAAAGTCAAAATGAATTTATGAATCAAGTTTTGACCATTTAGAGGCTTTTCTGTGAATGATAATTGTTCTATGTTACACCAAGTTTTCGAATGGGGACGGCAAGGGACAAGGGGACGTGTTTTTGGGGTGGATTTTTTTGGAGTCATTGGAGCTGAATTGAGATTTCACATAAGATTCAAGTTTCAATTACAATAATAATTACAATGAAATGCCCAAGGGCTGCAAGTTTCAACTACAAAATGTCTGAAACATAGAAAATGAAAATCTATTGTTGCCCCTAATCAAAATCTGCTAAAATGGCATCAAAATCAGACCCTGAGTTTGAGTCACTGGAACTATGAGGGATTGCCTCATCCAATGGAACCCCAACCAATCCCACTTGTGCCTCCTCATCAACCTGTGTGGCATCTTCGGGATCAACATCCCAACGTGTAGTTGGAGTCTGACGATACTTAGGAGTTTGTCGATCCTGAAGTTGCAAGGCACTATGCACGGCCACTAACTTCTTTGCTTGTCGAGAGGTAAGTTTGTTCCTCTTAACTAAGTGGATGAGGCCGTATGTGGACCAATTCCTCTCTGCAACAGAGGAACTAACAACTTGTGAAAGGAGGTGAGTGGCAAGAATCCTCAAGTTTGGTGCATCCTTGTCATGCCATGTTCACCATCCAATAGGGTCTACTTGAGCTAATGTAGCTCTATCTGTCCTCGCCTTTGGTTTGCTAAATGTTGGACCACGGAGATTGACAAAGGCTAGCCACTGTGTCTGCAGTAAAGTGGACTCATCATTGTACATCTTTCGAAAGGCCTTCATGAGCCCTTCTTTCACCTCTTCATCATTAGATGGATTCTTCCAGGCCGTGCTGAGTACCATTTGGGATTTAGAGCATAGGTTGCCATATGAAGTTGGGTGTTAATTGTGTTCCACCGCAGGGCACAATTCTGAAATGCTTCTCATAAAATCCTAGAGTTGAATCCCTACTACAAATGGCTTGCTTCATCTGCCCAAGCATGTTGTCAAATGTCTCATAAATCTCTCCAAGACTAGGAGAGTCTGTATCAACATATCTTATGACCCCCACAATAGGTGAGATGATGGAGCAAACATATCTGCAAACAAGTTACAAAAAAATTCAGAAAAGATTAGGAATTTAAGACTCAAAGAGTGAATCAAAATGTTATTACAAAGAATGAAAAACTAAAATAATTTACAAGTTAGAAACATGGATAAAAATATTAAAAATAAAAAATTAAAATATAAATATTAAATATATAAAATCAGCAATTGCTTACCTCACTGTGGACCACCAATCATTGTCAAGGATCTTTTGTTTCACACTTTTTCCTTTAGCAATGTTTGCCTCTGGCCATCTACCCCACTCTTGATTAACCATCATTAATTGTAGTCTCCTGCACCTCAAGCATCCTCTCTAACAAAATGAAATAGTTGGCATATCTAGTGTCCACGGGCTTGAGGAATTCCTTCCTCGAAAAAGTCCTAAATAGAGCAAGTGAGGTGTGATGGTTGCAAATGAACATTTGTATGTCTCTAGCCTTTGCCACCACTGTCTTCACCCAATCTATCTTTCCAATGTCTTTCAATGTGTTGTTCAATGCATGAACACAACATGGAGTCCAGAAAATGTGCTTGTAAGCACCCTCAACCATCAAGCCAACTAACTTACATACGTGGGCTGAATCAATCACCACTTGTACAACATTTGAGGGCCCAATCTCCTCTATGGCATCCTTCAAAATTTGAAATTGGAAGGTTGCATCCTTCCTCTTCCTTATACAATCAATAGCTCTAAGAAAATAAGAGCTAGTAGGACATGTGACAATGATATTGATGAGTGACTGATGTTTAATATCGGTCCACCCATCCATGATGATAGAGCAACCCACCTGTATCCAAGTTTGCCTCATCTCCTCCATCACCACACTCACCTTAGAATATTCTTTATCAAGGAGGCTGGTCTGTAGTTTATGTTCTCTAGGAGGGACATACGAGGAACCAACAACAATTACATCTCTGAACATTTGTTTGAAGTAAGGGGAACGTGACACATGAAATGGTATTGCATTGGCAAAGAAGAATTTGGCAATAGAAGAGTCAACTACTTCCCGTGATTGCACATTGAACATCCTCGCAATAGTAGTAGCCTTTCTCTTTCCCTTGGTAGAATCCTCCCCTTTGACTTTCAACATCCATGGATTGGGTAGGCAATTGTGTACCATGCATAGTCTCCAATGGCATCCCTTTTTTCTTGCCTCACCCTCCATGTGCAACCTAGTCACTTCGGCCTTCTCAGCTAATGTTATTTTTTCACAACCTTTTACCCCCTGTCCAATTATGCCCAAAAGATGACAATAAACCCTTGTGTAGCTGCCCCTAAAATCTTTGTTGCACATATGACACAACCACACTCTACTCCCCCGGGTTTTTTTCTTTGTCAATGACTGTTGCAAATTGTGAAAGGGGTTTTAGGATTGAATGCCCTTTGCATAAATTTTGAGGAGTTGAGAATTATTTGAACCCACAATTGCTACAACACTCTCACTCCTTGAAGAAACCCTATTTCTACCTCTATGTTGCATTTGAATCTCTTCACCCTCACTACCCTCACTGTTGCTCATTGTTTTTTATTGAAAATGCAAAACACAACTGCAACTGCAAGTGCAAACAAAAAACAAACAAAAAACCTCCCTAAGTCTTTGAAACCTTAAAAAAAAAAAATGAAAAATAATTTGTGTAAATTTGCAAAATGAACAATGGATGTGAAACATACCTCAAATGGTGTAGAATAATGCTCTCTTGCCTTCTTCTCACTGCTGTTCTCTTTTCTTCTCTCTGCTGTTTTCTTTCTTTGTCTTCTCCTTCACAATATGGGAAATGACAAAAATGAGCTTCTTTTTTTGTTTTAGTTGTAAGAGAGGTTGTTTTAGGTTTAGGTTAGTTAGGAATGAGTGTGGGGGTCCTTGTGGGCCCCCACATCCCTTTTATTTTTATTAATTTTGAGTTTTTTTATAAGTATTTTGTCTTTGCTGGGACGTAGGGGACGCCCAGACATCTCTGGTACGGTCGGGGACTTGTAGAAGTCCCTTGGTCGTAATGGGACGTCTGGCCGCCCCCTCACAAAAAACGACATCACCGGTTTTCAGAACAAATTGGGGACTGGTAGGAGATGTTTCCTACCCGTCCCTGCGTCCTGAAACATCTCCTGCTGGGGACAGTCCCAAAAACATAAGGGACACGTCCCGTGGAATGTAGTAATTGTTCTTTTGTTTGTTTTTGGGTTTGTCAAGCTCTTATCTCAATTATATTTATGCAAGAGATTTGTGATGAATTACAAAATTTTATGTCCATTCAGGAGTTAGTTTGTAGTTTTATCTTCTTCTCCGAAACAAAATCACACCTAAGCCTTTGGATACGTTGTGTAAAGTTTTCTTTCTGTAAATTGTGTACCGTGTATTCAAAATCAAAGTGCATCAACAGAATTGCATTTATGAATAAAGTTTGACCATTTAGAGGTTTCTCTTATGAATGTTAACTGGTCTTTCATTTTTTTGGTGGATTTGTTAAGGGTTTATTTGTTATTTTGTATATGCTAAAGATTTGAAATATGTTTTCAAATTTGGATGCATTGTGGAGAGTTTCATTTCTGTAAATCGTGTACTGTGTATTCAAAATCAAAGTGCACAACAGAAATGCATTATTTATGAATCAAGTTTGACCATTAAGAGGCTTCTGTTATGAATGTTAACTGGTCTTCCATTTTTTTGTGGATTTGTTAAGGGTTTATTTGTCATTGTATATGCTAAAGATTTGCAATATGTTATCAAATTTGTGCATGTTCAGGATATATTTGAAAATTTATCTTTTCCTTCTTCCAAACAATAACAAATTTAAGTTTCTGTGTGCCTTGAAGGTTCTCCAATATGTTTTCATTTTTTGGTGGATTTGTTAATGTTTTATTTGTCATTGTATATGCTAAAGATTTGCAATATGTTTTTAAATTTGTGCATGTTCAGGATATATTTTACAAATTTATATTTTCCTTCTTGAAACAATAACGAATTTAAGCTTCTGTGTGCCTCGAAGGTTCTCTAACATGTAAGTATTGCATATTACATATTCTTATTATTAATTTTTTATTTAGTTCAACAAATATCAGATTTAAGATTTTTTTGTGTCTTGATTGTTCCTCACATTTAATTCCATGCTAGATATTTTAATTATTTAGTTATTTTTTTAGCACGACAAATGAAAATGTTCTAAGACTATACAGTTTAAAGGATATTGAGAATTAGGATCTGCAGTTCCTCATTTTCTTTGGTGGAGAGGGGCTTCGCTGAATGTTTGGTGTTTTTGTGTGTTTTTGATTAGTGCTTTTTAAGGTTACACTTGGATATATGTGAGCATTGCTCATACAAATGATGGCAACAGGACTGGGTATAAGCAAATTTTAAAAATTAATTATCAGGTGAGTGGGTAACTTTTATCTTGCAAGCCTTCTATGATTAGTTATAACCAGGTTCCATTTCATGATTTCATCATATCTAAGCAACAGCCTTTGTATCTGTTTTTATCACAGTAATCTTCAATCTTGGTATCTATACCTGGTACCATAAAGTTCCTCATCATTAATGAGTTGCATAAGGGAAATTTAATGTTTTTATCGTATTTTCTTCCATTATGGTGTCTTCCTCAAAGTTGAAAGGAGAATTCAACGTAAAGTCTGCCATTAGGTGGTGGTTCTTTTTACATGATGAGAGCTGCTGACTTATTCTACTAAGATCGAGATGTTGTTGACAAACTGTTGCAATTTCCATTGGATCACTGCCATCTTGATTCTCCAGTTTATGGCTATGAAAAATGTTGTGTCTGAAATGTCCATGTTCTCCAGTATTGCCGTGTTGATAGCCTCTCAAAGACCATACTTGATTGCTTTCACTGAAGCTATGTTAGCGGTGTTCCTTGTGTCAGAGGACTGAAAACTTGCATGCATTGGCTATTGACAAAAAGGAATGAAGAGACAGGAGTAGAGAAGAAGATGATCAACAAAGACCTCCATAGTTGGCTAAGAAAGGATGGACGCCATGTTCATGAGAAAACCCTTTTGCAGAAGATGGGGTGATGGGAGAATGAAAATTTTTAATCAAGAAATTAGGTGAATCAGAGTGGTGACTGAATAAATTAGAGACTAATGGAGAAGATTCCCATTCCTATGTTTCACGGTTCTTAACTTCTAGCGAAGTTATTAAGCTGAGAGGTTGGATAGGCATTCTGTCCCATTTTTGGATTGAACCCCATGGAGGATTACCAAAAGATTCAGTTCACCACTTTATATTTTGAATGGCCAGCATTTGGTTGGTGATTAATGATTGAATGAGAATAGGAAAATGGCGGCAGGAAAACAACTGTGAACCATAAGTAGAAACTATCCTCCCAAAAGATTCAGTTCACCACTTTATATTTTGAATGGCCAGCATTTGGTTGGTGATCAATGATTGAATGAGAATAGGAAAATGGTGACGAGGAAAACAACTGTGAACCATAACTAGAAACTATCATAACTTTGAGGTTTTTATGTGGGAAACTATTCTTGGGCCACAAGAATAAAAGTTACTGAAAGTTTTACCCCATCTCTTACTTCTGTTGCTGGAGATTATAAAGGATGGATAGTAGCCCTTGTTACCATTGCTGATATATGCTCAAAAGGGCTTTTTTAGTTGCAAAGAGGTTTGGTTTACTTTGCGCAAAAGTAAGTTATCTGAAAGTATCCACATAATGATCATACAGATGTAGCATAAATAGTGGCTAAAAACATGCATGTAGAGAACAAAGAACAACAAATTTCAACTTTCTCCTTGCTGCAATGCTGGGGATCACCCAATATCAGGTCTTAAGTGTATAGAGCAAGGTGGAATGAAGAATGGTTGGTGGTGGTGTTCATTGATTCGGGCAGCACTTATGATGGAATCGTAGTTGCTGAACTTCGTGGGCCCCAAGATTTGGTCTGTTACAAAATTTTAAGTGTTGTGGCAAATGACATGGACTGCAAGGGAGTGATCACAATGTTGATATGTTGGATAGCCACTAATTGGATTGTGCTTTCTATGCTGCAGCCCTAGCAGGGGATGTGGCCACGGTGATGCCAGAAACGAGATACCACAATGGCATTGATAATGTAAACAAGAAATGGCTGTGGAAAGGTTGCAAGTATGAAACATACATACACACATACATACATATATTTTTTAATTGGAAATCACATTTTCTATCAAGAGTACATAAGAATACAACACTAATCATACAAAAAAAAGAGTAGAATGAATTTACACCCTAGAAGCGTTCAAATTGAGTCGTTCAAGCCTCACAAGAAAAAACTAACATCAGATCAATATCCCATACATTTTAGCTTTGTTACTTATTACTTTAATTTTTAATTTATCTAGATATTGTTTCTATGATGAAGCGTCAGTTTGGATGCAGCTTTGGGCCTGCGTGGCTGTTTTTGCAGGTTACCAACTTGACATTTATGGTTTAATCTGTAGCATACAGAAATACCAGAAATATATTACCATGTTTGCAGTAAATATGGTTTTGGCACGTGATAGTGGCAATATCTGTACTCATATTAATGCAAAAGTGAGAACACAAACCCTAAATGCCTCTTGAAATGGTCTGCAACTGTACAGAAGCAAGAATTTATTAACAGCTACGACAGAAACAGAGTAGAAACGATACAGCAGGGCCTGAAACTGCCCTTGATAGGCTGTACACCAAATTTGGGAAAGTACCGCAATGGATTATAATTAAAGGCGTGCAGCCTTATGCAAATAAACCAATTTTAGCTCACAAAATTTAGTTCATTTTTTCATTCCAACTCCATGAAAGACCTACATGTCCAGGTGAAGACACAACTTCCAGCAAGGAAAGTGAAGTTCAATGGGTGGTTGATGAGTGTGCAGATAGAAGCAAGCTTTTGGATATACTTGTGATAATGAAATGAAACCAGCTGTTTTGCATCACTCCAAGTCTCCATGAAGGGCCTGCATGTCAAGATGAAGAAACAAATTCCAGCAAGGAAAATGAAGTTCAACGTGCGATAAGTGTGCAAAGAGAAGCAAGCGTTTTGATAGACCCATGATAATAGAAATGAAACCATCAACATTGTGGATATAGGATGAATGTGGGATAGTTACAGAAGCAGAGCTCCTTATATGGATAATTCTATTGTGTTCAAAAAGGCATATCTCTATTAATAACTCTATTAGGTCCTCAAAAGGCATAACTCTATTAGGTCCAAAAAGGCATAACTTTTGATCCAAATCATAAGAGGTATTGGGGGACAACACTCTGAATGAGGATTTAGATGTGTTATATGCTTGTGTGGAAGCAAATTTTAGACAATATTCATGATGGAGAATATAATAGAATTGAAACAAAAAGTCTTATTATTGTGTGTTATGTACATGGCATACTCTCAAGGGAGATGTATGGTTCATAGTTTTGATGCTGTAGATATGGTTACAGGTACTACAAAGCCAGAATTTGGAACAGATGCACTTCCACATGGGATTCTTTCCCTTCTGACAGCTGCACTGAACGGTATCAAATTTGGCGGTCAAAATCTGGCCGGCAGAACATTTCTCCACACCCCATGGGGCATTGCCCTTAACCCGGCAAGGGGTACCCCCTTGAGTTATATTGGGGCTCTGCCTCCTTATGAGTGAAGAGAGCACTGTTGTTTTGCTAGTGATGTGAAATAGGGAACTTTGCAATGAAATTTTTGTTATGGAGCAAAGTACGAGGTTCACAAAACGGAGGAGCTTCGTGGAGAAAACATGAGCTTCGCAAAGGACACGTTTCACAATGAAAAGATGAGCTTTGCAGCAAAGAAGTCAACTTAACAAAGAAGGATTTATTTTGCAATGAAGAAGTGAGCTTTGCAACAAAGGATTTTGCAATAGGTGTGCAAAGGTGTGCGAAGCCCCTAAAAGATGCGAACATGCCTTGCAAAGGTGCAGATCCATCTCCGAGGTACTTGTGCTGTTTGGATTATTATGTCTAAAAAAGGCATAAGGAACTCTATTTTTGTAATCACACATTTATTCTGATGATGAATCACAAAGTATGATCCGAAACATTGGTTGTTTCATTTTTATTATCACGTCTATCCAAAATTTTGTTTATATTATTACGGATTGTTGAAACTTGAAACCTTAAAAATTTGAGTGTGCAGATGCTTAACAAATAGTGCATCCACTGCCACTAGATAGGGAGAGAGAACACATGATCAAGCTGAACCATAAATAGTTTGAACCATTGTCGAAACTAGTTTTCATCGCTCCTTACTGATATCCTAAGCCATTCGAGGATGGAAGTGACAATTATCCAAGGTTAATTAAATGGGCATATGGTACCTAGCAAAAGCCCTTTTACATCTCCAATGTTGTTGGGAAGTGAGGATGGTTCATTTCACATATGCATCAACTACCAACAATTGAGCAAGAGGACCATTAAGAATGGATATACCCTTTCATGAAGAAACGAGCTGCTTACTGAATTGTGTGGCACAAAATCATTTACAAAAGATCAATTTACGTTGTTGTTATCATCAAACAAGGGCTTGGGAAAGCAACTAAGACGGTCTTATATCATCTCAACAACTAAGAATTCGGGATTTATTTTTGGGCCAATTAATCCTTCAACAACCTTTTGAGATGCAATTCAAATAATATTTTCAAGCCCCATTCGAGAAAGTTTATTTTGGTTTTCTTTGATGATATTTTTGTTCATGGAAAAATTAGAGAGGATCATTTGAAACACTTGAATATTGTTTTACATTTCTTGCAACAAAATTCTATATTCACAAAATAATCAAAATGTGATTTTGTAAAGAGTTAGGAACTTATAGTTAGTGAGGGAGCCAAAGAAAGAAGGAAATTATACTAATGTCCACATATGACCAAAGTAGGTCAATGAAACTTGAGGATCCAACTATTAACAATAGAAAAATCTAGGAAGAGAGAATCCTATAAGCAAAATAACAAAAAGTACATAAGAGAAATAAAACAACGTACCACTAACACAGGTGGTAATGAAATTAGTACAAATAGCAATAACAGGCAAACAAGAGGCCCCTAAAGCATGTGCCAATGAAGACTAGAAGGAAATCTCATTGATTATCTCTATTTGTGCATGAAGTGGAGGAGTCATTTGGGCCATCATCAATTGTTGTGGAAGATCTGAAAATGGTGGCTAGGGAGTATCCAAGGTCGGAGGGTAGGCTAGGAGATCCTTGGAGGAAGCAAAGTGTTTCGTGTAGAATCTCTCCTAATGCCCAAGGCTGATGTAGCTGGTCTAGTAAAAAAGAAGCTTGTAATATGAGTTTGTCCCTATGGTCCTGGGGTGGTTGGTAAGTAGTAGATTTGTGTCACCAAGATGGGGTAGAGCCACTTCAACAGGCTATGAGGTCGAGGGGGAGGGGGTTGAGTGCTACGGGTAGTAATGGTGCGCTGAGAGAATTATTGCTTGACTGATCTATCAACTTTGATATGTGAAGTATTGGTGTCCAAAGGGCGCTTGGTGTTGCCTATTGCCTAGGTGGATTGGGAAATAGAGGTGATCAACAAGGGGGCTCTAGAGCTTCTAGATCCCCCTTGTAGGGATTGGTGTTGAAGAAAGCTAGTGTAGATAAAGAGCTAAGCACTTGCTGGTTTGGATATTTGATGAAAGATTGTTTCGCGAGTCCTTGTAGAGGCAATGGTATCTTCCCCAGATGTCATAGGAAATGGAGCATTTGAAAATGAAGTGTTTCTTAGTCTCCACCCTAGAGGGCTCAAAGACAAAAAAATGGCCCCTTCAAATAAAGTAATGATCAATTTCAACCTGTAATTGGTGAGAACACACTCTCATTTGACTAGGGAAATCTCAAGTTGTGGGACCAATGGCATTGGAGATAGTGAGGGCGGCGAATAATACCTTCCACCACCTGTAAGAAATGCTCGGCGTAAAAGCAAGCTTGGGGCTGATCAGCTCAAGGGGAGATCCAGGTGGCATGTATATATTGTCTTTAGATGTCCTCTTTGGCAGCTTTGGGATGACTTCCATTGTGGGAAGGAGCCTCAGGGTGCCATCTCAAGAGTACTTGAGAGGGGATAGCCTATCAGTGGAGATGCCAATAGAAAGGAGGAGCAGCCTAGCCTTAAAGTACTGGGAATGTCAGTGTCTAGTGGGGGGCCAGTGAAGCAATCTTCTCTCAAAGCTGACATAGCTTAATTTCAAGCCATCCTTGGCTTACCTTTTTGGAAGAATGTGATTCAATTTAAGTGGATTTATGGGATATGTAGTTTCTACCAAAAACATTGACAAGGGTTTTGGAGGCCTCATGGCACCTCTCACTGATCATTTAATGAAGGACCAATTCAAATGTACACATGCTACATGGCAACAAATGAAAAAAATAATGATAACCATTTATAGAGGAATGTTGTACACTGGAAAATGTCGGGTATGATCATGCAAAATCAACTCCCAATCACATTGAAAGTGGAAAATCAAATGACAATGAGTAGTTATTATGCATTTATGTTAAAGAAATGTTTGCTCTCATTCATGTTATAGAAAATTTCAAACAGTAGTTTGGGCAACACTATCATTCCAAAAACTACAAAAACCTGAAATATTTGTTATCATGGAAGACCTTGATTAAACAAGAAAGAAATTGGGCAAACAAGTTGCAAGGTTTTGACTTTGAAATTCAATATTAGATGGGTATAAATAATTTGTTGCAGCATTTTTATCCCGGTTACTTCAGTTGCTAGGAATATTCAAACTTGAACTTTAATGAGAAGAGAAAATATTGTGTAAAATGTGCCAAGGATGAGATCCTTATACGCTACAAAACCCGGATAAGGTACATGCTGATGACAACAAATACATGTTTTTCAGGTGGTGAACAATTTTCTATAAGAACTGCATATTTCTTGTATGCAATTCTAGGTTGAAAGAGAAGGTTGTAACTGAATATTATTCTTTACCTACTGCTGGCCATATTGACTTCTTTAAAACTTACTAGAACATAAGAAATAAATTCTTCTGGCAGTGCTTAAAAAAGATTTGGATGTTTTCTCACGTCAGAATTGCCAAAGGAAATAGACTAAGATTGTTAAAGTCCAGGGCTGCTTCAGTTGTTGCCTTGTTGCAATCAAAAGTGGAAGTCAATTAGCTTGGATTTTAGTACTTTGCCTCAGATGGACATAAAAATCTATATCACGGTTGATATGATGACTAAGCATGCCATGGACTCTATTGCTATGGAATATAGGTCACATGTGTTTCCAAAGAATATTGTCAGTTGTTGAGATCCAAATTTTATAGGTCACATGTGTTTCCAAAGAATATTGTCAGTAGTTGAGATCCAAATTTTATCAGCAAGTTATCAATGTCAATCAGGTGGTCAGATGGCAATAGTAAGCAAATGTCTATAGCAGTATCTGAGATACTATGTTGCAGACCAACAAGCTTTGTGGCCAAAATGATTGCATTACTAGAGATTTGGTATTATATACTACAGGACATGCATTTTATGTCACCATTTAGGTCCCTTGGATGGAACTGACTGTTGAAGATACTCATGCTCCACCAGTTAAATGATCCTCTAGAGAAAAGGAAACAAGTATTGAAGAAAGTAAAGGAGAACCTTGAATTGCCCTAAGATGAGATAAACTTCCTACAACACTAGCACCACAGCGAGTGGCAATATGAAGTGCAAGATCGGGTACTCTTGAGATTACAAACTTATAAGCATGTCTCTCAAAGTTAAAAGGAAGAGAAACTTGGACTAAATATATGGGCCTTCAACAAGAGGGGCAGGTTGCATATGCCCTTGGATTGCTAGTAGAGTCACTAGTGCATAACACCTTTCATGTCTCATGCTTGAAGTAAGTGGTTGGGACCCTTGAATTGCTATTTAAGTCACTAGTGCATAATGGCTTTCATGTCTCATGCTCGAAGAAATTGGTGGTTGGGCAAAAGGTTAAGATTTGAATTCCCGTTCTTTTGATTCCAGATTGCATTTTGGCAACTCGAGAGAATAAATTGAGGAATAAAATACTACGGAAATATCTCAAATAATGCAAGGGCGATGTGATTCATTTGACGGGTAACTGTTACAATGCTAGAGGATAATCAGGTTTTAGGACCCACTAATGGATCTATTAGGACCAAATATGTGGGTCGAGCTGGACCAGTTCTTTGGGTCCTTTAGGAATATTTATATTCATTTATTATTTTTGTTTATGTCAGTTGGGTTTGTAAAAAATCTAAGTAGATCTTAAATGGGGAGTTAGCTACAAATAGGCTCTTAGGATGTTAGACTGTTAGTAAGAAACATGCTTTGGAAAGTGGTTCTGGTGCATCCCTTGGCTATGTGGAGCATCTGTATTTCAATTGGAGACTTTCTTGTCCTGAGTTGAATTCTGTATCCCCTTAAGAAAGTTCTTTCGTCTCTTTTGTTCTTCCTGAACTTATATTTCAGTGGTAATGCAGTTTTATTTTCTGTTTTCCTTTCATACAAATTAGCTCTTTTGCAAAAGTATGCTTTAAAAAAAAAAGAAATACAGAAAAAGTAAGTTCCTTTTACTGAACATTCAGAATTTTCAGATTTCGGTTCTTCAGCTCAAATTCTGAATTTATTAGATGTGTGGTTTTTGCCTTAGGGTTTACATTGTACAGCAGTTTAGCAAGCTTCAGTTGGGTTCCTGTGAATAGGGTTGCTCTATCCTGGAATGGGGCTGCATGCATTTAGACAAACACACAGCTTATTTGTTCAGAACAAATGTACGCTTCTTGCATAATAATCTGATTTTATGAAGTACAAAAATCTTTGGTGTATATAATACTGATTACATTTGGTTTGATATTGCATTGAGATGCCACGGTGTGCATCATCTCTCACAAGAATAAAATAATAACTATGTTAACAGAAACTTGTAGAGAGGAGAGGGGCTTCAGAAAACATCCAAACTGAATAGAATAATGAGGTACAGTAATAGAGTCAGTTGCCCCAAAAACTGGCAAAGAGTCAAGGTCACAAGTTGGCATTTTGTTACTGCTTGATAAGAACCACCTTAACAATAGTGTGCCAAATCACACCGATGTCCTACAAGATTGATTGCACTAAGAACATAATCTTAATATATTCAAGAATATTCTGAAAAGGACAAGCTCAAGTATCTGACTGTTTCAAAAACACGCAGTCTCGTGACCACAGTATGCACAAAGCTCTAGGCACAGTGATGGGAACCCTGTACCCGTACTCACATATCCTGGTTACTATATTTATATGTACTATACTGTGCACTTATTCATATGCTCTCCTGCCCTATTTGAAAATGGTGTCCCCTTCCGTGTACCCATAACGCAGTTTCAGATGCTGTATTGGCCCTTTTACCGTGATAGATGATGACACAGATGATTCCTCTATTCTGGGCACAGTCGGAGATGTTTGATGAGACTACACTTTCATCAGCCCATGAACATTGGGGGTTGTTACTCCCCCACACGGCTATTTGTATTGTTACCCCAACCTCATGGGTTGGGGGATTTACTGCATTGAGTTTTACTCCATGTTTACTTTCAGTGCTTTTGCATGGCTAGTTATATTGTTACTCTAACTACATTGGCTGGGGGATTTATTGTGTTGGATTTACCCCACATTTACTTTTAAGTGCTTTTGTTCTTCTTTTATTTAGTTAGTTGTTGTGCGTAGGTCCTTTAACACCAGCCCTTTCTATTGTATTTGGGTGTATTCGTGAGTCCCATTCACCTATTTTGGTTATTTGTGGGCGTTAATATAAATTCTTTCTTTTTGCAATGACTCTTAATGCCCTTTCATTCCAAAAGCAGCGAAAACGACTTCTCCTACAATCTTAATTAATATTGGCTAACATTGAACTGTATAACTTGATACTGAGGATATAGAATACTACAACATTATTAATCTTGTCAAATGTAGGTATATAGAGCATCCATTGGATGCAATGATTTTAAATTTCTAACCAATCATATTAAGAAAAAAATGTAACATTGCTTGAGAGTGTTACTATGGAATATTCCATTCATCATGTCAAAACTTTATTATATAAACCTTAGATACCGATATGCGCTTTGCAAGTCTTGGATACGTGTATGTATCTGATACAATACGTGCACGGATTTGCTTGTGGATATGTGCAGGGTACAGGGTTGGCAGTCCGGATGTCTGCAGACGTATTCAGGTGTATCTGGACTGCCAATGCTGTACCTGATCTGTATCCGGGCTAAAAATGGCTTTTTAATTTACAAATTTCAATTTTTTAATATTAAAAAACAAAAATGCTTAAAAACATAAAAACGCAATGAAAACCCTAAAAACTAAAAATATAATATAAAACAAAAGCAAAACACAAAAATAAAAAAACTTACCTCTCATGCCCTCATTGCATACTTGCCTCTCTAAGCTCTCTTTTTACATATGTGACTTGTCATTTGGCATTTGGTTGGTATTATACATATCATAAGTATTGTTTTGTGATTATTTAATTAATTTTGTTTTTTATTTTCATAGTTTATGGATAATTCCTATTTATTAGGCTAGAATATATATATATATATATATATATATATATATATATATATATATATATATCAGTAAAAAGAAAACAATTGCCATATCCACGTATCTGATTCTTCACAACTCTACCTATATCCGAATGGCATCAACGATTTAGATATAATAAACACAAACAAATTAATATCATATTAATTAACTAGTTTGAGACCAATATCTTTATCTTTATTATTACATGTTGGATCCATTACATCAACCAACATCTTTATCTTTATTATATGTTGGGTCCATCACATCAACTAACATATTTATCTTTATTATAAATATTCCATTTATCATGTCAAAATTTTATATTATAAAAACACAAATAAACTAATACCATAACAATTAACTAGTCCCACACCAATATTTAATAACTCACACAAATACACTAATACTATAACAAGTAACTAATCTCACACTAATAATTAATAACCACACTAATACACTAATACTATAACAAGTAACTAATCTCACACTAATACCCTAATACCACAGCAATTAACTAGTCCCATACCAATATCAAGTACCTATGGACTAAATAAAACATTTGACAATATGTATGTTTTAACGATGCTTCCAAACAACCACTCGGTTATTTTTGCTTAGGGAAGAATGTCATGTTATATTTATCTGTGTACATCAAGTACATAATTTTGTTCCTATTTACAAAACGTTAGGTGGCGGGTATGACATCAAATTGACTGCCTTTTCTTGGAGTTAAAAATCTATTGGTTAGTGAAGATAGTGGCAATCACAAGGTGGAACATGCCTTATGTTATTGCCATTATATCACTACCATGTAGTCAATGAGTATTTTTACATGGCAAACATATGGGTACTCCTATGAAGTTTAAGTTGATTGGATTGACAAAAGATGGTTCCCATATATTTGCGTTCGCTAAATTTAGCATCCCATTCCGCAATCACAAATCTATGAAGATATAAAATAAATTTGTGTTTAATAAAAAGCACAATGGTGATTAACACTTTAATCCGTTATATTACAATGCCTTATATTCACATCCCCTATTGTCTTCTTTGCACCTTTAGAGTAATTGCTAGTATAGCATCTATTGAATGCAATTAATTATAATAATACTTTATATTCAAACAAAATCCTTCTTATATAAAAATACTTGCGATTTAAAAAAATCACATTTCCTAAGTCGTACTTTACACTTGTATAGAACCAATTCAATATAATTAAGCATGTTCAATTTCAACTACAATATCTGAATAAGCCACTACGTGCATTCTCACTAGGTACACAGTAAAGAGGATTTGGTATGAACATTGGGGCTTTTAAACATTACTTGTCAGGTCAGTGCTGAATTTTATTCTGAAGTCTCCTATTATTAGTTATGTCAAATTTCAGTTATTGACATCTTCATCTTGAATTGTCACAGTATAACTGCCAAAGATCATCAAAATTAATGTGGCACAGATTTAAATTTATTAACTGTAAAATGTTATGAAGTCAAGTTGCTTAAGTGGTTAATTGACAGCAATGCACTTACATTGATATGTTGCCACTTTGCCTAAATGGTTAGTGGATGGTGATGCAATTACATTAGTGTGTTGCTACTCTGTATCATAAAGTCTTTCTGTGCACTTACATTGATATGTTGCCACTTTGCCTAAATGGTTAGTGGATGGTGATGAAATTACATTGGTGTGTTGCTACTCTGTATCATTAAGTCTTTCTGTGCACTTACATTGATATGTTACCACTTTATCTAAATGGTTAGTGGATGGTGATGCAATTACATTGGTGTGTTGCTACTCTGTATCATAAAGTCTTTCTGTTGTATGCACACACTAATGGAAAAGGTGGGAATTCCTGGTAAGCTGAAGCCTGGGCTCCTCACACTAGACATCCATCTTCATGTGATTGAGCTATTCATTAGGTTTGATTCAGTTAGTTTTAGATGTATTTATGGGATTACAAACTTTGATTTTCACAATGTTCATTTGCATTAAGAGCAGCACATCCCATTGATGGTCATTCTTGCCCATAATTTTGAAGAAATGTAGCCCACTCAATCGTCTTTTTGGGGAATGTAAGAATGCTATGACTACATCATGGAGTCTACATTTATGTTGTGATGAGTGTCTTTTCTGGATCAATTTGACTCACTGCAGGATTAAAATCTGTTATAATGGCATGGAGGCACATTATAATTAAAAACAAGTAAATTCTTATTTTTATTGTATCTTGTGCAGCTTTTGGCTTTCTGCGGTACTTAAGGTAGGTGCAGTTCTACCGAAGTTTCTCACTTTTGATTCTTGAAAGCCATGTTTAGCATGGTCATTGTCAAAGCAGGCCGCCATTTATTGACTAGTCTTATAGAAAGTATTTATTGTGTATGGTCATTTATACACATGTGGAAAGCAGGTCTTCACAGCTGGGAGTTCAACAAAATATTTTCCCAGCTTTTTGACTGGTAAATCACCCCCTTTAACCACGGCAGGGCCGTACTGTCAACAAAAATCCACAACCAAGGGGTACCTATTCTGCCAAAATCACTCAAGACTTAAACACATAGTCCCTATTGTGGAGGCATGCTGTGCCTAGAATTAGATGCATTATGTTTCTATAATAACATTTTCTGCAGGGATGTAAACATGGGAGTCTGCTGTAGAAGCTTCGTTGACAGCCAAACAGTTTTTAAATTTTTGCTTCCTTTGACAATTTTAATGCAATATGAATGTAATGGAACTTCAACGTTGTGGATAATTTCATTTGGTCCTTTAACATAAATCTAAATCCATGTTGTGAAATTTAGCAAGATGATTATTGCAAGTAAGAATCATGCATTTGCTTCGCTTTGACAAATTATTTACAACAAATATGCATTTCTGGTCTTTTGCATAGGAAGCAAGAAAAGATTTGACAAATTATGTACAATAAATATGCATTTCTGGTCTTTTGCATAGGAAGCAAGAAAAGATTTCTCAATCTTCATTTTCTATTTTGTAGCTACCAACCTTTGTTAGGTTTCTTATATCCCATTAAGCTGAAAATATGGGACAGGATTTGTTTGTATATCCATCATGTGAAGATTTTTACGTTTAAATGATTACTCAACTCTGCAGGAAATTAGAGCCAGGACCTGGCTTTTATTGTCAAAGAAATTCTTATCTGTAAAATTATATGGTTAAAATTATTGTTTTTGTGAATAATCCCAAGTCCAGCTCATCGTTTGTGTTCAGTGATTGTAGTTGCTCCGCTGACATCATCAATTTTGCAGAATGTCAGAGCAAGGAAATTTAGAAGCAAGTGAAGAAATGCACGGTTTTGAAAATCTGTCTGGTTTGCCACATTATAAATGTAGTAGTCTGATAACAGAAGAGAATTCTCAAATGCATGGTGGTTTTGAAAAGGAAATCCCATTTGTCACTGAGTGCAAGCAGAATGATCTATCGAATATGAAAGACTATTATGATATCGATAGTGTGAAAAAGTCTCAGGTAATTCTCAAATGCGTGGTGGTTTTGAAAAGGAAATCCTGTTTCTCACTGAGTGCAAGCAGAATGATCTATCAGATATGAAAGATTATTATGATATTGATAGTGTGAATAAGGTCTCAGGTAATTCTCTGAGAGTGAATTTGATCGTAGAGAGCGAAGGAGTTGGCGAGGAAGCTAAATACTCAGATACAGAGGACTACCCAACGGAGGACTTAAGAGATGCTCTTGAAGTGGACCTGCATGTAAACAATGCTGATAAATGTGCCTTGTGCATAGACCTTCCTGAGATGGGGACTGATTTGTCATGCAAAGACAAGAAGAAAAGGAAGAAAAAGCGGAAAGGGCCTAGCAAAAATCCTACTCAAATTATTGCTTTCAAGGAAGAGGAACAAAAAAGTAGAACAAAGTAAGTCATCCTTGCATACAAAAGAGGCAGTTATGTGCAGAACTTTGTCTAAGAGTGCAACATATCCAGGCTCTTTCCTGGATGCTGCATCTCCTGAAGATGTGCCAAATTTGGAGGTTGAAGATTTGGAGAGTGCAACTGAGAATGGCACTAAATCTGAATGTGGATGTTCCAATGGAAAGAATTCCTTTTACACTCGGACAGTTTCTTTTCCAGTAAGGCATTCTTGTTTCTTTGCATTTGATGCATATGAAGCCAGACTAGCTTTTATCATTGGAATCATGTTACACACTCAGTGTTGTTGGCAGTTTGTCTGAAACCTGTTTATAACTCATGTTCACAATAGAAACTAAGATAAAATATTTATGTTCCATAAGGGTGTTCATGCTCTAGTATTCCCTGTTGACATGTATACGTTATGTTCTTTACTGTTGCTGTTCAAGTTTGGGCATTTAAAAAAATATTTACACCATTCTAATTTACTTCTGTTGTTTTTCAGCCATCACTCAAATTAATACCTGCAATACGAGGAGGCCATGAAAATAATGGGTTGGGACCTAGACCAAAGCTGTGTGTGAAGTGGGCTGCAGATGTATATGAACCTCCCAGCAGCTCGGTTTCTCATACAGTTAGAAATTATCATCGCCACCAGTCAAAAAAAAGAAAGACAATAAGCACAAGCAAAAGGGGAAATCAAGTCCTCAAGTGCAAGCATTGAAAATGAGAAGCAGCTTGTGTACAACTTGTATCGCAATTCTGAAGGTGTTTATTCAAGGTATATTTGTCTTTTCATGTTCAAAGTTTGTTCTTTCTATGCATTATACTAGGTAGATTGTTCCTATTAGCCTCAGACTTTTGAAGATGGAATTGTAAAACATCATATGCAGATTGCATTCTTCCATGACTCAAAATGCTGGAAATACAATGTTGTCAGATGTTCTACCTTCCAGATCATCTGGATTAATGCCTGATAAAAGTCGTCTTACATCACTGAAGGCTCCTCTTCTCAATATGCAAATGGGACAGAATGGTATTCCATTTAACACTGCATTGATGCACTCAGAGGACTGTCATGGAAATCAGAAAAATGATTTTGGAGGGAAATGCATAGATGATTTTGTATTAGAAGGAAAGGACAATTTGCCAAATTCTTCAGAGGCAGAATTTACTCAGACTCAAGATTCTAAATGTGCCAGTTCATTTCTACGCTCTATTGAGAGCAAGCAGCTTTCATTTGCAGAGGCTACAAGATAATATATGGTGTATGCTCTGTTACCACCATGGACTATTGCTGTTGTTATATATATTTTATAACAATTTATTGTGTTTTCCTTAGTGAGATTCTAATAACATCTTACTGGTGATGTACATAAAAGCTGGCCTATAAACTCTTATTGATATTTGTCTTAAACCCATAGTTAAAATCTTATCGTTTGGTGCATTGGAGAGCAATTGTTTTTGGTATAATGAGTTCAGTTTTTGGTTTTTTTGAGTTCACTTCGTTTTCAAGTGGAATGTTCACAAGTTAGAAGATACTTGCTGCATCATGTTACTCTTTAGACCATTTTTTTCAAAGAAATGATGAGTTGTGTAGTACAGAATTAACTCTTTTCTACTTGATACTCATCTTAAAAACATAGTCAAAATCTTATTGTCAGGTGCACAGAGTGAAGTTTTTTGTGGTTATTTTAAACCTATTCATCTGTTTTCTAAGTGGTAGCTTACAAGTTATTAAATAATCGTTGCATCACATCATACCTTAGACAATTATTGTGAGGTTATTGGCAGTTTGAGTAGTTACGAAAGGGTTTCTTGCCTACAAAGGAAATCTGACACGATGTAATATGTGATTAGGCATTGTAAGCTTATATATTTAGAGTTTTAACATTCTATGCTCATAGATGAGGCCTTCTGTTGAGAATCTATAAAAAGTTATCTAGATCAGCTAAAATATTTAGAGTTTTAACATTCTATGCTCATAGATGAGGCTTTTCTCTTGAGAATCTATAAAAAGTTATCCAGACATGGCCAAGGTTTAATTTTAGCAGCAGAAGCCTAGGTAGCCGGTATGGGGTATGCATACGGGTATGCTGGTACGACAATTTTTTTGGCAGGCCGGGTACGGCACTTGGGTACGGCCGTACAATATATATATATATATATATATATATAGCCAAATAAGCAAAAATTCAGCCTTATACATGAATAGAGTAAACAAATTATTAAATAAGTGAAATAGCCAAATAACATATTAATAATTCAATGCATTTTGTCGTGATATTCATTGATCGAACTTAGAACAAGTACATTGTTCAAACTCCAAATGTTACAATGTCCAATTATAATCATAAATAATAACAAATCACATAACTGGACTGGAATTCCGGCTATTACCAGCTCCCTTCAAATCTGGCAGTTCAGATTCCTTTGGGGTTTCTCTTATTATTCCTGCATTAGTCTTACTTGCTAGTGGAGATGCTGCCACTGCATTTTTTGATCCTACATTACCCAAACTCATCTCAACTGTTGCAGTTTCAGCCATTGTTTTAGGTACTTCTGTGAATGCCCTTGTTTTACCACAGTTGAATCATTTACGTAATCCCATTTGTGGACCTTTATTGACCCCAAAAAAAAAAAAATTAATAATAATTAAAAAAATTGCTGTTTTTACTGTGGGTACGTTGGGGGTACGCCCAGGGTATGTCTGTTTGGGTACTTCTGGGGTATGTCCAGAGTACGCCCTGCAATACCCCTGGCATACCGTATCCATATTGCATATCGGGTACGTATCGTACCTGTACACATGCCCTGTATGTACATGTTGGGTATGTAGGCAGAAGCCAATCTCTTGGGAGAAGGCCCGTCTGCTTATTTTCCCAATAATGAGCTTACATGCACTGGTCCCAAAAGTGTAGTGAAGATGCACGTAGTCCTATGCAACATAAACATGTTGGATGTGGCCCTTTGGTTTAATTCATCTTTCATACTCCATCTTGATTTGAGTGCTGATCTCTGTTGTATATAGCGTGATGTGAGTGCTCCTTCCGGATTCAGTCCTGGAGAACTGCTCAATGCCAATTTTTGCTTTCGTGACCACACAATGCCGAAATCCACCGTTTCTTCACATTTGTGAGAGTGTTTTTAAAAAAATCCAGCTACAGATCATGGCGTAAATGCATATCTGATTGGATTTCTGCTTTGAGTTGGTTTGTGTATGGCCTGGTTTTAATGGCAGAGTCGGCCACATACAAACTAGAAGGCAACTGTCCTGATTATGCATAAAGAGAGTCCAGATCCCGTCTTTCCCAAAGAACAGTTGGAGTGAAATTCCAATTGGCCCAAGTGTGTCCTGGTCATCTGCTGCGTTGTCGACCCTGTATGTTAGTAAATAGTGTTTTGTCAATCTCTATGTTTATGCAATAGTCATAAAATCAAAGTTTATGCAGTTCTATCTGCTTGGAAAATTATTTAGGGTATATGGAAATTTTCACGCAAATGCAATTGGCAGGTGTAACAGCCACAATCTGCTAACATCCTCCTTGCATGTGTCAAAATGAGAGCTTTAGAAAACAAGCCACTTACATCCATCAGAGTAGAAACATTGGTTTTGTTTTTTTCCTTCTTTTAGCCGTTTTTGACCTTGGTAAGCACTCATATAATATTTTGTATTGTCTATTTTATGCTTTCAGGGTTCCATCATATATGCGAAAGTTATTTGTTGTCTTATTATTTGATATTCACATGAAGCATTTATGTTGGTTGCCATTGATTTCTGTATTGTATACAAAGATGCATTGATCCTGTTTGCACAATAACGAAAGAATTTCCTACAGTATGCACTTGGCATGTGAACTGTTCATCTAAATCCCTGAAAGAAATGTGCATGTGAACTGTTCGACAAAATGCCTGAAAGAAATGTGGGCGCATGGACTACAATGATTGTAGGATATTCACAAAAATTGTTTTTGAAACAACCATGTTGTGTATGAACAGGGCATGGGCAACCATTTTGTGCATATCCTGCAATCACTGCAGTCCATGCACCTACATTTTTTTAATCTTTTAGTCGAACAGTTTGCAAGTGCATTTCTGCACAATTGCATACATATCTAGCAGAACACTTCCAACTGTAACTTCTGGGAAATTTCAAAGCTCCCATCTCACGGTTCTCATAAGTTTTAGCTTAAATTTGGGCATTTCGTCAACAATAAATCGAGACATAAATATGGGTTGGAAGTATTATTGGTTTAACTCTACTTCTGAGATTTACAAAATTGTGTATAAAAGAAGAAGAAAAAAACAGTTTTCCGTTATTTTTTTCCGTTTTTTTTTTTAAGGATGTCCGTGCCCTGTTTTAAAGATCCCATTTTCACATAGGATGTGAAGGTGTTGGTAAAGGTTGCGGTGTATGGCTCTACACATGCCAATTGCATTTTTAAAAAGTTTCGTTAAGTCCTTTTCAAAAACCCATTTTGTGAATATTCAGCAATCACAATGCCTATTTGATACAAAAATTGACAGCAAGCCAACAAAACTACTTCATGCAAATCTCAAATATAAAGCCAGCAAGGAAAGTTTGCATACATGATAGAACCCTAAAAGCATAAAACAAATCCTTGACTTTGCCACAAGAGGTGAAAATCTTTCATTGATCCCGATCAAGACATGTACTTGGCATGTGAACCATTTGATTAAAAGCGTGAAACAGATGCGTGGGCTCATGGACTCCAGTGATTGCAGGATATTTACAAAATGGGTTTTTTTGAAGAGGCCTTGAAAACTTTTAAACAAATGCAATTGGCATGTGCAAAGCCATACTCTGCAACCTTTGACAGCATCAACATATGCAAGGATTGCTCAATATAGAGAAGGAAATACATAATCTCCCACCTGTCACTCCATTCACAGAAACTTCTTATTATTCACGTGTTTTCTTCTGCATATCTGCGCGCCGAATCAAGGTAACGAATCAGGTATATTTTAAAATATATAGTATCCGGTCGTGATTCCTCAATGAATCAACGCCATTAAATTATTAAAGCATGACCTCCTCTTTTAATGTCGGGACATTAGGGTTTTGAACCAAGTATATTATTTCTCTTTTTTCTTCCTATTATGCTTCAATTAGTTTTAAAATCATAAAATATAAGACAGCAAATTTCTATGGAAAATACTGTGTGTTTATCAAACCGCGTGATCTATCATTAGGATGAGAAAAATAGATTTGTCAAGATCATAGATTCTACCAAGTCTTAAGTAGGGATTAGGGGAGAGGACCCTATAATTGTGCACTTAACTTTAGGGGCACGCAGATATATGTAGGTATGTGGGTAGCATAAAAAAATTATATCGTCGTGTAGCGTATGATCGTGTCATATCAGCATTTTCGTTTCGCGTGTTTATTTGGAGGGAAAAGTAGTTTTGAATTGATTTAATATGATGAAAAATCAATATAAAACATTTGAAAGAAGGACCAATGACCGAGTGCCCTATGTCTCACATTCTCATTAACTCTTAAAAGTGTCATTAACCAAAAAGTGAACAACTATTGATACTTTTGTCAACAACCTATGGTGAAAATAGATATACATGTTTTGCTCGGTTATAGGGTCCTCTCCCTAAGGATCATCTTTTTGAGGATTCGAACTACGTGAAAACAAGGCTATTAATTGAAAGCTAATAGATTTTAATTTTTAATTATTAACTATTAATTATTTATCTTGTGTCTAATTAATTTTATTGTCATATAAAATATAATTTACTCTTAATTTGATATTAAATTATTTAATTTAATTTTAATTTTAAATTTTAAATTTAAAGATTTTTTTATTGAAGTTTGTGATAAAATTTAATTATGCTTTCGTATGCATATCATTCTAAATACAATTTATAATTTTAGTTTGAGTATTTAAAACCACTAATTAATTTAATTTTAAATTAAATTAAAATTAAAATTTATCTATAATTGAAACTAATTAATTAATTTTCAATTTTGAAATTTTTGTTTATTACTTATAAATTGTAACTATTATTTATTTATTTAAAATCAATTTTTAAATTTTAAATTAAAAAATAATAATTTAATTAAGAAATGTTAAAGAGTTATTATAAATCCAACATTAACCCTAATAAACAATCAAATACAACATCAAAACTAATTAGACACAAGATTAAAAATTAAAAATTAAATCTATTAGCTTTTAATTAATAGCCTTGTTTTTGTGTAGTTCAAGGTCCCCAAATTTGTGATTCTCTTGGTCTTTTGTGATCTTGACATATCTATTTTTCTCATCTTGATGATGACAATTAACACGTGTTTTCCATAAACTAATCTTCTCATTACAATATATAGTGTATATTGTAGTTTATAATATACTTTATGTAATATATAATATAGTTTATAATATAATATATGATATAGTTTATAATATATATAGTCTATAATATGTAATGTATAATTTTTTATATATAGTTTAATATATATTGTGAACAAGATTGAAACTATAAAGTGGAGCACAAGTAGGAGATATTATTTGAGTGGGAACAATTTGAGTTGTTGAATATGTGCAGGGCATGTAGGTATTTAAATTCCACCATGTTACTTCCAACATTCCAATCATGTCTTTGTCTTACCGAAGATTAAATGTCATCCAATAGATGAAATTAAAGTTGTAAAAATAAAAAAATTCAGTGGATAGATAATGTTGTTTTTGTCGTTCATATGATCAACCGTTGGACGGGCTCAATTATCAATGATTGGTCGCTCATTACACTCTGAATAATGCAAATGAGATTGAAACTATAAAGTGGAGCACAAATAGGATATATTATTTGGATAAGAACATTATGAGCCTTGGAATCAATTTCATCGATTATGCGGTTACAATGTGGAGGAGGTTTAGGACCACCCGATAACATGTTGTCACATTCCTTTGCCCAATGTAATGAAGATTTGTAAAATTTAATCATAGATGGTTGGTTGTGCATCTCCTATAAAGTGGAGCACAAGTAGCATATGTTATTTGAGCAGAACAATCCGAGTTGTTGAATAGGTGTAGGGCATGTCATGTTACTTCCAACATTCCATTCATGTCTTCATCTTACCTACCAGATTAAATGTCATCTAATAGATGACATTGAAGTAGTAAAAATAACAAAGTTCATTCGACGAGATAGTGTTGTTTTGTCGTTCATATGATCAACCGTTGACGGGCTCAATTATCAATGATTGTTCGTCATAACACTCATGAATACTAAATGAGATTGAAATGATAAAGTGAAGCACAACAAGGATATATTATTTGGATAAGAACATTATGAGCCTTGAAATCAATTTCAACAATTATGTGGTTACAGTGTGGAGGAGGTTTAGGACCACCCAATAACATGTTATCACATTCCTTTGCCCATTCAGATGAAGATTTGTAAAATTTAATCGAGAGATGGTTGGTTGTGCATCTCCTATAAAGTGGAGCACAAGTAGCAGATATATTATTTGAAAGGGAACAATATGAGTTTTCGAATAGGTGTAGGGCTTGTAGGTATGTAAATTCCATCATGTTACTTCCAACTTTCCATTCATGTCTTCATCTTACCTACCAAATTGAATGCCATTCAATAGAAGACATTGAAGCTATAAAAATAACAAAGTTCAATCAATAAATAATGTCATTTATATGATCAACATTTGGACGGGTTCAATATTAATTATTACATTCATTAATTACACTCATGTGAATAATGCAAATGAGATTGAAACGATAAAGTGGAGCACAACTAGCATATATTATTTAGATAAGAACAATCTGAGCATTGGAATCGGTTTCGTTGAGTATGCGGTTATAGTGTGGAGGAGGTTTAGGACCACCCGATACCATGTTGTCACATTCCTTTGCCCATTGCGGTGAAGATTTGTAAGATTTAATCGAGATGGTTGGTTATGCAATCACTTGAGCTTAAAACTAAAACGTGGGGCTATAAAGTGCTATAAGAAAAAAAAACATTGCAATTGGATTCTACACCTGGAACCTATTGGATTTTCCCATTTTTATTTTAATCCCTTTAAGAACACATTGCACTCACTTGTATAATGCAAGCGAGACGGAGACAAAAAAGTGGCACACATATAGTGGATATTATTTTGGCAAGAGCAATCTGAGCCATGAAGTAGGTGTGGGACATGCATGTATTTAATTACCACCTTTTTATTGATGATTTTTAATTGGGATACCTAGAGAGAAACCATGATTTCAAATGTCCATGAAATCGCTACCCTAGGATGCCAGGTCCACTCCACATCTCTTTTTCTCGAAATGTCCCATGAGACATGCATGCAAATTCCCCTTACATTTACATGTTTTCTAACTACCTAAAAACACAAGGGCTAAGATTGCAAACAACTATTGGCTTTGGCAATATTGTTTGATCGCTCCTAACATTTTGAGATATCTTTGAAATGTGTTGGCTTAATGAATCGCACAACATGCCCTTTCTCCTTCTAACGATTGACAAGAAATGTCATGTTGTAGGAGAGTATAGTTTTGCATTTGTTTCCCATTCCGCTTTCCCCAACCTACCTCTTCTCCTCCCTCAAACCCCTTCTTCTTCACCCATCTTTCTTTCTCATTTCGCTCCTTCATGCTCAACTTCTTTGACGGATCCCCTTTGGCGTTTCCATCGTACATTTCATGTGTGATTGCTAGTTGGTAAAATTACTAATCTTATTCAAAGTAATATTTTTATCATATGTTTTATCATTATAAGAAGTGCTATTTGGAAAATAATTTTTCTTATAGGCATTTGGATCAAAATTAATAGGTAGGTGACACACAAAAATAAACATCCGATACACCAACTTAAACGTTTAACTAAAAATAAAATCCATCCTTTAATGCATTCATCAAATTGTACTCCCTAACAAATTACTTATCATATAATTTGTTAATCTGTGAAACCATTGCACCACCTTTGGGCACAAGTGCTAGTATAATAATATTTATCTACAAAAGTGGGCTTTCCTATCATGGTCATATTCATCCATGGTTTCTTCAAAAACTAATTTGGACTAAGCAAAAATGCAATATCATGAAGAATAGTGTGGTGAATTTCCTTTGTCTTTTCACTAGAGAACACTTGAGTACCATTTCAAATCCCTTGTCTCAACCAATCTCTATTGTAGTGTTCAATGTCTCATCTAATCTCTCCCTCAATTGGTTGTTTGTGCCTATCCAACCTACAAGATAACATGCCCCACACGATGTTATAATCCATATCATCATAGAATAATATGGCCCCATAACGTGTAATTATGACCCACTCCTTGCACTTAGGTTTTGTTTGAGTCCATTCGCGTCAAAGCTTCCAAGTACGTGATAGACGTCACATCTATGCTTTTCAAGGACAACTCATCTCAAAACCAAGCTTTGTTCTCATGGCAAAATCACCACTATCTTTGCATAGCTACAAAATACCTATTGTAGAGGGCGTATTCTATTACATAAGCAATATTGTAGTGGGCATATTTGTAGAATATTTATTGTATAATAGATAGTTTCAAATCATCTATTGAGATATTGAGATAGTTCCAAAAGAAACAAGAAATTAAAGTACATTATAACTTACATTGGCTCTTATTTCATAATGAACATCTTGTGTTTGATAACTTGTTTTAAGCCAAAATTTCTTGGTGGTTTATGTTTGTGATGCATAGTAAACATCCCCAATTTCATAGTAAACATGTGTTGTCCATGTTAATGTGTCACTTTCAAGTTGATTTCAAGTAAACTTTTTGTCTCGTGTTGCTTTTGCCATTGTAGAGGGGCATAATGGTAGAATCACTAGCTCCAAAATACCTATTATAGAGGGCATAGTGGTAGAATCACCACTATCTTTGCATAGTTCCAAAATACCTATTGTAGAGGGTATATTATATTACATAGGCAATATTGTTGTAGAAAATATATTGCATAATAGATAGTGGAAAATTATTTATCAAGATATTGGCCATTGTAGAGTGTACAATTGTAGACATGCCCCTATGCTTGTGGGATATGTCGCTCGTTGTTAGGGTTTACTTCACTATAGAGGAAAAAAGAAACACGAGAAATTTAAAGTACATGGTAACTTACGTTGACCGTTATTTCATAGTGAACATCTTGTGTTTGTTAACACATGTTAAGCTAAAATTTCTCGACGTGTTGTGTTTTCAATGCATAATAAACATCCCCCATTCATAGTAAACATGTAACATATGCTATTCTAGTTTGGACACAATTTTTGAAATTGTTTTGTATTTCTTGGTGAACTACTTGAATCAAAATATCCAAGTTCATTTTTAATTTCTGCGCAATTATTTTTTTAACTTAAGGATACATGTGCTAGATGTTTAATATGAAACAAGGGATGGTAAATATTCAAATATGGGCTAGATAATTACGATGAAATAGGGTATGTCATGCATTGAATAGGCACAAGGATTGTGTGGGTTTGATCCATGACTAAGTTGAATATTCATAATATGTTAGAGATAATTTTTGGTGTTGGGCGCCTTTAGGGTTTTGGGCATTGTATAAAGTGATATAAGAACAATTTCAAAAATCATGTCTAATGTGGAATTGCATTTGAGAATTTGGGTTTTGGGCATTGTAAGTTTGCAACTCTTTCCTTTTGAGCTTGTGTAGTTTCAACATAATTTCCCTATATTCTATGAAAACACCATTGATATGTAGATCTCTATTATATGAAAACTCTAACACAACATGAATACACACCCATAAAAATAGAAAATTACATGCAAAAAATGGAATACAATTACACGAGCTCACAACATCTACCAAATCCTACTTAACAGTTGACACAACATGAAAACCTAGATTTAATACTAATCCCTAAAAAATGTGACCACTTGAACAAATATTCAAATTATAGGTAAAGTAAGACCATGTGTAGTGATGATAATCTAGACTTGTCTTGCCTCTCTGATGTTATAATTATGGGAAGCAAGATTTGAAACAAATAAAACCATAGGGATGGTCTCTTCTAACTGTGCAACACCTTATATTTGCAAATAACATGAAAATATGATAACATGCCAACTTTGTGGGGAGAGCAATTGAATTGCTTTCAATGCCGATGATCAAGCCTTGAGTTATCATCATTATACATGGTCTTAAGTATTCTCTTTAATTTTTTGTATGTAGGCCTTAAGTTATTATCACTACACATGGTCTTAAGAATTCTTTATTTTTTTGTATGTAGGCCTTGAGTTATCATCACTACACATGGTCTTAAACATTCTATAATTTGAAAATTTTCTCAAATGGTAACATCTTTTGGAGATTGGTTAGCATTCTTGTTATGTTAGGGTTTTCATAGAATATAGATCTACATGTTAATGGTATTTTTAGATCATGTATTACTTCTTTTGTCCCCTTGTTAGGCGTGATTTCCATCACATACTTAGAGGCTTTGACGTGGATGGACTCAAACAGAGACTACATGGAGGGAGTGGGCCATGATTACATGTTATGGGACCATGTTATGCTATGATGGTATGTGTCGTAACATCATTTGGGGCATGTTACCTTATAGGTTGGATAGTCACAAGCCAAGAACACAAGGTTGGTCTCTTCTAGCCACAATGTCTTACATCTGCATATAACATGAAAGTATGATTACATACACTTTTTTGGGGAGAGCAATCCAATTGCCTCCGTGCCATTTTTGTATACTCGGGCCTTGAGTTTAGAATCCTCTTCATGAGACCATGGTCCTTTCTTTACCTTGTCTTTCTCACAACATGTTGCTTTACCCATCTTATATTTTCAACAATATTGCACGACTAATTCTAATCGTTCATTAATGAGTGGATGAAATATTATCAAGTCATTTGCATGGCTACCCCTTTTGAGAAAGGGAAGCTACTTCTCCTTGCCTGTAGTAGGCTTTGTTTAGCATTTTTTCTCTCTAGTTAGTTTAGGAGTAGGAGTAGACTTTGTTTCCAGCAGAAGAAGTGCTTATGCACACTCTGCATGTCTCATTTGAGGCATGTATGATTTGGTCTTTGTACATAAGTTTTGTATTGCTCCGAAGGTGCATAAGGCCAAGCTCTTCAATATTCATGGCAAAAAGACTCATAGTTGTCTGTAACAGTTGTTAGTTCCAAAAGGAAACAAATGCAGAGCAACTTAAGCCATTTTGAAACAATCCATTTAGGTAGTACGGATGAAAGCACCGAGGCTCAAACAATTTTCTACTCTCAGAATCCTTATTTCAAGATTTCTTATGAAAATTGAGAGTGCGGATGCACGGCGGAGTTCGGTCGGGTAGAGCGTGAAGGCGGGCGGTCGGGGTCCATTTCATAAGAAGGATCGGTGTCGGGACATCATTCTTGACTCCATTCCCAATGGATGCTTCAAGGCCACAAGTCCATTCATCTAGTAGGCAGATGCCCCTGCGAGTTGCCAAAACTGATTATCCATATTTTGCCCCCGAAAAAATATTGGATCAGCCATGACCTCACTTGCACGGAAGAACACGAGAAATCATGTTCAAATCCTGTAAACAAGTTCTGAGAGGGACTCTCTGAATAGGGTGGTGGGGCTGCGAAAGATCAAACGACTCAATGCAGTAAAGAAATTCAAAACGAATCACGAGCGAATTTGTTCTTCAAATCCAAAGAACTGAGACTAAGCGAGGCTCTAAAATGAAATAACAGAGTCAGAGTGCAAGGCTAAGCGGTACAAAGGAGCCAAAGGCTCAAAGAAAAGAAATGACGAAGGTTCAAAGCCGTCGGGCTCTCAAACAACTCAGAATGAGCCTTGAAATGACTAAGTATGGAGGAGACAACAGATGTTACCAAGTGTCAAAGCAACACACCTCCAAAGATTAAATCCCAAGAGGTAGACTCAAACAAGCGCCAGGCCCCCACGTGTCCCAGGTCCAAAGCGGAGGCAAAGTCAAAGCTAAAAGTCAAAAGGTGGACAGGGCGGGCCTCAAAAAGACTAAGTATAGAAGTGCTAGCGGAAGTTGCCATGCGTCAGCTTGGCGCATCCCCAAAGGAAAAATCCTGAGTGGAGACTCAAACTTGCACCAGCCCTCCACGTAGCTAATGGTCAACAAAGGTCAAAAGGAGAGCAGGCCCAAAATTGGTTAAGTCTCGACCCGTGGAGGCCTCCATGTGTCTCATCGGCGCATTGTCAAAAGGAAAATGGAGGTAGTTTTCAAATGAGCACGGGCTCGCCACATGTCCCAGCTTTTTAAAAGGGACAGATTCGGGGTTTGAATAGTCAAAGCAAAGGCGGTGACAAAGGTGCCAAGTGTCAGCATGATGCCATTTCAAAGGTAAAATTGGGGGCAGGTTCTCAAACAAGCGCCAAGCCTCCACGTGTCCAGGGTCAGATTTTGGCCCGCCAAGCAAAAGACTCAGACAAAATACAAGGGACCCCAAGGAGCTCACGAGAGGCTACCACATGTCAGTCTGGCACTATTTCAAGAGTGAAGGGTAGGGGCCAAATCTCCAAGGTGCGCGAGGCCACCACGTGGACCCTACAGGGGGACTCTTTAAATATTGTGCCCCACAACCCTAATATTCAAATGGCCATATCTTTTGACTAGAGAATCAGATTTGGGCGAGAGAAGACTTTTGGAAATTTCTCGACACCCTCTACGCCTTGGGAACATAAAATATCATTTTGGGAAGGCTCTAGTAGGTGAAAACGGGAAAAAGTCTTCCAGGCCATTAACGTAGAATCTGATCTCTTCTACTACCGATCGATTTGATTTGATCTCATTGGAGAACCGTGACATATTGTGGGTGGATTTACAGAAGGCATTGATATTCAGCGGTTGAGCTTTCAAAATGAGATTTACTTGCGTATCTCAGGATGGTTGGATCAGGATTTGAATTCTTCCCTCTTCTCTATCCCATTCTTTCTATATATTGTAATAGAGGGGCACATTCAAATGGTTGGTTGTTGTTTCTTTTCTGCCCCCTCTCCCTTTCTTCCTTAGGGTCAAATGTAGAGCCTAAGCCTCCTCTCATGGCTTTGTAATGGAATTTTTTTCCTCTTGCCCACTAATGGTGCACTGTGTAACATTTTGAAGCAATAAAATCTATTTTGTGATGCATTTGTCCATCCTTGGCTTATTTTGTTGTCTCTCCTTACCTCTCATTGTCACAGGGTATATTGTGCATACTTTTGATGTCTATTGCAGGTCATGGGAGTTGTGTTTAATGGGTTTTGAAGTGGTGTTCTGTGTGAAATCTATCTCAGTCTGTGATGTGTTCTGTCCACCCTCTCCTCTGCTCACCTCTCTCCATTTCAGGCAGTTGGGTCTATGATCATCCACTTCCTTTATGGTGTATCACTGCTTAGTGTAGGCTCTTTCACCCTCTCTCTCTCTCTATCCCCTTGGAATGATTAGATTAGGATAGAATAGGTTCTTCCCGCCTTTGGAGTAGCTTGTGGCGGGTAGTTTAGGAGGTAAGAACATGCTTTCTCCTGGAGGTCCATCTCAAGCTTTGCAAGTCCCATAGCTTAAGAGATGGTCCCATGTTGTGCAATCACATCGGATGCCCCACTTCACACCTGGGCCATTTGGGGGTGTTGTGATTTTACACTAACAAAAGCCCCTTGCACCACAATATAACAAGAATAAGTTATGAATATTGAATAATCAACAAACGTAAGGTAACAAAGTGTGGTTACGATGTTGGGAATGCACCTACGCACATATATACATCCTTTCAAAAATATGTACATATGTATAACTGCAAACAAAATCTTGTAACATCACTAATCCACTTACATTCATAAATTATTTTATACTTCACAACTTATTTTCACAACATAGCATATTGAAAATGTGGGGTGTGACAAATTCCTCCCTTGTACCACATGTGTAAGCACTTTGTCATGGGTTCATTGAAGTGTTCTTGTGTGATCCTGAGCCTATTTGGCCACCCCACGGATCAAGATATTTTACATTCAATAATGGAAGCCTCCCATACCCAAGAAGGAGGGGATTTACCCGTGATTGTTGGTGGAAAAACATAATTTTCAACACGACAAATTATTTCACCAACATAAAAATTTGACAAAAGAAACATAAGTACTCCTCGATGACCTAAATCATGGTTGGGTACACGATAGAGGGATTTCAACCAAATAATTTTGGCAAGGAAATAAAGTAAAAACCCTACAATTTTAACTTCTTAAACACACTAAATTTTCATGTCAAGGACATAATGACCATTTTCCTCTACCATATACTTATGGGTTAGGTCGATTAGACATCGAACATTCCAAGAGTAAACCAACATGAGAAAACATAAAGATGCATGTTATTCTAATTATGCACATCATATATGGAAACACCCTTGGTGGAAGCAAGATTTTATTGATTGTCATGCAAAAATGAAGGACATAATGACCATTTTCCTCTACCATATACTTATGGGTTAGGTCGATGAGGCATCGAACATTCCAAGAGTAAACCAACACGAGAAAACATAAAGATGCATGTTATTCCAATTATGCACATCATAAATGGCAACACCCTTGTTGGTGGAAGCAAGATTTTCATATCAAGGACATAATGACCATTTCCCTCTACCATATACATATGGGTTAGGTCAGTGAGGCATCGAACATTCCAAGAGTAAACCAACATGAGAAAACATAAAGATGCATGTTATTCCAATTATGCACATCATATATGGCAACACCCTTGTTAGTGGAAGCAAGATTTTATTGATTGTCATGCAAAAATCAATCATTTGAACATATTGTTTTTATCTTGTATGTATTCACCATCTTCACGAGGTTTTGAAGGACTACGAGACCAACACAACACCATCCTATGCTCAAGATCAACCAAACTATCACATGAACCCTTTAATATTGCTCTGAGAACGGGTTTGTGACGGTCATGAAACTAGAATTTCACCATGTGAAGTTGAAAATATGGTCATTTCTGTAGGAAATGGGGGACGAGTGTTGCCACTTTACACTTGTTTGTTATAGAGACTCCTATTCTTGAATCTTCTCTAGGTTTGTACACAACATCCTTTATTTCGACCATAATTTGAGCATGCGAGAGATTTGTCTTGTTGGTAACACTAACCCATCCGTTGGGCAATAGGGGTCGCATTTTTATTATTATTCATAAAGTCTTTTCTAGTGGGTTTGATTGAGAGTTTTCCATTAAGGGAAATCTCAAATAATGTGGTTTGAGGCTTTGTATCTAAAATGAGTGTAGGGAAGGGTGATGCAAAGGGCACATTGAAAGAAGCATTTTTATCACATATATATATATATGTATATGGATTGTTTCAAGTCTTTGCGAAAGGTCGATCTCAACACTCCCATTTTTGTGGGCGGACATCATAAAATTTAGTATGCTCATTGCAAATGAAATGACTCAATGATTACAATAAGATGGCCAATAAGGCCCCACAAAGATAGAGGAAGATAAATAAACTTAATTTAAACTAGGATTTTGAGCTTCACACATTTTGACACTTAAAAATCATTGGTCTAGTGGGAAAACACGACAATGGTATTATGTGTAATCCACAAAACATGGATGACAATGACATTATAATGCTCAATGCTTTGGAGAATCTAAAAAGGAAAAAAACCCTTCATCTTATTATTTACCCTCAAGTTTCACGCTTGAGACTCAGTAATGTCAAATTTAGGTAAATCAAGCATGACATTAGTGTAGAGGAAGATCTGAATGGAGTTGTAGAAAGATCACATGAAGTAACAATAATTTACAAACAATAAACCATACTCATAATATTCTCTTTCATTCTCGTTAATTACAACTTTACAATACAAGCCATGTATAGGAAATAGCTCCCCTATAAATTAGGAGGTAGTTATAACCTCTCAAATGATTCTATGTGAGTTTGTTGAAACTCACATAACAATATATTTGTTATTAGTTGTTTTAATACTAGCAATCGCATGTGTTTCATGCAATGTGAACGTCGAACGATATATGTTATTTGTTTTAGAGGTATGATTATTACTTTTGTAGTTGATGTTGATAAGGGGTGTGATTGATTTCGTAAGTGTAGAAATATAGATGGGCCACTTAATTTTAAGGTTGTTTCTACATTTCAAACTTGTTAAAAATTCGTACATGAATACATTTGATACCATTTTCGATAGTTAATTTATTTTATAGTTGATGTTGTATGTATTTAATTCGGGTTTATTGTGTTAGTTGTGTATCGATTGTTCGGTTGGTGTTTTGTTGGAAAAACATTTATTATACAGTTGATAATGTGTGTGATTGATAGTTGTAGTGTAGGAATTTAGTTGAAACATTACATTGAAATGTTGTATGTGTACATTTAATTCTATTACAAATTCGTACATTTAAAGTTGCATATCATATTTCACAACATCAAATAAATGTAGATCTGCGTGCACATAATGAGACATGTATATTGTAGTTTTTATATCATGAATTATAGCCTTTAGTGGGCATTTTTAGTTTCAATAAACATGATTACATTTGATACCCCTTGAACAACAATGCCGCTTTGGATACAAGAAGTGTTGAGTATAGTAGTAGTGGAGGTGCTATCAAAGTAGAGGGTAGTATTTACGATGGGTTGAGTGATAGTAGTCTTGCTTCCTCATTTCTTCTTGCTCCAAGTGTTGGTACATGTGCCATATTTGAGTATCTCTCAAATGAAAAAGCAGGTGAAATGCATAGATTTGCAAACAAGGGAACTCTAGAGAAAGCTATGAAAGTCAAACCCTGCGTTTCAGTGGTTCCAATGTTGACGGTTTGCTTTCTGTCTGCAAAGTAAGTTTGTGTGACTTGTGGATAGTTAATCCCCAAGCCATTTTAATTGGCAATTGTCTTCGATTCCCTCTCAAAATAGGGGTATGGGAATATGTAACGGGTTGGAGGGATCCCAACATGGGCATTGTATCTATCCAATTTGACAACAACAAATAAAGGTAATGTTGGTGGTTGCATTGATGCGTCATAGAAAATGTCGGTGATTATTCCTGTAGCACCATTCACGAGGCCTGTGTCAACCCATAAATTTGTAATAAGCATGATTTTTGTTGTTTGCATAACAAAACTTTGTGTTCCAACTGATCATCATTAGGATTTCCTAGTCCGGACCATCTGTTACTTTCAGCAATGGATTGGGCAATCGGATCGTTCAATGCCTTCAACATCTGAAGGTTGTGGGAATCCACCAATTTTTTTGCAAATAAATGTGGTGCATCCTTAAAAATGTTGAGCTCTTGCTGAGTTAGGTGTGTGTCTATGCGATACATTAAGAGTTCCCAATCCTCAATTAGAGGGGTTGAATCTTGCATGTGTAGCAGTAAATTCGGAATGAAACTTATCCATTGGTTGTTCCTTGTTGCCAAAATATTGTTTGCAATGTAATGGAAGACTGAAATCCCTTCCAAAGGGTTACTCTATAGGAATTACTTGCATAAAGAGCATTGTCCAAAACTGGTGGTAATTGTCTGAGGTCACTGAGGAGGATGACTGATCTGTTCCCAAATTTAGATGTTCTTGAGTGTGGGAAAGCTTCGCGAAGCCTACTGTCAACTAAATACACACAATCCCCCGATTCTTATACTTACTTTCAACTATTGCAGACTTGTATTTCCAAGAAAGCCCTTTCACAGGGTACACAAATTCACTCCCACATCAATCGGATAGGACTTAAGTTTTCACACACATACTACTACAAAATACCCTTATACGCATGGATGTCAAGTGTGGATGTTTAGTGGATGCTCGCCATCTGTTTGTCCAAATGACTGAACGAGACCTCTTCTCATGGAACAATAGGAGCAATATCATTTGTGAATTTGTTAAGTTAAAAGTTATTGAACTCTTTCGTAAAATTTCGCTAAAAATTAGATCAAATTGACCTATTTTATCCTCTTCACAAATTGTAATACCCAGTTTTTCTCACATGTAAATATTATGTATTTTGAGAAGGGCGTCCCCTTTTTGTGAAATGGTAGCTCAAGTGCAAAGGGATATCCATAAGATTAGTGAACAAAACTTCTTTGGGGCTTTTGGAGCTCGGATGTAGCCCTGGGTCATGTCATTTGGTGCAAGAGAAAACCCAGTGAAAGGGAAATCACCTACCTCTTAAAATTTGATTATTGCTTTGGATTGTAGAATAAGTAAAGAGGGTGTGTTAATTTGACATTAGCCGCTCCACCTTCCTTCTTAGCATGCCGGATCAAAATTTGGCAAAGAAATGGAGTAATACTCCAAACTGTCTCAAACAATTTGGCTTGAGCTATGTATTAACCACACAAATTAAAAATGGGATTTTCTTGGAGTTTTATTATGAGATTTGGGGTTTCTAGAGTTTTCACTTTTTGTGCTCTTTGCTTTTGGGTAGATGAGGAAACCATGCATTATGTGTCACACCCAAAGTCCCTGTGGTTTTGAGGAGCATGAAGTGTGGTTGGAATGTGTGAGAACGTTCTGCTTCCATGTTCAAAGAGCAATAAAGGGGCTTACTCAGGTTGAAGTGGGCAATCACTTGTCTTACTTTGCATGTGTTCCTGTGGTCTAGTTATAGGCTATGACTTCTGTGAGGCCATAGTATGGTTGAAGCTAGCAAGCACTACAGAATTAAATGGTTTTCTTACAGCCAACAAAAAGCCCTTTTTTCTGGAGTGGTTGTATCAAGCATGGAAGCCTACTGTTACTACACAAATATCCTGTTGAGGTTTTGAGCATGTTGGTGTGCTTCAAATTAGCATAACTATCAGGCTTATATTCCCTATAAAATAGAAATAATTGAGATAAGCTAATTCACGTCCATATTTGTTGTAAATGTAAATTCCATTGACCCGCGAACAAGTTCATCATTGTCCAGACCATTCATACCCAAAGCAGAGCATGTCCCTGAATATTCACCTACGCTACAAATAGAGTATGGCGCCAGACTAGTGCATACAAAAAACAAATTATTTTAAACAACAAAGATTAAACCCTAACAATATCATCCGTAAATTCTTAAAGGAACTGTGTAAAGGCGTCTGGAGCATAACTTACCAATCCAAAAGAAGTGTCTGAAACATCAATATGACTTCTTGGTTTTGTTCATCACTTGCATGCCCTCAATTTTTATGCTATGACTCCAGTGTATCTGAAATAGCCGATTTATTCTGACTTGAGTATATATGGGCTTGGCCGACTCATCGATTTTCTATTTTTAGCTCAAACAACTATCTTAACTGCACTTATCTTCTTAGACTTAGATCATGCATGTGCTTACAATTATTAAAAACAAAAATTATTAAAATATAAAATTGTTAATTAAAAACAAAAGCTAAAATTGTAATTATTAAAAATAAAAATTATTAAAATCTAAAATTGTTAATTAAAAACAAAAGCTAAAATCGTTATTAAATAAAAGCAAAAGCTAAAATTGTTGTTAATTAAAAACAAAAGCTAAAATTGTCAATTATTAAAAATAGTAGAGAAAAGCTAAAATAGGGAGGAAAAACAAAATGTCAAGATGGTCGTCAAACCGTCAAATTTAACACAATAAGTAAACAACAAAGATTAAACCCTAACAGTATCATCCACAAATTCTTAAAGGAATTGTGTAAAGGCATTTGGAGCATAACTTACCAATCTAGAAGAAGTGTCTGAAACATCAATCTGACTTCTTGGTTTTGTTCATCGCTTGCATGCCCTCAATTTTATGCTATGACTCCAGTGTATTTGGAATAGCCGATTCATTTTGACTGGTATATATGGGATTGGCCGGCTCATTGATTTTCTATTTTTAGCTCAATCAACTATCTTAATTGCACTTATCTTCTTAGACTTAGATCATGCACATGCTTACAATTATTAAAAATAAAAATTATTAAAATCTAAAATTGTTAATGAAAAACAAAAGCTAAAATTGTAATTATTAAAAACAAAAATTATTAAAATCTAAATTGTTAATAAAAAATAAAAGCTAAAATTATTAATTATTAAAAATAGTAGAGAAAAGCTAAAATAGGGAGGAAAAACACAAACGTCAAGATGGCTGTCAAACCGTCAAATTTAACATAGTCATAGAAATGTCCACAGGGCCTTTCCCATAGGGGAATGCCTTCGGCGTAATAATAACTAAATAACAAATCACTAACTTACTAAATAATAATTACCCTAGTAATTATTATTTACTATTTTACTAACTCACATTCACCAAGATAATAATTACACATGTAATTCAAAGTGACGTTCTTAGCCCAAAAGACTCATTGCCAAATTGTTAGGAAATTACTTTGGCTAGTGCTCCATTGATATCTATGGGTGAATTACTTTGGCTAGTGCTCCATTGATATCTATGGAAAGTAATTCACCCATAGATATCAATGGAGCACTTGCCAAAGTAATTTCCTAACAATTTGATAATGAGTCTTTTTGGGCTAAGAACGTCACTTTGAAAAATCTTCAAGATAAAATTTCCCAATTATTTTAGATCCACGACCAACATAAATTTTATCAATGTAACATACATCAATAAATGTAAATATTGTATAAATGACTCTTGATAAAACAAAATTTTATGCTAAAGAAAAAACATAATAAAAACTAAATCAACACAATAAATATATAATTTAAATAATATATTATTTGATGGAAGACACAATCTCCAATATAATAAACCAAAAAACCTAAAAACAAAAATCCTCATAGAAGTCTCACTCATACATCCTTAAAATAATTATAGTGACCTAAGTCGTTTTAACTCATTCATATTGGCCTCTCTTTTGAGTACTCATCCAACATGTTAAACCCCACTCGAGAGAACGTTTGGAGGTTTGCACTTAAAAAGACAAAACACCAAGAATCATATCTCTCACATTACTTATTATTAAGGTGGGGATACTAAGAAAGGAGGAAAAACAAAATTGGAACAAATTCCTTTTTCCTTATCTTTCTTACTCAAATTATGATTCTCCCATCTTTTTATTATTCTTAAACAACAATTTCACTCAATTGATACCCCACAATTTAAATTATAATTCAATTTTAAACCCATGTTCCTATACCATGTAAGGATTTAAACTTATGAGTGGGCATAAATTTATTAGTGGATTAAAATGGTTAAATTTAATTTTTAATTTTTTTTTGGGTTATCCTCGGTTAGGGAGGTGATCTAAAAATTATGATATTTAAGGTAGACAGTGGACTTTGACATCTTTTTTTCTCCTTCAAAATAAATGTAAGAGTGTAATTAAATTAAAGTCATTTATTATTAATTAGTGAATCAATAGGTCGAGACATGAGTTTCATGAACCTCTCTCTTGACTCTACGAGGACCTTGAATTACTTTGAATCAATTTACCGATCGAGTTCTTCCCCCTTAAATTTTAATCTTCCATGTCATAACCCCATAGGATGGAGAAAGCATAGCCCTACAGGACCAAAACAATCAAGGAAATTCCCCATTAGGTAGGTACTCCCTCATTAGATGACAAAACCCACCCTTTACCCCCTAACTCAACATAGCTGTCCACGTCAGACCACAGACATCTCACTTCAGTAATGTCACGTCAGCGCCATCCGGACCCTCAAATCGTGCTATGTCATTTAAGATCCAACGATTATCAGGGCTCGACAGTGAAAGATATAAAAGAAATTAAGCGGAGTATTATTATAAATAAATAACAAACCGTGTATTGAGATTTGCGCAACTGGGGTGTTTTTTCTGGTTTTAGATCGATTCGTTGCGAAAACTCGATCTGGGTTTTCGCAGGAGCTCGTGGATCGGCTAGATTCTGTTTTAGCTGAGCATTTCGAGCTCCCTTCTGGATTTTCCGGCTCCGGATTTGAGCTCATACACTTCTTCTCCGATGGGTTTCATTTCTTTTGCCGGCCGGGTCCTGTTTTCTTCGATATTCATCTTAGCAGCTTGGCAGAAGTAAGTATTTTGGTTCACTTCAAACGAAAGTTGTGTATGCTCTTTTTAGCTCATGTGCTTTTAATCCAGAAAATAGATCTTGTTTAGTGTGGTGTGCATTGTTGTTTTCTAGGGTTTTAAAGGTTTGCAGGTTCTTCTTTCGTTTTCTTTTTTGGTGGTGTCTATAAATAGATCTTGGGTTATGCTGGTATGATTGTAAATAAAAGTAACAGACATTTGATCATTTTTGTTTGGTTGGAAGACTGTGGTGTTATGTTTGATCTTATTGGGTGTATATTTCGTTTGTATCTCTCATTGTGGATACATATTTAATTTGGTATCATGAAATCATCATTTGTGATCTTTTTGTTTTCATTTTGGGATGTGGTGCTTGAAGTGCGTATTGTATTAATGCTTTTTACTTGTAGCCAGACAGGGACATTTTTAGATGAGATTAGTTGTAATGTCGTTAGGCCTAACTGTATTGTTATTGGAGCTATTAAAATATATTTCTACGTATAGAATAAGTTTTTTTGGACATAAATTTGTTTGTTTAGAGGATTATTTGTATGGCTTCCTGGTTTTAGAAGATTGTTTAAGCCCTATGAAAAGTAGGTTTGTTTGCCGAGAAGATTATTTCGATGGGTTTCTAGTTTTATAAGATCTGTTTTTGACTCATCAAACGTATGCTTGCTTGTTTAAAAGATTGTTTCTATGTATTTGTTTGTGTGGAGTATATATTTTTGGATCCATCTATTTATTTTTGTGAATGTAGAACCTATGAGTCACACTCTTACTAGTTCCCTCATCACATTTACTCTGACAACACATGGTTACTTGTTTAGAACTTTTTCAATGCATACGTATTTCATACATGTTTTCTACTGTGTGATTTGTGAGATGAATAGATTCTTTGATCCAACAAGTTAGATCATAGATATTTCTGGCTTGTATATCGTGTTGTGGAACTGAGCTAACTGTACTGTACTTGTCATTGTCTCCTTTTATAAAGTATCTTTTTGACATTTTTTTCCTGTAAATCTTTGGTGAGGTTAATGGCCACCTTTTAACAGGGTTTTTAAGATTTGTTTAATTCATTCTTTTATTGCTGAAACAATTACGAATGTATCACTGTTTTTGTGATGGGATTAGGCACTGAGAAACATTATTCCTACATATGTAGTGTAGTAGGTTGGATGTTGGTGACCCTATCCTGGGTTATTGTTGGCTGTTAGGTTTCAACTTTCATGTAATAAGTTGGATGAAAATGTTCCCGATATTCTTTAGGCAACAATGGAAAAGATTTGTCATTTTGTTCATTTGTTTTTCTGATGACTGTATTGTTTATGTTCACATGCTTTGTGCTTGCCATTCCCATGTTTAACATCTCTGCTTACATGGTCTGCTTGTGCATTTCTGTATTTTATGCTACAGTTACTGTCAATGAAACCAATTGAGGTGTTGCATAAATTTGTGCCTTCTAAAGGATTTCTTCAGAGGAGCTTATGCTTTACATGGAGTCCAGATTTAGAACTTAATCATCTCAAACTAGATTTGTTGCTTGTTGTAAGTGCCCATTGAGTTGTATTGGATGAGTTTTTGTGAAAGCCTGTGTATGGGGATCATCGATTTTTCCTTATTGGATGATCTTCCTGAGTATTCCTTGCATTGCATGCCAGAAATATGGCCATTTTGAGAAATTCATGCATGTGAGTCAAAATTTTAGAGTCCATAGCCGGTGCTCTGACAACTCATTTGAGATATAAAATTTACATTGATGCTTCTGACCTCACCATGTGATCCATCATCAGGATGAAGCTGTAGACGAGGACTCTTTCTATAGATAAATCTATCACACATCCTGGGTTCCATGCGAGCCCACCCAGAGGAGGACATAAAATATTTACCAAGTTACTAATTGTTCAACACAACAATAAAATATATATTTTATATACTGTATACTGTCTGTTGCAAAATCTAGTTTCTTAACACATTATTTAATTGCTCCCTTTAGGCTGTGGAGACTCAAGCTAATTGAATGTCTAGATGTCTCCCCTGGGTTCCTCAGACTTCATTTGTAGATGCGACTGTCCTTAACATTGGCCTTGGGCCTGTTAAATACAAATGTTGTGTTTAACTCAACTCGAATGCTCAGCCAATGCCATCTTATTCACCTTGTTGAGACGAATGTTCACAATGTGCTCTTTAATCCTTATCTGAATTGATGTGCTGGTTTCCCCTATGCAAATGTGGTTTACCGCACAAATCTTAATGTGATAGACGGCACTACTCAACTTTGTTTCCAAATAATTTTTAGAAATATTGACAGCTTTCCTTCTCTTGCATTGTGGATTATCTTCATGTTTTCAAATTTTAAAATTCTGACAGTCTTATTAGAGATCCATTTGATGCATGGGAGGAACAACTGAAGATGGCCTGTTTGAATTTTCTTCTATTTGTTGTTGTGCCAGGGCACCTCTTGCTTTGCAGAAAGCCCTTTCTATTTATTTACCATTCTTATGGAGGACCATGGCCAAGTGGCTTTTCCCTTGTTCCATTGCTCATCTGAAATATTGAAAGGATTGGAAGCCAATATCTAAATAAACACTACACATTCCAGTTTGTGTTAATCAAGTTTCTCCTTGCCACGAGTCTAAATCCAATTGGTGGTGGATGATAGGTAATGAACACCAATTGGAACTAGCCATGTGGCATGGAGAAAACTTGAGGAGTTCCGTACACCTCAACCTCAATAGCTCTTATAACTTTAAATTCATCTAGGAATTGGAGAATGGTGAGTATCTCTTCTTGGATGTCATCCATCTCTAGCCTCCACTCTAATAAAAGATAGTGGATGCCATATCTCGTTTTTGTTGCTTGATGAATTTTTCTTCTACCAATATTATTATATGGCTAATGAGGTTTGGTGCTTGCGAATACACATTTGCATGACTTAAGCTTTTACAAACTCTAATATCCTATTAAGCATCACAATGTCCTTTCATTGTTTTGAGGAGTTTGTTTCACTCTCATAGTCCCTCATTGTTGCAAATTCGTGCCCTATTGTCATTTATAGCTCTATATTGGAGGGAACCAAACTCCTCTTTTGAATGAAGAAGCTCATATTGAAAAATTGCAATCAACTACTTTAAGGGAGAAGGGACATTGTAGATGTAAGAATATTGTTCATTTATGGCCTATGGAAAATCTCTCCATTCTACGATGAGAATTAAGCACTATGCTATTCTCAATATTTGCTATTTTACTGTGTTAATATTTGATACTTGATTTTCCAGCAAGCTCACGCCCTTTTGATATCCTTTGCTGTTTTAATCATTATATTATTTGCCTCGCATTTTTTTTTCATAAAGGTGATATATATGAAGTTGGGATGGCATTGTGTTGTTTTTATAGCCATGAGAATAAAGGGGTTTGACATGAGGATGAGAACATGTGCCACTTTTTTAGTATGGTTGAAAATAGAAATTTGGTAATCATTTTTATTGGGGCATTTAGATGTATCGTCTAACTCAGTGTTCCATGGGGATGTGCCCCCTGAAAGTGATGTCTCGGAGACTCAAGACATCTTTGAGACTTGGGGATGACTGGGAAACATCCCCCTGCCACGACTAGCTAGATTGGGATGTCCCTGAAATGTTTCCCTCAAAGAGGGGATGCTTCTGAGATGTCCTGGGGACTTCACGGGGACTTGGGAATGTCCCTGGGATGGCTTGAAGGCTTCAAGAAGTCTCTCAATCCATCCCAGAGACTCAACTGTCCCCGCCGGCATAAGTCTGTCTAAAAGGTTTTTTTTTCTGGCCCTCAACCCCTACCCTAATACTCAATGGACCACAACCCACCCCCAAGCACTCCAAAACAGAACTATAAATAAGACTCACACCCTGACTCCAAATCACAATAATTTTTTTAAAGCAACAGTGAAAGCAGTAGCAAATAAGAGCGAGAGGGTGAGAGCATTAGCAAGGAAGAGGGACAACATTAACAACAAATAACAACAAAAGTTAGAGTAAGTGCTAAGTCTTCATTGCTCAACCATTCAAGTTTCAAGTTTTCAACCTTGATGAGTCTAGCAGTTCGAGTGATGAGGAGTTTGGTGCAAACTTGGGGATGATTAGACTTGTTAGAGGCATTGAGCCACTGGCCATCTATATTTGAATTTTGAATGTAATCATCATTTTGAATATAAATATTAATATATTGATATTTGGGATTTTCACTGTTCAATGGAATGTGTTTAGTATTTCAAAGTTTCATTTGTTGTTCTTTAAACAAATTTTTCGTAATTAACTTTTAAAGTACTATATATATTTGTAATTAACTTTTAAAGTACTATATATATTTGTGCGACTGTCCCCAAACCTAGGCCATTGGTCCCCAGTCTCAGATAACTATCTCGCTGTCACCCTGCTCCCCCATTCTGAGATTTCGTGGAACACTGTGCTAACTTGAAAGGCATTATTACATTATTTCAAAAATAAAGATAATCACTATTTTTTTGTTAGTTATGTTGTTTGTTGTGATATATATTTAGATTATATTAATATTATAGTTTTTCTCTTATTAATCAATTTTAAATTATAACTGACGATAGTTTACTTTTGAATTTGTTATTATCTATTAAGCTGCAATTTTTATTTAGTTAATATTACATAGCATGACTTTATTTGAAATGTTGCTACCAAAGAGAAAATGACGAGACAATGAATATATGTGAAGTCAATCCAAAATATATTGCATCATGGTATAAAAATTTGTGAGATAATCATAATTTGCCTGGTGTAGAACAATTGTATTAACATAAGGTGTGTCTAGCACATATGTTGGGGTAACTTGGGGATCTTTGATTTTTTGTTGAAAGGTCTCATAGTCTTATCATGCAAAGTATTCACAACTAATTGAGATGTTTTATGCAGTTTTACTGTTAATACATATTTTTAAGTTCAAATACCTTGTCATACCTTGTCTGTGTGGACTGTAATGAACTCTATTCAGGTAATTTTTTTAACGAGCTGAACTATCTCAAAATAAAGCTCTTTCTATTCAGTACAGCAATGTGGGATTGAGCAACAACTTGTTCAGAGTTCTGTGTTTGTAAAGGATTAAGTATTACCTTCTTGGTGACACATGCGTAGGCTGAGGGCTGCTTTTATATAACACCCAGAAGACCATATTTGATTGAATGGTTTGTGTGATTTAACATGTCACTTCTTGTGTTTTGCTTCAGTGTGGATGTTTATTTATTTTTTATAATGAATGTCAAGCACATTCACTTTTAATCACTGTGCTATCCTTTATATTGAAATATTCTATTGTTGAATACCAAAGTTATGCTTTTGTGCCAAGGGCTGTTTTTATGTGACATCCGCAAGACCTATTTGGTTGAATGGTTTGTATGATTTACCTACATGTATTTTCTTGTGTTTTTGCTTAAGTGTAGATGTTTATTTATTTTTGTAATGGATATCAAGCACATTCACTTTTAATCACTGCGCTATCCTTTATATTGAAATATTCTATTGTTGAATACCAAAGTTATGCTTTCTTGCCAAGGGTTGTTTTTATGTGACATCTGCAAGACCTATTTGGTTGAATGGTTTGTATGATTTACCTACATGTATTTTCTTGTGTTTTTGCTTTAAGTGTGGATGTTTATTTATTTTTTGTAATGGATATCAAGCATTTGCACAATCCTTTTACTGTTGAAATATTCTATCATTGTTACTAAAGTTATGCTTTTGTGCTAACTCTGATATAGAATAAATGAGTTTGGCATTGATGGAGGATCAGCAGTAAAATCTATGGAACCTAAGATTGGTTTATTTAAAAATCATGTCACAACACTCCTTGGCGTCCAGGTGCCAGAAGTTGAGGTTAGCATGCAGCTGGTTCACCTATTTGTTATTTATATTATTTTGTTTACTTATCCTTCTTCCTCTTTACATATGTCTCTCTTTCAATGGAGTGATGTCAGTTTGGTCTATATAAGTTAATGTCATAATCTTCTGTTTAAAAAAAAAAAAATGCACTCACAAAAGTTATGGAGTGTGGGCCCACTCTTTTAGTATTTACTTTCAAGATGCTTCAACAATAATTTGTGTGGATGCATACTTAAAGTGGCCTGTATGTTTCTTATGCTATGTATTGTATAATATACTGCCTTCTGTAGAATACTAAATTCTAATGTGTTTTTTCTGGTTTATTGTATGTCCAGCTGAAGCATCTGTTGATGGCAGCTATTGGCTTGGAGGGCATTGGAGGCATTCTCTTCATCTTTGGCAGTTCTCTGGGGGCCTACTTGCTGGTTTGTCATTCTTCTCTTGTGTATCGGTTAGGCTCTGATTTTAGTTGAATTCCTGTATGGTGTCTAAGTGTACTTAGTACTGAGTTATGTTCTGTGCAGCTCATTTTCTTAGCATCTGTGACACCAATCATGCATGATTTCTACAACTATGATATGACATCGCCTGATTATGTGTCAGAGTTTATTCAGTTTCTAAAGGTATATTTTTCAGCCTTTAATCTGATTATATAGCTGTTATTTCCTTTGTAAGAGACAATGTGGATAACACTGTCAGTGATGATATATCTTGTAACATGTCATGTTTAATGTGTTTACAATGTATATAGGCATTGCCATGTCAGAGAGTGATAAATTATAATGAACTAGTTTATGGCAATCCCGTTGAAAAGTAAATGCTTTGACAGGGTTTATTTTGAAATCCGTTTCTGACACTAGTTTTTCTCCATTAGTCATCTCTGGGCTGTCAAGTGTAGTCAAGGATATGTGTGGTTTTCAGTTTGGAATCTGGATGTTAAGTTTTAGGAACATCATATGCCTGATTTTGGGATCCCTTTTTGACACTAATTGATCTGCTGGACTGTTTCAGTATGGGTACGGTACACTGAAATGGCAAATTTTTAAAAACCTCGGTACGGATTCTGTGGGTACGTTAAGTATGATATATTTTTAAAAAGTAAAAAATATAAATATATATAAAAATTTAAAGAAAACAACAAGCTTATAGTCTTAGCAACCTATACAATATTAGAAGAGCCAACAACAAGCTTAGTATGAATTAGAAGCCATCTAAAGCAAGATTTCTTTGACTGAATACTCTGTTACCAGGAAATGCCTAGGGCCCCCGCTTTCCGCTTGAAACGCTTCGAAATGGAAACTCCTTTGAAACGTCATAGTCTCCTAGAGATAAGTATACATGATAATAATGTATAATTTCAATGAATACAAAATATTTTGAGTGTTTTATCAGTTATTCTTATCACTTATGGTGTATGGAGTACAATTTTAAAATGAGTACTATGCGCACGCGCAGCACACACACACACACACATATTTTAATAATATATTGTACAGACGTTTCCCGTAACGTTTCGTATCCAAGGTTTTTTGAAAATTACCGTTTCCGCGCTTCACCCGCTTCTGTTTCCGTTTCCGCTTTCCGCTTCCTGGCAACATAGACTGAATACAATAAGACCACAAAGCATTAAATTTATGAGTCCATCTACTAATGGGCTCACAAACATTCCACTTATTGTCAAGGCCCAGGGAAAGGTTTGGGGAGAGGGCAATCTTTTCATAAAGTTGTTTGGAGGTAGCCTCTTGGAAGGGGGCCCTTTGAGCCACCTCTTAGTATACCAAAAGTCATTCGCATCCCTCCATAAGTAGTCCAGTAGAGGGAGCTTTGAAAGCATTTCTGAGCATTGTATACATTCTGAACTGAGATTTGAGGAAGCTTATAGAAATCTTTAAGGTCCGTCTATTCCATCCACTTCCCAAATCTGTACAAGTCATGAAATATTTTAATTCATTTCTTAAACCAAAGGAGGGCAGAGCAGCCTCTTGTCAAGGCAAGGATCTTGTCATTATATTTCAGATTTGACGAAATTGATTTGTAGGCTTGGCACCTAGCGTTAAAGGAAGATAAGATAGGCTGCCCAACCACCAAGTGCTTCACTTGTTCCGATTCCTTCCAAATTGACTGCAGAATAAGGACCCATGCGGAGCAACAAGAAAGCCCCCAAATAGTAGTCAACCAAATGAAGTCCTCATTTCTCCTGACCCTTTGGAGCCTATTGGCAATATTGAATCTCACACTAACCTTCCAAGGTTCAATTCCAGTCAAAGCCCTCAAGTTTTATTTATTTTTTGCACTTTAGAAAAAGAAACTGTGTGGGTATGCTGTGGGTATGTACCCACAGAGTACCCAGAGAGTACCAATACCCATTTCCATACCCGGTATGTTTCAGGCCTGGTATGGGCCGGTACTGGACATATCAGTGCAGTCAGGCCTGGAATTTTAAATTATCTCTGCCTGTCGAATCAAAATTTGTTGATGGTTTAGTGCTTTCATGTGCCTGTAAATTCTATTTTTTCAATATTTATAATTATTTTATTGATTTTTTCCTGTAAATTTGTATATTTTCACATATTTATAGAAGACTATTTAAAATTTTTGATGGTTTTGTAAATTTTCAGCATGTCATTCTCTACGGATACCAAGTTTTTTAACTGGTAGTATATGGCTAAAATCACAAAAATGGCCCGTAACCTGTCAATTTCCAGGCCTGAGTGCAGTCTAGATCTGCATCAGTCTTCTCTTGGTTGTCAAGGGTACTCAAGGATATGTGTGGTCTTCAGTTTGGATGTTGAATTTTATTATTTTAGGAAAATCATATGCCTGATTTTATTATCCTTTTCTGACACTCATTGTTGTGCATCAGTCTACTTTGGGTTGTCAAGGGCACTCAAGGATATATGTGGTTCTCAGTTTGGATGCTATATTTCAGGAAACATCATATACCTGATTTTGGGATCTTTATCTGACACTAATTGTTCTGTGTCAGTCATTTCTTGTGCTGTCAAGGCTACTCAAGGAAAGGTGTTATAGGTTACGATGTTAAATTTTAGGAACAGCAAATGCTCTTTCTTAAATCACTCAATTTATAATCACTGGGCATGTATTGGGTTGTCCACCATAGACAATGTCTAAGAAAATCAAAGTTATTTGGTGATCTTGTTGTGCTTCTAGTATTATACTTTCTAAAACTGTGTTCTATCCAGCCTTTGGTCTCAACAGAACATGAAACTTACTCAAAATTGACACACAGTACTATACTTTCTAAGAAAATCAAGTTACTCAGTGTTCTTGTGTTTTTAGTATTATATTTTCTAGAATTATGTATTCTATCTAGCCTTTGGTCTCAACAGAACATCAAAGGTTCTCATGTGTAGTAATATACTTTCTAGAATATACTGTCTTCTAACCAGCCAAGGAAGCTCATTTTAAAAGAAGATTTTCTACTAAGAAATGGTAACTGGGGTGATGAAGACAAATGCTGCATCTGATCTCATTCAAAATCCATTTTCAATCACTGACATTGTTCACATATTTTACAAATAGATTATGCATTTTTTGGTGTAATTTTTCAAGTTCTCATTTTCCCTTAATTTAAAAATTGTGCAGAATTTGTCACTTTTTGGAGCTCTGCTGTTCTTCCTTGGAATGAAGAACTCATTTACAAAGAAACCCAAGAAAAAGTAACAAAACCAAAGACAAATTAGATTGACCTAATGTTGCAGGTGTTTCAATGTCAAGTTACCTTCAGCAGTGATCACATTTTGTATCAACTATCAGACAAATGTCTGAAATCACATTTTGAGATTCATCATTTGGTCATCGGGGCTTATTTATGGAGCAAGAATGTTTTTATTTTACCTTTTTTCAGTCCTTACAAAGATGTAATAATAATGTGCTTGCTGAACTTACGGATTCAATTTGCCAACGTAGAATATGGTGGAATAGTGTATACTTTTATATGTGACTGTAAACTAGTAGGTGGCATTTTTTTCACAATGAGTATGTTAGTTTGCGGTTTTGTAATATGCAACTTTTCATCAGTTGAATCTGTGAGCTTGCCTTTGATTGTGCTTGTGATGTTGAAGAATGTGCTTTACGCAATGTGAGCACTTTTTTGGTCAAATCTATAACCTGATTCTGTTTCCTGATACGTCTGTAGCTTAACTCAAATTGGTTCTTTAGCTTAACTCAAATTGGACTTAATAATTCGCTCAATAAGAAATTTTGCTGATGGTATGCAAGTTAAAGATGGTTCACATGTTACCAATAAAAGTAGATTGATAAGTCATTGGAAACAGCCTATCTTGTTTCAAAATTGTCTTGGCAGGTAAGATTTATTTCCTAAGATGCTCCTCTCTCCTTTTCAAGTGTTTTTCCTTAAATTGCTTCTCTCCACTTGTTATTTGATTGTCTAGGAACTGTTATGTACTGTATGGAATCATAGATAAGTGCAAATAATATGACAGTCTACAAATGTAGTTTGAGGTTTGCACGATAAAAACATTTCTTTTGAGATACTGTTACAGAAATTTTCCTGGAGGAGTATGTCCAGGGTCTCTTTCAGATACTATTTGCTCAATAGGTTGCCTCTTTAATTGTGAGAATCAATATTAAGCAAAAGAAAACATATTTTTGGAGTTTCATGTGAGACTAATTTGGTGCATGAGCATCGCTTTGTGGTGTTAATTAGAAGTATCAAATATGGTGGGTGACTGCATTGAAGTGGTTGGTAGTTGTTTCAATTGTTTTAGGAAAAATAGTGAAGACAACTTAAGAATGAATGATGTGGTATATAGGGTAGAAGCACAAGGCATTTGGACAACATGTAGCTTGGAAGGTTAAAATATGTTTTTTCGGTTAATATACTTGTACTTGAAAGTGTTTTTGATGCATTATGGATGGTTTTGTGCAAACAATTTAATAATTGGTAATTTTTATTGTATTTGCATTGCTTTGTTGGTTGTTTCATTGACAAGGGAAAGATTATATTTAAAAAACTCTAGTTCTATTCTTTAATAGTTTTGTTGCAACTCTTATTTGTGCATTGGGCATTGTTATGCATGCTCTCTACCATGTACTTCGCATCTCTCATTGAATTCATGTTTTTCTCAACTTTGGGCCTTAACAAGCTTTAATTAGCCCTTCGACTTGAGCATTTGGGTTTCTATTCTTTGGCAAACCCCATTTACAGGCCATGCTCAAGTTCTATTTCAGTTTGGTGCACACTCATCTGCCACCTTTGTAGATGTTCTCCCATTCTCTTGTTGAATGTGACAACTCGGCGTGGTTTTTAGTTGTAAATTTTGTGTCTGATGTTTGCACCTCGGCTTGCTTGGAAAACTTGTCAGTTTGCTCGCCTTCTTCATAGGCTCAAACATCATTTCTAGGTAGCAACAACCTAATTTTCACCGTCCTTGCTTAAAATAGTATTTCCCTGTGCAATTGTGCTTCCTTTATTTTTCTCCACTTTATTTTTGCATGCCAATTGGGAGTGCTCGAAATTCTCAAGTCTGTTTAAATGGAGATTGGGAATTTTTGTCCCGTCTATTTTAAAGTTCGTCGAGATATCTGATGGGAAGAAGTCCCGGTCAGTGGAGTGGTGAGGAGTTTTATTTAAGTTTAAACGCTTTTTCAAACATAAAAATAAAAGCGTAGAATCTACGTGTTCCCTTGTGATGGACAAGAGTTGACAAACATATGAGCTGGTATGTGGATATTCAAGTGTTGACAAACAAGTGATGGCGATGGGCCTCTTTAGCAAGTTGATATAAGGATATCCATGATTACCGATTTCAAAGTTTTTATCTTTTGATATTACTTGGTGTAATTTTAATTTTTTTAGCCGGGTTCTTTGAGAAGTTAATTACATGATTAAATGACTTAATTGAGTTCAAAAGAGCAAACAAGGATCAGGTTTACGTGGGACGGGTGAGGATCAATATGAAACACAATGAGGTGATATCAGACTTGGCCATGTGCTGAAGGACAAGCCATTTGCAATGGCACTTACCACTATGGTTAGGAGTATTGTCTTGTAAATTTTTGTTCGCCAAATCTGTCGTTGAACCAATCGAAAAATAGTTAGCCTTTAAAAGTCTTGTTTGAGGGCAAAGACTTAACACTTGCCCAACATTGGGTCATGGTAATGTAACTTCCTAATAATTGGTCCCATAGGCTTTTCAATCTTGTGGATGTCATTAAAATTTTTCATTAATTCATTATACATGAGAGATCATAGGAGTTTATGAAGAAATCCATGCTTCATATCATAATAACATTACGTCTTTGCCTTGTTAGAGCACTTTAAAGTTCGTCCATATCCTTGTTCTCCATCCTCAAACATCTTAAACAAACTTACATGCAACCAAAAACAATGTCATATGATACCTTGCAATTGAAGCAATGTTGTAAACAAGTAACAAACAATGAAAATAAACGTATGTGATTTACATTCTTACAAATGAATTGATCAAATCGAATTATTTTTGCTGTCCTTGATTTGACTAAACAATTGTGGGGTTTGGTTTAAGCCCTATTAAACTCAATGTAACACGTTGTCATAATAAAATGTCTTGGACATTCTTTTTTTGTGTGTTGGCAAAATTGATTTGTAATTTTTGCTAATCACCAAGCCCAGACGGCATATGGCACTTTGAGGCGAAGGGTGTATTTGTTCCTACCTCTATTAGTAAAGAAGTGCCTTTTCCAATTTTTTTATATAAACATCGCACTTGAACAACTACAAATGGTGCAAGCGACATTGTCAAACAATTTTAGTCTCCTCATGAGGTTTGAGAAGCAACTACGAGAGAAACATACTTCATAAAATCTTTAAGATAAACAAAAATAGAGAAATGACAAACACAAGAAAACATAGTACACAAAATATATCTTACGAAACCCTTTAAAAAGAAAATTCAATGCAATGTACTATCTCCTTATTGTATTGACTCAACCATTTTACCATACAATAATATATTCTTAGCTCGTTCAATCCTACTACATGTCCAGTTATAAGTAAGCACATTAGTAGATAATCATTGCAGTGATATTACAAAACAATGGGTACTTAAACCATGAGTGCAGAATACAACCCATAAAAGCTTCCTATAAATGTGAGTTATCTAACCACCAATAATTAACATAGTTTAAAATTGCATATATGGGCATTGCAAAAATAGGGGACCCCAATTTTTTTATTGGGGGCCAACTCCCAAACTCTCGATTGGAGGGTGTTGCCCACCCAAACCCCCAACTAGGCGATGCCCTAGACCCGCATGGCCATGCCACCGATGTACAATTTAGAAGAGTGTAACTTATGAAAACTATGCAACACATTTCCAACATTTTCCCACTTGTTGAGTACTTTCTATAGGGGGTATCAAGGACATATATGTAGCAACTCAGGCAATCAAACCCATTGATTTACTACACCCAAGAAAATTCCATAGTGCTTACAACCTTTATCAAAGAATCAACAATATTATCTTATTTGTCCACCTTTTCCAACAATATCTTCTCCTCCTCCATTTCTCATAAAAATGGCATTAAACATCAATGTGTTTCGTTCTAGAATGATACTTAGGGTTCTTTGTCGGACAAATTGCACATTGACTGTCATAAATCCTTACAAGATTTTGAGTGAACCCAACGATTGAAATAAGACTTTGAAGCCAAACCACTTCCTTGCATGAGTAGCTACCATGTACTCTATCTTTGTGGTTGTTATTGCAACATTTGGTTGATGTTTACTCATCCAACTTATAAATCTACCAAAAAGTTGAAAACGTATCCATTGGTAGTTTTGGGGATACCAAGGTTTCCACCCCAGTTTGAATCCACAAAACCACGTAGATTGAGTGTTTTGTTTGCACCAAGATTACCCAAATATCATAATGCATAATTAGATGTTCCACATAGATACTTGAAGATCCTCTTCACTGCAATCCAATGTTCCTTTCGAGGGTTTGACATAAACTTGCTAACTACTCCCACTTTGCAAGATCAATATTAGGCCTAGTACAAACTGTTGCATACATCAAACTGCGAACCACACTAGCATATGACACATCAGATATGTCCTCAATTTTTGCTTCAGTTTTAAGACATTGTTCAATAGATAACTTTTGACCAACATGAAAGGGAATATTGACAAGTTTATTTTCCTATATTTTAAACCTTTGCAAAACCATCTCAACATACTTCCTTTGATTTAGCCACAATTTCCTATTTACACGATCTCTTTTAATTTCCATGTCCAAAATAAATTTTGTAGCACCTACATCTCTCATATCAAATTGAGATGGGAGTTGAGACTTGATGATAATTTTCTTCTTGTTGCCAATTATCATGTCATATACATACAATAAAATTGAAACAATGTTTTCACGTTTTTGCTTATAATAAACACACAGATCAACTTTGCTTCTTCCAAGTCCAAGTACCAACACAAGTCAATTTTTTTGTTCGACATTTTGGTGATTGTTTCAAACATTTTTGGGAATATCGACAAGTTTATTTTCCTGCATTTTAAACCTTTGCAATACCATTTCAACATACTTCCTTTGATTTAACCATAGTTTCCTGTTTACACAATCTTTTTAATTTCCATGCCCAAAATAAATTTTGTAGCACCTAGATCTTTCATATCAAATTGAGATGAGAGTTGAGACTTGACTGATCATTTTCTTATTGTTACCAATTAACATGTCATCTACATACAATACAATTATAACAAAATTTTCACCTTCTTGTTTATAATAAACACATGGATCAACTTTGCTTCTTCCAAGTCCAAGTCCCAACACATACCGTTAAATTTTTGGTTCCACATTCTTGGTGATTGTTTCAAGCCATAGAGACTTATTCAACTTACACACCAAATCTTCATTTCCTTTAACCTTAAATGATTTTTGGTTGCTTCATGTAGATTTCCTCAAGCTCACCATGCAAAAAGTTGTCTTAACATCCATCTATTCTATTTCCAGATCGAAAGCAACAACAATGATAAGAAATCTAATAGAATGTACCTTAACAATAGGTGGAAAATCTCACTACAAGCAAGTCCTCCTACATGTGAGAACCATTTTAGTACTAGGCGAGCTTTATACTTCTCCATTTTCCCTTATACATTGTACTTCTTAAATACCCATTTACAACCAACATGTTTTCTTCTAGGAGGTAATTTTACCAAGTCCCATGTATGATTCTTATTTAAGGACTCCATTTCTTCCCCATAGCCTTTTTCAAGACTTCGTATTTTGAGTCAAATGTCTCCTTTACGCTTTGGGTCACTATCAAGAATAAACAAAACTAATAAAAGAAAAAAATAAAAATTAGGAGGGTATACCTTCTCTCACCCGAGCCGATCTTCTCAAGACTGGAGTCTCTGGTTATGCATCTTTCAGTTCCTCCTCTGCTTCATCTGAATCTTCCTCTTGCAACTCTATCTCTTCCCTTTCATGTTGGCAATCGCATCAAACTCGCACACGTATTCACCCTCTTCTAGTTCAACATAAGTTTGTTCATTTTCATCCTTTGGTTTTGCGACCGCTTAGGAATCCCCTTCTCTAAAGATTATAATACAATTGTAAATAATCTTCTTTGTTTCGATGTAGCCTAGAATTTACCACGAACAACCGAGGCGCGCTGGCACATCACCTAGCTTGAGTTGAGTGCTCACCCGAAGCGCGCAAAGGTATTAGACCCCTCCTTAAAGTTGCTTGTGCAGGATGTGAACATGATGAAGATATAATGTATTCGGATCCATAAATAGCATAAACATTCCACAAAGCATGTTCCAAATCTAGATCTTAAAGAACCATGAATCAAATGATAAACTTAATGAAATCAACCATGTAAGAACTAGTTATAGTCATGTTTAACACCATTATTTACCCAATACACTCCATTATATTAGAACATAGTAAATATAGAAGCTTCTTATAATAAGTAGTATCATAAGTTTATGCGCGCATAAGATTTGGCGACAAAGATAACTCCACAATAGCTCATACATAGTATATCCCTAACTACACACAGATTAATACATATTTATAAGGGTGGGGACTTTCCCTTCACTGCTTATGCACTTACAAAAATAGGTCGCATGCTTTGAAAATAGTCATGTGCCTTTACAATAACTTGCACACATGCAAGTGCGCTTATAATAGATCTCTTACAGTTAACTGGCAGTAGTAATCCTATTATTAACTCGAACTCACGCATGGTGCTTAGTAGACGCTCTTCCCAAAATAACATTTGCGTGTCGTGCAAGTCTCCATCCTTTGTGTGCTCAGTCACGCTATCTCCAAAAATAGCCCATAACCATGAAAATGGCTAAGTCCCGAATCAATCTGTCTTTCACGCGCGTTTCCTTCCCTATCCTTTCGCGCCTTCAAATATGCCTTGCTACCACACGTGAATCTTTTGTGTGCCCTCTCCTTAGTGCCATATTCTGTCTACTCAACATTACCCCACACTAAACTACATTGCCATCCCGACAATGGGGTTCCTCCTGATGTTCCCAGAATGAATTATTTTACAAAGAATGGACTTCTATTCTACAACACCCTCTACTTCAACCGACAAGATCAACTCTGGATATTGTTCCTTAATCTCAACCTCCAAGGCTTGCCAATCATCCAAAGTGTTTCTGGCCTTCTTTGGAATGTTTGCAACGATGGACTACAACTCGTCCTGGGTCATCTCCCCCTTTTCATTCTGCAATACTATGACAACATTAGCCATAGTAGACATCCTTCCCTCCAGAAGATCCATCTTTTGTGTTATGAGCTTTCCAAGCTCATCTAACCTCTCCTTATGCAGATGTTGTGTTGCTGCAAGGGCTTCACACTTTTGCTTCACTAACACTAATCTCTCTGCGCGCCCTAAAGTCTCAGACTTCATTTCTTTCTGAACTTCATTATCTTCCAATATAGTTCGATCCTGCTCACTACATCCTGGAGCCGCGCAGATGTTCAAAGATTGATCTACTTTCTTCATCTCATCCTATAAAGTTTGGAGCAATGCCTCGTACGATGAAAACTTTCTAATCATGGAGGCCCTTGCTCTCTCTCTCGCTTCTGTCGGGTCCTTTGGCGCTAGCATGCGAATTGTCCATCCTTAAGCACCAAATCAACTTTCGTGCGCACATAATGCATAGTGAAGGAAATTTTTTAGGTACCTTAGAGTCTAAGTGCGTCTTACTTTCAGACATAATCACCAATTTCCTCTGCCATGCTTTGATGAAGGCTTCATTCTTTTTCTCTCTAAGTCCTTCTCCCCTTTTAGACACGCTATTTCTATAACCTTTTCCGCGCTCTAATAGTGGTAGCCTTATCTATGTTCCTCCGCGTCACTTCGTAGATACCTTAACCAAGGCATTGCTCACCCGCTCAATAGAAATGAGAGTGGGTTTTATAGTCATGTGCCTGCTCTGCTATGCATTCTTCATTCTTTGGGACACACATGACTCCTCACATACATCAAAATTGGGCTCGTCCCATGTGAGCTTACATGGACCAGTAAAATTGTTTCCTCACATGCGTAGTGGCCATGTCTGAGTCCATCAATTCCCATCCATACAACCCCTTAAGGCCCATTGTGATCTGGAAACGGGCGCAAACAATTTTACTTGTGTCCTCAACATAGCCCATACTTGGCCTAACATACTCCCCACTGGTTCTCCTCATTCTTTGCCCCTTAGGAACTTGAGCGCCAAGGTTTGGGGTTGGATCTTCGATGTTTTGAGAAATATCATACTACTGTTTCTTTTGCCTCCTTCGCACCTTCCTCTTCAACCTTCATATCCTAATCCCAGGTTCTTCCACATCTTTTGGCTGTATAGGGGTTCTAGGCGCGCTCTCTACAGACTCCTCCGCCTCCTCATTCAACTGTAGTTTTCTCTTCTGTCTCTCAACTCTCTCTTTGAGGAGAGAGTCATGGTGATCTCCTCACAGGATGTGGGGTTCATGCGCCTTGGGTCCTTGTTCTTCTGAATACCCTTTTAAAGTGGTGCTCTCCATGGACTGCTTCTATGTCTAAGTCTTCATCTTCTTCTTGTACTGAGGTGGAGTACCATGCGCGCTCGCCTCTACTTTGTCTATGGGTGTCTTTGGCCTCTATGATCTAAGCCACCACTATCTTCATGTTCTTCGTCCTCTTCATCCACCGCTATAGTTTCTGCAAGCTTTGGGATTGACACGTTCTCTCTTGTATGTTTGCCTTGAGGTGGCCACAGGGTGCAAACTCATTCTCTACATACTTGTTATTCTTCAGCTTAGGCTTAAGTTGAAGGTATACGAGCGCGACTCTACTATCTCCAATATCCAAGCTTACTAGCTTCATACTTATGACAAATGAGATGAGGCTTTCAATATAGGCAACCCGACCTAGATACACATATGCCTTCCTCATGAGTGTGGTAGTCACAGTGTACCTTGTTTGCATTAAAATTCAGGTGGCACACATTGGTAAATCGGTGGAATGATGCCTAGAAGTAGCGCACTATGAAGGCATATGACAATTTGCACCATAGGCTCCATGCCCCATCCCTCATAGCAAAAATCGTGTGATGCAGAAGTGTTGGTACACCGCATAACCGTACTACCTTTCCCACCACCGAAGGTAGCTCTTTGGGAATGCACCACTCCTTAAATGCCACACGAAGTCGGTCATACCACATCTCCGCCCTCTTCTTAAATGGCCCACTCATTGATCCTTCACATAAATATTTTTCAAACCTCTCCGCGAGGGACTTCTTTTCCATGGGATACTCCCAGATCTTGTTCTTTAGCCCATCGGGCACTCTAATTTCTACTAACACAAGGGAAAGGAGGATAGCGCCAAAACTTATCTTCTTTCTTGTGCATGCTTCCTCAACAATGTGTCTGCAATGTAGGTGCTTTAGGTTGTAGACTACTCCTTGAGACATTTTCTTCGCAACATGAAGCCATATGGTATTCACCTGCGACCATCTCTCTTGATCATTCAACTTGGTTACCAAATGTGCTGTTGCCTACACCACTGGATACTTCTTCAATCTATCAATGTCCATTCCCTGCGGACCCTTAGTATACCCCAACTCCTTTCATGTCTCTACAATTGCTGCCTTATCGGTTAGATCACTAGCGAGGTCTACCCCTATGCCCTTGATCACGATGGCGTCGAAATCGGGCTCTTGTGATTCTAACCCTTCGTTTGCGAAATAGAAGAAGTCCTCATGGACCTTGCTCATCAACCATTGGTATAATGGCTCATACTTGCCAAAATATGGGAGCTCATACAACTGATAGACTTCTGTTTGAACAATTTCTCGCCAATGTCGTCATATCTACTGGCATATCCTCCACAATGCGCGTTGGTCTTTTTACTCAACAATACGTCCAACTCTTTCTTGTTTTCGGATGTACGGTGGTTGTATTCGCTTATTTTGCACTGCGGATGTGTGAATCCCACTCTTGTCCGACTATCACACCTTCTCGGGTACTACATCTTTGAAGAATTACTCTCGGGATCCATTTTAACTTCATCTTCTACCTTCTTCTTTCCTTTCGTGTTTTCTACGTGTTTTCTTTGGTGCCATCATAAAAATACGCCTTTTTCGTTATTTGAAACGAAAATTCAAACCCTAGCTCGAATCTGCGTGCTCTGCTTGAAACCGCACACCCCAACTTGTTTTCAACGCCTCTACTTCGCTCAAACCCTTCACCAATGGGGACACAAGCCTCTTTCGCGCAATAATCCGCTCTCCACGTCTTGTTTCACACTTTCCGCACCTCAATATGACTTGCTCGCTCAATTGCACTTAGCTCGCTCAAATACTTGTGATCACAAAGGTAAAAATGAACTTACATCACATCCTTATACATTTTTTCAAAAGTTAGTGCATTTATTGCTCATTCACCAACAAAAATCCTCTCATTAATTGACCATTTTCACAATATCCGTGCGGTACATCTTCACGCCCCAGCTATAACCTTCTAGCATGCCTTCCTACCTTATGGCTACAGACTTCTCTTCGCGTGCTTCCATGCACCTAAGTACCTCGCCACTACGCCTTCCCCTGGTAGTCTCCACGGCCGCTTACCTCACGTTATACTGTTCCCTCATTTATCTCCATCTACGGTCATCTTTAAAAAAATAATCTCCTTTCTAACAACTCCTCTCCAAACTTGAATAGTACTGTAATAATTTATTCCTTTATGTGTATCCAATTGTAAATAGCCACCCCACACCAATGGTATGTGCAGTCCTTTGCGCATAAAATTTCTTCAAATGGTAATTAGCTTCCAACGCGCAAACATGCTTATTACACAAAACACCAACTAAATTGATAAAGCATAGTGACGAAAAAATGAAATACATTAAGGAAATATAGAAATGAAAACCTAGTCTAAATGGCAACACTGCCTTATTACAAACACTAAGAAGACTTATTTATAGTAGGGCTTCAACCTACTCTCATTAAAGTAACCGGGTAACCGTATTCCATCAAGTGTCTCTAACTGATAAGCGCTTGATTCAAGTATATGAGTGATAATATACGGTCCCAACCAATGCACTTTAAGCTTTCCTGGATGGCGTAGAAACTTAGAGTCATAAAGAAGCACCATTTGTCCCATCTCAAGCTTTTTGTCCCTAATGTGCTTGTCATGCCATGCCTTCTGCCTAGCCTTTTCCTAGCTTCGACTCCAACGTGCTATGGTGTGCCTCTCATCCAACTATATCAATTTATCAATTCTTTCTTCCAAAGCTTGCTCATTAGCTAGACCTCCAGTGCGTGCAATACGTAAAGAAGGTAACATGAATTCCATAGGAAGAATCTGCTTTTGCGCCAAACACCAACTGAAAGGGTGTGGCTTTGTTCAACCTCTTGTATGTTGTTTTATACGCCCAAAACACGACAAAAACTTTATCATCCCAATATTTCCTTCCAATGTTACAAATTTTTTCAATGTCTGGCTCAAAATCTTGTTGAAGGCCTCAACAGTCCCATTTGCCTGAGGATGATAGGGTGTAGTCTTATGGTGCACAATCATAAATTCATCCAATAGTATCTTGATCATCTCATTCAGAAAGTGTGTACCCCTATCACTTGTCAAGCTCAGTGGGCATCCATACCTTGTAAGAACATTTTCCCATAAGAACTTGGTTGTTGTAGTTCTGCTATACAATCCTTGGTAGGTCTTCTGCCCACCTTGTAAGATAATCTGTACAAGTGATGATGTAGCGTGATCCATTTTTATGAGTGGCTGGCGAAATAGGACCCACAAAGTCTATATCCCATTTCTCAAATGACTCTACACTAGGAATAGGTCTTAAAGACATTTCATCTCTTTTCCCAGGTTTATCAACGCGTTGACAGTGATCACACACTTTACAATATGCTTTACAATCCTTGTAGAGGATCTCCCACCATAATCCAACGAGTAGAATGTTATGCATAGTGGCGTCACCGCAATACCACCACAAGCCTCTTCCATGATGTCCGTGTGCTCGTGCTCTCAAAGACAGATCGACACACTACTTCATCTCGACCTAACTTGTATAGGTCACCACTAATCAACATAAAAGGTGCCGCATAAATTGTAAGTTGTTTCTTCTCCAAGGATTTCATTCCTTTTGCCGCCACACTGTACATTAAAAAGATATCAATATCCTCCAATTCGAAGGCATGTGTTGTAACTCAGTATAACTATGCATCCGACATTATATCTTCAATTGTCTGGCACGTCCTCCCCCAACTAAATTCTTGATAAATGGTTTGGGCTAAAATTACTTTTACCTGGTTTTACCACAACTGTGAAATCAAATTCTTGGAATAAGAGCACCCATCGACATATGCACCCTTGTAAAATGAACTTGTTTACCAAGTATTTCAATGCCATGTGATCGGTGTAAAATACGAATGGTGTTGCTAAAAGGTATTATTTGAATTTATGCAGTGCATAGATCATTGACAAGGCTTCGCACTCAATAGTTGTATAATTCTACTATGTAGAGTCAACTTTCTACTAGAAAAACAAATAGGATGATCTATCATACCTTCTCAAGGCCGAGCTAACACCACGCCAATGGCCATGCCGAGGCGTCCACATCAACATGAAATGATTGGTCCCATGAAGGAAAACACAAAATAGGCGCTATTGTGAGTCTCTCCTTCAATGTCTCAAATGCGTATCACTGCGCGGTTCTCCCGATAAAATGTCCCTTTTCCTTTTAGTAACTCTTCTAGGGGTGCAACAATCTTTGCATATCCTTTGATAATTTTTCTACAATACCTAGTGTGACCCAAGGATCTGCGTACCTCAATCACCGGTAGGCTCTTCCCGGCCTACAATAATTACAACCTTAGTTGTATCTACTAACAAACCTTCCTTGCAGATGATGTGCCCTAACAAAGTGCCAAAAGGTGTAGCAAACACACACTTCTTGATGTTCAAAGATATGCTTAACTGTCTACATCTTTCAAACATTAAGTGCAAATTGTCACAATGATCCTTAACAAGTCCATACACCGTCCAATCATCCAAGTAAACTTGCAAGAAAATGTGAATAAAATCCTGGAATGCTTGAACAACTATTCACGAAAATACAACAGTACATTTTTCAGACCAAAGGGCATCACAGTATATGCAAAAATTCCCCATTCAGTGGTGAAAGTTGTTTTTTCTTGATCCTCCCGTGCAATCCAGACTTGATGATACCTAGAGAATCCATCTGTAAAAGAATAGATTTCACGCCATGTAACGCCTTCTAATATCTCCTATATGAAAGGTGTAGGAAAGGGATCAATCACACATGCAACATTCAGTTCTTTGTAATACACAAAAATCCTAATCCAACCATCTTTATTTATATTGATAACCATGGGGCTAACCCACTCCGATTCTTCCAAGAGCTTGATGATGCCATACTTCAACATCTTGTCAATTTCTTATTTAAATTTTACGCACGGTGTTAGGGTTCATCCTGTAGGGTCTCTTCCTAACAGGCATGCACCTTCCTTAAGCTTTATCTTCATCTCTTCTAATGATTCATGGTAGCCCCTAGGAAATAAGTCTTGAAAATCACAGAGAAAACTCCACTATTTTTGCCACTTCGATTCGGACAATAATATCCAATTATTTCCTCTTTAGGTTAAGAATCCATATCAATATTCACTTTCTTTTTCCTCATAGGTTCATGATAGCGCGCACGTTATTATCTCAGACTGCCTAAGACCTCGCGTGTACTTGCTTTGAATGATCTATATCTAGATTTTCTACTTCCTCATCATCCACTATGTAGACCATATTTACTTTTTCTTTCTCAAAGAAAGCACACTTAAGTAGTTTGGCATCTATCTCTGCTCCTTCATCAAAATGCTCTCCTGAGTCGTTCTCATCAAATAAATCCTGAATGAGTTCTTCCGCCTCAGACTGTCTCCCATAGTTAAAAACTTTATAAACCTTAATGCCTATTCTACTGGAGGTTTAGTAAATAAGTAATCAAAAGTATAGACCATACCTACAATCAAATCCCGACAATTTCCGGGCTCTATGTAGCTCCGCATATACATACCAAGCACGTGCGCAACCTTGTAAAGTGGAATAAAGTTTGTGCACCCATAGCGAAGGCGGTAAAAGCTTCCTCGTCCCTCTCGTTAGAGCCTCTCACACTACTGAAAGTGGTGCTGAAAAAGTTGATTACCATGATATGTGTAGATTTGAGTAGGTGCATTGCTCCTAGAAAACCGAGTTGTAAGAGCAATCCTGACTTCATTCCATTTTACAAGATTATCCCTATGAACCACCCACCAAATAAGTACCGCTATCCTGCGTAGTAGGGTATATGATAACATATTTCTTCTTTCTGATTGTTCTATCCACTATTCCTCCATGGCGCACAGGAATACCATAAGGTCTCCTTCTCCAGTGTACCGAGGTACAGAGCTGTGACCTATCCTCCTAATACAACAAGGTTTGATTTTCCACACAAATGTGCTCCTTACTTCGCGCCCAACCATCTCATAAGTACCATGAGCCTAATTATCACAAGCAATACTTATAGTATCACTAATAGATTGCACATCTTCCCACTGAAGGATTCCTTTCTTAGATGGATCGAGTACTTCTGGGTCCCGAATGGTGCGTACATAAATCCTATTCAGATCTTCCTCACTCAAAGGATCAACATAGGGCGCATATTTTCCATCTGTTAAAGGGATAATAACTCTTTCCTCCTTGTTCTCAAAACTGATATATCCCTTGTTGAACCGAAGATCAACATTATTTATGTAACACCAAGGGTGCCCAAGAAGAGCTAGGAAACTATCTACTTCTACAAGCGCTAAGACCTCAAAATCCCTAGTGAACTTGGCCCCTTGTATAATAATGGATGCATCTTTTAAACTCTGATAGGAGTGGCCTTAGTTCGATTAGCCATAGACAATACTTTAGAAGATGACTACAATGTAGGTCTACCCATCTTCACCCATGCATCTAAAGTAAGCACATTTACTTCGTGTGTATGTCAATCAATATATTACTCAAGAGCCATCCATTGACAAAATCATTCATTGTGATCTCCTTGTTGTAATCTAAGCTATGGGGCGGGGAGATTTGCATGCAAGATTTGACGCCCATTCTCAGTATTCATGGGCAAACTGTTTGCCTTTAGCCAACTCCCTAGTAATGGAATAATATTCTCCTGGCGCAACATTCTACATACCTCCTTCAAGTCATCAATATCTGACTGGACTATATTTGCTTCCTTCTTTTTTTCCATCTTTTGTGATTGCTCCTTTAAACACTATATTTCCCCTTGAAAGTCTCTGAGTACTTCTATGGTATCCTGATAAACCTCCTTCTGGTGCATAGGATCCAGATACCTTACATGAAAAATGTCTTCCTTAGTGATGGTAGGCTTATGTGGTAACACCTTTCTAGCGCTTGTAGCTTCGGTTTGTGTAGTGATCTTCACAGTAATCCTCGTGTTCCTGTGCCACACTTTGGCATCCACAGATTTTACACAGTAGCGTTGTATCCTAACCACCCTTGCACATTTATTCTCCTATTTATGCTGCTTGCTAAGATGCTCATATAGATCCAGGCATTCCTCATAGCTACGATTCTTCCTACAGAAAGAACATGTAATATTTTGAGGACATTCGTGCCTGTAGTGGTCAAGTGATCCACATGTAAAGCATGTTCCACGAGGGAATTCACTCTGCCTACCACTATGGCCTCGATCCCCAAATCAACCACGGTATCCTCGACCTCTGCCATGTCCCCCTTCATAGTGACCCTTGTTCTGATCATAGTGCACTTGATTGTGATTATGATCATGGTGCTCACCTTTACCCTTAGAGTTATCTAATACTCCTATCTGTCGCACACCAATATCTATAGCATCATGGATCTAACCAATCAACTTGCAGTCTTCTGTATCATGAGTCATGGACCGAAAAATCTTACAATAGCATGATACATTCTTCCTTATCGCGTGTTGTAATAATGGGAAAAAATGACGCCATGGTTCGGTGACATATCTCATAGTGTAGTAATAATGAGCATCTGCTTTTTTTTAGGGACAACTATCTTTGGTGTGCCCTCCACTTCACAATCTGTACACCAAATCCCAGTACGCGTCTCATGTGCTTGAATTCACTGATAGTTTCTCCAACCGCTTTGCCATAGCCGTAATCTGTGCTTCTAAGAATGGGTGACTCTAATGTCTATACTCCCGATTGGCTCAATGCACAAAGATGCTTCAAGTGGTTCACGTGAATCGCAGTGTGTCTTATGTGATAGTGCCCTTCTAAAAGGTGTGATCAGACTACCAACGAACCATTGTGCTTGCTAGCTTGTGTGAATATCATAAGAAAGCTTAGATAAAAGTGTTTTGAAATGGGCATCATACTCTCAGACACTCCCAGTAGTGCCTTGTTTAATATCCTTAAGCACGTTTATACTCTTCTGCTCAAATTCAGGGGATATATAACTCTTTAAGGAATGCATCTCTGAATGTTTATATCTACGCAAGTTTGATCAAGCTCAAACTTCCTATACCAACTGTGTGTGCGTCCCTGCAATGTAGTTGCAAATTGATTTGCCTTGCGCTTAGAAGTCGTGATTCCTTTTGCGTGCCACAATATCTCACACATGTGCACATGTTCAACAACATCTTCTATGCCCCTATACTCTGGAAGATGAAGAGACATATCCATGTAAATATTCTGGGGTTTGTGTGGACCTTGCCCACCTAATCCAGAACCTCCTGTGTTGCCTCTGCCTCCAAAACCACCAGATCCACCAGAACTAGAGCCACCTACACCCCCTGATCCTCCACCTATAGCCGGAAGTGGACCAGAATATGTACTTCCTTATGTCCCAACAGTAGTACTATATTGAACTCCTACAGTCTATGTGGTGGTACTACTCCTAGAAGTGAGCCCTAAATTATGCGCGCTTAAATTCTGTGCAGATGATGCACCTGAAAAGGTACCTCCAAACAAAAATGAAGACATTTTCCCTGTCATAGATGTACTTGCTATGTGACTTACTCTTGCTTCCCTACTTGTCCAAATTAGCTTGTTGACTATTGGATGTACTAGGTATTGGAAAACCAAGCACAAGGGCTAGGTTGCTAGGTAGATTTAGATGCGCGCTTGCGGCCTAGGTTGTGTTTATCGGCGTACTCCTGTGTGAGGCCAAGGAGGGTTCCCTGTCATGCTTGCCAAAATGGGGGAGTTCCTGATGCTCTAGCTCCATGCCTTCTGCGTGAGCTCCAAATCCTTCATGAGCCATCTCTCTCCTCAACACCATCCGCTCTGCAATGTCACACTTTGTTTCTCTATCTCCCTCTTGCAGGCCTCATTGTATTTAAGACGCCTTTCTACCACTAGATCCGCCATCTTTCACCAAACTCCGCTCTCCCCCTCGCGCATGGTGGGGTTTAGCTAGCCATCAACTTTTCCTCTAAATTTAGGGTTACCATCAAGATCTTGATCACCAGTGGAATGCCTTGCAAGTAAGTTCCCCTAGGATACCGTAAAAATTGGAACTCAGCTACCTCTGGGCAAGAATAAGTGGAAATTGAGTATTCCAGGATATAGTTGTTCAAAACACCATGAAACCAAGTATCCACAACACGTGTCCAAATTAGATCAACATCATACAAGGCCTGAAATTCTTCCTATGTCTAGACAAGTGTGCGATACCTCCAATTTTGTTTAGATGCATAAGTAACCAGCCACTCATACAGTTCTATCGGGAAAATAGCAAAGAAGCTCTCATATAGACAGTCATACAGATTCTTTTCCACCCACGTGCGTGCGTCAAACTCAGATCTAATGTTGAATCTTTGTGCGTACTCTTCTTCTAGATATTTTATCCACTCCTCAACACTTGCTAGGGTCAATCGGTATGTCTTCATCGCGAACCATCATGAAAACACCTAAAAAGAGTTCTCGGCAACGGAACCAATGATGCAGCCTAGAATTTACCATGAACAACCCAGGCGCGTTGACACATCACCTAGCTTGAGCTGAGCACTCACCCAAAGTGCACAAAGGTACCAGACCCCTCCTTAGAGTTGCTTGTGCAAGATGTGAACATGATGAAGATATAATGTATTCAGATCCATAAATAGAATAAACATTCCACAGAGCATATTCCGATCTAGATCTTAAAAATCATGAATCAAATGATAAACATAATGAAATCAACCATGTAAGAACTAGTTACAATCATGTTTAACACCATTATTCACCCAATACACTCCATTCTATTAGAACACAATAAATACAAAATCTTCTTACAATAAGTAGTATCATAAGTTTATGCACACGCCGATATGGCATCATAACTCCACAATAGCTCATACACACAGTATATCCCTAACTACATAGATTAATATATATTTATAAGGATGGGGACTTTCCCTTCACCGCTTACGCACTTACAAAAATAGGTTGCATGCTGAAAATAGTCATGCGCCTTTACAATAACATGCACACATGCAAGTGCACTAATAATATATGTTACGCTTAATTGGCGTAGTAATCCTTTTATTAACTCAAACTCACGCATGGCGCTCAGTAGACGCTCTTCCCAAAATAGCATTTGTGTAGCGCAAGTCTCCATCTCATTGTGTGCTCCGTATGTTATCTCCAAAATAACCCGTAACCATGAAAATGGCTAAATCTTAAATCAATCTGCTTTTTACGCGCATTTCCTTCCCTATCCTTTCACGCCTTCAAATATACCTTGCTACCGCGCATGAATCGTCCGTGTGCCCTCTCCTTAGTGCCATATTTTGCATGCTCAATAGTTTCTACATTCCATAGTTTGTATCCTTTTACACCATTAAAGTATCCAATAAATAAACACTTAGGAAATTTATGATCTAACTTTATTCTTTTCTCTTTTGGAATATACATATAAACAATACAATCAAATACATTTAAATGTCGAATAGAGCGTTTTTTACCAGTCCATGCTTCCAGTGGAGTTCTATCTTCAAGTGAAGATGTGGGTAATCTATTGATCGGTAACAATCAATTGTCATTACTTCGCCCATGATTTCTTTTCCAAACCTACACCATTGAGTATACTCCTACCCTTATCCAACATAGTTTTGTTCATTGTTTTTGCAAATCCATTTTGCTATGGCGTATATGGAATTTTCGTATGCCTTTATATTCCATACATTTTATAGAATTACTCAAAGACATTAGAGCAATATTCCCCACCATTATCACTTCTCAAAACCTTTGTTTCTATCTGATTTTCCACACTAGCCTTAAAATATTTGAACTTATTGAAAACCTTAGAATTATTCCATATAAAATATACCGAGGTCTTCCTTGAGAAATCATCTATAAAAGTTACATAATATAGATATTTTCCTACTGATAGAACTTTCATAGGCCCAAACACATCACTATATATTAAATGTATAATCCCTCCTAATCTTGTAGCATTGTTAGGAAACTTTACCCTAGTTTTCTTTCCAAACATAATGATCACAAAAATCAAAATCTAAAGGGCAATAAAAGATTCCTTCAACCATACCTCTGGGTTTTAATGCACAAAGTACTTTCTCTCCAATATGTCATATCCTTTAATGCCATTTCATCGTCTTCTTTATAGGAGATGAAGGAGTTAAATTTGTAACTTTATTATCCTCCGGAACCTCAAAGCTATTACACTCATCACCAAAGTGCTTGCCTCAAGCTTAAACAATGTTCCCGTATGGACTCCCTTGTTAGTACTATTTCTCCTCAAACATCATGTAATCACAATTGTAAAGATTACATGCAAACCCACATCATTAATCTTACTTACGATATTAGGTTTCTTGTCGAACTGAAATGTATAAAACATTGGGGGAGGGTTTTAACCCTTCCATATCTCGAACCTCATCATGACTTTCTGCGAACCTATGATCTTGTAGGTTGAGTTGTCTCCCAAGAAGACTTCACCTCCATTAATATTTTCATATTCATAGAACCACTTTCAATGAAGTGTCATATGAAAAGAGGCACTCAAGTTAATTAACCATGCACCATCACATGCATGCGAGTTGGATACCACCAAGAACAAATCTCTCGAGTCTTCATTAGAGGGTTTTGTATCTAAAGATCCAACATTATCAGATGAATTACCCTTTTCCACCTTCTTAGATCTACAATATTTCTTGAAATGCCCCATTTTACCACAAGCTTACCACATTTCCTCTTATCTTTTTATGTATTCTTTGATTGTCCTTGCATCTTCTTACTTTTATTTTGGGTACGACCTCTCATATATAAGACATCCTTGGATTGATAATCCTCAATGGTTTTATGCCACATTTGTTTTAATAGTAAATCCACAACTACATCATCAATGAATAATTTTGTCATAGTACTAATAATAACCATAACTAGATTATCCCAAGATTCAAGTAAAGAACACAACAAATTAATGCTTTTATCCTCTTATTCTATTTTAATATCAACATAAATCAACCAACTTACGACATTATTAAAGACATTAAGATGTTCTGCAACAAATTCATCGTCATTCATTCTCAACGAATATATTTTTTTCTCGAGAAATAATTTGTTTTCCACAGACTATATGGTACAAATTCCTCAACTTCTCCCATAGGCTGAGCGGATTTCTCATTTGACACTTTCAGCAAACCTGAATATGAAAAACAAAATTTTATTGAACTCCTTGCCTTCATATTGATATTTTTCTAGTCCTCTTCCTTCATACCCGTTGACACGAATCCATACACAACAATCAACTAATCTCTCTCCACAAGAAGATATTCCATCCTAAGCTTCCATAACTCAAAATGTTGGCCATTAAATTTTTCGATCTCAATTTTTGTGCTTCTTCTGTCATTTTACTCTACATAAATAGATTCAAACAAGTAAAACTCTCACTCGAAGAAAATCCTATCCATATGGTTGAGAAACTCTAATGCTTCACACAAAGCTACAACCTAACTTTAATACCAAATGAAACGAATTTGATTCGATAAGAAAATATGAGAGAAGAAATACTTCACAAAATATTCAATATAAAAAAATAGAAAAATAAAAAACACAAAATAACACAATACACAAGATATATCCTAGAAAACCCTTATGTGAAAAAAACCAACGTAGTAAGACATCTCTTTGTTGTATTAACTCAGTTGTTTTACCATACAATACTTTACTCTTAGTTCTACTCAATCCTTCTATATGTGTAATTATATGTAAGCACATCAATAGGTAGTGGTCACCACAATATTACAAAACAATGGGTACCAAAACCATGGGCCAAGAATACAACCCATAATGATTCCCCATAAACATGAGTTATATAACCACCCATAATTAACACAAGGTAAAAATACTTGTATTTAGCCAGCAATTTAGTAGAGTGTAAATCATGGAAAATATACAACACATTTCCAACATGATTGTTGCGAACCACATTCTAGATGTTTTTACTACGATGTCGGGATCTTGGGCGCATTCATACCCATCCAATACATGTGCATGTAAGAATTTTAATACATCGAGAGTGTTAATCCACATGACATTGTACTGATTTTCAAGAACGTCACCTACATGAAGAAGTCAACCAAGAGGGGGCATTCTCTCATTGGTAATGCCATATTCATGGTGGGCGAGGGAAGAAACATGAGGGATACACGCATATGGAAGCTCTCCTATTTATAGGTGGTCTTGAGGGATACGTCAAATGCATCCATTTTGTCCCCTCTTATTGTGATATTGTCTCTTCACCAATGTAGTTGATGGATGTTTTCTGCTCTGCAATTACCACCATGATGGTAAAAATGTGGCATTTCCACTTCATGTTGTTCCACCTCATAAGAGTGCCACACAAAGATTAATTAGCACTATTTTTTTGATAGATCATGTCTTAGGAGTTAATGTGTTTGTTGGCGAGAAATTTTGTCAGGTGAACAAATTGATGGGTATCTGCCAACGCTTTGAGACTCTAGGTCCATTTACTTGAATAATGCAACTCCATTTATTATGCGTGAATGAAAGTAAAATTTGTGGGTGGCTTAAAGGTTTGGGATCCAACAGGAACACTCCACTTGAACTCGTGTGGCAAAAACTTGCAATCTCTTGCAAGGGAAGAATTTGCTGATAAGATAGGAAAGGGAGTGGGAAAAGGAAGGGGGATTAATATCTCAGGTAGAAAATCAGATTCCTACAAACATTAATCAGAGTACTTCAACACACACATATAGAGAAAGAAAACAATTTTTTTACTCGCATCAAGACAAGGTAGAATTAGGAACACAAAGTTTCAATAATTCTCTCATAAAAAGGAAAGAAACTCCTTTCTTCTTCATTGATGTTTTGGAAAATTTGTACATAGTGAGAAATAGAAGAACATAGAGGAGGAGAATAGAGGAAATTTTGCTATCTCTTTTGCTTCACTTCAAGTAGTAATCTCTCCTTGAGCATACAAAATTGACAACCCTTAAGAATGAGGGTGCCATCACAATTTATAGACTTGAGAAAGACTCTTCACCTACCCCACACATGAATTTTCATTTGTCCCCTTACAACATGTGACTTTTCCTAGGAAAGAATTAAGTGCCCTTTTATTAATTAAGGGTAACTTATTACATTACAAACTAAAGTCACATTTAAATGAATAATACAAAATAGGAATAGGAAAAAATGAAAAAGTGCAATCCCCAACGAAGAAATAGAACATGGAGGAGGGAGAGGGGGGGGGGGAGAAAAGAGGAGAGATAACTAGGATGATGAAGATGCTTTGTCTCCGCTGATTCCCCATCACCGCCTTTGATTGATCCTTACTTGAGCTCCACTAGAAAAATTTCCACTCCTTGAAGTATTTACTATACCAGGTTGCCATAAGTACAACTCGGAGATGCTAGTCAACCATCCAAGACATCATTGATGTTCTTGCTTTTAGAGAACCATGATTGGTGTTTCTCTACAATGTTGAAAATTATGGCTCGATCTTGGATAGAGACTCCAGTGTATTTTCGTTGAAAGAAAAGGGGTCCCTAGCCTTTTCTTGGACATACTTCTCAAATGGTCTCAACAATTCATCCATGGAATTTTTCTCATCAATGGTGGGAATTCTAAGATTCTACATTATGATGTTAACATTGTCTTACATCTTGAAGGCACACTCCTCATTTGAGTCCAACTCATCAATAGCCCAATTCAACATTTCATATTGAGAGACAAGAGTCCTTGCCCACACACACGACAAGTCCTTAGATGGAGCATTGAATGCTTTCACCTACCAATACTCGAGAATGAACATCTCCCATCTCCATCACTAGTGGATGAACTTGGTCCTAATGTTATTTTTCCTTTTCTAATCCTTCCCTTGTCATTTGGGATTTATTGTCAGATTGTGCCCATGTATTTGTACAATGAGATTACCTCTAGAAGTAATGCTTTCCCTTTCTCTATGATCATAATTGTCCATTTGTCATTTGCTTGTCCTTGCATGGTGAATCCCTACGTATTTCGGATGGAATCCGGGTCGAAGCTACTAATTGGAGTAACCTCTTCAATTGGGAGTGATGATGAAGCATTCAGATCCATGAAATATTACACATATGAGGTGAGTGTTTACATGTGGTCTTCCAACTGATCGATATTCTCTTTGTATTCTTGGTTCCTCGTGAGGAGGCGAGTGGAAGACTCTGGAACATATGTGCATCTCCCTCATGGGTGGATGGGCCCAACGGAATAGTGCTCATCTCATAGTCGGCCAATGTCATTTCTTCGATTTGATTGATTACCTTGATCGACCACTTCTACATACCGATTGCCCAGTGACACCACTCAAAAACCGAGAATTCGCTTGACCGAATTTTTCTTCTTCCCTTTGACCAATGATGATATCATTGAAAAATCAAGGATTGTCACACGTTGGATCATCACGAGCCTCTTTTTGGTCATTTATTTCAAATAGGAAACATCTCATCTATCTTGGGTTCTACAACTAACATGTCTATTGTTTCCTTCTCTGGGGGAAGAGGTGCATCTTACACAAGATGAGTAGGAGGGGTGGTGAAAGGTGGAAAACTTTGGGGTTTCTCGGAACTGGAAGATGAATTGAATCATTTTTATCAAGTTTTGCGTCTCTACTATGGTATCTTCTATTGTTATGAATTTCTTATGCAATCTCTTGTAGTAGTAGGATTCTAACCGTTGCTTTACGCTTTAAACTCTCCCGAATGGAATGAGCCCTAAGTATTCTCCACGACATTCAATGAAGAATGGTGCGATTCTTGTCTCGAAGGGTGAGAAAACTTTCCGTTGTGATGGATGCATCCTTCTTCTTCTTGAACCATTCCTTCGATTTTCTGATTACAACCTTGGTACTGCTCACTTATGTGTCCAGTCTCATAGACACTCCATGTTACTTATGGCGAGGCGAATCCTTTATTTCTTTATATTCCGGATCGAGACAATTCCTTGTCGTCATCTTGATTTCCCTCTTCATACCAATCGAAAGTAAATCTCTTCATTTTTTTGACTGTCATCCGCATATAGTCTCTTTCCCTAACATCAAATTCATCTATGCAATTCACTCAATAATATTCAATTTGCGGAACATGATATGACTCTAGGAGATAGAAAGTGTCTGGATCACCTCAAATGTCGAAGTCTTCCCTTGGTGTTAATGAATACAAGCTCGGGGTTGTGAATAATAATTTGGTCTTAGTTTTACACAATGAGATAATAACAATAATTTGATGCTTTCATCTTTATGAATAACAAAGTTACAATTATATAGGAGAGGTAGCTCCTACATCTACGGAGAACCTCCTCCATAAATTTCTCACCCAAATCCTATATACGTGAGTTGGTTAAACAACTCCACTCACATTAAACAAACTCCTTATATACATTATTGTTACTAACAATAATATTACTAATAATATGTACGCACTATATTTCCTAACATTCCCCCCCTTAGTGCGAACATGGGGAAAACTTGCCTTTGTACTTGCACCTACTCATGCTCTGGTTATTTTCACAGGATAATCACAAACCGAGAATGGTGGTTTTGCAATTGGTTTACCACAAACCACAAAGTGATGGTTTTGCGAATGGATTACCAACAACCAAGAATGGTGGTTTTGCTTGATTGGTTTACCACAAACCACAAATGAAGGTTTTGATTGGTTTACCTACAACCACATCATGATATGCCAAGTACTATTCTCAACTCTCATCACATCTCAATGTAGGGAATAACATAGGAAATTCAGTTGAAATTTGTTGCTCATACATAGAAAAAGCTGACATAATGGAAATGGAACATTGGATCATGTTCCCCCCCTTAATGTGAAATTTCCACTTATTGAAAATTGCAAACTGTACTGCACTGGAAGCACTAAAATCAAACTACACACACAAATGTCACCAAAGCTGATATGCGGCCTCGTCGTTGGCAACTAACGAGAGGTCGCTGAATGACCTCCAACCTTTGATTCCTCCTACTTCTAGTCAGATGATGTTGCTAACTCAGCGGAGTGTGATCATGTTGCTCAGTGTATGATTCATCCCCACAAGATGGACGTCACATACAAGCGAAAATGCGTCCAATTATTGAAAAGTGAGGCAAAAAAATAAAAAAAAATTTATGAACTTTTACAATGACACAAATTTTGATGACAACTCACAAATTTGATGACGACACTTTTGACTCTACTTGAAAAACAAAAATACGACTTTAATGTTCTTGACAACACAAATACTTTTCTTTTAATGACTCAACTATTTAGATATTTTACAAGACTTTTGATGATGACACTAAACGACGACAAATACACAATTTTGATAACAATAACTCAACGTCTTGGAATTAAATCACACTATGGACACATCATAATATATATATACACCAACAGACTCTTTTATATGAGACTTGACTTGGACTCAACAAAATAACAAAATAACAAGACCGTTATTATATTTAATCTAACTATAGATTAAATAGACTTTTTTTTTTGAAATAAACATCAACTATGGACCGACTATAAACAGTAAAAGCATCTAATAAACTAAACTTAAGAACTCAATGACAAAAACATAAAAAGGCACGACTTTGATTTTTAAGGAAGATATCCGTTATAGAGCATATGGAAATTTTGGAAGGGTCTTGAAAGAATATACTTGTGCGCATGGACAGATGCAGGTGGAGATGGATAAATGCACAGGAATGAAGATGGACTGGTCACTCCATACGAAAGTAGAGTCGACGGTGCATGTAGATAGGAGATCCTGGTCGATCCAGGTCTATCAACCACGAAAGTAAAAATATGAGCAAATCAAATTTGATTCTCCACAATTGTTTTCCAACTGTGACGCTAAACTCCGCAAGCCAAAGAAGACTGTACATGAATCACATAGTAGACAGATCCAAGTGACTGAAAAGTAATGCTTGGCATGTAAGAACAGTTGTCATTGAATGAAAGGAATACTTCTACGCAATTCTGTTATGAAGCCGCTAGGACCAAGGCAGAAAAGTTTCATGAACTCTTGTATTGGCTGTGGTCTGCTCAAATCTGCGCACAAACTGACAAATAATATCTATCCTCTTTGGTAAAAATGGTGTAGTTCCCAAACAAATTAGCATACAGATCGACTCACCACAATGAATGCTGAGTAATTATATACGTACACTCAAGATCAAACTAGACTGACCCATAATTGAATTTCATAGCAGGCCGTAAGGAGAAAATTTAACACAAACATCCCTGTCGTATTTTTTAAATTTCTCCAGATCCTGGATGTGGGTTTAGCTGAAATTTTGACAGTATTTTCCACAGAAACAACCCTTGAAACCCATTAAAAATCTCAGAGACCCAGATCACGAAACGAAAGTTATGATCTATTTTAGAGACTGGAAAACAAATAAGACTCTTGCTCAATCATGAAAAATCCATTTTCAGGGTTGCATACTTGCTCTAATACCAAATAATAATTTGGTCTCAGTTTTACACAGCGAGATAATAACAATAATCTGATGCTTTCATCTTTATGAATAACAAAGTTACAATTATATAGGAGAGGTAGCTCCTACATCTACGGAGAACCTCCTCCATAAATTTCTCACCCAAATCCTATATAAGTGAGTTGGTTAAACAACTCCACTCACATTAAACAAACTCCTTATATACATTATTGTTACTAACAATATGTACGCACTATATTTCCTAACAGTGAAGGCGACTTCCAGTGTTATGCATCATTGACACTCTTGATGGTGAAGATTCCAAGTGAGATGGGAAAATATACATTCTTCCTTTTCCAGTTCTTGAGCTTACTGTGAACATGGGAAAGTTGTTTGCATAGCTCGAACACTAGGATCTTGTCATTGAGATACCGATAGCCTTAGGCGATCGGGATCATAATTGGAAACTTGGATGTAGGAGAAAGTGAAAAATTGTATGAAATATGATCCGTACTTCTTGATAAAAGAAGTTTTTGTGATGACATCCTTGAATGAAGATTCCCCTTTAATGTCTTGATGAAAAACATGGCGAAAACATCATTCACCCTTGTGAAATGCCGATTTATCTCCTTCAAAACCAACTGAGGATATCTCTCAAATGTTGGGGCCTTGGGAGAGATGTTCTGAGAAAGTGCCAACCCTTTGAAAGGTCTGGAGCTCACAAGAGCGTACACCAGATAAGAAGTCATTGTGAACTTTTTTTTTTTTATACCGGTACTGGACTAGTTTGGTGGTGCGGGTTGTCACCGATGATCTGCCCCAATCAATTATCTGCTTGTCTTTCATGATCATGAACATGAATAGTGTAGACACAAAATCACACACTTTGGGTAATTATCTAGTCCCGATTGTTTACTACTATTCACATGATTCCTAAGTAACAAAATTACTATTTAACCCATGTCTTTGACCACCTTTCTTTAATACTTTCAGTCTTGCACCCTTACTTGCTCAATCTACCTTTTTAATCTTTGGTATTTGTCATCTTGGACACCATAGCCAAGCCAGGGATGCTAGCCGCGCTGTACGCTTGTCCCCTCTCAGTGCGCTCCTATCCCTTTGTACTTTACTCTCACTTTTTGGGTCCTTTCTAGCCATTTGAGCATCTTATCTTTTTGGTAGTCGGCCTTTTCGGGGTTAATTACGAAATTAAAGCAAGGGAATCATATAAATATAAAGCTATGTGATCATAATAAAGGACCAAACACTAAGCATTAACTATCACCACCTAAGGTTGCATCCATTAAGGCATCTAAGAGCTCCATTGCATCCATCTAGCTCCATCACAAGGGACATAAGGGCTGGTTTTTGCATCACACTTCATAGGAGGGAAGTTCATTCTATTCCATACACACATTTACTACATTCTACATCTAGCTACTTGCTCGCTTATCCAAGTGTGACACACACATGATCAACCTAGTGGACGATTCCACACACACATAAAACTAAATTGGAGTCCGAGATGTAGCGCAACACTCAGTCATAAGTTCACCATTGTGATAGGCGAGGACAATCGAACCCTCATTTACATATTTATTTTTTTTTGGATTTGATGTCTATTTGAGGGTTTTATAGGTTCATATTTTATTACGAGTTTACACGCACCTCGGCGATCTTGGTACGACCTTGAAGTGATTAGAGGAAAATAAAGGTGAACATCTTACAACACCTTAGAGGAGATTTTCTGAGCATTTCCACAAACCCAGGCGTCTAGAAAAGGTCTAGCGTGCCCACAGGTGCCCCTATCCTTCTACAGGTGCCCCAGTCCAACATATCTCCCGGATCTAGATTTTTTGAGCTCCATCGACAACGGTCGGTGCTTCACGTTTTCTTGTTCTCCAACTCGTGCATCTTCCAGGATCTTTGCGAATCAACTAAGGATTCTTACCATCTCCTTGCACTTAGGGTTTCATAATTTATTGCTTAGTTTGCTTGTGTATCATTGCTTTGTACTTAATTGTTTTTCATTTACTGCTACTATAACATTCACATTAGGCATACATTTACATATTTAGCTTAATCATTTTGGTGGACCCGAACTTAATATTCACGCTCCTAGGATCCTCATTCTTTTATTGCTCATCTTTCTAGGGTCTTATCATCATGAGTATCTCCATTAATGATTTCTTGCTCATCAACCCTGAATTAAGAGAAAGAGTCAAAATCTCTTAGCTACCACTCACATTCCTGCTAATATGCATCTAGATTCAATATATCAAACATTTGTAGATGCCTTCTCTTAGCATATTGATTTCCCATCTAATCCTCATGCTTGATCTTACTATTTTTGACAATGATCCAACATTGCACATCATGATTCACATTTACAATGTGGGTGTCAAGCGTACTTTAATCAATAATGGATATGAACTCAATCTTTGTCCTATGTCATTCCTTGAAAATATTGGTATTTCAGCTGCTAATGTTAGTCCATCATGTCTTTCTCTTCATGTATATGATGGCTATGTTCATCCATGCTTAGGTCACATTACTTTACCTATCACTGTTGGACCAAAAATCTTAACACCATTTTTTTTCATCAATTCCCCATTTCATACAACTATTTACTTGGTAGGCCATGACTTCATGCCATGCAAGTGGTTCCCTCTACCGTACATCATTGTGTTAAATTCATACATGAGGGTATCGAGTATACTATTTTTCATGACCGTCATCCATACAAATATTGCGACCATGATCCAAATACTACACTTCCTACTCCAAGAACTGATACTACTGATGAACCCCAACCTATGGATACTCCGCCTCATTTACCACCACTTGAAGGTGCTATTTGCATGATAGATACCATCTCATCTACACCATTGCCTCCACTGCTACTACTATTAATGCTATGATTCTTTATCGGGGCTTGTTAGTCTGTGGATGTCAATCCATCCCCTGCACCTTCACATGGGCCATCTCCATTAGCATGCCCACCATTTACATGTACACTTTTCATGAATGAATCTTATTGGGAACATATTCCATTCAATCCTACTTTATCTGAATCTGTATGCACACATGATGGGTTGACTCAACTAGGCTTTACAGTTGACGAAATATTTCCTTCGCCTTATGATCATCATATCTACCATGGGTTTGTTCGCATCACCGTTGCTTATGGAATTTGAGTATTTTATCTCACGGTATTTCTTGTATGTGCTCCCCGTACTTCTCCACTCATGTTGGGACAATATTGTCTTGATTACATTAGGGGCACGTTAGATCCGATCACACTAATATATCATTTCCCATGCCATTTGGTTGTGTATTCATTTGTAATGACTCATTCCTTGGTTATTCACAAAACCTCACTTGTTGGTACACACATGGTTGTCCACTACCTCCATTCACTAATGAGGAATATGCTATGGGCATGTACAAATTACACTTAGATGGTGCTTTACGCGACCAACTTGACACTATTTCTTATCAAGTTTCCGATCCAACACCTGTTGGTTTTGACTATGACAATGACAGATTTTCAATTAAATTACTTGATCATTCTTATCCTTCATACACTTGAGGAGTCATCATGCTTATTCCCCCCCACTCTAACATCACCACACACATTACATATTCATCACATTACAATTAGACATTCATTTGCAACACTTGTACTTTGACACATAATCGTGTCCTCATTACTCTATGACGCACTCTTGCGCTATGGTTCACACTTGACTATTGAGAGAATCCTATATACATGAACCTCACACACTACACATTACACATCGTGTGCTTTTCTCCTCTTGAATCTACTATGCATCATCCGTACTCTGTGCTTTATACACCCATACATCATACATATTTTACACACTACATTATTATACATTTTACATCACACGCACTTTGTACTTCCACACTTATATAATCTACACATCTTATTAAACACTATTATACTTAGACACTACACATTCCACATTACACATTTCACACGTCACATACTTACGAAATTTTCTCATCACCACATCTACTACACATATTACACATCTTACTCATATACTTATATGCATTGCACTCACTACCCAATGACACACTCTAGTCCCATGGTTCATACTCAACTGTTGAGGGTCCAAATCAAAATTGAACCTCACCTCATCACACTTACATCATTCTACACTTTGATCTTCACAATCAATCAATCAACCTTTATTATACCATGCGACATTCCTAGCTAGTACCTTCTTCACACATTTTGTGATATACGCTTTATGCTAAATCATCACCCCTTTCTAGCTTTCCTATTTACCCATTTCATGATATAATATTTGTGCTACATCATCACACTCATACATTTTGTGATATACGCTTTACACTAAACCATAACCCCTTTCTAGCTTTCCTATTCACCTATTTTGTGATATACGCTTTGTGGCTACATCATCACATTCATACATTTCGTGATATGCACTTTAAGCTAAATCATCACCCCTTATCTAGCTTTCCTATTCACCCATTTCATGATATACGCTTTGTGCTACATCATCACACTCATATATTTTGAGATATATGATTTATGATAAATCATCACCCCTTTCTAGCTTTCATATTCATTCATTTCGTGATATACGCTTTATGCTACATCATCATGTTTTTAGCATTCCATCCATACATTTCGTGATATATGCCTTATGTTACATCATCATGCTTGCTAGCATCTTACTCACCCATATTGTGATATATGCTTTAGGATAAATCATCACATCCTAACACCTCATTCTACAACTCTGTTAGATCAAATCATCCCTATGTCACATTCAATATCATCTACACATCATCATTCTACAATCAACCCTCCGCGCTTTATTCACTAACTCTTTCTACACATGACACATCATTCAGACCATTTCCCAATGATGTAATCTCATTTACGGTTCATTCTTTACTATTGAGGGGGCATAAATAAATGAACCTCATTGCATACATACACATCCACTCAGGGGCACATTACTCCTATCATTCACTCGTATTCCATTCCGTCTCATCCACAACATACTACATATCTTGGTTGCATTTACTCTTGCTTACATTTACTTGTTACATGTTCATCTTATTACACATGCTAGATATATATCTTGTATGTCATTATCTTTATCATACATGCATGCATGTATTTAATTACATTTCTAGTTGTGATCACAGATTTTATAGATCCATACATGCAACACAAATGCTTGGTACAATACCTATTACTAGTCCCACAACGGTTCTGGGGCATCCACTTTCATACACTATAGGTGCTATTATTTCACTTTGTACTTATCACTTTACATTATTGGCTTATACATGATTTGACATAATTTTTATCTTTCTAACATGTTAATGGGTTCTTCATGTGCAACATTTGTTATGCAGGATATTTTCTTCTATGGTTCTCGATACATTATTGTTTGCTTTTGTCATTGTTGTCATTGTTTGGGCCCCCTTGTCTAACTTGTTCTTTGATTTCTTGTGGCCACTACGATCTTGATTATCTTACGACATCGTGAGTGATGTCCCATGTTTTCCACCCACTTTTCATGGTCTACATTGTCTTCTACTTACATCTTAGCTTACACATTGTCTTCTTAGCTTACATTTCATCTTATACATGTATGTTTGTCTTTACTTGTACTAACACTTATTTCCTAGCCACTTTTTTGTGTGTGCCTTGGTTTCTACCAAGCACATTATGTTCCCCCTACATGACACAATTTCAACACAATGGTCGGTCCTCCTACCTTTCAAAGACATGTCATATGCACCCCAAATGAGGGGGCATCATTTGGGTGAATCCATGTAAACATTATACACAACACGATACCGGTACAACACAATTTTTGGTTTTGACATGGCTTAAAATCAACTTGGCTCCTTAAGAACGGCCTTTCTGGACACCTAAAACCAGGGGAAATTACATAATGATTGGTAGTTCAACACAATTTACAAAAATCCATACACAACGGCTTTTATAGGGCATACATTCCTTAGCACATGCATTTATACACACCATATGCAATGGTGTTATACATTGCGGGAAGAAGTTATTAAAGGTTGGAGGATGACACCAGACTATTCTCCCTACAATTATTCCATTTCACTGGTGTGAGATCGCTTTGAAAAGCTTGCACTTTGACATCATCTACAAGATGCTTTTATACACTCTTTCCTCATCACGGATCAGGTGCAAATGTTCCTTTTTCACACTTTCAAAATTTTTATATACTTTCCTTACACAATTTTTACATATTTTGATCATATACATGCATATTTGACTACTTGTTCACTTCTCTTTTGCAGGTCCGTCCGTATGGGAAGCGATAGTCAACATCAACAACAACAACATCACACACATCAACATCAACATCAACATCAACATCGACAATAGGCATCATGCGACATCTACACATGTGTTTCTACCTTAGGTTCATTTTCATCATCACTTTTTACACTTTCTCCTCCTTAGCATCCACACTTCACACTTTTATCATTCCACACTTTGTCTAGTCCCTTGACATGATTTCGTCATCAATCTACATGGTTATCAGGTACACATCTCTATCTACTTTATGTTATCGATCTTTCCACTCACCAACATAAAGTGGGGGAAAATGTAGACAAAAATCACACACTTTGGGTAATTATCTAGTCCCGATTGCATACTACTATTCATATGATTCCTAAGTAAGAAAAGTACTAATTAACCCATGTCTTTGGTCACCTTTCTTTTCTACTTTCAGTATTGCACCTTTACTTGCTCAGTCTACCTTTTTACTCTTTGGCATTTGTCATCTTGGACATTAGCACCCAACCAAGACGCCAATGCCAGTGCCCTCATCCCCTCTAGGTGCTCTTGTCCCCTTTGTACTTTACTCTCACTTTTTGGGTCCTTTCTAGCCGTTTGAGCATATTATCTTTTTGGTAGTTAGAATTTTTGGGGTTAATTATGAAATTCAAGCAAGGGAATCATATAAATATAAAGTTATGTGATCATAATAAAGGACCAAGCACTAAGCATTAGCTATCACCACCTAAGGTTACATCCATCAAGGCATCTAAGAGCTCCATTGCATCTATATAGCTCCATCACAAGGGACACAAGGGCTAGTTTTCTACATCACACTTCATAGGAGGGAAGTTCATTCTATTCCATGCATACATTTACTACATTCTACATTTAGCTACTTTCTCTATCCAAGTACGACACACATTAGAGAAACCTATGGCATGATTCCATACACACAAAACTACATTGGGTCTGAGATGTAGTGCAACGCTCAGTCTATAAGTTCACCATTGTGATAGCTGAGGACAGTCTAACCCCTCATTCTGCATCTTTCTTTTTTAGGATTTGATGTCTATTTGAGGGTTTTACAAGTTCATATTTCATTACAAGTTTATAGCGACCTCGGTGATCTTGGTGTGACCTCGAGTGATCAAAGGTGAACATCTTGCAACACCTTAGAGGAGGTTTTCTGAGCATTTCCGTAGACCCGGTGCCTAGAAATAGGTCTAGGGCACCCACGAACACCCTTGTCCCTCTATAGGCACCCCTGTCTAGCTTATCTCTCCGAGATCTACATTTTCTAAGCTCCAGTGTGATGGTTAGTGCTTCATATTTTCCTGTTCTCCAACTCTGTGCATCTTCCAGATCTCTGCAAATTAACTAAGGATTCTTACCCTCTCCTTGTACTTGGGGTGTCATAATTTATTACTTAGTTTTCTTGTGTATCATTTATGTACTTAATTTTTATTCATTTTTATTACTATAACATTAAGACTAGGCATATATGTACATATTTATCTTAATCAAATAGAGCCATCCAAAGATTGAAATTATTTTGTGGTTTCCTCTCCCATCACTTGAATGAGAAGGATGATTGTATTTGAATAGCCTTTGTGAAATTCACTTCGATGAAAATAATTTGACTCTCATGAAGGTTTTCTTACTTGTTTTAACCAATAACCAAGTGCGAGGCCCTGAAGGTAGGAGTCCATTTTGATCCACTCTTTTTCTACAAAATCTTTTTTAAAAAATAGCCATATTGTTCCAAGTTGGGATTTTCATTGAATGAGAGGTGGATTTGGGATCAAGAACTACCAGTGGCTGAGCCATCTTCCACTTCAATGGTTCTAGTTTCTAGTTCATAGTGTTGAGAGCAAGCCAACACTAATTCAATACTCTGCTGACCGACACCGGGTGACCACCTTCCGCGTATAATTTGATCGTGAAAAAATTGTCCTCCATTAGATATCTTGGTCCTCCAAGCATTCAATCTTTGAGATTGTTGAGGTCCATGTGGGTAACATCACTATTCCCCATAGCTGAGTACTTAGAAGAGAGAGTCAAGATTTGGTTCAAGGCCTAAAAATTTGAACTTCATGGTTGACACTTTGGAAATTTTATGTATTCGGAATGAGAGTTTACTATTTTTAGTAAGTTGGGATTTTTCAATTTTTTCGACTTTGACCACCTTCGATCACCTTTCTTGTTCCTTTGAATGTTCCTCGTACACACTTGCCTTTGAAAATTTTCCCTCTGTGAGAATTTTCTATTTATAGTAAGTGCTCGTGTAGAGACTTATTATTTTTGGAAAGTGGCTTTCTCGACCTTGGATTTTGATGAAACCAAATTTTTTGAGATGGGTTTTTTCTCTTTATCTCACATATAATTTTTAGCTCAAACTGATCTTTGGAAATACGGGAAATAAAATTTTATAAAACGAGGGCACGAAATCGGGGTTTTTCTGCTGTAAAAAACTCGGGCCATGCATGAAAATTCTATCAATGTTTTTCTCAAGGTTCCCGAAATGGTGAATAATTAAAAAAATTCCGTGTCATCCGTGCACGGTTTTGCAGTTATGAGGATTTTCTCTTCGCGGACTACGAAGTTAGTTTGACAAAAATGTTTCGGATCCTTTAAAAATTGTAAATTTTCATGAAATTTATTCAGCCATGATCATAGGAAAATGGAGGGGTGAATGCAACGAGAAAAATGGAGATGAAGGAATCGGAAAAATTTCACCGAGTTCCTGTAGAAATGGACAATGTGAGGGAGTAAAAAGGATAACTCCATGTTTTATAGGCATGAGAGAGAGAGAGAGGAAGGGGGGAAATTTTTTATGCCACCTTGTTTATAATGGGACAAAAGGACACCAAAAGTGTGCCTTATCCCCACAGTGACATGTGTCATGCATGCACAGTGAGAGAGATAGTGGAAAGAGCTTAATTTGAGCACCCGAGAGCTAGTTTTTGGTCATGTGAGGAACTTGGCATGAGCATGGTGTGGGGGTGCATTTTTTTCCTCCCCTTGTCCCCTTGGAAAGAGACAAAGGGATACCAAAAGTGTGCATTATCTTGGTGATGAAAAATTCTAAGCATGCGTGAGTTGGAGTAGGGGTTAGAAATTTGTCAAAAGGTGTTTATCGGAGCCTCTTAGGGTCAAGTGGAGGGTCCATGAGGCTTAAGGTGGGGCGGAGGAGCATATTTTTTCCCCCATTATCCCCTTGGAAAGAGATGGAGGGACACTAAAAGTGTGCATTAGCCTCATGGTGAAACATGTCATTGAAAATTATGGCTAAGGAGCTTGTACATCGGAGAGAAGCTAGAAAATGACATTGCCAAAGCTCCCATTTGAAAATTTTGGCACTTATTTATATGATTTTGAATAGATTTATTTTTTGAAAAGGATGGGATGGGTCTTAAGGTATGATTCAGGCTGAAACCTTTTCAAATATGGCCTTTTGATCACGACCTCTAATTATGTCTCAAAGGAGTTGTGGAAAGAAATGCATGGGTGTTGTGAAAAATATGATATTACCACCATGTAGGGAATTTAATCATATTTCCATTAATATTTTGTTTGACCTCTAACTCATTCTAGAGTTCCTAGAATAATCTCTCACGTGCCTTTTTACAACACAAGTTCCTTTGACCTCCAAACCCACTTTTCCGAACTTGCTCCAATCTCAAAATCTCCCTTAAATATTCCTAAATAACTTGCACAATGATCTTGGCTCATGAATACAATATTGGTGAATTTAGGACTTGAAATCAACTTTGGAGAATGTGCACCCTCCTGATAAAGGGTAAGAGTATCCATTCCCAAGCCTACTGAAAGATCCACCTTGAAAATCACTATCTCAGAAGAATTTTGTGAATTTTTTTTCCTCTTTTTGACACATGGGTGAGGTTGGGGCCACAGAAATAGAAATTACATAGCTAAGGATAGGCCTGGTATAGGGGATGGACTGATTTGTAGGGGTGTCGGGTAAAGTTTACGATGAATTTTTTTGACACTAGGGTATAGTTGTCATGTTTTCAAGTGAATTTTCCTTTCAAAAATATAGGACAAAACTGGTTCTCACTTGGGGAATCATTTTGGATTGAAAAAGTGAGGAAAGGATGAGAAGGAACTCTAGAATCTCAGTTTACAATTTAGACTAGTTCCTTATCCATTGGGCTTCACAAAGTCATTAAAAGCAACAGATATCTTGAAAGGAGCACACACACACAACAAAAGGAAACACACAACACACGAAAGGGAAAAACACACACGACGGGAAAAGGAAACACACACCTAAATCACCTATGGTACAATGTGGGGGACAACCCGCTTTCATTACTTGTACAATTTTAGATATTGCCCACTTGTGGGGAAATTCTAATTGTGTTCCATCCAAATACGATAGATAGAAGGAATTATCTCTGTAGGTTTTGTAAATTTGAAATAGACTGAGCCACAAAGATTCAAACTTCCCATAGATTCCATTCGATTCTCTTCACTTGTCCCAAAACAAGACAAGGTCTACAAATTTGAAGTATATGGATTTTCCCTTTTTTCCAAACAACTTCTTGAAGTTCAATTGATGTGCTTTGATATGGTCCACCACCTTTAACCTATCTTCCTCAAGCTTCTCTAGAAACAAAATTATTTTATCAATAGAATCATGATATTTCCCATCTTCCACTTCTTGAAGAAATTTGAGTACCAACATCTCCACCATGACTGGAATCTCTACCTTGATCACGTAGAGCAATTAGAATAGAGACATACCAATTACTTTTTTGGAGTTATTATGTCCACCCACAATGCATCATAAATATTTTTGTGCCAATTCCTTTGATTTTAATCTACCAGCTTGCAGACTATGGTCACAATGTTCTTGTTTCGATTTCGCATCCTCGCAGGTAATATTATGATGCATGTGATATATATTCCATAGATGTAATAAAACTTAGTCAATTCCCTGGAGGAAAATATGTGGCATTGTGGACCATGATATTTTTTTGGGATACTTTGAAATAAACAATAATGTTCTCCTTGATTAATTTACACATTGTTTTGGTATTGGCCTGCTTGGCTGGGATGGCCTTTACCCACTTGGTGAAATAATCGATCATGTGAACACGTAGGTGTGACTGCGCTTGAGTGGGGGTTTAGAAATCTAATGAAATCTATACCCCCTATTAGAAAGGCTCCTTTATCACCATCGACTTGAGGGGAAGCGCAACGGGCTATGGTCTCCCAAAAAATTGTTGACACGCTTCACATTTGGAGACCCATTCTTGGGAATCCACGAATAAGGTAGGCTAGTAGTATTTAGTGCAAAGGATTTTATGAGTGGTCACCATTGTATAAAAATTTCCACCACATGTTTGATCATGGTATGCCTTTAACAATTGTTCTTATTGTTCTTTTTCTACGCATCTCAAGAAGCATCCATAAAATCCCCTCTTGTAAAGAACATGATTCCATATGACATACTTGGCTGACCTTAGCTTGAGGGTTCTCTTTTTTTTGTGATCAAGGTGAGGAGGGCACTCACCATAGGTTAGGAAGTAGGTGATGTCCACATACCACTCATTTTTCATGCTTATGAAAAGGACTTGAGGCAAGTCCTTACCTATGTATTCACATCACACGTGTTCTCTTGTATCATTCTCTATCTCAGAGTTTCATATTTTGCAATCAACCCGCACAACCCATTTCCTCCGACCAAGTTTGAAGGCCTGATCTCTAAGTCATATTCTCAGATTCTTGTCACCCAATTATCCCTTTTTGTTCTCGGATCTGTTGGGTGAGGATTGATTTGATGGCTGAACCTAGGACCATTACCATCATGTGGGAATTGAGAATGGAGAAATGAAAGTTCTTTACCGCCTTGACCATGTCATATACATGTTTCTCTAGTTGATTATACTTTAGTTTATGGTTCTTCAGGTAGAGCTCATGAATGTGATGGGGATTTGAGGCCTTTTTCATTCCTTTGGAACAAGATGGCTATTATTGTGTGCTCCAAGCATAACAATACAAATGAAATCTTTGTCAAAGTTTGGGCGCAACAAGGTGGGAGCCTTTTCTATTGCTTCTTTGATCACTTCAAATGCCATTTTTCCTTGTTACATTTGAATCTAGCTTGTGGCTTCATCATGATCGTTATGTGTTTGGTCGACTTACAAAGTTTGGGATGAAGCGCTAGAGAAAGTTGAATTTTCCAAAGAAGGAATGGAATCCATTTTTGATTTTTGGAAATGAAAATTATTGAATGTATTTTATTCTTTTTGGATCTATCTTTACCCCCTCCTTGTTCACAATGTGCCAAAGGAGTTTTCCTTTAGTGACCCCAAAGATACACTTCTTGGGATTTAGGGATATCCCATGTAGTCTTGCATGTGATGAACACTTTTTCAAGGTGTTGTATGTGGTCTCCTCGCTTCTTTGAGAAGACTGTGAGGTCATCCAAGTAGATTAGAATATAATTCTTGAGGTCCCCGAATGATTGGTCAATTCCTCTTTGGAATGTCCCTTCCACATTGATCAAACCAAAAGGAATTATGCTATATGAAAAAGTGCCCCAAGGTGTTGTGAAGGCTGTTTTACTTCTATCTTCTTCTACCACTTCAATCTGATTATAACCTCGAGAATACATCAAGAAATGAGATAATTTCAGACCCTATGACTCGCCTATAAGATATGGTCCATGATTGGAAATGGGTAGTTGTCTTTTAGGGAGGTCTGGTTCAAGTTAAAAAGTCTACACAAATCCTTATTTCCCCATTTTTCTTTTACCCTAGACAATGTTTACTACCCACATGGAGTGGTGGATAGGAAAGATCCTCACATTCAACATCTTTAGGAATTCTTTTTGATGGTATCCACGATCTTTAGATTTTATGGTTGTTGCTTTTTCATGAAAGGCTTGGCTTCCGAATTTAGCAAAATAGAGTGGTGCATTTCCTTGGGCTGAAAAGATTTGAGTTCATCATAGGAATATGCCAAGACATCGATTACTTCCTCAAGACTAAGACAAATATTATTTTTCTTCAGTGAGAAACACTTACCAATATTAACCATCCCAGGTTACTCAAAAGCCAATGTTTTGTTTTTAAAAATATTTTGTGCATGGAGACAACTCCTTTGCCTTTTCTTTGATGAACCTTTCATATTTGTCAAAAAAATCCTCTAGTGACACTAGGCCCTTTAAAATCTTGTTCCCTTTGATCTTGATTACCCCCATTGCATCAACTCTTATTCCTTATTTTTCCTCCTCTGCTACTGGCTCCTGATGTGGATTTTCACTCCCCCATAGTAGATACTATTGAAGTTGTCTCTTTGTTCTAATAGTGTGAGGAGCTATCTGTCATCATTGGAGACCTGCCAATGGTTTGCATTTTCTGGAACACTTGGTCTGAACACAATTTTGACAGTCACCTTGTCGTTATCAAAGGATGGGTGGGGAGTCACCAATGAAGATGAGATTGTGAGAGAGTCTACCTTTTCATTATGCTTGCGAGGAATTAATTGAATGGAAAACACATTGAAAGATTCAATATAGTTCCAAAATTTGTTCCTATAGTGCCCGAGTGTTGGGTTTTTGACTTGATAATGGTGTCTCACTTGCTTGAAGATCACTTTGGTATATCCAAGACATTTGAGGTTTTTGATACCCATAGACTTGGTGACATCCATTCCAAGGAGAAGAGCTTCATATTATGTAGTGTTGTTAGTGTTGTTCATATTATGTAGTGTTGTTAGTATTTTCAGATGTAAAAAGTAGTTCCCATCCCAATGTCTTAGAACAAGATATTTTCTCTTGGGTCCTTCAACTTTTGAATTGTATACTTAATTTTCACACAGCTGGAAAATTCTTCATTTCCCCCTTACTGGAATGGTTGTGGAGGACCAATCCATTTAGATATCACCACCTAAGTCTTTGTAAAAGCTTCTACTCAACAACATACCAAAGGATGCTGAGATGTTTGCCACTAAGATTGTGAGCAACACCTTCTTGTCTAGGAAATATGCCAAGGTTACTTGTGTATCTTTGATTATTCCCACCAACGAAACTTCCTTAGATTCCATAAAGTAACAAGATATATTTTCACATGTCGATTAAGTTCTAAGGAATTGGCTACTTTGATGGGCATGGCATTATTAGAGGCTCATGTCTATGATGCAATTGTTTAATTTACCGGGTAGCCTTTGATCAAGAGGGATAGGTAGAAGGGTTCTACCTTATTGGTTTTAGATGCACTTAATGCCAACGTATTTTGTGTAGGAGGCATAGGTGGTGTCGGCAAAAACCCTTAGTGTAAGCATAAAATTATGCACTTTAGACACTATTTAGTCCTGGTCTCATACTACTATTCATATGGTTTTTGATTGAAGAAAGTACTAATTAATGCATGCATTTTTACCATTTTACTTTGATTTTTGTCATCACTACCGACCTCTAGCACATACTTTCCTAGTCGGTTTTCCATTTGGAGTCATTTAATCTCTCGACCGGGCACTTGGGATAATCGGGATGCCCATGGGTGCCGTGGTCCAAGTCGACCCCCATGAGCCTTTTTACACTTTCCTGCCACTTTTTGGGTACTTTATAGCCATTTAAACTTTCTATGTTTTTAGTGGTTAGAATTTTCGGGTTAATTACAAAATTAGAACAAGAGAACCATATAAATATAAATTTATGAGACCATAATGAGGGACCAATCACTAGTCACTACTATCATCACCTAAGGTTGCATCCATTAAAGGCTCCATTTTCATCCATCTAGCTCCATCAAAAGGTACAAGGTTGGTTCATTTGCATCAAAATGCATAAGAGGGAAGTTTATTCTATTCCATCCACCATTATATTACATTTTCTACACATAGTTATTGCTCACTACTTTAACAAAGTGTGACTGGCACAAGAGCACCTAGGGCATGATTGCATCATAACACACATAGAACTACATCAGGTATGAAATGTAGTGTAACACTTAGTTAAGTAAGTCTATCATTATGGTAGTGAGGTCATTCTGACCCCTTCATATGCATCTTTATTTTTTTAGGGTTTAATGCTTGTCTTGGGGTTTTACAAGTCTTTTCTTCATCACCAATTACCAAAGTGACATACGACGCACTCCAATGAAGTTAGTGCAATAGGGAACAAAGGCAAGAAACCATCAAGGGACACCTCAGAGGAAGGTTATAGATATTTTTCATAGACCAGGTGCCCATAATTAGACTAGGGTGCCCACATGTGCCCATGTACCTATCTAAGCATCTCGCCTACTCATATTGCCCGGATCTACAATTTTCTAGACTTCAAGACAAATCATTGCCTCCTGTTTTCCAAATATCTTTACAACACACTCCAACAAGATCATCAAATTGGCTAAGATATTTCTTAACCCCTTTTACACATTAGTGTTTACATTTCTACTTTCTTAGTTGCTTGGGTCACTTTCTATATTTATTTATTACTTTAATTTACTTTTGTTCCTAGTTTATATTAACTACCATTCATCCACATTTTAGTTAATCATTTTGGTGAACCCATACTTCTTCACACTTAGGATCCTCATATTTATTCTATCATGGGTTGTAAATTTCCTCAAGTTCCTTTGTCTGATTTTCTTAAAATGTATCCCGATTGTTAGGTTGTTCTAAAAAGAACTAGACTCTATATGTCGTCCTAAAAATATGCCACCAAATGAAATAAGTCCTATTTTCCACCATCTATCTGACGACCCTAATCCTAGTGTTATTCCATCTAATCAACCTCTATTGGAATCAATTCAAGCTCTACATGATTTATTTCAAGATAAATTTAAGGCCATGGAATCCACGATTACATCTCTCAAATATGAAATTCAACAACTTAAAGATACTTCTCAAGCTCATGTTTGTTCTCCTTCTACATCTCATTCTATGTTTGATACATGTGCTCATATTAGTGAACTTAAAGTTATACCATTACCAGAGCCTCTCATCCTTGATAGCAATAGTATGCAACATGACCTTCTTAATGATCTCATTAATCGATAATTGATTACTTTACCACCTACTCATTGTTATCCTCCTTATCGACTAACACAATGTCAAGATTTTCCATATTTCCATTATCATCGAATCAATGGACATAATGACAATTATTACCACAATTTACAATGAATAATCAAACATATTGAGCATCAAGGATTTATCTCATTCAATGCACAACATTCTAGTTGCATTCCCATCTATAAATGCTACATCCACATGGGCTCCTAAATATGTTCCTTTTGTGTCAAATGAGCATCATGCCACCATTTCTAATGTGCCTTCTTTAGAAAGTCAAGCACCACCTAAGCAACCACCTATCAAAATCAATATAACACCTCCTCCTCTCAAGACATCTACAACATTACCAAGTCAAAGTACACAACCACCTCTCAAAATCAATCAACCTTCTTCTTCGGTAGCATCATCAATACCACTAAGGCTGCCACTATTTAAAATTTCTCCTCCCATATCATATTAGCATCAACGCATCTCTCATAATTCCATAGTCATACATCAATCTCTTTACATAGGCATACTCATCACGTGTGTTAGCATCGTCATACCTGATGATGCACTCTTGTGCTTTGATTCACACTTGACTATTGAGGGTTACATACTACACATTAACCCCACACACAACATAATAGGTATTACAAATTGCATTGCTTCACACATATCCTATCATATGTCCTCCATCTAACATCATACATTCTACATTTAGACTACATCATTTTGACCATCACGCATTTACATATCATACATACTTTTCACATAATACTAGTCTTCACTACACATATGTCACATTTTTAGTGTCTACGCATCTAGCATATGTTGGCTAAATTTTATGCTTGGATAAACATATAACTTAGGCAGTCATGAGATAAATCCCCTTCATTTAACGGTGAAGCTCCCATTGGATTTATTTATTTATTCTACGACATTTTAATCTATATTTGGGGTATTACTTTAGTTGTACAACTCATGAACCATAGCTAAACAACTCTGCAACAAGTAAGTAGCTGTACGAGAAAGCAATTACTAGGAGAATTAGAAAGAGAATACGGAAAATAGAAATAACTATGCAAAGGAAACGTGCTTGTAATGAGTAGATAACAAATCTAGTTATGGCCACATGAAATAAATAAATACTTGGTGATTTTCACAATTCTTAGCAAATGAAAAGAAGTGCACTTAGATGAAATTTAAAGTTAAAGTAAAGTTTATAGGTAGCTTTCAAAATTCACACAACAAGACTTTAGAAGACATAAAGTTCCACAAAATCTTCCTTCTTCTTATACAATTATCAACCGTTTACAAAATGAACATCTAATTATTTCAACACAAAATTTGAAACAACCATGTAAAAAGTATAGCAAATGTTTGCAAAAATTCCTAGATCCTTGACCCGTAGGCCTCTTCCTTCTACAGCTTTCCATAAGGGAAATATAAACGAGACAATATCTCGTTATACTTCCATAAATGTCTAACTACAAAACTGCGAGGAGTTGAGCACTTTTCTCCTCAAAATCCTCATTGCATGCCACATATGAGTTTGGAATGTTCCATCATTCAAACCAAAAAAAAAAACTCACCACCATCATTAACTAGTTGAATTTATCAACAAACTTAAAGTAACGGTGATTAACCAAATTACTTTAGTCATGCAATAAACTACATTACTTGATTACATTGAGAAGTATATGAAGAAAGAGAAGAACAAGAAGAAGAATTATTCCAACTACAATGTTTTGGTCTCCCCCTTGTCCTTCTCCTCAACTATATCCTTATTCTTTTCATGGTACTTGAAATATTGATCCAACATGTATTTGATCACATTATTATCTACTTTTTCAATAGCCTCCATCTCCGTCTCAAACCCAAATAATTATTTCTCCAAGATTTTACACCATCCTCTTACTTTCCCAATTCTAGACGCAAGGTAATTAACATCCCCTTGAAGCTTTGATAAATTTTCCATTGATTCTCGACCAAAGGGAATGGTAGCATTGTTCATTTCTTGCTGAAAGAATCAAAGGAATGCTTCAATGTAATTTGGAGGTTTATATATATTGTATTTTTTGATATCATATATGCCATCATCGAGCTCATCCATGGCTTGCTCTACCTCTTCTTCTAAATGCTTCATCCTTTCCATCACTTGATTAAGAATCCTTCACCGGAATGAAAGAATAAGCTCATGTTGTTTCCCCTTCTTCACATACCCTTTGGGGGAAATATTCTCTTCAATTAACACATTATCTAGAAGTGAACCTATTGCTTGTAAACTATGAAGCTGGAGCTCTGCCATTCCACATTCATTATAATCTTCCTGCCTTAAACCTTTTACTTTATCCCATTTATCTTGGAATTATTTCATTTTACAAGTATTTCTTTTTAGTCCTCCGTAGAAATTTTGGTGATATTAGCTACCCATTCATCCACAACTTTAAAATTTCACCGTTTCTTCCATTATAGTGATCACTTGGGTATTCACTTGATCTTTTGTCAATACTGGATGAACCGAAGAACTTGTAACCTTTATAATAATTTCACATAGCTTGGATGTTTGTTCTTTTAACTTGGTATTCTTATCTTTTCCTCATCAAGCTTAAGAAAAAAACTACTAATCAATGTTTTCTTATCTTGCTTAAGGCCTTAAGTAGTTACCTCACCTAAAGGAAATCTTGTCACCATCAGATCTTCCTTAGTCAATTCAAATTTTCCTTACCTCGCTACTGTGGTAGATACTTCAATTTTTTTGTCCCGATGGTTTAATTATAATATTTGAAGTCACCTTGGTTGTCTTATACTTCCTTCCCTTCTTCTCGATACTCTTCAATAATTATAAATCCATTTCCTCTAAATTGACCACTTCCTTAGCACTAGGAAGTGTTTGTGATATGTAGAAAAGTCTTGTCCTAAAGAGGTTAGTGCACTAGAGTGGACTACCATATCTTGACTTGTAACTTCCTTGGAAGGATGCATGATCATTTTTTTGTACCTTTGGTGCTGCGGTAGTATTATCTTATAACAACACCTTTTCAAAATCAGCCATTTCTTAGATCACTAATTGATTCTCAATATCCTTTTCCTCCTTAGTTTTTTTATAAACATTGCATTCAAATTCCTTTTCTTTCTCAACTCCCTCCTATAATAAAGGATCTTGAATGAAGATTATTGAACCATCTCCAAATGAGTACATTCTCCACTTTCCTTTTCAATATTTCCTTCTTCTATCTCCACAGTTTTGTTAAGACTTTACCTCTCTTTACTAGTTGAGATACCTCATGAAGTGAGGATCCTTCCATGATAGCATCATGTATCTCTTCTAGCTAAGAAACCAATGATCTTATGAAAACAGAGGGGGAAGATTGCTCGGTGGAGAGAAAGGAGGGGGATGAGGAGATGTAACTTTTTCCACAATCGAAGGGAACATGAATAGAGTAGGGCTCAAAGGTGGCACCATAATTTCTTCATGTGTAGAAGGAATTTGTATAGTAGGGGCAACATTAGATAAAGACACCAATGAGTAAGAAGCCTCACTTGGGGTAAATTCTAAAATTGATGTTTGCCTTAAATGTGCACATTCTTTCTGGGATTCTTACTTGGTCAGAACTTTCAGAGGCCTCCTGTTACTATCTCCCATTAATTTTTTTATTGGTAAAAGGTTTTGGTGGGACCTTACTTGAGTTTACAAAAATGCTCAACAACCAAAATAAGCAAATAGAAACATTGTGGTTTTTTGATCTGTGGGGTCCACACCCCACCAAAAAAAAAAAGTAGTAGAAAGTAAATACAGGGGCCAACTTCCTACAAATATCCCAATAACAACATATCAAAAACAAAATGACAGCTATACAACAACACAAAACTACAACACCGAAAACAGGAACCGACAACATTATCCAATAGACTTGCTAAAAACTTTGACAACCACCCTGAATACCTGATAGAGTTTCAATGCAATGGTGATGGTGGGGTCCTAGTTAGAAGCTTTGAAATTCCTTGTGATCTTTCCATTCTTCCAAGCCATGTCTAGGATGCCACTAGAGTCATAGATTTTCTAGATGTGTACCTGCATAAGGTCCATTATAACACTATGCATAGCTAAACAGTTGTTGTATTTGTCCTCCAGAGCCTTAAACTTGGTTTCCAAGGTATCATCTTTGAGGCCTGCATTGGGATCCGAGGTTGTCTCTTTGATAGTAGATTTGAGCAGAAAATCCACATTTTCTTCGAGGGTTTTAACCACACTAGCCTGCATGTTAAATTTATTCTCTAAATTGGTGCCAACAACAATATTAGGAAAATAGAGGGGGATGTCATCAACCACAATTTCTTCACCCTTTGAACTAGATCCCACCACTTCCTTACCTTTTTATTGCTATAGAGAACCTGTTTAGGGGTGGTTCGAGATATGGTCTCTGTACATAGGATTTTTAGAATGGATATGAGTTTTCTTGGGAGGGGAGAAATCACAAGAAGGCATGGGTCATTGCCAATAACACTAGACAAGTATTGACTAATGAGATATATGACACCTTGGTGGAGGGGATAGTCCTCTTATGGCCCTGAACTTCTAGGATTGACTTTTCCATTGATTTTAGAATGTAATATGAGAGGCTTACCTTCACCTCGCGTCTAAAGTGGTTGAGCAGAACAAGATGGTACTGTGGAATGGTGGAGAACCTCCCTTCTAGAGTGACATAGTGTACCATCATCCTTGTCACCTCATCATATGGTCAGGGATAGAGGAAACCAGGATGCCCTCCTTCTTGATGTCGAGCATTTCTCCCTCATCCAAGAACAACTTTTCTTCTGCTTCCTTGTCCATTTTGTTCTGAAAAAATTATTCCCTTCCATGCTAAGACCGGTAATAAAAGAAATGAATTCCTTAGTAATTTGAAATCTCTTATCTCCAAAGGAGACATTATGGTCTTTCCAATTCACCATGAACTGTATGGAGATATATTGGTCATGCCCTTTTATGCATTGGATAAAATCGGTGAAGCCCTCCATATTGATGGTCTCCCACAACTCAACTTGTTCCTGCCATTGGGGATCAAATTTAGGTTCCACACGGCAAGGGGAACCACCCATTCTAAAAACCCCTTGAGAATTCACCTGGATTAAACTGAGAATTGTGAGTGGTAAGCTTCCCAACATCCCTTTGGTATCCTATAAGTCTGTGTGAGGTAGAGATAAAATATACTTCTTTCCCCTTAAAGACTTAGTGTGACCAATTTTCAAGGGCCTGGAAGAGTAAATTTGGGCATGCCTAAAATTCCAATGCAATCTAGCCTTGGGATTACACACGTGTTTGCACCATTGAGTGGGGTGTACTAATGGGTGAGCTCACTTCATTTGAAATGATGTTTTAGAATTTGGTAGGAGTTTCATTGATATCATGCCACTCTATGTAATCATTTCTACTAACTCCCATATTAGCAAGCAAATCAATGATTTGTTTCCCTCTCTATACACGTGCTTGAAAATAATATTTAGACCATTGCATAAGTTGTGAGCTTCATTAATAAAATCCTTGATGGTCCAACTAGGAGTTAAGGAATTATTGAGAATGTTGATGATATTCATAGAGTCACCTTCGATGATGATGTTTCCCATGCTGAGTTTCTTAGCAAGTCTGATTCCCAGTGCAACTAGAGCCTTAGAGAAGTGATTAGTTTTCTTTCCCACCCTAATACTTATTTTCTCTTGGTGCTCTTTTGAATTATTCCATTCATCACATATTATTATAGGAAATAACCTTTGCTAAGAATCTAGTTATAAGTATAGAGAAGAAACTCGGATGATCTTTCCATAATTTTTTTGACTTGTTCCTCATGGCTAGTAGCAGCAGAGCATCATCCCCTCCTCCTCATAAGTATACATTTGAAATTACATTTCCATCATCTAAGAGCTTCTTGGGAATATTTTCCAAGCCAAAGCTTATAATCTACTACACTTTCATTCTATTGTAATATCTTCTTCTGATTTAAAATTCATCCCGACAATCTATCCAATAATCCTCTAGTGTTGGGAGATGTGTGTGATCCAATGAGACTATATTCTGTGCAATATTTCGTAATCAAAATTTATTCTAGCTTTATAATATTCTTGAGTATAATTGTGGAATATTTATTTAGAAATATTTCAAGCTTTGTGGATGTTGGCACAATGATAACTCCCAATGACAACTGGAAAGCGAACCACTGCTTTATGAATCCCTGATTGCAAAATCATGAAGTTCCACCAGTTGTCTACATAGTTCAAGTAAAATCCACTTATCACTAGGATACCTTGGAAGCTTTAGTGGTTTTCCGAGAAACCACAAACCCTTAGATAAGTGAAATGAGAGAACTGAATAAAAATGCATCCATATTGAACAACTACATTCCATGCAACATCAAACACCCTCTTTTCCTTCAACTCAATATCAAGCTTGCAGATAACTTCATAGAAAAATAAATCATTGACCTGTTTGTACTCCTTGAAATAATCAGGAAAGGCCAATTGTGGATAATATTCATGAATTGGATTCTCAGCTGAGGTACCTTGGCTTCGTAACTTAGAAAAAGCACCATTTTCTACTGCAACATATACTAGATAAGAAGTCATCTTGAAATCAAGTGTTTGAATGACTCCCCATAATTGGATATCAATATTATTGCTAATAATTTCTACTCAATTAATCAAAGCACTAGGCTTACTAGTCTCAATCATTTTGATAAAGTAGTACATCCATGTGGAGAAACACTTAGCATTCTTCTCTCCATTGATCCTGCATAATAATTGAGTGATATGTAAACTCTTCAACTTTGGAATTATCCACGAAATCATAATTAAACACTACCGTTGTACTTTCTATTAGAAAATAACAAAGATAGATAGTGAATGAATTATACTTGTGCTTAGAATCAACAATTTGCGAAAGGAAAATAATATAGACTCATACTCCAACAATTTTATCCTCGGAAAACCTCCGGAGGAGGAAAACCAACATCGAAGGGCAATTGCTCTTTCTTCCCACTTTTATTGGCCAATTCAATAATAAGTACATAAATTACAATAAGTGTGAAAGAGAAGTAGATAATATCTCACACTTCCTCCCAGTTACTTGCTTGCTCTATCTCAATTACTCCTTGCTTCTACAAATCACAATTCCAACACTAAGAGCTTCTTACTCACTTACTTCATGCTTTGAAGCCTTTGTTCTCTTCCATAACATGAATTTATAGTCTTTCTCATATTCTCCCATGCACTGGAGAAAGGGAAAGGTCATGTAGAAGAAAAGACATGGATACCCTTTGGAATTCCGAGATTATCTGTGTCATATTTTATTTTCTATCCACAAGATCCAGGATCTCCACCCAATGCATACCAGCGGTCCTGTGGACTGCCATCCTGGTGGGGAGGAAGTTCTCAGAACCACTTCCCTGCACATGGCAGTGGTCCTTGTTGTTGCAAATCAGCAACACCCCTTGGATGTTGATCAGATTTCTAGTTTGATCATACCAAGATCCAAAGGTGATGATTGCACAACATTGAATCCTTTCCCCAAGTGTGGGACTTGTAAAATGAGAAAGGAATCTCCAGCTTTAGAGGCTGGTTCCTCAATTCCTTTGGTCAGATTTATCACTTACAAGTAGCAGAGGTCTATATTCCTAACCCTACCCTAAATTCCAGAGGAGATAGAGATAGAGAATGCAAAAAAGCTAAAACTAATGCTAATAGGTGATGCACTAAAGGAGTGATGAGCATTTCTCACTTCTGCAGATTGACACAATTCATAAAATGCAACAAAACAACATGCACAAACTGATAACTATAATGAAGAATCAAAAATTAGTCAAACAACACCAACAGAGGATGAAAAATTAATCACAGGGCCTGTATTGTTATTTTAACATCAAAATCACTTGCATTATAACACCTGGGAGGCAAAAATGAGTTGTAGTTCTTAGAAAAGGTCTGATATTCCACCAAAATCACTTCCAAGGGGAGAAAGGGGACCTGCAATACACAAAAAATGTTCAACCCTTTGAAAATGAGCCAAAACTGGCTTTTACAGTGAAAGGGACGAGCACAGGAGAGAGAAACACGGGAAAACATGGAACGGATTCAACCATTGACCAAAACACATTCAAAATAGCATGATCATCCTTACAGACCCATCCCCTGACATTTTTAGCCATGCTTGGGAGAGAATGCGAGCCATTCTTCATTAAAAACGGTGGTTGAAATGTCATTTCTGTCCATGACCACGTGCCAGAGGTGTTTTTCAATTTTCTCTCTCCAAACTCCATCAAAATGCAAAAATGACCCCAGAATCTTGTAGAGAATTTCACCAACTTTCCATTTATATAAAGAACGCGAAAAATTGAGCTCTGGATCGAAAGATATGGCCATTTGAAATTTTAGGGCAAAAACAGGCCAAATCGGATTGGCGGGCAAAAATTTGAATTTTTTACCTTTTTGGTCATTTGGAAAATTTTCCAAAATTTCCCCATGCTCCACCTTTCTAGGTGCCACGTGGCACGTTTCTATTGGGTGTGGGCTCTTCCTTCAAAATTTTCCATGCACCAACACTTGGTGAAAATTCCAAGTCTTCCTCCGACCCCCGCCACTTCCATGACACGTGGCGGCATCTCATTGGCCACGGGCCTTTCAGGGAAAATTTTCCCAAAAACTCCACCGAGCCATAACTTCAAAAATACATGGAGTTAGGAGGAAAACTTTACCTTTTTGGAAAGCTGAGAAAGAGCTCTATCCAATGGTGTCATTTCTAGAAAGTTTTGAGTGCCTGAAAAGCAAAAATTATGACTGAGGCACAAGAGAGGAAAAAATGAGAGGAGTTAGCCACAAAAATGAGCAGGGGCACATTTTGGATAACAATTTTGGTGAATAAGAGGGGTCATCTGCCTGCTGGATGAAGTTACCAGTTGCCTGAAGCAATCCATTAGGCATGGAGTCATCGAATTCTCTGTTTGATACCCCAACTGACTAGAACATTGCAAGGAGGAAGATGGAATATCACCTGATGGAGCAAGGCCTACAAACACATCTCTAGGAACAACAAGCTTGTGCCAAAGCACTTAGGGAAAGAAAACTAACCTACATCGAACAATGTGCACAAGCACTTGGAGGAATGAAAACCTAAGCTAATATTTACAAGGTGGAGAATTTCCCTTTAGTAGCAATGCTTTAGATGGATTCCATTGACTGGAATTTGCAGTTCTTCACCATCCAATGAAGACAATTGGAAGGCATTGTTGTCCTTACACTTTGTGACCATGTATGGGCCACTCCAAATGGCATCAAATTTTGAATGCCTCCTAGTTTTTCTCTATCTGCATCCCATTTTAGCACTAGATCTCCAACTTGGAAGGATCTATTCTTGGCCTTTCTATCAAAGGTCTTCTTTATCAAATCTTGATCCTTCTCCATTGCTTGGGATGCCTAATTTCTGATTTCTTGGAGCTCCATCAATTCTACATATCTAACCTCCATGGGCTCAAACTCCAACAACTCCAACTATTTCATGAGTTCCAATGTTGGCAACTCAAGAGACATGGGTAAAATTGCCTCTCTCCCATAAACAAGCTTGAATGGAGAATTACCTGTAGATCTCTTGGGAGTTATCCTATCAGCCCATAAAGCTGATTTCAATTTAGTATGCCAAGACCTCTGATTTTCATCAAGAGTCCTCCTAATGATCTTTAACAAGTTCTTGTTTGTAGACTCAGCCTGGCCATTACCCTGAGGGTAATAGTTTGATGAAGTACTTAGGTAGATCCCGTTCTTGACAGCCCATTCAGTCACCTTGGATCCAATGAATGCTAATGCATTATCTGATATTATTGTAGCTGGTATGCCAAACCTGGTTACTATTCCCTCATAGAAGTCTAAGATACTAGCTTCATTTGCTTCCTTGAGTGCTACTACTTCAGTCCACTTAGTGAAGTAATCTGTGGTTGTTAAAATCCACTTGTGTCCTTGGCTTGAATTGGGATTAATGACTCAATGAAGTCTAAACCCCATTGTATGAATGGCTGGTCAACTGAAATTAGATGCAATGGAAGGTCAAGCTAGCCTCTCTTTACCTCGTGAAGAATGCACAATTCTTGCACCTCTTGATCCATGCATAACAATCATTGAAAATCTTGGGCCAATAATAGCCAGCCCTCATGATCTTTAGAGCTATCACTCTTGGTGCAAAATGACCACTAGCTGGTCCACCATGGAACTCTTCCAACACCCTATGAATCTGATTTGTGCCAATGCATCTCAGCAGTACTCCATTCACATCTCTTTTGAACAAAACACCATCAACAAGGGCATATGGGACAGCCTACAATCTGAAGTGTCTTCTTTGGGTCTTGTTCATCTCTGGAGGGCATAGGCCTGTGCTTAGGAAGTGCATTATACTTTGGGTCCAGCAAGGAGTGGGGACACCATTATTTTCCTCTTGAGTGCTTTCTTGCTCATGGTTGTCTTGCAACACCAAAACAGTCTCTTTCTCATTGCATGCTTCCTCTTGTTTGCTTAAAATCAGCTGCTCACACAATCCTTTTCCTCTAACCAACTTGGTGACCTTGATCTCTATGTCATATTCCATGACACAAGTAATCCAACCTGCTCTCTTTTCATTCAAGTCTTTGTTGAGGAGGAAGTCTTTAACCCCACATGAGAAACCAACAATTGAACCTTGTTGTTTGAGACTAAATGCTTGAATTTCTTCAAGCTTCTGATTACTGCAAGAACATGCTTCTCAATGAAAGAATATCTCACCTCATAGTCCTCCAGGCTTTGGCTGAAGAAAGCAATTGGCTGCTCATCATTGTCCTTGTTCTGCTGTACCAAAATTGCAGAAATAGTGTCATCACCCCCAAATGCATAGAGGATGAAATCCTTGGAGAAATCTGGGTTGATGAGAGTTGGTGCTTGAGAGATGGCTTCTTTGATTTCTTCAAAACTTTCTTTTCCTTCTGTTGTCCATTTAAAAGCCATGCTTTTCTTTAACATCTTGGTGATAGGCTTGACTAGGGCTGCAAAATTTGGGACAAACCTCCAACAAAATTTATTCTCCCCAAGAAACTTTGAAGGGCCTTCTTGTGGCTTGGCAATGGTAGTGCTCTTATGGCTTCAACTCTTTCTAGATCAATTGCTAATCCTTCTTTGGAGACAATGTGGCCAAGGAGTTTTCCTTCATGGGCTAGAAAAACACACTTTTTAGGATTCAAGGATACTCCAAACCGTCTGCACCTTGTGAACACTTGTCTCAAATGAAAGAGATGGTCTGCTGCATTTTTTGAAAAAATAGTGATATCATCAAGATATATCAGCACTATGTTGTTAATCAAACCCTTGAACGCCATGTCCATTGCCCTTTGGAAGGTAGCTCCAGCGTTGGACAGCCCAAATGGCATTTTCCTGTATGCATAAGTTCCCCATTTGGTTGTAAAGGCTGTCTTGAACTGATCTTCTTCCTTCACCATAATCTGATTATACCTTGAATAGCCATCAAGTAGTGAAAACCTCTCGAGCCAGCAACAACTTGTAAAATCTGCTCCATGGAAGGAAGTGGATAATGATCCTTGAGAGATGCTCTATTCAAATCTCTGAAGTCAACACACAATCTGATTTCCCCACTCTTCTTTCTAATTGGAACCAAGTTGGAAACCCAACTAGAATGCTTGATAGGGAATATGATCCTTGATTCTATCAACTTATTCAATTCTTTTCTCATGAGAGGCTCCATGTGGGGGTTGACTGGCCTTTGTTTCTGCCTGATGGGCTTAGTATTTGGATCTAATTCAATGGTGTGTTGAGCTAACTCGGATTAAAACCTTTCAAATCTTCATAGCTCTAAGAAAACACATCAGGGAATTCTTGACAAAGTTGTTGTGAACTCATACCTTTCTTGCTCGGTTGTCATCTTACCAATTTGGAGTGATTTGCCTCTTTCCACCGAGATGGACACCGAATCTTCTCCCTTCACTTGGATGTTTGCTTTCTCCTTCCTAAACCGATCATTAGGATTGAAAATGGACTCCAAAGTAATAAGTCATTTTGGTAGTTTGTTGGTTCTCACTGCACTACTTGGTCACCATACTTGTTGCTCTAACTTTTCTCGATTTTTGGTGAGAACTTCAGCCTCTTCTTCAAGAAATGGATGATTTGCGATCATTTTCAAACACTTGCCACTTACATTGTTGTCCGCATCAAGGCCTCACAATCACATGGATTTTGGCCATATCTTATCCTTTTGAATGCTTTCAACAACGTCAAAGGATGCCCCAACCGCTGTAAGTCTCATCAAGCAGCTTGGTTCTCTTTTCTAGGAATGGATTTTATGCTAAAGCCCTCAAAATCTTCAATGAGGTCCCATACCCTATTCTTGTAGAACTTGAGTAGATTATTCTTGACAACATGCTTCCCTTTAACTTGGTTGACAATCAACTCACTATCACCAAAGACTTGCAAGTTCTTTATCCCCCTTTTGATTGACCAATGCAGTCCTTGCACCAAAGCTTCATATTCAACAGTGTTATTAGAGCATGCAAACTGAAATCTAAAAGCTGAATAATACTTCACTCCTTGAGGTGAAACAAGCATGGCTCCCCCTCCTGCACCTTGTCTACTCCTTGATCCATCAAAAAAAACCGCCATACCTCATTTTCATCCTTGTGGTCGGCTTGGTGATGCTAGGAATAGGCTGATTTTCTTCATGCATGCAATAGACTCCTAGTTCAGATTCTTCTATTTCTTGATAAGGATCAAAAGCATGCACCTTGTTTTCCCATTCATCAAGAGTTAGATCTAGGGATGCTTCCAACCTTGGTGTCAGCTTCATCAGTGCTTAGACAATCCTCTTGATCAAATGCTAAACAATTTGTATTGATTTGGCTTGGAGTGTAAGGCTCAATGTGAAAGTTTGCAATAGGCTCAGATCTGATTGTGGCCTTGGTTCCATATCTTGTTTTGAACAACATGTGTGACCAATCAGCAGATAAGTAACCTCCAATCTTGGCTGTGAAATCCCTTGACAAACATAGGGCAAAGAGTGGTGGAAGGTCTATTACTGAGACATCTTGCAAAACAACCACGTTGGGACATGCATGCAAAGTAAGACTCAAGTTTTTTATCACTCCAACTGTTGTTACTGTTGTCCCATCCAATTGCACTACCCCTTTGGATATGGTTTCATACTGAATTCCCAACTGATCAGCTATTTTCTTGGGCATTACTGAACTACTTTCCCCGGAATCAATCATGCAATTGTGTACTAGTTGGTTCCCAATGATCAATGAAACATAGAATGGAGGGGGCTTCAACATTTTACCTTGTTGTCCTCCATGGTTCCCCTCAGGCTGGGCAACATTTGTGAGCACCTTCTCTTGCATTTGGACTTGTTGATTTGAAGTTGACCAGTCCTTCATGGCAGCTTGTAGCAAATCTCTTTGGCCTGGGATAGATAGTGATTCCCATATTGATATGTTTATATTTGTCTTCTTCATCTGATTAATGATATTGAATGGAGATAAAGTCTCCCTTTGCTGTCCCTTGGCTTGCACATTCATTCCTTGTGTATGGGCAACAACAACTGGCATTTGGGTGGCCTAGGAACTGTTTTAGGCAATCCTTGTGTGTTTGGGATTGCATTTTGTTTGCCAATAGTTTGTGGAGTGACAGAAGGTTGTGGATTGCTTGAGGCTAATGGCTTTTCTTCACCAAAATTTCTCCTTTTTGACCTTGTGTTGGCTGCAACACTTTGGGAAACCATTTGATTCATGCCACAAAAATCTTCTGCCTACCAGTTTACAAGTGTGGTATCATTTGGAGCTGACTGCTGCTGGAATGTGTCTTGTTGTTGGTTACTTCCTTGACTACCTTCAACCTCTACACCAGCTGTTGTCACCATTAATGCTTGATTCAAGGCACCGTTGAAGCACATGGATTGGTTATGAGGTTCATTGCATGGGAAACACCAATCATACTCTTGAGCTATATTGTTTTGTACTGGCACTAATGCTTTAGAGGCAGATGTAGCATTGGGATTATAGGGCTGAAATGGTCTGTTGGCAGGAGGCCTTGCTTGATTTAGATTTGTAGCTAGATTGGGTGGTCTTTGGGGTTGATATGGCTGCCTGTTAGGCTAAGCTTGGGGCTAGAAAGAAGGTCTAAAACCTTGGGCTTGCTGCCTCTTGAGAGTAACTAGCTCATTGCCTAGATTTTGTAGCTGCTTCATGACTTCCTGAAGCTCATTTGAGGCACTAGAAGATGAAGTAGAAGCTTCATTCAAATTTTGATTCTGGGAGTGGGAATAGGAGCTAAATTAGGTGTTTGATTAGTGTTTGGGCTCTCTAAACTTGGAAATAATGGCATTGAGGTCTAGGAGCTAGCTTTCTAGCTTGTATCAAACAATTTTCAGCTCTAATGGCAATACTATAAGCAATGGGGATATTTGTGCCTCCCATGGACTGAATTAACATAGAAATATCAAAATTTAAAGCTTTGAGGTAATAAAGAAAAGCACCTTCTGCTGTTGGCCTGACTGCCACTGGAATTCTCTCCCAAGTCCTTTGAAATCTAAAGTTAAAATTAGTCAGCTGCTCGTTGGGAGCTCTCTTGATGGTTGTCAGCTGTTCCAAAAGGGACAAGTTGTCTCCCTTTTCTCCAAACTACTCATGGAGGGCTATACATAGTTGATTCCAATTTTGAATAGAACCTGAGGCAAGGCTCCTGAACCATTGCAAAGCTTTCCCTTTGAATGAAGATGCCAGCAATTTGACAACAACTTGCATCTCATTGATCTCATGGATTGCACAAATGTTGGCAATATCCTTGACATGATCACCAGGAGTGGTCTGATTCTCTCCAGTGAAGTATGGGATGTTTTTCAATGCTGCAATGGGATTGGATTTTGTGCATTGAGAGCAAGTGGGCTGCTACTGCCAAAGGTGAAATTGACATAGGGGTTGTTTTGTGCCATTCGATTGGCCTTAGAACTCTTGTTGATTGAACAAAAGGCCTACCAGTGGAGGAGTTGAGAGAGTTCTGTTTAGTGGAGATGGAGACCTTTGGATTCTCCTCCCACTTTGCCTTCTTCTTAGAGATAATTACGTATATTCAAACAAAACCTCTTCTTCTCCACTCTTGACCTTGTAGTGATTCTTCTCATGAGTTTTCAGTCTGCACTTTGCGCTAAACTAGCTGATTCTTCTTCCTTGGAGTCGCAAATGTGTAATTTATAGCTCCTTTAAAGTAAGAACTTGCAACAAATGCACATCAATTTTGTTGCAATGAAGATGAAGACCTCTAAGGTCCCACCAGGTGTGCCAAAATTGTTGTTGCAAATCAGCAACACCCCGATGTTGATCAAATTTCTAGTTTGATCATACCAGCATCCAAAGTGTGATTGCACAACATTGAATCCTTTCCCCAGTGTGGGACTTGCAAAATGAGAAGGGAATCTCCAGCTTAGAGGCTAGTTCCTCAATTCCTCTTGTCAGATTTATCACTTACAAGTTGCAGAGGTCTATATTCCTAACCCTACCCTAAATTCCAAAGGAGATAGAGATAGAGAATGCAAAAAGCTAAAACTAATGCTAATAGGTGATGCACCAAAGGAGTGGTGAGCATTTCTCACTTTTGCAGATTGACACAATTCATAAAATGCAACAAAACAACATGCACAAACTGATAACTATAATGAAGAATCAGAAATTAGTCAAACAACACCAGCAGAGGATGAAAAATTAATCACAGGGCCTGTATTGTTATTTTAACATCAAAATCACTTGCATTATAACACCTGGGAGGAAAAAATGAGTTGCAGTTCTTAGAAAAGGTCTGATATTCCACCAAAATCACTTCCAAGGTGAGAAAGGGGACCTGCAATACACAAAAAATGTTCAACCCTTTGAAAATGAGCCAAAACGGCTTTTACGGAAAGGGGCGAGCACAGGAGAGAGAAACACGGGAAAACATGGAACGGATTCAACCATTGACCAAAACACATTCAAAATAGCATGATCATCCTTACAGACCCATCCCCTGACATTTTTAGCCATGCTGGGAGAGAATGCGAGCCATTCTTCATTAAAAACGGTGGTTGAAATTTCATTTCTGTCCATGACCACGTGCTAGAGGGTTTTTCAATTTTCTCTCTCCAAACTCCATCAAAATGCAAAATGACCCCAGAATCTTGTAGAGAATTTCACCAGCTTTCCATTGATATAAAGAATGCGAAAAATTGAGCTCTGGATCGAAAGATATGGCCATTTGAAATTTTAGGGCAAAAACAGGCCAAATCGGATTGGCGGGCAAAAATTTGAATTTTTTACCTTTTTGGTCATTTGGAAAATTTTCCAAAATTTCCCCATGCTCCACCTTTCCAGGTGCCACGTGGCACGTTTCTATTGGGTGTGGGCTCTTCCTTCAAAATTTTCCATGTGCCAACACTTGGTGAAAATTCCAAGTCTTCCTCCGACCCCCGCCACTTCCATGACACATGGCGGCATCTCATTGGCCGCGGGCCTTTCAGGAAAAATTTTCCCAAAAAACTCCGTTGAGCCATAACTTCAAAAATACATGGAGTTAGGAGGAAAACTTTACCTTTCTGGAAAGCTGAGAAAGAGCTCTATCTAATGGTTTCATTTCCAGAAAGTTTTGAGTTCCTAAAAAGCAAAAAATATGACTGAGGCACAAGAGAGGAAAAAATGAGAGGAGTTAGCCACAAAAAATGAGCAGGGGCACATTTTGGATAACATCCTATCACTAGATAGACATAACCTCTATTTATCTTTTTTTTTCTTCTTTGTGTTGGATGATTTGATAAAGTAGAGTCATTTTGGATCCCTATGGATCATTGAGTTATATCATCTACTTCTCGAACTAGATTAGATCATATAACAGACTTAGGAAATATTGAGGGCTACTTCTTTTACTTTAAATAATTTAAGTTCATGATTTGAATGGAATTAGCCATGTTGTTTTCCCAAAGATACATTAGCATTGTCTATACTAACCCTTAGTATTTTTCTACGTAGTAGGGATCTTAAAAAAAAAGTTGAAGAAATGGGAGTCAAGCCTCACTACCAAATTACCAACATTCTAGTAAAAACTTAGGCAATTGAGTAGTACTAAGAAAAACAAATTCTTGTTTTAACCCACTTCTAGTCAAGGCTTGCATGAGAGGTGTTTGAATTTTGGCCTTAGATCTTTCAATCAATTCACTAATGGAGACATGCCCCATGTCTATGTCACTGATTTTAGTAAGCTTGGATACAATACAAGATTCCAATGGATAAAATTTATACTCATACTTCATCTTACTCCCTTTTGCTTCACTGATTGACTTAGAATCTACCTTTCCTTTACCTTTCATGGCCATGGGAGTTTCTTCAATGATAAGATTAGGGTCTTCTCAAATGAAAACAACTTATTCTTCCTCCAATGACTTCTCACTTACTTCAAGTGATTCTTCCCTTACCTCAAACATCTTGCTTTCCTTCAAGTAATCAGTATGCTCCAACTAATAAAATATTAGCAACAACCCCTACTTAAAATATAGAATTCAAGTCAAGTCACATTATTTCAATTCCATGCAGATATTCAGATTCAATCTGGTCATGAAAATACATTGAGATCCTCTTAGAAGTGAAGTTCAAAGTTCACTGGAAGTGATCAAGTAAAAACTCATTTTGCAATGCATTGTGGGTTTTTAGGATGCTCTTACTTAAGACTTGAAGTCAACAAGTAAGAGTAATTTAATTATGCACAATGAAGAAATAAGTAATAACTTTACAAAACACCGCAATGCATAGGAAGTAGTTGCCCCTCAGAAACCCGCAATGTATATGAAGTAATAACCCATCATTTTAGCGCAAAGCATATTGGGAGTATTAAGTAACCTAAAATCCATAAGGCAATAAGGAGTAATAAGGGGTTGGTTTATCTCATCTTACAAGCCTTGAGTAAAAGAGTTATGGAAACCCACAAGTCATTAGAAGTAGAAGTAACTTAAAACACCACAATATATAGGAAGTAGTGAGCATTTGATTGAGTGAAAAACATAGGCGAGGAAGTAGAAGTAATTTCAAACAATGAATAGCATATCAAGTAACAACTATTCAAATCCACACAAATAAGGAGTAATGTGGTGTTCTAGGGATTGATTACTTTGAAGTAGTGGCTGCCCCAATCCCCAAGTTGAAGCAATGCAAAAACCGCAATACAAGGTGATGCAATGATGTGTAATGCGACATTTTGATATCACTTTGCTTCCATTAAAAAAGGAGTAGAAGTAATTCTAAACTCCACAGAACATGAAGAAATGAGTTGTTCGAAACTTGGGTGGAGTAATGCAAGAGATCATCATTTTGACACTTAGAAGAAGGAAGTAATTTCGCTACGGAAAATCACAAGATCACTAGGGAAAAACCATGGTTTGCAAATGATAGGATTTTGAGGATATTTCCTCAAAAGGTAGCAATGAGTTTATTGAACTAGAAAAACTCTAATCCCAATTGAAAAAAAAAACCAAAATTCAACCAAATTCATAAACCAAAATTGAAGAAACAGAAAAGCAAACACCCACAAAATAAAAAATAAAAAATAGACAAATTAACAACACAGAGGAAGAGAAACACAAGAAAAGGTGGAGGAAAAACATAAAACTAATCTTTCCTACAAATGGGTTGAAGTTGGTTTGCACAAATTCTCCTTCAATCAGGCGCACGAGGTTTATCGGGGTTTGAGATCAAATAACTTCTCTTCGAGTATACACAATGTGTGGAATTGACATGTAATTTCTTGAGATTTAATATATTCCAAATTATTTAATGTGGGTCGTATATATAACACATTAGAATTCTCCTTATATGTGGGTTTTGAGAACAACTTAAATTCATTACTTTCTAAAGAAGTAAAGTACTTCCAAAACATCAATGACTCAAGTGCTTTGTTATGTGGCATTCGGAGATGACTTTAATCGATTTACCTTAACATGTAAAGTAGTTGCGATTTACTGCATTTAAGACAAGTAGTGAGGTATCAATTTAGCGCAAAGAAGGGCTGTTTTGCAGAATTTAAAGATTACTTTACCTTCTTAATTTTGACAAGTAAAAGCATTTCAATTTAGCGCAAAACTAAGAAGTAAAAGCACTTCGGTTTAGTACAAAACTTATGAGATGGAAATTAGTTTTGTGGGGTTTTTAAACTACTTGAATTATCAATTTTAATAAGTAGAAGCACTCCTATTTAGCACAAAGAAGGAGAACTATGTGAACCGGGTTTTGGAGGATAAACTACTTGTTACTTAGAAGTAAAGCACTTTGTAAACCCGATTACTTAAGAGGACAAGTAATTGAATTTTCAAGGAATTTTGAGAATTTTGAGCACATGGGTATTTTATCAACTACTCCCAAACAACATGTTGCAACCTTTTAAATAATTATAGGGCATCCTTGTAACCCAAATTAGTTAAGGAAACAACCTAGACATACTAAACAACTACAAACAACATGAACATAACTCTTCACAAGACATAAAAACTCAAAATTTTCAAAGGGGTATCCCAAAATTTATAAGTAAAATTTTAGGGACACTAGCTGGCTCGTATGTGGACACATTGATTTCTTCCCAAAGGGAAGAAATTACTATGAGATCCGAACATCTATGATTTCAAGTCTTGTTCATTGGGTCCTAATCACAAAAAGGGAAACACAAACACAACACTAAACACTAAAAATTTATTTATATACATACAAGTTTTACCTTGAATCATCAATTCTGAAAAGATTTAGGTGCTTTGCCCATTGTATGGCAACATCAGTTCAAATCCATTTTGGTAGGAAAGGATGAAACTATCAGCTCCAAAAACATTCACAATCATAAATGGTCCCTTCCACAGTGAATCAAATTTACCATGCATTCCCTTTGGTTCATTCTTCTTATCCCAAAGTAGTACCCAATCTCCAATTTCAAACTTCCTATCCCTAGCCTTTTTGTCAAACACCATCTTGACTTTCTTCTGATGCTCAACTAATCTATCTGATACCTGAACACAAAATTCTTGTAACTCATCCAAGTACATGATTTTTTTATCAAGTGCATCCTGATATGTAGTATCATCTATGGCCTTTGTAATCTTTGTAGAGCAAGCAATTCAAGAGTAATGGGTAATTCAACATCCTTCCCATACAACAATCGCAAAGGAGACATACCTATAAATTTCTTAGGAGTAATCCGATCAACCCAAATTGCATCAAACAAATTCTTATGCCAAGTTTTCATTTGTCAAATTTCGATGATTGATATCAGATTTTTATTGCTTAATTTCGCCTGACCATTCCCTTGAGGATAGTAATTTTAAGAATGAAATAGATGTATCCCATATGTGTAACAAAAATCAACCATATCTTTAGAGGATAAATTTACAACATTATCCACTACTATATTATTAGGCACACCAAACCTTATAATGATATTCTCTTTAATAAAATTACACACCTCTTCAGAAGTGGCATGCTTAACATGGACAAATTCTACCCACTTACTAAAGTAATTCATAGTAGTGAGAATGTAATGGTGACCAACACTGGAAGGTGGATTCAATGTGCCAATGAAATCAATACCCCATTGCTGGAATGGTTCCTCTATCACAACTAGATTTAATGGTAAAGTCGGGAAGCTTAACATGCCCAACAAACTATTGACATGCTTGACACTTAGAAACCCATTCAGCAAGTATCTTGGAAAAGGGTGGGCCAATAATACCTTGCCCGAAGAATCTTATGTGCAGTAACCCTTGCTGAGAAGTGACCTCTGCATGCTCTATCATGAAATTGTTCAAGCAATCTCTCCTGCTGAGATTTATCAACACATTAGAGAAAGACACCATCAATCCCCTTTTTGTATAAACTATTATCCCAAAGAACAAAATCCTTGGACTTAAGTTTGATAGTTCATTTTTCCTTGCACGTAACAAAGTGTGGAAACTATCCATATGTGAGGAAATAAGAAATTTTTCTATACTATTCATCCACCAAGTTCACAAAAAGAACCATAGGCAATTCCTCATTAGGAGACAATACCTCTATATCTGAATCATCTTGTTTCTTCTCGGTCAACAATTAACAAATACCTCTTCCTCACACTAGTTTATTCAACTTAATATAAAAATCATATTCTTGCACCTTAGTTACCCAAGTGCCCCTTAGTAGCCCCAACTCTTGCTGCATTAGAATGGACTTAACTACAATATTTGGCACATATACAACAATATGTGAAGAAAGAATATAGTCCCTGAATGCCTCACATGATTTAACCACACATACATGTGCTTATCCATGGGAGTGCTTCAACTCATATGCCTTTAAAGGAATGCTCATAAATGCAATAGGGGCCTTAATGTTCTCCTCATTCCTTTGCATCAGAATTGCTGACATTGTGTGTTCGGAGGAGTAACAATAGAGAATAAACTCCTTGCTGAAATATAGTGATACCAGAACTGGTAATTCAAATAAATTTGCTTTAATTTTCTCAAATGCTTTCTTTTCTTCTTCACTCCACTTGAAGTCCCACCTCTTTTCATCATCTTCGAGATATGACAAGTTAATTCAACAAAATTTAGAATAAACCTTCTCGAAAGTTAACCTTACCAAAGAATGAATGAAATCCTTTTTTAGAAGATGACAAGGGAAAGTTATGATTAGTATGCTCTCTCTCAGGGTCTATCTTGGTTCCTTACTTCAAGACAATATGTCTAAGTAGCTTTCCTTTAGTTACGGTGAAGATTTACTTCTTGAGGTTCAGAGAGATCCCGTGTTTCCTACAATGAATGAAAACTTCTTCTAAATTAGTAATGTGATTACCTCTCACTTTAGAAAATACTGTTAGATCATAAAGGTACACCACTATGCTTTTATCTTTGAGGTGAGAAAACACCAAATCCATTACCCTTTGAAAAGTAGCTCCAACATTGATCAACCCAAAGGGCATCTTTTGGTAAGTGAAAGTTCCCCATGGTGTGGTGAACGTTGTCTTATATTGATCTTTCAAAGCTACTTGAATTTGATTGTAGCTAGAAAAACCATCAAGCATAGATAACATCTCTGAGATAGTAACCACTTAGAGGGTATGATCCATAATCAAGATAGGATAATTATCCTTCAATGAATCTTGATTTAGATTGTGAAAGTCCACACATAATCGAATCTCACCATTCTTCTTTCTTACAGAACTATGTTTGCAAATTATTATGAGTGATGGATAGGATAAATTATCTTTACATCTAAAAATTTATGAATTTCAACAAATATTGTACCTGAGATGGTTGGATTGTGCCTGAAGATTTTTCTTGAAAGGTTTTTGACATGGATGTAGCGGAATATAATGTTGTACTTCTGCAGGCTGATATGTCTTTAAGTCTTTGTATGACCATGCAAAGACATCGACTATTTCTTCAAAAGCCACATGAAATCTTATTGTTCTCGTATTAAAAAAACTTACCAAGATTTACCATCTTGGGTTCGTCTTCTGCACCCAAGTTCAATGGATACATTTTTGATAAAGAAATTTCTCCATACTCTTTATTTTTCTTTAGAAACTGATCATGCTTATCAAATATCTCTTCTAGAGATACCAAACCTTTAGGAATATTATTCCCTTTCAGCTGAATAATTCCCTGACTACCTTCAAGATCTAGATTAGTCCCACTAATCGTTGTTTGACGTGCGATAGGCGAGTAAATTCCTTCAAAATATAACTCATCAAAATTTTCTTGCTGATTTAAGAACACAACTATTTGTTTGTCATCATTGAATACCTGCCACTGACCTACATTATCTAGAACTTTTGGTTGGAAGAATTTCTCAACATTATAATCACCTTGTCTAAATATAGTAGGTGGCTGATCTAGATTTAAAAGAGATGTAGTAATTGTCAAAGAATCCACCTTGAAGTTTTGATCTCTTGCGATATAAAAATAGAGAAAGCCACGAAATCCATCGTGGTAGAAAACACATAGTCTCTATAGTGTCTCAGCTTGTCTTTTTCACTTGATATTGACCTCGTATTTTCTTCATGATGAGTTCAACATCTCCCCTTTCTTGAAGTAATTTTACTCCCATTTTCTTAGCTTGCTCCATTCCTAACAACAATGCCTCATATTCTGCTGTATTATTAGTGTTATCAAACATAAGCTTAAAAGAATGAGAATATACCTTCCCTTCAAGAGAAATCAACACTACTCCTACACCAGACCTAAGAGAACAACAACTACCATCAAACTCAAGAGTCCAAATCTTGTCATTCCTCGTATGTGATTCATGAGTTATAGGTTCAGGTTCTTCATTATCTAACTCCAAATAGTAAACTCCATGATCTAATTCTTGAAAAAGTATACGAGACCTTGGGTCTTCAGATTTTGATACTGTGTACTTGGATTTATTTTCTGTTCCAACCTTTGATTCACCCCTTTGATTGGGATGTGAGCACAAGACCAATCCATATTTACTTCTCCACCCAATTCCTTGCAGAAGTTTTTGCTAAGAAACATACCATAAGAAATGGGAATATCTACTACCAAGATTGTCATCTTCAACCTCTTGTCTGGGAAATCTGCCAAACCACTTGAGCATCCTTGATTTATCCAATGAGAGGAACTTTTCTTTCCATTGAATAACACCTCCCAATTGTTTTAGTTAATGTGAGCCCCAAAGAATCCATAACCTTAGCTAACATTACATTGTCAGAAGCTCCTGAATCTAAAATACAATTGCTCAACTTGAAACCATTAATAAGTAATGAAACATAAAAAGGTTCAATTCTCTCAGATGATGCATGAGAAATAGTTGCAACATTATTTTGTATAGGGGTATTATTAGGATTAGGAAAGATACCTCTAGAAGTATTATTAGGAGAATTATTTTGTCCATTTCTTTGTACGTACTTTACTAACATGTTCAATTGATCAGGAAAGGCCCTCAAATACTCAAATTTAGACATTTGGATCTTATTCTTCTTGATATGATCAATAATGTCAAAGGACGGTATGGTTGCATTTAGACTAACTTCAGAAACATGCCCCACTAGTTTCTATAATTGAATAGGAGAATAATTCACCTACTTATCTCTTGGAGCCAAGGAAGAAGGAAGTGGATTGCCTCTCTTTAAAATAGTAACATATGATCTTGGCTTCTCTCTCTCTCTCCTCTGTCCACTAGAAGAAGCCTAACCACTATGCTGTACTTGAGATTGTTATCACCAAATCAATGCACTCCCCGAATGGCCAAACTATAAGTAGGTCATTCGGCATGATTTGGACACATGGGATCACCTCTCAAGCTATGGGACTTGGCTTGAGGTGAACCTCCAGAGAAGGACATCCTCTTCCTAGACTAATTGTTGTACTACTCCTAGTTTCATAAAATGGCTATCTAGTCCTATGCTAACATTGTCACGGGTTTTAGGGAAATAATTTTGCAAAAAGGAAAACTATACTAGGGATGGTGATGCACCAAATAAAGGGATATTTTAATCTCGGAAGGGTTAATGTGAGTAGGATTCTTGAACCGTTAATCACCTTCACCTATTACAACTTAGAAAGGATACATAATACCAAAACTAGAAGCATACGTTCCTTTGTTAAAACTTGAATAATACAGAATAGAGAGACCAAATTTGATTGATTGCATAGTTAACTAACCGTGAAGATAAAACACATGCACATGTCAAACATTCATTTAACTGATTATGGCTAATTATAATATAACTTTTAATAACAAGAAAAACACTCTTTCCACAATTGACATAAAATATGGTTATATCACTTTTCCATAACATGAAACAAGATAATTTGAAATAAAGGCAAGCTAATAATCTATACTAAGGAATCATACATTCACAAAGCATATACCAATCAACCATTTAGCACAATAAATCAAGTTCTTCAAGGAAAGATATTGCTATGAATATAATTAAAAGGTTTTAAATCTCTGAAGCACTCTTCCAAGCTTGAAGAACAACTTCACCAAAATGATCTCTCCTTAAATGACTCCATATACCTAACTATTTATAAGTTCTTTAGGCTGAGCCATTATAGTTGGGCCTTCAACTAACATTTTATTAAAAATAGAAATGTCATTAATTCAAGGGAACAGGCTCCCATGAAAATAGCAAATTTGTTGCAAGGGTTTGACTCAGTCAACCCTACAACTTTGACCGATCTAGAGCTTGGATCTATCCTTTCATGGCCACTCAAATTTGGCCTAGTTCTACAACACCTTCTTCTTATGCATGTTTTTGTTGTGTTTCCTCCCATGCATCCATTTAATGTTTATATTCGATGAAGTTTTTAATGACTCCTTGAATTTCCTCATCCCCTGGTCCACATGTGTAGTGATTCACTACATCTGCTATCTCAATTTCCATCATGATCTTCATTGTAACTCTTCTAAGTTTAATCACAACTTTCTTCAACCTTCCTATGAAATTTTGGCATAAAACCAACCTGTCAATAGATTCACTGCCAAAAGTTTTGGTAACTTCATCATCACGCTTCACCAGATCTTTGAAATTCTTCTTGATCTGCTCCTCTGAAGAGCATCAATGTTTTTGTTGAAGAATTTACACTTAACAATATCAAACTCCTCCTATATGTCATTCAAAGCATTCATAATTTCCACTCATTTATCATCCAACTTCTTAATTAAATCTTATAAAGACTTTTTGACACCATAATTACATGGCCTTTTGATACTCAAACAACTTTGTAGAATCGTTGATTACATCCTCCCGAAGGACTAGGCCTGAATCTTCTTCTCTGATTTCACTCCATGTTGCCAAATTCAAATTTAGATTGTTATTATCCTCTAGAAAAAGCTTCATCCATTTTGTAAATAGTAGTTTTTCCAACCTATAAATCATTATATATCTCAACAACTTCTTTAATTAAAGGGTTAGCTTCTTGCAATATACGTTCCATCCATCTATTGATCTCCCTTTCTAGCCTATCTTCTTGATCTCGTGATAAGAAATGTCATCGATGGTAGACGAAACTATCATAGTCATAGTAGTTGAGACTTCAGTAGATGGATTTGGCTTTGTTACTTTTCGTAGCAATGTAGTGAGCTGCTCGACCTTGGCCTTAAGCTCATCCTTAGAAGCTTTATCCTTGTCATATTTCTCTAGCAGATTTCCAAGAGCAGTGTGTACATCTTGTTTAGCTCCTTCGTGAGTGGATTTTCCTAGTGAAAATATAGAAATATGATAATCTGCAGCTATAATTGTTTCCTTAGTTTTTCCCTCAACAGGAGTGGCAACCTCTACAACTCGTTCCCCAGATGAATTTACTATCAGGATAGAAACAATATTTGGCCTCTTGGCCTATCTCTTTGGTGTATGCTCCAATATGCTTAGATCTATTACATCCCCTAGAGGAACCTTCTTCTTTTGTTTTGGAGTCTACCAAAATAGCCACTCTGGGATGGTGATGTTGATGAAGATATAATAGTTGATTCAGTACTTGAAACATTAGTCACAACAAGAGTACCAACAACATTAGTTGGAATTTGAATGGTAGTGGTAGTAATGGATGGGGTGGATGTGAGGACTACCATAGGATTTGATACAATGATGTTAGGAGATGAGACAGAAGGAAATGGAAGTGTTAAGGGAAGTGAAGTAAAAATGGGTGACCCAATAGTTTCTCCAGCTGAGAGAACTGGAAGGGATGAGAATACTTGGGCCATAAAAGGAGATGGGAAAGAATAAATGATCATAGAAGTGGAAGGAACTGATGTAGGAAGTGAAAATGGAAGAGAAAAAGGAAATGATGGGTCTTGTGGGACACTTGGAGAATCATTGACTTCAACTATTTCTGATCACGGGTGTTGTAGGAGGCATGACTTTGGGAACAGGAGCCTTGGAGAGAGATGAGATCCCAACAACAAATGAAATATTTTTTAGAACTGTATGGGCCTTTTGGGTCGACCTTTTCCCCTTTATGGGTGTTGATTAGCTCATGGTTGATGGGGCTTCTGTATTTTTAGGTTACTCTAACCCCTTGGGTGAGATTCCCAAGGTAACAAATCAACTGTAAGTTATCTACAGAATGGGCCCTGCCATCTCCTTTGCATTGCTACATTCTTCCACATACCAATCAATCCATGGAAATGGTTGATTGACAATATTATTATTTTTATATACTACATCCAAAACCTCGTCATCATCTTGCATGTCTTTTGGGACATTGGCTATTCCAAATTGCCGAACCTCATCCAAAGTTATCATTTCATAGTCTCTTTGTCGATGATGAATTCATTCCAACAATGAATTTAGATGTCTTCCAACTGGGGTACATGGGAATTGGACCAACCTGTTTTGCTAAATTTACCCCAATAGTAAAAATTAGTCCGTGGATGGAAAGTCCATAAGGTTACCTCTTCCATTTATACATCCACATTATTAGCCTTGTAAATATTTGGGCAAGTGTATCTGCTAATTGAAATAGGGAATTGAACTCCCACTTTGTGTTGTTTTTCTGGATCTTATGGTAGTCTAGCAATTGTCGAACCAATTCTAGTAGAACCCATTTGTTGGTGGGACATCTTGGCAGCTTACTAGGAGCACCTACAAAGCCAGGAATCCAAATGTAAGTAAATGTGGGGAACTAAAGGTAGATAGCTCCCCACTCACACACTTCCTTGAAGGCTTCATAAAAATCCTCTCGATTATACAACTCCTTATCGAAACGGTAGAGAATAACAACAAAGAAGGCATCATTGATCCTGTGGAAGTGCTTGCTTCCCTCGTCCAATGTGAGTGAGGATAGAAATCATAGATTTGAGAGGTGCTTCAAATACCCTTAGTATTCAACCCGGTGAAGTCTCCCATAATAGCTGCGACATAAACCAAGAAGGATGTCATATAGAAACTCTTTGAAGAATGCACTCTACTTAACTGATAGCAAATGGAGCTACTGATATGCTCCCCCATCTGATAAATTCCTTATTCTTCTTTATGGTAGTGATATATAAGAACATCCACTCCTGAAATTCCTTCGTAGAGGGAAGACTTGAGACTCGCTTAGTAGCACAATAATTTCACTAACCTCCTAAATGAAGTTTGACCGATACATGGTCTTTGGAAATTTGGCAACGCTCTTGGCCAAATAGGTTTTCAACATGACCCTCATGCACAACTCCACTTCTTTGTCCCAATGTTCCACCGCTGACTCTGGTGAAATTGTGGCATAATCTTCAATGTCGGGAGTTTGAGAAAATCTTCAAAGAAATCTGGGTCCAAGCGGATCACAACTTTGCCATCGACATCTTTAACTGTCATAGATTCTTCATCGTAGTGGGTTTCCACAGCCAAAACAAATTCTAGGTAATGCATGGATGTGGGAAAACCGACAACAAGAGTAAGCCCACTGTCATATATGCTGCATCTAGGATTTCTTATTTCAGGCCTTCACCCTTGCCCAGAAGTCTGGAAAATCAATTTGTCCGAGATTGGTGTCTCCTATGTTCCCAGTTAGAAGATAAGAAAGAGTGAGGAGAAACCCCAAGGAACAAATATTTCATCTTTTCCTTTCCCTTGCATATAGAAGTAGATATCTAATTCGAGTTCAAATGTAGAAGAAGAGAGTCCAAACTCAAAATTAGAAACACAAGTGGAAAAGTCTCAAAACTCAAGTGGGAACCTCTGAAAATCCAAATTGGAGAAGTTTGAAATGATAGGTTCCGAAAACCCAAATTGGAGACCTCCAAAAACCTGAAGTGAAAACCTCTAAAACAGAGAAGTCTGAAATCCTAAAAAAGAGAACTCCGAAGCAGGGACTTCCAAAATCTGGAAAAAGAGAACTCCAAAGTCTGAATGGCACAATTACCAAAAAATGAGAAGCGCCAAACAACCAAAACTCCAAATTCCAAAAAGAGAGTTCTTCAAAACACCAATCTCCGAACTCAAAAAACAAGAGGTGCTAAGAGGGTGAATTGGAGAACTCGAGAGGATCTTTGCAAACCCTGAATGCCTGTAGAAACTCAAATTGTGGAAACATGGTAGGCAATGAGTTTGTCATTTCTAAGGTATACAAAGGAGGAACAAAAGAAAATGAACAAGGAGGAAACAAAAAAAAAGATATTAAACCAAAAAGAAAATGACCAAAATAAAAATACCTTGAGAATGACATAAAAAAGTACAAGATACAATAAAATTAGATTGTCAGATCAAAGTGTTAGGTGAAAATGTGATTGTAAATAGAAAAACTTGATATTAATGGAGAAATTTCAATCCGTACGGAAGTAGGTAAGAATTAAATGCGCAGAGCTCTAAAATTTCGAAACCTAAGAGTATGAAATTCTGAAATTTTAGAATTTCAAGATTTCAGACTTTAGAGATTAGGGGGATAAAAATCATGAAATGGCACAGAAAAGTTTTGAAACCCGAAAGCTTGAAAGTATGAAATTTGGGACTTTCAGACTTTGAAAGTCCGAAAGAAATTAACTTGAAAATGATGGGGAGAGTTCCAAAACCCGAAAGCCTGAAAGTCTGAAATTTTGGACTTTCGGACTTTTGGACTTTGAAAAACACAATTTCAATTTCAAGCCAATTAAAATCCAAAAGGGAAAATCCTCGACGTCGAAGTTTGAATTTTTCGATCTTCAGGACTTGGAGAATTTTCAAGATGCAGAAAAATTCCGTGTGAAGATTTTTTTCAAAATTTTTCTGATTGATTTCAAAGTCTGTTTCTCAAGGTACATTAAATCGGTAATAGAGATCTTGTAAATACTGCAAATGTATGACCATCACTATCTTCAAAAGACTCATAATAGCCTTCATCTGATTCATAGTCTAGGTAGCCAATATTGGAGTCACTAGCAGGGTCTACAAAATCTTCATCTTCAAGTGAATCATTATCAATAACAACATGATCCTCTTCATTCATCTCCATGTTGTTTCTAGGGGCAGCCTCAATTGCCAATCTCTATGGTGCAACAATAAAATGATTCCAATTCTAATTCTAGTTATTGAAGTTTCGGAAGGGAATGTTCTAGGTGGTGTAGCATTACCTCCTTGTGTCATTTGCTTCTTTATCTATAACATGTCATTATCCAATCACTAAAGCGAAGGATTAGATGTTAAATTCATTCCTTTAACTTTAGAAGCTGAGTGTTTAATCTTTCTTGCTATGATGAGATCATCTTCAAATTAGATGGAAACGTTAAATCTTTGCCGCCAACAAATCAATCGGACGTGCTCTGCGTAGCTGATATCTAACTTTTGGTAACAAAGCGTTAATGAAAAACAAATTTTAGTTATCATCAATAAGAGCAACAACAACAAGAATTTTATAAAAAATTATCTAGAATTTAGCAATAAAGTCCCTCATATTTTCATGAGGTTCCTTTTTTAATTGAGCTAATTGAGTTATTAGTGTGTTTACATTTTTATAGCTTCGAATATTTTTTAGGAACTGATCCCACATGGTAGTCTAGTTGGTTATGGTACTGGCACCATTCTCAGCAGAACCATTCTCCGGATAAGCCATGTAGTGTTTTAACGAACATCCTAATAGATACTCCACATGATATGAAGAAAGTTGCTAAGTGGTCATCGTGATTTTGATTACCATATCGATTAAACTTTAGGAATATTTTCTAAAAAATTTGGGTTATTCATGAAGAGGGGGAGTTATATTCGAGGACCGAGGCCATGCCCTAGGGAACAAGAAGTTTCTGAGCCATCTATAAAGGAATAAAAAACTGAGGAATGACTGGTTGAACTATACCAGTGACTAGGCTATACACAATTGATTTGGTGAAGTTTGAACTCTTCCTATAGGTGAAATAGTTGATTTGTGTGTTTGGACTTGAGATAAATAATTAAAATTAAATTGTTCTTGTAGTCGAAATAAGTGATCAATTCTACCCTAATCCCGACTTGCCCATGTAAATGGATGTCTTTCTAGACTGAAGGATATTAAAAGCTATGGGGTTGGCTTCAACAGAGTTGTTTCTTGTAAGAAATTGCCTTATTCAAAAAGTATGCCTAACTTCAATATGAGACTGATTTTATAATATGTGCCTAATCTTAAGTTGAAGGTAAGAGTGACTCAATGTGAGAAAGGATGTGCATGCATGAAAACTTTCTTCTATTTATTTATATATTTAACAACTAGTTTATGGTAAGCACAATAAGTAGTCCAAGCACCTAAGTTAGATAACAAATAACTCAAAGTTATTTCTCTTATAAACCCACAGGATAAACACAAGTTGGTGATTAAATTTTGTTCCTCGTGGAGTTGCCAAAAATGTTGGCTAAATTTTATGCTTAGTTAAACATATAACTTAGGCAAATCATGGATAAATCCCATTCATTTAACAATGAAGCTTCATTGGATTTATTTATTCATTCTATGGAATTTTAATCTATATTTTTGGTATTAATTTAGTTGTACAACTCTTGAACCATAGCTAAACAACTCTGCAGCAAGTAAGCAACTATATGGGAAAAAATTACTAGAAGTAGAAAGAGAATGTAGAAAATAAAAACAACTATGCAAAGGAAACATGCTTGGAAATGAGTAGATAACAAAGCTAGTTACGACCACACAGAATAAATAAATACTTGGTGATTTTCACAATTCTTAGCAAATGAAAAGAAGTGCACTTAGATGAAATTTAAAGTTAAAGCAAAGTTTACCATTAGCTTTCACAAGTTCGCACAACAAGACTTTAGAAGACACAAAGTTCCACAAAATCTTCCTTCTTCTTATTCAATTATCAATCTGTTTACAAAATGAACATCTAATTATTTCAACACAAAGTTTGAAATAACCATGTACAAAGTATAACAACTATTTGCCAAAAATTCCTAGATCCCTTGACCCGTAGGCCTCTTCCTCTATTTATAGTTTCCATAAGGGAAATACAAAAGAGAAAATGTCCGTTATACTTCCATAAATGTCTAACTAAAAAATTGCGAGGAGTTGAGCACTTTTCTCCTCAAAATCCTCATTGCATGCCACATATGAGTTTGGAATGTTCCATCATTTAAATGAGAAAAACTAACTCACCACTATCATCAAGTAGTTGACTTTATCAACCAACTTAAAGTAATGGTGATTAACCAAATTACTTTAGTCATACAATAAATTACATTACTTGATTACATTGAGAAGTAGATGAAGAAAGAAAGAAGAATAAGAAGAAGAAGAATTATTCCAACTGCAATGCTTCAAAGATTTTCCTTGTCCTTCTCCTCAGATACATCCTTATTCTTTTCATGGTACTTGGCATATTGATCCAACATGTATTTGATCACATTATTATCCTCTTTTGCAATAGCCTCCATCTCTGTCTCAAACCTGAATAATTATTTCTCCAAGATTTTGCACTATCCTTTACTTTCCCATTTCTAGACGCAAGGTAATTAACATCCCCTAACCCCTAGTTTTTTGGATGTAGTAGGGATATTCAAGCAAAAGCTGAAGAAATGAGAGTCAAGATTACCAGAGGTATCCTTGATTGTCCTTGTCTAAGAATCATAATGCTTAGCACATTCTAGTACAAACTCAGGAAATTGAGTAGTACTAGGAAAAACAACTACTTGTATTAACCCACTTCTAGTCAAGGCTTACATGAGAGGTGTTTGAATTTTGGCCTTAGATATTTTAATCAATTCACTAATGGAGACATGCCCCATGTCTATGTCACTGATTTCAATAAGCTTGGATACAATACAAGATTCCACTAGATATCCTTTATACTCATACTTCATTTTACTCCCTTTTGCTTCATTGGTTGACTTAGACTTAGCCTTTCCTTTACCTTTCCTGGCCCTAGGAGTTTCTTCAATGACAATATTAGGGTCATCTTGAATGAAAAAAACTTCTTCTTCCTCCAATGACTTCTCACTTGCTTCAAGTGATTCTTCCCTTACCTCAGACATTTGATTTCCTTTAAGTAATCAATATGCTCTAAATACTAAAACATTATCAACAAACCCTGCTTAAAATCTAGAATTCAAGTCAAGTCACATTACATACAGATATCCAAATTCAATTTGGTCATGAAAATATTTGGAGATCCTCTTAGAAGTGAAGTTCAAATTTCACTGAAGTGATCAAGTGAAACAACTCATTTTTCAATGCATTGCGGGTTTTTAGGATGCTCTTACCTGAGACTTGAAGTCAACAAGTAAGAGTAATTAAATTATGTGCAATGAAGAAAGAAGTAACAACTTTACAAAACACCACAATGCATAAGAAGTAGTTGCACCTCAAAAACCTGTAATGTATATGAAGTAATAACCCATCATTTTAGAATGAAAAAAATTCTTCTTCCTCCAATGACTTCTCACTTGCTTCAAGTGATTCTTCCCTTACCTCATACATTTGATTTCCTTTAAGTAATCAATATGCTCTAACTACTAACACATTAGCAACAACCCTTGCTTAAAATCTAGAATTCAAGTCAAGTCACATTACATACAGATATCTAGATTCAATCTGGTCATGAAAATATTTGGAGATCCTCTTAGAAGTGAAGTTCAAATTTCACTGGAAGTGATCAAGTGAAACAACTCATTTTTCAATGCATTATAGGTTTTTAGGATGCTCTTACCTGAGACTTGAAGTCAACAAGTAAGAGTAATTCAATTCTGTGTAATGAAGAAAGAAGTAACAACTTTACAAAACACCACAATGCATAAGAAGTAGTTGCACCTTAAAAACCTGTAATGTATATGAAGTAATAACCTATCATTTTAAGTAACCTAAAACCTGTAAGGAAGTAAGGAGTAATAAGGGGTTTGTTTAGAGCATTTTACATGCCTTACTTAAAAGAGTTCCAAAAACCCACAAGTCATTATAAGTAACTCAAAACAATGCAATGTATAAGAAGCAATGAGCAGTCGATTTAGCGCAAAACATAGGCAAAGAAGTAGAAGTAATTCCAAACAATGAATAACATAGCAAGTAAAAACTATTCAAATCCATGCAAATAAGGAGTAATGTGGTGTTCTGGGGATTAATTACTTTGAAGTAGTGGCTGCCCCATTCCATGAGTTGAAGCAATGCAAAAACCCGTAATGCAAGATGATGCAATGTGACATTTTGAAATCACTTTTATTCCATTAAACAAAGGAGTAGAATTAATTTTAAAATCCACAAAACATGAAGAAAGGATTTATTTGAAGCTCGGGTGGAGTAATCTAAAAGATCATCATTTTGACACTTAGAAGAAGGAAGTAACTTTCCTATGGAAACTTGCAAGCTCACTAGGAAAAACCAAGGTTTGAAAATGATAGGATTTTGAGGATATTTCATTAAAAGGTAGCAAGGAGTTTATTGAACTAGAAAACCCTAATTCCAATTGACAAAAATAACCTAAATTCAATCAAATTCACAAACCATAGTTGGAGAAATAGAAAATAAAACACCCATTGAAATAAAAACAATAAAATTGAAAAATTAACAACACAAAGGAAGAACAACACAAGAAAAGGAGGAAAAACCTAAAAATAACCTTTTTGAAAATGGATCAAGTCGGTTGCACAAATTCTCCTTCGATCGGGCGCACGAGTTTGCTCGGGGTTCAGAGATCAAACAAATTCTCTCTGAGTATACACAATGCATGGAACTGATGTGTAATTTCTTGAGATTTTATATATTCTAGCTCATTTAATATGGGTCATATAGATATCATGTCAACATTCTCCTTATATGTGGGTTTTTAGAATAGCTTAACTTCATTAATTTTTAAAGAAGTAAAGCACTTCCAAAACACCGATAACTTAAGTGCTTAGTTATGCGGGGTTCAGAGATGACTTTACTTGCCTTACATAAAAAATAAAGTAGTTGCGATTTAGCGCATATAAGACAAGTAGTGAGGTATTGATTTAATGTAAAGAAGGGGTGTATTGTGGTGTTTAAGTATTACTTTAATTTCTTAATTTTGACAAGTAAAAGCATTTTGGTTTAGTGCAAAACTAAGAAGTAAAAACACTTTGGTTTAGTGCAAAACTTATGAGATGGAAATTAGTTTTGTGGGGTTTTAAAACTACTTGACTTATCAATTTTAATAAGTATAAGCACTCCTATTTAGCACAAAGAGCTAGAACTATGTGAACCCGGTTTGTGAGGATAAACTACTTGTTACTTATAAGTAAAGCACTTTGCAGAATCCAATTACTTAAGAGAACAAGTAATTGAATTTTCAGGGATTTTGAGCATTTTGAGTATGTGTATTTTATCAACTACTCCAAAGCAACCTACTTGTAACCTTTTGAATAATTATAAGGCATCCCCGCAACCCAAGTTAGTTAAGGCAAAAGCTAGACATACTAAACAACTACAAACAACATGAACACAACTCTTCACAAGACATAAAAACTCAAAATTTTCAAAGGGGTACCCAAAAATTTCTAAGTAAACTTTTAGGGACACCATCATCATATAATACTCATCACACATCCTACATTGTCTTCCATGCATCGACTCTCTACCCTATGACATACTTTAGTTCCTTGGTCCATACTCGATCATAAGGGTTTACTAATAAAATGGACCTTTTCATACTTACATGTTCATAACTTGACCTTCTATCATGTGAAATTCCTAGGTTAGTGACATACGCCATAGGCTAAATGGTCACTTACTCTATCATCTTGTAGTGGCATACACTTTAGGCTACATCAACACTCCCTTTATTCATCTAGTACTAATATACGCTTTAGGATACGTCATCACTCTTTTGATCATCTTGTCATGATATACGCTTCGGCTATAAGGATCATACAAAAATAGTTTCTAGGTTTCATTTCATCAATACACATACACATTCATCATAGTGCATTAGACACAACACACACTTCAACCTTTTCCCGATGACACACTCTCATTTATGGTTCATTTTGTTAGCTCCCGGATCTACCCCCCAGGGAAGGGGACTTAGGGAAAGGCATGAAATGTGTAGGGAAGAGAGGAAATAGAGTCAAAACCATGTGAAACGTCATTTAGTATCCAAGAGGTGGGTTCTTCCTCCACTCTCCTGCTAAACCTTCCCGAGGGAGCGATAGGGAGGTGCACTGAACAAAGGGTGTGGCTAATATCCCTGCTACTTTTGACTCTGCCTTAGTCAAGGTGAGAGGACCCAAGATGCGGTCGGGGAGCACAGGGAACATCCAAATGAAAAAATGAAATCCCAGATCTATTGGAGTATACTATTAGGGTTAGGTGCAACCACCGAATGATAATTATCACTCAAAAGAGTTGTCGGTTAAACACTGCAAGCACCTGAGAGACTCAATATGTACTAGTGAAGGATTTGTTATCCCAACCTGCACTTCGATCTCGAGGGTTTGCACAATTTTTTTACGAGGTTATGATGAGGATCTCGGATCGGCGGTGAGAACATGTAAAGTATACGCATCAAAAATGTGTTCTTCGGGGTGGATCTGTAAAGTATGAATAGATAGTCTAAGATCTCGTGTAGTGTGTTACAATGTTTAATAAAGGTTATTTAGATTTTTAGTGGGAACAAGAGAAACTTTGACTAAAGGATGAGGAAGAGGGGAGACGATTCAAGAGATATTAGGGAAACTAAAAAACAACATGTCAACTATCATATGTCTCCATTATCATATGAGTGCAAGGGAAAAATGAATGAGCATCTTGCAGGAGACTATTTTACGGGGAAGGCTCTAGGAAAGCTAAGAACTAAATTCCTGACAACCCAACTTAGTACACCTAAGGTTAGAGTGTTCCATGTGAATCATGCTAAATAGTCTAGATCAAGGGACTCCCAAGACTTACAAATCATATCTCCAAATCATACTCAGTATGTAGGGAGATATTTATAGGTTTCAAAATGATGCTTTCAGGTACCCCTAGAAAATGTCAAATGCTCACACCCTTCCTAAACAGAGCTAAGTAGTAACAAGACACTTTCACGATTGAATTACAACCACAATTCATGCAAAATAACAACAAAAGACACATATCACTTCATCCTCAACATCATTTCAAAAAAAGAATAAAGAAATATCACAAATCCTGATAAATTTTCCAGATGAAACCCATTAAACTTAGGAAAAACAAGGGAGACATATATTTACACTCTCAAATCCTGTTAATGACTATACACATGCAATCATCTTAACATGGATCCACGATAATTAAGTTACATAGCAAAAAAACCTTCATCAAAACATTGGACTGTTTCCTGGTTGGCGGTGTGTCTGCAAATTCCCTCCAATTTTCCCCTCAAGAGCTTCCCACCCCATTTTCTCGTTCTGCCAAGAACTCATCCAAAAACACCACCTCCTCTAAAACCATCTTTTCATATTATATATTGCCTTATCATCTTAGAATTTTAGAGCATATTCCTTAGATCTCCAACTAAATATCATTTCCCATAACTACATGAGGCCACCATAGAATAATACAAATGATTCCTCGTAAATGGTCGCTAAATTTTCTTACGGCCACCGTGTCACTCATATGTCATCATGATGCAACCAATTTTTTTCCATGTCATGTCACAATTAACATCAAAATTTTCACATGTATATAAACATGAATTGGTTTAAAAATGTAATGTGATAAGACATTTTTGAAATGTGCAGGCCTTTAATAACTCTCTAGTGACGTGTTCCACATAAATAGTTGATCTTTATTTAAACTTCACACACATATATAAATCAAAATGAGATATGGTATTAATAGTGAAATGATGTCTTTGGCCAAATCAACACCAACACAATGCCTATTTAAGTGGTTCACCAGTCCTCCCATTCATCACCTATCATTTTCAGAGTCTTCGCTTTCTACTTTTGATCAACCATCTTGTTTCCATGTCTTCTTCACCTCTCGGATTTGAATCTTTGTCCTAGAAAGCTCACTTAGTTGGGTGAGTGTTTCCAATTATTTGGGTTGAATGAGGCCCTCATTCATCATCTTTTTGAATAACAAATACCAAGGCCATTCCTCCCAATGTTTCATCTCCGTGATGACATACTTTAATATTTCTTGCAACATCTCTCGAATTGTTCCCTTCATTCCCAAAGACAAGAACCATGAGAGAGGGTTCTTCTCGCGAGAATTCCTCATTTCCCCATATCTCGGCTCTCCTCGGGTATGAGAACCAAAGCATATATAAGAGCGGGATGTTCCCGATCCGAGTGGGTAAATTATGAGTGCATAAATTGACTTATTATATCATCCATATGACTATTGATTTGCTCCTAAATGTGTTAATTAATGCATGGGGAATGTTCTAGATAGTTATATCCTAAGTAAGATTGATGCATTTATCTTGTTCTTATCTCATGTGAACTAATGACCATAGGAGTTCCCACTAACTGATTTTGTGAGTAATGTGATGATGTGTGCAAGTTGATAAAGCACATTCTTTGCCAATTTTGAGGAAGTAACAGTTAAGAAGACTGATTCTCTTGCCACCATGTCATTCTAGAGGATTTTCTCATAGTAGCCTACACACAAGGATCCTATTTTTAGCTATATTACAGGATGTCATTGAGCTTTAATGAGGTTGTTATGTAGTTAAATCCATTTCCTATCATTGTGGCATGATCTATAACTAATTGTGTCTATAAGACACCTTCTTGAAACTATTTCATAGTTAGTAGTTGGTAGTTTTCAAATACAGTTCTATATACTAGTTGATATTTATTTACAGTCTTATGATGAAACATGTTCTGAACTTATTTGAATCAATATAATCTACATGTTGTTTTGAGTATTCATTGGTGTTGAAGTACCTCAATCCCGAAGGAGAGAAAGGGCCCACTCACCTGAGGATATTGGAGGATTGATATTTCATGCATGATCATTATTCCTGATAAGTTTAAGTTCTAGTACTTTGATTTGAATGGTTATTTGAATGTAGTATTATATTTCCTTTATTTAGTATCTTTCCTTCTTCATTTCAATTTGTGTGAGAATTTCAATTCGTGTGTGCATTTCAATTCAGTTAAGTATTTCCTTTGAAAGCATTTTATTACAACAATGTTGTTTCAATAGATTAGATGTATTTCCTAAATTCTATCTTTTGGTTTTTTAGATAAGATAAAAATGTTTGGTTTTAATTCGGGGACCAAAAAATCCCATACATAGAGTTGCAAAGTTTTTCAAAAATAAAAAACTATAACAAAGCCATGGAGGAAGAGTCAAAACCACTTGATAACATGCCCCTACACAAATGGGCTAAACTAAAAGAGTTTGCAAATTAAAACACATTTTTTTGAAGTCTCAAAGGGACAAAGACAAGATAGAAAAAACAAACAAAAAGAAAAGGTAAGAAACAAATTCTATCTTTTGTTTTTAGCTTAGAAATTGTATTTAATTTCCATAGTATAGAAGAGAAAAAATAGAGAAATACTTTCAAACCCCTAAAAGAGAACCACCACAACAACTGTGTTGCATACAACTTCATTGCATACAACCTGAGACACAAACCTAGTTTGAGAACAACACCAATAATTGAATCTGTTGGTTAAATGATTAGAAGTTACAACAACCCATTATTTTTGGTGCTGTTTCCTGGGGACACCATAAGCATAACACACCATTCTATTCATTTTATCTACTATGGGTGTTAGTGAAGTAAGCTATGCAACCAGTAAGAGTCCTAAGCCTTGATTACACAAGAAATATTGATGCACAGGCCACGAGATGCTCAAGGAGATTTATACCTTGTAATATTCAAATAATATCTCCAAACAGAGCACAAGTAGGGAACACTGAGAGTGAAACTAAATCTAATATAACACCCAAGAGTGATACTAAACTATCTACATCATCTTATTTAGAACCTGAGAAACTTTCCAAAATGGGAGATAATGGAAATGATGAGGACCGACCCTTGGGTAGAACCTTTACTTATCCCATTGTCTTAGATGAGGATGAGGATGCACCTATGAAAAACATTTCTCCATCCATCCTCCCTATCTTTTGAGGAATGTCCATAGAATATCTAGACCAATTCTTGTTTGAATTCAAAGTCCTTTGCCAAACTTATGACTACAAAACAAACAACCAGAAACTCAAACTTTTTCCTTCCACCCTCAAAGACTCTGTCATGAGGTGGTTTATGGGATTTCCCTCTAATTCCATTCGTACATGGGAATAGATGGAGACTTCCTTTTGGACAAATACTAGGACTACTACAGGGGAAGAGATAGGAGGGAAGAGTTCTTTTAGATAAAGCAAAAAGAAGATGAAAATATGGAAGATTATCTGGATATATTTCTCTTTGTCCATAGAAGGAGTGGTTATGAGTTGAATGCAAAAATCACTAAGACAATTTTCCTTAAAGGACTTGATGATGAAACTAAATACTCCCTCCATCTCATGGGAGGAGGTGATGTACACAAAATCTCCATGGAACATATTGAAGTTATGTAGGAGTTACTCTAGAACAAGAGGAGGTATAAGACAAATGAAAACATCAAAAATTTCCTAGGTACCTCAAAACTTATAGAAGAAATGGTTAACATGTAAAAACATCTTGTCATAGTTAATTTCAACCATAGATGGGCTAAAAGCTAAGAAAAATGCTGCAAAAGAGCCTTTAGACATAGAATGTCCTAGATTTAGGAAAAGGCATCATTTGAAAGAATGTCATTTGGATATCACAGACGTGTTCCTAATTTGTGATGTCCCTGACCATGATATAAACCATTTTACTCTTCTACCTCAACTCAAAGAGAGATTAAATGCCATAACTCAAGAAAATGTAGAGGTAAACTTCATGCAAATATCAAATAACTAATCTGATTTATGCCCCTAGACCTTCTCAGAACCCCTGGATGATGCCATGGCCCAATCAAGCTCCTCCACTAACTTGGGGACAACCTAATTGGACACCACCAAATTGGATGGTTTACCCATAACCACCACCATGGGTGCCTCCATACAATCAATAGGGTTGGGCACCACCAGCCAATACACCACCATGGAAAAATCAATAATGGGCACCTCAACAAAATTCTAATAAGCCAAGGAGGTTTACACAACAAAAAAATCTTTAATGCCTCCACCAAAATTTTTTATCAACAAGATTAAACAACACAAACTCAACTTCCAAATTTCAGCCTGTCTCAAACCCCAAAAGTCAACAAACAACATCAATTAATAAAGTAGGGAAGGGTGAGATAATGTAGGTGAATGCCATTAATAACGTATAATTGAGATCTGGAAGAACAATGAACAATCCTCCCATAGTTATCACAAGAGATACCTAAGGAAAATGAGAGGATACCAGAGGAAAGTGAGAGGATACCTGAGGAAAGTGAGGAAACTAGACATGTTCCACAAACACATGAGCCACTAGGAACAATTAGGAGAAAGATAAGAATATGCATGCTGCTCCTTTCCTAGAAAGATTAAAAGAAATACAAAATGAGGAAGAAACAACACTAGTTCAGGAGTTGAAAAAGATGAACATTGAGGTCCCACTTCTGAGAGCAATAAGGGACATTCTCGAGTTAAACTAGACCATTAGAAACCATTGCATAAAGACACCAGGAAGGAAGAGGAAATACCTGAAAATAGTCAAAGTAGAAGGCAATTTGGCTAACCTTATAGTTGAAAAACTTCTCTCACCAAAATATGTAATCCCTGGGAGTCCAATTATTACTATTTATGTGAATGGTCAGTCAATATCTAACATTTTGGTGGATCTTGGTGCTGCCATCAATGTCATAAAAATAAATATGTTCAATTTGTTGTCTTTGACAAGATTGCAACCAACCAATATTGTCCTCCAATTGGAAGATCAATCTATTGTTTGTACTAGATGGAGTAATTGAGGATGTTTTGGTCATGGTTGAATCTTGGGAGTATCTTGTAGATTTCATGGTCTTATAGCCTAAATATCAAAAGTTAGGATACCTAGTCATCTTAGGAAGACCCTGGCTAGCTACTGTTGCTTGCATACATTGATTATAGGTAAGAAATAATGACTATTTCAAATGGAAAAAAGAAAAGAATATTTCCCTTTATCCTCTTACCCAACCATATGTGGATGTTTGTGAATGTGTGTGGGTAGATTTTTCAAATACTAACAATATGAGTTCTTCTTATCTAGCCACCATTGCAATGAAAAATCATATGGAAGAAATTGTGGAGCCATACTCAATGTCTGATGAAGATGATACTGTGGCTATGGAAACCAAAACTATGGCTACAAAATCAAAACTATGGCTATGGAAATGACTGTTTTGAACTCAACAGATAACATCACCTTGGTAAGTGACATTTCTATTGAAAATTGTGAAGAGACCTATGATTACCATGAAGAACATACAACCACTGATTTTCATTGTCCTTTAGCCAAGGTTGTATCCCTTGAAAACATGACTATTTTTCACATGCTACAACCTCATGCTTGTCCCTTGAAATCTTTGATTGCTGATACAAAACTTGTTATTCTGAGAGACACTAAACAAGTAACTGTTGAGGTAGGAAGAGAATTGACCATTAGGAACAATTTAGAGGACAACCAAGAGGCTAGGGTCATAGATATCTTGAGGAATCATTCAAATATTTTGCTTGGGATTATACTGACATGAAAGGGATTCATCCAAGCATCTGCACTCCACCATATTTACACTAAGGATGTTAAACTATTCAGACAACCACAATGAAGAATTAATCCAACACTTAGAGACATTGTCAAGAATGAAATAGAAAAATTGTTGAGGGTAGGATTCATCTATCCAATATCTGATAGTCAATGGGTATCACCGCTAGTTATAGTTCCCAAGAAAAATGGTAAGTGGAGAATTTGTATAGATTATAGGGAGCTTAATAAAGCCACCAAGAAATATTACTTTCCCATGCCCTTTATTGATCAAGTTTTGGACAATCTGGCAGGAAAGAAATACTTCTCCTTCTTGGATGGGTTCAACGGATATAACCAAATCAATATAGCACTTGCTGATCAAGATAAGACCACCTTCACTTATCCCTAGGGTACATTTGCATATAGAGTTCTACCATTTGGAATTTTTAATGCACCTACAACCTTTCAGAGAGCATTTTTAGCTAGTTTTGTAGACCTCACCAATGACTATGTTGAAGTATATATCCTGATTTTAATTTCCATGGTCTACTTTTGAAGAATCTTTGAGTAATCTTGAAAAAGTGTTAACTAGATGTGAGAAACACCAAATTTCCTTGAGTCATGATTTTTTTTTATAATGGTTGATCAGGGAATTGTCTTGGGTCATCATATTTCTACTAAGGGCATCCAAGTTGATCCTAAGAAGATAGAAGTCATTACTAAATTACCTACACCAACAAATCGATCGATATCAAGAGTTTCCTTGGACATGCAGGATACTACAGAAGATTCATAAAATATTTTAGTAATATTGCTACACCCATGTTCTCTTTGCTAGAAAAATATTGTGTTTTTGAATGGTCTCCTCAATGTCAACAAGATTTTGAAGTTATAAAGGAGAAATTGACCACTACCCTAATTCTGAGAGGACCCAATTGGGGACAAACTTTTCATATTCACACTTTGATGCTTCTAACACAAAAATGGGAGCTATTCTTTGAAAAAAGGATGAGGAAGATAAAATTTATGCCATCTATTTCATTAGTAAAAATATGACCCTATAGATAAGAACTACACCACTATGGAAAAGGAGTTTCTAGTCATTGTTTACTCTTTGAATAAATTCAGACATTACATTATTGGCTATAAAATATTTGTGTATACTTGACCATTTAGCCATAAGATATTTAATGAATAAACCAGTAGTAGGGGCATAATTATTAGATGGTTACTTCTTTTGCAAGAATTTAACTTGACTATTATTGATAATCCTGGAAAGGCCAATGTTGTTGTTGACTTCCTTTCGAGATTGAATGTTTCAAGAGAAGAGGAGGCAATCCAAGATCACTTTCCGGATGAGCACTTGTTTGCAGTATCAACACAACCTCTATGGTTTTCTGATCTTGCCAACTACCTAACTACTAGGGGAAGTTTCCAACTTACTTTACCAATAAAGAACGTAAAATACTAGTCAAAAAAATGCTTCATACAAATGGTGTGATGGAATTATATTTAAATGTTATCCTAACATGGTTCTTCGTAGGTGTGTTTGAGAAGATGAGGTGTATGATATACTACGGGATTTTCATGATGAGCCTGGAGGAGGACATTAATCAGAAGAGGAAAATTCACAAGGTCCTTGGAGCTGGGTACTACTGCCCTCTCTCCACAAATATGTCAAGAAGTATGTATGGCAATGTGATGCATGTCAGTGCATGGGGAAGCCTACGTTGTCTACTAAAATTCCCTCAATCCTTAGCTGGTCTTAGGGCCATTTGAGAAGTGGGAATCATTTTTATTAGACGTTTTGATCCCCATCCTATGGAAAAAATTAATTGGTGGTTTTTACTGAGTACATTATAAAATGGGCCAAGATTCGCATTGGCATATATGCCAATGAGGATGTTGTAGTTGAATTTTTGTACAACTGGATTATGCTAAGGTTTAGAGCTCCCAGAGCCATTGTATTTGATCAAGGGCCTCAGTTTGTGTCCAACATGATTGAAGCCTTCCTGAAGATATACCAAATCAAGCATAAGAAATCATCACCATACCACCCTCAATCCAATGGGTAGGTGGAAGTCACAAACAGAGAGCTAGAGAAAATTTTAACTAAATTTGTCAATGCAGACAAGAAGAATTAGGTGCCAAGGCTACCTGAGGTAGTTTGGGCATACAACACCACCTAGAAAACATCACTGGTTTTTCCCCATTCGAATTGGTATACATTAATAATCCATTGCTTCTTATAGAATTCGAACTACAAACATGGAAGACAACATTGAAGATTGGAATTGAGTTGGATGAAGCTCAACATGAGAGAGTGATGTAGCTAAATGAACTTGATGAAATGTGGATGGAGGCACAAAAAAAAAATGAAATTATCCAACATCGAGAGAAAATCCTGGCATGATGCTCATATAAAAATAGGAAGTTCAATGAAGGAGAATGGGTCTTACTATTTGACTCAAAGTATCAACAATTCAAAGGAAAGTTGAGAACAAGATGGTTGGGACCCTATCAAATTGAGAAAGTTTATGATAATGGATCTGTGAGACTATTACCAATTGATGGTGATAGAAGAACCTTGCTAGTGAATGGCCATCAACTGAGAATGTATCAACAACCTCAGGATAAGGATACTTTCACTAAAGACATACTATTGTGTAAAGAAATTGATTCAAGTGGAAGACTGTAGCTCTTCCCACCATGAATAGTTTGTTTTGAATTTAAATAAAGGAAGAAGATCATAGTTTCGATCCTCTTCCCCCTAGATCATAGTTTGTTTTATTTTATTTCATGCTTTCAATAAAGGTTAGGGATGTAAATTATTAAAATGTGCATTAATCATAATTATTCTTCAAATGTAGGACGTGGAGTGCCAATGGTCAGTAGAGAGTTGAGCTGGAAAGGTGAAGTGCATTCATCCCTTGCTACGGATATTAAATTTTAGAACCCCCATTACATTTATTTAATATGAAAAATCAATGTTCCATTCCCAATGCATTTATTACGGATGTAAAATCAAATCTCATGATGTGAAGTGGGAGATAATGAGTAATAGTGGGAAAATAAATGACATGTGTCACATTTTTTGAGAAGGACAAGTGGCATAAGAATTCATGATGATTAGATGGGAATTGTGCAAAGAATTGAACCTTTCCATCCCAATTAAGTACTATCACACTTTTTCACCACTATTTTTGCACCGACTCAATGCTATTAGGAGCTCAAAATATATTTCAAACTTCCATTACCAATGTTGCATGCAATTTCTCTATTTCCTTCACATAAACCTTCTCCATTTTACTTGTAATTCCATCTAGACTTGTCTAAGCTATGGGGAAGAAGAAGAAATTGGAACCAGAGTCTGCAGAGCCTCTCCTGCAAAATGTTTTCATCTCCCAAGTATTCCACGACTTAGGTTGGTTAGAATTTATTCAAAAATTTGAGGGTTTTGATGAATATTTAGTTGATGAATTCCTGATAAATTTTGAGGCAACATGCTCTTGGATAGGAGGCAAGAGAATTGAGATAAACAACCACATTATTGCTACCATATCCGGCCTCCCAGATTTTGGGCTCAAAGTTGTAACTAATGCCCCACTTAAGGATTTAATACCACTATTTCATGATGAAGGGAAGCTCTTCCAAAATAATCCTTACTTCCTATGGTACTCAAAAAGGTATTAAGCGGGAGAGTTTTTTCAGGTCACTGGAAGGAAGTTTCCACATGGGTTAACAAATATTTTATTTGTGATGGCCAACCATCGGTGCTTGGGGTGACACATTGAAAATTATTACTCATTTGAAGAAGGGTCATACAAACCTTGAGATGAAGGTCAATCTTCCAGAATATCTTGTAGATGATGTCATAAAAGTAGGTCAAAAATATAAAAATGGAGGTGGTAAAGCTTCCCTAAAGCACCTAGGCCTCATTCTAGTTAATATGTGCACATTAGGATTTTTGTAGGCCTAAGAGGAAGATAGAAAATATAAGTGCAGGGGAGAGCTCTAAACAAAATAAAATAAAAAAGGAACCACCTCCCAGTGTTGTTTGGCCTAAGCTTGAGTCGACTCCTCGGCCTTCAAATGAATCCATGGAAGAATCTGTAAGGACAACCAACCTTCTGTGCCTGCAAGATTCCAAGGAGAAGAATACCCTACCAACCCATGCTACTATGTCATTAAGACCAAGAAGGTCTTGTACCTCAAGGAGACTTGAAGTTTCTCGGCCTGCATTGTTTAATGAGGGTTCAACCCCCATTTTGGAAGAGATTGATGAGACTGGTACTTTGTCTGCTCCTAGTAAACCATTAAAGGATGATGAATTTATGAAAACCATTCCTAAAGAACAATGCCTTGAAAATAATATGCCATACATTGTTGATGCTTCGGAAACTATGTCTGCAACTCTGGAAATACCTGTAGCACCGGAAATCTAGACTGGAGCTCTAGAAACTACTGCAATGGAGGTTGGTACTGCTGCAATGGAGGTTGGTCACCTAAAATCACATGAAGATGTAGTCCTAAAGTAGTATCAGGATGAAATTGCTACTCTGAAGAAGAAATTAAAAGGTATGGAAGATACTCAATTGTCTATGCAAAATGAATTTGTTCAACGAACTATGGAAAAAGTTAGAGAAATAATTGTCTTGAAAATAGAAGTTGATAGTTTAAAAAGGAAAAAGAATATTGGGTTACAAGCATGGAATGATTTTTCTACTCATTGTGACCAACTATCTCTTCAGAATAAGGAATTGGTCTAAGAAAATAAGAAACTTAAGGAAGAAGTTGAGTTAGGATCAAATGCTAAAAAGAAATTGGAATCAGTTGTTGAGTTTGTTTGTCCTCTAGCTTGCAAACTTCTAGCTTGTAGGAAACCCTCTTCTGTTTACAGTATATTTCTTCAAGAATAATTTTATGCATGAAAATTACAAAGGATGTGTTATGGAGAGCCCCATGAGGCTCTAGATGGAAAAATATTTTTGGAAATTTATCAAGGGAGTACTTCAGAAATAAAAAATTATTATGTGAATTCTATCTTCATAACATGTTGGTTACCAATGTCCTTGATTTCTTTATTAATTTGTCTGTGGGGGAATTTCAATTAAAATATTTTCAATCATTGATTAGGAACTAGATTGTATGGGGTGAGAAAACAAACCTTTTTAATCAAACTACCCGAACTATTGGTTTCTATATTAGGCCTACCCACCACAATGATGTCTCAATGAAAAATATTTTAGGTCTCTCAGATACTGGATGACATTGGAAAGAATACTTTAGATATATTAGCCAAATGTGTTCAAGATTTTGAGATTTATCATCAACAAAATTTTGGTGAAGCTTTAAAATCTTGTGACAAAAGGTGGGACACTTTGAGCTTACCATTGAAAATAAGGGAAGTGATCTCTCCACAAAACCTCAGTTGGAGTATGAGGAGGGGTGATGCACTTGTTGTAATCATTAGGAAGTTGGTAGAGAAAGGTGCAAAAGAATACAATAATGAATGGGTTGGCATGCAAGTAAGACCTCCCCTTGTTCTCAGTCCCATGACTACTTGGCAGAATACTACTTCCCAATCTCACGATAGTTTCAAAGCATGGGCGGATGTTATCTTGGAAACTCAAGGGTGTAAAGGGACAAGGAAGCAATATGCAGACCAATTCAAGGAGTATGATATGACACAAAAACTTGGACAAAGAGTAGGAAAAAGATGAGTTTGCATGAGGACATGCAAAAGGTAAAGTGCAAGGGAGATGATGAGTGCATAAATTGACTTATTATATCATCCATATGACTATTGATTTTCTCCTAATTGTGTTAATTAATGCATGGGGAATGTTCTAGATAGTTGTATCCTAAGTAAGGTTGATGCATTTCTCTTGTTCTTGTCTCATGTGAACTAATGACCATAGGAGTTCCCACTAACTGATTTTGTGAGTAATGTGATGACGTGTGCAGGTTGATAAAGCACATTCTTTACCAATTTTGAGGAAGTAACAATCAAGAAGACTGAGTCTCTCACCACCATGTCATTCTAGAGGATTTTCTCATAGCATCCTACACACAAGGACCCTTTTTAGCTATATTACAGGATGTCATTGAGCTTTAATGAGGTTGTTATGTAGTTAAATCTGTTTCCTATCATTGTGGCACAATCTATAACTAATTGTGTCTATAAGAAACCTTCTTAAAATTGTTTCATAGTTAGTAGTTGGTAGTTTTCAAATATAGTTATATATACTAGTTGATAGTTATTTACAGTCTTATGATGAAACATGTTCTGAATTTATTTAAATTAATATAATCTACATGTTGTTCTGAGTATTCATTGGTGTTGAAGTACCTCATGTTAGAATGTAAGGATTCTAATAAATACATATTTAATCAACTTACATATTACATAATGTTACAATAAATATTTAAATAAAGATTACATCATAACATAAGTAAATAAAGAAATACTTATAAGAAATAAATAACACAGGTGACACAATATTTATAGTGGAAAACTTCAATAGGGTAAAAACCACTTTGAAAATAACCTTTTACTTCAGAGAACTTATTTTACATCTAGTAAGATCACCTCCTCCTTTGAAACCATATTTACCAAGGGTAAAACCAAATCACTTGATTTACATACCTTTGATATATTTCCCGAATATATCAAATGAAGACCTAAAGTACTTTTTATATAAGATGATCGGGTATGTCTCCTGACCCACATTTTCAACCTATAATGGTTGACACATACACCTAGGTTTATAATATTTAATATTAGAAATATAATCATTTTATGATATTAAATATTTAACCTAAAGTATATACTCAGGTTAGTATATTTAATAATAGAAATAAAAATATTTCATATTATTAAATATTAACCTATATATTAGTGATGGACCCATATACATTAAGGGTTAGGCGGACCACTTAATTATTATATTCCAACACTCCCCCTTAATGTTAAGTGGGATAACATAACATATGCTAATAGATTCCCGCCTATGGTACACTACAGATTTACAATCTTTAAACCATAAAAGTTTTAGGCTAGCATATTGGTTGAAGGAATTATAACAACTTCATCATACTTAATTTACCTTTTGCTACAAAAGGATTTGGAATCCCAAAGATCATCCCATGATCAGCGGCTAAGTATGATTTGTGAATTTTACATATTTTCACAGGTTTTCATAAAGGTTATTGAATCCAAGCATATAGGATCCTTTTACAACCAAGGACCTCCTTAACAATATGCCTGTACTAGATGTTTATTGGTAAACTCAATAACACTTAAGAGTTTATCAAAGACCACCTTTAAGATATTTTGACACTTCTTTCTAAAAAAGAAGTCGAGGAGATATACATGTTCGAAGGTCTTTTTACACTTGCACAAGGTCTTTTAAAAATGCTTGAAGGTCTTTTTACAAAAACCAAGTTCCATAAGAGGTGAAAATTGTCATGCACACTCCCCCTCAATGGAAACTCTGACAATCCAAGATTTTCACGAAAGTTACAAAACTTTATAGCACTTAGGGACTTTGTGAAGATGTCAACAACATGCTCTTCAATCAAAATGAACTTGAGATTTATCTCATCACTTTGCACCTTCTCATGGTGTAGACACCAAATTTGTGTCTTACGACCCCCTGTGCCCCGCATCTCATTTCGCAACCTAACCTCATCACTTAAACCTTACACAATTATTTATTAATTACCTTATAATTAATAAATCCATATCGCCATACTTGCCACCTCATTTCGCCACCTCATCATGACCTAGTCTTAACCCTAAACTAACCTAATTAAGACCTATAACTTGGTCCACATCCACACCCATGACTAATTACTCCTCACCCGCACCTAAAACCAACCTCATAATGACTTGACCAAGCCCGCAACTAATCCCTCGGGAAAAGGAGGGGAAAGTTTGGCTATTTTACCAAAAATAGCCCACTTTGACTGACCGATACCGGTTTCTACTTGACTGCCATCGGTTCCCTGTAAATGACCACTCCCAACCAAAAATAAAGGGTTGGATTTTCGTGGATCAAAAATCAGAAGTCATTGGAAGGATCCGGAATTTTTACTTGGCTGAACAGAGACAAGTGAAAAGGAAACAAGAGAAGTTTGCAGAGAAGGACATCAAGCCCAAGACTGCAACTGAATAACCAGAGTCCAGTGACACTCATCCGAGTATCAGGAGAGGAGATAGCTCATCTTGGATTGTCAGATCATCCTACTTGAGCCCTGTCTTCGTCATCACAGTCCCAGAACCTGCATTTTCCATCAGGAACTAGTAAGTCTTATACGTTCTTTTAATAACATTTCTTGAACTTCTGAATCATAGCCATCATAAGTCTATTCCTAGATCTACTACCCAGCAACACACTACATCTAACTGTCATTCCTCCACCCTTACATTACCCCAAGAACACCCCCGTATTCTCTGAGTCCTTCTCATCACCCCATTACCTAATCCCACCCATTTATCAGCCTTATAAAAACAACACACCCACCTTACAACCAACCTTCACCAAGAGCCCCTAAAACATTGCCCCTACCGATATCGGTTACCACCAACCGGTACCGGTTACAGTGACCGACATCGGTCACTGTGATTCTAAACCAAGACCAGCCCTTTCTCTATTGTTCTAACAAGGTAAACAAATTGTAATTGGACAATAGCTTATTTGTTAGAATTTGTGTTAATTCATATTAGCAGGGGAACTGACCACCTTCGAAAGGAAGTTTTATATTTCCTGGGCCCAAGGCAGTTCCCTCATTTATTGTCTAATTAAAATCTGGTGGTCTTGTATTCTTACTTGCAGGTAGTCCTTCCTAGACAAAAAGGAGTTCTTTGCAGTCGATTTGATCTTTCTCTATGGTACGCGCACACCCTCTCAACATTCAATGTATTCCTCCTAGCCCTAACCCTTATATGTTTCTCAAAGGAATGAAAGGATAAACAACTCTATTCCCAAAAGTTGAAACATTCCGTGTGAAACATTTTGGCACGTCCGGTGGGACCCATTTTGGGTTTCTGTTTCTCTTGCTTGCTTTCATATAGGGATCATACTTGCTATTTTCTTCTTCTAAAAATTTCACACAGTATTTTGTCATATTTAGTAAAAGAATTTGTCTTGCTTTCCCGGTTTGCATTAGTGAAAGTCATCTTCTTTGCTTCATCGAATAACATTTTCAATTTGGGTTTAAAACACATGCATTACATTCTTGCTTGCTGTTTTCAATTCTAGTGAACGTAGACTAAGTAACAGGTCGGACACGTGGGGGTGATTTCCACGGTATTGACAGGAAATTAATCTTACTTTCACTGCACAACACATACCGAATCACTTCACAATTAACACAACATCTCAAAACATCCCCCCTTCTCCGCGGTATTCCTTCGCCCGATTGAGGTAACCTTATAAGCCAAAACAAACTTGACATTTCCCCTAAGTCTTTTGTTTAGGATTGACATCATTCTGCGTCTAAAGGCATAAGCCCAAATTGATTAAAATTAACCCTAGGGTTAGTCTGTTAATTTGTTTGTGCATTCTTGTTTGTTCTCGCCTGTTTCAGTGATCACTACGAACAATTTGGTAGGCATACTAATCACTGTTAACACCAAATCAACAATTTCTTACTGCTTTTTATACCAGTTCTATTCTACCGACATCGGTTAGCTTACCGGCGTCGGCTATCTCCTGACTGACATCGGTTACCTGACCGATATCGGTTCGTTTTAACAGATTTCAAACCAAAGAACTCGTCAATTCCAACATCTTGTTGTCTGTTTCTGTTCCTGATAGATTGAAACCCTACTGTGTACTCCTATCCATGGTTGTTATCACTCGAAAGTAGGCCGCCGCCATGGTTTCACATGCTTGCTCTGTGCCTTTGCCTGAATCACCCCCTTCACATTCTGTGGGAAATCCTACGGACACCAGCGAGGTTCCCAAAATCCCTGTAGGAGATAAGGAATTTGCAAAATTTTTGGACGCCAATCCTAGCACTGTACAATACTATTTGTCTCATGCCCTTGACCGTAGGCCTGATGGTCAACTCCTTGTTGGCATGCCTATTAGTATAGCTGCTCATTTAGCTCCTTCTCCGCCTGATAGCTCCGCTTTGCCTTCTACATCCTTAGCCTCGTCTCCCAATCCAGCGGCTTCAGAGGTTCATACGACATAGATTGGCTTTCCTTTGGTTAATCTTGGGCCCCACATGTCATTACCGCCGACTGATCCTACCTCGTCTCTCTTGCAGACTGTTCCGTTCATGACTTGCTCTCTGCCACCTATCCACACGAGCTTTCCTTCTCAAGCTCCACCCACATTTTCATTCCCACACACGTATCCGGTGACCTCAACGTCCTATATAGGACATCCCTATTCGGTCACCTCAACACATTCATCCTCCATACCTTATCAACATTTAACCCCACCATTGTCTAGTGGTGGCCCTTGGCCCAATCTGCCTCCGTTTACCACAACCACACCATCATCTCATCCAACTACTGATTTAATTAAACAAATGATGGACAAAATGCAAAATCTGGAGGCTTCTGTTTCAGGAAGCCGTAGCGCCCTAACATACGAGCAAGTTTGTCGGGAGCCTATCCACCCTTCTGTCCCCCTTCATTCATATCCTCCTCAATGGGAATTACCAAAATTTACCCGTTTTAATAGTAAGGAGGACCCTCAACAACACTTGTGATCATTTAGACATGCCTGCTATCTGATTGCTCATGACGACGCTTTACTACTCCGCACCTTTCCCATGTCCTTATCAGGACCTGCCTTAGAGTGGTACAGTGCTTTAACCCAACACTCAATCTTCTCTTTTAACCAATTAGCCCAATCTTTCTTGGATCATTTCTCCATTAACATTTCCAAGAAAGTATCTATCACCGACCTCTATGCCATCCGACAATTTGAAGACGAATCTATCGCAGATTTCGTTGGACGATGGTGGGGCCTTATTAACCAACTTACGTATGCCTTGCCTCAAGCCAAACTTATCGAAATTTTTATGTGGCCTGCGCTAAACACATCTCTCCTATCCTCAAAATTCAAACTTTCCACACATTTGACGAAGCCTTTACTATGACTCGAAAACTAGAGATTTGAGCCTTAGAGGAAGAGAAATTGCGGTTGCGCAACAAAAACCCCAATTTCCAAACCCAAGATTCCACCACAAACCTAACACCACCAATCCTCACCCATCGACTGCTTCAAAATCAAAAGGAGCTATGCATGCGGTGATGGTCAAATCCCAACCACCGTCTAATACCCCGCCAAAAACCACCTATAAGTATAAAGCTGAGCCCATCAATTACACCCCCTTGGGAGAAACTTATGGTGTGATATTGGACAAATTGCTTAAAGCAGGAGTCATTACCTTACCTCTTGTTAAACCTCACTCCGGGTTTGATTCCGCTCGCGCCATACCTTCTTGGTACAAAGAAAATGACTTCTGTAACTTCCACCGTGTGAAGGGACATAGTCATGAAAACTGCAAGATGTTGAAAAAAATAGTGCAGGAAATGGTTGATGCAGGAGATATAGCCCTCGATAATGCTAACGCCCCTGCTAACCAAAATTTGAAAATTTTCAACAAACCCTTCCCGAATCACTCTCCTAACAGTAATATAAACCAAGATATCTTAGCCGAGGAGAGTGTTCACGAGATCCATGCAGTCTTCGACTCCCAGCCAAAAGCCTCTATCGAAAAAATTCTGAATCAAGCTTCTTCACTAACACAGGAACCCGAACCCCCTTCATCACCATCAAGACAAGACGAAATCCTTACTGTTCCTTTACCCATCAAAGAATTAACCGCCCAGAGTTCCCTTCTCACAAATGAGCCTTCTTATACCACATCCTTGCAAGACTGTGAGCGGATGTTATCTAACTTATCTATTTCCCAAACGTCTCCTTCTACCATACTTGCTGTACAAGAGGAAGGTTCACCACTTCTTTTGTCATCCTTAGATGAGAAACCTCTTGCACCGACATCACCACATTCTTTAAACATGACGGATCCTCTCAAACACGCCCTCCTACCTATTAGTTCTTCATCGCCTAAATATTTTCAGCAACTGGTTGACCTCTTAACGCCCATTGATACAGTGCCTCATCTTCCCCCTGTATCACACCCACAGTGGACCAGAATCACAACCCACCTTTCTTCCATACAAAAGTTCCTATTCATACGTGAGGACTATCATTCCCCAGAAGATAGAAAGGTCCTATGGGAACGTTTGAGTACGCCATATTCTACTCAAATGCAGATGACCAACCCAGATGCCTCTACCATATACCCAAAGTGTTTACAGAAGCTTAAAATGCCTATGTCCTCATCTTCACCCCCCTCATCTCTACCAAATACCTCATCCACCTCTATTAACCTAACCCAATCTTCCCCTACGCTTGGGACCTCACCAATACCCAGTCTAACACACCCACCTAAGCGGCTTGATTTATCTAAAAATAAAGCCGTTCATCCACTTAGGAGATAGACTCAATCTCCTCAACCTATGTCTCTATTACAACTAAAACCATCGTCGTCACACCTACCTTCCATATTGGGACCTCATCCCTCCACCTTGCATCAATATATCATACCTCCTGTGTTTTATTTAAAATGACCTACGCCTTCTGCACCCATACAACGATCCAAGGGTACATCAACACCGTCACCCCGCGTATCCTATCCACCTACTAACCCTAAACAAATTCCATCATCAAAAGATTTGTTTGTTGTCACTCCTATTTCTCCGTGGTTGTTTTCTGATACCACATCATCTGTGGCCTCATCATCTAACCAGCTAAACATAGCTTCTGTGCCAAAGAAGCCACGTTTAGTTAAAACCCATTATCAAAACTCCTTGGCTAAACCACCACCCATACAAACCAACCATACCACATCATCACCAGAATCTACCCCATCAATAGCCTCATCTTCCTCTGAATTTGACCCACTCAAAGGGTCTTACGCCAAAATCCTTGCTATGTTGGTGGAGAATGCGACCATTTCCCTACCCCCACTTAGACCTTATGATCCATCTAAACCTTGACCTACAGGTTATTATGAGTCTAAAATCTATTCTTACCACCGCATACCAGGACATGACGTAGAGGGATGCAAAGTGTTGAAAGCCATACTTCGTCAGTCATCTCTCTCAGATAAAAAAGTTAAGAAAGACAACTTACAAAGAGAGAGACCTTTAGCTTCAATTCCCTCTCCTATACCACCTGTCCCCGCCTCACCAAGATCTATCATTATTACAGCCCCACCTCTCGAAGACCATGACCTATCCCTACCGTCTTCCTCCTCTCGTATTCACGAGATCAATATGATTAGTGTTGCTACTCGAGGGTAGAAAAACAATGGGAAAGCAAAAGAAAACACACCTATGGCATCTCTTTCTCCGTCCACCATCCCGATTGCACCACCACCTAAAGTGGTTATTCGCGGACCCGCTATCTCATCTCTTTCCTATTGACTATCCTCAATGGATTTCTAACATCGTACCTGTCACTAAAGCAACGGGGGGACTTCGGATATGCATGGATTTCTGAGACCTTAACCTCACTTGCCCCAAGGATGACTTCCCCCTCCCAAGTATTGATCAACTTGTTGATCTCACTGCAGGCCATGAGATGCTTTCTCTCATGGATGGCTTTTCGGGATACAATCAAATTTTGGTAGCCCCGACCGATCAACATAAAACTACCTTCATAACTCCTTGGGGAACCTTCTGTTATCGTGTCATGCCGTTTGGCCTTAAGAATGCTAGTGTGACCTATCAGTGGGCTATGACTTACATTTTTCATGACATTATGCACACTATCCTTGAGGATTATGTCGATGATATTCTTGGCAAATCTAAACATTGCAGTGAACATCTCGATGTTTTAACCATTATTTTCGATCGCCTGTTACAATATTCGGTCCGGCTTCAACCAAAGAAATGTGTCTTTGGTGTTCTTTCAGGAAAACTTCTTGGCTTTATCGTCTCTTTGCATGGCATTGAGGTCGATCCATCTAAAGTCAAAGCTATCCTAGAAATGCCCCCACCCAAAAACCTCAAACAATTGTGTAGTTTGCAAGGTAAACTTCAATCTATCCGGCGTTTCATTTCCCAACTCTCGATCGATGTCAACCTTTCCATCACCTTCTTAAAAAGGACATTGCCTTTCAATGGAGTGAAGAGTGTCACCAAGCCTTTGAAGCTCTCAAAGCCTATCTCTTGCAGCCACCCGTGCTTATCCCACCACAAGACGATCGCCCTTTCTACCTTTACCTTTCCGCCACCGACCACGCCGTAGGAGCCATGCTCGCACATCGTGACTCTGAGCATCGAGAACAAGCCGTTTATTATATAAGTCATACTCTCGTGGATTACGAGACTAGGTATACACATGTAGAAAAACTGTGCCTAGCCCTATCATTCGTAGCCACCAAACTCCGACACTACCTCCTGAATCACAAAACTTTTATCATCACCAACGCGGACCCCATTCATTATATGTATACCAAACCACATCTAAACCAACGCATCGCTCGATGGCTTATGCTCCTTGCTGACCTCGACCTTGAATTTATACACCAGAAGTCAATCAAAGGACAAACTATTGCAGACCAACTCGCGGACGCCCCTTTACCTGGGGAACAATTTACCAATTTTAATTTCCCTGATGAACTCATCGCCACTCTTTCACTCAGGGAAGAGTCGTATCCAATGACCCTCTTCTTCGATGGATCCAAATGCCAGCGTGGCGGAGGGGCCGGTGTTGTTCTCATTCCTCTTGATGCTGAGCCTATGCCTCTTTCATTCCGGCTCGATTTCCCCTACACTAATAATACAGCGGAATACGAGGCCCTTGTTTTGGGTCTCCAGGTTGCGTTACACTTAGGTGTCAAATCTATTAATATTTTCGGTGACTCTCAATTAGTAGTCAATCAAGTTATGGGCATCTACCAATGTAAAAATGAGGAACTTCAAAAGTACAAACATTACGTGGATTCACTTTTGATCTCATTTACTCGTTATTCTATCCAGACCATTCCCCGCTCCACTAACAAATTTGCCGATACTATGGCTTGCTTAGCCTCACAAATTCCTACCTCACCAACTGACTCTGACATATTCGTCTTGGTCCAAAAACTCTTTGCCCCATCTTACTCAACCCCAGTTGTTTGTATTATAAATAATGTGTCTGCTAATTTGCAGGATACTTGGTACCACCAATTTCACGACTACCTTACAACCTCTATTCTCCCACCTGACCTAACTAGTACTGGAAAACGTACTTTTCTTAAAAGTGTTTCTCATTATGTCGTCATGGGGGGACTCCTCTATAAACGTGGCTTTGATGGCATCCTACTTCGATGTCTAACCGGTGCGGAGGTCACCTATACCATCCAACAAATTCACGACGGTATTTGTGGCGGACATTTTAGTGGCCTTGCTTGCCATGGCTAAACGAATCCTTCGCCTAAGTTATTATTGGCCTACTCTTAATAACGATCACTTTCTACGAATATGTTAAGCGCCGTGTGTTATGTGTCAACAACATGCCAACCTTCAACATACCCTAGCCATCTCTGCACATGTGTCGCACGAGATCTTTTGCCTTTCTCACAATGGGGTTTAGACCTTATTGGTGAGATTCACCCGCCCTCTTCGCAACGTCACTGTTGGATAATCACAGCAACCAAATATTACACAAAATGGGTGGAGGCCATTCCACTCATTTCAACCAAAAAAGAAAAAATCGTCGAATTCGTTAACCATCACATTATCTGTCGTTTTGGTATTCCTCATCGCCTAATAACAGATAATGGTAAATCTTTCAAAAATAAGTTGTTACAAGACCTTTGTGACAACTTTGGTATCAAACTTAGTTTCTCATCACCTTACTATCCACAGGCCAATGGTTAGGCTGAATCTTCTAATAAAACCCTAACCAAAATCCTCATGAAAGTTGTTAATGATTCTGGAAGAAATTGGCATGATCACATTCCCTTTTCCCTTTGGGCTTATCGTACTAGAATTCGTACCTCCACTAATGCCACACCATTTTCTTTGGTATATGGTACCAAGGCTATCTTGCCTCTCGAAATACAAATACCCTCCCTCAGAATATCTCTTCAGGATATTCTCACCAACGATGATTTCTACCAAGAGTGGTTAGCCCAATTAGAGCTTCTTGACGAGCGACGTCTTACGGCTCTTGACCACCTTCAAATCTACCAAAAATGCATCAAGCGTGCTTATGATAAGCGATTTCATGAGCGTACCTTTAAGGTTGGTGATCTTGTCCTCAAAGAGAATCAACATGTAACCAAACTAGAAAAGAGCAAACGTGAAAAATTTGCTCCTAATTGGATTGGGCCTTACATTATCACTCACACTTATGGATCAGGAACTTATCGTTTAGCTTCGCTTAATGGTAAACCTGAGCCTGAGCCCCTTAATGCCTTGCATCTTCGACCATTCTACTATTGAATTCAGTGTTATATCACTTCTTATCTACCTTGCGCTCGTCCCTTGAGCTCATTTACCACTGCATACACTTTGTTTCTTACATCTCAAAATCAAATCAAGCTCACATGGTTTGATTATCACCTCCCCTTAAAGATGCCTTCCCCTTTTTAGTCTAGTCCATGACTTCAAAGTATCAAAATGACACATTCTTAATTAAACACTTATGGGATTTTCTTGAGTCAAACTTCCTACAAAACTAGATGCTCCATGCCAAATGACATTTAGACCTCTAGAGTTATACATAGACTACTCCTCGAAGGACAAATATGTGCAAAGCTACTTCTACTATTATAAATATACTGCTCCCCGAAGGACAGCTATACATAAAAACCACATCTGCTACTATAAATAGACTGCTCCCTTGAAGGAAAGCTATACACAGTCAGCCTTTATCAGAAGCTTCTCGCATTGATCAGCTTTGTGAAGACCTCAAGAGTAACAAAATACATATCCCTTGTAGACTTCCCGCATCGATCAGTCTATATTCAGCAAAATAAAATCCGCATTCAAAAGCACTTTTGAGTCATGGACTTGTCTATTTAGGTTTGGTTCTCTTTCGTCAGAATAATCATCTTATAATAAGTTCTCTGCACTTGCCACTATACCGCCACCTCACCTTACCATTCGTCCAAACAACAAAACTCAAGGGACGTGACATATATCCGATATATTGTGATTATACAACTCTTTTTCACCTATCGACTTCTCGCCATGTAAGCTACCTAGGGATTCAAGCTCATCCTATGTTAATATGTGGTTTGTTTAGCTCTTCTTAACTACGGGACACTTTTGCCTCTTTTTCTCAACTCTAGGATTGTGTGTTGAACTTAATAAGGACACGATTCCCTACTACTTGGGTGTGCTAACTTTCACTTCACCTATACCTACACCAACAACATTACCCTACCAACATCAAATTGTTTTACAAACCGACAAATTTCCTAACCACAACTAAATTGCTTGAATTCACCTCTCCCCGGTCCTAAGGAGAGCTACATCGGTCCGAGGCCCTCCTTGCTTTGTGCAATGGGCTATGTAGGCGCACACTTAGGAGACATGGGGTCTCTCAAGGTTAGCTCGACCATCCCCTACCATACCCTATCATGTGTTGTAAATATAAATATTTTTTTGTGTATTTCTATTTGCAACATTCATCTTTATCCTTTTTTCAAAACAAACAAAAACAACATTTAAAACACAACCATTCTTATTATTATCATCACTCAAAACCACATACATATTTAGTTTTATTTTTAGATGTTAAACAAATACATCTTCTCTATCATCGACTCACAGGTCGGCATCCTTATTTATTCTTATATTCCTATGAAATTCACTTAGACCCTTGTACCTCCTCCCGAATCAGGTGGTGATCGTGATCGTTGATGCCCCGCAGTTGGCCTCTCCATCCTCAAAGGTGCCACTGCCATTGGTTCCTCCCACTGATCCACCAACATCTCCTGTAACATACAAATACGTCCTCTCACGTGGAGGAATCTTGCCTCTAGTCTCTCCACTCGTAACTGTGAAACCTCTAACGATCCCGTTGTCTCATTCACCTGTGTTTGAAGCTAGTGAACTAAATCCTGCAGACGATCTCTCTCCGCTGTAATCACAACTATGTCAGGGCACTCATGTGCACCTCGCAGCTCTGCTACCCACCATACTCTATAGGCCTCTTTCGTTCCCGCATCCATTACCCTACGATCGGCAACTATCTCTTCTGGCCCTTTTGGAGGTGTAGGCCGGGGAGGTGAGAATGATACCTCGGCGTCGATCCTCATGTATGGTCTATATGTCATAGGTATATCATGAATGAACCCAAATTATCACCGCATGTGATCTAGAGGAATCCTATCGTACTCACTCGGCCTATGCCCTGCGATCCACCTCAATCGCTCTACACCCCTCAACTCCTTAGCTATGTTCTCTGTCACCATATAGTTCCCGTAAGGCCTCCAACAAATATCTGCAATCGTCACCATCTCCCATACCTGTCTATAATACTCGATGTCATCTATCACGGCCTGGATCTTACTTCTTTTGTTACTGCCTAGACCCATCATCCCAATCCCAACCTCTGCACTCCGCCTCTCTCGACTCGATGGGTCACCTATTGGTTGCACACAAACAATGTGCTCATAGGCCCAACAATGTAATAAGTACGAACAATCCAGTGTCGTCCTGTGTTTTCGCTTGCAAGCCCATAAACCCCTATATAACTCTGCCAGATATGCGGGTGCACATGCGAAAGTCACGATCATTTCTATCATTTCCCAAATAACACTCATCAATTCTTTTGGAAATCTTCCACCCTCCACCCTCGGTAATGCATAATACCCCACCACTATCATTAATAGCACGGCCAACCTTGTTTCCTCAAGGCGTGTTGCATATATTGTACCATACATAAATGTTAAACCTCTCTCGTGTCAAATCTCATGCAATGAACTAAATACTCGCTGTTATCGCTGCCCACCCCCGCGCTAGGCAACGCCCGATACACTCTGCTTTTTCCTATCATTGGGAGTCTCAAAATACGGAACACTTCTTCCAATGTCACCGCTCATCTCCCCGTTGGAAGATAGAAGGTATTCTTTTCTGGATTCCATCTCTCAATCAACGCCTACAACATAGCATGGTTACGCACGATTTGTGAATAATAGCGGATTCCACTTAACCCCAAACAATTTATCAATGCCCATTCAGCTGGTGTTACATCCGCTCGGATTCGTGACAAAACACTCGCACGCATATCATTCATCCTTAACCTTGCTTCCGCCTGCATACATCAAAACGACACATAATTATTCAATAGAACAAATCTCCACGGGTTTTTTCTCAAATTCTGGAAACTCCTACAGTAACCGATATCGGTTATGGATAACCGATACCGGTTATCTCTAAACGATACCGGTCACTGTCAAAAATATACCTACCCTGCTTAAAAACATACACCTATGATAATTATTTTGCCCATTTACTCCTATCTATACCTAAAAACATACGTGACCACCCTGCTTACCTACCCCATGGCACTCACCCCATCCCAAACCCTTGCCTATCACCTTTTCTTTCTCATCTTTACCCACTTACACTTCTCTCATCCTATTCATAAAACATGCAAGAATCAAATTACAACCAAAACGTTTACCTCTTGGGCTGCAGAAGCTTGAGGTGGAACTTGTCTTCCCTCTCGTCCCTGCTTGCGGGATGCTTCTCCTTGTTCAGCCATGTTCACCACCCTCTTCAAATATAACTTATCTTTCTCGCCTTTTGAATCTCATCCCACACTCACTTCACATGTATCTTTCCTCCTTATCACTAAAATTCTTTCATGCAATTACTCATCGATTACTGCCAAACAAATCGCATTCGCATATTTAACTTGTTGCATGACTCTAAAAATAAGAATGCTAAAAATAAGAACTTAAGTTGCCAACCAAGCAGTTCTATTTTTAGGAAAAATAATTCTGGCATAACCGATATCGGTTACATAACCGCTATTGGTCATATAGCTACCGACATCGGTTACATAACCGATATCGGTCATGTGTCCCCTTTTTTGCTTAAACCTAAGCCGTTTCTTCGTTTTTACAAATTTTTGTGGCGCCCGCCTCTTTTTCCTGCATAACAACACCATTATCAATATTTGTCATCCAAATCACATATATATATACATCAAACCCATCAGCATACACAACATGTGAATTAAACTCATCATCTATATATACATACATTCCATTTCAAAAAGCCCTCAACATAAGACATCAACACCATCAATATATAAACCATGTGGATCAAACTCATCATACATTCAATTTCATAAACCATCAACAAAATACTTAAAACATTTTAAACACAACATATGGGTCAAAATCCTCATATATATATATATATATATATATATATATATATCAAAGGTTTCAAATATACAACTTGCCTTGCATAGGGGCCCTGTGATCTCATAATAGTACAAATCCAAATGCAGCTGCAATAATCACAAAATATCAACTCACTCGCTCGCAGCCGGTCTCTCATATCAAAAATATACTTGGCTCGCAGAGTCGGTATCAATGTCATAACCCGTACTCGGCTCGCAGGCCGGTATATACAATAAATGAATAAATAAATGGATACATCATATGTGGGCACACAGGCCTCTATAAACATAACCGGTTTGCAGACCAGTGCCTATATCTAATGTACACACAAAAACATCTAACTCTGACCCAGGGATGTCTCAACTCTCCCCACCGCCCTCGGCACCTCTCCCTGCGGGTCCTGGCCCTGGCTCCCGCCTCCTCCCTGTCACCGACCCACCGGCTGTAGCTGCACCACCCTAGGATCTCTGACTCCACGAGGTCTCCGCTCTATGCACCACATATGGCTGATAGTCAGCCCCGGTACCATCAAGGATGTCCTGATAGTACCGGGCCTCCGCTCTCACCTCCATATAATGGGCCCGTGCCACCATAGCTGCTGGGGCTGGTCCCCCGACTCCTAATACCAATGGCCCCTGTCCTACCAATACACCCTGTGCCTGTGGCTGCGCCGGTGGCACTACCTATACCTGTGGTTGTGCCGGTGGCGGTACTGCAGTGCTATGGATGTGCCGGTGCCGCTGGTGGTGCACGTGTGGTGCCTGTGGTGGTGCTGGTGGTGCATGTGCTGTGCACGTACTGCGCGCTGCTGCTAACTGTCCCTGTAAGACACCTATCTGTGCCTGTGCAGCAACAAGCTGCCCTTGTAACAATTGTACCTGTCCCCTGAGCTGGTCCCTCTCTACTCTAACAGCCGCTAAGTCTCGGCCGTGTGGGTCATGCTTCCTCGCAGCTCTCTCCCCCTGCCCACCATACCAAAAATGCTCCTGTGCAGCCGGCATCGTCTACAGTATCATCTGCTGGCCTCTCGGCTACCCAATCTAGGTCCATGGGCTGTGGTGTAGGTAGTGGAGCCTCTACATCATCCCTCCGGTACTGAGGGAAGGGTGGTGGCTCATCCTGTCATAGCCCCAACTGCCATCGTACCCTCTCTAGGGGTATCCGCTCATGCTCTCTCGGCCTCCGTCCCACTATCCAGAATGTATACTGGATCCAACGCAACTGTGATCGGGCTCCTCCGCGGGGCTGATGACCTCTGTAAGGCCTCCATACAATATCCGAGGCAGTCACGCCCTCTAATACATGCCGGTAATACGCTACATCCTGTCCGGCGAGAATCGCTGTGGGCGGCCCACGACCCCGACCACCTCGAAAGCCATATCTATAAATCACCTATGGCCCTGGCCGGGGCAGCCCTATCGTCAAATGCATATGATATGCTCATATGCCCAATGATGTAATAAGAATGTAGAACAAATCTGAATCACCTCATCCGCGATAGCCCCATAGCTCTCTCAGTATAACTACACCGTATATCTATGCCCACACATAACATGTATGCTCCTCCACCATCTCATGTAGTACCCCCATCAGCGCTCGTGGAAAGCGGCCTCCCTCTGAGTCCGGGAGGGCGAAGCATGTGATGCCGATCATCATCAACATGGCAAGCCGTGTCTCATGTCTATGGGCACGATACATGTCCCCATAGGCAATGTTCGTCTTTGTGATAAGTCAATAAGCGCAAGGCCGCGTCCCCCCGAATACCTGTAAAATGCTGTCCATGGCTGTCTCTGCATCCACCTGGAAGACTGCCTCTCCATCGATCGGTAGTCTAAGGATGCGATACACATCCTCCAGTGTAATCGTCATCTCTCCCATCGGGAGATGGAACACATTGGTTGCCGGATCCCATCTCTCGATGAGGGCAACCATCAGACTGTGATCCCTATCTATCACCCTATAATACTAGACTCTGCTGAGTCCCACCTCGCGCATGATGGCCCACTGCACTGTGGACACGTGTGGCCACATCCATCTCAACAATGGGGGCATCCTATCCTGCATCGTCAGCTTCTGACGTGCCTACAAAACCAAATCACTGCATTAGCCCTACTCTTTATCACAATAACTCCTTTAACCTTCTATACCCCCTTTTACTCACCCTTCCTCTCAACCTCTACCCCTTCCCTCTTCACCCCCAAAAACACAAAACCCAAACAACAACCAAGCACCCAAAACCACAACAAAACCAAGCAACAAAATAACAAATCCTGACTAGGGACTGGTACCGGTCACCCATGACCGCCACCGGTCCCCTCTCCACCGATGCCGGTCGACGTACGACCGACACCGGTCAACCACAAACCCACCCTGCCCCGAAACTTCTTGACCGATGCCGGTCACTTAGTGACCGGCATCGGTCACTGAAAAATCACAGGGCCGAACCCGACGCGGCCCCCCAAATCCATTTTTGGCCTATTTATCTCTATTTACCCACCCAAACACCCTAAAAACCTACCCACCCTACCACCTTGACCTATTTAACCCATCTATCCTCTTCATTTTTCAAATAACTTCAATTTATTCATTATTTTATCAAAACATGGATTCCTACCCAAACCCCCAAATATAGCTTAACAACATCAAATTCACACAATGAAGGGTTTCAAACCTACCGGTACGACGACACGTCGTCGTGGTGGGATGGGTGGTGGTGGTCTAGCTGGTCCAACACCTCCAGCTCCTCCTGGCTGTGCCATGGCTCTCAAACTCCTCTGCTGGGTCCTCCACCAATCAAATGCTGCCTCCTCCTCGCTAGGGCCTACCAATCACTCACTTCTCCACTCAAATAGTGCCACCTCAGCCGACAAATGCACCAATCTCAACAATAGACCTCAGACAACTAAAATTGGTTTTCAAAATGACAATGTGACAATGACAGGCCGTATTTTTCTTTTTATAGGTTTTTGACCTATAACCGATATCGGTTATTTTGTGCCCTAAGGAACCGGTATCGGTCACCTAACCGATACTGGTCATATTTAGCCGATATCGGTTTAATACCTGCATTCACCAAATTTCTGTCCTTATTTACTAATCGCCCTTTCGCACAACATCGCCTATATCCACCTTCGCTGAAAACCCTTCGCTGACTTCATTGGCCCGACCCAAGGCCGCAACCAACCAATTTGGCCCGACCCAAGGCCGCAACCAACCAATTTGGCCCGACCCAAGGCCGTAACCAACCATCTGGCCCGACCCAAGGCCGTAACCAACCATTTGGCCCGACCCAAGGCCACACCCAACCCATTGGCCCGACCCAAGGCCGCCACCAACCCATTTGGCCCGACCCAAGGCCGCACCCAACCATTTGGCCCGACCCAAGGCCACACCAATTAAATACCTCGCCCAACATCAACACAATACAATTTTATCCACCCATCATGTAGCTTTTTTTTCAATCGAGCTCACATGTTCGTGTTTTAGCATGATTAGGGTCCTTGACTTGATCAGTCGACCAACTTTGCCTAGACCAAGACTGTGACGTTTATCTCAACCAAACCAACCATTTGGTATTGCCGAACATGCCTAAACGTTCCTGTACCTTACCCGTTATATCCCTTGGAGCTACTTCCTATGCCTTGGATACCAGGATTATATCACCCTTGTTTGGATAAACTATCGACCTTTTCCTATGAATTGCTTGTTTGCTCTTCAAAATCATGTACCCTGGTCGCACCACTGCATTTCAACGTGTGTCTGCTTCCTTGGACCTACTCGACCATCTTACCATCATCTCAACACCATTTCCCTTTATCAACCCTATCCCTGATTTCACGCTACCTCAATCTGTGATAGATTTGAGGGGGATTACCTATACCCTTAATAGGGGTAACCACTTCTTATTATTGTCCGTGTAGCTTTAACAAAGACAAGCTACACGACAACAAGGGGCTAATGTAGACACCAAATTTGTGTCTTACGACCCCCTGTGCCCCGCATCTCATTTCGCAACCTAACCTCATCACTTAAACCTTACACAATTATTTATTAATTACCTTATAATTAATAAATCCACATCGCCATACCTGCCACCTCATTTCGCCACCTCATCATGACCTAGTCTTAACCCTAAACTAACCTAATTAAGACCTATAACTTGGTCCACATCCACACCCATGACTAATTACTCCTCACCCGCACCTAAAACCAACCTCATAATGACTTGACCAAGCCCACAACTAATCCCTCGGGAGAAAAGGAGGGAAAGCTGGCTATTTTACCAAAAATAGCCCGCTTTGACCTGACCGATACCGGTTTCTACTCGACCACCGTCGGTTGCGTAACCGCCATCGGTTCCCTGTAAATGACCACTCCCAACCAAAAACAAAGGGTTGGATTTTCGTGGATCAAAAATCAGAAGTCATTGGAAGGATCCGAATTTTACTTGGCTGAACAGAGACAAGTGAAAAGGAAACAAGAGAAGTTTGCAGAGAAGGACATCAAGCCCAAGACTGCAACTGAATAACCAGAGTCCAGTGACACTCATCCGAGTATCAGGAGAGGAGATAGCTCATCTTGGATTGTCAGATCATCCTACTTGAGCCTGTCTTTCGTCATCACAGTCCCAGAACCTACATTTTCCATCAGGAACTAGTAAGTAAGTCTTATACGTTCTTTTAATAACATTTCTTGAACTTCTGAATCACAACCATCATAAGTCTATTCCTAGATCTACTACCCAGCAACACACTACATCTAACTGTCATTCCTCCACCCTTACATTACCCCAAGAACACCCCCCGTATTCTCTGAGTCCTTCTCATCACCCCATTACCTAATCCCACCCATTTATCAGCCTTATAAAAACAACACACCCACCTTACAACCAACCTTCACCAAAAGCCCCTAAAACATTGCCCCTACCGATATCGGTTACCACCAACAGACGCCACAGATTACGATGATCGGCATCGGTCACTGTGATTCTAAACCAAGACCAGCCCTTTCTCTATTGTTCTAACAAGGTAAACAAATTGTAATTGGACAATAGCTTATTTGTTAGAATTTGTGTTAATTCATATTAGCAGGGGAACTGACCACCTTCGAAAGGAAGTTTTATATTTCCTGGGCCCAAGGCAGTTCCCTCATTTATTGTCTAATTAAAATCTGGTGGTCTTGTATTCTTACTTGTAGGTAGTCCTTCCCAGACAAAAAGGAGTTCTTCACAGTCGATCTGATCTTTCTCTACGGTACGCGCACACCCTCTCGACATTCAACAGGTATTCCTCCTAGCCCTAACCCTTATCTGTTTCTCAAAGGAATGAAAGGATAGAAGCAACTCTATTCCCAAAAGTTGAAACATTCCGTGCAAAACACATGGGTGAAGCGTATATGTATCTCAATGTTCTTTGTCCTATGATGTTAAACTAGATTCTTAATCAAGAGTAATACAACTTTGACCACCACATAGAATATAAATACTTCCTTTAGCTTCTATGTGTATCTCTACTAACAAATGATTACTGACCACATGGCTTCTTTACTTCTTCCATGATACTTCTCGCCTCGGAGAAAAAATGGAGACTATTGATTATATTTGTTGTTCCAAGTAGTGGTTCCTACACCAAAAAACTTGAACACATATCCAGATATTTTATAGCACAACATTCGTATGGTTAGAATCACAAAATTCATATAAGATATCATTTTCATTCTTATTATAATGCAACCCATAATTGATTGTTCCTTTCAAATATCTAAAAATTCTTTTTGCAAGATTCCAATGATCTCTAAAAAGGGTTCTGTGTAAACCTTGAAGTAATTGCTTTTGTATAGAAAATATCGATCTAGTTATAGTTAGATAAATCAAACTATCAACTAATAATGTATATAAAATATGATCAACATTTTCCATATTCATATTTATGATTAATATTTATTCCAACTTCTATTGAAGTAGAAAATAGTTTACAATCAATCATAAGAAACTTTTTCAATACAATGGTTGCATATTGTGTTTTGAAAAATAACAATAGAATGAAATACAATGATACAAATAATATGATATGAGAGACCTAACTCATTCATTTTAAAGTACTTGCTTTAATTTCTCTTTAATCCTATTAATTAAATCGAATTGTCACTTACATTAGCAAATCATCAATATATATACACATAATGATAATATGCAAGCCTTATTGCTTAATGAATATATCATTGTTAGAAGAACAATTAACAAAACCTAATAGTTTAAAGAAGGAAAAATTTTTCGCATACCAAGTTCTAAGAGCTTATTTTAAACCATACAAGGATTTATCAACTTACAAACATAGTTTTCTTTACCAATTTCTTCAAATCATTTAGGTTGAAATATGTAAAGTTCTTCTTTTAAATTGTAATTCAAAAAAGTATTTTTCTTATTCATTTGATGGATTTCCCACCCAAATTGAGCGTTAATTGTAAATAAGGCCATAATAGTACTCATTTTAGCTACAAAAATGTCTCAAAATAATCAATACCAAGTTTTTGAGTGAAACCTCTAGCAATAAGTTTAGCTTAGGTTTGTTAATACTACCATTACCATTATATTTTACTTTGTATATCCACCTAGACCTATAATACTTCATGACTCGAGTTCATACAAGGTAATTAATGCATTGTACATATGATGGTTTTTGGTCATTTTCCTAAGGTTAATAGGATTTGAGTTTTCTAACACGATTGAGTCCAATTTAATTTCTTATCTAGGAAGATAAGAGTTTTAAAAACATATATAGCATCAAAACATTATCATGACCATTTACTAAATCAGAATCAAAACCATCATTTAGAAGCATTTAATGAAGTAACTTTAAGAGAAGAAGACAACACATGTAAACATTTCACTAGAATATATCTGTACATTTCATATAAGCTTCGATAATTGACATGTCCTAACCTTTCATGCCATAGTTTTGAATTATTCAAACTTTGAGATATAAAACAAGATGCATAAGAGAAATCATCAAAAATATATAAATCATTTCTTTGAATTCCTTCAGCTATTATACTCTCATTACTATCCTTGATATACCAAGTATCCTTCATGCATGGATTCTAGTTGTGTCCATACCTCTTTCGGATGTTCAATATTACCAATGTGTAGAAGGTACTCATCGTTCACATTATACAGAAAGAACATCTTACATTCATTGCAAGAATGTATTCATGTTATCTACAGTTGCTTGACGACCGGTGGGAGAAACCTCAGATCCAGAAACAATCGTCTAGAGTTTCCTCACCATAAATTCTATTTTGACCCAAATGTTGTAGTTAGTTTCATTCAGGATCTATTTTTGTCAAGACAGAAATAGTTAGACATCATTGTTTTCCTAAACCTGTAAAACACACCTCATTATAATATACAATGTACCACAGAGTTAGATACATATTTATTGATAAAAACAACACTTTTAATAGAATCAAATCTAAATTTTATAGATCTAAAGAAACTATTTGATCATAACTAATTATATCATTACAATGCATACTAATTAACCTCCCATGATCAAAATAATAACCCACATTATAAAAGGCTCTGCATTATACCCCAGATTTATATAAAAATATTTCTCGACCATATAGAAGTGAAGAAGAGACCCCTAAGAATGCATAACAACTTCAAATTTGAAAAAAATTAATGTAGACAAAAATCTAGCCAGCTTAAATTTGACGTCTAAATGACCGTCATAATGACTTATTTTTTGGTCTATCGTGATGGTCATTTGACCGTCAATTTGTTAAAGTTTCTTGGAACCTACGAGCTTAAATTTGATGTCTAAATGACCATCATATTGTCTTATGTTTGGTCTACCATGACGGTCATTTGACCGTCAAATTTAATGAAGCAAAACTTGTGTATTTCCAGAATGTGAAATTCTAGAATTTCTTCTTCTATATAATATTAGGGAGGTTATATTTTAACACATTATAATAATCTATTATAATTTATAATGTAAAAATTTATACACTTTTTTATAAAAATGTATATAATTTATAGAATAAAAATTAAAAACACATATAGTTCATAAAAATTATAAACTATAGTATATTATTTTTATATTATAAAACACATAACCCTTATTAAAGGGGTTTAAAGGACATAGACCAAGTTAAAAGTATGGAAATATTGCAAAATATTTTATATAATTCTTGTAAGCTAAAAACTTTTAAACTTTTATGTGGCTATAACTACCAATATTTTAATAAATATTTACCACACTTCACGTGGGCCACCAATAAACTCGTCCCTTTTTTAATTCTCCATTTATACTTGAGAGTTTTAGATTTATACCTGAGATATTATCTCATTTTATTCTCGCACTCCCACTCTTATATAAAAGAAAACCTTTAAATAAGTTTATTTATATAGTTTTTATAAACTATAAGATCTAAATGAATGAGGCCGCTCCCTTACATGGATAATATAAATGGTCAGGGACACATGTTAGGTTTTATTTAATAAGTATTAAGATTTAAAAAGTAATCCGTTCATGACCAAGAAATAAACACGACCCCCTTACTAAAAAAAGTAAGCACTTTAGTTTTTTTAAAAACATATATAAACCAAATTTAATAAAATTTATATTTTAAGCGGTTTAAAATAACCATATATATAAAATATGATTCAAACTTAGGTTTGTTTTTAAAAAAAAACTATATATGCCTAGATTTATAAGTTAAGTTTAAATATGATTTAAACTTAGGCTTAGAATATGGTCTGTTGACTCTTCCCTCAATCCCATGTAATTTTAATATGGTTTAAGGCTTTTAATATATAGTTTTTTTTTCAAAACTATATAAATTTTAATATGATGTTTATATAAATTATTATATAAACCTTATTCTATATTATATATATATTTATTTAAAAATAATAATATAATTTTCAAATTATATAGGATATAGTTATAGATTAACTATAAACTATAGTTTTTCAAATCAAATCCTTTTAGAGGGGACCAAAGAACATGGGTATGAACTTACCTTTTGAAATATTTAACCTACAAATATTTGAAATGATTATAAAACATGAAAATTATTTCATATAGTAATAAATCATTTCTTTTTTTGTATGTGACTTTCATGCATGTAAATATTTGAAGCCCTTTTCACCTGTGCACACATCAATCTCCAAACAAACATTAATTCCATATAATTTACAAAATGTAAATGAAATTAAGAATCATATCATATTACATCTCCCCTCCAAAAATTAGGGATTTAAAATTGAAAAACCCTAAAATTTTTACCGAGAGTTTAATTGCACAAATGTAATGCCAAAATAAATTGGAGAAAAAAAAAGAAGGGGACCAGATACTTTTAAATACCCTTTCGGGTTGGTATAACATAAGTAAATAAAGAAATACTTACAAGAAATAAATAACACAGGTGACACAATATTTATAGTGGAAAACCTCAATAGGGTAAAAACTACTTTGAAAATAACCTTTTACTTCATGAGAACTTATTTTACATTCAATAAGATCACCTCCTCCTTTGAAAACCTATTTACCAAGGGTAAAACCAAATCACTTGATTTACACACCTTTGATATATTTCCCGAATATATCAAATGAGAATCTAAAGTCCTTTTTATATAAGGTGATCGGGTATGTCTCCCGACCCACCTTTTCAACCTAAAATGGTTGACACATACACCTAGGTTTATAATATTTAATATTAGAAATATAATCATTTGATGATATTAAATATTTAACCTAAAGTATATACCTAGGTTAGTATATTTAATAATAGAAATAGAAATATTTCATATTATTAAATATTAACCTATATATTAGTGATGGACCTATATACATTAAGGGTTGGCCAGACCACTTAATCATTATGTTCCAACACCTCAATCCTGAAGGAGAGCAAGGGCCCACTCACATGAGGATATTGGAGGATTGATATTTCATGCATGATCGTTATTCCTTATAAGTTTGAGTTCCAGTACTTTGATTTGAATGGTTATTTGAATGCAATATTATATTTCCTTTCTTTAGTATCTTTCCTTACTGTCATTTCAATTTGTGTGAGAATTTTAATTTGTGTGTGCATTTCAATTCATTTAGTTATTTCCTTTGAAAGAATTTTATTACATCAACATTGTTTCATTAGATTAGATGTATTTTCTGAATTCTATCTTTTGTTTCAATAGCTTAGAAGTTGTATTTACTTTCCACAAGATGGAAGAGAAGTACCAACTAAAATCCCCAAAAATATAACCACCACAACAACTGTGTTGTATACAATTTCATTGCATATAACCTAGGATACAACCTTGGTTTGAGAACGACACCAACAATTGAATCTATTGGTTAAATGATTGTAAGTTATAACGACCCATCAATAAACTCACTTGAAAGTAGAATGGAGTTCACCCAATTGCTGAATGGGACACTGTTGGGAACTCATGAACTACGTAGATGGGCATGTCTCGTGTTTTAGTGACCGATATCCGATTTGTGTTCGGTGTGGTGGCCCATGACAACTTCATTCAACGTAGGTAGGGATGACCTTCTAAAACTTTTCTAGTGCCTCAGGGTGAAGATGTGCCTACAACATATTGATGTTTTTGTTTTTCATTTTATAAATCCATCTAAGTATATGTATGTACATACATTTTTCAAGGGTAGGGCCCCTAAAATAGAAACCCATTTTTCACTATAATTGTTGCTTTGAGTTATTTTTTTGTCTTTAAAATATATGATGTGTACAAATATTGTTTCTTTAAAATCATTTAGGCATATCTTGCATCTCCTTGTTTTCTTTTCTTACAACAATAACACCCTCAAAACATAAATTCCACCTCGTAGATGCATCTTCATATATCAACATTACTGCACCAAATCATGGGAAAAATAAGTGGACCTTTATCACCTTGTTTGCCCTTAAAGTAAGGAAAAATGACGCTTCTTTGTTCCTTTCGCCTTCACTTAGATGGTTGGGTCTGGAACAAAAATCATGAATTGTGTCAAATATAAACAACAAAAATTTGGGCCCTGGTCTCCAAAATGTTATTTAATTTATAATTCAAGCAAGGATATTTTCTCTAATACTAGGGAGAAACTACTTTGTGAACATTCCCGGATAGGGCCCGAAAACATATAACACTCGTATGTTTTAACTATGGAAGATATAACCCAAATCAAATTTTTGAGGAAAGTTTAGAGTCTACTTTTAGGTTAGGCCATACAACTCCAAAGATACCTAACCTTTAGGCTTCAGGAAAAAGTGCACTCACCATACTCGCATTTAACCAAACACGTCCGGTTATGACCTTGCACCAAAATACAATCTATTATGAACCTTAAGTATGTATAATTTTAAGAACCTTTGTAGAGAACGATAAGACCAATTGTATACTTGACCTCCCCATTACAGAAAGACAAATCTAGATATTAGATATACAATTAAAAATCAGTTCTCATAACGCACATCTCCTGAAAAAGGATTTAGAGAATAGAACAATCGAAAAAGGAAGACAAACATATATGGGTACCAACATCGGCTCTAGCTTGGGGATGGAATCCCCTAGTGGGTTTCCAAAGAATGTTAGAAAAAAATTGGAAGAAGAAGACCAAATGCCTATCTAAATAGAGTTAAAAGGTGATCAAAACTGCAAGTCATCACCATGAGAGAAAAATCCAACAAAAACCCAAACATGAACCAAGAAGGATAAAACACGTAACTATACATTGACAAGAAAACCATCGTGGTCCGTGAGGACCTAAAACCTCCATCAAATTCCATTGGGATCCCATACAACACACACTTTTCCCATCAAGATACAGTTTAACCTACCGACTTCCAAAGGTAATGATCATAATTAATTCAATTTGTAGGAGCAAAGACATGTCTCCATTCATACCTGTAGACCCACTTTTCTCACCAGACATAGTCCGTCCATAAATGATTCCCTTTTCACAACACACCATATGATATAACAATCTGAGGACCTGTATGTGTTTCTCAAGATGTCTAGTAAATTTCTCTCTTTTTAGAGTAGATAAATCTCCATTCATCTAATCCCTTTTAAACTCAATATAGGCATCGAGACACAAACCCGCTTACCCACTTCTATTTGTATTTTTCATATCTATTTTTGAAGGAGATGATCTATTCTTCGTGTATCTCTCTAACTTGTAAGGGACGAACATAAATTATAACACATACCTCGCCTCACTCCTCAAAATATAGGAATCAACTTGCATCCCACAATTATTAAGTGAAGGAATCCTATACATCTACAAAGATTTAGGAAACAAGGTATGTTCAACCACTTGATTAGAAAACAAGGGATCAAAATCATCCAAGCGTAATTCAATAGGAAGTCCCATACGAGCACCTCCTATAAAAAAATCCAAATCACCTTCTTTATTATTATTATTATCGATTGATACAACATTTTCAAAGATAGTTATCACCAAAGTGAAATTACTCTTTATCCAAGGCCACTATACCAATTTCAGGAACATATGAGGGGATCAAATCATCAAAATTCAAGTCTAAAAAGTTTTCTTAATTCATCCATGATTGATGCTTTGCAATCCAACAACTTACACTGTATTATGAGATGCTTATCTTGATCAACTATTGTGTCAAGTAGAAAAAATCTATCTTCTATTGAGGGAACACCTTCGTTTTATTTAGAAATCATTTCATACTTTTGTAGAATAAAATCATGAGAATATAAAGTACAACCTATGTCTAAAACCACCGTATCAAAACCCGACATACTCAAGATAACGCTTCTAGAACTCATCGCCTATTCGAGCACGTAGAAAGTTAGTGGAAGACACCCCATTGCTTTGGTCTCAGGATCCATGTGGAACATTTCTTCCTTCAGTGACTAGTTTCAATTCAATCAACATTAAGAAAAGTGTCCACAACATAGGGGAATAGGGCATAAAACACTTGTCACACTAGACACAAGCATAACCAATCTAATCATTCTGCTCAACACATTCTTCAATCAAGTGTCTTAACACTTGACACATATTCTGTAGTGTCAATTTATTCATTCCTAAAACATATGAACCTTCTTCCTTCAACTAAACACATGGCATCTCCACCATTCCCATAGAAAAGGAAGCAAATTCATCACCGAATTGATTTCCAAATATTGTTACTGTTATTATCCATGAACAAATAAATCTCTGAGGTAAAGAATTAAACTATTCTCTAGCATTTTCATGCAGTGTTTGCATAAATAACCTCATAAAAACATCTTCATAACTCACCTGGTATTCATGCATCATTTCCTCAAACATGGAAAAATGTTTTTCCACAGAAGCATCACCATATCCTAAAAAATAGGCAATTTGAGTATGATTCCGGTAGGGATTTGATTGAGGTATCCACATAATTTTCTAAAGTCAAATGGTTTGAACGAATTTGGTTTAAAAGGGACTTTAGAAGGAACACAAACCTCACTACTATCACATATACCCATGGAATTCTTCACAGAGAACTAAATTCTACAAATAAATCCTCATCTTATAAAGTCTAGATGACATAATGGTAAACATTGAACATAGAGTTTGAAAAAGGCATAAAAATTTAGTTGAAACACATCAAAATGAAAAAACCACTGGTCTACTACAACCAAAAGGATAACGGAGTCGCCATTAGAGTGATAACTCTAGAAAAATAAATCATACAAGGTCATGAGAGTAAATCATAAATCAAAACACATTTTCAAATGTCACAAAGAAAAACCACACAAGAAAGTCAAATAAAAACCTAGATGAATACCAAATGTTGATCCTCAAAACGGTGCTAGAAAAGGTGTTGGGTCTTAGATCTACCCCTGGAAGGGGGACAAAGGGAAAGACATGGAATTTATAGGGAAGTGGGCATCGAATCGACCCACATGAAATATCATTTGGCAAAATGGGGTAGGTTCTTCCTCCGCTTACTCGCCAACCCTTCCCAAGGGAGTGATAGGAGGCACCCGAACAAAGGGTGTGGTTGATATCCTTGCTACTTTTTGCTCTACCTTAGTTAGGGTGAGAGGAGTTGAGATGTGGTTAGGGGAGCATAGGACATATCCGGATGTGATAATGATATCCCGAATCCATTAGAGTAGACTATAAGGGTCAAGTGCAACCACCGAATGCAATGCTCACTTGAAAGAGTGGTCACTTAAGGACTGTAAGCACCCAGACACCCGATATGGACCGTAAAAGGTAGTGTTATCCCAACCCAAACTTTTATCCCGAGGGTTTGCAAAATTTATTTATAGGTTAATGATGGGGATCTCAGATCGGGGTGAGAACACATAAGGTGTATGCATTGAAAATGTGTTCTCCAAGGTGGATCTGTAAAGTATGAATAGACAGGTTTGCGATCCACACAAAGTGTGTTAAAATGTTTGCCAAAGGTTATTCAAATTTTTAGTGGGAACAAGAGAAACTTGGACTAAAGGATGGGGAAGAGGGGAGAAGATTCAAGGGGAATTGGGGAAACTCATAAACAACATGTCAACTATCATATGAGTGTAAGGGAAAAATGAATGAGCATCTTACAAGAGACTGGTTTGTAGGGAAGGCTCCGGAAAGCCAAGAACTGAATTCCTGGCAATCCAACTTAGTACACCTAAGGATAGACTGCTCATGTGAATCATGCTAACTAGTCTAGATCAAGGGACACCCAAGACTTATTAATCTTATCCCTAAATCCTACTTATTTCACAGGGAGATTTTTATAGGTTTCAGAAATGATGCTTTTAGGTACCCCTAGAAAATATCAAATGCTCACACCCTTCCTAGACAAGAGCTAAGTAGTAACAAGATACTTTCACAATTGGATTACAACCAAAATCATGCGTAATCACAACAAAATATGCATATCACTTCATCTTAAACATCATTCCACAAAAAGAACAAATGAATATCACAAATCTTGATAAATTTTCTTAGTGAAACCCATTAAAATTAGGAAAAACAAGGGAGACATATATTTATTCTCTCAAATCTCGTTAATGATCAGTACACATGCAATCATATTAACATAGATTCTGAGAGTTGAGTTACATAACAAAAAACCTTCATAAGAACATTGGGCCGTTTCTTGGTTGGCGATGCATCTATGAATTCCTTCCAATTTTCCCCTCAAGATATTCCCACCCCTTTTTTCTTCCTACCAATATCTCTTCCAAATAATCACCACATCCTCCAAAAACTTCTTTTCATCTTATATATTTCCTTATCATCTTAGGTTTTTAGAGCATATTCCTTGGATCTCCAACAAACTATCACTACCCACAACATCTTGGGGCCGCCATGGAATAATACAGATGATTCCTCACAAACGGCCGTCAAATTTTCTTACTTGCCATTATGTCACTCATACGTCATCATGATGCAACCAATTTTTTTCCATGTCACGTCACATTTAATATCAAAATTTCCACATGTATATAAGCATGACTTGGCCCAAAAAATTAATGTGACAAGACATTTTTGAAATACGAGGGCCTTTAATCACTCTCGAGTGAAATGTTCTGCATAAATATTTGATCTTTAATTAAACTTCACACGTACTTATAAATCAAAATGGAATATCGTATTAATAGTGAAATGATGTCTTTAAACACATCAACACCAGATTTCATGCCTATTTAAGCGCTTCACTGTCCTCCCATTCATCACCTATCTTTTTTTCGAGTCTTTTGCTTTCTACTTTTCGATCAACCATCTTGTTTCCATGTCTTCTTCACCTCTAGATTTGAATCTTCCTCCTGGAGAGCTCACCCAGTTGGGTGAGTGTTTCCAATTGACTAGGCCAAATGAGACCCTCATTTGTCATCTTTTTAGCATAACATATACCAAGGCCGTTCCTCCCAATGTTTCCTCTCTGGAGGACATGCTTTCATCTTTCTTGCAACACCTCTCAGAATTGTGCCCTTCATTCCCTATTTTTCAAGTGCTCTATTTCCACCTAGTTTACCTAGAATACTAGGTGGATACCAAACAATTGAAATCCCACTGGATTCGCTACTGCCCTTCTATTAATGGTGATCATTGGTGTTTGAACAGGGATTATTACCAACCCCTCAATTTGACCACATAAATCACAATGCCCAACTTTACGCTTACTCAACATGGGGAAGAGAAACTCCCCACTATACTAGATAATGCAACAAAGAAGCGTTGTATGCCTTAGAGGCTGCCCTTGCTAAGATACAATCCATGATAGGTACCAAAGCCTTTCCTCTCAAGAAGAGAAGAACCATGAGAGAGGGTTCTTCTAGCAGAATTCCTCATTTCCTGTATCTTGGATATCCTCAGGTACGAGAACCAAAACATATATAAGAGGGGGATGTTCCCTTTCGAGTGGGTAAACTCACCTGAAAGGAGAATGGAGTTCACCCAATTGCTTAATGGGCCACGGTTGGGAAGTCAGGAATTGCTGGAGATGGGTATGTCTCAGTGTTTTGTAATCGATATCCAATTTGTTTTCGGCATGGTGGCCCATGATGATTTCATTTAGTGTAGGGATGACCTTCTAAAACATATTCCAGTGTCTTAGGGTGAATATGTGCCTACAACAGATTGATGTTTTTGTTTTTTCTCTTATAAATTCATCCGAGTATATATACGTACATGCATTTCTCAAGGGTAGGGGACCTAAAATAGAACCCCAATTTGTTGACGCTAATTGTTGTTATGAGTTAGTTTTTGTCTTTAAAATATATGACATGTGCAAATATTATCTCTTTAAAATAATTCAGGCATATCTTGCATTTCCTTGTTTTCTTTTCTTGCAACAAGAACACCCTCGAAATATAAATTCCAGCTCGTGGCTACATATTCATATATCACACATTACTACACCGAATCATGAGAAAAAAAAGTGGGCGTTTATCACCTTGTTTGTCTCAATGTTTTGTGATCGATATCCAATTTGTTTTTGGAATGGTATCCTATGATGATTTCATTTAGTGTAGGGATGACCTTCTAAAACGTATTCCAGTGTCTCAGGGTGAATATGTGCCTACAACAAATTGATGTTTTTGTTTTTCCTCTTATAAATTCATCCGAGTATATATACGTACATGCATTTTTCAAGGGTAGGGGACCCTAAAATAGAACCCCAATTTGTTGACGCTAATTGTTGTTATGAGTTGGTTTTTTGTCTTTAAAATATATGACATGTGCAAATATTATTTCTTTAAAATAATTCAGGCATATCTTGCATTTCCTTGTTTTCTTTTCTTGCAACAAGAACACCCTCGAAACATAAATTCCACCTCGCGGCTACATATTCATATATCACACATTACTATACTTGAATCATGGGAAAAAGAAGTGGGCGTTTATCACCTTGTTTGCCCTTAGAATTTGAGAAAAATGACGCTTCTTTTTTCCTTTATGCCTTCATTCCAATGGCTGGGTCTGGAATAAAAATCATGAATTATGTCAAAGCTAAACAACAACAAATCAAGCCTTAGGCTCAAATTTTATTTATTTTATAAGTCAAGTAAGGATGTTTTCTCGATGCTTTGAGGAGAAACTAATTTTGAATATATATTTTTTGATTGGAGGTAAAAAGGGTTGAGGGGACCCTACCCCTTACAAAGTATTACCAGATCATTACAAAGAGGCCAAGGGATTTACCATTGAATCCCAACCAAAATCCAAAAGCATCATGAACCAAACAGCTAAGAGAAACAACCACAAAACCAAGAAGTAAAATAACTAACAATAGAGAGACATAAGAACTAACAACAAACAACTATTAACTAACAAAAAAAACCATTATCCCATGTTTCTTCATCATTCTTTTATCAGCTCCCCCACTTTGTATTCATACAACCATTCCATTCTTTGACAAGGGAGGTGATAGTAGATTTCCAATACTTGTAGTTAGGCTCAGGAATCTCCACTTTGGGGCCTTTTCCTTCTTTTTCTTTTTCCTTTGCAAGTTCCATAGAATGAATCATCTCTGCTAAGAGTTTGAGGTGGTGGATGGTGATTTTAACATTGAGGAGGTGGACATCACAAATCTGTAGAATGATTTCTTTCATCTTCAGCATTTCCTTTTCCATCTCCAAGCTTCTTTCATTAGCATTTTTGAGTTGTTCACTAAGAACAATAGAAGATAACTTTTCCACTTTTTCAATTAGTTCCCTCAGGTCCATGGAAACCATACTGATCTTATGTCTATTAATATTAGTATCTAACTTGCAATTCTCAAATTCCCGCATGAAGGCATGTGATTTGACAGCAGAGTCCTAGGCGGTAAACAATTCCTTTTGGGTAGTTTTAAGAGCATGCAGGATTTCAATGGCCTCCTCTGAGTTCTTTGATCACTTGCCCTCAGAAGTATTCGAGCTTTCTTGATCTCCATCTCATCATTGCTTTCCCCTTCAAAGGGCATATTTATCCTTACTGGAATCAAAATGGGTTGGGTTTCCTTCTTGGTTCTCACCCGAGTCTAAGATAACCTCCACTTCTTCAACTATCTTTGGTGCCTCCTCCACCCTAGCTTCATTTCTTGACTCCACCTTGACTCAGGTTGGATCTGGTTCTTTTTGCCATAGGTTTACTAGTCAGATCCCCACTAAAACTTCCCTCCTTGGGCTCCAAACATTCAGCAGTTGAAGCCCCAAATTTTTCATTTTTTCCCAAAAGGGGAGTTCCCAACCTGATAAGGGATTTGATGAGGCCTTGGTGCAATGGTAAGGTGAAGGTACCTTTCTTGACCATGGCAATAGATTTCAAGAGGGAAGTATACAAGAAGAAGGGGAAATTATAGGGCTTAGCATTATGGACATGGTTCAGCATAGGGAAGTGATATCCATATATCACTTTGTATCGCCCTTCTAAGGTAATGTAGGCCATAATCAACTGAGCAATTTCTTCAAAAGGAGGGGGAAAATTTCCCGAGCATAACCATTATGGAGAGAGACAGGCACCCCCTTACCTTGCATAAAGCATTCAATCTCTAGGATGTAGTCCGACTTAGGTTTGTAGATACATCTTCCTTCCAAAGCTAAACCCGTAACTTTGGCAATAAGCTTGGGGGTAATGGTGAAGGAGAAGTTACCGACCCGACCCATAACTAATTTTTGAATATTCCTAGGTAGGGCCCAAAACAAATAACACCCGATCATTTTTACTATGGAAGATATATCTTGGATCGGAGTTTCGAGGGAACTTTAGAGTCTACTTTTAGGTTAGCCTATACAACTCGGAGATACCTAATCTTCAAAGGCTTTGGGGCTAGAGTTCACTCCCCATACTCACATTTAGCCAAACATGTATGAAGTCCCGACCTTGCACCAAAATAAAATCTATTATATACCTTAAGTATGCAAAATTTTAAGAACCTTCGTAGCGATGATAAGACAAATCCAAATATGAGAGATACGACAAAAATTAGTTCTCATCATGTACTTCTCCTGAAAAGGATTTAGAGAATATAACAATAAGAAAAAGGAAGACACACATGTATGGGTATCAACACATTCTTGACTACTGAGGGGGAAAACCAAATGAAGCTCACTACATACATTTCCATTCACTCGGTGGCCATGTGACTCCTATTATTCCATCTTGCATTCTATTCCACCCATCCACAACATGTTGCATAGCGTGGTTACTTTTGTTCTTGTTTTCATTTGCTTGTATATGGTCATCTTATTACACATGCTAGTTATATCTCTTGTATGTCATTTATCTACACCATACAAACATGCACATTCACTCCTTTGTTTAGTTGTGATCATAGATACAAGTCTCTTACATGCATCATGGATGCTCACCTTCTACCACTCCAACAATGGTTGCTGGGGCATCCAAATTCATCTCTCATAGGTGCTATTGTTTCATTTTATACTTAGCACTCTATATTACATGGTTATACATGCTTTTGACATATTGGTTATCTTTTCTAACATGCTAACAAGTGCTTCATGTGCAACATTTGTTTGTAGGATTACTTAATTCCATGGTTATCTGTTATTTGTACTTATTTGTCTACTATTTGTTATTGTATGCGGGCCTTGCCATTTGTTTTGTGCACACACTTGTTTGTTGTATACGGCCATGATGGCCTTGCGTGTCTTGCGACATTGTGAGTGATGTCCCATGTTTATAGCCCACTTTGTGCAACTTACTTTGTCTTCTTATGTGTTTACATTACTATATTGCTTGGTAGCTTATACACTATTTGTGTATATTACATATTGTCTTATACATGCATGCTTGTTTGTACTAACACTTGTCTTTGGCTAGCCTCCTATTTGTGTGTGCCTTGGTCTCTACCAAGCGCATTTCCTTTCCCTATAGGGAAAATTTATAGAGTTCATGTGGTTGGTCCTCTTTTGGGGCCCTATTCTCCTATCAACGATGTCGCATGTGCCACCAAAGAGGGCACATCATTTGGGGTTTTATATACTACACACCGCTTACACCGAGCTCAATTTAGTTCGGTTTACGCCCTTGACATTGTGGATTATACAATGAGTGGGTTCATACTAGTCCATGAACCATGTACACACTTTGGATTTTACAGACATGGTTGTCCTTAGCATTTTAGGGAATAGTTATAGGTTAGAGGACATAATGGGTTTCCTCTATACATTACTTTATCTACTGGCATCGGATCGCCCAAAAATTAGGTAGTATAAAGATCTCTTCATACAACTTTAAGGAAGTAGTTACAGGTTGGATAATAATGCAGATTTCTCCCTACACTTCTTTGGCTAGGGTGGCATGAGATCGCCCAAAAAAATCGTAGTACAGGATATCCTTCTACACTTTTTCTCTCGACATGGATCAGGTGCACATGTTCCATTTTTCATTTACGTACTTTACATTTACATGATTTCACATACATATACATGCATCTTTTACATGTGTTTTTACATATATACATGCATATTTGACTACTTGATCATTTTCTCCTTACAAGTACATCCATAAGAGAAACAAGTAGTCAACAACAACAACATTTTGTGGCAGCACACATGATACTAACCATGCATGTACATCACACACATCGAAAATTCACATGCATTTTTGCCCTAGGTCCACTCTCGCCACTTTTTTTCCAATTTTACATCTTTAGTTTCCATGCTCCACTATTTTCTCATTCCATGCTTTGTCTAGTCCATCGGCACACTTTTTGCATCACTCTACATGGACATCAGGTACACATCTCTATCTACTTTATGTTACCGAGATTTCCACTCACCAACATAAATTGGGGGCAAATGTAGTTACAAAATCATGCACTTTAGACACTATTTAGTCTCAGTCTCATAATACTATTCATATGGTTTTGGAGTGAATAAAATACTAATTAACCCATGTCTTTTGGCCATTTTACTTTGATTTTTGTCATCACTGCTGACCTCTAGCACATACTTTCCCAATCAGTTCTACCATTTGGCATAATTTTGTCTCTAATGGGCACCCGGGCTAGTACTAGGGTGCCCATGGGTGCCTTGGTCCTAGTTGGGGCGCCCTAAGCCTTTTTACACTTTCCCACTACTTTTTGGGCACTTTCTAGCCATTTGAGCTTTCTATCTTTTTAGTGGTCATCCTTTTCGGGGTTAATTATGAAATTAGAATAAGAGAACCATATAAATATAAAGTTATGATAACATAACAAGGGACCAGGACATAGTCACTACTATAATCACCTAGGTTGTATCCATCAAAGGTTCTATTTACATCCATCTAACTCCATCACAAGGCACAAGGTTGGTTCATCTAGCATCACACTACATAGGATGGAAGTTTATTTTATTCCATCCATCATTCTATTGCATTTTCTACACATAGTTATTTCTCGCTACTTTCAGAAAGTGTGACACACAAGAGCACCTAGGGCACGATTACACACATAAACATAAAACTACATTGGGTCTGAGATGTAGTGCAATGCTCAGTTAGTAAGTCCACCATTGTGGTAACTGAGATCAATCCGACCCCTTCATATGCATCTTTATTTTTTTATGGTTTGATGTTTGTCTTGGGGTTTTGCAGGTCTTTTCTCCATCACTGATTACCTGTAACATATGGCACACCCAACGAAGTTAGTGTGACAGGAGTGAAGGAAGGAAACCATCAAATGACACCTCGTGAGGAAGGTTAAAAAGTTTTTTCAAATACCAGGCACCCATATCTTCGACTAAAGTACCCAAAGATGCCCTTATACATATCCGCACATCCTAGTCCACTCGATTTCCTAGATTTACACTTTTCTATATTTCAAAGACAATGCTTCCTCCTAGTTTTCTAGCCATCTCTATGACACGATCGATCAAGCTTGTTGAATCAGCTAAGCTCTTTCTTAACCCCTCTTACACATTAGGGTTTACATTTCTACTTTCTTAGTTGCTTGGGTCACTTTCTATATTTATTTACTACTTTTATTTATTGTTATTCCTAGTTTAGATTAACTACCATTCATCCACATTTTACTTAACACTTAGGATTGGGGTTTTCGGTATTGATTTTTGGGCTACCTCTCTTGATATTATTAACAAAACTTTCAAATTTCTTCGAGCATGTTTGAAAAATTCAATTTCACAAATATTTGGTCTTGTTTTCATGTTTGATGTAATCAAATGGAGCTAAGGTGGGTAAACTTTATGTCCCAAGGATAGTGGAAGTAATGCATTATGGAGGTCAGACCTTAGGGGATTGAGAATATTTAGTGGATGAGATGGCATTTTTGGAAGGAGTGGTTGAATTTTGTTGAGCCTTAGGAGATTTTGCAAGACTATTATTAGGTGAAGGATTAGCTTTAGAGGTAGATTTTGAGCTAAGGGAAACACCAGGGGACTTACTTGTCATGACAACTACCTTCTTTCTCTCTATCAAGTCTAGTTTATCCTTTCACGACTCCATTGATGGTGGAAGTGGAGATCCTCTACTGATTATTTTGTTCTATAGGACTACCACTAGAGGATATTATTTTTCTTATTTACAGAAATTGTAGAGGAGGAAGTCCCTTTTGAGTCCGGGAGTGGGTGAACACGACACATAAGAAGCTTGGTGCCTCTTCATCATCATAATCCTCATTTGTTGAGTGGTAATGAACGAGACCATTTTGAGCATCACCTTCAACCTCCCTAATCTTGAGAAAATTTCCCTCTTTTTTTTTCTTCTTTAGGCTCCTCCACTTCTTATTCTTTTGCTTCTTCTACATCTCGGGTTGTATTGATCGGCGGTGCCTTAAGGGAAATTCTACGAGGAGGCGAGATCTATGTTTGGCCTGTTTGGGAGATTTGTCTTCTTTGGAACATTTCTCATGGTGCTTTGAGTAAGTTACTTCTTGAGAGAAATTATATCATTGTCCATATTTTGAATCATAGGATCTATGGGAATGGAGCTAGAAATTTGACCCTTTTGCTTACCATTGGGGTTATTTACCTTTTCGTATAGAAATTTATCATCTTCCATCTCGATGGCATAGTCTTGAGATTCTTTCAAATTTCTAGGTTTGGAACTTCGAGAATGAAACCAACTTTGGGAAACTGAGCATTTATGAAGAATATTTTGATGTTATCATTTAAGGGCATAGCTTCGATAGGTATCCTCTTGATCAATATATTGTATCTAGCTACAAAATCCCTCATGCCTTCATTGGATTCTTTCTTCATATGCACCAATTTTACTAAGAGGTCATGACAGTCTTCAATAGACTTGAATCTGTCTTCAAATCAAATTTTTATATCATCCCAATAGGTGATTGATCTAGTAGGTAGGAGGTAGAACCATTATACTATTTTGTCTTGGAAGGATTCCACAAACAATTTGTTAGATAAATATTTGTGCTCAACTCTTAGCACACCACATGTGGTGATGAAGGTTGTCACATGTTCTTCTAGGAGTTGTGAGCCATATCCTCTAACCTTGTGGAAAATCATGAAGGGGTTATGGGAGCACAAGTGGGCCTATGTTCTAGCCCCATGGCACTATATGTTGAGGTCTCTCTTTGTCACCCATTAGGTTTCTCGCTTCTTCTTCGGCCCTTGTTTTTTCTTCTACTCTAGTTGTGGCTCTCACTTTTTCCTTACCCTAGCTCTTACTTTAGCTTCAACTTCAATTTCTACATCAAGAAATTTTTCAAAATATTTGCGATATTTGTAACTCTATGTCCAATGGGTTAACACCAATTGGACCACCAAAGTGAGAGAAACTTCGGGATAAGGGGAGTGCCTTGATTTTCTTACTAATTCTTGCCTTCTTTAGAGATTTTCAAAGATTGGGTCAATATTTCCTCCTTACCTCTCTTACTTAGTGTACCTACGATCAACCAACTTGTAGACTCAAGCTCTTCTTTATTGTAGTTGGGCTTGTCTCGATCTTTTAGGTTCCTCAACACGTTCTTGTTCAATATCCAACACTCTAGTGGCTAGGAAGTAGTGTGTAAAATTTTCTCTCGTCATGCCGAGATAGCTTCCCTCAAGTTGGATACAATATATTATTGGATGTGGAAAAGAAAATCGGGACTCGGATAAAAGGATTACAGGGGAATAACCGTTGATGTGAGACATAAGGCTCTATGACTCTTCAAATTTCAATTTTTTTTTTTTTGGATATTTGATTTTTTTGTATTTTTGTGATTCGTATTTGGGTGCATAATTTTCCAAGTCTTCCCCACAGTGGGTGTCAAAAATTGTTGGTGAGAAAAATTCAGGTGGACAAATTGATGGGTATCCACCAATGCTCTGAGACTCTAGGTCCCTCTACTTGAATAATGCAGCTCCATTTATTATGTGTGAATGAAAGTAAAATTTGTGGGTGGCCTAAAGGTTGGGATCCAACAAGAACACTCCACTAAACATGCGGTAAAATATTGCAATTGATTGCAAGGGAGGAATTTGCTAAGAAGGTAGGAAAGGGAGTGGGAAAAAGGAAGGGGAGTTAATACCTCAGGTAGAAAATCAAATTCTTGTAGACATTAATTAGATTACTTCAACACACATATATAGAGAAAGAAAACAACTTTGTTACTAACATCAAGAAAAGGTAGAATTAAGAACACAAAGTTTCAGTAATTATCTCATCAAAAAAGCAAGAAAATCCTTTCTTCTTCATTGACGTTTTTGCAAAGTTATACATAGTGAGAAATAGAAGAACATAGAGGAGGAGAATAGAGGGAATTTTACTCTCTTTTGCTTCACTTACAATAGTAATATCTCCTCAAGCATACAAAATTGACAACCCTTAAGAATGAGGTTACCATCAAAATTTTTAAAGTTGGGAAAAAATCTTCACCTACCCCCTTCACGACTTTTCATTTGTCCCTTACAACATGTGAATTTTCATATTCCTAGGAATAGAATTAAGTCCCCTTTTATTAATCAAGGGTACAACTTATTACATTACAAACTAAAGTCACATTTAAATGAAGAATAAAAAAAGGAATAGGAAAAAATGAAAAAGTGCAACCGCCAAAAAAAAATAAATAGAACATCAAGGAGGAGGGGGAGGGGAGAGAGAGAGAGAGAGAGAAGGGAGAGATAACTATCTTTGGTAAAGATGCTACGTCCGCTAATTCTACCTCACCACCTGATTGATCCTTGCCGAGCTCCACTGAAAAAATTTCCACTCACTTGAAATCTTTATTGTACCAGGGATGCGGTAGGTGTAACTTTCTCCACTTAAGGAATGCGTACAAAACTCAGGGAATCTATCCAACCATATGGGAAATCATTGATTTTTTGTGTTTAGTGAACCATGACTGATGTTTCTTTGTAATGTTTGAAATTGTGGCTCTGATCTCAAATAGAGACTCCAATGTATTTTGTTGAAAGAAAAGGGGTCCCTAGACTTTTTATGGACATACTCCTCAAATGGTCTCAACAATTCATTCGTGGAAGTGTTCTCATAAATCGCAGCACTCTAAGATTCTCATTATGATGTTGACACTGTCTTGCATCTTGAAGGCATACTCCTCATTTGAGTCCAACTCATCAATAGCCCGATTCAACATTTCATATCAAGAGGAAAGATTCCTTGCCCACACATGTGACAAGTCCTCAGATGGAGCATTAAACACTTTCCTACTTACCAATACTCGAGAATGAGCATCTCCCATATCCATCACCAGTGGATGAACTTGGTCCCAATGTTATTTTTCCTTTTCTGATCCTTCCTTGCCATATGGGATTTTTGGTAGTTTCACCTTGGAAGAAATGATTTCCCTTTCTCTATGATTATGCTTGTCCATTTTTCATTTTCTCATCCTTGCATGGTGAATCCCCATGTATTTTGTATGGAATCTATGTCAAAGCTACTGATTGGAGTAACCTCTTCAATTGGGAGTGATGATGAAGCATTCGAATCCATGAAATGTTACACATACAAGGTGAGTGTTTACATGTGGTCTTTCAACTGATTGATATTCTCTTTGTATTCTTGATTCAACATGAGGAGCTGATTCTAAGACTCCTAGAATATATGTGTATCTCCCTTGTGGGTGGATGAGACCAAGGGAATGGTGCTCATCTTATAGTCGGCCAATATAATTTCTTCTATCATTGTCTTGATTACCTTCGTCCTAACCACCTCTACATATTGATTTCCCACGGCACCAATAGAAAAAGCGAGAAGCCACTTGAGTGAACTTTTTATTATTCCCTTTGACCAATTATGAATTCAATGAAAAATCGGGGACTGTCACTACTGGAATGTATGAGCCTCTTTTGTGATCATTTAGTTCATCTAGGAAACATCTCATATGTCTCAGTTCTAAAACTAGCATATTTATTACTTCTGCTCCGGGGAAGTGGTGCATCTTATGTAAGAGGAGTAGGAGGGTGGTGAAATTTGGAAAATCTCGGGTTTCTCAAGAACTGGAAGATGGAATGAATCATTCTTATCAAGTTTTTTCTACTACGTGATCTTTTGTTGTTATGAAATTCCTTTGCAATCTCTCTTAGTAATGGGATTCCAACTCCACTACTTTTTCTTCGAACTCTCACTAGAATATAATGATCCTGAATTATTCTCCACGAGCTTCAAAAATAATGGTGTGATGCCTATCTTTGAAGGGTCAAAAACTTCCCTGATGTGATGGATGCAACGTTCTTCTTCTTGAGCCATTCCTTTGATCTTCCGATTACATCCTCGGTTGGCTCACTTATTTCTCTCACACTCATGGACACTCCATGTTATTTGTGGCAGAGGTGAATCCTTCACTTCTTTATATTCTAGATCATATAACTCGTGTCATCATCTTGAATTACCTCTTTATACAAGTCAAAATTGAATCTCTTTATTTGTCTAACTATTATCTACATTTGGTCTCTTTCCCTGACATAAAATTCATCTATGTAATTCAACCAATAATATTTGATTTGTAGAACATGATATGACTCGGGAGATAGAAAGTGTCTGGATCACCTCGGATGTTGAAGTCTGCCCTCGGTGTATATGAATACAATATCGTGGATGTTAAGGAAACTTCCAGGTGTGATGCATCATTGACACTCTGCATGTGAAGTTTATAAGTGAGATGGGAAAAGAGACATTCTTCCTTTTCTAGTTCTTGAGCTTACTATGAAAATGGGAAAGTTATCTGCATAGCTCAAATAGGACGATCTTGTCACTGAGATACCGAGGTAGACTTAATAGAGCAATATCATAACTAGAAACTTAGATGTAGGAGAAAGTGGAAAATTGTGTGAAATATGATCTGTACTTCTTGATCAAAGAATCTACTTTATGAAAAATTCCTTGAATGAAGATTCCCCTCTAATTTCTTGATGACAAACATGGTGAAGGAATCATTCACCCTTCTAAAATTCCAATTGATCTACTTCAAAAATAACTGAGGATATCTCTTGAATGCTTGGGCCTTGGGAGAGATGTTCTGAGAAAGTTCCAACCCTTTGAAAGGTCTCGAGCTCACAAGAGCATACACTAGATATGAAGTCATTGTGAACTTCTTTGAGACCGGTACCTGAAGCAACTAGTGGTGTAGGTTGTCATTGATGATCTACCCCCAATCAATTCTCTTCTTGTCTTCCATGATCATGAACATGAATAGAGCCATCCAGTCTTGAAATTATTTCATGGTTTCTTCTCCCATCACTTAACTGAGAAGGATGATTGCATATGAATAGCCTTCATGAAATTCACTTCATAGGAAAGACTTTGGCACTCATGAAGGTTTTCTTACTTGTTTTAACCATGAACCAAGTGTGAGGCCTTGAAGGTAGGAGTCTATTTTGGTCCACTCTTTTCTACTGCAACATATTTTGAAATGATAGCCATATTGTTCCAAGTTGGGATCTATATTGAATGAGAGATGGCTTTGGGAGCAAGTGCTACTGAGCCATCATTTTCTTGAATGGTTCTAGTTTTTAGTTCATAATGTTGAGAGCACATGAACACCAATTTGATACTCTACACTGACACTAGGTGACTACTTGCTGCATACATATCTGCTCATGAAAATGTTTCCTTTAGTGGGTCTCTTGGTCCTCCAAGCATTCAATCATTGAGATATTTGAGGTCCATGTGGGTGATATCACTGTCCCCACAATTGAGTACTCAAAAGAGAGAGCTGAGACTGGTTCAAGGCCTACAAATTTGAACTTCATGGTCAACACTAGCACTTCCATGTATCCAAAATGGGAGTTAACTATTTTTAGTAAGTTGGGATTTTTCACCTTTTTCAACTTTGATCACCTTCGATCACCTTTCTCGTTCCTCTGAATGTCCCTCATACACACTACCTTTGAAAAATTTACCCTATGAGAATTTTCTATTTATAGTAAGTGCTTGTGTAGATACTTACTATTTTTGGAAAGTGTCTTTCATGACATCAAAGTTTGATGAAACCAACCTTTTTGAGATGGGGTTTTTCTCTTTATCTCACATTATAATTTTTAGCTCAAATTGATCTCTGGAATAATGGTAAATAAAAGTTTATAAAATGAGGGCACGAATTCAGGGTTTTTCCACCATAAAAATTCGGGCCATGCATGAAAATGCTATCAATTGTGTTCTCAAGGCACTGAAATGGTGAATGTTCTCAAGGCACTGGAAATGGTTAAGAATGCAAAAATTCAGTTCAAGTTTTTCTAGAGTTCCAGGGTAGAAAGTCAGAGCAATGTTAGGGGGAGAGAGAAAAAGGCTAAAAATTGGGTTTTTATAGAAATTTCAGAGAGAGAGAGAGAGAGAGAGAGAGAGGGAGAGAGAGAGAGAAGAGAGAGAGAGAGAGAGAGAGAGAGAGAGAGAGAGAGAGAGAGAGAGAGAGAGAGAGAGAGAGAGAGAGAGAGAGAGAGAGAGAGAGAGAGAGAGAGAGAGAGAGGTGAATTTTTATTCCCCTTGTCCCCTTGGAATGGGACAAAGGGACACCAAAAGTGTGCCTTATCTCCATAGTGACATGTGGCATGCATGCACATGCAAGAGAAATAGTGGAAAAAACTTAATTTGAGCACCCGGGAGCTAGTTTATGGTCATGTGAGGACCTTGATGGGAGTATGGTGGGGGAGCCCATTTTTATACCCATATTTTCCCATTATAAATGGATGGAGGGACACAAAAAGTGCACATTATCTTGGTGATGACAAGTGTCAAGCATACGTGAGATGGAGCGAGGTCTAGAAATATGGAAAAAGGTGTTTTCTTATTGGAGCCTCCTAGGGTCGTGTGGAGGGTCCACGAGGCTTAAGGTGGGGCAGGGGGGGTGAATTCCCACATCCCCCCGCCCCTCTTATTCCCTTGTAAAGTGATGGAGGGATACCAAAAGTGTGCATTAGCCTCATGGTGACATGTGTCACTAAAATTTTTGGCTAAGTACAGAGCTTGTACCTTGGAGAGGAGCTTGAAAATGACATTGCGGAGCTCCCGATGAATTTTTGGGCACTTATTTACATGATTTTGAATGGAATTTTTTTGGAGAAGGATGGGATGGGTATCAAGGTATGATTCAACTTGAAAACTTATAAAAAATGGACTTTTTGATCGGGACCGCCAATTGTACCTACAAAGAATGAGTTGTGGAAAGAAATGCATGGGTGTTGTGAAAAATATGAGATTACCAACATGTAGGTAATTAAATAATATTTCCATAAATATATTTTTGACCTCCAACTCATTCCATAGTTCCCTAAATCATCTTCCAAAGCTCAGTGCCTTTTTACAACCCAAGCTCCTTTGACCTCCAAAACTTGCTTTTGTTGAACTTGCTCATGAATCTCCAAATCTTCCTAAATATTCCTAAATCACTTGTACAATGATATTGGCTCATGAATATAATTTATTGGTGAATTTAGGATTGAAATCAGCTCTAAGAAATGTGCACCCACCGAGAAAGGCTAAAAGTAGTCATTCCCAAGCATGCCAAGATCCACTTGGAAAATCACTATCTCATAAGAATATTGTGTATTTGTTTTCCTCTTTTCAACACTTGGGTTAGGTTGGTGCAATAGACTTGGACATTACATACATGAGGATAGACCTGATATAGGGGATGGACTAACCATGAGAGGTGTCGGGTAAGGTTTATAATGATTTTTTTGACACTAGGGTATAATTGTCCTGTTTTCGAGTGAATTTTTCCCTTGCAAAACATAGGACAATAGTCCCCCACATTTTGATGTATATGACATATTTTATTAATATTATTTAAATTTATTGAATTTAATGTGACCATTAAATGTGTCAAAATCTATTCTTATTATACCATGTTTCCTGTTGTATTTACCCTTTTGTTTGGTTATAATTCAACCCCTATGTTATTAAAAAACATAATAATGTGATTGTAATAATCCCAAAAAGTTACATATCCATTAAAAATTAGGTTTCTATTTTATTGTAGGAATATGTGAAGAAACCAATGTCTAATGTAATAATTACCGTGAAAAGATACCATTTCATCTATTTGTGTTGGACAGGGGTGAGGATGAATATTAAACACAACATAGTCATCATGGACATGGTTGTAGCCAGAGGATGAGCGTAGTGCCCCATATTTCCATACCCCTTCATAAAATCTCATCTAATGCTCACAACTCATAATGAGATCATCTCGGAGGGTTCTTTTGTTAAGTTAATGGTTTAATCATCGTGGATCCTTTGCATCGAACATTAATAAAAATGTTATAGGATATCATCACACTCTACTCTATTGTTAATTATTTTCTAGGTATCGGTCATTACCATGATTTTTCATCACGCCTCATATGAGGTTAAGCCCCATAAAGACCAATTTCCTCTTGGGTGTTACTATACACTTTGGATCTCGGATCATGGTAGCTTCTCAACCACGATCATTTTCAATTAGGGAATGCAAAATATTAGTTATGATAGCAAAAACAATAATAATAACGATATTGAGGAATTTTTTTCTTTGAGCCTCGGGTAAGTCGGTGTAGGATCACATCATGAATTACAGATTGGGGGCCCACATTATATAATACAAAATGATAAAAAATTAAAATTAAAATAGTTAATATAATAAAAGAGATAAAAATAATGATAATAGAAATACATTAAAATGAGTGAAATGATGCTTTAGGTGAGCATAAACGTGTTGTCTACCATAAATCCTAGAGGCCACTTGATTCTTTGTGGGATCTAAGAAAGGAAAGTGGCCTCATGGAGTTTTTTTGGAATATGTGGCGGTTAGTGGAGATTTATTGTTCAAAATAATAATAATGGCATGTTAGAGATATTGTTGTGTCGAATAAATGCCAAGGAATTAGTTTGCAAACAACCCTAAGCCAATATCCTTAACCCTCTGCACACATCTTTCAACTTGTGCCAACATCCATAATTTCCATGCCGAATGGGAGATTTTAAGTATGTTCTGTCATCAATCAAAGTGTAAAGGAAGTTATTTATTTATTTTAGACGTGGTAGTGACAAGTGCTTAATTAGAAATTTATGTAAAAGGGGTTGTTGAAATGATGTTAGAAACTTTCAAAGAAATGCAATGACAGATGTGAATTTACCCCTAATAGCTATTTCCAACATTATCTATGCCATTGTTAATATTTGCTTGTGTGTGGTGTTATACATGTGTGTGGTGGATGCACTACCTTATAATGAGAGTTGGTAAATAGTTTTGCAGCGCTTGAAAAAACATTTTTATAGAGGAATTTATTTTTCGGATGTTTAGTTGCTAGTGCACTGGTAGAGAAGTTTAAAAAATGTGGAAGATTTTTCTTATTCTAGGTAGTGCAAAGCATGTATGTTGTTTGCTAAAATTCTGAAAGAAAGGAAATCTCATGGGAAAAAATGGGTGTAGGATACGCATAAACTTTTTTTGTTGAAAATGCGCCATAAACTCTCAAGAAAAGTGCTATTGAAAGGATCAAAGCCAAACTCTCACAACCTTAACAAACACCTCCAAGCTCTGTGCCAGTTCCCAAAATAAGATATTTGAAGCATGGTATATACATATGGTTTAGTCATTTGGTTAGACATATTATGAGATTGAATTTTTGGTTGATATTGGCAATAGATGACATTGGATTTGTTTTATTAATGGAAATAATATATGTAGGCTATGCACATAACACCTTTGTGGGGAAAGGATTAGGAACTCTCAAGCAATATAAAATTGGTAGGTGTAATGCCAAATTCAAAACCTTGATGTTATTGGTAGTATTTGGCTTGGAATATTAATGGGTGGTTGGATGTGATGGGAAATCAAAGTCGTTTGCAGATCTATAGCTACTAGTGTATCTTGGTAGGAATGTATGGAAACAAAAGTTTCCCTTTTATTTTAAACCTTTTGCTGGCCACATACATATATAATGAGTTTGATATTTTGTTTGAGATAGATATGTGGGATGTTGAAAAATTGTATGAAGGAAAACTCTTGGACACCCATAGCCACATGCAAACCATTTGTGAAATATCTCTTTGAGATGCGAATCAAGCTCCACAACCTTGACCGCTTTCCACTTCCTCCAAACATGGGTTTTCATCCTTTCTCATAAATTTTTCTTTTGTAACTTGCATCTATAATTTTGGGTTGAGTAAAAAAGTGAACTATTACTTGAAAAAAACATGTATTTTTCTTCCATGCAAACCACTAAAAATAAAAACTCGGGCCAATTAACCTACCACAAAAATACCTTTGTTGATGTCACTATAGTCTAGTTCCATCGTGAACCAAATAAAACTAAGTCAAAATATTACTATCATGCATTTACCATTTGTGACAACCAATCACAGAGGAAAACAATGAGAAGACGTTCTCTCTCAAGGTCAAAACAACCCCCTCCAAATACGACAAATGCCTCTTGAGATCGATGTGCAAAGAGTGCCTCTTAAACTCGTTTCCTAAATTTAACTGATGTAACTCCTTCCTTGTTGTACGAGGTTGTCATCCCAACCCTGAAACAATACCAACACAACCATCAACCATGTTTTTATAAGTGGTTCTTGAGGCTACTTCTGTGAATTTCCTGTTGGAGGTAGCTGCTCGAAAACAACAAAATCCCTTTGAAACCACCTCGGTTTTAGTACCCATGGTCCCCAAAAATGAGATTTGAAACCTCAAAACTCTTATTTATCATACAAAAAATCATATTGCATGGTTCATTTGAATCTGTACTATTTGAAAACACACTTTTGCATAACCATTTCAAAGCCAACTTGGCTTAGGCTACTTGTTGGGCAACAGTTAAATTCAACCAAGTGACCCTAGAAAAATACTCCCCATTTGAGCATCATTTATCGGTTTTGGATATTGTTTGCTCTTTGTGTTTATTTTTTAGTACAGAAGAAGATGAGACTTTGAAACATTCCATTTGGATTTTCCACACCCTTCTGGTGGGCCCCTTTTGGAGGCCACTTAGCCTTAATTGTTGAAGGACAAACAACCAAATTTAGCCAACTAACTCTAGAAAGTTGTATCCAATTTGAGCTCCGTTTATTGGTTTTGCAATCCATATTTTTATCGAATTTTTATATAGTAAAGAGTCAATTGGAGGCATTAAACACCTCATTATGATGTAGAGTTATCTTTTTTGGGTCCATTCCAGCCACATGGACCAATTTGCGAAACAACACAATCTAAGGCCGTGGACCTGTGTTGAACCTATAAAGTATGTGCTAGGGATAAGGCTAGTATAACGGTTGATTACATGCATATGGACTTAACATATGTTTTTCAGAGACTGTATATATATGTTTAATGAAATGGGATACTAGCATGATGCAACACATCCTTAACATCCCTTGTGACCAAAGAAAAAGGATATGTATTGGAAATCGTAATCTACTATGATATATATGTTTGCTGCACATAATAGTTGATAAGATACTTTTTCACCCCTTTGCTTGTGAAAAAAGAAATATTTTCTCTCTCTACTCTCCCTTTCTCTCTCTTAAATCTGAATTGAAATCATGCTTTGAAAATATGGAAATTAGTTATGTTATTTTTCTCTCCTTTAAAATATTTTTGCATGACGATAACATGTTAGAGGGAGGGTGGATCCATGCCAAGAATTTTTCACTGACCCATGCTCACATGGTTTTGCAGGATGCAAGTAAGATGGTGAAATGGCATGGTTGTAATTCATTTTGTATATTATTGTAATTTATATATGTTATTGGAAAAAAGAATAGATATGTATTGCTTTATGTGTTGGAAAAATAATTTTTCATGTGGAAAATTATTGGGTTTTCACCAACAATACGGGGCTAAGCCCCTCCTTCTTGTGTATGGGGAGGCTCCCATTATTGAATGTAAACTATCCTAATTTTTTGGGGTGGCCAAATATGCTGAGGATCACACAAGAACACTTCACTGAACTTGTGGAAAAGTGATTGTACAGGGTACAAGGCAGGAATTTGCAAAGATGAGGGATACATGAGAGAAATTAGCAAAGAGAGGGTTAATGTTGTGAGTAATCACTAGAAGAATTCATGTACATAAACAAGAGTAAGTCCACATCTAATTAGAAGAACAAAAACAACAAACCATGATAAAACACAAAAAATCATAGACATAAACTTCCATGAATTCATTCATCAAAGGCACATACACATTTATTGGTTTTACAAGATTATCACATATGCAAAGTTGGAAAAGAGAGAGTAGAGGAACATTGAAAACAAAATAGAATAATAGTAAATTTTATTTATTGATGTAGAAGTGGAACTCTTAACAACATACATTCAATAAAAAATTACCAAACCCTTTGAAATGGAGAAGCCATTCTAATTTATAACATTATAATATGTCCTTTCATCTACCCCCACATGACTCTTCACCTATCCTCATCACATGTGGCCTTTCATGTTACTACTAAGTGAGTCTTTTCCTTATCATTAGAAAAATAAATTTTACAATTTTTAGCTAATGGTCACTTAAGTGAATAGGAAGAAATGGAAAAAGTACATTCTCAATTGAAAATTATAATATGGAGAGAGAGAGAAGAGAGAAAGGGAAGGAATTGACTAGTTTTTTTACTGATGAAGAACTTATTGATCATGATCCTTGAGGAAGAATTTCTAGAATGGTTTTGTGTCCCTTGAATTCCTTACTAAACTAAGCCACCACAGGTGCAACCTTATCCACTTTTGGAATGCAAACACAACTCAATACTTTGATCCATGCCCAAGGAACATCATTGATCTTCTTGCATTGATTAAGCCATCCTTTGTGATCCTTTGCAATTTCAGAAATGGAACTTTTGATGTTGGATAGGGAATCTAAGGTATCTTCATTAAAGGAAAGAGAGTCACCTACCTCTTTCTTGACCAATTCTTGGAAGGATACAATGAGTTCTTCTGATGATGAATTCTCATTGAGTGGAGGGAATCCAAGTCTCTGAACATAGTTACAGACTTCATTCAAAATATCACAAGCCTCTTGTCCACTAGAGTCAAGTTCGGAGATGACATCACTTATCATACCATATCTTTCATCCATAATGTGGACCCAACATGGAGACATGTTCTCAAAAATTGATGTGAACAAATTATTTCTCATGAGAGTGTGAGAGTCAATGGACCTCATCTTAGACATAAACAGGAAAACCTCATCCCAATGAATCTTCTATTTTAAAATATCCTCCCTTGCTTTCTTTACCTTTGTTAAAGTGACATGAACATACTTGAGTAAAGAGATAAATTCTAGGAAAAATGTCTTACGTTTATCCATGATCCTCATAATCTATTTCCTAATAGCCTTCCCTTACATCATCTAACTTTGTGATTTCTTGATCACCTTAGGATTAAATCCGGTGATCAGAGGAATGTATTCTATAGGAAAAGAAGATGTTGAATTGGTCTCCAAGAAAGGTTGAATGTAAGCACTGATATTTTTCACACGTTCCTCCTATTGCTCTTTTTTTACTTGTATTATTTGTTTTGGGAAAGGATACATGAAGATTTTTACTTGAATAGATGAGAGTATCCCTCATGTGTAGCTTGAACTAATGAACTTCATATAAACTCATAATATGATGGATTCATTTACTCAATAGGATTTACATTCTTAGGCCTAACAACTTCTACATATTGGTTCCCTGAGACACCACTGAAGAAGCAAGAAGTTGTTTGGGCCTTCTTCCTCCACTTGGATTTCAATGTTTTAGTGATAGCTCCAAGGTCAAGAATGAAAAATTTATCCATTGTCCTTGGCTCACTTTCAATTATTTCTTAATCCACGGGAATGGCTCTTTAGGAGTTGACATGATGTTTGTTATCGAAGAAATTTTAGGAACTTTAGGCGGGATCAAATCTTGTTCATTATGGGAAATTTATTCCATTGGAGATGACATAATTGGATGTTCTTGAAGATAATGATGAGTTATTGAAGAGAAGTAAGCTGCTTATGAATCACCTTTGCTTGACTCATGATGCTCACTTGATTTGATTTTTAGAGAGAGGACGATGGATTTGAGACATGATATTTCCACTTGCCCTATGAGTCACAATGACCACATTTTATGGATTACTCATGCTATCATGAATTTTATAAAGTGTTTAAGAACCCTATGACATCAAGTGAAATTAGGATGATTCATGTATCTTACATTCACATGAAGATCACCTTTTTAGCCTTTGTTACTTCAGAGTACTTGAATGAGATTTGAGACATGATGTTTCCAACTTGCCCTATGAGTCACAATGACCACCTTTTATGGATTACTCATGCTATCATGTGTTTTATTGAGTGTTTAAGAACCCTATGACATCAAGTGAAATTAGGATGATTCATGTATCTTACATTCACATGAAGATCACATGAAAAGAGTTATCCTATGTGTCCTCCTCTCATGTTGGAGGGTCATCTCACATGGGTTAGGTTTAGGGTTTCATATGTGTTATGCACTAGGGTTAATCAACACCCTATATGTACCCCTTTTCTATTCATTTATGATCATGCCAAGACACTCCGTTGTCTTTCCTCTATGCAAGCTTTGTTTCTATTGAGCAAGTTCTTCCATTACTGATCAATTTTTTCCTTGCTATCGCTGGAGCTTTCATGATTCCATTGGAGTGCAACTACTTCATGGTGCCTCGTTTCTGATTCGATTCTCAAAAATCTTTTCATGGTATCAGAGCTACACAACTTTCCGTCACACCAAAAGCTCGAACTGATGGTGGAGAGGGATCTCATCATGTTAAACAGTTGCTACACCAATACTCTCCCACACAATGGAGCCAGGTATACACCCAATTAGGCCCAACAACATATTAAGAGGAAGTGACACGAGAATTTCCCAGGAGGTCACCCATCCCAGAACTACTCTGGGGGCGGCACGCTTAACTGCATGGTATCAGAGCTGCATGACTTTCCGTCACACCAAAAGCTCGAACTTATGGAATACCCTCCCGCACGATGGAGCCAGGTATACACCCAATCAGGCCCAATGACATATTAAGAGGAAGTGACACCGGGAATTTCCCAGGAGGTCACCCATCCCAGAACTACTCTGGGGCGGTGCACTTAACTACCTGGTATCAGAGCTACATGACTTGCCATCACACCAAAAGCTTGAATTGATGGTGGAGAGGGATCTCATCGTGTTAAACAGTTGCTACGCCAATACCCTCCCGCACGATGGAGCCGGGTATACACCCAATCAGGCCCAACGACATATTAAGAGGAAGTGACACTGGAATTTCTTGGGAGGTCACCCATCCTAGAACTACTCGGGGTGGCGTGCTTAAGCGCCCAGTATTAGAGCTGCATGAATTTACTGTCACACCAAAAGCTTGAACTTATGGTGGAGAGGGATCTCATCATGTTAAAAAATTGCTACGCTAATAATCATGCATTTTATTGAGTGTTTAAGAACCCTATGACATCAAGTGAAATTAGGATGATTCATGTATCTTACATTCACATGAAGATCACCTTTTTAGCCTTTGTTACTTCAGAGTACTTGAATGATATTGAACCTAGGATGTTTGCATACCTTCATGCTTAGATGATTATGATGAGTTCCTCATTCACTTATGATTATGAAGACCTCCTCTGATGATCTTCAATTTCAATTTCTCTCTGGACACTTTTCAAATCCTTTCAGTGATCGCACGATGTCCCCGACTTTCACGTCATTGTGCCTCATTATGTTATTTCTTACTTCTTGACACAATTGTAATTAGGATGATGCTTCAGAATCCTTATGAAGGGTTAATTTCCTCATTTGAGATGCAAGACAGTTTTACAACCATGACAGGAAAGGAAAATGTAGTGATATGAGTGAAAACAAAGCCAAATGTAACTTTCTGCATAAAAACTGAAACTTTCTATTTTTGATAGGTGGGACCAAGGCTTGTATTTTGGATTTTTTTTTGTTTTTATCAAATTTGATCTTCTCAATCCCTATCACAATAAATTAAAATAATTTAATGATGCTCCACACTTTTTGGAATTTTTTTAGTTTTAACAAGTTACTTTTTCAGAATATGCTATTTTGGGAAAATTGCCAATTTTACCTTGCTTGCTATTTCACACTGTTTCTGGATATGCTGAGTGATCGGAGCTTGAAATTTTTAGAGGGTTTCTATTTTTAGTAAGTAGTATCACTTTGAACACTTTATATTTTTATAATGTGAACTTAGTAGTTTCTATTTTCAATGAAAAGATCATTATCGGATTTGACTACGCACTTCGATCCCATGCTCCAATTTTTGTCATGTTACACTGCTAAATTATTGCAAATAAAAAAGAAAATTATAAGGAAAATTTTTGAGGTTTGATATTAATATTTAATCCATTAATTGAGGCTTAGAGCTTCAGTTATCACAAGGAATCTTGAGAGGAGCAATATCGTTGAAGAGCCGAGTGGAATCAACTTTCTGGATGGAGACTCATGAAAAAAGCTTCATTTTAGCTTGATCTGGTTGGCCCAAAATGATTAGGAAAGCATTATTTCTATGTTATAATGTGTTTTAAGGTTTCATGTATTCAATAATGGATACAAGGTCGATATGAGTGAATAAAAAATCTTGCAAGTGAGCTATTTCATGTTTTTATGTCACATGACGATTACTTTTCGTTCATAAATGAGGTAACAACATATATTTTAAAACTAGGGTTTGCAATGTCTTGGAATGGGGAAATTTTTATGTCCCCTATATACCCTTGGGAATTGGGAATAGAGGTAAAATAAAATTCACATCGGGGAGATATCTTCTGCCACTTGTCATTGGGAGGTGAGAGGAGAGGTAGATGAGGAAAACATTCCCTAACACTCCTGGAGAGTGCAGGTGAGGTCAAATGGAAAAATTGAAGAGGGGATAGGATGGTGAAATTTTTTGTGTACCCTTTATAAATTTTGTAATGGGGACAAGAGGGACACAAAAACTCACCCTCACTAGATACTTCCAAGTGTCACTCTTAGGATGCGAGGAGGAGGCAAGTTAAGCTCGATAAGCCCTCCACGGGGTTGAGCTGGGTCATATGAGGGACCGAGAGGGAAGGGATAATGTGGGGAATTTTTTTGGTATCCCATATATAACCTTTGGAAAGGGACAAGAGGGAAACAAAATTTATCTCTCACTAAAAGGTGACATGTGTAGCTCGGAAAAATGACTAAGTATGAAGCAACACACCTCTACAAGAGAGAGCTTGATGAAATGATTACGAGACCTCCGAAGGTATTTTCAAATGAAATTTTATATAAGTTTTACTTCCAAAGACATTTAAATAATAATGGGAGGGATTTAATACTTTAATTATTCTTTCATCTTCAAAAATTGGCCCCTTTTCCTTTGGGACAACCGGGTGTGTCTCCACAGAATGAGTGTCTTGAGAAACAAACATGTCTTATGACAAGCTGCGAAGCTTCCACCATGTAGATAATTACTATAGATTTATAATGGATAATTTATTTATTTCTAACTCACAAATTTCCCATAATCACTTGATGAATTTTAGGTTCTAAATTCAACTCTTCACTCCTTACACCTGAAAAACCCGCTTTTACACAAACTGTCCCTAAACCTCTAAATCTTTCCTAAATATTCCTAAAACACTTATAAAATGTTCTTGTCTCTCCAATAATATCTCTAGATTATTATGATCCTTTTGAAACCCTCTTGGAGGATGCACACTGCCTTGAAATGGCCAAAATTGGCCTTTCTGGCTTCTTGGAGAGCTAGTCTTTAGTTGCTCTTCCACTGAATGAAATTAATGACCTTGAAACATCACTTTGATCATTTTAACATTATTATTTAGTGCATCAATTATTTCTACAAGGTCCATACAATCATAAAACTGATTGAAAATGGGATTTGGGAAGACTTGGGATAAATTTTTTTACTATGAGCTAAGTTGTCACTCTTAAAACTTTGAATTTTGGGCTTGAAAAATTCATGACAACATCTGGTTTTAACTCGGGGACATTGGACTATAAATTTCAATAGAGAACCTCAACACTCTTGGGTGAGTATACTAGTTCCTTGTTTAATTTGGGCAATAGAGTTACTACATCACTACTATAAGAAACGAGCACATATGGGGAAAAACCAAACAAACACACAAACATAAGGGAAACACACAAAATTATGGAAAAGAAACACATAAATGAAAGGTAATTTATGTTATAGGGGAGAAATCATTGAGGTGGGGAAATAATATACAAGCACTGACAAAAGATTGAGAGAAGTATGAACCATCATGGAACAACATGCTTAATTCACACCTATAAAGTTTGAAGGTAAAAATCTGATCATTGCATGCTCACGTGATGGCTTTGCATGGTTTAAGAAGAAGGAGAGTAACCAAGATTCTATCTTCATACTCATATTGCATGGAGAACACAATTTTCATCCAATGACCATCTTGTAACTTACTTGAAATTCCTAATTTTTATAACCTCTACTTGATGCTTTGTGGCTATGAGAAACCATTCCTCCATGTTATCAAAGATGAAATCAATGTTTTTGAGATAAAGGTATTCCTTACCTTCAGTTAAATGTTGTAACACATGATCATTTCTAAAATTAATGGGAGTCAAGCGGTGGTGAGAGCAATTTGATCCTTCTCTGTTCAAAAGCTTGATCAAACTTCTTGCTTTTGTTTGGAACAATTGTTTTCTATACATAACAACACAATATTGACCTTGACATCATTTGCAAAATGCAATCCTTGATTTTATTGTGGAAGAATTCATCACCATTGAGTGGATGTTGTAGCGTGGAATCTTGTTCAAAATCAATAGGGTATCCAAAGGTGGTGAGAAAAATTTGACCCCGATTCCATTCACAAGGATGATGCACATTTGCACTTTTTTCTCGAGTAATTACTTTCAATACAAACCAGCTCATCATTTTCCTTGATATCATTTTCCATGGCGGAGGTTTCATTTTCATGATTGAAAATATTCATTAAATATTCCATACTTTCCTTCCTATTTGTTTTATCACTAGTTCATTCTTCTTTACAAAATGAGAAAGGTGAGAACTTACTTTCAGATTCATACTCATCTATAGAGGCTTCAAAGAGAATGTTGATATCATATGTGTGCTCTATCTCGTTATTGAGCATTTTTACATCAACAAGAGAATGCATTTGAACTCACACTTATCTTGAAAATTCATGACATATGTCGAGATCTTAAGACTAAGTTGAGGATATTTAATTTATTATGTAATCTTTAAGACTTCTTACATGGATTCCTCTTTCAAATCTGCCATATACTCATTTTCTCCTTCATTTGAAAAATGTTCACACTTGGCCTCAAATAGCTGATTTGAAATTTGATATTCATATGGTCAAGATTCTCTTGAAAAATTTTCCTTTTCACAATCCATACTTTTTTCATCTAGGGGCTGCCTTCTCACAAGCTTGAGCACACTCAGATTTCATCAATTTAAAATAGAGAGAAGAGGTCCATTCTACATAGAAAAGGAACACCTTTCAGCTCAAGTGCATTCTATTATCCTCGTGACAAGAGGAAGAATACAATGTTGGTGCAACAACATGAGGAAAATATTCTTCTCCATCTTGATCATCTCCAAGAGATTCTTCTTCTTTGTAAGGAAGAGGAAAGACTCATACTCACCTTGATGATCAACGTTATTCTCCTTTGGTGAGGGTGGTGAAATCATCTCCTTAGAGAAGTCATGTTCCATATCCTTGTCCACCTTGGAATCAAGAAGTTAATAAGACTCTCCTATTAGTTCATCCATGATCATCTCAAGAAGGGAGTTGGACTATTCAACTTGCTTCATGTTGGACCCCCTGTAATCTTAACCAAGTATGAAGGCACATGGGCACATAGGGTCCCAGTTATGAAAAGGTATGCAAGGCAAAAGTGCGTGAGAGAAAGGATTAGGGAATCACATAGCACGCGCGACACACGAAAGGAGGCTCGGGACTTAGTCAATTTGAGCACCTAGGTAGAACACGTGAAAAGTGTGATCGGTTGCACGTGGATAAGATGCCAACCTGGTGATAGGCTGGCCCAGGAAAGAGCATGCCTCGATGGAATCTTCTAGAAGAACATCATGAGATAAAGTGGAAAGCTTAGGCCTGAAGAAGCATGCTCGCATGGACCACATTTGACACTTGGCACCAGATTTGAGGACGCTGGAAGGTGAGTTGGTAGTGTAGGAGAATTATAAATACAAGTGCCTACGGAGTGAAAAGGAGAGAGAAAGAAGTATGAGGTATAGCAGGTTAGAGAGTGAGCGGAGCTCTGCAGAATTACTGCGAGTGGATATTTGTATTCAGGAAAGAATGCACTAAGCATGGAGTTATAATTTTTCTTTTTCTGTTAGATTAGTTACATACATCCGTATATATGCATGACTACGACCTACTCTCTGTGAAACTCTGTAATGAATTAATGAATATAATGAGGTTACCTATTACAAATAGACATGGATATCAATGGTTTTAATGCACTTTTCTCTCATATGGGTTCCCTTTCCTTTCATGCTATGGATGAATGCTTGTATAATTCTTTCTGTTATAATATATGTTCTAGATTCTGTTAAAGCACTCGGTCCGAAGTGATTGCAAGGATCTAGAGGCCATTCTGAGCCCTATGGTTCTTGTTTGTCTTAAACTTCCCTCCTAAGAACTCTTACACTAATCATAGATGATGCTTCCCACTAAACTCACATAAAAGAGAGACTTAGTACCCACACATGCCTCGGGTGAGTGCTCATCTTCTGTTGGGTGATAGGCCGGCACGTATGGGGTTCCTTCCTTTTGTGATAGGAGTAAAAATGACTACATCTTGGTTCCGTTAATGGGACCTATTTTCAAAGTTGTAGTGGGATATAACATACATCATGATCTGTGTAATGAATAATGACAGAGTGGTTGACATCGGAAATTGTTAAATCATGGTTCAAGAGCATGGAGGATGAATTTTCTCAGATACAGACCTTGGACCTGAGTTTAATGCACGTAGATGGGTAGAAGAGAACCCCTACCATGATCATACAAGACCTTCTTCTGCTGCTTCCCAGTAGAACTATATGAATGGCTTTTAGCCTATGCGTCTAGATCAAGTTGGCGTTATGGATCACATGTATGGACCAAAGAAGACTACCAAAGGTTGTAGGATGCAGATTTGATGTGGACCCATGCTTTAGATCATTGGTGGAGAAGAGTACTGAATAGTTACACTCTGGAATACGCCATTTCCACGTATTCTTGTCTGGAGGTTCTTGTTTTGAATTTCAGTGAGAACCTAGAGGAACATTTCTATGGGCTATTCCCATAGCTATGAAGATATTGATGGTTATCATGAGTTTAGAGGCTTTCCCAATGGTCGGATAAACCATTCTGAGAGTTGGGTAAGGGAACTTGGGTGGAGGAAGATGGTAGATATCACGACAGAGAAGGAGAGGGAAGAGATATGGCTCAAGTATAGTGAAGCGCGTGAAAGGGAGATTGCTAGATGACGTGAAGCTACTAGTGTGATGGATCTATGGAGACATACGTTGCGGGAAGGAATTGAGGTTCACATGGAGGATGTGGAACCCAAGCGATGTCTTTACCCCATCTTGGTAAGTGTGTGAGGGACACCCTTCACTACACAGAGAAAGGAGAGTCGTTGGAAGATATCTGAACCCACCTAGTGACCAAGCCACGGTGCTTGGATTTCCCGAACCAAGAAGAATTTTTATTGACCCAGTTGATATCGGTGGAAGAGACAGATCCGCACCTAGGAGATATAATTTTACAGTCCCTTCTTCTATGGCTGCACATATTCCAGTATTTGGAGGAGTCTTTAAACAAGGAGCTAGTGTACTATCTTTCGGTCTCGCATCAGGGAGTGGCGCGGGACAAAGTAGTGGTAGTAGAGCATTATCACAGACCATCGGTGCACAATTCAGTGGGACCGTGGGGGCACTTGACATAACTCCTATTGGACCTAGTGGTTCTAGTGGATTTGGTGGCTCTGGAGGCATAGGACCTGGTGGATCAGGTGATGGAGGAAACACCAGAGGGAACCAAGGCTTAGGTTCGGGAGGACAGGGACCCCAGCCACCACCTCAAGTATTCTTTGAAATGTCTCTACATTTTCTAGATTACAGGGGCATTAAGGATGTTGCGAAACATGTTCACAAGTGTGAAATGCTATGGTACGTGAAGGGTGTCACAACCCTAGAATGGAAGGCTAGTCAATTTGAACCACGTTGCGAAGGGCACGTGCATAATTGGTATAGGAAGTACGAACCTCATCAAACGGTGGTGGACTATACTACCTTAAAGAATGCATTCTTGGCAGAGTTCCACATTCCTGAGTTTGAGTAGAAGAGCATCAATGCTTTGAAGGAGATTCAACAAGGAATGGCAAAGAGTGTGTGGGAGTATGATGCACGTTTAAAACTCTCTTGTCTAAATTATCATATGATATCCATCCTTCTCAGCATGCACAATGGTTTGTTGGAGGATTGATCACCCCTTTTAGAAGGGCCTTGTCTCATAAAACTTTTACAGACCTGTGCGAAGCATTGGAAGCTGCCTTACACACCGAGGTTGTTGGTAGTATTGATATTGGTGTAAGCCCGTTCTTAGAGGCTCGATTGCTACTATAGAAAAACAATTGGAAAAATTATCTATGAACACAACCCATGAGACTCGCAGTGGTTTGTGGTGCATAGATTGTGAAATAGAGGGACACGTTAAGGATAATTTCCCCTAGAGGATGGTACACACTTTGATAGTGGATTGTGAAATTTGTCATGGGGACCATGATGCAAGTAGATGTCCCTTGCTGCAGTAGCGTGATCAGGAAGAATGTATCTTGTTATTGTAAAATTTGCACCTCTACAACCCATGACACTAAGGACTATAGGCTCATTTATTAGATCCATGAGGCCATTGATCATGGGGTGCGCCAAACCAGTGTTGCTAGTGGTTCCAAGGATAATGATCACCATTATGAGGAGCGCACAGAAGGAGGTGCACGTGGAAGAGGTTTTCGAGGAGGATTCCGTGGTCGAGGTAACCGCAGAGGAGGAAGGAGTGAGTTCCCATGTGGAACATGTTTCAACTGTGGATCTACAAAACATTACAAGCGTCAGTGCCCGGACCTATTGTAGTGCTCATGGTGCGGAAAGAAGCATAAGTATGAGGAGTGCCCAAAATTATTTGAGCATATGAATCTACAACACCGGAAGGACAAGGGCACTACAATGGTTAGTATTAAGAAGGCAGACATATAGTGGATGCCCTGTAACATGGGATGAAGGTTTAGAGCCTGTCTTGGTAACAACAAGGGTAGAAGCCACGCACGTGAGAGAGGTACCAAGACAGAAAACCCTAGTTTCAAGGGAGGAGGTTGTTCATGGAAAGTATCCAGACCCCGCGCATCAAAAGGAGATATATCAGGACACCATGGATGTTATTTGGAGCTTACAAGGGAGATCCAGTGTCTAAAGGAGCAATCTAGGAAGGAGGAACAAGGAAGGAGAGTCAAGGTGTAAAAGGATGACCTAGATGAGGTCAAGGAGGTGTGTAAAATGCTAAGGCAGGAGAATATAATTCCCTTGCTAGGATCCTGGTTGAGAGAGAAGGTACCAAGCACTGGAGAAGAGCACGAGAGATAGGTATTGCATACAAACCTTCCCCCTCACAGCTTTGAATATGACAAGGAGATTACATTGAATGCAGTTGTAGATGGATGGCTCCTTAGCAATAACCTCATTGACACAGGTGCAGAGGTTAATGTTTTTACTTTGGATGCATGACATCAGATGGGAAGACTTGCATTACAGCCATCTTCGAATGTGCTATATATGGTAAACAAGACTAAAGAAATTCCCATCGATGTCTTGAAGGATGCAACTATTACTATCCAGGGAGCCAAGTTTACTGGGGACTTCGAAGTCTTGGCACTCACCAAGGCGGACAATTTCCCAGCACTACTTAGGCATCCTTGGTGTTACAAAAACAATGTGGACCTTTGGTTCAACAAAGGGTACATCAACTTTAAGAACAAGGAAGAATAGGTCATTATACCTCTAGTTGATGGGAATTTGACACCCTATATTGTCGTTGGGAGAAGAAGTTCTAGACAAGATTTATGTGTGCTCTATTAGAGACCCCGAGTTGATACACCCGACTAATGAGGTTATCTAGTTTGAAGATGCTCGATCAATGAGTGATACCATCAATTTGGCATGTGATAATTGGGTGCATGGAACTTATGAATTAATGGGATGATAGTTGAGAGGATCGATGACCAAGGTAACAAAGGAACACACGTTAGGTGCTTTGGAGGAAAAGAACTGCCAAGTATTCGGGAGGAGCCTTCCCAAGATCTTTTTGTAGGAGGTAGAATCTCGGTGGAAATATGAGAAGGAATGAAGGGGGATGTTAAGTTATATCTTACTTGCACAAAGAGCTCGGTGGTGGGCCACACATCGAGAGAGCCTTTTAGAGTGGCACGAGGTAAGAATTGCTCTCTCTGTCGATTTTCTAGGAGTAATGTACCCACCATCATCAAGGAGTACCATGGGAAGGAGCCCACCTCTTTCCATATCCAAGAGTGCAAATGGGTTTAGAGAGAAGGTATGGAAGCTTTGCCACCATCCATCTAGGTTCCCAAGTTGTATTCTACATTACATGGTTATGCGTGTATAGTACATTCATTCAGAGACATGCCTCCAGACAAGGAATTGGAAAGAACTCGTGGTTGACCTTATTCAAACCTTTAAATATCAGAGTACCAAGCCATCGATTGATAAGGCCTTATAGGGTATCAAGCGCATTACCATGGGGAACAGTGCCAAGATGGAAGATAGGCTATTAGAATCACTAGGTGAACCAGATTGGAGGCACGTTTTGAAGAAGAAAAGGAAACAAAAGAGTTACAACTTGAGCGTGCGTGTTTGGAAAAAGAGAAGGGAAAGTTGGTATATGTGATTGATGGAGAGGAATTAGAAAGCTTAGATGTTAGCCATTCTATAGGGACGTGTGAGGTAGTGGATAGTGTAGATGCTCACGCGTGTGCCTACCATGAGCCTTTAAAGATGAAGAAAGTTAACATCAGTTCAGAAGAAGAACCTAAGGAATCTATTATTGGGGATTACTAAACAGAGAAGGAAGTATCAAAATCATTGATCTGTTGCACGAATTTGAGGATTTATTTTTGTGCGGGTATCATGAGCTCAAAGGAGTTCACCATTCCTTGGGGAGATGAAGATAAAACTAAAGGACGGTGCGCATCTGGTTAGGAAAAGGCCCTACCAAATGAATCCCAACTTACACGTAAAGGTCAAGGAGGAGATAGACAAAATGATAGCTTTTGGGATCATTGAGGCAGTGAAAGAATCAGAGTGGATAATTCTGATGGTAATCAACATCAAGAAAGATGGGCAGATTAGAATTTGTGTGGATTATAGGGAATTGAACGTAGTTTGTGTCATCGATCCATTTATGACCCCTTTCACTGAAGAAATTTTAGAAGGATTAGATTGGGCACAAAATCTATTCCTTTACAGATGGATTTTCAGGGTACCACCAAGTTCAAATTGCAAAGGAAGACCATGAAAAGACAACTTTCACCACCAAGTGGAGAATTTTTGCATATACAGTCATGCCCTTTGGGTTGAAGAATGCGCTAGCTATCTTTTCGCGCATAGTGGTGCAAGCATTCCAGGACTTCATCCATAAATTTCTTCAGGTCTATTTGGATGACTGGACAGTATATGGTCTAGTTAAAGACCATTGTGACAATTTGAGGTTAATGTTTGAGAGGTGTAGGCAGTTGAGGATATCCCTCAACATTAAGAAATGTGTGTTTGCTACACCCTTTGGGACTTTATTGGGGCATATCATATGTAAGGAGGGCTTGCTGGTAGATCCCGCTAAAGTTGCAGTTATTGCAGGTTAAGGGAGCCTACTAGCCAGAGCGCAATGTGCATGGATTCCTTGGGCATGTGGGCTATTACAGAAAATTCATTAAGGGATATGCCAAGATCACCATGCCATTAGAGGAGCTGCTTAGACATAAAAGTTCCTTCCATTGGGGAGAGGTGCAACAGAGGGCATTTGATACATTAAAAGATAGGCTTATTCTCGTGTTTATTGTTATCCAATTTTACACACATGGAAAAATTGGAAAATAGGGCCTTATTACGATCAAATCATGACATTGGTCCCAGGGACCCACTTTTGGTCATCAGGTGAGATCGCTCATTTTTTTTGGTATGCGAGCCATCGAGGAGTTCGATAAGCTTATCTCTCTCGGTCGAGCTAAATAGTGTCAAATCGGGAATAAAGAGATGAGTCATCGAGAGGATCTCGTGCCTTGTCCTAACTCGGTCATAACTCAGATCACAAGCCTTAGACGAGTTCATGAGTAGGAAATGTAAGCTCAGTAACCGAGTTTGGCTTGTCGTAAAGGAATCTCGATAGGAGTGGAGGATGTTTTGATGGTTGGCTCATTGAGGCAGAGAAATGATGAGCTCGACTCAGTTTAATTCAACATGGAGAGATCGATGCTTCCTTGTTGGAATATGAACTCAGTTTTAATGACTCGACGGAGATAATAACATAAATGACCGAGCTCGGTCTTGATAAGATGACCCACAAAGAGAAATCATGTCGAGTTCACGGTGAGTCATAGTTAAAGGAATGAGTCAATCACTATACATAGAGGTCGATATGATGTTGCTTGCAATGAGACCAATGGAGCTCAAGCTTGGACTAATAAACCACCATGCATAGAGTTGGATAAAATGTGAGAAACGAGATGAAAGTGGAGGTAACACGCCTACTTCACTAGCTTGTAGCTTCATCTATAACCACCATATCAAACCCATGGGCTAGGCACTGGAATAACTTCCGACCACTACTAGAAATAGTAGTGAACACAATCTCAGCCTCATTTGCAAAACTTGCCTCAAGATTTGATCGAGCTTCTTCCATGGAAGTGAATTTCCAAAATGAAAAGGCGAGACAACTCAAATAAAACTCTACAAATGCAAGGCAAGATTTTACAACAACTAATCACGATCGTGGTCACGTGCAACGAAACATCGGGATCGATCACCACCAACGGTTCCTTGGGATCACCTGCGGAAGTTGTCGCAATCAACTCTCTCTGGAGGCCACAGTTTTCTCGAGATAAGTTTACTTCTATACCCTCGTAGCTACTACGTATAGCCAATTACTTCCTCATGGCACTTTCCTAGGAGAATTTCAGTTCTACGCTCAAAGATACCACGCACTGTGCAACATGCATGTTGTAATATAGTAGAATCCTTTTTGAGCACTTCCAGCCAAGTAGGTTGTCCAACTATGTTGTTATCTCTGCTCATATTGAATGCATCCTCAAATTTGGGATTCTCAATGCAGTTGTAGGCTTATCCTTATTCTGAACTCAGATCTATGGCAGCTGCAGGAAACAAATATTCACTGCTGTATGATGGATTGGAGTCATGCTATTCAAGGCTTCATAAAATTTCCCTGAATCAGGAGATGAAGGTTTATTATGGTGCAGAATGAAATGATTCATATTGCTCAACATTTTTTCTCCGAGAAATGAATTGAATGTGAAGATCAACTCTGAAAATACCTGGTTGGCTGTTTTGTATGCTACATCCTTGTTACTTGTAAATGGTCTCTTTGAGAAACTCTGAGGGAAATAGGCAATATTTATACCCTTCCATTATGTACGTCCAATCAAACAATTAAAAGTATTCTTTTACCAGGTTCGAGAAACTTGTTTTTTGAATGGACGATTATCTTTGTAGTTTCAAGATAATTTTATCTAGCTTTATTTCTATTAGCTTTGATCCATGACTAAGGAAGAATTCATATGGTTGTTACCTGTACATTTTTCCAAGGTCCTCTTGGTTGCCCCAGTTGTTCAATGTATTTTTTTGAAGGGCTTCTTTTATGTGTTGCAAATTGTAACATAAAGGATCTTTTTAGTTTCTGGAAAAATGAGTATATTGTGTAGCTCACAGCTACCTATGCCATACTAAGATCCCAATAGTGGCATAATTGTTGATTGGAGCTGAGATTGCAGAGTGCACTACCAAAATACCGAAGGGCTCTTTGGCCAAGAATCAGTCTTAAGGGTGTCTATTGACATGTTATGGGCATGAACCTGGGTCATCATCATGGCAGCATTAGGTCTTTATTGGTAATGGCATTTTCCCATCATTTGGAAGGTACAATTGTGCTTATTATGGAAAACCAAAACATTCTTACTACAAGTGTTATATAATAAGGAAGAACCGTGAGCATTGTGGTAAAACCATTCTTTTTAGAAATGTTGGGTTAAGCTCGGTATTCAAGTGAGTTGAGCCAGAGAAGAACTCAGGAGTTTGGTTCTATAAAGAAGGTAAGACAACACACAAAGCATTGAGAAGAGCCGGTGGAAGACGAGTTGTGGAGAATTGATTTCATTTTGATTGGCTCACAAGGTGTTCAAAAGGCCATGACAGCGGGGTAAATTGGCTCCGGTCAAGCTTATAGAGGATTCGAAACTCACCATGTTGGGCTATGTGTAGACTCTATCCACATGGACCCCCCTCCTCTTCAAGTCAAACAGGTCAACGGGGGGTCCCGACATTATGTTAATTGATTTAATATTTTTATTTAAATATTTTAATAATAATATTTATTATTATTATTTAAATATTTTATTTAAATATTCTTTTAATTAATTGAGAAGACTAGGTCATCAGGAAATTAATGACCCATGATGGAACCTTCTCAGGTGGTTCAACTAACTGTAATAAATACATCATGGGCCTTCAATTTAGGAATGTAATTATGACCATTTCCTCTTCTTTCTCAAATATTCTTCTATAAATGTAAGTTGGAAGCTCATTTAAAAGGGTTCCAACAGTTCGCATAAGTTGACAGCTTAGATATCTCAAAGTAGTGTATACTTTTCAAGAGTCCTCTCTCTTACCAAGTTGTTCTTGTGTGTTGAGAGAACTTTCAAGCATCCTCTTCAAGACTGTAATGACAACTATTACCTCTTATGAATGTATGATGCATTGTGCATGTTATTGAAGTAATAAAAGTGTGTGTTTTGTGACTAATCTTGGTCCTTTCATCCTTCTCGTGCTTCTTTGTGCCTTTCTCATACTTGTAGGTACACTATGCAAGTTTAAGTTTCTATTGCAGGTTCTTGGAGTTTTGTGCTTATCAAGTGGTGGAGTATTGCATGTAGTTGAGTTGTGGTGTCTCGTTAACCCTTCTCGAGTTCATCCTTCTTCACTGGGAAACTGGTATATTTCTCGGTTTGATAAATTTTAACAAAGGGAATGCATGTCTCTTAGTTTGTGGTATCATGTACCCTCTCTAAGTTGCAGTAGGTGAAGTTGACCTGTGGTGCACACACCCTCTTCAAATTAACCCTTCCTGAGTCTAGAAACACCCTTTATTTGGTGCATCACCATCCCTAGTATAGTTTCATTTCTGTAAATATCTTTCCCTAAAACCCCATGAAAATGTTAGCATAGGACTAGATAATCATTTTTGTTACACTAGGAGTAGTACAACACTTAGTTTAGGAAGAGGAAGCCACCTTCTCCGGAGGTTCACCTCAAGCCCAAGTCCCATAGCTTGAGAGGTGATCCCATGTGTCCCAATCACACCGAACATCCTATTCACATCCTGGCCATTCGGAGGGTGCAGTGATTTGGCGACAACACCTATTTTACGGTTTCCCTCTTGGGACAGGCCCTTTCATGTTCATGTAGATGCCTCAGGGACCGCCATTGGAGTAGTTCTTGCATAACCAGGTGAAGGGATTGTTGATCATCCTCTCTGTTTTGTAAGTAGGAATTTGACACCAACGGAGAAAAATTATACCACAACCAAGCGCGAGGCATTGTCAATGATCTACGTGCTCTTCAAATTTAGGCAATATCTAGTTGGCAACACCCTTTGTATTCTACACCGACCACATGACATTGAATTATTTAGTGAACAATCTCTGTTCTACAGGGGACGCATATGTCAATGGTTATTGTTGTTTCAAGAGTTTGAATTCACTGTTGTAGTAAAACTTGGAAAAAGCAACTGTGGACCTGATCATCTATCAAGAATTGATTCAGGGGAGGATGCACGAGTATTGAGGAAGCAATGCTAGATGAAAAATAGTTTAGGTTGTTGCGCATGCCCTTAGATTTAGAGGAGATTGCACTATTCTTAAAGGAAGGTGTGGCGCTAGATGGAATGAAGACATTGGAAAAGAAGCAGTTGGCCATACGCACCATGCCCTACATATTAATCGGTGGAGACTTATACAAACTAGGATGTGATGAAGTTTTACACAGTGTGTCTTAGAGCATGAGCACACGAACATCATGGAGGAAGCACATAGAGGAAGTGTGGGTAGGCATTATGTAGGTGATTCCACCACACGCAAGATACTAATGGCAAGTTTATGGTGGGAAAATTTGTACAAGGATTGTAGAGACTATTGTAAAGCGTGTGTCCATTGTCATCGCATTGGCAAACCAGGAAGGAGAGATGAAATGCCTTTGCACCCTATTCCTAGTGCGGAGCCTTTTGAAAAGTGGGTGATAGACTTTGTAGGACCTATTACACCGGCAATGTGTAGGACCGGGTCACGTTATGTCATCACTTGTATAGATTATCTCACAAGGTGGGCAGAGGTAGCCCCAACTAAAGATTTCACAACATCAATAGTTGCAAGGTTCTTATGGGAAAACATTATCACTAGGTATGGATGTCCATTGAGTTTGACCAGTGATAGGGGTACACATTTCTTGAATGAGACCGTCAGGATCCTGTTATCAGAGTTCATGGTAGCTCATCACAAGACTACGTGTTGGGACCTTAATATAGCTACCAAATCTTAAAGGTGCATAAGTGTGCATGGCTAGATGAAGCACGTATGTTAAGGTGCGTAAGGTAGAATCCAAAAAGGGTTCTTCGAGGACCAAGGATGTGCACTGCGAAGCATAATTCGGGACTTAGACATTTTTGGCCTTTTGGACAGAACACATGAAGAACGTGTTCTGTTTGGATAAGGTTCCAGCCTGGCAACATGCTGTCCTAGAAGGAATATACCTTGCAATAGGAAGATCCAAAAAGCTAATCATGACATGGAGAGGCATGCGCACTGGGTAACCCACCCCTTGACACTTGGGGCCGATCTGAGGTTACAGAGGGGTTTTTAGAGCTCGGATGCCTATTTATATGCATGCCCTTGCAAAGAAAAGAGAGACACGAGTGAGGTAGCGGAGCTCTATAGAATTAATGCGAGAATTATGGGATAAAAATGGGTAGATGATTATAGGAATAATTTAATACAGGAATGGGGAATGATTTTTTTTTTGTGAGCATTCATGTATGGATCTAGATATGGCGCATGACTACGATCTCCCTTCTATAATATTTTATAAGTAATGCTATGGATGAACATGAAAGGCTACCATGAAAATTATATTAAGATCCTTTCTCTATATTACCTGCATGTTTCTACTATGCTTTTGATCTTATATAATCATGAACCTTACTTGAATGTTAAGTCTATTTGTGGTTTTACAACTTCCTAGTTCTATTAATTCTATTGTGTGCTTTGCTTTTGTTATGACTGAAGGGGTATAGAAGCCGTTCTGAGCTCTATAGCTTTTTCATTTCTTTTAAATCACTAAGTCAAGATCATGAAGTATGCCTTCCACTGAACTCACATAAAAGAGAGACTTGGCTCCCTCTCGTGCACCTCGGGTGGGTTCCCAAACTCATTTGGGTGATAGTTTGACGACGCGTATGAGGTTCCCCTGTTCTTGGTGGGTGTAAAGATGACTACATCTTGGTTCCATTGCTGGGATCTCTTTTCAAAGTTGTAGTGGAACATGGTATACATCATGATCTATGCAAAGAAAGAGTGATGATGGAGAGAATAACCCCGGAAGGTGTTGAAGATTGGTTTAAAAGCACGAGAATGAATTCACTTAGAGATTCAATCTGGACACAGGTTTGACACGCGAAGATGGGTGGAAGAAAATCTTTATCATGAGTTGTACAAAATCTTCTTCGTTATTTCCCAAGAGTTATTTGAATGGCTCTCGGCTTACACATTTGGATCGGGGTGGTATTATAAGTCACACCCTTGGACCCAAGAAACATATCAGAACTTGTAAGATGCTAATCTAACATGGACCCGTGCTATAGATCATTGATGGAAGGGAGTATTGATTAGTTACACTCTGGAATACATAATTTCCACATATTCCTGTCTCGAAGTTGCTGAGTTTGAGTTTTTGTGGGAGCCCAGAGGATCATTTCTTTATGCTTTGTCCCCATGGCAATCAAAATCTTGATGGTAACCATGGGTTTAGAGGCATTTCCTATGGCTAGCTAAACCACTCTGAGCACTTGGTGAGGAAGCCAGGTTGGGGAAAGATGGCTGATATAATAACTAAAAAGGAAAGGGAGGAGAGACAACTCAAGTATAATGAAGCATGTGAAAGGGATATTGATAGACAACGTGGGATTACAAGTGGGTTATGGAGCTAGACATGGTGGAAAGGAGTTGAGGTTCACGCGGAGGATGTGGAACCTGAACATTCTGTGATACCCCATCTTGGTAAGTGCGGGAGAGAAAACCTTGTGGCTTCTGATGAGAGTCTATCGTGTAGAGAAAGAAGATTCGTTGGTGCGCATCTGACCCCACCTAGCGACCGAACCTTGGCACTTGGTTTGTTTGAATGAGAAAAAGTACAGTTAATCCATTTGATATCAGTGGAAGCAACCGATCGGCACCCAGAAGATACAACTTCTCATTTGGGACTTCTATGGCTTCACACACTATTCTAGTATTTGGTGGAATGTTTGGGCAAGGCACATATACAACTGGGTTTTGGAAGCGCGTTAGGAAGTGGTGGAGGAAATACAACTAGGAGTGGCACTAGTTCACAAACTGTCGACGCGTAATTCAGTGGAATGATGGGAGTGTTTGACATGAAAACACAGGCCTTGTACCTAACATAGGAGGATCTGGAGGTGGAAGTGGTGGAGCTGGTGGCTCCGAGATCTAGTGGGTCAGTACGGAGGAAACACCGGGAAACCAAGGGACTGGATCGGGAGGACAAGGGCCTTAGCCACCTCCTCATGTCTTTTTTGAGATGTCTTTACACTTACCAGATTACAGTGGGATAGAAGATGCCACAGAGCATGTGCATAAGTGTGACTGCTATGGCGTGCGAAGGGGATCACAACCCAGGATCAAAAGGCCAGTCAATTTGTGACAACCTTGTAAGGATGCACACATAGTTGGTATAGAAATTATGACCCTCATCAGAGTATTGTGGATTATACCATGCTTTGAGAAATGCATTCTTGGCAGAATTCCACATACCTGAGTTTGAACAGAAGAGCATTAGCTCTCTCAAAGAAATCCAATAGGGAATGACAGAGAGCGTGCGGGAATATGATGCAAATTTAAAACTCTTTTATCTAAACTATCTTATGATATCCACCCTTCAAAACATGCTCAGTGGTTTGTCGAGGGTTGATCACACCCTTTAGGAGGGCTTTGTCTCATAAAACATTCAAAGACCCATGCGAAGCATTGGAAGTCTGCTTTGTGCACTGAGGCGGTTGGTAGTGTTGACACTGTGTTAGCCCATTTCTGGAGGCTCAGATCACTGCCATGGCTAAGCAGTTGGAGAAATTATCTCACAACACGCTTCTAGAGAATCTAGGTGGGATGTGGTGCATAGATTATAAAGTGGAAGGGCACACAAAGGATAATGGCGGGATATGTACTTGAAAGGTGGTACGTGGCGTAGCGGTAAATTGCAAAATATGTCACGGGGACCATGATGCCGATGAGTGCCCCCTTTACAACGTGCAATCTATAAAAATTTGTCTTGTCATTACAAGATATGTACCTCAACCACACACATGACACTAAGGATTGTAGATTGATTGACTAGATTCATGAGACAATTGATCTTGGTGTGCACCAAACTAGCATTGCCAGTAGTTCCAAAGGATATGAACGTCGGTCTAAAGAGCGCAGAGATGGGGGTGCACGTGGAAGAGGGTTTTGCGGAGGATTTTGTTGTCATGGTAACCGTGGGGCAAGAAGTGAGTTCCCACGTGGGACATGCTTTAATTGTGGAGCCATAGACCATTATAAGCATGAATGTCCATATATTCTACAATGCTCTTGGTGTGGAAAAAAACATAAGTACGAAGAGTGCCTAGAGTTATATAAACACATGAGTTAGCGAACCCCGAAGGATAAGGGCGCTTCCATGGTGAGTATTAAGAAGGCTAATGCACAATGGCTCCCGTGAGTAGTACGTGAATTAGAACTAGAGCTTGTTATGGTAACAACAAGGGTGGAGTCCGCACGTGTGAGGGAAGCACCTAAGCAAAGAACTCTAGTTTCAAGGGAGGAAGTAGTAGGTGGGAAATATCCAAACTTGGCTCACCGAAAAAAGAATTCTACCAGGAAACCATGGACATAATTCGAGTTTACAAGGGGAGATCCAATGCTTAAAAGAGAAAACTAGAAAAGATGAGCAAAGAAGACTAGTAGAAGCACCAAAGGATGACTTGGACAAGGTTAAGGAGGTGTGTAAACTGCTGAGGCAAGAGAATGTTATTCCCTTGCTAGGAGCATGGTTGAGAGAAAAGGTATCACACATCCGGGGAAGAACACGAAAGGTAGATCTTACATGCAAACCTCCCACCTCACAACCTTGATTATGAAAAAGAAATCACCTTGAATGCAGTAGTGGATGGATGGCTACTTAGCAACATCCTCATTGACATAGGTGCGGAGGTTAATGTTCTCACTCTGGATGCCTGGCATCAAATGGGAAGACCTACATTACAGCCATCTTCAAATGTGTTGTATATGGAAAATAAGATGAAGGTAATGCCCATAGGTGTCTTGAAGGATGCGGCCATTACCATTCAAGGGACTAGGTTCACTGGGGATTTTGAAGTCTTGGCGCTTGCCGAGGCAGATAATTTCCCAGCGTTACTTGGGTGCCCGTGGTGCTATAAGAATAATGCAGATCTCCGGTTTAACAAGGGGTACATAAGCTTTGAAAATAAGGAAGAGAGGGTGGTTATACCACTTACTGATGGAAATTCCACCCCTATACTGAACCCCTTGGGAGGAAGTCCTGGAAAAAATATATGTGTGCTCCATAAGAGATCCAGAGACCATCCACCCTACAGAAGGAGCCATCCAGTTTGATGATGCTCAATCATTAGTGATAATCTTGATAGTATAGCATGTGATAATTGGGTGCATGGGACTTATGAATTGATTGGGTGACATTTGAAAGGATCAGTGACCAAGGTAACCATGACGCGTACAGTTCGGTGCTTGGGAGGAAAGGTAATAACCAAGTATTCTAGGGATGCATACCCCGAGGTATTTTTGAGAGAATTGGAAGCTTAATGGAGGGAGGACGAGCGACGAGGTATGCTGGGTTATGTTCTGATAGTCACAACAGTAAGGTGGTGGGCCATGCATATTGAAATTTTTTGGAGTGGCGTGAAGTTAGAATTGCACTCACTGTCTGATTCTCGAAGAGCAACATACCCACCACTATCAAGGATTACAATGTCAATGGACCCTCCTCTTCCCACATCCAGGCATGTGAGAGGGTTTGGGGAGAAGGCATGGAAGCTTTACTACCCTCCCTTTGGGTACAAAAGCTATATTCGACACTACAAGGTTACGCGCACACTTGGTACATCCATTATAAAACTTGCCACCAGACAGGAAATTGGCAAGAATTAGCGGTTGAATTGGTTCACACATTTGAGTACCAAAGTACCATACAACCGGTTGATGAGGCGTTGCAGACTATCAAGTGCATCACTGCGGGGATTGCGCCATGTCGAAGATAGATTAGTAAACTTACTTGGTGGACCTAGCTTGGAAGCACGGTTCGAAGAGGAGGAACTAGAAGACATACAATTCAAGCGTGCATGCACTGAAAAGGAGAAAGGAAAGATGGTATATGTTATTGATGGAGAGGAAATGGAGAGCCTGAATGTCGACCATTTAGTTGGGACGCGTGAGGTAGTTGATAGTGTGGATGCATGTGCACGTGTGTATCATGAACCACTCAAAACCAAGAAAGTTAACATCGGCTCGGAGAAGGAGCCCAAGGAAGCTATCATTAGGGACTACTGGTCAGACAAGGAAGTATCAAAGATCATCGATCTCTTACACAAATTCAAGGATTTATTCCTGCCATGGATACCATGAGTTGAAAGGCATCCACCATTCATTGGGGGAAATGAGGATAAAGTTGAAAGATGGTGTGCGCTGGTTAGGAAGAGGCCTTACATGATGAATCCCAACATGCACGTAAGGGTTAAAGAAGAGCTAGACAAAATGATAGCATCCGGTATCATTAAGGTTGTGGAGGAATCGGAATGGATAAGTCCAATGGTGATCAACATAAAGAAGGATGGGTGGATTAGGATATGTGTGGATTACAGGGAGTTGAACGCTGTTTGTATCATAGATCCTTTTCCCACCCCCTTCACTGAAGAGATTTTGGAAGGAGTTGCTAGGTGTGAGGTCTATTCCTTTACGAGATGGATTCTTGAGATATCACCAAGTAAGGATTGCCAAGGAAGACCAAGAAAAGACAACTTTCGCCACCGAGTGGGGAAGCTTTGTATACACTATCATGCACTTTGGATTGAGGAATGCGCCGCTATATTTTCGTGCATGGTGGTATAAGCATTTAAGGACTTCATCCAAAAATTCCTTCAAGTATATTTGGATGATTAGACAGTGTATGGATTGGTAAGGGACCATTGTGATAACTTGAGATTGATGTTTGAAATATGTCGGCAGTTGAGGATTTCCCTCAACATCAAGAAATATGTCTTTGGAACCCCTTTTGGAACGTTGTTGGGGCATATCATATGTAAAGAGGGATTACTAGTGGATCCTACGAAAGTTACAATTATTATGGGATTAGGGGAGCCCACCAGCCAAAGCGCCATGCGCAGATTTCTTGGACACACTGGGTACTACAAAAAGTTCATTAAGGGATACGCTAAGATTTCTGCCCCTTTGGAAATATTGCTCAGACATAAGAGTACCTTTCAGTGGGGAGAGGCGTAGTAGGGGAATTTGACACTCTAAAATAAAGGCTTATCACCACACCTATTATATGATTCCCATCATGGGATAAACCTTTCCATGTCCACGTGGATGCCTTTGGTACAACAATGGGAGCTGTTCTTGCTCAACCGGAGAGGAGATTTGAACAAAATTATACAATGACCGAGCATGAGGCATTATCGATGATCTACACACTCCAAAAATTTAGACAATATCTACTAGTGACTCCCTTCATATTCTACACTGACCATATGGCCTTTAAGAATCTAGTAAACAAAGCAGTGTTACAAGGGTGCATGTGCCATTGGGTACTTTTATTTCAAGAATTTGAATTCAAATTGGTGGTAAAACATGGAAAGAAAAATTGTGGGCCACATCATTTATCAAGGATTGATTCAAGAGAGGACGCGTAAAGTATCGAGGAAACCATGCTAGGATGTGTAACTATTCAGGTTACGACGCGCACCCTCGGAGTTAGAAGACATTGTTGTTTTTCTCAAGGAAGGTGTGGCACCCGAAGGGATGAATGCACTGGAAAGGAAAATGTTAGCCATACACACCACACCCTTCATGTTGATCAATGGGGATTTGTATAAAATGGGCTGCGATGAGGTTTTGTGTCGGTGTGTATTAGAACATGAACGCATGGCCATAATAGAAGAATCCCATGGTGGGATTGCTTTGGAGGACACTATGTGGGGAATGCAACTGCGCGCAAGATCCTAGTCACCGGACTATGGTGGGAGACAATTCACTAGGATTGCATTGAGTTTTGTAAGGCCTATGACCACTGCCAACACCTTGGCAAACCTAGAAGAAGGGATGAGATGCCCTTGCACCCCATCACTAGCGCGAAACCTTTTGAAAAATGGGCAATAGATTTTTTTAGACCAATCTCACCAGCTGCATGAAGGACTAACTCATGGTATATCATTACCTGTACTAATTATTTGACAAGGTGGGCAGAGGCCGTGCCCACTAAGGATTACACCACAGCCATGACTACTAGATTTTTGTGGGAGAACATTATCAATAGGTATGGGTGCCCATTAAGTTTAACAAGTGATAGGGGCACTCACTTCTTAAATGAAACCATCAGGATTCTATTGGCAGAATTCATGGTAGCCCATCACAAGACTACCCCTTATCACCCTCAGGAAAATGGGACTGTAGAAGCATTCAACAAAATCCTTAGTCACACATTGACTAAGATATGTGATGTGGGTAGGTAGGATTGGGATGACAAGGTGTCAATAGTTCTTTGGGCATACAAAACAACGTATAAAAGATTGAACAAGGCTACACCATTTCAATTGGTGTTTGGCACGGAAGTAGTTTTCGGTTGAATTCATGCTACCATCTCTGTGTATAATGCATGTAGGAGGGTTGGACGATGAGCAAGCACTGGAAGAAAGAATATATGAATTGATGAAGTTAGATGAAAGGCGCTGACTAGCAAGATAGAGCCAAACAACTGAGAAGGGAAAAAAAAGGCATGACATGACCGCCATATTAAGAATAAATAGTTTGAGGTTGGCCAAATGGTATTGCTATATGATTCAAAATTCCTACGCCATCCTAGAAAGTTGAAGGTGCATCGGTTGGGTCCTTATGTAATTTCATACATCCTTGATTCGGGCGGGTGCCAGTTACAAGTGTTGGACATAACAAAATTACTTGGAAACTTCAATGGGAGTAGGCTGAAGCCCTACTATAAATAATGCTTCTTGGTGTTTGTAAATAAGGCAATTTTTCTAGTTAGTTTAGAATTTCCTTTTATGCTTTTCCTTTCTTGTATTTCCCTTTCACGTTGTTGTTTTGTTTTGCACCTTGGGTACCAGTAACCTTATTAATTTTTGACTTATGAATGCACAGAGGACCGTGCATCATTTTAGTGTGTGGTGAGGCCGAGATGATGAAGAGAAACTTGGAGTTATTTTTCGAGGAGGATTTGGATAGGTAGAAAAATAAGGTTACATTGGAAATCCACGTACAAAGGAGAAAAAGCACAAAACATGAGGTAGGTGAAAGCATGAATCATGAGGATGGAAGAAGTGCCTTTGGTGCTAGTAACATGTGCACAAGAGTCTTTTGTCAAGATGGATTGTTTACGTGCTAGAAGGTTGGAAAATGTTTTGCGCAAGGATTGGGCATGGGTGGAAACATTTTCTCGTGAGGATTGGGTGTGGGTGGAAAAATTTTTGTGTAAGGATTGGGCGCGTAAGGAGAAGTGCTGAAGTTAGGTTTTATTTGAAAACACCACATTAAACATTGTCGTACGGTGGTAGGTAGCCTAGCCTTAAATGCGTAAAAGTGGGAAAAGCTATAAATATAAAAATGGATAGTTCATTATTTTACTTTGTAAAAAAAAGAAGAGTGATTTTCTTTCAGAACTAGGGTTTCGAGAACTGACTCGTGTGAAGGAAAATCCCAAAAACTTAAGCGCAATTAGTCATTAGATCTACAAACCAGAGCATAAGTGATTTATGGGTGTGAGGAACATTATGAAGAAGTGTCATGATTGAAGAAGAAAAATAAGAGATTAGGGTTTGTGTTCTAGGGCACGGGCGTGCGAGGAAAACATTCAAACAACTCACAAGATAACCTGGGAATGAAAGCAAAGGGTGCAATGATGGCCATGAAACTAGTTGGTAAACCTGCAAAACAATCCAAGAAGGGAAAGGGTAAAGGAAAAGGAAAGAAGAAACAAGAAGAAATACCCATGGACACAAATGAGGAATGGTACTCGAAAATGCAATACCTGGATGGGGTTTTGCTAGGGCAAGAGTGGGAGTCCCACATAAGACAGATGACTGTGATTGACCACAATCACCGTTCAAGTACAATCGTGAAGGAATGGCATTGGAGCTAGTGCACCCCACAAATAAGTGAACACATGATTGGTTGCCAATCTACAATGACTTGGTCAAGGTGAAAATGGAGAAGGCAGGGCTTCTCCAACTTTTCGAGTTGTCATACTTTGGGAAGCCCAAGCGCTTGTACCAATGGTTGATGATGCACGTAAACGAAGACTTCTTACGCCGCAGGCGTAAAATGCACATAACTCCCCAACTAATTTCACACTTCACAGGCCTAAACTGTAAAGGGGATGCACTCATAGATGACCTCCAGGATGAGGAGGCAATTAAAGAAACCATAGCATCCTAGGAATTGAAGAAGGGATCAAGGTACTATGACATCTTAGATATCAGCGATCCGGTGATGAAGATGGCCGCACACCTTGTCTCCAAGCTGAATGGACAAGAAAGGTGGACCCAGGTGAGCAAGCCCTGGCTGAATGTCTACAAGAAGGTCACGAAGGCACAGTATACAACATCTCCTAATATATAGCAGATGAAATCATAAGTAACGTGAAGAATGGAGGAAAGATCATGTTTGGAAAGATTCTTGCTGACAATTGTGTTCTCGAGAAATCGAGGTGCGGATGCATCTGACAAGTTTGTGTTGGAGTACCCTACTGAAGATCCCTCGCCTATGGAGAGATTTCAGAAATACACATGTGAATCAATGACAGGGGTAAATAAGGAGCACTTAGATAATTGGTATAAGTGCCTTAGGAACGCATTCGGGGCTGAATGAAGGATTCTTGAACAACTCCCTACTACGGCCGAAGGAGAAGTAGAGTTCATGGTCTACCAACACTTCTACATTAGTAGGTTCATTTTGGTGGATGGTAGTTAGAGTCCATGGTGCAAACTCCCATTCTCGCTTACTGCCCAATTTTTCCAAGCGGGGGTAAACAGATATAGGGAATCGAACAAATTAAACCTGGAGTTGTCCACCCTTGACAGAGAACACATGGAATTGAGAAAGAAGCTGGTCTACCCAGAGAAGTGTGCATATGTTGAAAGGTATGTGTTGCATGATGTCCATATTGTAAGGCCTTTGACCTTACCTATTGTTGGGAGCAATGCTGTCAAGGATTTACCTGTGCATAAGGCCAAAGTTTGAAAAGGGCATGTATGTGGAGAATGAGATATCCATCCCGACGACCCTATGGGAAGAAAGAAGCCCACGCCAAAGCATAAGGAGAGGGAAGAGAAAGAGGAACAAAGGGTGGTGGAGAAGTAGAATGTAGATACCACGGGGCCAAGTACCTACGTTCGGAAGAAGAAGAGAATGGTGGTCAGGGAGAAGACCCCAGAACCTGCGAAGCCACCATCCCCTGAGGAGCTCTCAGATGAAGAGAAGACCACATCCCCAACTCCAGAGTTTTCAGCAAGGGAAGAAGAACAGGGGACAAAAGAACTAGAGTCTAAAGATATGGATGACCTGAATGCCTATATAGGTGAAAAGGATGATGATGAAGAGGGAGAGTTGGAGGTGGATCAGGAGCCGATTAATGTCCATGATTCGGGGAAGAGGGAGCAGAAGATACAAATGATGCCTTCATCTTTATAAGGAGGAAGGGTAATGTTAGTGCAAAATCACAGCACCCACGGACGCACATCGCTTCTAGGTTGATGTTCGGCATCCAGTGTGATTGCACAACATGGAAACCTCTCTCAAGCATGGGGACTTGTGAAACGAGAGAGGAATCTCCGAGAGAAGGCTGGTTCCTGCTCCTAAACTACACCGCCACAAGCTATTCCAGTGCAAGCAAGCTAATCTAATCCTAATCTAATCGTGCCAAGGAGACAGAGAGAGAGAGAGAAAGGAAAAAACAACAAAAGCCTACACTAAAACGGTGATACACCAGAGAAGGAGAATGTTGGACATCTATCAAAAGCGCCATGGGACAAAGAGAGGTGAGCAATGGGAAGGATGGACGAGATGCATCACGAGCCCAAGGATAGATTTCACACAGAAAATGTCCCAAAACTCCATGAACACAGCTCCAAACCTGCAATGAACATTCAAACATGCACAAATACTTGCAATGAAGAGAGGTAAGAAGAGGATAAGCAAAAATGAGGAAGGATGGATAGATGCATCACAAAACACGTTTTGTTGCTCCAGAAGTTTGCACAGAACATCATTCCATCGGTAAAAGGAAAAAATGCCATTACGAGAGCAAGGGAGGAGGTTCGAACTCCATTTTCAACCCTAGAGAAGAAAAGAAGGGAGGCGGAGCGAGACATGAATGAACAAATTTTTTTTTAAATGAGCCAAATCTGGCTTTTACATTGCATGGGTCGAGCCCAGGGGACAGAAAACGTGGGAAAACGTGCAAGCCCATTCCTCATTGACTGCAGATGCATTAAATCAGCATGGAGGATCTTACCAACCCATACCCTGTCACTTTGAGTGATTTTGGAGGAGAATGTGACCCATTTGTATTAATTTGGCCGCTAAAATGTCACTTCTGGCCGTGCAGAAGAAGAATGCGACCCATTAGCATTAAAACGGGTTGTTGAAAGGTCACTTCTGGCCATTACCACACGTCAGAGCTGTTTCTCGATTTTCTCTCTTCAGACTGCACCAAAACTCGAGATTGATCCCAGAATCATGTAGAGCATCTCAACAGCTTTCCGTTGATATAAAGAACGTGGAAATCCGAGCTCTGGATCAAAAGATATGGCGATCTGAAGATTTAGGGCACGGAACAGATCAAAACGAATTTTAAAATGTTTTCCCACTCTTCGCCATCTGGACGACACGTGGCACGTGCTGATTGGATGAGAAATTCTCTCTCCTCCATCTTTCGTGGGCTTTCCTTTTGAAATTGCTTGTGGGCCCCTTAAACTTGGACACGTGGCGCCATTTCATTGGTTCGGTTCAGCGCTCGATAACTCGCCCCTTTGACCTTTTGACTTTTTCTCCTGTGAGGACACGTGGCAGTTTCTGATTGGTCCTCGGCTCCTTCGGCTCCTTCGCGTACTTCGCCTCCATTTGTCCCGGATGTCCCATTTGATTTTGGGCCCTTTGTGCTCATTTTGGCCGGTTCGGGCATTTCGCGTCCATTTGTCCCAGATGTCCCATTTGATTTTGGACCCTCTGGACTCATTTTGGCCGGTTCGGGCATTTCGCGTCCATTTGTCCCAGATGTCCCATTTGATTTTGGACCCTTTCAGACTCATTTCGCTGATTCGGCCGGTTCGCGCATTTTTGGCCCGCTTGTCCCACTTTGCTTGACGACTTGACTCTTTTTCGGCTTGGTTAAGCCAGTTCGCCTTTTTTGGCCCGATTGTCCCATTTGATTTTGGGTACCTGCCCGCCCTTTTTCACTGTTCGGCGGTTCGCGCATTTTGGCCCGATTATCCCATTTCGTCCCTCTCAAAGATTAGCCAATTTTTCTCGGTCGAACCGGCATTTCACGCCCGCAGCGTACTTTTGTCCCAGAGATGTCCCCGTTGCTTTGCGGGTTTGTTTGTGCTTACTTCGGCCGAGCCGGCCGGTTCCCGCCTTTTTGTCCCAAATTTCCCGACCCCTAGGACTAGGACTTAGTCATTTTATGATTTTTCCTGGATCAACCTACTTGCCTTCTGCAACCTTTTTCGCATTTTCTCGAGCTTGCTCCTAACTACCAGGACAGGAGAGTTAGAAAAATATTGGAGAGAACCTCGAAACATGATGTTTTCTCGAATCAATCAATGTGCACAGGACTTGAATATTGATGCATGTTATCAAAATTTACCCGGGGGTGAATTTTGGATAACAATTTGGTGACTCAGCGGGGTCATCTGCCTGCTAGATGAAAAGGCCAGTAGCCTGAAGCAATCCATTGGGCATGGAGTCATAAGCAAGCCTGAAAACTGATCTGAACTTGAAAATCTCCCCTCTGAGCCACTTGGAAACCACCGGGCATGGAGTTGTTCTCACCAAAACCACTGAAATGAACTGTGCCAGAGCAAAACCAGCAACACCAAAACTATGTACAGAACTGAAAATCATACATGCTCCAAATGGAACATGCAGAGTGTGCACAAGCACTTCTTCTACTGAAAGCAAATCTACCTACTCTACTCTAGCTGGAAGCAAAGGCAAGCTAAACAAACCCTGCAACTGGTTGTGAGAAATAGCTTCCTTTCTTCAAAATTGGCAGCCATGCAATTGATTTGGCACTGATCATGGCTGTTTGGATGGATGGAAAATCAACAAGAAGCTGGTCTTCTATCCAAATCATCAAGGTATCAACTGAAAAATCCAATACCTCTTTTAGTTGCTCTGCATTTGGATTGGAGAGGTATGGCAGCTGATCCTTGGTACTTTGTAGCTCATCCTCATGCTCAGAAGCAAGCATGACTGGTTGTGACTTCTCCTTTGGCTCCAATGAAGCCAAGTACCTGATTGGGCATGGTATGATCCTTTGGATGTGCCCATAGCTCGATTTCCAACTCCAAAAATGGAGTCTTCTTGTAGACCTTGAATTGATGGTGTGGAAGAAATGGTGGAATCCTTCATCCTTTCTCTTCCTCCAATAAAGAACATGGAAGATTAGAATCTTCCAATCTTGATCCCAAATAGCTGCTTTTGTAAGATGCGAGGCTGCTGCAAATGAAAGCTCTCCTTCATGGCGGCAGCTCGTGTTTGGAATGTGGATGATGAAAGAGAGAAAGGTGAAAGCTCAACCGGCTCTTCTCCATCAAAACAGTCCTCCAAATCTGACAGGTAAACTGCCTCATTGCTGTGCTGCTGCTCGTATTCAACTTCCTCCATGGTGTCCTCTTGATGTGCAACCTGACCACCATGGTTTGCTTCACTCTCCAATATTGAGTTTGAGAGATCAAACTCCTCTTCAGTACTAGAACTTGAGAGAGGTGAAGTAGAAAGAAGAACTGAAGGTTCTCCTGTAGCCTGCTTTGTGCTCGAAGCCCTTGGATCTGCACTTTTCTCCTCCACAACTAGGATGTGCTCCTCTTCTTTTAGATTTGGAGCAGCTTCTCCTTCCTCTAATGTTTGAAGGAAATCTTGCTCTTGATTGAACTCCTTCTCCAGCATGAAGTTTGTCAAGTCAAACTCTTCAATTTGCTGCTCTAGAGGACAAGTTGGGACTGCAAGATCTTCTTCTCCAACAAAATCAGTCCTCACCACCATTTGTTCTCCAACCCTAGCCTCTTTTGTAGGCTTAACCATCAAGGGGATCTTTGTCATCCCAAATTTGGTAGCCCAAACCTTCAAGTCATCTGTCATTTCTTTTCTGTTGGGCTCCTCTTCTTGCTGTCCTTGATGACTGATTTTTTCAATTCCTTCTTCCCCATATGAAATTGGGAATGCAAGAGGAGGAATGGGTTGAAACTCAACCGATTTTACACTTTTTTGTGGTGGTGGAGGCAGTGAAACCTCTTGTTTCTTTGGAGGAGGGGGTATTTCTGTTAGCTCTTGTGGAGGGGATGACTGTTTGGAAGGGAAAAGGAAAGAAGAATCGAGATGAGGTGGAAGACTGGGGGGTGGAGAAATGGATTCAACACTTGGGACAGTAGATGGAGGGTTTGAAACTTGACACTGCTGAAATGAAACAGATTGGGAAAGAGGAAAAGAAAAGGCATGAGATGGTGTGCTTACCCGTTGACAAGGTTGCTGAATACTTCTCTCATACACCTCTATTTCTTCAATCCACTTTGCAAGCAAAGGCAGCGTTGCAATCATGAAGTCAAGCTTCTCCTGAGGGCTGTAATGCCTTGGAAAAGGTCCCACCCATGGACAGGGTGCTCCATAACCGATTCCAAAAGCTTTCATCGTGCTCGAGCCACAGGACTCGCACTATGTTTACCTCTATCTTTTGGATTTTCTCCAACAGACCAGCATCTTGCATCTGATTGTCTTCATTATATGCATACTCTTGCTCTTGGAAAGCTCCATAGCCAAACTGACTTTGGCACTGCTGTTCATATGAATATGCATGCTGATCTGGAGGATTTGTAAAACCTGTTGGAGGTGGAATATACTGCTGTTGTTGATATGAAATCCATGATGGAAATGAAGTCATGATTGCACAACTTCATGGAATGGAAAAGAATGAAAGGGATGGAAAGAAGGATGAATGAAAAATGGATGGAAATGAATGGAAAGGAAGGTCTCAAACTTCGAGAGATGGGTTGTTGGCCGATGGAGTCACCGAGATGTGTTTGCAAGTGCCTCCAAAGGCTGAAATCTTCACAGGAACACATCAACTTGCAAAAGATGAAGTGAAAGACCTCTAAGGTCCCACCGGGCGTGCCAAAACTGTTAGTGCAAAATCACAAAGCACTTCTGAACGCACATCAAGCTTCTAGGTTGATGTTCAGGCATCTAGTGTGATTGCACAACATGGAAACCTCTCTCTAAGCGTGGGGACTTGTGAAACTGAGAGAGGAATCTCCAGAGAAGGCTGGTTCCTGCTCCTAAACTACCTGCCACAAGCTATTCCAGTGCGGGCAGCAAGCTAATCTAATCCTAATCTAACCGTGCGAAGGAGACAGAGAGAGAGAGAGAAAGGAAAAAACAACAAAATCCTACACTAAAACGGTGATACACCGAGAGAAGGAGAATGTTGGACATCTATCAAAACTACCATGGGACAAAGAGAGGTGAGCAATGGGAAGGATGGACGGATGCATCACGAGTCCAAGGATAGAATTTCACACGTAAAATGTCCCAAAACTTCATGAACACACTCCAAACCTACAATGAACATTCAAACATGCACAAATACCTGCAATGAAGAGAGGCAAGAAGAGGACAAGCAAAAATGAGGAAGGATGGATAGATGCATCACAAAACACGTTTTGTTGCTCCGTGTTTGCACAGAACATCATTCCATCGGTAAAGGCAAAAACGCCATTACAGAGCAAGGGAGGAGGTTTGAACTCCATTTTCAACCCTAGAGAAGAAAAGAAGGGAGGGCGAGAGCGAGAAAAATGAACAACTTTTTTTTTAAAATGAGCCAAATCTGCTTTTACATTGCATGGGTCGAGCCTAGGGGACAAAAAATGTGGGAAAACGTGCAAGCCCATTCCTCATTGACTGCAGATGCATTAAATCAGCATGGAGGATCTTACCAACCCATACCCTGTCACTTTGAGTGATTTTGGAGGAGAATGTGACCCATTTGTATTAATTTGGCCGCTAAAATGTCACTTCTGGCCGTGCGGAAGAAGAATGCGACCCATTAGCATTAAAACGGGTTGTTGAAAGGTCACTTCTGGCCATTACCACACGTCAGAGCCGTTTCTCGATTTTCTCTCTTCAGACTGCACCAAAACTCGAGATTGATCCCAGAATCATGTAGAGCATCTCAACAGCTTTCCGTTGATATAAAGAACGTGGAAATCCGAGCTCTGGATCAAAAGATATGGCGATCTGAAGATTTAGGGCACGGAACAGATCAAAACGAATTTTAAAATGTTTTCCCACTCTTCGCCATCTGGACGACACGTGGCACGTGTTGATTGACGAAAATTCTCTCTCCTCCATCTTTCGTGGGCTTTCCTTTTGAAATTTCTTGTGGGCCCCTAAACTTGGACATGTGGCGCCATTTCATTGGTTCGGTTCAGCGCTCGATAACTCGCCCCTTTGACCTTTTGACTTTTTCTCCTGTGAGGACACGTGGCAGTTTCTGATTGGTCCTCGGCTCCTTCGGCTCCTTCACGTACTTCGCCTCCATTTGTCCCGGATGTCCCATTTGATTTTGGGCCCTTTGTGCTCATTTCGGCCGGTTCGGGCATTTCGCGTCCATTTGTCCCAGATGTCCCATTTGATTTTGGACCCTCTGGACTCATTTCGGCCGGTTCGGGCATTTCGCGTCCATTTGTCCCAGATGTCCCATTTGATTTTGGACCCTCTGGACTCATTTCGGCCGATTCGGCCGGTTCGGGCATTTTTGGCCCGCTTGTCCCACTTTGCTTCGGACTGACTTGACTCTTTTCGGCGGTTCGCACCTTTTTGGCCCGATTGTCCCATTTGATTTTGGACTGTCTGGCCCTTTTTCGCCCGGTTCGGCCGGTTCGCGCCTTTTTGGCCCGATTGTCCCATTTGCGTCCCTCTCAAAGCTAGCCAATTTTTCTCTGGTCGAACCGGCATTTCGCGCCCGCCGCGTACTTTTTGTCCCGAGATGTCCCCTGTTGCTTTACTGGCTTTGTGCTTACTTGGCCGAGCCGGCCGGTTCGAACCTTTTTGTCCCAAATGTCCCGATCCTTAGGACTAGGACTTAGTCATTTTTATGATTTTTTCTGGATCAACCTACTTGCCTTCTGCAACCTTTTTCGCATTTTCTTAGAGCTTGCTCCTAACTACTGGATAGGAGATTTAGAAAAATATCGGAGAGAACCTCGAAACATGATGTTTTCTCCGAATCAATCAATGTGCCAGGACTTGAATATTCGATGCATGTTATCAAAATTTACGCAGGGGTGTATTTTGGATAACAGTACCCAAGGGAGGAAGGAGTGTAAAATGAAGAAAGGAGTGAGGGGAAAGTACCAAGGAGCCGAGATATGGCCAAGCTCACTCGGGAGGAGGTGGATGAGAGAGCGATAAGGGAGGCGAAGAAGATAGTTAATACCTTGTCGATGAGGAGCTGGAGCACAACATGGAACTTGTGCTCGAGAGAATTCAAGGAAGAGCAAAGGGAGAAGAGTGTGGGTAGCACAAAAGGCCCAACTCTTTTAGTAACTATTCCCAAGGGCGTGTGCATGGGAAGTAAATGTGTGGAAGGGGGAAGAATAACGATGGGATATGTTGATGACCCCAACAAATTTTTATGCACACGTTTCTAGAGTACCGTGCCCACCAAGGAGCTCACCACCATGGAGTCCTTTGATCCTGAGGGTGGATACCTACACATAAGGAAGATGCTATCATGGGCGTTCGACTCCCACCTTGATGAGCTTGAGTTCGAGGTTAACCAAGGAGCGATACTAGCATTGTCCGAGGGAAAGGGGATAACCCCATTATAAACACACAATAACTATCACATGAGCAAGTGTGTAACACACTCAACAAAGTCTCCATGGAAATTGAGGCTAGGCTCTTCTGCAGAAATGACAGGGTTAAAGTCTTGGAGGACCTGTTAGAGAAGAGGAAGGAAGAAGTAGTTAAGCTAACAAAGGACCTCAAATTGAGAAACTAATCAACTACAAAGGAGCTTTAGGAGGAAAAGGCCGAGTACGTGAAGTTTCCAAGAAGGTGGAGCTCATCTCCTAAGCTATTATCGGGAAGCACTTGGACTTTAAATCTCCCACACAAAAGTATGGATCCTACCTAGAATGTCTAGAGGACTTGACTTAGATCCTCACCATGGAAAGGAAGCCTTTGGCCTTGGAGTCGGAGAGGAGGTAGCTGCGCACTTGGAAAAGGAGGACAAATTGAAATTCATCATGCTCGTGGCTGAATACAACAAGGTGCTTGCTGATGTGAAGATAGCCGCACAAACCGCGGGGGTCACCTATGACCATTACAGATCAAGACAAGGTGACAAGCATGCTACTTTCCAGTGATGAGGCTGACCTAAAAGACTTCAGAGAAAAGAATAAGGGTAATAGAGTCGAGTAAGAAAAGATCCTAGCCGAAGTGGAACAGAAGTCTGAAGCTATTGAGATCTTGCGGGTATCAATCAAAACCCGAATAAAAGATCTCTACAAGGTCATTACAAGAAATATGGATGCCCTGGAAGATTATGCAAAGGAACTAGAGACTATGGTGGAGACCATTAATACAAAAGGGGAAGGGTTAACCTTCGACGAGGTGAGCACATTGGTTGGCGACCTCTACACAAGAGCATAGGATGAAGTTAGTGCTTGGAATACATTGGAGGCTGACTGCAACAAAATTTTCCCCTTCTTCTTTAGGTAGTTTTCCTTCTATTCTTTCTCTCCCCCATTCTTTATTCTTTCCCTCCATTCTTTTCCAAGGCAAGGCCTTACATTTTTGTACTACATTCTTTGAAAAGGTTCCCAAGGGTGGAGAACAGGTGAAGTGTGGGGTAATGTTGGGACCCTAATGTAGCTACCAAATCTAAAGGCGCTTAGGCACGCACGGCCGAAGGAAGTACGCAAGTTAAGGCATGCAAGATAGAATTCAAAAAGGGTTCTTGGAGAACCAAGGACGCGCACCCACGAAGCACAATTTGGGACTTAGCCATTTTCAGCCTTTTGGATAGAACACATGAAGAACGTGTTCCATTTGGATAAGGTTCCAGCTTGGCAACATGGTGTCCTGGAAGGAATATACCTTGTGATAGGAAGATCCAAAAATCTAATCATGACATGGAGAGGCATGCCCTTGGGGTGACCTTAACACTTGGGGTCAGATATGAGGTTGCAGAGGGGTTTGTTAGAGCTCAGATGCCTATTTATACATGCGCCCTTGGAAAGAAAAGAGAGACACAAGTGAGGTAGCGGAGCTCTGTAGAATTACTGCGAGAACTATGGGATAAAAATGGGTAGATGATTATAGGAAGAATGTAATACAGGAATGGGGAATGAAAATTTTGTTTTGTGAGCATTCATGTATGGATCCAGATATGGCGCATGACTACGGTCTCCCTTCTATAATATTTTATAAGTAATGATATGAATGAACATGAAAGGTTACCATGACAATTGTATTAAGATCCTTTCTCTGTATTACCTGCATGTTTCTACTATGCTTTTGATCTTATATAATCATGAACCTTACTTGAATGTTAAGTCTATTTGTGGTTTTACAACTTCCTAGTTCTATTAATTCTATTGCGCGCTTTGCTTTTGTTATGACTGAAGGGGTATAGAATCCATTTTGAGCTCTATAGCTTTTTCATTTATTTTAAATCACTAAGTCAAGATCATGAAGTATGCCTTCCACTGAACTCACATAAAAGAGAGACTTGGCTCCCTCTTGCGCACCTCGGGTGAGCGCCCAGCGCCCGCTGGGTGATAGGCTAGCACGTATGAGGTTCCCTTGTTCTTGGTGGGTGCAAAAACGAATACACTACACCCTATCACCCACAAGAAAATGGAACCGTGGAAGCATTCAACAAGATACTAAGTCATACCTTGTCCAAGATTTGTGATGTCGGAAGACTTGATTGGGATGCCAAAGTATCGATAGTACTATGGGCTTACAGGACAACATATAAAAGACTAAACAAAGCCACACCTTTTCAATTGGTGTTTAGTGTGGAAGCTATTTTTCCGGTTGAACTTATGTTGCCTTCTCTGCGAATAGCATACACAGGAGGGTTAGCCATTGAACAAGCACTGGAAGAAAGAATTTATGAGATAATGAAACTGGATGAGAGATGATCACTTGCCCGATGGAGCCAAACAACGAAAAAAGGAAGAAAAAGGCTTGGCATGATCACCATATTAGAAACAAGAAGTTTGAGGTTGGGTAGATGGTGTTATTATATGATTCTAAGTTTCAGAGCAATCCTGGGAAGTTGAAAGTCCATTGGTTGGGTCCTTACACAATCTCGTACATCCTTGATTCGAGTGCGTGCCAGTTACAAGAACTGGATGGGATGAAGTTACCTAGACACTTCAATGGGAGTAGGCTGAAGCCCTACTATAAATAAGTCTTCTTGGTGTTTGTAAATAAGGCAATTTTGCTAGTTAGTTTAGAATTTTCCTTTATGCATTTTCCCTTTCTTGTGTTTCCCTTTCGCGTTGTTGTTTTGTTTTGTGCCTTGGGTGCCGAGTAACCTTATTACTATTTTTGGAGAATTTGTAAGTGCGCAGAGGACCATGCATCAATTTAAGTGTGGGGTGGAGAAAGGTGAAGAAGCACGTGATCAAAGTACTAAGGAAGTTGTGTTAAAAATCCTTGTTGAGTAGTCGGGTTGAAAGAGGTATATAAAGAGGAAGATGGAAGAATGGTTGTTGCCAGGGTAAAGATACTTGTAGATCCCATGTACTAAGGAGAAAGTGCATTTGAAAGCAACACGAGGTAGGCAAGAGAAAGGATCAGGATAGAAGAAATGCCTTCGGTGCGGGTTACACGCACACAAGAGTCTCCTATCAGGTTGGATTGGTTACGCACTAGAAGGTTGGAGGAGTTTTCACATAGGTTGGGCGCGTAAGGAAAGGCATTGAAGATCAGCTTTGTTTGAAAAAGCTGCATTAAATGAACAAAGTATGGTGGTAGGTGAAGTAGCATTTAATGTTTAGAAAAGAGAAAAACTATAAGTAAAGGGTTGGGGCATTCTCATTTTTACTTTGCAAAATAGAAGAGTCTGAGTTATAAGCAAGTTCCATAAATTAGGGCTTTTAGATTCGATCGAGTGAAGGAAGATCTATGAGATTGAAGCAGCTAGTTTGAGTTTGCAAACCAGAAGGGGTTACACGGGCATGGAGAGAGTGAAGAAATACTGTCTTGTGAAGATTTTATCCCAGTTAGGGTTCGACAAACTAGGGCACGGTTTAGAAGAGTTGTATCATGAATTTGAGATCGAGGATTGGAAGAAGTAAGACAAAATAACAAGGAGAGGGTAGGAGTGATAAAAATACCTCGACCATGGCCCAAGAAAGGAAAGGGAAAAGCCAATTCTAAACAACTAGAACCCGTGGTAGACACAAATGAGGAATGGTATGCGGAGATGCAATGCCTAGATGGGGTGAAAGTGGGGAAGGAATGGGAATCACACTTGAGAAGTATACATGTTAATGACTATAATCATAAAGACGAACACAATAGAAATATAAATGGCACTAGAATTAGTACATCCCACCAACAAATGAACACCTGAGGGTTTGCCTATATACGATGATGACGTTAAGGTTAAAATGGAGAAGGCAGGGCTATTGCAACTCTATGAGTTGCCTTATTTTGGAAAGCCAGAGCGCCTGTACTAGTGGTTGATGTCACAGGTGCACGAAGATTACTTCCACTTTGCTAGGCGTAAGATGCGTGTGACTCCCATATGATTTCATAATTTACAGGCCTCATATGTGAGGGAGATAGCCTAGAAGATGACCTTGGTGACAAGGAGGCTATTCAAGAGACCATCACCGAGTATGCCTACAAGAAAGGGTCATGGTACTATGACATTTCAGACATCAAGGACCCCGTAATGAAAATGGCCATGCATCTGGTGACTAAGTTGAATGGCTAGGAAAGATGGACACAGTCAACAAACCTTGGCTATATGTCTGCAGAAGATTACAGAGGGAACTATATACAACCTATCCACATACATCATGGAGGAAATTGTCAGTTGCGCGAAGGAAGGGGACAAGATCCTATTCGGCAACGTCTTACTCACCATTGTATTTGCAGATATTGGGGTGCTTGATACAATAGAAAAATTGTATGTGAGTACCCCACCGAGGATCCCTCACCCGCAAAGAGGTTTGAAAAATATGCCTACAATACAATGACAACACCCCACAAGGCGTAGTTGGAAAAATGGTACACACGTATGAGGAATGCATTTGGGGCAGAGTGGAGGATCCTCAAACAACTCGCAACAGCCATTGAAGGAGAAGCTGAATTCACGGTCTACCAACACTACTGCCTGGGAAGATTCAAGCTGATAGATGAATCATGGAGCCCTTGGTGCAATCTCCCCTTTGCATTTACTACCCAATACTTCCAAGAAGTGAACAAGTTTAAAGAGTCAAAGAAGCTAAGACTGAACCCAGGTAGTCTGGACCAGAAAATAGGGAGATAAGGAAGAAGCTGAATTCATTGGTTCCCTGGACAACATGCATCTTGGTCAAGTGAAATGTTTCAAGGACAGAGAACAGGCGTAGTGTGGGGTGATGTTGGACCCCTATAATCTTAACCAAGTATGAAGGCACATGGGTGCGCAGGGTCCCAATTATGAAAAGGCATGCAAGGTAAAAGCACGCAAGAGAAAGGCTTAGGGAAGCACATAACACATGTGACGTGCGAAAGGAGGATTGGGAATTATTCAATTTGAGCACCCATGGTAGAACACGTGAAAAGCGTGATCAGTTGCACGTGGATAAGATGCCAGCCTAGCGATAGGCTAGCCCAAGAAAGAGCATGCCCCAGATGGAATCTTCTAGAAGAACATCATGAGGTAAAGTGGAAAGCTCAGGCCTGAAGAAGCATGCTTACATGGACCACATTTGACACTTGGCACTAGATTTGAGGACACTGGAAGGTGAGTTGGTAGTGTAGGAGAATTATAAATACAAGTGCCTAGCAGAGTAAAAAGAGAGGAGAAGAAGTACGAGGTATAGTGGGTTAGAGAGTGAGTAGAGCTCTGTAAAATTACTGCGAGTGGATATTTGTATTCGGAAAGAATGCACTAAGCATGGAGTTGTAATTTTTCTTTTTCATTAGCTTAGTTACATACGTCCAGAGATATGCATGACTGCAGTCTGCTCTCTGTGACACTCTGTAATGAATCAATGAATATAATGAGGTTACCTATTACAAATAGACATGGATATCAATGGTTTTAATGCACTTTTCTCTCATATGGGTTCCCTTTCCTTTCATGCTATGGATGAATGCTTGTATAATTCTTTCTGTTATAATATATGTTTTGGATTCGATAAAGCACTCGGTCCGAAGTGAATGCAAGGATCTAGAGGCCGTTTTGAGCCCTATGGTTCTTGTTTGTCTTAAAATTCCCTCATAAGAACTCTTACACTAATCATAGATGATTCTTCCCACTAAACTCACATAAAAGAGAGACTTGGTACCATGGGTGCCTTGGGTGAGTGCTCAATTTCTGTTGGGTGATAGGTCGGTGCGCATGGTGTTCCTTCCTTTTTTGATAGGAGTAAAAATGACTAGACTTCATATCATTATCAAACATTGGTGCATCGAAATGAGAAACACAACTTGACTCATACCTTTATTACATTTCCATGGCCGGTGAGGATCCCAAGACCGGGTTCGGGGTCTTCAATTTCTTCTGCAATCCTTAAGATGTCTTACACTAATTACTCTTTCAAATATGCCATATACTCATTTTCATCTTCATTTGAAAAATATTCACATTGAGCCTCAAGGAGATGGATGGAAATATGATCTACACATGGCTAGAATTCATTTGAAAAATCATCATTTTCTTTCTCTACATTTATTTTCATCTCGGAGCTCACCTTCTTACAAAACCGAGCATACTTGGTTTTCATCATTTTTAGATAGGGAGAATATATCCATGCTACGCAGATGGGTACACCTTTCAACTCAAGATACATTAGATCATCCTCATGATAGAAAAGAGAATACCAAGCTAGGGTTGCCACACGAGGATAATCATTTTCTCCATCTTGAACATCTCTTGCAAAGTATTATTCTTTGAGAAGAATGAAAAAAATCCATACTCACCATGATGATAAACATTATGTTCCGCTAGTGAGGATGGTGAAATCAAATCCTTGGTGAGGTCATGATATATTTGTTAATCCATAATTGCTTCAAGAGGAAAATTGGATTCTTCCATTTGTTCATTCATGATTGTATCGAGAAGGGAATTTTATTCTTCAATTATCTCCATTTCATCATTTAAAATTTGTGCATCAATTGAAGAGTCAAAATTGGAAAGGAGATTATCCATGATTACCTCAAATTCATCATCTTAATTTTGATATGGAGGATTGATTTCTCATACATCTTCATTGTTCTTTGGAGTCCTTGGAAAACACTGGACCATATATCATATAACAAGAATATTCCTCTCTCGGATCCATTATTTCTCTAATGGGTTATGCCTCAAGTCAAAATGAATTGATGAATGGAGGTTTAACTATCAAAATTTCTTGATCATCTCTGCGATATAAATCTTATTCACATTGGAAGGTTCAAGGATATGGAATTCATTGGAAGTGCACAAGAATATTTCAAGAATGAACACCTCATAATGTGGAAAATCATCAAGATCTTCTTTTGAAAGATGAGTTTCTTCTTCCTCAACATTGTGAAGTGATTCAAGATTCTCATACCTTTTTGCAAGGCCAATGCATAACTCAAAATTTCATGGTAGGATTTGGGATTAGAATTTCCTTCTTCGTACTCAAAATCCTTTACAAAAGCTAACTCGATCAAGAACTCAATTTCTTCATTTCGTATGCAATAAAATCATCTGGAGGAAGGGATATAAAATATAAGGTTATTAGTTTCTTAGTCGGTTGTGTTAAAATGAAAATATTTGTTGAACATTGGTCATTGGTGTTATCATTGATGTAGAATGAAATTGATAGCAAATGAGTGAGTGGTGAAGTGAGGATCTATAAGGGACGTGAAGGTTGATTGGTAGTGCCTTCCTTAAAATGATGGTTATAGCTCAAAAAAAGGTTTCAGGTTGATTCCAAGATAGTTTCAGAATGCTACAAGCTTGGTTTGTAAGGTTGATGTCCACTGAAGGTATGAAGAAGGTTTGAAATTCTCTACTCGATTCTATACAAGATTGAAATTCTTATTCCAACATGTGCAAGATATTTTGGAGATGGTGGAGGAATGTATCTTTGAGAACTCAAGAAGACCTTTCCAACAAGACCAACTTTGTGTAATTTGGAGCTCTCTGGAGGAATTTATGGCCATTCAAAGTTTTGTAGGTCGGGATGAGCAAGATTTAATTATATTTCTAGTTAGATAAAGTCGGGTTTGATAAAATTTTAGGTCTGCCTAGTAGTTGTGAAGAAAAGATGCATGAAGCCTTTTGATTGGCTTGCCTTTCGTGCTTTAACATAGAGCTGGTAAATTTGAAGACCGACACGCAAAATATGAAAAGAAGCATGGAGCTTTCCTAATGACCCACTTTTTACACTCGACATAGAGATGGAAAATGAGAATACTGACACTATAAAATCTGAAAGAAACATGGAGCTTCCTTATTAGATCATGATTTGCATTAGTTAGATACAAGTTATTAAAATCTTGACATTACGAAGGAATGTGGAGCTTCCTATTAGATCATGTATCACATTGGTTAGATACAAGTTATCAAAAGTCTGATATTACAAAGGGCATGGACATTCCTTATTGACTTGCTTCTCACAATGACTAGTGGAGGTTAATAAAAGGATGACATTGTGAAGGGCATAGTGTTTCCTTATTGGCTTGCTTCTTGGTGGCTAGTTGAGGTTAAGAAAAATCAAACAAGTGTGAAGTGTGGAGCTTTCTTATTGGCTAGAACTTCACAAATGGTATGCACTTGATACGAAGATAAAATTCATGTCAAAATTTAATTGGTTTCAAGGATGGGTCCATTGATTACAAGAGGGGATAGTCGACACAAACTCTATTAAATGTGGTTTATTTTGAAGAATGGAGTCCACTTAAGCTCATTACTTTTAGGATTTTCACAATGGTGACACATGTTTGGAAAATGAGACCAAAGGAATAATAATGTTTGAATTTCAAAAATTTCGTTTGTGGTTGTGGTGGTGACTATGTAAGTTTGGTTTGACAAGTTCACCAAAAATTAAATTTTAACTGATGAAAAATTCCAAAAATTATAGGTAATGTATGTAAGGAGGTTGGAAAGGTGTTGCAAAATAAATTAGGTTGATTCATCTCAAAACAAAGGAGAAATTTGTGACAAAATTTTCTCTCACTTAAGTAAGTATGTGAGGAATAGTATAATTTTGATAGTGTTGACACAATCCAATTTTGTTTAAAATAGTGTGATGTTGGTTGAGCTTCCAAGATATGTTTGATCTTTATGTGAAGCTATAATGTCTACTTCAAGTGGAGAAAAACATGAAACATCCTTATTTGACGTGAAGGAGTTCATGGAGAAGCTCAAATGTCAGTTGCATTGAGTAGCTAAAGAAGTACCAGTTATCAACATACAAACACCAAGTTCCTTGATAACTCTTGAATGTATGGAAGAATATCAAAGGAAGATAAAGAGACGAGTCGGTGAACTATCAATACTTGAAGAGACAGCAGATCAGAAGAGAAACCATCTTTTGTTGTACACACTAAGCGAATGTGAAAGGTCGATGTGGAGGAATAACATATAAAAAGGTCTTTGAACTTTAATATGTTTTTGAAAGAGTGTAGAGATGAGGGCATGTTTTTGAGAAAATAAGAAGGGTGTTAGTGTATTAAAGCTATGAAAAATTAAGAAGATGAGAGAAGAAAGAAGAGTGAGTTAATCTAGTTGTCACTATCAGTTATATGAGACAACAATTTCAGTGTGAAAAATATATGATAAAGTCTAAGTTGCAGCTTAGCATGTGGGGAGTTGTAGCTTCCCTATAAGTTGAAGCTTACTAAAGGTTAGTTGTTGTTGGACCAAATTTTAGGATTTGAAGCTTCCAAAAAGTAGCAGTTTGTCAAAGAATGAGTGGTTGCTTGGTCAAATTTTTGGAGTTGCATCTCTAGGTTGAGTTGAAGCTCAACCATGAAATCAATGTAACATATACATGAATTTATTTTCCTAAGCTAGTTCTTGGTTTCAATGGGTTTTTCTCCCAGTTTGGGTTTCCCACATTAAATCTTGTCTCTATGTGCATTCTATCCTTTTAACTACTTGTGTATGATTATTTGGTTTCATGGTTACAATTTAAGTGAACTGAATAATTTGTCAAAGTTTTAATAGACAATTATTAACCCCTCTCTCGGTGTCTTAATTTACAACAATATTACCTTCCGTAGATTCTTCAAAATCATGCCCTTTATATACTATTTTATATATCTTATGAATCTTCCTTATCAAGTTCTTGGATTCTCGATCATCAATAGAGGTAATTACTATTTTCTTTCCTCGAGAGGTAGTGTTCTTGAATTGTAGCCACCATGACTTAATGACATGATATTTACAATTTTTTTCTCCATTCTAGAAAATCTCTTCATAACTACTACATAAATAATATGAACCTTATTTCCCTTCACCGATTTCATATTTTTGTTCAAATCTAGAGACTTCTTCATTGTAGTAGAATATTTACTTTTACAAAATTTGGTCCGAAAGATAGTCGATAAAAAATTAACAGATTTGGGTGGTCATCTCCTTCTTCATGGTTATTATGACTCATTGGTGCTAAACACCAATCTTAAATCTTCATCATTATGATGCAGAAAAAAAACGTGACATGGATTCGTTCCTTGATGAATCGCCTTCAAAATCTGATTTTTATTTGAAATTTGATTTTTCATTTTTTAGAATATACACTTTTTTGTATTTTCTTGAGATCTTTATGGGTGTATGAGGTCTGATCTCTCCCCGCAGGATTCACTAAAAACTATATGGGAAATAATTTTTCGTGTGGAAAATTATTGGGTTTTCACCAACAATACAGGGCTAAAACCCCCTTCTTGTGTATGGGGAGGATCCCATTATTGAATGTAAACTACCATAATTTTTGGGGTGGAAAAATAGGTTAGGGATCATATAGGAACACTCCACTGAACCTATGGAAAATTTCTTGTATAGGGTACACGGGAGGAATTGAAAGTGGTGAGGGATAAAGGAGATAAATTAGGAAAGAGAGGGTTAATGCTGTGAGTAGGCACTAATATAATTCACATACATCAATCGAGTAAGTCCATATCTAATTAAAATAACACAATGATAAAAACCATGATAAACCATAACAGATCATAAACAAAGACTTCCATGAATTCATTCATCAAAGGCACAAACACCTTTCTTGGTTTTACAAGATTATCACATATGTAAAGTTGGAAAAGAGAGAGTAAAGAAACATTATCAAAGAAATAGAAGAATTACAACCTTTATTGCACTGATGTAGAAGTGGAAATCTCAACAACATACATTTGATCAAAAATTTCCAAGCCCTTTAAAATGAATAAGCCATTCTAGTTTATAACATTACAATTTTTCCTTTAATCTACCCCCACATGACTCTTCACCTATCCTCATCACCCATGACCTTTCATATTCCTAGGAAGTGAGTCTTTTCCTTATCATTGGAAAAATAACTCTTACAATGTTTAGATAATGGTCACTTAAGTGAATAGGATGAAATAACAAAAAGTACATTCTCAATTGAAAATTAGAATATGGAGAGAGAAAAGAGAAAGGGAAGGAATTGACTGATTTTTTTATTGATGAAGAACTTTCTGATCATGATCCCTGAGGAAGAGTTTCTGAATAGGTTCCTATCCTTTGAATTCCTTACTAAATTGAGCCACCAAAAGTGCCACCTTATATGCTTATATAATGTAAACACAACTCAATACTTTGATCCATACCCAGGGAACCTCATTGATCTTCTTGCATTGAATGAGTCATCCTTTCTGATCCTTATAATTTCATAAATAGAACTTTTGATGTTGGTCAGGGACTCTAAGGTATCTTCTTTGAAGGAAATAAATTCACCTACGTATTTCTTGAAAAGTTTTTAGATGGAGACAATGAGTTATTTTGATGATGAATTATTAGTGAGTAGAGGGAATCCAAGTATGTGAACACAATTGTAGACTTCATTCAAAATCTCACAAGCCTCTTGTCCACTAGATTCAAGTTTATATATGGAATTAATTATCAGACCATATCTTTCATGCATGATGCAAACCCAAACTAGAGACAAATTCTCATCATTTGATGTGAACACATTATTGGTCATGAAAGTGTGAGATTCGATGGAGCTCATCTTGGACACAATTGGGAAAACCTCATCCTAATGAATCTTCTCTTTTACAATCTCCTACCTTGATTTCTTTAACTCTATCAAAGTGAGAAGAACATACTTTAACAGAGAGAGAGAGAGCTTCTAGAAATAATGTATTACCTTTTTCGATGATCCTCTCAATCCATTTCTCAATAGCCTTCCCTTGCATCATATAGCTTTATGCTTTCTTGATCACCTCAGATCAAAGCTTCGATCGAGAAATTTATTCTATAGGAAGAGAAGATGTTGAATTTTTCTCCAAGAAAGGTTGAATGTAAGCACAAAGTTTTCAGTTGTTCCTTCAATTGCTCAATTTTTTTAATTGTATTTTTCATTTTAGGCAAAGAGGTAGGAAGATGATTCCTTGAATAGATGAGAGTATCCCTCACATGTAGCTTGATTCAATGAGATGTAGATCAACTCATAATATGATGGAATCATTTACTCAACATGGTTTACATTCTTAGGTCTAGCAAATTCTATATATTGGTTCCCTAAGGAACCAATGAAGAAATAGGAAGTTGTCTGGCCTTCTTACTCTAGTTGGATTTCAATGTTTTAGTAATAGCTCCAAGGTCAAACATGTTAGCTTTCTAAATTTTCCTTGGATCACTTTCAAGAATTTATTGAATCCACATGAATGGATCTTTAGGAGTTGACATGATGTTGGTTACCACGAAATTTTAGAATCTTGATGTAGGATCACATCTTGTTCATTACAGAAAGTTATTCCATTGGAGATGAAATACTTGGATATTCTTGAAGAGAATGATGAGTTATTGAAGAGAAAAAGCTGTGATGAATCACCTTTTCTTGACTCATGATGCTCACTTGATTTTATTTTTAGAGAGAGGGTGATGGATTTGAGACACGATGTTTCCAACTTTCCCGATGAATCACAATGACCTCCTTTGATGGATTAACGATGATATAAGGTGTTTGATTGAGTTTTTAAGAACACTATGACATCAAGTGAAATTAGGATGATTACTTGTCTCTTACATTCACATGAAGATCACATTTTTTCTCCTTTGTTACTTTAGAGTACCTAAATGATATCAAACCCAGGATGCTTTCATACCTTCGTGCTCAGAGATGATTCTGATGAGTTCCTCCTTCACTTATGAATATGATGACCTCATATGATGATCTTGGATTTCAATGGGGTTAGTGAAAATCTTTGAATCCTTTCCAACTGCACAAGGTCCCCGACTTTCACATGTTGCACCTTGTTATGTTCTGTCTCACTCCTTGACATAATTATGACTAGGATGATGCTTCAGGATATTTATGAAGGGTGAATTTACTTGTTTGAGATATGAGACAACTTTACAATCATGTGAGGATGGAAAAATTAGTGAGATGAGTGAAAATGGAGCCAACAGTAACTTTCTACATAAAAATTGAGACTTTCTATTTTCACAAGTGGGACCAAGACCGACTATTTTGGGAAATTTTGTTGTTTTTCCCAAAATTTATCTTTTGAATCCCCTAGCACACTCAATTAAACTCCTTTGATGATTCTTCACCCTTTTTGGATTTTTTCTATTTTTAAGCGGGTTATTTTTTTGGAACTCGCTATTTTTGAAAAATTGCCAATTTTACCTTGCTTGCTATTTGCACTATTTCCAGCTTATGCTTTGAGTGATTGGAGCTTGCAATTTTTAGAGGTTTACTATTTTTAGTAAGTGAAAACATTGTGTTAGTATAGGTTATTATTTATTCCTTTATTTATTTATTAGGATAATTCTTACACTTCATAGCCCTACACTTGTTGAGTTAGCTTGCTTAGGTGTACTAGTTGTGTAGAGTTAGCTTACTAGTTGTGTTGAGTTAGCTTCTCAGTTATGTGGAGTTAGTTTACTAGTCTTTTGGAGTTAACTACCAATATCAGTTAGTGGGAGTTCTTCACCACTGATTTAGGTAGTAGTTGCACTTCCCTCCTCCTATATGTACATCTTTCTTATTGAATAATTCAAGTCATTGTATTATAATGTATTAAGAATTATGGATTATGATGGATTTCCATATATGGTATTTTAGCTCTTCTATTTTACAAATCTAATGTGGTGTACTATTATCATATGAGATCACGGCTTGGAACAATCTTCTTATCGTTCCTTTCACACTAAACACTTTCTATTTTAATAATATGCACTTACCACTATCTGGTTGTAAAAAAAAATCATCATTAGATTCGGCATGCACCGTAATTCCATACTCTAATTTTCATCAAGTTTCACTGCTAGAATTATTAAAAATCAAAAAGGAAAATTCTAGGGCACAAGTTTCGGTTTGTTGCTATAGTAGAAACCATTAATAGAAGCTTGGAGCTTTAGTTATCACAAGGAATCTTGATAGGAGAAAGATCAATGAAGACCTTAGTGTGATTAGCTTTACGGATGGAGAGTCATGGAAAAATATTTATTTTAGGAGTCATGGATAGCCTGTTGTTGTCATGTGTTTTTGCAAGGGAAAAATTCAATGATGAAACATGAAAACTTAACCCTAGTGTCAAAATTTTCTTGAAAACCCTCATGAGCACCCATCCATATTAGTCTATCCTTAATGACATGCCTATCCTAACCCTTCAGGCCCTCATATGTGTTGTATATACTTTCCCTATTGTTTGAAATGTTGAAACAAGGTGACTCATTCCATTCAATGCAATGCTTCTAAAGATGGATTCTTTAGTAGTCCTAGAAAGGTTATTTTTAGCTTTCTGAGACAAGTGTGCATCCTCTAGAGAAGAGTTAAGAGATAAAAACTATCAGGAAATGTTGTTGAAGAGTTTGGAGAGTGATGGAACTAGTTTAGGAATATCTAGGAAGGTTTCGAAGGTTTATAAAAAAGAATAGTGAAAGATGGTTTTTGACGGTGAAGGAGCTTGTTGTCTATAATTACACCTAAGCTTCAACAAAAGATTATGGGAGCTACGTAAGGAGTTGTATTTAAAAAATGTAGTCATTAGAAAGATAATTCAACCCTCTACATGATGGTACTTTCAAATTTTCACAATACTTAGGTACTTCTCGGGAAATTCAGTTTATGTAGACTCAACTTGTTTTCCCAAATGATAAAGTGGAATTTTTAGATAAGGAGATAGAATCATGTCTTAAACACCACCCCATTGATCGTGTAATGATCTTGGGATTAAAAATTATATAAAATTTTGTGTGAAATGACCTATTATTACTAATTCAAAACACCCTCTAATTTACACAAGTGTGTGTGCTTGAGCTCACGGTGTGACTGGGTAACATGGGTACTATCTCTAAGTTGTGGGACTTTCTACTTGAGATAGACCTCCAGAGAAAGATGGCTCTTCTTCCTACTCCTAGTGAAAATTAAATCAACTAAACAAAAATGACTAACTAATCCTAACCTATCACTTCCAAGGGACTAGGGAAAGAGAAAGAGCATAACAAAAATCTACACTTCGAGGTGATGCACCAAAAGAAGGGTATGAGAACAATCCCCAATGTGTGAGAATGGAAAAAAATTTAGATTAGAGATGGTGATGACAATTCTCCACAGTATAATAATAGCATTCACAACATATTTCCATGCATACACAATAATAATAGGTCGCTACAAGAGTAAAGAGTAGACAAAAACATCTGCAATAATGTTAGAGAGGCAAGGAGAATGCAACAAACACAACAAGGAAGATACATCCACAAAATTGAATCTATTGCTTCATTAATATGCACAATCCAAACTATTACAAAGGAAAGTATTGGATCACCATGCAAGGATTCCACTATAAAGGCTTGTAACACATTGGCTTCACAAAACCAAAATGATAGAGTTTTGCTACTCAAACTATCCTCTTTACAATGAGCCCAACACTTCAATTTATATAATTTTGGGAGGGTGAGAGAGGGGATGAAATTCAAAATTCCATTTCCCTCCAATTGTAATTCATGATAAATGAGTGTGGTTGGTGGTTTTGGACCTGCAGAAGAAATCTCAAGGTGTCTTATAACTTGCAATAGTGAAAGAATGATTTCCCATGCTCATTAAATGTTTTTCCAACCACTTTTCAACAACCAAATAGAATTGGGATACTTTTCTTTAAAAATAACCATAAAAATTCATCAATTTCTATATTTTTAGTTGTTGTGTGATGAGATTGGAGCCATGATTCCAATGAGACTAATTTTGTGAAAATCCATTGAGAATTGCAAAAGTTATGTCCCTCTGAGTGTGAGAAACTATTTTGAGTTTGCCAGGGATTTCTTGCATTTTATGGGACTGAGCATTTAATATTTTGGAGCTGGATATGTTTATTTTATTTTCACCCACCTGACCTCATTAAAAATAATAAATCCATTTTTTTGGTGTAGTGGATGTCGAGCCCTTTCCAAAAAGTTCATTTTTTCAAAATCGGAGCTTTGGATCAAAAGTTATGCCTATTTTAAGATCGTGGTCATGACATTCCACGCGGGATCTCATAATCCACACTAAAACACTTTCAATTTGCATTGCAGGTATTATGGGATTTCAGGGAACTCATGGCACTGGGATACATGGGCTGCTTGGGCCTTCAGGATCCGATTCAACCACAATGCACTATGCCTCCTTGAGTGGGGAAATTTTGCCTCCGTGGGGAACTCACGTACCCATGGTACCTATTCCATGAACTTGTAACTTGTTTCCTGCCCACACAACACCAAAATTGACACCACCTTTGTTGTGTGGCAATTTTAGGTTTGCAGGGAACTCATGTCCCCATAGTACTTGGACCGCTTAGGCCCTAAACTTCCACCTTTCCACAATACATTGGATCCACTTCAATGCCCTTTACAAATCGGTCACTTTGGGATTTTGGGAACTCATGGCCCGATGGAACTTGTTCCACCTGGGCATGTCAGGGACCTAATTTACCCACAAATCATTGTTTCCTTAGTATTTCGGACCCAAGTCGGGGTGAGGAACCCTAGTTATGTCCGCAACCATTCCACCCGCAACCCCCAAACCCGCAATACATTAAAATAGGCCTCTTCCCCATTTCTCTAAATTTTTAGGAAATTTTGGCAAACTCCTTAGATTTTTATTGAATGGGGAAGTTAGAGAAAAGCAAAGGGGTGCCTTCAAAATCCAATTTTTTGTTTTCACCATTTCTGCTTGTTCAAGTTTAAAGAAATTGTGTAAGTTATAGAATTTACCTTGAGGGTAAATTCGGATAACAAGACCTCCTGGAGTTCCAAGAAAAGTGATTTCAATATTCACGGACTTGGTCATTTTCTTAGTTGGATGGAGTTTTATTGTCTCGACTGTCCCAACTATCCTAACCATACCAGGGATATTAAGGACAATGGGGATAGTGGGGAAACAAATGTGCCCCACCACTCAGCTCTTTCTCCTGGTCTTTCATGTGACCTTCCCTCTTCCCAATGGGGTGATAAGTTGTTTTTCCCATGATTTTCTAAGTTTCCTCATCTAACCCTTGGGCACATTTTACTATTCCAACTATCCTAGGGATAGTGGGGACATGAAAATGTGCCCCTTCCTAGGTTCACTATGTGACCAAAAATTTTTCCTCCCAGGTGCTTAAATGTGTTTCTCTCACCTCCCTATCTCCCCATATCCCACTCCGCCACCGTCATGCTCATTGTAGGGTGTGTATTTTACTATCCCAAATATACCTCGATAGTGGGGAAATTTGGGACAGAAAAACATGCCCCATCTCCCATGCTTTGTAAACCAAAAATTTCACTAATTATTTCTACACCAAATCTTCTTACTTCTTCCTTTCTGTGAACCAAAAGTGTTGCCAGAAAGTTTTAAACATGAAATAAACTCTACTCACCTCATTTTTCAACCAATAAATCCATTGTTTCTACTCCATAACTCTAAAAAACGTGCAAATTATATAGAAACCCTGTCAAAATTCCTTCATGAAGCTATAAGCACCAAATATTAAAAAAATCATATCTTGCAAATTAGTGAACACAATTAGATGATATTTTCACGGATGTTCTTCAATCCAAGTGCCTTTAAGAAGGTTATAATAATACAATAGAGATGATGAATTGGTTTATTAATGGTATAAAACCATAGTTCTATTCCCTAGATCACACTTTTTTTAGTTTCTAAGCATTTCGGTGGGAAAATTGAGATGAAAATTTGAGCACGTAGTCTTGAGAGCGAGCCTATTCCAGTTATACAATTTTCATTGCAATACGAGGTGGAAAATTGCTATTTATAAAAATAGTAAGTACCTTGTGCCCTCTCCTACTAAAAATAGAAACATTCCAAAAATAGCAAGTCCTCTCGCATTAGTCCACTCGAAAACCATTAAAATGATAAACTAGAGAATCTTTCTCAAAAAAGCAAAAAAGAGGATAGAAAGCAATTGCTAAAAATAGAAATTTGTTAAAAATAGCATGGCATCATCAACAAAGTCTAATTGAGCATGATAGAGGCTCAATGAGTTCAAATTTGAGCAAAACAAGTGAAATATTCCAAAATAGCATCTCCTAGTTCCGCGTGCTAAAAATAGAAAGTCTCATTTTTAGTGCAAAAGTTATAAAGAAGCTCAATTTTCAATCACCTCGCTACTTTTTGACATCTTCATAGGGTTTTCAGGTGTTTTCATAGCTTAAAAAAGGTAATTCACTCTTCACATGGATCTTGAAACATCAAATTTGTGTCTAAGAGCAAGGTAGAGCACCACAGCCACAACAGGTGAAATCCAAAGGCATTGTGCAATTAGAAGAGATCCAAAAAGATTCAAGAGCTTCGTTGATCCTAATAACTCATCGGTCAAGTTGAATCCATCATCATCTCTCCTCGGTGAGATGGTTGAGTAAACTTAGTGAGTTGGTCAAACCAAGCTAAGTGAGCCAAGGTGAGTTAAGAAGTAAAGTATTACATGAAGAAGATTACAAGCATGAAGTAAAGGTAATGAACAAATAGAAAAAAGTGATCCCATATTCCAACAGAGATTATAAATAGGAAAATCTCATTGAATATCTCACAAAACATCATAGGTCAATAAAAGGTGATCCATTACAACATATTTCTCTTGAAAAACATCCAGGTATATCATCTACAATGTCAGAGATTCCCCATAATGATCAAGAGTTGATTCCACAACAAGCTCCTGAAAGTGATCTTATAAGAAAAATCATGACAAATCCCAAAGATCCATTTCCATGGATTCAAGAAATTCTCAAGAGTGGGCCAAGGAAAATGCAACTTGCTATCATGCCTGGTCTCAAAGTAATCTTAGGAACTTTGAAGTCTAAGCAAAGAATGAAGGTCCGAAAAAATCCTGCTTCTTCAGTGGCACCTCAGGTAATTAGTATGTTGAATTTTCTAGGCCTAAAAATGAAAATCCTTTTGAGGAAATGAAACCATCACATTATGAGTTGATCCACATCTCATTGGGTCAAACTTAACATGAAAGTGATTCTCATGTGTTCAAGGAATTCTCTTCCTACCTTCTCACTCGAAATGAAGAATAGATGAAAATAATTGTGTAATTGGAGGAACAGGTAAAGGTTATTAGTACTTAAATTTAACCCTTGTTATAACCCAACTTAGTATAATCTCTTCCTATAGAATACATTCCTCTAATACACAAGTGTTGATCCTGAGGTGGTCAAGAAAGCACAAGGATACATGATCTAGGGAAGGCTAACGAGAAGTGGATTGAGAAAATCATTGAACAAGGTAAGGAATTGTTTCCAGATGTCATTTCTCTCATCAAGTACGTTCTTGAAACTTTTTCAGAATTAAAGAAAATAAAGGAGGAGTTTGCAAAAGAGGTAATTCACTTAGATGAGGTGTTCCTACTAGTGTACGAGATGATCTCTTTCAACTCTCACACCCTCATGAGTAAGAACATGTTTACATCAACTGCAAAGAATTTGTCTCAATTTTGGATCCGCATCATGGATGTGAGATATGGAATGATAAAAATATAATCTCTGAGTTTGAATCTTATAGAAAACATTCTTTTGAGATATTGAAAGATGTCTATAATAGTGTTTAGAAACTTGAGTTTCCTCCACTCACTGAAGATTCATCATCAAAAGAAATCATTGTATCCTTCCAAGAGCTGGTCAAGAAAGAGATATGTGACTCTCTTTCCTTCAATTAAGATAACTTAGAGTCCCTAGAAAATATCAAAAGTTGCATTTATGAAATTGTAAAAGATCATAAAGGATGGCTCTATCAATGAAATAGGATTAGTGATGTTCCCGAGGAATGGACCAAGGTGTTGGGCTGCATTTGCATTCTAGAGGCGGATAAGTTGGCACTTGTAGTAGCTCAATTAAGAAAGGAACTTAAGGAACATGAGAGGGCACTCGGAGACTTTTCAATCGGGAGCACGAATCAACAAGTTATTCATCACAAGGAGATTCTTCATCAGATATGGAAACTTATTCCCTCTCATTTCTTTCTCCCTTTTCTTCTCTCCCCTTTCTACTTCTTCATTGTACATAATCATGATATTTTGTCTCATTCACTTAAGTTAATTTCTCAAGTGAAAATTTAAAAGTAACTTTAATTTATAAAAAGGGAACTTATTTCTCATTTCCTAGGAAGATGTAAAGTCACAAGTTTAATGATATCATGAAAAGTCATGTGAGGGGTAGATAAAGGTCAATTCACATTGCTATAAATTGGGATGGCTTCTCCATTCTAAAGGATCCTAGATTTTGAGAATTTTTACTTTATAGCAATTATGGATTATGGTTTGGATGTTGAGCTTTGTATCACTAACATAAGAAATAAAAACTACATTTATTCCATTGCTCTTTTCACATATTCCTCTATTTTCTTTCATTTATGTACTTTGTAAGCATAGTGATCAAGAAAGAGATTTATATATTTGATGAATGAATCTAAGAACCGTGTGTCTAGGTTTTTTAGTTTCACTAATGGATTTGTTTTTGATTTCCTCTAATTGAATGCTAAACTACTCTAGTTATTGGCTATGAAATATGTGATTGCCTACTCACAACAATAACCTTCCCTTTCCTAATTTATCTTCTTCATCCCTCATTGCTGCAATTTCCTCCCTTGTACCCGTACAAGCACTTTACCACATGTTTAGTGTAGTGTTCTGCATGATCCCTGGCCTAGTAGCCTCCCCCACAACATTAATATAGGATTAGATAGTTTACATTCAATAATGAGAGCCTCTCCATACACAAGAAGGAGGGGCGTAGCCCCGTGAGAATTGGTGGAAACACATAATTTACCATACGAAAAATTATTTCACCAACACCCAAAATGATTAGGAATCATGGTTCTTGTGTTAAATTGTTTTTTCAGGTTTCATGGCTTCAATAATGGATGCAAGGTAAAGATTGATGAATAAATAGGCTTGGAAGTGAGTTATTATTTAATGCTTTCAAGTCACTCGACGCTAATTTTCATTTATGGATGAAATAACAATAAATATTTTAAAACTAGGGTTTGTAATAGCTTAGCTTGGGGAATTTTTTTATGTCCCATATATCCCCTTAGGAATGGTAAAATAGGGATAAGAAAATTACCCTGAAGGAGATGTTGCCACTTGTCATTGTAAGGTGAGAGGAGAGGGAGATGAGGAAAACATGTCCTAAAGACGTGGGAGATGAAAATGAGGTCACATGGAAAACCTAGAGATGGAATAGGATGGGGAAATTTTTGTGTCCAATATATCCCCTTGGGAATTGGTACAAGAGGCACACAAAAAATTTCCCTCACCAAATGCTTCTAAGTGTCACGCTCAGGATGGGAGATGGAGGAGGTGAGTTAAGCTTGATAAGCTCTCTGATGGGATGAGTTGGTTCATATGAGGGACTATAAGGAAGGGATGTGGTGGAGCACATTTTTTTGTCCCCTATGTCCCCCTTGGGATAGGGACAAGAGGGACAAAAATTACACTCTCACCAAAAGGTGAAATGTGTCACTCGAAAAATGACTAAGTACGAAACAAGAAGAGAACTAGCGATGGAGAGAACTATGGAGATGCGGTCTCTGCAGTTTTGGCTGCAGAATGTCTGCGAACTACGATTCAAAATGCTGAGGAAAGGCCGTTCTGTAGCCGTAACCGGACGTTTGTGGACACGGGTACGAACGATGCAAAAGCGGGAGGTACAGTCAGCGCGGTTTCGGCAGTACTGGCCGCGGAAAGTCTGCGCAATATGACAAAGTTTACTGAGGAAAAGCAGATCTCAAACCACAATCGGGCGGCTGGAAAAGAAAAGGAGGATATGCTGGGATCCACACCTTTGGCATGGAATAAGCTTTTTCAAAGCCCTAACCTCAAGGTGGGTCCTAAAATCACTGGTCATTTTACATGGGAAACGGACAAAGAGGGTGCCACCTGTCTTAAGGTCCCAGATGGATTTGTTGATAGAGCCTTAAGCAAAACAAACCTCTCCCTTGTTGGTAAGTTTCTTGGCTCTAGACCTAATATTGATTTCATTAGAAAATGGGCTTTGAGAAAATGGAAACCTAAGGGTGCCCTAAACATTACTGTTATGCCAAAGGGTTTTTTCCTGGCTAAGTTTAACCAGCAAGAGGATTTAGATTCGGTGTTGCTGGGAGGCCCCTGGTGGCTGGGAAATATGGGTCTTTTTTTGAAAAAATGGTATCCGGGTTTTGATCCAAATACTGAAAATATAAACACCATGCCAATCTGGTGTAGGCTTCCAGGGCTGCCATTGCATCTATGGGATGATGAAATACTGCTAAATATTGCAAAATCCCTAGGTGCACCTATTGGGCTTGATGGACCCACAAGAAACAGATCCAGGCTTGCTTTTGCTCGGTTCTGCATTTTCTCAGCCATAGATCAGGAGATTCCGGAGCACATAATCTTGAAAACTCGATTTGGATCCTGGACCCAAAAAATTGAAGTTGAAACCTTAAGATGTAAACTATGCCATATCATTGGTCACTCTGACAAAAACTGCTCCAAGAAAATGACCCTCCCTCTGGACTTTGAACAGCCTGGGATAGGCTCAGATCTGAACAAAGATAGCTTGGACCCAAGCAAGGATAGGAAGATGGATGACAAAGGTCCCAGTCAGAAGGATTTGCATATAAATAGAAGGGAAAAAAAAAAGGGAGGTTTTAGAACTCATATAAAGAAGCATCTTGTCTGGCGCCCCAAAGCTGCAACTTTAGCTTTGCCTGAAGCTCCCAACAAAGAAGTTCTGGACAATTCGGTGAAGGCTTCTTCGGATTTACCTCTTGAAACATCTGTGAAAGAAGATTCTGTTAAGGTATCCATGGAAGTTAACGAGCATGAGGGTTCAGTGATGGACAATTTAGTCCCTTCTGGATCAGAAGAGAAAAAATTTCAGTCATTAATTAGGGATGAAGCTTGTAACAAGGAAGATATGACAGAGATTGAGCCTTTGGAGATTCTCTCTTCTGGAGAGAATGGTATTGCGGATCCGCTGCCTTGTCCCAGCATTACAACAGTGGCTCCGCCGGTCTTCTGCAGCACCAGAACAGCTTCTGATCACTTGCCTGACAGTTTAGAACAAGAGAAAGAAATTCAATCATTAAATAGGGAGGAAGCTGGTAACAAGGAAGTTATGACAGAATTTGAGCCTTTGGAGATTCTCTCTTCTGGAGAGAATGGTATTGCAGATCCGATGCCTTGTCCCAAAGATCTCAACAAAGGGGCTTCGCCGGGTCTGGTGCTGCAGCACACGCAAACCCTTCTCGATCTCTTGCCGGACAGTCTGCATAAAGGACATGAAGAAGGAGAAATCACGCCTGCCAAGGAAATGGAAGATTCAGACTCTGGGTTCACATTGGTCATCTCAAAAAAGAAAAAAAGAATGAGAGGTTTTGAAAGGATCCCAGATTCATTGTATAGTGATAAAAAAAAGGAAATTGACAATTGGGACACCTCTTCTTCTAGAACAACCAGGTCTTCTGCTAGACGAGTAGCTGATTTTGGAGGAAGCTCAAAAAGAGGAAGACCCTCTAAAAAGACTCTCAGAGCTAAGAAAACAGAGAGGGATATTGCAGATGGGGTTCAGCGACAACTGAACCAGCAAGCAATTCCAACTACCAACCATTCCAAATGAAGATTATATCCTGGAATATTAGAGGCCTAAATGGAAACTCTAAGCAAAGAACCATCAAGGAGTTACGAGATTCCAGTAACCCCAGTATTTTGATTCTTCAAGAAACTAAAATGAAAGCAATGACTATGGCTAATATTAAATTTTTTTTTGGGATAGTTCTGAAATGGCGGCTGTTGATTCTCAGGGAGCTTCCGGAGGATTGGCTACCCTTTGGGATAGAAGACACTATACTGGTATGATTCTTAGTGCTAATATTAATCATCTTGCAATTAAATTCGTCACTATTGAGAAAAAGTGTGAATGGATCTTGTCTAATATTTATGCACCTAATTCTGCTAGTGGTAGAAGAAAACTATGGGCTGATCTTAAAATCTTTAGAAACCAATATAGCTCTGCCAACTGGCTCATTATGGGAGATTTCAACTCCCCTCTAAACCCAGGTGAGAAGTTTGGAGGAACCCCCACCTTCTCTAATGGTATGGAGGACTTTGCTGACTTTATTGCTGAGCAAAACCTCATTGATGTGGATCTGCATGGTAATAAGTATACTTGGAATAATAGAAGGCTGGGAAAGGAGTTCATTCAGGTGAGATTGGATAGGGCATTAATCTCAGCAAACTGGATTCTAAGCCAAGACTTTTACCTATCTTCCCTTCCAAGAATTGGATCGGATCATAATCCGATTGCTTTAAGCTTTCTCAATTGGACTAAACCAGCAAAAAGCTCATTCAAATTTGAAAAAATGTGGATGGAGCATGATGATATCTATGATAGGATAAAAGAATGGTGGGAATGGAATGGGGAAGGCACTGCTCAGTTCAGATTAGTTCAAAAACTCAAAAATGTCAAAAAGCAAGTCAAAATCTGGAACAAAAGGGTTTTTGGAAATATTTTCGAAAAAAAGAAAGAGTTAAAACAGAAGCTTCAGGATCTGGAGTTAAAAATGGATACTTTGGGAAGATCGGTTGAAGATGAAGTAAATGAAAAGAATATTCTTTCTGAGTTGCATACGATCTGCAGTAGGGAAGAGTCTTTTTGGCGCCTTAAATCTAGAGCTATCTGGCTTAAAGAGGGAGACAGGAACACAAAGTTCTTTCACATGACTACTCTAAAACATAGAGCCAGTAACAGAATCCTTGAGGTTTCTAAAAACAATGGGAACAACACTAAAGATCCAAACAGCATCAAGAAACAAGCACTTGAATTTTACAAGAATCTTCTTAAAGAGAACAACGTCAGCAACCCTGAAGCTATCTCCTTCATGCTGGAGGCCATCCCTCAGAATAACATTGAGGACCAGAAATTCAGAGACATCACTAAAGCTGTCACGCTTGAAGAACTGCAAAAGGCTGTCTTTTCTCTTGAGGGGGACAAGGCTCCTGGACCGGATGGGTTCTCTATTAATTTTTTTCAGAAGTTCTGGGAAATATGCTCGGAGGATCTTCTCAAAGCGGTAAATGAATTCTATAGAACAGGAAATCTTCTAAAAGAGCTTAACAACACGCACATTGTGCTGGCACCTAAAAAAATGGATGCAAAAGACTTCAAGGACTTCAGACCTATCAGTCTTGCTAATGCTATCTATAGAATCTTCACCAAAATCATCACTACTAGACTGCAGCTCATAATGAATGACCTCATCTCAAGGCAGCAGAGTGGCTTTATTAAAGGCAAGATAATACAAGACGGAGTGATTATGGTGCACGAAACTATACATTCCATGGAAAATAATAAAAAGGCCAATATGATCCTCAAGCTTGATATGAATAAAGCTTTTGACAAGGTTTCTTGGGTCTTCCTTGACAGGATTTTATCTAAATTTGGGTTCACGGAAAAATTTAGAAAAATTGTTAGGTCTTGTATATCTACAGCCAGGTTCTCTGTGGTTGTTAATGGGGAGCCTGTGGGTTTTTTCACCAGCAGCAGAGGTTTAAGACAAGGAGACCCCATCTCCCCCTTACTCTTCATTCTCTTAGCTGACAGCCTTAGTAGAACAATTGGCAGAGCGGTTGAGAACGGCCTTTTAAATGGATCTAAACCCGCTTCATTCAGCCAAGCTGTCTCTCATCAACAGTTTGCGGACGACACAATCCTTCTTCTTCTGGCCTCAGTTGTGGAAGCTAAAGCTATTAAGGCTTTATTACAATTATATGAATCTGCTTCTGGGCAAGAGATTAATTATGACAAAAGTACCATTTTTTTCTTTAACACCCCTGAGGAAAGACAGTTCAAGATTGCTAAAATTCTGGGCTGTAGAATTGGTGCTCTTCCAGCAACATACTTAGGCCTCCCTCTTGGCACTAAGAAAGTCTCTCACATGGTGTGGGATGATTTGTTGATGAGATTTCAGAAAAAGATGGCAGGTTGGAAAGGGGCCACTCTCTCTAGTGCTGGTAAGTGCCTTCTCATTAAAAGTACACTCCAAAGTCTGCCCATCTATATCATGTCACTTTTCAAAATTCCTTCTTCCTTCAGAGAGAAAATTGAAAGGATTCAGAAAAAATTTTTATGGCAAGGTATGGAAGAGAAGTTCAAATTTCACCTAGTGGCCTGGGACAAGGTCTGCACCCCAAAATCTATGGGAGGGCTGGGCATAAAAAATATTGAGAAAATGAATGAGGCACTCATCGCTAAGATGGGCTGGCGATTGCTATCTGAGAAACAGCCCTGGATTGATGTTATTAAAGCAAAATACTTGAATCAACAAGCTGTCTACTCCTATCTGCATGAAGATCAACTACCCAATGGTTCCATTTTTTGGAATAATCTGGTTAAGAGTAGAAACTTCATCAAACAGGGTAGCAAATGGAAAGTGGGGGATGGAAGTGAAATAAACTTCTGGGAGGATAACTGGTTCAGTGACAACCTCTTGGAGAGATTTGGGACAGCTAAGGACAGCCTTATAAGCAAGTATGGAACTAAAGTCAAGGACTATATCGAAGGAAATGGCACCAACAAGGCTTGGAAAAGACTTTCTATGGAACGAATTGAGCTGAAACAATCTACTTCCTCCCTCCAGGATCTTTTAGACCTCTTCCCTTTAAGTCAGCTGAATTCCAAGGATGAGCTGGTTTGGAGCAATTCACAAGATGGGAAATACTCAGTCAAATCTGGTTATACCATTCTTTCTCAGAGTAACCAATCTGACTTTAACTGGAACAAGATCTGGATGCCTGAGTTAACCCCCAAAATAAATTTTTTTCTTTGGCTGGCCATCAGAGGTAGAATTCTCACCACTGACAATTTGATGAGAAGAGGATTTATAATTCCTAATTGGTGCCACCTTTGTAGGAATGACTATGAAGACATTAGTCATCTGTTCATACATTGTGCTTATGCCAATAGAATTTGGAGCTTTGTTCTTTCTAAATTTGATGCTCTTTGGGTGTTGCCGAAGAACCTTAATCAGCTATGGAATCAATGGAACCCACCATTCAGACATTGTGCTATCAAAAGAATCTGGAAATTAGCAATCCCACACTTAATCTGGAGGATTTGGAAGGACAGAAATAATATAATTTTCAGAAATAAGAAGCAGAGTTTTAAAATCAGTATTAGCAAAATTTCTCAAGGTATCAAAGAGAACATGGCCAGATTTAAACCTCCCAAGAACAAGTGTTATCCTGAGAATGAAGAGCACATTTTATCTAATTGGCACATTGGAAATTGGAGCAACCCTGGGAATAGTGTAGATAGATCGTTGATTAAATGGCATCCTCCTGACTCTAATTGGTACAAGCTGAACTTTGATGGCGCCTCTAAGGGAAACCCTGGGACAGCAGCTGGAGGAGGAGCTATACGGGACCACAAAGGTAATTTGATTGCTGCTTATGCTGGTAAAATGGGAATTCAAACCAATCATTTTGCCGAAGCATTATCTGCTCTCTGGGGCTTGAGAGTTGCACGGGCTCAAAACATTCAGAACCTTATTGTTGAAGGGGACTCCCTTAATATCATTAAGCTCCTCAATCAGTCCTCATCTCCCAGTTGGAGTATTAAAGATTTTATCTCTGAATCCATAAGCATTTGCCACACCTTCAATAGTATCAGAATCATACATACTTACAGGGAAGGTAACAATCTGGCGGATGCACTGGCCAATTATGGCATTAATATTAATTTTACTGTCTGGGATAATGATAGTATCCCTAATCAGCTTCACAACAGCATCCATGCGGATCTTCACAAGCAAGCAATCTCCAGAGATAAGCCTTAATCTTTGGCGGAAAATCAAAATCATTTATTCTTTCACACGTGCTGCTTTTTTCTATATGGCGAGGCAAATAATATCTTTTTCAAATAATAGTAAGATCTATTTAAGAAATTTCAAGTGGAGTCATCCAGATTTGAAAATCACGCACGCGGGGGGTACAATGGCTGTTGATATCCGGATGCCAAACTCCACGAAAACCGATGATAATTACAAAGTGATTGTTGACAGGGAAAGGGTTTTCACACGCGACTTCCCGCAGGCTCAGTTCAGCAATTACGCAGCCGTTCGTGAGAAGACCAACGGCTACAGTACCCAGTCTTGTGCGTTCTTCAATAGTAAGAAACGAACTGTTCTTCACGCCCAACGGCATTCTGGAATTTGTTGTAACCTGCACACCACTGAGAAGATGGGAGGACCTCCCTGTCAAATTGAGCCGTGCGCGGACCCTGATTGGAAGGAAAACACCGAGCTTTGGAACATCCTCAGCATAGGCGGCTTCACCAGCTTTGTTGAAAGAGTGCAAGGGCATGATCAAAGTATTTCAGTACGCTTTGCTAAGGAGTGGAAAGAGAGGACTGTCGACTATGGGGGACAGAAAATTCTTGTCAATGAAGAGCTCATTGCTGAAGCGACCGGTCTCAGCCTGGATGGGTACCGCTTCTTCAACAAAAGGGTTATCAAAGAAACTGAAGAAAGAAGATTTGTGGAGGAAGATGAGAAGCTTATTTTCAGCACAACGGGTCTACTTGTAAGCTCAATTCCATCACCATTTGATGAAGTCACTCGCATGATGATTCGTTTCATATCCTTGGAAGGTAGGTTTGTTACTGTCCCAGCTAAGCATCTCATCTTTTTAAATCACTTCCGTAGGAATAGATTGGTTTGCTTCCCTCATTATCTTTTAAACTCTCTTGAGCGCTCCATTTTGGAGTTCCAGAAGCATACCCGGGTGGTTCCCTTGCATCAAGGGCTTATTTTGCTTATCCACAAACACTGCCTTCTCAAGTACCCCGGTCTTCCCTCCTCTCCTAGCCCGGCTCCGATGGGCTCTGCTGCTGCCAGTCCTGCTTCCCCTGCTGCCCTTGCTGCCCCTGCTGCTGCCCCTGCCACCGGTGCTGCTACCCCCATGCCAGCTGCACATGTTTCTCCTTCTATTCCTCCTTCTGCTCCTCCTGACACTCACCTCGCCTCTTCCTCTAAACGACCTCTCACCAGGGCTTCTAGGAGACTCAACCTTGAGACTCTTGCAGCAGGGAAAGAGCCTCTTGATCTTGACATTGCACGTGACCTGCTGAACATAAGTAGTGCCAGTCCCCGGGAAGCACAGATGGATAACCCTTCTAAGAGACTGGAGGCCTTAGAGGCTGAGATAAAAATGCTGAAGGATGAGGTCAAAAATCTAGCTAAGCAAAAAGGTAAGAAAAGCATGGAGGGGGAAGGGAGCATTGACAATAGTCAGGTTGAAGACATATACAAAAAGCTGACCTCCTTGGACTCCCGCCTTGGGAAGGCTAAGACTAGGCATGATTACAACATTGCCGCCTTTAGGGCCATTGAGGAGTTCATCGTGGGGCATGCCAAAAGTGTTTCCAACCTCAGCGGTATCCCGGCTGCACTTTGGGGCAATGAAAAAGAGAGCAAAAGAACCATCGAGGAGCTCGATAAGACGGATGCTGCCCACATGACCGCTTTGGGTATGTTTCATGCTTGGAAAAAAGTCAAGATCAGTGTTGATCAAGCAGCCAAAAAGTAGTCCTGCATGCTTCTACTGCTCTCTTTTGTTATTCTTACTGTTTCTTGGCTGTCGGGTTACTGTTTTTTTGCTGTTGTTTTGCTGTTAAGCCTCGCTTGTGTAGCTGTTTCTGGGCTACGTTGATTTTCATTGTTCCTCTTGGACTTGGTTAGTCCTGCTATGTTTCTCACTCTTATTCCGGCTTAAAGGCCTTTTTTTGTATTCAAGGGTATAGTCCCTTTCAAAAAACTATTTGCCATTATTAAAAAATGAAATTGATGGCCTTGAAACATCACTCGATCATTTTAAAATTCTTATTCAATGCACCGGGGTTCCTTATAGGTCCATAGGATCATAACATTGAAGACAAACTAACCGAGAAAGGGGATTTGGGAAGCCTCGGAGAAAATTTTGCACTATGGGCTAAGTTGTCATGCTTGAAAATTTGAATTTTTGGGATTGAAAAATGCATGAAACCAATACATTTACAATAAAGTGTCATCACACTATTTTATTTAAAAATGTCCTTTTCATGCATGAATTTTTAATAAACTTATACTTGTTCTTTGATATCAAGTTTAAAGAATTATCCTAATTTTACTAAATGCTCTTCTTGATTTCATTTGTAGCTATGTTGTGAAACCTACATATTGTATGGTAGACATGAGTATCTCTATATGAATTAAAATGAAATTGTTAGCATTTTGGGGTGTTAGCCTAATATCAGATTATGTATTGTTTAGGGGTAGATACAAATGATAGGTAGAAATGAATTGATCTTTATAGTGTGCTCCAATGTGAAAATTAATAAATTAACCTCTTGTGTGTGTTGTATTAATTACCTTGGAATTGTAAGAAAGAAACCTAAACAAAATGCCAACCTTAGAGTAAAATTATGTATGATTTACCCTTCTTGTGTGATCACCTTCATGATGTAGAAAATTGAGATTTTAGGATGAGCCTAGTTCTTTATACTCAATTAGCACCTCCTAGCTTAAGGGAAATAAGATTCCAAATTCAAGTTACCATAATAACATGTACGCACATCGACATTGTCACAAAACCCCTTGTAGGAATAGTAATGGTTAAACACTATCTTGAGTATGTGGGTTTCCTCTTAGGAACTATATTTGTGTGTGTGTATAGTAATAAACTGATAATGGTGTGTATCATCTACTTTCTAGTGATGTTTTGTCATGTATTTTTTCAAGGGAAAAATTCAATGATGAAACATGACAACTATACCCTAGTGTCAAAATTTTTGTGTGTAAACCCTCCCGAGCACTCCCCCAGGTCATTTTCCCCTTGGTGTTAGGCCTATCCCCATCCTAAAATTTACCATATGTGTTTTAATACCCTTGAAAATTTGTTATAAAAAGGAAATCAAGTTCGTAAGATTCTTCCCAAGCCATGTCTCTTGAGACAGATCTTTCAAAGATGCTTCAAATGGTATTTTTAGCTTTTCTAAGGTGGGTGCATATTATTTGAAGTATAATTTAAGAATAAAATTCATTAGGGAGTGATGTTAATGAACCAATAATATTATGTAAGTGATTTATGAAGATTTAGGAAAGATCTGGAGGTTGAGGAGCAAGTTCAGCAAAAGCGGGTTCTTAGAGGTGAAGGAGTTTACACTGCAAAAAAGCACATGAGATTTGGAAGATGATTATGGGAGCTCTAGAATGATTTAGAGGTCAAAAATATACCATTAGAAATATAATTCAATACTCTAAGTGATGGTTCTTTCATATTTTTTACAAGACCAATGTGCTTATTTCCACAACCCAATTTTGGCAAGAACACCTTTCGGTCCCAAGACAAAAGACTATTTTTAGGGGGTTTTATGAAGAAAAAAATATTTATAACCATCTCATTATCATCAAAATTATTTTTCCAATAAAATTCATATAAATAAGTTCCCAAAAAGACCTTTGGGAGCTCTAACAACTTCATTTTCAAGGTCCTTCCCAAGGTATGCTCTCACAATTATATTTTTTTAGTACCACGTGTCAACATGAGGTTGAGGAATTTTTTTGTCTCTCTCTTGTCCCTTTTCTAAATGGATAAAGGAGAATTTTTTTCCCCTCTTTTGAAATCCTGGACCCACCACATGACCCTGGAGGCCTCCGTAAGCACCTTTTGGAAATTTTCTAGCCCCTGCCTTGTGCACCGCATGTCTACCACTTGTCACCATGAGGCTAGGGAAAATTTTTGTGTCCATATAATAAATTTTTCAAGGGGAAAAGGGAAAAAAATCACTCCCCACCTTGCTCCCACATGGTTCCTCATGTGACTTCAACTCAGCCCCGGGTTTTGAAAATAAGCTCCTCCCTCTCTCTCCTCCACCAATACATGTTTGCCACTTGTCCTCATAGGGATAGTGTGATTTTTGTGTCCCTTTCATCCCTTTCCTATGGGACAAATGGGATAAGAAAACTCCCCCAAGGCATAAAAACCAAGGAGATAATGCATTTTTTTATCTTCCTCCATTTTCTTCAAAACCAACCTGAACTCGGAAAAATTTTCCACATTTTTCTACTCCATTGTTCCTCCTCCATTCCCTCCATGTTTCCATGATCTTAGAAAATAAATATTTCACAAAATTTGTAAGTTTTAAAACTTCATGCACATTTTCTCTCTTGAATAACTCTATACCCGAGAAAGTGAAATTTTCATAGCTCACAAACTTGTGCACATATTGAGGTGGGGTTTTTCCTTCAAGGAGAAAGTGACAACATATTTGATGATTCCATATATATTTTTAAGGGAAAAAACCCTCATTTTTTGCCTTGGATTTCATCTCTTCAATTTCTCATCATTCCAAAGAGACGGGTTGAGCTAATCATTTGAACACAAAGTCCAGAAGAAAAACCTATTCGTGAAGCCAATTTCATTGCAATCCAAGGTGGGAAAGAAAAAATTATAAAAAGATCAAGGAATCCATTAAAGGTTTCCATGGCACAATATTGAAAGGGAAGCGAGGTACCTCTTCACTTCCCAGGGTTCCAGTGGGCAGAATCTTGTGAAAATTAGAGCAGAGCTTTAAAATGAATTATGTAAACTTCTACAAGTGGTTTCATTCGAATCCAACACCGGGAAGGCCAATTTTTATTTTTATTAAGTATCTATGGGATATCCTACTATAAATAGTAAGTATGAGAAAATGTGCATTCACACTCCCTATTTCATTCCCTCATGATTGAGACACTCAAAATTGGTAAAATTGACAAAAATGGCAAAAATTGGCTAAATGAGATCATAATGGTGAATATTCTAAAAATAGTAAATGGGTGAAATGAGCTAAAAGTGGTCACATTTTTTTCCTTTACTCATACTAATATGGTCTCTACACTCATGAGATCTCCTCTCTCTGTTTTTAAGTCAATTCTCGCATTCCCCGATGCGGTGAGCGAAGAGTGTCAAAACAAGAAAATTGCTAGTTTTGTACCAAAGGCCCTTTCAATCCATTCCACATGGGATCCATGGTAAATCAATGGATGACATTTATTTTTACATCATTATCCTTTCCCCACTATGGAATTAGAAGGATCTTTTCTCATGCTTCACTCATCATCAGTGCTCCCGCAGTGGAAAATCAATGATCATAGATGGGTGAACAAAGTACATCCAATTTTCCACATGTGAATGGTTGATCATGAAGATGTAACAATGTATCATAGATAAAAAGGAGTTTCTCAATGAGGGGATTCATATTTTAATATTATCAATAGTCTACTCCTCAAGTACTCATCACTCCTCTTCTCAACGTGTTCAAGAGGTGTGGTGAAGGTTCATCATTTCAAGGATTTTCAAAAGAGACAAGGTGTTCAAAATGGTATTCATCATTGCATTATTGTGGAGGGCTATCAGTGGTGATATTATCATATTCAACATTCTCAAAGCGTAAGCATCATCATGGTTGCATTGTGCAAAAAAGTTCTCTCAAGTCTTCATTCATATGCATGATTGTTCAAAAGGAGTGGCAGTTTTTCATGGTTTGTTTAAGTATTGTGAGGACATTCTAAATTTTCTAAAGTGGTCTAGTGATCAAGTGCTTCTCACTTCTTCACTTAATTTACCTGATGGGATGTAATTTCTGATCATTCAAAAAGAGATTTCTCATGGTACAAAAGAGTTCAATATTACAAGTTTTCACCATTTAGGAGGAGGCTTCTTTTAGTATAGAGTGTCATAGTTCTTCATTTAGAGTTCATGAATGCATTGAGGCATTCTATTATATCATCACAAGGAGTGTATTTTCTTCATCTCCTCCCTCCTCTCTTTCTCCCTCTTCCTTCTCTCCCATTTCTAATTCTTCATTGGGCGTAATCATTGTATTTTTTCCTATTCACTTAAGTGACATATTTTCAAAATTGTAAAAGTATTTTCTTGAAATTATAAGAGAAATACTTAATTTGTATTTTCTAATGGAAAATGAAAAGTCACAAGTGGAATATGAATGTGAAGAGTTATGTGGAGGGAATATGAGAGGTCAATTCACATTGTTATAAATTGAAATGGATTCTCCATTTCAAAGGATCCTGAAAGTCAATATTTTTGGTAGTAATTGTGAATTATTGTATATTTATTAATGCTTTGTACTCATCACTACACAAGAAATGAAATCTACTTTTCTTCCATTTCCCTTTTCCTATGTTTCTTCTATTTCTCTCTTATGCACTTTACAAGCATAGTGATCTAGAAAGATCTTTGTATCTTTGATAAATGAATCTAAGAAATTTGTGTTTGGATTTGTTCTTCTCACTAGATAGCTTCATTGTTTCTTTACTCTATATTAAATGTTTAACTACTTTAGTTATTGGGTGTGAAATCTGCAATTAGTCTACTCACAACAATGACTTGAATTTCCTAATTTATCTCCTTCACCCCTCATTGCTATAATTTCCTCCCTTTTACCTCGTATAAGAAAATTTTCACAGTTCAGTGGAGTGTCTGTGTTTGATCCCGACCTATTTGGCCAACCTAAAAATTCAGATAAGATTATATTAGTTGACATTCAATAATGGGTGATACACCATTTAATGCAGGGGCATAGCCCCATGAACATTGGCGAACAAACCTAATTTTTCATATTGAAATTTTTTCTCACCAAAATTTTTAGGCTACTCCATTGGGGAGAGATATACCTTGGTGCACCCAAATAGATCTCTAGAAAATACAAAAAAAGAGTACTTGAATGATCAAAAATATTTTCTAATCCTCTTGAGAAAACAAGGCTTGGAAAAGACTTTCTATGGAACGAATTGAGTAACAATCTACTTCCTCCCTCCAGATCTTTTAGACCTCTTCCCTTTAAGTCACCAATTCCAAGGATGAGCTGGTTTGGAGCAATTCACAAGATGGGAAATACTCACCAAATCTGGTTATACCATTCTTTCTCGAGTAACCAATCGACTTTAACTGGACAAGATCTCGGATGCCTGAGTTAACCCCCAAAATAAATTTTTTTCTTTGGCTGGCCATCAGAGGTAGAATTCTCACCACTGACAATTTGATGAGAAGAGGATTTATAATTCCTAATTGGTGCCACCTTTGTAGGAATGACTATGAAGACATTAGTCATCTGTTCATACATTGTGCTTATGCCAATAGAATTTGGAGCTTTGTTCTTTCTAAATTTGATGCTCTTTGGGTGTTGCCAAAGAACCTTAATTAGCTATGGAATCAATGGAACCCACCATTCAGACATTGTGCTATCAAAAGAATCTGGAAATTAGCAATCCCACACTTAATCTGGAGGATTTGGAAGGACAGAAATAATATAATTTTCAGAAATAAGAAGCGAGTTTTAAAATCAGATTAGCAAAATTTCTCAAGGTATCAAAGAGAACATGGCTAGATTTAAACCTCCCAAGAACAAGTGTTATCCTGAGAATGAAGAGCACATTTTATCTAATTGGCACATTGGAAATTGGAGCAACCCTGGGAATAGTGTAGATAGATCATTGATTAAATGGCATCCTCCTGACTCTAATTGGTACAAGCTGAACTTTGATGGCGCCTCTAAGGGAAACCCTGGGACAAAGAAATGAGGAGGAGCTATACGGGACCACAAAGGTAATTTGATTGCTGCTTATGCTAGTAAAATGGGAATTCAAACCAATCATTTTGCCGAAGCATTATCTGCTCTCTGGGGCTTGAGAGTTGCACGGGCTCAAAACATTCAGAACCTTATTGTTGAAGGGGACTCCCTTAATATCATTAAGCTCCTCAATCAGTCCTCATCTCCCAGTTGGAGTATTAAAGATTTTATCTCTGAATCCATAAGCATTTGCCACACCTTCAATAGTATCAGAATCATACATACTTACAGGGAAGGTAACAATCTGGCGGATGCACTGGCCAATTATGGCATTAATATTAATTTTACTGTCTGGGATAATGATAGTATCCCTAATCAGCTTCACAACAGCATCCATGCGGATCTTCACAAGCAAGCAATCTCCAGAGATAAGCCTTAATCTTTGGCGGAAAATCAAAATCATTTATTCTTTCACACGTGCTGCTTTTTTCTATATGGCGAGGCAAATAATATCTTTTTCAAATAATAGTAAGATCTATTTAAGAAATTTCAAGTGGAGTCATCCAGATTTGAAAATCACGCACGCGGGGGGTACAACGGCTGTTGATATCCGGATGCCAAACTCCACGAAAACCGATGATAATTACAAAGTGATTGTTGACAGGGAAAGGGTTTTCACACGCGACTTCCCGCAGGCTCAGTTCAGCAATTACGCAGCCGTTCGTGAGAAGACCAACGGCTACATTCCTCTTGTGCATTCTTCAACAAGTAAGAAACGAATGCTCTTCACGCCCAACGACATTCTCGAATTTTTGTAACCCGCACACCACCGAGAAGATGGGAGGACCTCCTGTCAAATTGAGCCGTGCGTGACCCCGATTGGAAGGAAAACACCGAGCTTTGGAACATCCTCGCATATAGGCGGCTTCACCGGCTTTGTTGAAAGAGTGCAAGGGCATGATCAAAGTATTTCAAGACGCTTTGCTAAGGAGTGGAAAGAGAGGACTGCGACTATGGGGGACAGAAAATTCTTGTCAATGAAGAGCTCATTCTTTGAAGCAACCGGTCTTAGCCTCGGATGGGTACCACTTCTTCAACAAAAGGGTTATCAAAGAAATCAAGAAAGAAGATTTGTGGAGGAAGATGAGAAGCTTATTTTCAGCACAGGTGGCTCACGTAAGCTCAATTCCATCACCATTTGATGAAGTCACTCGCATGATGATTCATTTCATATCCTTGGAAGGTAGGTTTATTCTTGTCCCAAATAAGCATCTCATCTTTTTAAATCACTTCCGTAGGAATAGATTGGTTTGCTTCCCTCATTATCTTTTAAACTCTCTTAAGCGCTCCATTTTGGAGTTCCGTATATACCCGGGCGGTTCCCTCGCATCAAGGGCTTATTTTTCTTATCCACAAACACCGCCTTCTCAAGTACCCCGGTCTTCCTCCTCTCCTAGCCCGGCTCCGATGGGCTCTGCCGCCGCCACCCCGCTTCCCTCGCTGCCTTGCTTTCCTCTGCTACTACCTCCCACACCACCAGTCTTTGCTACCCCCATGCTAGCTTCACATGTTTCTCCTTTTATTCCTCCTTCGCTCCTCCCGACACTCACCTCGCCTCTTCCTCTTAATGACCTCTCACCGTGGCTTCTAGGAGACTCAACCTTGAGACTCTTGCTGGAGGGGAAAGAGCCTCTTGAACTTGACATTGCACGTGACCTGCTGAACATTAGTAGTGCCAGTCCCCGGGAAGCACAGATTGATAACCCCTCTAAGAGATTGGAGGCCTTAGAGGCTGAGTTAAAAATGTCTTTGAGGATGAGGTCAAAAACCTAGCTAAGCAAAAAGGTAAGAAAAGCATGGAGAGGGAAGGGAGCATTGACAACAGTCAGATTGAGGACATATACAAAAAGCTGACCTCCTTAGACTCCCGCCTTGGGAAGGCTAAGACTAGACATGATTACAATATTGCCGCCTTTAGGGCCATTGAGGAGTTTATCGTGGGTCATGCCAAAGTGTTTCCACCTCGGTGGTATCCCGGCTGCACTTTGGGGCAATGAAAAAGAGAGCAAAAGAACCATCGAGGAGCTCGATAAGACGGATGCTGCCCACATGACCGCTTTGGGTATGTTTCATGCTTGGAAAAAAGTCAAGATCAGTGTTGATCAAGCAGCCAAAAAGTAGTCCTGCATGCTTCTACTGCTCTCTTTTGTTATTCTTACTGTTTCTTGGCTGTCGGGTTACTGTTTTTTTGCTGTTAAGCCTCGCTTGTGTAGCTGTTTCTGGGCTACGTTGATTTTCATTGTTCCTCTTGGACTTGGTTAGTCCTGCTATGTTTCTCACTCTTATTCCAGCTTAAAGGCCTTTTTTTGTATTCAAGGGTATAGTCCCTTTCAAAAAACTATTTGCCATTATTAAAAAAACATGGCTGAAAGAAGATATACACTATTGAATAAGTTGAGAGGAATAATTGATCTCGATTTTGAAGCTTTAAAAAATTAAAAAATAAGTAAGAGATAACCTGTACTAATTCTCTCAAGCTTCATCCCCGTCTGATTCATTGAGTGGTACCCATGGTAACCCTATTCAAACTCCTATCAACAATCCTACAAATTCCCCTATCTTTCACCCACCTTTGGATTTTGAAGTCCCAAGAGAAGAAGAAGAAAGAGAGGAGGAATAAATGGTGGCATAATCACCTATACCATGGGGAAAAAACATTTGTCCATTGGTTTTGACCCCACCACTTCATGAACTTCCACAATGATCAAGAAATAATTTTCCAAAGTTCTATGGACATGGAAAGAAACATCCCGACGATCACATCACAACCTTTATCATATCTTGTGGCATCCTTGGAGTACAACATGAAGATGTTGTTGTGCAGTTGTTCATAGAAACATTACAGATGCGGTGGCAGATTGGTTCCACTACTTTCCATCACGCTTGATCTCTAATTTGGGTGATATCTAGAAAATTTTTGAAGAGAGGTTTAAAACTATTGAATATGCTTATGCCCTCATTACTCAACTCACTTTGATGAAGAAAGAGCCACAAGAGTCCATGAGAGACTTCATGAAAAATTCAACAAGTTGATCAACAAAATTCCCACTATTTCTCTTCCCACTATGGATAACTTGAAGATGTTCTTTGTCAATGCTCAAATACCTGAAGTGAGTTTCTTTCTACAGAGAGTTCAACCAAGAGATTTGAAAAATTCTCAAGAAATTTCTATCGAGGTAGAAGATGACCTCATATTATCGTAAGATCAAGAATCCTTCGATGAAAGATAAAACCCAAAGTTCCCAAGATAGGAGAACCAATCCAAAGATTACGAAGTTGGAAAATGGATTGATCATGCTAAAAATTAAATTTAATCAACAAACATATCTTCCAACCAAGATAGAAATCATATTGCAGGAACATCCCAAAGGCTTTCCTTGGAGGCTCCACTGGTCAATGTAATGTGCAAGAATGATGAAGATAAAAAGAAGAAATTTTTGAATCAGAAGTTGAAGATGAAGGAGAAGGAGAATGTGTTAGGATCATTTTTGTGAATGCACACTTGATGATGAAGAATCCATATATAGTTACTCATACGTATTATTCACTCCGATTTCAAAAGGAGAAAGAAGGCTCTTCTTTTTCTTCCCAAGCTAATAAATTAAATCCTCAAATGGTGACTCTAGAAAAAAATAACAATAAAAGGAGGATCATTGAAGTCCACTTCAACATGGTTAGCTGAGAAGAATCATGAGATCACTCCAACCAAAAATAATTTTGCCTCTTCAAGTCCTCTCAAAAATCAATTTATGCAAATCCTAAGAGAATCCATCTCAAAGATTCCACAACACCTGATGTTCCTACCACTTCCTTTTATTTTGACATCATCTACCATTTCAAAAATCAAAAGTCAAAATTTCTGAATTGGAGTACTTGAGAACTCATCCCAGAAACTTGAAAAGATTGTTTATTGTGTATAAGGGAGTAGATTTATTTCTAAATATGCCATCGCAAAAGATCCACCTCGTGCATCTCAATACAATCCATATCTAAAATTTCTTGCCCCAAATCCTCCACCTCTAAAAAGTAGAACCTTTCTACATAGCCTTTCTTGTCAATGGATATAAGCTAAACAATTTCATCATTGACTCGTGCCTCGTAAAAGCACCATTCTTGTGAAAGTAGCTACAGCTCTTGGTCTCTCCCTTTCCCCTACCTCTAGTCAATTCCTCTCCATGGAAATGAAAAAAGTTCGCTCTTGTTGGACAAATCAAATATGCCGAGGTAGCATTGGCAAATTTTCCTGAAAAGAAAATCACAATGAGAATCCTTGTAGAAGATATGCCGACCTTATATGGCATGTTGTTAGGTCAAGCTTCGTTGAGATGTTGGAGCAGGTATGCATCTATATTGGTCACATGCCACCATCTCACCAACAATAAAACAAAGAAGCTACTTCCCACCAAAAAATGAAGTATATTGTTTAAAGGACAAATTACCCAATGAAAGATAATACCGTGACAAAATTCAAAGTCCTGTAACTTTTTCATGACCTTCAAAAATGATCTTGAGCTGCCCTTATTGGTGGAGGAATGTCCAAACATCACAAAGTTGGTCAAATAAAATAATGATGAGTTGATGAAATTAGAGTTTGAAAAGGTGTACTTCTCATGGGATGAGAGTATAAATGAAGTTGTTCCACTAGATGTTGATGGTGGTGATGAGAGCCTTGAATTGCAACAAAGCAATCTTGAAGTGATGAGAAATGTGGATCAAGAAGAAGGAATGATGCTCAACACTTTCTTAATGGGTAACTTTAATGTTTTTGATCATGTTCCCAAGGATCAATATGAGTTTCCATGTGATGAGTATGTTGGTGAACTTGAAATCTTCTCTTTCTCATTGGAAGAAGATGACAAGAACTAAAAGAATTGTAACATGCTTCCACCTCTAAAATTGAACATACCAAATAAGATGATGATTTCATTGTAGAAATGGATTTCTTGGTCTTGGTGATCAAGAATGGGAAGATGATAATGAAAAATTTCAGCTCCAATGTTATTCTTATTTCCTTTTCATGAGGATGGAAACATTCTCAAAGGAAAATGGAGGAACATCTTGTTGTTTGGTCCTAAAGGTTATTTTTCTTAAAATGGAAAATTTCTCAATAGACTTCAACCCTTTATTTCTCCTTTCACTCAAGAGATAGATGATCTCAACATAAAAATGGAGGACAAAGCACAAAATGTACAAGGTGAGGAAGATGGAAATTTCCATGTTGTATACCCAACCTTGAGTTCATTATCTTTCCAAGAGGATGATGCAAGCACATGACACACTATGTAATGAAGCATGTTGTGAAAGATTCGGAACATAAGAAAGATGACTCCACGGAACAATTAAAAAACATAGAACAAAAATAGGTGGATAATGATGAAATTTCTAAGACATATGCCGAGAATCAACCTCTAAAAATGGTGGTCATGAAACATATGTAAAATGAAGAAAAAATGTCTTGTTATGGAAATGATAAGTCAAGAGTAATTAAGAACCATAAACATGGCAATGAAAAAGAATCAAAAAATGGAATGAACCTAAGAAAAAAAGAGAGGCCGAGAAAATGTTTCAAAGCAACATAGGTAATGTAATGAACAAATTGATCATCAATTGCACTAACAATCATGATATATTTCTCAAGAAGCTAAGGAGAGGTTCATACTTCGTGATCCTCAATAGATTTGTAGAAGAAAGGCATCCAATGATCCCCATTTATAGGTAAGACCTTAGTTCAAATTTGTCCTTCATTGAAAGCGGGTTATCCACCATATGTAGATAGGTGATTTATGTTTATTCCATTTTGTTGTTACATTTTTTCTTTCTCTTTTCCCTTTTGTTATGTGTTTCCTTTCCTGTCTCGTGTGTTTGGACACTTGTTACACATGTTTGTTCAATAAAAGAAGTTATGTAGTATATATTTGTAATGAATCTATAAATCCTAATGGATAAGGCACTAGTCCACGCAATGTCTTGAGATTCTGGGGTTCCTGGATGCTCTATCCTTGTTGTGTTCAACCTGAAACATGTCCCCAAGCTAGAGCCAATTGTTGTCATGTATTTTTATAAGGGAAAATTTAGTGATGAAACATGACAACTATACCCTAGTGTCAAATGTTTCATGTGTAAACCCTCTTGAGCACTCCCTAGGTCATTTTTCCTTTAGAGATAGGCCTATCCCCATACTTAAAGTTCCCATATGTTTTTTACCCTTTCCAAAGTGTTAGAAATAGGAAAGCAATGTCATAAGATTCTTATGAGGCCATGTGTCTCATTGAGGGCAAATCTTTCAACAGGATTAGAAATGTCTATTTTTAGCCTTTTGAGGTGGGTGCATATTATTCAAAGTAGACTTGAATACCCAAATTCATCAGGGAGTGGTGTCAATGAGCTAAGAAAATTTTGTAAGTGATTTAAGAATATTTAGAAAAGAAAAAGTGGTTTCTTAGAGGTGAAGGAGCTTGCACTATAAAAATTACACCTGAGCTTCGAAAGATGATTCCAAGATCTCCAAAATGAGTTGGAGGACAAAAAATATAATTGGAAAGATAATTAAATGCTAAGTGATGGTGATTTCATATTTTTCACAAGACCAAGGTGCTTCTTTCCAAAACCCACTTTTGGCAGGAACACCTTGCGTGTCCCAAGATAAAAGGCTATTTTGAGGGGTTTTATGAAGAATAAAAGCATGATAACCATCCCATTCTTCTCAAAATTTTGTTTCCAATAAAATTCATATAAATAAGTTCCCAAAAATACCTCTAGGAGCTCTGAAAGCTTTGTTTTCAAGGTCCTTCCCAAGGTACACTCTTGCAGTTAGAAACATATTTCAATGCCACGTTTTAGCATGAGGTTGAGGTGCAATTTTGTGCCCCTCTTGTCCCTTTTCAAAGGGAAAAAATGTGATAAATTTTTTCCCCTCCACCTTTTGAACTTTTGGACCAACCACAAGACCTTAGGAGGCCTCCGTAAGCACCTTTTAGCAATTTTCTAGCCCTCGCCTCATGCACCGCATGTCTGCCACTTTTCACCATGAGGATAGGGAAAATTTTTGTGTCCCTTTCATCCCTTTTCCAAGGGGAAAATGAGGAAATAGAAATTTCCCTCCCACATGGTTCCTCACTTGACTTCAACTCAACCTCGGGTGCCAAAAATCCTCCTTCTCTCTCCTCCGCCAATGCATATCTTCCACTTGTTCTCATAGGGCTAGGGAACATATTTGCATCCCTTTCATCCCTTTCTAAGGAGACAAGAGGGAAAAAAAAATTCCCCCCAAGGCATAAAAACCAAGAGATAGTGCATTTTTTGATCTTCCTCCATTTTCCTCAAAATCTACCTAGAACTTTGGCAAATGTTTTCCATATTTTTCTCCTTCATTTTTCCTCATCCATTCCTCCCTACATGTTTCCATGATCTTAGAGAAGAAATATTTCCCAAAATTTAAAAGTTTTTAAAGGCTCCATGTGCATTTTCTCACCTGAATGACTCCATACCCGAGAAGTGAAATTTTCATATCTCACAAACCGGTGCATAGATTGAGGTGGGGTTTTTTACAATATTCTCCATTTAAAAATTCCTTCAAGGAGCAAGTGACAACATATTGAATGATGCCCTATATTTTTGTGGTGAAAAACCCTCATTTTTTTCCCTATCTTTCGTTTCTTTAATTTCCCTTCATTCTTAAGGGAAGCGAATGAGTTGAGCTAAAAATTTAAACATAGAGTTCAGAAGAAAAACCTATTCTATTGAATCCAATTTTATCGCAATCCTAGGTGGGAAAGAAAATTTCTAAAAATATCGTGGGAATCCACTAATGGTTACCAAGACATATTATTGAAAGGGCAGCGAGGTACCTCGTCACTTCCTAGGGTTCTAGTGGGTGGAATCTCGCAAAATTAGAACAAAGCTTTGAAATGAATTATGTAAACTTCTAGAAGTGGTTTCGTTTGAATTCGATGCTAGGACGGACAATTTCTATTTTTTATTAAGTCTCTATGGGAGAACCTACTATAAATATTAATTCTAATAAAATTTGCATTCACACTCCCTATTTCATTCCCTCATGATCGAGACACTCAAAATTGGAAAAATTGACAAAAATGGAAAAAAATGGCTAAATGAGATCATAATGGTGAATATTCTAAAAATAGTAAATGGGTTAAATGAGATTTTTTTCAAATTTCAGTCCACTCATCCTATGATGGTATCAACACTCATCGAAGATCCTCTCTTTTTCAAGTCAATTCCCGCATTCTTTGATGCGGTAAGCGAAGAGTGTAAAATGAGAAATTTGCCGCTTTTGTACCCCCTTTTAGTCCATTCCAAACGGATGCATGGTAAATCAGTGGATGAAATTTATTTTTATCTCATTCTCCTTTCCCACTTTAGAATCAAAAATATTTTGTCTCATGCTTCACTCATCATTAGTGCTCCCGCAGTGGCATAATCAATGATCATGGTTGGGTGAACAAAGTACATCCAATTTCTCCCATGTGAATGGTTGATAATGAAGATGTAATAGTGTCTCAAAGATCAGAAGGAGTTTCTCAATGAGGGGATTCATCTTCCAATATTATCAATGGTATACTTCTCAAGTACTCATCACTCCTCTTCTCGGTGTGTTCAAGCAGTGTGGCGAAGGTTCATCATTTCAAGGAATTTTTAAAAGAGGAAAGGTGTTCAAAATGGTCTTCATTAGAGATCTTTTTCGAGTGTATTAGTGTGGAGGGCCATCAGTGGTTATATTTTCATATTTAACATCCTATAAGTGGGAGAATCATCATGGTTTCATTGTGCAAGCAATTTATCTCAAATCTTCATTCATATACATGATCGGTCACAAAAGAGTGGCAACTGTCATGGTTTGGTCAAGTATTGTGAGGACATCTTTCATTATGTACAGTGGTCTAGTGATCAAGTTATTCTCACTTCTTCACTTAATGTACTAGACGGGATGCAACTTATGATCATTCAAAAGAGGTTTCTCATGGTGCAAAAGAGTCCAAGGCTCAAGTTTTCACCATTTAGGAGGAGACTTATTTCAGTATAGAGTGTTAGAGTTATTCATTCGAGTTCATGACCGCATCGAGGCATTTCTACTTGGATCATCACAAGGAGTGGAACTTATTCATCTCCTCCCTTCTTCTCTCTTTCTCCCTATTCCTTATGTCCCCTTTCTTATTCTTCATTAGGCATAATCATTGTATTTTTCCTATTCACTTAAGTGACATATTTTCAAAATTGTAAAAGTATTTTCTCAAAATTATAAAAGAAATAATTAATTTGTATTTTCTAATGATAAATGAAAAGTCATAAGTGGAATAGGAATGTGAAGAATTTTGTGGAGGGAAGATGAGAGGTCAATTCACATTGCTATAAATTAAAATGGCTTCTCCATTTCAAAGGATCCTGAAAGTTAGTATTTTTGGTAGCAATTGTGAATTGTTGTAGATTGATTGATGTTTTGTACTCATCACTACACAAGAAATGAAAGCTAATTTTCTTCCATTTCCCTTTTCCTATGTTTCTTCTATTTCTCTCTTATGCACTTTGCAAGTATAGTGATCTAGAATGAGATTTGTATCTTTGATAAATGAATCTAAGAAATTTTTAATCTAGGCTTGTTCTTCTCACTAGATAGCTTCATTTTTTATTTCCTCTATATTGAATGTTGAACTACTCGCTTATTGGGTCTAAACTCGTAATTATCCTACTCATAGAAATGACATTCCTTTCCTAATTTCCCTTCTTCACCCCTCATTGCTGTAATTTCATCCCTTGTACCCCATATAAGCACTTTTCCATAGGTTCAATGGAGTGTCCTTGTGTGATCCCCAACCTATTTTTCCAATCCACAACATTCAAATAGGATTAGATTAGTTGACATTCAATAATGGGAGCTTCTCCATTCAATGTAGAGGGACATAGCTCCGTGAGTGTTGGTAAAAAAACCTAATTTTCCATATCGAAATTTTTCTCACCAACATGATGTATTACACCTATAAAACCTTTATTGTGCTAAGAAAATACTTAAGACTATTACCAGTTGTTTCCTTGTTTATAATCAAGACAATCCTCATAATATCATTCCCATAAATTATGTAAGTTTGTGTGAGGAAAGGGCTGCACTATGTGTACCCTATCACATTGGGTGTGAGTATGATCATTTTCCCTAGGTGTCGTAATTCTAGTCTCCTCTTGAATAAGCTATCCTTCATGTGTGTGTTGTCCTTGGTGCTCTAGCGGGTAGCCAAAGCCTTATGAATATTATTGGGGTGTTTTTACCTTCAAATGATCTCATTAAAGATATTTAAATGACACGAGTGGAATATGTGTTGTAAGTTACCTATGTATGAAACTATTGAGTTTGAAGCCCTTTTCTCTTCACAAATAGAAGTGTTTCCTTGGCAAAAAGTACCTTTAGTTGTGTGAAAGTTGTGAGATAAGTATATTTTGTTTCCTAAGTTTTTCCTATTAGTTTGGTGTAGACCCCTTTTGGGTGTTAATGAAATTAGTCAATCGTGGACCTCTCATGAGAATTAGGGTGAAATACACTTTAATGTATGTTTTCCCAACAAGAAGGGTAGTGGCTAGAAGGTAATAGGATGTATAAAATTGTAATTGAATGTCTCCTTGTAACATGCATCTAATACTTAAATTGCCTGAGAAATAATATAAAATTTGTTACGTGTGAGATCATACTCCTTAGAATCTTGATGTCTAAGTAAATAAAAAGTATTAAATGAACCTTAAAATTTAATTTGATACAAAGTAGATGTAATGACGTAAATGTTATAAGAACATGAGTAAATGAGAGATTTTGGAACATTTATTATAATTATAATATACACCTTGAATGATGCCAACATGACTAAAATGACTAAGATAATTTTTATAACAAATAAAAATAAAATAGTGCCTCATTAGTGATCATTCAACCTATTAAATGGGAAACTTGCAATACTTAAGGGATGAACATATTCACCATACCCATCATCATGGTTTAAACAACAATGTTAAATGATTAAAATTATAAAAGGGAAAATTGAGACTTTTCCCTTTTGAATTGATGCAAACCCTCTTCAAAATCATGAATGATTCAAACTAAGTATTTAAATTAAGTTGTTAGAATACATAGTTAGCTGTAATAAATAAAAAATGAAAAGAGTGTAATATTAATGTTTAAATGCTACTTGGAAAAGAACATGGAATATTTCCACTTGACCTAATAGAATTCCTTTTATTTCATGTGAATCTCCTTTGTTGCAATGAAGGTAAATTACAAAAAAAGTAAGCATGCTCCCTAGTAACGAATACTTAGAACAAGTACTAAAGAACCTCATGTGTGTTTAAATGCTACCATTATCAATTAGGAGATAAAAATTAATATGACAAGAGAAATGAGTAAAATTAAATGGAACCATTATAGGTAAAATGTTAAACAAAATAAATAAAAATGCAACCTAGTTTTAAGAAGAATGAAGGTTTACATGTTAAGTGTTCTTCAAATAATTAAGGTCAAATAATGAAAATAGGATTGTAATAAATATGTAACCATGAAAGTGTTATGTCATGGAAAGTGCCTATCCATAAGTTTATATTATGATTAGAATATTGATTGTACTTTTTCATTTGGGGAAATGTGGCTTTATGTTCATCATGTGTTTTCATGTTATATATGTGGGTTCATGTTTGTGCAAACATCTCATGTGTTTTGTGTTATCCTAAGTGATCCCATGTGGTGTTATGTATCAAGCAATGTAAGTCAAAAAAATATTTTGGTATTTTGTTGTTGTATTTGTGTGTCAAAATTGTGGGCGTGAAATATTTACCCTTTTGTTTGGTTTTAATTCAAAACTTATGTTATTAAAACACACAATAATGTGATTGCAATAATCCCGAAAATTCACATATCCATTAAAAAGTAGGGTTGCTAGTTTATTGTATGTGTTTGTGAAGAAACCAATGCCTATGTAATAATTACCGTGAAATGATACCATTACATCTTCACCTTATCGGGGAACTCAAAATGTTCATATCCTTGTTCATGTTGGACAGGGGTGATGATGAATATTAAACAAAACATGGTCATCATGGAAATGGTTGTACCTAGAAGATGAGAAACTTGCAATGACACCCACTAACATAGTCATGCGAATAATTCCATAAAATTTTTCAAGCCAAATTTGTTTCCAAACCAATTGAAAAATAATTGGCATGCAAGAGTCCCACATAGAGACACTATTAATTATAGTGGAAATGTTTGAGGGTAAAGCACTAATTTTTACAACACTAGGTCTCATCACAAACTTGGATGTGTCACCAAAGGATGTGCCACTTGCAATGACACTTACTACCATAGTCATAAGTGTTGGGCCCCAAAATTCTTCTATTCCTTCCTTGGTTGAGATCCACATTGAAACCACCACTTCTTTATTTATTCTTTATATTATTTAGGATTACACGAGAATATAAGAATAGATGTGTGTGAGAAATTATGAGAAAGAGAATATATGTGTATGAGAATGTAGGTGAACAACTACTAAAATTTTTGGGAAAATATATTAAAGCATAAAGTTATATTTATAAATGATTTTGGTGGAAAAAGAAAGTAAAGAAAACCTAAATATTACATGAACAAGAAATTTGGTGTGCCAAAAATATAAGGATTGAAAATAGAAAATACACTAACATATACACTTGAATTAAAGAGAAAAGCAGGTGGGATATGAGGAAACATAGTGGGATAAAAATAGAAATTTTAAAGATAGGCAAAGAAAACATGTAAAGTAGAAAAGAAAGCATCCAAAAGTGACGAAGCTTCCATTCATATCAAGTAACGAGGAGATGAAGACAAGTGCAATAAACACCACCCCAATGTAATATCTAGGAGTTATTTCAAAACATAAGTCTAATTATAGTCTTATTCAAACTAGTGAATGTAAAGTCCCCACAAGTAGAAATAACCCTTGGGATCATTGTGATAAGGATGATAGGTATATATGTGTGAGGACGAGGGATGAATGTGTGAAAGACAAAACTATTATTGTTATCTTCTATAACACGAGCATGAATTTTAAGTTGAAAGATGTTCATTGTATGGAAATTATTTCTAATATAAAGTAGTATATTATGGATCCATTCTATGTATGATTATGTGTTTATGTTTTCCTTTTATTGTAAGTAGGATCATTCCTATATGTATTATTTTATTACACACCTCACTATAAAAATTCTAAATGAGATGCTATCTTGGAATATATTTCAGCTCATGTGAGCGTGCTAAGGTTTCCTACTTTTTGTGATAGGTTGAAATGAGGAGATAATATTATTGGTGCGTGCACAATTGATGAAAGTTCCACACACATGGATGTTAAACTAAACATTGTTGGAAGCATAATGAAATGAGGGGGCGCGAATCAGTCCTTAAAAAAACCATTAAACAATTTCAAATTAAATTTCATACACCATTAACATTCAACCATGCATTAATGTGATCATAAAAAAGCAACAGCAATCCACAATAACATTCAATCCACAATAACATACACAAGAAGGAAGCTAGAACTTCTGTCTCTGAGCTGAAAAAGCTCTTATGATGTTTTCTTCTTTCCTTCTATTTTATTTTTTGGCTTCCTTTTTTTGGAATCTCCATGGGTACTTTTTTTCTATGTTATATATATTGCTAAATCTGGCCTGAAGGGCTCTTTTGTATAAGGTTGTGGGACCTTCTAAAACCCTCTTTTTACCCTATATATTCCAAAAAAAAAATACACAAGAAGGAGTACACAAGAACACAAGATATAAGTGGGAAAACCTCAAGAGGAAGAAACCCCACTAATTTTTTTTTCTGATATTACGCACAAGAAAGATTCAAGTGAATATTACATATCACAAGATATTTCTTTAGTGAGGCACCAACCCCACAAGGAGGAAAAACCCCTAAACCCTTGTTAAGATTACTAAAAATAAGAGAATTGAATGAATATGACTCATCACACAAGATTTCTATAAGAATATCCCTAAATATATGTTGCAACAACTCAGCTGATGGTGATCACAAGATTTAGCTCCAAACTCCTTCAAACCCTCTTCAAACACACCTCTTTCTAGCTCGCTCAAACTTGCACTATCATGCCTTGATTTGATCTCAAACCCTTGCAAAAATATATTTAACATTACTTAGACTCTTTCAAACTTCCTCAGATCTGATTTTATTCCTTCATACTTATTTCACACTCTCACTTGGGTCACATTTTTCCCTCTCTCTTAGCTAGGTCAAATTTGAACCAAAACTCTCAATTTATACCATTCTTATCTCATTAACACAACATAGGTCAGTAATACACAAGTATTTCAAACAATAAAACTCATAAACCTAACATTTAACTCATACAAATTCATCGATGTACCCATGTAGGTAGGCCATGTACCAAGACATCCAAACAAGCAAAAATGGCTCAAAACCCCATCACCTGGTTCACCAAAGACCTCCAAACTCATCACCATGATTAGTAAAGTTTCCAAATTCCTCAAACATGTCAAATATGACATAAAAACATCATCCATGGTCATACATTAGCTTTCAAAAATCAAATTCTTCATAACAACAACAAGAAGGCTCACATCCTTCACAAAACAAACATTTTCAGGAACTAGTATTCAATTATGGGCCTCAAGATCACCCAAGAACATATAAAATTTGGCATGTAACCAATAATTAGAAATAAAATGACATGTAGATCATATCCATGCTTACTGGAGATCCTGAAACATCCATCCATGCAAACCAAACTCACTTTCCTCTTCACCAAATTGAGCTACCTAGAAAGTAGTTTTGGAAACTCAACTGGTATGCACAATTTCTTCCACTTTAAGGAATTATAAATGAATTAAAGAGGTAAAAAAATTATCCCTCTTCACTATCGAATGGATAACAAGCATAAACCAATCCAAAACAAGAGACTTTGACCTCCATCTTCCAAATAGAGCAATCTCTGTCCTAAAAACAAGAAACCTTCTTCTTCACAAACTGAGATAGTTCACGTATAAAACCTCATCATCAAGAGAAAAACATATACCATTGAAAATATCTCTGAATCCTATTTTTATAAAGCCTTACATTTCCTTCTAACTCTAAGTGGAAGGCCTTTAACCAAGTTAAACTCTAAAACTTCTCAAAACTACCCTTTTTGGACTCAAGGACTAGTCTTCATAAATAGGGCACACTTTTCCCTCAAGTACCTCAACCATTGTCTGCAATAATCATGGAAATCAAGTAAAAATCCAAAGTGAAAAACAAAGTCAATTTATTTCATACCTTCTTTGGGAAACGTTTCCTCAATCTAAACTTCTTCATAAACTTTCCTATTTGAGTGGAGTCCATAAATCATCACATGCTCTATCTTACCTTTCTAAAAATATGGAGGAGTCCTATATAACCTCCAATCATCATAATATCAAGGAAAATTAATTATTGGCACCCACCCTAAAGATGTTCTCTATTTCTCTTGACTTAGGGTTTTAAACTCACAAAAATCATTTTACCTTCTTAACATTTGTTAAAATGTGACGATGAAATGAACTCATTATTTTTTAAAATTATCTTAGATCAATTAAAAACATACTTGCAAGAAAAAAGGTCCCATGAAAATCATACAATCCACAACAAGCATCAAAAGCTACAAATTGAGTTGGAAATCACTCTTTCTTGGACCTTGTTTCACCTAAAACATCATAACTTGAAAAATATTATTCATGACTTGAAATTTTTCACACACCTCTAGGACACCCTTGTAAACCATCTCCAACAATCACCATATCTCAAATAGGTCTACATATTAATATCCCATCTCATTTGTGTTGTCATGTGGATCGCGCACCCTCATAATTGTTAGATGATCCAGTGTAACATGGGAACATCCCCAAGGTGTGGACCTTGGCTCCTTGGGATGAACCTCCGAGAAGGAAAAATTCATTCTAAACTAAGTGCATCCAATTTAAGATCAAAATGAAAAAGCTATAGTTATGTGAAACAAACTAAGCTATTTATTTTCCAGGGGAAAAGGGGAGAAATATAACTAAAAGTGTATTAAAAGAAGGTGATGCACCAAAATTTTAAGGAACAAATAGATCTGATCCACATGCATAGATTATTTTTACATAATAATATATAACATGCAATTTCCTTATTATCTTTTCTACAGAAATCTTCATGAATATAACACTTAAAGATAACATCATGGATTTTATCTTTTCCACTACTGAGATGAATAAGTTTGTAAACCGCAACTTGCGATTTAACTATAGAAATATAATTAACATGAAGGAAAGATAAATCATCACATACAAAGAATTAAAAACATTCACAAATATTGGAACGATTTATTGAAAAGCAAAACAAATCAAATAGTCGAAGGTGAAATATTGTTTTTGTATATTACTAAGGCTAAAGCCTATATATGAGAGCTCCCAAAATGACAAAGCCTCCTTACAATTAAATATAAAATTTATGAATACAAAATGCATTCTCCTATTTATAGATTAAGAATGTTGATCAATTATAACCACCCTTCTTAATCATTACATACTAAAAATAGGATGCATTTACATTTGAGAAACAATTTCCCACAAAATAGCTGACAATTATGCAAATTTGTCTAGTCAAAATTGCTCTTCAATTGTTGAATTCTCGTGGGGAACTTGGGACCTATGATGTGAAAGAGTTGACGGATCGTATTGGAAACTATGCACCACGATGAAGTTGCACTCTAGTTGAATTGTAATGGCTCCAACGTAATCACAAGGAAGAATCAATCAATAACTGAATAACTTGCATAACAGAACAAAGCTTGCACATGTAGAGAAAAGACAACAGAGTGTCTTGGCATGCTCATAAATGTCAAATGAAGGGATACATATAGGGTGCTTTGAGTAACCCTAGTGCATGACTCAATAGCAAACCCTAAACCTAACCCTAAACCTAACCCATGTGAGATGACCCTCCATATGTGAGTGGAGGACACATAGGATAACTCACACCAACACCCCCTTCATCAAAGTAGGGTAGTAGCTATGATGATTCAGACGAAAAGATAAGACACTCCTAAACAACTAAGAAAGATGTGTCAATGGGGCTCGACAACTAAAGGCCTGATAAGGTTCCCAAATATAAACAACATCTTCCTAGAAGAAGAAGAAGAAAAGGACTACATAGCCCGAAGGAGATGAGTAGCTGCAGAAGATCTCACCCCAAGAAGAGACCGTAAGTGAATAAACTTCATCTCAGTGAAGGGCTTGGTAAATAAATCTACATTTTGATTAGCTTTTTGAATGTACTGAATGTCGATGATACCATCATGAATAAGCTCTCATATGAAGTGCATATGGATCTCAATGTGCTTCATCCGATTGATGCTGAATCGGATTTATACAAATAGAGATAGTGTTCATGTTATCATATTAGATAATGGTAGGCCATGAAAGTGGATGCCAAACTCGCCGTCGAATACCACCAGTAGCCAAATAGCTTCGTGGCGCATTAATCGCTCCTCTATATTCTACCTCTATAGATGATATAACAATTGCATTATACTTCCGTTGGCTTGAAAATCATTCGAATAGGTAGATTTATGGATAGACGGGTCAATAGTGTGTAAGGCATATAGCCCCTCTTTGAGTCAAAGAAAGCGAAACTGGTTTATTGCTATTCTACCAAGTAGGAATCGACAATATTCTACCTTCGGGGTTTGGGATCTCATCCCGGTAGGGTGTTTCCGATCTGTGGAAAGAAAGGAATAGAAGAGAGGATGAAGAAAGATCAGATCCAAAGAAAGAAAAGAAAAGAATTCCAAAGCGAGAAAGGTCGGAGGGTTTATGTTTTGGGATTGGTAGTAAACAGAGCCAAACCTACTTGTATAAACGAACAAAGTAATACTTGATGAATAAATGACAATAAAATGTATAGATCTCAACATAAGAAAGATCTAATGCAAATAACACATGTATTCAACACAAAGTCTAAATATTGTATTAATATTTCCTTCTGTTACAAAAAGCTCAAAGTCTTTTCTTCTCACTTCTATATTTCATCTAAAAGATATCCACACCTTAAATACAACAAGTATTTGAGTATTTATAGAAGAAGGAGAAGGAAGGAAAAAAGGAACCAACCACCTATTTACATAAAATATACAAAATATCTACAAAAATATCTCAAAGTCATGTTGACTTTTGACAACTTGATGGATGACATCATCCCATGGTGCAACATGGATGATGTCATCATTTGTGCCAACATACTTTAGACATTTCACAAAAAGAAAGTCGAAGAAGAGAGAAATTATTCATCGTCATCGTCCCGCGGCTGAAAGGGGATATCCTGCTGTTGCTACTCGGGTGACGAGATGTGGAATTGGGCACGGTATTCCATGAACTTGCTGATCATGGGCTCTAGTTGATCCTGGGAAGGATCCTTGTGTCACTCGTTGATCACCTCGCAAGTCTCCCGCTCGTCTATGAGCTTCTCTGGGAGTTTGGAATATTCTTTCTCTGCTTCTATTAGGAATCCGATGAAGTCCCGACAGGCCAGCAGGTTATTGATGGACTCTACGTCAAAAGTGACCTCTGGCCCTAGCCCTTGCGAAACAATCTCCTTGAAGATCTGGATGGTTTCATCAACTTTCCTTAAGGCGAAAGAAGGAGTAAGTAACCTTGGAGACATGTTGAGAATGATTTGTTCCATTTGGTGCATTGCGTCCAGGGATTCTTCCTTTACCTTATCAATTTTTTCGAGGATAAATTCCAGTTGATCCATCCGGTAATCAGAAGTGGAAAGGATTTTATTGAGGGCCCTGGGATGACCGAAAATGCTGAACTTGACTAGATCTTCGACTGAACAATCGAACATTCTTTGAAAGGTCTCATGTTGCAGCCTAGCATGGTCCAGCTCTTCTGATATGGGTCCTGCTAACGCTTGGAGTTCTTTGTTCGCCTTGTTGATGTTCAGGTACAAATCGGTGAACTTGGTGATCACTTTTTCACTGTCCTTGAGGATTTGGATCCTCCAAGTGGAAACGGCCATACCCTGCTCGCCAATCTTTGCATATTCATTAATTTTATCCTAGCTCAGAGGCTCGGGAGTCTCGGCAAAGCAGTTTGGGGAGTGCACCGCCCATCTTCTCGTAAGGATTAGAGCAGATGTTTATTTTGCTCATTCAGAGCCTTTTCTCTTCTTTTTCTTCTTGAAGCTTCTTGCAGAGGGCGTCAATTGTAGATAGGGCCTCTCCCTAAAGGCTTTCGAAGATGTACCCATTGTGACTTGAGTCACTGTATAATCCATCGAGACAGATCCTTTTTATCCTTCAGAGGATTGGGGTACGCGATCTCCATTACCCTCTCTCCCGAAGCACTCTGAGAGAAGTGTGTGATGGGCTTTTGCTTCTTTACCCCTTTTGATGGGATCACAGAGAAGTCCATCGAGCGATGGGAACTTTCCTTTTCTGTTGACTCAGGTGCTGGGAGATCCAAGCTGGACTTATGGGAGAAGGACCAGAAACAAAGAAGGGGGAAGCTGCAGTAGTAGAAGGGAAAAACGTGGAGACACTTGGAGGTGGCATCGAGAGGGAGGCCGAGGAAGTGCTCACGGGAGGAAGAGATACTACAGGAGAGGAAGACATAGGAAGGGAAGGGAGCTCAGAGATGAGGGAAGAAATGGAGGGGGACAGATCCACGAGAGAAGAGAAGATGGACGAAGAAGCAGGAGGGACAGTAGAAGAAGGGGGAGAGGACACGACCAAAGGAATGGTCGCCTGGGTCACCTGAGGAGGGGAAGGAGGGGAAGGAGAAGGAACAGAAGGGACCTCAGTTGTTACAGCAGTGGCGACATCCTGAGTGGATGGGCCTATTGGGACATCTTCTGTTGTTTCTTTCTCTGGGGAAGCCAGAGTTACAACTTGTTCGGGTGCAGCGGAAGGAGGACTTACAGGAGCTTCCTCTTGGGTGGAGCTGGATTCACCCTCTTTGCCTTTTCCTTTGCCCTTTGGCTACTGTTTAGCCCGAGGAGGTGCATTTCCCAATGGAGAGGTTGTGAAATCGACTCCGAGGTAGATGAGCCCGTTCATTCGGCACCAATGCTCTGTTCTACGTAGAGTTTCTTTGACCCTTTCCTCAATTGTCTGAGGGGCTTGGTTCTATCAATTAACGCAAAAGGCCAATTGTCCCCACCTGTGTCAAGATACACTTGATCCACTTCCTCCTAGTTTGGTAGCCTTTGGGGATGATGGCTACCCCGTACTAGATGATTTCTGCTAAGGCCAAGTGAGAATGATCCTTCCTCCTGAGCTCAACCTCGTGATATATGTCAATGTAGATATCTTCGATCTGAGGGATGTGGATCAGGTTGAGCTTAGCCCTAGGTAGACGATTTCTCGGGTCGAAGGTGGCCCTTGTCGGGAAGTCATGTTTCGATTTAATGCTCCGCTTCTGCAAACATATCTTTTTTTGCCTTGTGGTGAGTGAGACATGTATATCTACCCACTGTGAGGGGGAAAGGAGTTCCACCCTTCTTTCTCTTTAGGAACTTTTCATGATAAGTGACAAGCTGCCTCGATAGCTCCAACAGATCAACTTGGGCCCGGCATACCTTGGCAGTCTAGTCGGTTCCCCCAAGAAATTAACTGCCCTCAGATAGGTGAATGTGGGGAATTGAGTGAATAGGGCCCCCCACTTCTCAGTAACTGCAACTATGCTCTTGGTCGTGCGACCGTGAGTCATATTCGACCTCAACAGGTAGATGATGAAGTAGAAGAATGCATCATTGATCTTTGTGAATTGGGGGATGCTATTTTCCAGCTTCAACTCTAGATAGTATTCATAGATTTTGACTTGGGGCCAAACCCCACATCGCATCAGAGCTGGATAGTCCCTTTCTGAAGCTGCAACATAGACCACGTAGGAGTTCATATAGAACCTCCCCATTGTGTTGAGTTGTTGTAGCTGCTCGGAGATTGTGCTGCTTATGATTTCTACCCATTCAAAGCGTTGATCGGGCACATTTTTGTTCATTTTCTCAAGGTACCGCAGCATCCACTTGTGAAAATAATGGGCGTCAGGAAGCCCAAAGACTCTTCTCAGGAACGTAATGGTGTCACTGAGTTCCTTTGAAAAGTCACCTGATGAATGACTTATGGCCACCGAGTCACTACTTTTTTGTTCTTGAGATAAACTTCATTCATCGATTCGTACATGCACTGATCTGCATTGTCATCCCAGGCCTTGAAGCAATCTTCTTGGCTGACGGCCACAAAGTGCCGGTGATGAGGAATGCCAAGCATCATCTCAAAGTGGAGAGTAGTGAGGTTAATTATAACCTTGCCCTTATCACCATGGACACATCTTGTGTCTTTGTTGTAACATCGGGCTACCACCATCATAAATTCATTGTTTACAGCACTGACTTCGGGATCCCACCAAAGCAAGGTGTAGCACACTTTGCCATCGCCTTGTCCATCCATGGACTTCTCGTGACCCTTTGGGTTCTGGCCCAGAATTCCTCCATATCAATATGACCCAGCTCTGAGTCTCTGATGTCTAGGTCACACTCTGCTTGGGACTCGGGCATTCTGACCCTCTGATACTTATACTTCATTTCTTCTTCTGTGAGCTTGGCCTTGCCTTTAGATTTGATAGGCTTCTTGCTTGATGTTGACATATGTTCTTCTGAACTTAGTTGCTGATCTGCAAAATAATAAGAAGTGAAACCCAATGCAAGAAAGCCATGTCAGCTGTCTGATTTTCCATTGAAATGTTGACAGAAGAAAGAGTTAGCAATTTAAAGGCCTCAGGGCGTAGGGTGCATGAATACTGCAGGCTACAGGGCTAAATAGTAAGGCACGTAGAAAAGGGCTATTACAGGGGATAAATCAGCGCCAAAGGGCGCATGGCGCATGGACACTGCAGGGTGCATTCTTTGTTGTTGTAAGCACAAGTGCGCCTGCGCAATGTGGATGCGTTTTATAAAGGGCATGGATTCTTTATGTTACACGGGAACAGGATGTGCCCGTGGCGCATATATCTTTCATGTTGCATGGAACTTCGGTGCACCAAAGGCGCATCTAAGGTTTGTGTAACATATGCTTTTTGTGCACTTAAGGCAACTTGGCGCGTGGCGCATGGATACTGCATGTTGCATTTTGTTGTTGCAATGAGGGATGTGCTGCGCAGCTTATAAATTGCACTTGGCGCATAGGAAAGGATTGTTACATGGATGCTGGGTGTGCCAATGGCGTGAATTTTATCAATGCAACACACGAGTGTGGTGCACCAAGCAGGACGCAGGAAAGCATTTGTAACAAGTAGGTAATGTGTGCCTTTGACACCGCTGCTTTCTCATGTTACAGGGTGTGCCAATGCGCCAAAGGAGAAGGAAAAATATAGTTTCTTTTAAAGCTTTGATTCTCTCTGTGAGGGATTTCACATATGGTTTAGCTTCTTCTGCAGGGTACCTTGGGGTGATGAAGGGGCTTAAACAAAGGGTTTCAAACCATCATTTTAGGACAGAGCTTCCTCTACCAGCAGATCTAGAAAGAGGGGGAAGATCATGGGGGAGAAAGGAAAAGACAACAAGGAAGGTGGGGAGTCCATGTTTTCAGTCTTTCCAATCCAGATCCAGACCAACAAGCAAACAAAGCACCAAAGCGCAAAACATACAAAAGAAATGAGGACCTCTTACCCGGATAAATAGCGAAGAAATGTGCAAACGGGTCCACGACGTGATTGAAAATGACAGGGTAGGTGCGCTGACAGGCTCAGAGAAAATAATAAAAATAATCACGTGATTTGCTCTGGTGACAATGACATTGCAGGCATGCCTATATATAGGCGAGGTAGTAATAAATGTGCCACCAACTTTTTAAGTGGCACACCAAAAGAGCTGTCGACACAAGAAAACATGCGCCCTTTGGCACACCAAAATGCTTGTCAACACGATAATATGTGCGTCTATGGCGCACCGAAAGTGGTGTCGACAGAGGAATATGTGCACCCTTGGTGCACCAAAAAGGGGTGCAACAAAAGATATGTTGACAGGAAGGCACACGCACCTTGGCGCACGTAAGGAAGACTCAACATAGAGAGGCACACCAAAACACCTGTTGACACAAGAAAGCATGCGCCAAAGGCTTTAAAGGGGGTGCATGAACATTTGATGTTGCATTGTCATTATATGCGCCGACCCAAAAAGACTAAAAATGGCTAAGTTCGGAAAACTAGATTTCCTGGGAAGGGATTTTGCAATGTTCCAAACGCAAGAAATCCCTGATGAGGGAACAGGACAAAATTTTCGGTAGGGTTATCCGAAAAATTGCCCTTGCCAATTTTATGGGATAACAAATGCTCTTCTTCTGGGACTATCCCCGAGCAAACCTCAGGGTTAGAGAATCCCAAATCTCATGTGCCTATCCATTGGGTAACAGAGTCAAAAACAAGGGTGACCGGAGGGGCGAAAAAGGGAACACACAACAAACAGAAAGCAAACACATGACAAAAAAACATACAACTAAAGCAAATCAGTATAAAGAAGAGATCAAGCTCTACTTCCCGAAGATTTTCAGATGTTGCCCGCTATAGGGAAGCGGGAGCTCGGTTCCATCTAGCTATGAGAGATAGAATCTATTTTCTCCATTGAGTACTTTGATCTTGAAGGGCCCTCTTTCCGCATGCTTGTCCCTTGTCCCAAGGATGAGTTCTCCCACCTGAAAATTTCTTTGCTTAGCTTTTTTATCGAATGCAGTCTCTTGACTTGATTCTGATGCTCGGTGATCTTGTCGATCACTCTTACTCTCTTTTCTTCGAGCTCTGCCAGATACATGATCCTCTTTTCAAGAGAATTTTGGAAAGTTTCATCTTCAATTGCTCATGCCAAGAACGCAGGGGATTTTAGTAGAAATGGGAAGCTTGACATCGTGCCATATAACACTTGAAAAGGTGACATGCCGAGAGACCTCTTGGGAGTAATGTGATCTGCCCACAAAGCGTCGTGTAAGGACTTGTGCCACATTCATTGATTCTCATCCACCAGCTTTCGTATGATGGTCACCAAGTTTTTGTTATTGGATTCTACCTGACCATTTCCCTGAGGGTAATAATCTAAGGCATGAGCCAAAGTTATCCCATATTCATAGCAAAAACTAATAACTTCCCGTGAAGAGAAGTTAGAAGCATTATCAGCAACAATCTTATTCGAATGCCAAATATGAAAATGCTATTTTCTTTGATGAAACTAAACAACTTCAGAAGTGGCATGTTTGACAGGTATGGCTTCCACCCACTTGGTGAAGTAATCCATTGCTGTTAGGACATAACTATGTCTAGCACTCGATTGGGGATTGAGTGCACCAATAAAATCAATTCCCCACTACCTGAATGGTTCGTTGACAACGACCGGCCTGAGGGGAAAAGCAGCCAACTTGGGCTTGCCGACGAACTGCTGGCAAGGTTCACACTTTGCTACCCAGGTGGCTGTATCTTAGAAAAGCGTCGGCCAATAGTACCTGGCCCGGATGATCTTGTGTCTTTGTCACAGAAGAGGAGAAATGGCCTCCATAGGCTGAATTATGAAAACTTTCAAGTAACTTCACCTGCTGTGGCTTGTCGACACACCGCAAGAAGACACCATCTATCCCGTGTTTGTATAAACCGTCATCCCAGATGACATATTTGGCTGCTCTGAGCTTTATAGTGCGCTTCTCCTTCGTAGTTAGGTGAGCTGGGCATTCACCGTAGGTGAGGAAGAAAGCAATATCGGAATACCACTCATCGCTGGTTGCGAAAAATAGGACCAGAGGTAGAGAATGGGCTTTCTCCAGCTGGCTTTGCGCTTCGTTGGTACAATCATCCTTTTCCTCAGGGTTTTCTGAATCTTTGTTTTCAGCCATAAGCTGACATAGGCCCTTGCCTCTTACCAGCTTGGTTGGTTTTATATGCAGGTCGTACTCCTGGACCTTTGCAATCTAATTTCCTCACAAGCTTCCTAACTCCTGTTGAGTTAGAATTGATTTGACTGCCGTGTCGTGACCAAAGACTACTATATGAGAATTTAAAATGTAATACCTGAAGTTTTTTACTGCTTTGACAACGGTGAAGGCATGCTTTTCCAATTGAGACATTTTTAATTCGTGAGGCTTGAGGGGAGAGCTCATGAACGCAATCGGAGATTCAACATCCTCAAAATTCTTTTGCATCAAGATGGCAGACATAGTATGCTCAGATGCATAGCTATACATGATAAAATCCTTGGAGAAATCAGGACATACCAGGATTGGTGCGTGAGTGACGGAAGATTTTATTTCTTCAAACGACCTTTTTCCCTCCTCGCTCCACCGGAAAGTTGGTGATCCTTTCATCATGTCCAATATATGACAAGTCTTTTCAGCAAAGTTGGGAACAAAGTGCCTAAGAAAATTCACCTTTCCAAAGAAAGAGTGAACGTCGGTCTTACTTGTAGGCAGAGTAAGGCTCTGAATAGCCTTAACTCTTTCGGTATCTATCTTTGTTCCTTCCTTGCTAACAACATGCCCTAGTAGCTTTCCTTCTGTGACTCCAAAAATAGACTTTTTCGGGTTCAGGGAAATCCCATGCTCTCGGCATCTGGCCAATACTTACTCCAGGTGATCACAATGATCGCTTCGTTGTTTAGAGAACACAGTTAAGTCATCTAGATAAACCACAATGACCTTCCCCATCATACCTTTGAATGCAAGGTCCATGGCCCGCTGAAAAGTGGCGCCAACATTGGTCAGACCAAAAGGCATCCTGCTGTAGGCAAACGTACCCCAGGGAGTAGTGAATGTTGTTTTAAATTGATCTTCAGGCGAGACTTCAATCTGATTGTAGCCCGAAAAACCATCAAGCATGGACAACATTTCTGATCTAGTTACTGCTTGTAGAACTTGATCCATTATGGGAAGTGGGTAGTTGTCTTTTAAGGAAGCCTGATTCAAGTTTCGAAAATCTACGCATATGCGTATTTCACCGTTTTTCTTGCACACTGGCACAATGTTTGCTACCCAAGTACTATGATGGATAGGAAAAATGATTCTCGCATCCAGCATTTTCTAAATTTCAGCTTGGATAGTACCTGAGATCTTAGGGTTATAATGCCTCTGCTTCTGGTGAAAGGGTTTGACGTCTTCTTTCAATGGGATGTCATGCTGACGTCCTTTGGCTTAAAAGATTTCAGATCGGCGTAGGACCATGCCAATACATCCATGTATTTCTTCAGCAGTTTGACAAACTTCCGCTTCTCTTCAGGCATGCAACATTTCCCAATGTTCACAAATTGCGGATGTTCTTCCGAACCTAAATTAACCGGTTCGGTTTCTGGGGATGATCCAACGCATCATCTCGCCTTTTATTTTTTACAAAACGGTCATGCCTATCGAACAACCATTCCAGAGAAACTAGGCCCTTCGGAATTTTATTTCCTTTGAGCTGACATATGCCGTCGTTCCCTTCGGATTCATCCTTTTGATTGGTGACTGATTCGCGGCACATAGAAGTGGATCCTTCAAAATGCAATCCTTTGAAATTTTCCGCCTTTTCTAGAAAGGCAATGAGTTGATTGTCATCGTTGAATACTTGCCAATGCTGAGAATTGTCTGGCACACTTGGGTGGAAAACCATTTCAATGGTATATTTGTCTGTTTTCAAACCTGGGTGCGGGAGCATGAGGGATGCTGAAACGGCCAATGAATCAGCCATGTCATTTTGAGCTCTTGGAATGGATTCTATCGAAAAGGCGTCAAATTCTTCGATGTTGTCCCACACCGCATTACGGTAGTTCCTGAGCCTCTCATTATTCACTTGATATATCCTTTTAACTTGATTCATGACTAGCTCTGCATCACCTTGTACTTTCAGATTTTTGATCCCTCTCTCTCTTGCGGCCTGCATGCCAAGTAACAGAGATTCATATTCAACAAAGATTATTTGTATTGAAGAACTACAACTTGAAAGAGAGAGGAATGACCTCCCCTTCGGGAGATATTAGCACGGCTCCGCGCCACATCCACTGGTTGCGTAGCTGCCATCGAACTGCAAAGTCCAGATCTTATTAAGATCTTCTTCTTGGATGAGAACAACCATTTTGTCAGACTCGGTAGACAAGAAATAGTTCCCCATTCCTGATGATTCGAAAAGAATTTGAGCTTTGGGGTCTTCAGAGTTAGTAACCAAGTACTTCTTTTGTGATTCTGGCTCCAATGTCTGCATTACACCTTTGATGGGGATTCTAGCCTTAGACCAGTCCATATGAATCTCCCCACCAACTTCGCTGCAAAAACTTCTTCCCAGCAAAATTCCATAGGCACTGGAATGTCGGCAACGAGGACGGTCATCTTTACTCTTTTCTCTGGGAACACCGCAAATGCAAATTGCGCGTCTTTGATTTGACCAATCAACGGCACCTGCTTGGTTTCCAAGGAATAACATCTGCCAAAAGGCTTGGTAAGGGTGAGGCCCAAAGCATGGGTGACTTTTGCCGGCATGACGTTATCAGAAGCTCCGGAATCAATTATGCAGTTACTTAACTTGTGGCCATTGATTAGGAGGGAGAGATAGAAAGGTTCTATCTTGCCTGATGCAGATGTTGAGGCAACATTTATGTGGGATGCAGGAGGAGTGGAAAGGATTCCTTTCGGGGAAACCTGGGGAGTTATGACAGCTTGACTTTGAATATACTTAGTCAATCTTATCAGCTGTTCGGGGTTTGACTAAAGATACTCAGCTTCAGACATTTGGATCTTGGTCTTTTTAGCATGGTCAATTATGTCAAATGCGGCCAAGGGTTGCGTTGGTGAAGGAATGAGTCCCTCACTTCGTGATGGTAGAGTAGGATTACTGGTCTTCATAGGAATATGAGAGGGCTGTTTTGGAGGAGAGATGGGGGAAAAGATTTCCTTGTAAAAGACTTAACAGGGAGTTGAGTAGGAAGAGGATTACCTCTTTTAGCAATAGTTGGAGGTACGTTTGACACGGCCTTCTCCTTCTGCACATGGGCAGTGACCTCTACTTCTTTTCCTTGTGAGCGGGTAAAAACAACATATGATTGTCCACTTACATAGCCTTGTGTACCCTCCTCTTCATCGGATTCTTCCTCCTCAAATTCCATATACCCGATAGTAGAGTTGTCAGTCGGCTCACCGACGTCTTGATCATCTTCACCTTGAGATGAAGGTTCTTCATAATCTTGTTCCTCTTCTTCAATTTCGGCTAAGGCATTGACCGGAGGAGCCTCAAGTGCCAACCGTGGAGCAGTTGTGGGTAAGTGCGACCTTTGTGGAACATTGTTGGAAATGAAATTCCTCCGTGGAATATCTTGGTATGAGGAACTGGGGGAAGCTTGGGCTAACTGCTTCTTTAATGCAAGCAAGTCGTTCGACCATCTTTTGAAATGTCGGATCAGATGAAGTAGTGGGTGAAGGGCCCAAAGATTTAGGCTTAGAGGATTCCCTTTTAAATTCGCTAGATATTATCAAATTATCTTCAATTTGGATGGCAGTATCCTGGACGAGAATCAAGGTAGCCACTTGCTCTTGTAGGAGTAAGAAACTTACTTTCGAACACATAGCATTCACGAAGAAACATTTCTGATTTTCTGGTGTTGGAAGCATGGCGACAGGGACGCGGTTGATTAATGCATTGAACCTGGAGATAAAATTGTGCATGGTCTCATTGGCTTCCTTCTTCAGGTGAGTGATCTGTGATAACAATGCAAATGCATCTTCCGAAGGCTTGTACCTGTCTTCAAAAGCATCCCGCAAGGTGGCCCAACTGGTAATAGATCCGGCCGGCAAATGCTGAAACCATTCTGCTGCGGGCCCTTGTAAGGTCTCCAAAAAGAGGTGAACCGACACATCTTCATGGGTTACATCTAGGATACTACATGACATGATGAATGCAGATATGTGTGAATCCGTGCTTTGGTTCCCGCTCCCATCAAATTTGGAAAAATTCTTTCGGTTTCCATGAGGGAGCGCGTGAACTGGATGGTAAAGCCAGGGGGGCCATAGCATTTCCCCATGGTACCGCCATCTGGACAGCTAGAAAAAGAACACGGGCTGGAAACATAGTTCCACTGAGCAGCAAGGTGCTACAAAGGGATGTGGAGGCTCCTTGTGAAAACCGGTTCTTCCGTGGGGGGGAGGTGCTTCTGGCTGACCGATCAGCTGAACTTAGTGATGAAAAGCACGCTGGTGTTACACTAAAATTATGCCTTTGAAGTAGATCGAAAGTAGGATCGACTTCTCCACGAGCTCTCCTGCTACACGTAAATGGCTCACCCGCCAGTGTACCTTCCAGATCTGCAATGTTGTGGCGCAGATTTAAAATTTCTTTTTGGTTGTACTTGCTGATTTTCTGGTTTTTCTGACAAAAACAAGAAGCATGTACTTTTCTAAATATTTAAATTTTATCCCTTATTTGAAAACCGATTGTGGTTTAATGAGAAAGAACAATGAGGATAAAATGACAGTGAAGATTAGTAAGCTGATTTTCGGATCTAAAGTTGACTTTTTCAAAGAGTTTGAAATTTTTGGTAAACAGTCAAAAACTCAAATCTACGGAAAAATACAGATTTTTATAAAAACCCGTCAAAGTGAACTAAAGATCTCCAACTAGGCTAGATCTATGGATCTCAGAAGAAAATTTTCAATTTGGAGCACTTTTGCAAAATTTTAGATTTTTGACAAAAAGTTAGAGTTTGCAAAATAGATAGTGATTTTTCTCATTTTTCCGATTTTCTATCCTACCACTATCATAGATCTGATAGATCTGTTCGTTCCCACTTGAGTCGCCAAAAATTGTTGGCTCAAAATTTGTTGAATAGGCGATTTATGGATAGACGGGTCAACAAAGTGTGTAGGGCATAGCCCTCTTTGAGTCAAGAGAAAGCAAAACTGCATATTGCTATTCTACCAAAGCAGAATCTATTCAAGTCTCACAATATTCTCCTTCGGGGTTTGGGATCTCATCCCGGAGGGTGTTTCCGATCATGCGAAAAGAAAGGAATGGAAGAGAGGATGAAGAAAGATCAGATCCGAAGAAAGAAAAGAAATGAATTCCAAAGCGAGAAGGTCGAGGGTTTATGTTTTGGGATTGGTAGTAAACAGAGCCAAACCTACTTGCATAAACAAACAAAGCAATACTAATGAATAAATGACAATAAAATGTAAGTAGATCCAATGTAATAAAAACACACGATCTCGACATAAGAAAGATCTAATATAAATAACACATGTATTCAAGACAAAGTCTAAATATTGTATTAATATTTCCTTCACATTACAAAAAGCTCAAAGTCTTTTCTTCTCACTTCTATATTTCATCTAAAAGATATCCACACCTCAAATACAACAAGTATTTGAGTATTTATAGAAGGAGAAGAAGGAAGGCAAAAAGGAACCAACCACCTATTTACATAAAATATACAAAATATCTACAAAAATATCTCAAAGTCATGTTGACTTTTGACAACTTGATGGATGAAATCATCCCATGGTGCAACATGGATAATGTCATCATTTGTGCCAACATACTTTAGACATTTCACAAAAAGAAAGTCGAAGAAGAGAGAAATTATTCATCGTCGCCGCCATCCCGCTGGCCGAAAGGGGATATCCTGTTGTTCTTTACTCGGGTGATGAGATGTGGAATTGGGCATGGTATTCCATGAACTTGCTCATCATGGGCTCTAGTTAATCCCGGAAGGATCCTTGTGTCGCTCACCGATCACCTCGTAAGTCTCCCGCTCGTCTATGACCTTTTCTCGGGAGTTTAGAATATTCTTTCTCTCGCTTCTATTAGGAACTGGATGAAGTCCCAACAGCCAAAGAGGTTATTGATGGACTCTGTGTCAAAAATGACCTTTGGCCCCAGCCCTTGTGAAATAATCTCCTTGAAGATCTGGATGGTTTCATCAACTTTCCTTAAGGTGAAAGAAGGAGTAAGTAACCCTGGAGACATGTTGAGAACGATTTGTTCCATTTGGTGCATTGCGTCTAGGGCTTCTTCCTTTACCTTATCAATTTTTTTGAGGACAAATTCCAGTTGATCCATCCATTAATCCAGAGTAGAAAGGATTTTATTGAGGGCCCTGGGATGACCAAAAACGCCGAACTTGACAAGATCTTCGACTGAATAGTCGAACATTCTTTGAAAGGTCTCACGTTGTAGCCTAGCATGGTCCAGCTCTTCTGATATGGGTCCTGCTAACGCCTGGAGTTCTTTGTTCGCCTTGTTGATTTTCAGGTACAAATCGGTGAACTTGGCGATCAATTTTTCACTGTCCTTGAGGATTTGGCTCCTCCAGGCAGAAACGGCCATACCCTGCTCGCCGATCTTTGCATATTCATTAATTTTATCCTGGCTCAGAGGCTCAGGAGTCTCGGCAGTAGTTGTGGGAGGTGCAGTGCCCATATTCTATAAGGCTTGGAGCAAATGTTTATTTTGCTCTTTCAGTAGCCTTTTCTCTTCTTTTTCTTCTTGAAGCTTCTTGCAGAGGGCGTCAATTGTAGATAGGGCCTCTCCTCAAGGATTTCGAAGACGTACCCATTATGACTTGAGTCACTGTATAATCCGTCGGAGATAGATCCTTTTTATCCTTCAGAGGATTAGGGTACGCAATCTCCATTACCCTCTCTCCCGAAGCACTTTGAGAGAAGCATGTGATGGGCTTCTGCTTCTTTACCCTTTTGACGGATCAAGGAGAAGTCCATCGAGCGATGGGAACTTTCCTTTTCTGTTGACTTAGGTGCTAGGAGATCCAGTGGACTTATGGGAGAAGGACCAAAATGAGAGAGGGGCAGCTGCAGTAGTTGAAGGGAAAAAAGTGGAGACACTTGGAGGTGGCATTGAGAGGGAGGCCGAGGAAGTGCTCACGGGAGGAAGAGATACTGCAGGAGAGGAAGACATAGGAAGGGAAGGGAGCTCAGAGATGAGGGAAGAAATGGAGGGGGACAGATCCGCGAGAGAAGAGAAGATGGATGAAGAAGCAGGAGGGATAATAAAAGAAGGGGGAGAGGACACGACCAAAGGAATGGTCGCCTAGGTCACCTGAGGAGGGGAAGGAGGGGAAGGAGAAGGAACAAAAGGGACCTCAGTTGTTACAGCAGTGGCGACATCCTGAGTGGATGGGCCTATTGGGACATCTTCCGTTGTTTCTTTCTCTGGGGAAGCTAGAGTTACAACTTGTTCGGGTGCAGTGGAAGGAGGACTTACAGGAGCTTCCTCTTGGGTGGAGCTGGATTCACCCTCTTTGCCTTTTCCTTTTCCTTTGGCTGCTTAGCCCAGGAGGTGCATTGCCCAATGGAGAGGTTGTGAAATCGACTCCGAGGTAGATGAGCCCGTTCATTCGGCACCAATGCTCTGTTCTACATAGAGTTTCTTTGACCCTTTCCTCAATTGTCTGAGGTGCTTTGGTTCTATCAATTAACGCAAAAGGCCAATCATCCCCACCTGTGTCAAGATACACTTGATCCACTTCCTCCTCAGTAGTTTGGTAGCCTTTGGGGATGATGGCTACCCCGTACTGGATGATTTCTGCTAAGGCCAAGCGAGAATGATCCTTCCTCCTGAGCTCAACCTCGTGATATATGTCAATGTAGATATCTTCGATCTGAGGGATGTGGATCGGGTCGAGCTTAGCCCTAGGTAGACAATTTCTTGGGTCGAAGGTGGGCCTTGCCGGGAAGTCATGTTTCAGATTTAGCAGCTCCAGTTCTGCAAACATATCTTTTGCCTTGTGGTGAGTGAGACATGTATATCTACCCACTGTGAGGGGGAAAGGAGTTCCACCCTTCTTTCTCTTTAGGCACTTTTCATGATAAGTGACAAGCTGCCTCGATAGCTCCAACAGGATCAACTTGGGCCCGGCATACCTCGGCAGTCTAGTCGGTTCCCCCAAGAAATTAACTGCCCTCAGATAGGTGAATGTGGGGAATTGAGTGAATAGGGCCCCCCACTTCTCAGTAACTGCAACTATGCTCTTGGTCATTCGACCGTGAGTCATATTCGACCTCAACAGGAAGATGATGAAGTAGAAGAATGCATCATTGATCTTTGTGAATTGGGGATGCTATTTTCCAGCTTCAGCTCTGGATAGTATTCATAGATTTTGACTTGGGGCCAAACCCCGCATCGCATCAGAGCTGGATAGTCCCTTTCTGAAGCTACAACATAGACCATGTAGGAGTTCATATAGAACCTCCCCATTGTGTTGAGTTGTTGTAGCTACTCAGAGATTGTGCTACTTATAATTTCTACCCATTCAAAGCGTTGATCGGGCACATTTTTGTTCATTTTCTCAAGGTACCGCAGCATCCACTTGTGAAAATAATGGGCGTCAGGAAGCCCAAAGACTCTGCTTAGGAACGTAATGGTGTCACTGAGTTCCTCTGAAAAGTCACTGCGATGAATGACTTGTGGCCACCGAGTCACTACTTTTTTGTTCTTGAGATAAACTTCATTCATCAGCTGCATGCACTGATCTTCATTGTCATCCCAGGCCTTGATGCAATCTTCTTGGCTGACGGCCACAAAGTGCCGGTGATGAGGAATGCCGAGCATCATCTCAAAGTGGTAGGCAGTGAGGTTAATTATAACCTCACCCTTCTCACCATGGACACATCTTATGTCTTTGTTGTAGCATCGGGCTACCACCATCATAAATTCATTGTTTACGGCACTGACTGGGATCCCACCAGCAAGGTGCAGGGCACTGCCTATCAGCTTGTCCATCCATGGACTTCTCGTGACCCTTTGGGTTCTGGCCCAAAATTCTTCCATATCAATATGACCCAGCTCTGAGTCTCTGATGTCTAGGTCACACTCTGCTTGGGACTCGGGCATTCTGACCCTCTGATACTTATACTTCATTTCTTCTTCTGTGAGCTTGGCCTTGCCTTTAGATTTGATAGGCTTCTTGCTTAATGTTGACATATGTTCTTCTAAACTTAGTTGTTGATCTGCAACAATAAGAAGTGAAACCCAATGCAAGAAAGCCATGTTAGCTGTCTGATTTTCCATTGAAATGTTGATAGAATAAAGAGTTAGCAATTTAAAGGCCTCAGGGTGCAGGGCGCTTGAATACTGCAGGCTACAGGGCTAAATAATAAGGCGTGCAGAAAAAGGGTTGTTGCAGGGGATAAATCAGTGCCAAAGGGCGCATGGCGCATGGACACTATAGGGTGCATTATTTGTTGTTGTAAGCAAGCACAAGTGTGCTCGCGCAATGTGGATGTGTTTTATAAAGGGCGCATGGATTCTTTATGTTACACGGGAACAGGATGCGCCCGTGGCGCATATATCTTTCATGTTGCATGGAACTTCGGTGCGCCAAAGGTTCATCTAAGGTTTGTGTAACATATGCTTTTTGTGTGCTTAAGGCAACTTGGTGCGTGGCGTATGGATACTGCATGTTGCATTTTGTTGTTGCAATGAGGGACGTGCACACTTGATTTTATAGCTTTGCACTTGGCGCATATGAAAGGATTGTTACATGGATGTTGGGTGCGCCAATGGCGCGAATTTTATCAATGCAACATATGAGTTTGGTGCGCCAAGCAGGACGCAAGGAAATCGTTTGCAACAAGTGCGGGAAGTGCGCCATGAGGGTGCAACTTTTCATTATGCAAAGTGGGGAATGTGTGCCATTGGCGCCATTGCTGCTTCTCATGTTGCAGGGGTGTGCCAATGCGCCAAAGGAGAAGGAAAATATAGTTTCCTTTAAAGCTTTGATTCTCTCAGAGGGGTTTCACATATGGTTAAGCTTCTTCGCAGGTACCTTGGGGTGATGAAGGGGCTTAGACAAAGGGTTTCAAACCATCATTTCAGACGAGAGCTTCCTCTACCAAAGCAGATCTCGGAAAGAGGGGGAAGATCATGGGGAGAAAGGAAAAGACAACAAGGAAGGTGGGGAGTCCATGTTTTTAGTCTTTCCAATCCAGATCCGCACTAACAAGCAAACAAAGCACAAAAGTGCAAAACATACAAAAGAAATGAGGACCTCTTACCTGGATAAATAGTGAAGAAACGTGCAAACGGGTCCACGACGTGATTGAAAACGACAGGGCAGGTGCGGCGACGAGGCTCGAGAAAATAATAAAAATAATCACGTGATGCTCGTGACAATGACATTGCAGGCATGCCTATATATAGGCGAGGTAGTAATAAATGTGCCACCAACTTTTTAAGTGGCACACCAAAAGAGCTGTCGACACAAGAAAAAACGTGTGCCCCTTTGACGCACCAAAATGCTTGTCAACATGATAATATGTGCATCTATGGCTCAAAGAAAGAGGTGTCGATAGAGGAATATGTGCACCCTCGGTGCACCAAAAAGGGGCGCAACAAAAGATATGTTGATAGGAAGGCGCACGCGCCTTGGCACACAAGGAAGACTCAACATAGAGAGGTGCACCAAAATGCCTGTTGACACAAGAAAGCATGCGCCAAAGGCTTTAAAGGGGGCGCATGAACATTTGATGTTGCATAGTCATTATATGCGCCCGCCCAAAAAGACCAAAAACGGCTAAGTTCGGAAAACTAGATTTCCCGGAAGGGATTTTGCAACGTTCCGAATGCAAGAAATCCCTGACGAGGGATCGGAACAAAATTTTCGGTAGGGTTATCTCGAAAAATTGCCCTTGCCAATTTTACGGGATAACACTTCTTACTAGACCAATAATAGGACTGATCCAAGAGAGAAACTATAGCCAAAAGTAGATTTTTGATGATCTAAGTCACTAGCCCAATCAGAATATGTGAACCCAATCAAGTCAATATCCACCCCTCCATGATAGTGAATGCCATCAATATAGGTGCCACAAACATAATGAAGGATCCATTTAGCTACTTTCCAATGCAGCTCATGTGGCTCCTGCATGAATCTGGACATGATCCCAAAACATACGATAAATCCGTTTGAGTGTGAGTCAGGTAAATCAAGCTCCCCACCAACTATCAATAAAGGGTACCATCAACCAAGGGAGTAGAGCAATCAGAAACCAGCTTAACCCCAGAAAGAAAAGGAGTAGGAGAAGACTTGCAATCGAACATCTAAAAATGAGCTATAAAATCAAGGGCATACTTAGGTTGCAAAATCAAAATTCCTGAGTCGATTGTGTAATATAGATCCCAAGAAAGTAATGAAGCAAACCTAAGTCAGTCATGGAAAACCTATTGGCCAAGGTGATCTTCACTAAATCAATAATAGAGGAAGAACTACCTGTGATCAACAAGTCATCAACATAGAGAACAAGAATGAGTATGGAGTCATCTTGCCATATAATATAAACATTTGGATCAGAGTGACACCTAGTAAACCTTGATGTAAGTAAAAAGGAGTCCATCTTGGCATACCAAGCCCAAGGGGCTTGTTTAAGGCCATAAAGAGACTTCTTTAACTTACAAACAAGGGAGGAATCATGGACATAACCCAGAGGTTGTTCCATGTAGATCTCTTCCTCTAGGTCCCCATGAAGGAAGGCACTCTTAACGTCCATTTGATGGACTTTCCATTTGTTTGTTGTGGTAATGGCTAGGGTCAGTCAAATAGAATTCATCTTTGCAACCGGAGCAAAGGTTTTAGTATAATAAACCCCAACTATCTGGGAGAAACCCTTAGCTACTAATCATGCTTTAAACTTTTTGACATCTCCATCTACTCCATACTTTGTTCAGAACACCCACTTACACCGAATGATTTTTCTTCCTTTCGGAAGAGGGGTGAGATCCCAAGTATCGTTCTTCATGAGAGAGGAATACTCCTCATCCATGGCAGAATCCCATTCAGAATACCATAAGCCTCCCAAAATACTATGGATCACAAGCCAGAGGTGAAGAAGGAGTGGGGTTCAATGAAATTTGAGTGAGTATGTCTCATATCTGAAGTATCTCCAACTAAATCTCCAGCACTTTACAAAGTTTTCCTAGCCCAAAGAGGACCAGGAGGATCGTGCTCGAGTCGAAGATTCTTCACTTGAGTGAGAAGGGACATAGTCCTCATCATCACTACTTGTCGAATCGAAGACTCGAGGTCCGGTGGTTAGGAGGATCGGGAAGAGGAGCACGCTCAACAGTATCATCATCTTCGATGAGTCGGAATCCAAATCAGCGAGTCAAGAACCTCAATAGGTGGAGAAGTAGAAGCCAAAGAAGACTCATCAAACTTAACACTTCTCTCAATATACAGCTCATGAGAAGTAGGATTAATCAATTGATATCCCTTCATGCCATTAGTTTACCCTACAAAGATATAAGGTTTGGATTGTGGTTCCAAAGCCTTGCATTTATTCTTAGGAATTCGAGCTATAGCCTTAGATCCAAAGACTTGAAAGTGCTCAACATTAGGTTTACATCTAAACTAGGATTCAAAGGGTGTCATCCCTCTTACTACCTTGTGTGGAACACGCTTCTGAATGTAATTAGCACAATTCACTGCTTCAGCCCAATACTGTGGAGGAAGAGACTTTGAGTGAATCATACAAGTGGCCATCTCCTTAAGATTACGGTTATTTCTTTTTGCTACTCCATTCTACGAAGGGATGTATAAAATTGTATGCTGCAAGGAGATCCCTTCAGAAGTACAAAAATCTATGAACCTATTGTTTACATATTCACCTCCATTGTTGGTTTGAAGAACCTTGATAGACCATTCCACCTATTTCTCAGCAAGAGCCTTAAAGTCCTGAAAAATTTCAAAGACTTCAGACTTAAGCTTAAGAAAATATACCCAAGTATATTGTGAATAGTCATCAATGAAGGTTAGCCCATAAAGTGCTCTAGTAAATGAAGGAGATGGAAATGGACCAGAAATATTGCTATGAACAAGATCCAAGGAATGAGTAGCTCTCGAGGATTTTCCTTTTTCAAAGTTCTTTCAGGATGATTTCTAAGGGTACAACCCTCACAAAGACCCTTAGAAAACTTGACGCGGGGTAACCCGTTGACCATTTTGTTTTAGCTCAATTGTTCAAGGTAGCAATAATTTAGATGTCCGAATCGCTCATGTCATAGCCTACTAACCTCATTTGCATGAGTGAACAAGGCAGTGGGTGTAGAATTAGAAGTAAAGTGGGAAAAAGTATACAACCGTTAATGGTGATCTACCTTTCCCTCAGCCACTGTAGTGTCATTGTTAAGCTCATGAATAATCACCAAGTTAGGACCAAATTCCACTCACATTCCTTCACCAAGGTGAGTAATTTGGTAAACCGATAGGAGATTGGTAGAGATCAGAACGCTCAACACTTGGTTGAATGTTCCCCATCCATCTCTACCGATCCACTATCGAGAAAATGACAATGTCGCGTCATTACCTATCGTGATTTGGGACATTCCACAAGGCTTGATGCTGGAGAAATCAACATGTGAAGAACCCATGTGGTGTGAGGCACTAAATTCTATAATCCACGTCGATGAAGGAGAAAATTTGGCTAAGAGGACCTTTCCTTTCTTCTTATCAGATTTAGAACCTTTTGCAGTGGAAGACTCGGCCTTCAAAGTATTTTGTTTGATAGACTCGGGAACACCTATTTTATTTTTCTCAAGTAATTGAGTAAGGTGATCAATTTTTTTCTCATACATGTATGCTCTTTATGACCAGGCTTCTTGCAATAGGAACACAAATACTTGTCTTTTTGTGCTCTAGGCTCAGAAGTCGAAGTGTTCATGTTATTTTTAGTATCGGTCTTGGTTTCTTTCTTAGGTTGATCCTTTTTTTCTTTCTTCTTTTTAGTCTTCTTTTCCTTACTAGTACTTGCTACAAGGGCATGTGACTTGGACTTGAGAGACCCCATTTGAATGAGTTTGTCTTGTTCTTGAATGAGTTGGGATGAAAAATAGTCAAAGGAGGGAATATTCCAATCCTTGCCCAAGGTAGCTTTTGTAGCGTAAAAAGTTGACACAAAGACAGAATATTCAGGACCTAACTTAGAGAGAATCGACAAGATCAGTTGAGAATCTTTCTTCTCTACTTGACATTCCTTTAACAATGATCTAGTGTGGACAAACTTCGAGAAGAATGCTTGTAGGTTTTCAAAATCACTAGGATTTAACCCTAGTAGTTCGTTTTCCAACTCATGCGCTCTCATGTCATCGTGTTGTCCAAACATTTCATCTAACATTGTCCATGTAGACTTAGGTGTTTTAGACAACTCAATGTGGAAGAGCAAGTCGGGAGAAACGAACATGCAAAGAAGACCTAAAGCTTCATCACTGCAGTTTAACCACTTAGATTTTTCAGGTTCGTCATCTAGTTCAGTCTCAATTCCCATGGTGATGCAAAATAACCCTTTACCCCTTAGTTTCATTATTATTTTCGATCTCCATTCGAAAAATTTGAATGGCGTAAGCAAAGGAATTGAAAGTGCATCCATAGTGAAAAGAGAGAGAAGAAATGCAGAAAAGAAACACAACCACCCAAGACAATATAATAACCCCCGCTTTCGACACTTTATAGTTTAGTGCATTGAATACAATCGGGTCCGAGTGTGCGTCTGGAAACACTTGGTAACTCACCTTGCAATCAGCGTAATAATGTACAAGAGAGGAGACCACAATCATGTTTCGAAGCACAGCAAAGTGACACCGTACACAAACATAATTGCTAAAAACTAGGAAGGAGGTGAAATCAAAACCTGGTTGTGAGAAAAAATGTCTCACGTCACAATGGATACCCCTTGCTACAAACTGTGGCGATGCGCTCACTAGTCGTAAGCAATAATAAGGGTAATTTACAATGTTTAGATGAACTCAGGATGAGTTTCGATGATCTTCAGAATGCCAAAAAGCACTCGGAAGGCGAATAGGTGCTCAGAGTGTCACTGCACACTTGAGCGCATGATTAGAAAAAAAAGCCAATAACGCCTAAAAATTATCAATTTGGAACGCCTAATTTAGCTAATTTTAAAGCTATAGGAGTTTGTAAAAATGATAAAGACGTTAATTAAAGAGATGATTTTTTTAATAAAAACTTATCTAATCGTAAAGTATAATCGCAAATAATAATAAAAATTAATTTAATTAATTATGATTATTTAATATCTAATAAAAAAACTTAATTAAATATGATGAATTAATTAAGATTTTAAAAAAATCCTAATTTAAAAAAACTAATTAAGATCTAATAATTAAATCCTAATTAAAATTAAAAATTAAAATTAAAAATTAAAATTAAAAAAACTCCTCCTTTTTAAAAATTTCCACTTTGTTTTTAAAAAGCAAATTTGAATTTTTTTTTTAAAACTTACGGTTTTTAAAAAAGCAAATTTTAAAACTTATGGTTTTTAAAAAAGCAAATATTAAAAACTTACGGTTTAGGAAATACTTAAAAAGCTTGCGTTTTTTTTTGGTAAAAGATTTTTAAAAAGATTTTTGAAGTTTTTAAAAGAAACTAGTTTTTAAAAGTACTTTAAAAAAACATGAAAAAAACTCACGGTTTTGTTTTGTTCGTAGGTTTTAATGAAGTTTTTGGTACGAGGGTGCAAGCCGCGACAGAGGAGGAGCCGTGGCAGGAAAAACTAGGAAGCCCTCCATGCAAAGCAAAGTAGTGAAGTCCATGCAAAGCAAGAAAAACATTCACGCAGCAAGTAAAAACGTCCACACAGCCTTGGAAGAACAAATTTAGTCACAGGAAGCAAAAGAAGAGCCAGTCAGGATTGAATACAACTCGAATGAGTGTCCAAGCCAATGCACCAAACTGATGATCCACCAATTACTGAATTTTTGACCTGAATTTGCAAGAAAAAAAAGCAAAAACAGAGAAAAGCCAGAAAACAGAGATCTAAAGAATTTTCAGTTTAATTAAAAAAATTAAAAAAACTAGAAAATACTCTATTTTGGCTGATCTGCTAGATTTAGTTGCAGCTAGCTAAATTTAGTTGTAAAACCCTTGAAAGCTTCAGGAATACCTACACATGCACAATGAACATAGCAAACCGACACACTTTCCAAGAATAACTTGTTAAATACGTTAGCAAGGAAAAACTAGAAATTAATGATTGAAAACTTGCACGAGGAGTTAAAAATGAAAAACAAGAGTAATCACAACTAAAAAAAAATGAGTGCACGTTTACCGATCTCGGCTCGATGTCGTCACACCAAAAGCTCAAACTTATGGTGGAGAGGGATCTCATCGTGTTAATCAGCTGCTACGCCAACACCCTCCCGCACGATGGAGCCGGGTATACACCCAATCGGCCCAACAACATTAGGAGGCAGTGACACCGGGAATTTCCCGAGAGGTCACCCATTTCCACACTACTCAAAAGAGGCGCACTTAACCGCCTAGCTCGATACCATGAAAGAGTTGACGGATCGTATCGAAACCGTGCACCATGATGAAGTTACACTCTGGTTGAATCATAATGGCTCCAACGTAATCACAAGGAAGAATCAATCAATAACTGAATAACTTGCATAATAGAACAAAGCTTGCACATGTAGAGAAAAGACAACGGAGTGTCTTGGCATGCTCATAAATGTCAAATGAAGGGATACATATAGGGTGCTGAGTAACCCTAGTGCATGACTCAATAAAAAACCCTAAACCTAACCCATGTGAGATGACCCTCCATATGTGAGTGGAGGACACATAAGATAACTCACACCAACATGATGCACGTATGCGGTTCGACATGAATTTTTGACATGAAGTTCGACATGCACTTTTGACATGCGGTCCCAACATGCGCTTCGACACGAAGTTTTGACATACACCAAAAAGTGTAAAATGGAACTCAACCTACGAAAGACATAAAAGTGAAAAATGGAACTCAACCTTTGAAATGCAAAAAGTGTAAAATGGACTCAACCTCTAAAATGAAAAGAAGTGTAAAATGGAACTCAACCTTCGAAATGCACAAAAGTACAAAATGGAACTCAACCTACGAAATGTACAAAAGTGCAAAATGGAACTCAACCTCCGAAATACATAAAAATGCAAAATGGAACTCAACCTATGAAATGCATAAAAGTGAAAAATGGAACTCAACCTCTCGAAATGTATAAAATTACAAAATGGAACTCAACCTCCAAACTGCATAAAAGTGCAAAATGGAACTCAACCTCCAAAACACACAAAAGTGTAAAATGGAACTCAACCTCTGAAATGCACAAAAGTAAAATGGGCTTGCATCAAAACTTTAAGAAACATGGATTTTGCAAGGAATAGTCATGCAAATGGGCAAGGTGGCTTAAAGTCAACATTTTTGGTGACCTCTAGGGAATGCTTTCTGCTTTCGATAAAAAAGTCCAGTAGCCTTAATCAAGTCCATTGGGAAAGGAGTCAACAAAAGCCTAAAACCAAAAGTAATAGATGTTTTTATTCCCATGACATAAATGGAGGAATTTCTAATGGATCCTTTTGGGGTGATCCCGTCGGCCCGAGAGGGTGGTCTTTAGTTGAGTATGCTATGTTTTCTGGTTATTTTCCATAGTTCCCTTAATGATCTGAGAGGAAGGAAACCTACAAAAATGGCCATGCAACAACAACCAAAGGCACAAAAGATATGTACAAAATTTGAAAATCATACATGCTTCAAGAGGAAACATGTAGAGTGTGCGCAGGAACTTCTTTTACTGAAAGAAAACCTACCTACCCTAGTCTAACTAGAGGAAAAGGAAGCTTAAAAAAATATTGATATAGGTAGGGAAAAGTAACTTCCTTTCCTCACAAGATCAGACCATGTAACTGATTTGGAACTAAATACAGTCTTTAATAAGAGTAGAAAAATCATTTGAAACCGATTGACCACCTCATTCCATAAAGTATTAGTAACAAACAAAAATAATACCTCCTTTAGTTGTTCTCGCATTTGGATCTGAGAGGCATTGTTGTTGACCTTTTCTCATTGAATCTCTTCCTCATGCTCAAAATGAGAATTACCAGTGGAAACTCTATTCTTGGATCCAAGCTAGCCAGATACCTGATTGGGCATGGGTTGATCCTTTTGGTTTGCTAATTTTTCTTGCAATTAGCTCCAAGACTGGAGCTGGTAAAGACCCTTTCTTCTTCATGGTGGATGTATGTAAGCTTGTCTCGAAATTTATTTTGTTTTATCTTGCACAAACATCCCCATTCCCACCCCTGTATTCTCATGCTCTGCTTCCTCAAACAAGAAGCTAGAGAGCTTGAACTCATCCTCCTTAAAATATTGAGGCCCTTCCTAGTTCATTTTAGTGACTATAAATGCTCTTGATGTATCACCACAACTTTCCAAAAGAGCAGCAAGTTCTAGACATGCAGAGAAATGAGGATCATTGCATTTAGTTGTAACATCTTGCTCACTTATAATCCCTTCTTCCTCTTCCCATCCATTTCCAATCTGCTGCTTCTTTACATCTGCCTAATTTGTTTTGATGTTTAACCTTCTTTTTTGCATGGTTTTCATGGTCTCATCCTCCCAATCTGAATCAGACCAATATTTAACATATATGGAATTATCTTCTTTGGTAGAATTGGTAGGAGAAGAAGCATAAACAAGAGGCTTTTGATGCGTTGCATGCTTGGGCAAAGGTGTTTGGTGCTCAAGAGATCTAATTTGATCAATTGGAGAAGCCAAATGATCCTCCACAACATACTCCCTTTGCTGTTGATCTTCCCTTTCCAAAACAACTGTATGATTTTGCATAAAAATTATTGTTGGGAGTGTTGTGTGGGCTGCTCCTTCTCTCCAAAAGCATAGAAAAATTCATGCTCTACCAACCTTGTAGGATAATTTGGTTTAGTGAGTGTTGGGTAGGGCATGAGGGAAGTATTTGAAACACAACTTTTATAAACATTATTGTAACGTTCAGGAAAGTTGGGTAATGCCTTGGGTGGAGATGGGAGGGAGTTTGGAAAAGTATGAGGAGTGCTTTGGGCATGATAAACTTGTGGAGCATAAAATGAAAGAAAATGAAGCAAAGGATATTCTTTCCTTTGTAGAGGGACAAGGGATTTTTCATTTTTTACACAAGGGGAAGGAAGAATTTGAGATAGTGAGGGGAGAATGGTGGCAATGGGGATGGATCTCCTTTGGCCATCCTGAATGAGAATCTTCTCAGATTGTGATGCAATGGAAAAAAATTGAGAAAGGGTGCTACCTCCTACGGATTGGATTAACAAATCCAAATAAACATAAAATGGCCTTAAATAATACAAAAATGCCATACCTTGTGAGGGTCTAAATTCTTGAGGAATTCTATGAAAATTCCTTACGAATCTGGGTATTAAAGTCATAGATAAACTCCATTAGGGCCCACTATATTTTTCTTAGATGTTCCATGAAAGTGATGACATCTACATTCTCCTTAAACCGATTATCCATTTTTTTCTCCTAGTTGATCCCGTGTGCAAATGGATCGAGAAGCTATACTGTTATTCCATTCTTTTTATCTAACTCGAAAGATGAAATAAGAAGTCTGAAGAAAATGTTCTCTTCTCTGATGTTGTGAATGGCACAATGGTTCACTATATATTGAATGTGATCAATGTGAGATTGATATCCCTTTCCATGGAAGAGGGGTAAAGTTTTAGGGCTATTTTGGGGATATCATCCTAGTACTACAAATGGAGGGGGAACAAGTTTAAATGTTGAAATGGAAGATCTCTTTGGAAAGCCATGAGAAAATGGGGGTATGTAAATGAATGTGGGAATAAAGGAAAATGTACGAAACATGAGAAAGTTGGTAGGTTTGAATCAATGGAGTGACTAGATGTTCCTCTAAAGGCCAAAAACCACCAAGAACACATCAATATTTATGGCATGAAGTTGTAGAGATATTCAAGTTTTCCCACCAGTGTGCCAAAACCCGTATCACATGGATCGTGCACTCGCGGAATCACTAGATGATCCAAAGGTAACATGGGAACATCCTTAAGATGTGTGACCTTGGATCTTTGGGATAAAAATCCAAAGAAGGCCAACTTCCTTCTAAACTAAATGCATCCAATTTAAGATTAGACTATAAAAGATATAGTTTTGTGAAGCAAACTAAGCTATTGATTTTCGGGGAAAAGGGGAGAAATATAACTAAAAGTGTATTAAAATAAGGTGACACACCAAAATTTTAAGGAAAAAATAGATCCTATCCACATGCAAAAAGTATTTTTATAGAATAATATATAACATACACAACTCCTTATTCCCTTTTCTAGTCAAAGATTAATGAATATAAAACTTAAAGATAACAACAAGGATTTTATCTTTTCCACAATTGAGATAAAGTAGTTTGTAAACCACAACTTGTGATTTAACTAGAAAAAATAGTTAACATGAAGGCAAGATAAATCATCACATACAAGGAATTAAAAGAATTCAAAAGTATTGAATGAGTTATTGAAATGCACAACACATCAAATAGTCAAAGGAAAAATATTGTTTATGTATATTACTAAGGATGAATCCTATATATTAGATCTCCTAAAATGACAGAGCCTCACAATAAAATCTATTTTTTTAATACATAATGCATCCTCCTATTTATAGATTAAGAAGGCTGAGAAATTATAACCACCCTTCTTAATCATTACATACTAAAAATAGGATGCGTTTACATTTGAGAAACAGTCTACCACAAAAATAGCTAGACGGTTGTGCAACTTTGACCAGTCAAACCTTCTCTTCAATTGTTGACTTCCTTGGGGGAACTTGGGATCTGTGATGCACATCTATAGTTCCAACATGCACTTTTGACATGTAGTTCCATAATGTACAAAAATTTCAAAAAGGAACTCAACCTCCAAAATGTATATAAGTGCAAAATGGAATTCAACCTATGAAATGCATAAAAGTTCAAAATGGAACTCAACCTCTAAAATGCACAAAAGTGCAAAATGGAACTCAACATTTGAAATGCACAAATGTGCAAAATGGAGCTCAATCTCCAAAATGCACAAAAGTGCAAAATGGAACTCAACCTCTCAAATACATAAAATTGAAAAATGGAACTCAACCTCCGGAATGCATAAAAGTGCAAAATGAAACTCAACCTCTTGTTGGTACCCAAATAAGTCTCCTTTTGTGTTTGGCCATTTTTTTGGATTATTAGTAGATTTGTTTGAAAATATGGATCAATATGGGGCTAATTTTCATAAGCTGATTGGGTAATGTGAAACTGGGATCTCAAGTATGCTTGGTAAGAACACAAGGGTAATAAATGTATTTTTACCATGGAGCCCGGAGGCTTGATATCTCTAGAGATGGTTTAGGGGGAAACCTTTCCCCTAATTCCCAAGACGATGCCTTTGATTGGTCATTTTGAATAAGTTACACTCTAGGGCCCGATTCTCTTATGAAAATATTTGTCTCAGACCCGAGATATTCACATGAAATAGATTATTAATGAAGTCTTGATGGTGCACAACTTATAAGGATGAACAAAGTAGTTATGAACTTTTTCTCTTTCCCATGATATGTGTAGTTAAGCGCGATATATTGAAACATGAAAAGAAATTGAAAATCTTCTTTGAAGGTGTTCTTATTGATCAAAAAGAGAAAACATAAAATGCAAGAGGATGTTTGAATGAATGATAGTTACACATACACAGAAGGAAAATTTGAGGCAAAGTATATAGTAAAAAAATGGGGATTCTATTTATGGGGCCCCAACCCTTCGCTATATAATATTGTTCAAACAAAATAATACAACTAAATACATATTATGGGTGTATTTGCATGGTGGCAGTAAGTTTAGGTCTCCATTCCATCAGGCATGTAGGGGACACCCTTCATAATCTTGTCTCGGCGCCTGATGAAGTCATCATGAGCCTTAAAACCAACAAAAATTGAATGGCCCTTGCTAGGCCCTTAGACATCCTCTTTTCACGTAGCGCATAAATGCTCATTTTCAGCCCATTCAGGATGTTCAGAAACTCCCTCTTCCACTCATGTGTGTTTTCCCATTCGGGAAAAGCAAGTCCACTTCTGTAATTTGATTTTGGGGTTGGCCTCCTCGGCCTCGGGTGAACCTCGGAAATGGGCATGACTCCACTAGCTGAAACACTAGGAAGGGCATGAAATTTTTGAGAGGAGACCATCTACATCCCAACCATGACTTGGAATTATTTCATGGTAGACTCTAAAGTAGCCAAATGCTCCTCCAATCCACTAGCATGACTACCCGACGACGGGCCTTCATCATTGTCCCCTTTGTGTTGAGTAGAAAATCGGAGCTTTTACTCCGTAAGGGAGTGAGCGTAGTAAGATATCATCATATGCCAAAGTGGTTTTCATGAACACGTGGGAAATGGTGAGACCAAAGATTCCTTAGGTTCTCAAGAGTTAGCTAAAACTATGGGCCAACCAGATGAAAGTGCAGGATCTCGAAAGATAGGAAAAGAGGGACACATTTCAGCCAAGCGATTTATAAAGGATAAAACTAGGGTAGGTGATGAAGGAAATCCTGGGATTTACCCCCACATTCAAACACTAAAGACTTAGAAAATTAGGGTCTCATTGGGCCTTGTAAGTTGAAAAATTAGCCTATGTGGGTCATCTCCTTCCCTTAAATATTTGCGTTGAGTGAAGGTGAAGCCATTCCTAGGAATTTTGAAGAAATTTAGTGGGCAGGGAAGGAGACGGTTCTGGAAAATCTACAGAGAACTTAGGACTGGATAGGTGACGAAGGAAAGGAGTGGATAGACCACTTAAATAGGCATGGTAGTGGCATTGACGTGGAAAATAAAAATCATTCCATTATTAATGCCATATCAATTTTCAATTTCTTGGTACATGTGAAATTTAAATGAAAATAATATTGTTTATGAGGAGCATGTCACTAGGAGAAGAATTAACTACCTACAAAATTTAAGAATGTCTCATCACATTAACTTTTCTGGCCACATCATGATTTTACACATGTGGAATATTTTTAATGATTAAATGTGATATGACCTAGAAAATATCTGCCTATGTCATCAAATGATGTACACATGATACAATGGCAATTGGCGCAATGGGTGGCCATTTGAGAATAATAGTTTATGTTTTCATGGCGGCCCAAGGCAGTTAAAAACAATGATAGTTAGTCTGGATATCTGAGGAATATGCCTTAAAACCCTAAGAAGATAAGATGATTTTTTATATATGTAGAGGAAGGTGGTTTTTAAAAGGGGAGGGATTTTCTCTACGAAGGGGATGAAAATTGGCGGGAAGGACTGGGGAAGAAATTTTTGGTGAGATTTCATAATGGCACAAAGTGAACCATGGAGTGGGAACTTGTCGTGATGAAGGTTTTATCTATGTAAACCAGCTTAGCAAGAATTTTTGTTAAGATGAATACATACTATATAATCATTAATGACTTTCGAGCATTAATACATGTTTCCCTTATCTTTTCCTATGTTTAATGGTTGTATCTAATGAACGTGTCTAGAATCGTGATATTTTATTTTATTTCTTTGTCTTAAAGTGATGTTGGGTGGGAATGAAGTTTATTTTGCGTTAAAATACTTTATGGGTCATGATTGTGCTCAAAATTTGAACATATCCCGTGCTCTCTCAAATCTCATCTAGGAAAGGTGTAAGCATCTATTGTTTTTTGGGGGTACCAGAAAACCCTTTTTTCTTAGATCTGTAAAAATATCCATATGGAATGAGTAGAATTTGGGGGTATAATTGGTAATTTCTTGGGGTCCCCTTGATTTGAACCATTTGATCATGATTTCACATACTACAATCTTGCCTTAGGTGTACTGAGATGGATTGTAAGGAGTTTAAAGATTGATTTTCCTGGAGCTTTCCTCGTATGGAATTTTATTTCTGGTTGGATTCATTAACTTTCTTCACCCACATCCATGTTGAGACATGGATAGAACATGGTCAAGATATTGGTTCTCTTGTTTATCATTATTCTCCCTCATAGCTCCTCTCCTCTTTATTTTGTTTTCCATTATATAGAATCCCCATTTAAAACTCATATAAATCAGAAACAAAATCATGACCCGCCTAAAGAACACGTTATAAAATTGACATAACCATGTTTCGGGGACCCAAACGTTCTCATACTTATTTATTTTTGTGGTCTGATGGTCTTGGGTTATTTTTCATAATATCTAGAATTCTGTGTTGATTTGTGATGTGTTGTTGTAATACCATGTGATTCCTTTTTCCAGATTTTTTTCTCTTGGTGGAGACTCCGTTGTCCTTTTGATTATAATAGGCCAGTGGATTTTCATTTTGATAAGTTTTGATTGAATATGTTTCCTTTTTCAACCCTGTATTGTGGCTACCATTTGTGTCATCTCAGTGCTTTGTGTCTGATATGATAATATACTTGTAAGAAGTCAGTTCCTTGTGAAGCGTCCCATGGATACCTTTGAGAATAGTGAGGGTTTTTTTCCTTCTAAGGCACCTTTCAGGATAGGTTTATTCAGAACTTTGAATTTTAAGAAGATATATGGGTACCCTCATTAGATCCCAGTTGGGATCAGGTCCAAAATACCCATATTTCAGGGATATGGTAGTGATTATGTGAAACAACATCTTGTCAGGTTTGAAAAGACAATGCACAAGTATTAGGTGGAATATGAAGATATTTTCCTGAGGTTATTTGTGCAAACACCGCAAGGAGATGCTAGGGATTGGTTTAATTCTCTACATCGATCTGTTATCCCGTAAAATTGGTAAGGGAAAATTTACGGATAGCCCTACCAAAATTTTGTTCCGGTCCCTCGTCGTGACTCCTTGTGTTCGAACGTTGCAAAAATCCCTTCCCGGGAAATCTAGTTTTCCGAACTTAACCTTTTTTGGTCTTTTTTGGTCGGGCACACATAATATCTATGCAACATCAAGTTTAGGTGCACCCCTTTAAATACTTTGGCGCATGGTTTGAAGTGTCAACAGGTGTTTTGGTGCGCCTCACTATGTTGTGTCTTTCTTGCATGCACCAAGGTGCATGCGCCTTCATGTCAACAATACTTTTGTTGCACCACTTTTTGGTGCACCAAGGGCGCACATATTCTTGTGTCAACAAAACTTTCAGTGTGCCAAAGGCACACATAACTTCGTGTTGACAGGTATTTTGATGCGCCAAAGGGCGCATGCTTTCTTGTGTCGACAACACATTTCATGCGCCATTTGAAAAAGTGGGTGGCACATTTATTACCACCTCACCTATATATAGGCGCATTTACACTGTCATTTTCATCAGTTAGAATCACGTGCTTTTCTCTTTCCTCTCGTACTGCAAAGCACCTACCCTGTCATTTTTGAATCACTTCATGGACCTGGTTTCACACTTCTCCATTATATAATCCAGGTAGGAGGTCCTCATTTCTTTTGTGCGTTTTGTGTTTGGTTTTTGGATGCTTGTTGGTATGGATTGGGTTAAATAAGATTGTGAAATCATGAACTCCCCCCCTCCTTTCTCTTTTTCTCTTTTCTTCCCCATGCATTTTCCCCTCTTTCCAGATCTGCTGGTAAAGGGGACTCTGTCCTAAAAAGATTGCTTGAAACTCTCATTTTTAGCTTCTTCATAACCCAAAGATATCCTTAAAAAGAAGTTTAAATGCATGTAACCCTCAGAGAAAGAATCATGGCTTGAAAATAAGACACTGTCATTTCCTCTTTTGGTGCATCTGCCACCCCTGCAACATGATTAAATCAACATACCCAATGGCGCACATACCATGCCTGTTACATTAAGAACAGTTGCGTGCCCTCAAGGCGCATTTCCCTTGCTTGTTGCAACCGCTTCTCTTGCACCCTCTTGGCACACCAAACTCATGTGTTGCATTATTAAAACTCACGCCTTTGGCGCACCCTGCATCCATGTAACACCAACTTTATATGTGCCAAGTACAAAACTGTTAAAAAGCGCAGGCGCATCCCTCATTACAGCAACATAATGTTATGCAATCCCTCTCTGCGCCATGCCAAGCCGAGTTTCCTTTAGCGCACATAATGCATATGCCACACAAGCCATATACGCACCCTTTGGCGCACCAAAGTTACATGTAACATAAAAATTATATGCGCCATTGGCGCATCCTATTCCTTTTGTAACATGAAGAATATCAGCGCCCTTTATAAAATGCATACATTTGGCATAGGTGCACTTCTGCTTACAACAACAAAAAATGCAACCTGCAATATCTATGCGCCATGCGCCCTTTGCACCGATTTATCCTCAGACGCCTTTTCTATGTGCCATACTATTTAGCCCCGTCAGAACCCGCAATATTTATGCGCCCGTGCCCGAGGCCTTAAAATCACTAACTCTTTCTTCTGTTGATGCTTTAATGGAAGATCAAATAGCTAATATGACTTTCTTGCGTTGGGTTTCACTCCTTCTTCTTGCAGATCAGCAACTGAGCTCAGAGTTACATATGTCAACATCAAGCAAGAAACCGACCAAGTCTAAGGGCAAAGCCAAACTCACGGAAGAAGAGATGAAGTACAAATATCAGAGGGTCAGGATGCCCGAGTCCCAAGTAGAATGCGACCTAGATATAAGGGATTCTGAGCTCGACACATTGACATGGAGGATTTCTGGGCCAGAACCAGAAAGGTTACAAGAAGTCCCTGGATGGACAAACTGATGGGTAGTGCACTGCATTTTGCTGGGGATCCCAGTCAGTGCAGTAAATAATGAATTTATGATGGTGGTGGCCCGCTGCTACAATAAAGACACCAGGTGTGTCGTAAATGAGAAGGGCGAGGTCATAATCAACCTCACTTGCTCGACACTTTGAAATAATGCTCAACATTCCTCACCACCGACACTTTGTGGCCGTAAGCCAGGAAGATTACATCAAGGCTTGGGATGACAATGAGGATCAGTGTATGCAGTTGATGAACGAAGTATACCTGAAGAACAAAAAGGTGGTGACCAGGTGGCCACAAGTCATTCATCGCAGTGACTTTTCAGAGGAACTCAGTGATACAATCACGTTCCTGAGCAGAGTGTTTGGGCTTCCTGATGCCCATTACTTTCACAAGTGGATACTGAGGTACTTAGAAATAATGAATAAAAATTTGCTCGATCAATGCTTTGAGTGGGCGGAGATCATAAGCAGCACAATATCTGAGCAGCTCCAACAACTTACCACAATAGGGAGGTTCTATATGAACTCCTATGTAGTCTATGCTTTGCAGCCTTCGTAAAGAGACTATCCAGCTCTAATGCGTGCGGGGTATGGCCCTGTGTTAAAATATATGAATACTATCCAGAGTGAAGCCGAGAACAGTATTCCACAATTTACAAAGATCAACGACGCCTTCTTCTATGACGTCATCTACCTTTTGAGGCCAAACATGACTCACTGGTCGTATGACCAAGAGCATTGTGACAGTGATAGAAAAGTGGGGAGCCTTGTTCACGCAATTCCCTACCTTCACCTACCTAAGGGCAGCCAACTTCTTGGGAAAACCAACTAAGTTGCCAAGGTATGCCGGTCCCAAGCTAATCCTGTTGGAGCTATCAAGACAACTCATTACCTACCACAAAAAGTGCTTAAAGAGGAAGAAGGGTGGAACTCCTTTCCCCCTTACAGTGGGCAGGTATACTTGTGTTTCACATCACAAAGCCCGGGAGATGCTTGCAGAGTTGGAATTGCTGAATCTAAAGCACAACTTCCCGCCAGGCCCACCTTCGACCCAAGGAATTGTCTCCCTAGGGCCAAGCTCGATCCGATCCACATCCCTCAGATCAAAGACATTTATATCGACATATATCATGAGGTCGAGCTCAGGAGGAAGGATCATTCCCGCTTAGCCTTGGCCGAAATCATCCAGTACGGTGTGGCCATCATCCCAAAAGGCTATCAAACTACTGAGCAAGAAGTTGATCAAGTGTATCTTGACACGGTGGAGATGACTGGCCGTTTGCTGTGATTGACAGGACCAAAGCACCTCAGACCATAGAAGAAAGGGTTAAAGAAACTCTGCGAAGAATAGAGCATTGGTGCAGAATGAACGGTCTCATCTACCTCGGAGTTGATTTCACCACATCTCCGTTAGGCAACGCACCTCCTCGGGAAAAACAACTACCAAAGGGCAAGGGTAAAGGCAAAGAGGGTGAATCCAGCTCCACCCAAGAGGAAGCCCCTGAAAGCCCTCCTTCCGCTTCACAAGAATGGGTTGTAATCCCGAAAAGCTCAGAAGAAGAAGTAGCGGAAGATGTTCCGATAGGCACATCCACTCAGGATGTGGCCACAAATGTAACTATTGAGGTCCCTTATGTCCCTTCTCCCTCTCCTCCTTCCCCTCCTCGAGTGACCCAAGTGACCATTCCTTTGGTCATGTCCTCTCCCCCATCTTCTACTATTCCCCCTTCTTCCTCATCCATCTTCTCTTCTCTCGCGGAGCTGTCCCCCTCCATTTCTTCCCTCATCTCTGAGCTCCCTTCCATTCCTATGTCTTCCTCCCCTGCAATATCTCTTCCTCCCGTGAGCACTTCCTCAGCTTCCCTCTCAATGCCTCCTCCAAGTGTCTCCATGTTTTTCCCTCTACTACCGCAGCTGCTCCCTTTTCTCATTTCTCGGTCCTTCTCCCATAAGTCCAGCCTAGATCTTCCAAAGACTCGAGTCAATAGAAGAGGAAAGTTCCCATCACACCGATGGACTTCTCCGTAATCCCATCAAAAGGATTCAAGAAGAAAAACCCATAACCCGCTTCTCTCAGAGTGCATCATGGGAGAGAGTGATGGAGATTGCATACCCCAATCCTTTGAAGGATAAGAAGGATCTGTCTTCGATAGATTACACAGTGACTCAAGTCACAATGGGACATCTTCAGAAAGCCTGTAAGGAGAGGCCCTATCTGCAGTTGACGCCCTTTGCAAGAAACTCCAAGAAGCAAAGGAAGAGAAGAGGTTGCTAAAGGAGCAAAATAAACACCTTCTCCACACGTTGCAGAAGATGGGCAGTGCACCTCCCAAAACTGCCGCCGAAACTCCTAAGCCTCTGAGTCAGGATAAAATCAATGAATATGCTAAAATCAGCGAGTAGGTGGCATGGCGCTTCCGCCTAGAGGAGCCAGATCCTCAAGGACAGTGAAGGAGTAATCGCTAAGTTCACCGGGTTATATCAGAACATCAATCGGATGAACAAAGAACTCCAGGTGATAGCAGGACCCATCTCCGAAGAGTTGGATCATGCCAGGATGCAACACAAGACCTATCAGAAAATGTTCGACTATTCAGTCGAAGATTTGGTCAAGTTCAGCATCTTTGGACACCCAATATCCCTCAATAAAATGATTTCTACTTTGGATTATCGGGTGGATCAGCTAGAGTTCGTCCTGGAGAAGATCGAAAAAGTAAAAGAGGAAGCCCTGATGCAATGCATCAAATGGAACAGATTGTCTTAAGGATGTCTCTAGGCTTGCTCACCTCTTCTTTCGCCTTAAGAAAGGTTGGGGAAACTATTCAGATCTTCAAGGAGATCGTTTCACAGGGACTGGGGCCAGAGCTCACGTTCGACATCGAATCCATCAACAACCTGTTGGCGTGTCGTGACTTCATTGGGTACCTGATAGAGGCAGAGAATGATTATTCAAAACTCCCAGAAAAGCTCACAGATGAGCGGGAGACTTGCGAAGCTATCAGTGATCGACACAAGGATCCTTCCGAGGATCAACTCCAACCCATGATCAGCAAGTTCATGGAGTACCGTGCCCAGTTCCACATCTCGTCGCCCGAGCAGCAAAAGTAGGATACCCCCTTCCAGCCACGGGACGACAACGATGAATAGTTTCTTTCTTCCCAACTTTCTCCTTGTAAAATATTTAAAGTGTGTTGACACAAATGATGACATCATCCATGTTGCACCATGGGATGATGTCATCCACCAAGTTGTCAAAAGTCAACACATGTCTTTGTAATCTATTGTAAGATATTTTTGTAATTAGGTGGTTGGTTCCTTTTTTCTTCCGTTCTTCTTCTTCTTCTTCTATAAATACTCGAATACTTGTTGTATTTAGGGGTGGATATCTTTTAGATGAAAAATAAAAGTGAGAAGAAAAGACTTTGTACTTTTTGTAACAGAAGAAGATATTAATGCAAATATTAAGACTTTGTGCTGAATATGTGTCTTATGGGCATCTGATCTTTCTTATGTAAGATCTATGCGTTTGCTCTGTTGAAATCTATCTCTACTTTTTTGTCATTTATTCATCAGTATTGCTTTATTCGTTTATGTAAGTAGGTTTGGCTCTGTTTACTACCAATCCCAAAACATAAACCCTCTGACCTTTCTGCTTTGGAATTCATTTCTTTTCTCCCTTCGGGCCTGATCTTTCTTCATCCTCTCTTTCATTCCTTTCTTTTCGCAGTTGGAAACACCCCTACTGGGATGAGATCCCAAACCCCCGAAGGCAGAATATTGTAGGACTTGCACAGATTCCTGCTGGTAGAATAACAATAAACCAGTTTCGCTTTGCTGACTCAAAGAGGGGCTATGCCCTACACACTTTTGGCTTGTCTATCCATAAATCTGTGCAAGCGATAGATTTTCAAACCAACAGTTTTTGGCGACTCACTGGGATCGAATGATCTATCGATCTATGATGGTGGTATAATAGAAAATCAAGAAAAATCGAAAAATCACTATCTGTTTGCAAATTTTAACTTTTGTTCAAAATCTAAATTTTTTGCAAAAAGTACCCAAATTGAAAATTTTCTTCTGAGATCCATAGATCTGGCCTAGTTGGAGACCTTTAGTTCACTGAGTTTTTATGAAAATATGTATTTTTCCGTAGATCTGAGTTTTTGACTGTTTACCAAAATTTTCAAACTCTTTGAAAAAATCAACTTTAGATCTGAAAATTAGCTTACTAAGCTTCACTATCATTTTATCCTCACTGTTCTTTGTCATTAAACCGCAATCAGTTTTCAGAAAAGGATAAAATAAATATTCGTAGTAAAGTACATGCTTCGCTGATTTTTTCCAGAAAAATCAGAAAATCAGAAAGTAAAACCAAAAAGAATTTTTATATCTGCTTCACAATATTAGATCGGGAAGGTACGCTGGCAAAGCCGAACCATTTACTCGTAGTAGGAGAGATCATGGAGAAGTTGATCCTACTTTTGATCCGCTTCAAAGGCATAACTTCAATATAACACTAGCGTGCTTTTCATCACTAAGTTCAGCTGATCGGTTAGCCGTAAGTGCCTCACCTCCGCGAAAGAACCGGTTTTCACAAGGAGCCTCCACATCCCTTTGTAGTGCCTTGCTGCTCGCTGGAACCGTATTTCCGCACCCGCGCTTCTTTTCCACCCGTCCGATGGCGCACCATGGGGAAATGCTATGGATCCTCGGCTTTGCCGCACCTCGCTTCACGCGCTCCCACATGGAAACCGAAAGAATTTTCCCAAATTTGATGGGAGCGGGAACCAAAGCACGGATTCACACATATCTGCATTCATCATGTCATGCAGTATCCTGGATGTGACCCATGAAGATGTGTCGGTTCACCTTTTTCTGGAAACTTTAGAAGGGCCCACAACAGAATGGTTTCAGCATTTGCCGGCGATCTATTACCAGTTGGGCCACCTTGCAGGATGCTTTTGAAGATAGGTACAAGCCTTCAGAAGATGCATTTGCATTGTTATCACAGATCACTCACCTAAAGAAGGAGACCAATGAGACCATGTGTGATTTTATCACTAGGTTCAATGCATTAATCAACCGTGTCCCTGTTGCCATGCTTCCAACACCGGAAAATTAGAAGTGTTTCTTCATAAACGCCATGAGCTCAAAAGTAAGTTTCTTACTCCTACAAGAACAGTAGCTACCTTGATTCTCACCCAGGCCGCTGCCATCCGAATTGAAGATAATTTGCTAATATCTGGTGAATTAAAAAGGGAATCATCTAAGCTTAAATCTTTAGGCCCTTCTCCCACTACTTCGTCTGATCCGGCATTTCAAAAGATGGTGAATGACTTGCTCGCATTAAAGAAGTAGTTAGCCCAAGCTTCCCCCAGTTCCTCATACCAGGATATTCCACGAAGGAATTTCATTTCCAACAATGTCCCACAAAGGCTACGCTTGCCCGCAATTGCTCTGCGGTTGGCGCTTGAGGCTCCTCCGGTCAACGCTTTAGTCGAAATCGAAGAAGAGGAACAAAATTACGAAGAACCTTCGTCTCAAGGTGAAGATGATCAAGAGGTCGTGAACCAACTGCGACTCTACTATCGGGTATATGGAATTTGATGAGGAAGAATCTGATGAAGAAGAGGGTACACAAGGGTATGCAAGTGGACAATCATATGTTGTTTTTACCCGCTCACAAGGAAAAGAAGTAGAGGTCACTGCGATGTGTGGAAAGAGAAGGCCGTGTCAAACACGCCTCCAACCATTGCTAAAAGAGGTAATCCTCTTCCTACTCAACCCCCTGTTAAGTCTTTTACAAAGAAATCTTTTCCCCGATCTCTCCTCCAAATCAGCCTTCTTCTATTTCTATGAAGACCAGTAATCCTACCCTACCATCGTGAAGTGAGGGACTCATTCCTTCACCAATGCAACCCTTAGCCACGTTTGACATCATAGATCATGCTAAGAAGACTAAGATCCAAATGTCTGAAGCCGAGTATCTTCAGTCAAACCCCGAATAGCTTATAAGGTTGACCAAGTATATTCAAAGCCAAGCTGTCATATCTCCCCAGATCCCCCTAAAAGGAATCCTTTCCACTCCTCCTACGTCCCGCATAAATGTTGCCTCAACATCTTGCATCAGGCAAGATAGAACCTTTCTATCTCTCCCTCCTAATCAATGGTCACAAATTAAGTAATCGCATAATTTATTTTGGAACTTCGATAACGCTCATTTCGACAAAAGTCGCCCATGCTTTGGGCCTCACCCTTACCAAGCCTTTTGGCAGATGTTATTCCTTGGAAACCAAGTAGGTCCCGCTGATTGGTCAGATCAAAGACGCGCAGTTCGCATTTGTAGCGTTCCCAGAGAAAAGAGTAAAGATGACCATCCTTGTTGCCGACATTCCAGCAGCCTATGGAATTTTGCTGGGAAGAAGTTTTTGCAGTGAAGTTGGTGGGGAGATTCATATGGACTGGTCTAAGGCTAGAATCCCTGTCAAAGGTGTAATGCAGACATTAGAACCAGAATCACAAAAGAAGTACTTGGTTACTAACTCTGAGGACCCCAAAGCTCAAATTCTTTTCGAATCTTCAGGAATGGGGAACTATTTCTTGTCTACCAAGTCTGACAAAATGGTTGTTCTCGTCCAAGAAGAAGATCTTAATAAGATCTGGACTTTGCAGTTTGATGGCAGGCAACTAGTGGGTGTGGCACCGAGCCGTGCTAATATCTCCCGAAGAGGAGATTATTCCTCTCTCTTTCAAGTTGTAGTTTTTCAACACAAATAATACTGCTGAGTATGAATCTCTGCTACTTGGCATGCAAGCCGCAAAGGAAAGAGGGATCAAAAATCTGAAAGTACAAGGTGATGTAGAGCTAGTCGTGAATCAAGTCAAAAGGATATATCAAGTAAAGAATGAGAGGCTCAGGCATTACCGCAATGCGGTGTGGGACAACATCGAGGAATTTGATGCTTTTTCAATAGAATCCATTCCAAGAGCTCAAAATGACATGGCCGATTCATTGGCTATTTCAGCATCCCTCATGCTCCTCACCTGTGTCCAAAATGCATAAATACACCATCAAGTGGTTTTCCGCCCAAGCGCAGCATGGACAATTCTCAACATTGGCAAGTATTCAATGATGAGAATCAACTCATTGCCTTTCTAGAAAAGGCAAATTTTTTTAAGGAACTTCATTTTGAAGGATCCACTTCCACGTGCCGTGAATCAGTCACCGATCAAGAGGATGAATCCGAAGGGAACGACGACATATGTCAGCTCAAAGGAAATAAAATTCCAAAGGTCTGGTTTCTTTGGAGCAGTTGTTTGATAGGCATGATCATTTTGTAAAAAAGAAAAGGTGAGATGATACTAACTCCTCCCCAGAAACCGAACCGCTAATTTAGGTTCGGTAGAACATCCGCAGTTTGTGAACATCGAAAAATGTTGCACACCTGAAGAGAAGCGGAAGTTTGTCAAACTGCTGAAGAAATACATGGATGTATTGGCATGGTCCTATGCCGATCTAAAGTCTTTTAAGCCAAAGGACATCCAACATGACATCCCGTTGAAAGAGGACGTCAAACCCTTTCGCCAGAAGTAGAGGCATTATAACCCTAAGATCTCAGGTACTATCCAAGCTGAAATTCAGAAAATGCTTTGATGCAGGATAATTTTTCCTATCCATCACAGTACTTAGGTGGCAAACATTGTGCCAATGCACAAGAAAAATGGTGAAATATGCATATGCGTAGATTTTCGAAACCTGAATCAGAATCCTTAAAGGACAACTACCCACTTCCTATAATGGATCAAGTTCTACAAGCGGTAACTGGATCAAAAATGTTGTCCATGCTTGATGGTTTTTCAGGCTACAATCAGATTGGAGTCTCACCTGAAGACCAGTTTAAAATAGCATTCACTACTCCCTGGGGCACGTTTGCCTATAAGCAGATGCCTTTTGGCCTGACCAATGCTGGTGCCACTTTTCAGCGGGCTATGGACCTTGCATTCAAAGGTATGATGGGGAAGGTCATTGTGGTTTATCTGGATGACTTAACTATGTTCTCTAAACAACGAAATGATCATTGCGATCATTTGGAGCAAGTATTGGCTAGGTGCCGAGAACATGGGATTTCCCTGAACCCAAAAAGTCTATTTTTGGAGTCACAGAAGGAAAGTTGCTAGGACATGTTGTTAGCAAAGAAGGAATGAAGATAGATACCGAAAGAGTTAAGGCTATTCAGAGCCTTACTTTGCCTACAAGCAAGACCGGTGTCCACTCTTTCTTCGGAAAGGTGAACTTTCTCAGGCGCTTTGTTCCCAACTTTGCTGAAAAGACTCGTCATATATTAGACATGATGAAAGGGTCACCAACTTTCCGATGGAGCGAAGAAGGGAAGAGGTCGTTCGAAGAAATAAAAGCTTCTTTGCTCACACACCAGTCCTGCCCAGTATGTCCCAATTTCTCCAAAGATTTTATCATGTATAGCTATGCATCTGAGCATACTGTATCTGCCATCTTGATGCAAAAGAATTCTGAGAATGTTGAATCCCCAATTACGTTCATGAGCTCTCCCCTCAAGCCTCATGAATTAAAAATGACCCAGTTGGAGAAACACGCCTTCACCATTGTCAAAGTAGTCAAAAACTTCAGGTATTACATTTTAAACTCTCATACAGTGGTGCTGGTCCCTGACACGGCAGTCAAGTCAATTTTAACTCAACAGGAGTTAGGAAGCTTGCGAGGAAATTGGATTGCAAAGGTCTAGGAGTACGATCTGGATATAAAACCAACCAAGTTAGTAAGAGGCAAAGGCCTATGTCAACTTATGGCTGAAAACCAAGGGTCAGAAGTTTCCGGAGGAAAAGATGATTGCACCAATGAAGCACAAAGCCAGCTGGAGAAACCCGATTCACTGCCTATGGTCCTATTTGTCGCAACCAACGATGAGTGGTATTCCGATATTGCTTTCTTCCTCACCTACGGTGAATGCCTAGCTCACCTAACTGTAAAGGAGAAGCGTTATAAAGCTCAGAGCAGCCAAATATGTCATCTGGGATGACGGTTTATACAAATGCGAGATAGATGGCATCTTTCTACGATGTGTTGACGAGCCATGGCAGATGAAGTTACTTGAAAGTTTTCATAATTTGGCCTATGGGGGCCATTTCTCCTCTTCCGTGATGGCACACAAGATCATCCAGGCAAGGTACTATTGGCCGACGCTTTTCCAAGATATAGCTACCTAGGTAGAAAAGTGTGAGCCTTGCACAGTTCTGCTTCAAGCAAGCCCAAGTTAGCTGATTTTCCCTCAGCCGGTCGTTATCAACAAACCATTCAAGCAGTGGTGAATTGATTTTATCGGCGCACTCAATCCCCAATCAAGTGCCGCATACACGCTTATGTCCTAACAAAGAATAGACTACTTCACCAAGTGGGTGGAAGCCATACGTGTCAAACATGCCACTTCCGAGGTTGTTTGCAGCTTTATCAAAGAAAATATCATTGTCGTTTGCTTCCAAATAAGATTGTTGCTAATAATGCTTCCAACTTTTCTTCACGGGAAGTTATTAGTTTTTTCTATGAATATGGGATAACTTTGGCTCACGCCTCATATTATTACCCTCAGGGAAATGGTCAGGCATAATCCAATAACAAAACTTAGTAACCATCATACGAAAGCTAGTGGATGAGAATCAACGAATGTGGCACAAGTCCTTATACGATGCTTTGTGGGCAGATCGCATTACTCCCAAGAGATCTCTCGGTATGTCACCTTTTCAAGTGTTATATGGCACCGATGCCGAGCTTCCCATTTCCACTGAAATCCCTGCTCTGCGCTTGGCACGGGCAATCGAAGATGAGACTTTTCAAAATTCCCTTGAAAAGAGGATCATGTATCTAGTAGAGCTCAAGAAAAGAGAGTAAGGGTGGTCGACAAGATCACCGAACATCAGAATCAGGTCAAAAGATTGTTCGATAAAAAGCTAAGCAAAGAAATTTCCAGGTGGGAGACCTTGTCCTTTTGTGGGACAAACGAAGAGAGCCAAAGGGCATGCACGGAAAGTTTGATTCCCTGTGGAGAGGGCCTTTCAAGATCAAGTAGCTCAATGGAGAGAATAGTTTCTATCTCTCGTATCTGGATGGAACTGAGCTCCCGCTTCCCTATAGCGGCAACATCTGAAAATCTTCAGGAAGTAGAGCTTGCTCTCTTCTTTGTATATAGTTTGGTTTTTTTTCGTGTGTTTGCTTTTGTTAGTTGTGTGTTTCCCTTTTCTGTCTCCCTTGTTTTTGACTCTGTTGCCCAATGGATAGGCACATGAGATCTGGGATTCTCTACCCTTGAGGTTTTCTCAAGGATAGTCCCCAGAAAGAGTCAGTTGTTATCCCATAAAATTGGCAAGGGCAATTTTACAGATAACCCTACCAAAATTTTGTTCCGGTCCCTCGTTAGGGACTCCTTGTGTTCGGAACGTTGCAAAATCCCTTCCCGGGAAATCTAGTTTTCCGAACTTAACCTTTTTTGGTATTTCTTGGTCTGGCACACATAATTTCTATGCAACATCAAGTTTAGGTGTGCCCCCTTTAAATCCTTTGGCGCACGGTTTGAAGTGTCAACAGCGTTTTGGTGTGCCTCACTATGTTGTGCCTTTCTTGCATGCACTAAGGCGCATGCGCCTTCATGTCAACAATACTTTTGTTGCACCACTTTTGGTGCGCCAAGGCGCACATATTCTTGTGTCAACAAAACTTTCTAAAGTGCGCCAAAGGCACACATAACTTCATGTTGACAGGTATTTTGATGCACCAAAGGGTGCATGCTTTCTTGTGTCAACAACACATTTCATGCGCCATTTGAAAAAGTGGGTGGCACATTTATTACCACCTCTCCTATATATAGGTGCATCTGCACTGTCATTTTCATCAGTCAGAATCATGTGCTTTTCTCTTTCCTCTGTACCTATCAGCGCACTTGCCTTGTCATTTTCGAATCACTTCGTGGACCCGGTTTCACATTTCTCCATTATATAATCCTGGTAGGAGGTCCTCATTTCTTTTGTGCATTTTGTGTTTTGGTTTTTGGTTGCTTGTTGGTATGGATTGGGTTAAATAAGACTGTGAAATCATGAACTCCCCCCTCCTTGCTGTTTTTCTCTTTCTTCCCCATGCATTTCCCCCTCTTTCCAAATCTGTGGTAAAGGGGACTCTGTCCTAAAAGATTGCTTGAAACTCTTTTTTAGCTTCTTCATCACCCAAAGACATCCTGCAAAAGAAGTTTAAATGCATGTAACCCCTCAGGAGAAAGAATCATGGCTTGAAAATAAGACACTGTCATTTCCTCTTTTGGCGCATCTACCACCCCTGCAACATGATAAATAGTCATGCCAATGGCGCACATACCATGCCTGTTACATAAAGAACAACTGCACCCTCAAGGTGCACTTCCCTTGCTTGTTACAACCACTTTTCCTGCGCCCTCTTGGCGCACCAAACTCATGTGTTGCATTATTAAAACTCACACCATTGGTGCACCCTGCATCCATGTAACACCAAATTTATATGCGCCAAGTACAAAATCAAAAAAGCGCAATAAGTGCATCCATCATTACAACAACATAATGTTATGCAATCCCTCTCTATGCGCCAAGCCGAGTTTCCTTTAGCGCACATAATGCATATGCCACACAAGCCATATACGCGCCCTTTGGTGCACCAAAGTTACATGTAACATAAAAATTATATGCGCCACTGGCACATCCTGTTCCTGTGTAACATGAAGAATATCAGCACCCTTTATAAAATGCATACATTTGGCGCAGCGCACTTCTGCTTACAACAACAAAAAATGCAACCTGCAATATCCATGCGCCATGCGCCCTTTGGCACTGATTTATCCCTTGCAGCAGCCTTTTTCTGTGCGCCATACTATTTAGCCCTGTAACCTACAATATCTATGCGCCCTGCGCCCTGAGGCCTTAAAATCACTAACTCTTTCTTCTGTTGATGCTTTAATGGAAGATCAAACAACTAATATGACTTTCTTGCATTGGGTTTCACTCCTTCTTGCAGATCAGCAACTGAGCTCAGAGTTACATATGTCAACATCAAGCAAGAAACCGACCAAGTCTAAGGGCAAAGCCAAACTCACGGAAGAAGAGATGAAGTACAAATATCAGAGGGTCAGGATGCCCGAGTCCCAAGCAGAATGCGACCTAGATATAAGGGATTCTGAGCTCGGACACATTGACATGGAGGATTTCTGGGCCAGAACTAGAAAGGTTACAAGAAGTCCCTGGATGGACAAATTGATGGGCAAGCATTGCATTTTGTCCGGGGGATCCCGGCAAGAAAATAATGAATTTATGATGGTGGTGGCCCGCTGCTATATAATAAAGACACCAGTGTGTCGTAAATGAGAAGGGCGAGGTCATAATCAACCTCACTGCCTAACACTTTGAAATAATGCTTGGCATTCCTCACCACCGACACTTTGTGGCCGTAAGCCAGGAAGATTACATCAAGGCTTGGGATGACAATGAGGATCAGTGTATGTAGTTGATGAACGAAGTATACCTGAAGAACAAAAAGGTGGTGACCAGGTGGCCACAAGTCATTCATCGCAGTGACTTTTCAGAGGAACTCAGTGATACAATCATGTTCCTGAGCAGAGTGTTTGGGCTTCCTGATGCCCATTACTTTCACAAGTGGATGCTGAGGTACTTAGAAACAATGAATAAAAATGTGCCCGATCAACGCTTTGAGTGGGTGGAGATCATAAGCAGCACAATATCTGAGCAGCTCCAACAACTTACCACAATGGGGAGGTTCTATATGAACTCCTATGTAGTCTATGCTACAGAGATCGTAAAGAGACTATCCAGCTCTAATGTGGTGCGGGGTTTGGCCCCAGGTTAAAATATACGAATACTATCCAGAGCTGAAGCTGGAGAATAGTATTCCACAATTTACAAAGATCAACGACACCTTCTTCTATGACGTCATCTACCTTTTGAGGCCAAACATGACTCACGGTCATACGACCAAGAGCATTGTGACAGTGACAGAAAAGTGGGGAGCCTTGTTCACGCAATTCCCTACCTTCACCTACCTAAGGGCAGCCAACTTCTTGGGAAAACCAACTAAGTTGCCAAGGTATGCCGGTCCCAAGCTAATCCTGTTGGAGCTATCAAGACAGCTCATTACCTACCACGAAAAGTGCTTAAAGAGGAAGAAGGGTGGAACTCCTTTCCCCCTTACAGTGGGTAGGTATACTTGCGTTTCACATCACAAAGCCCGGAGATGCTTGCAGAGTTGGAATTGCTGAATCTAAAGCACAACTTCCCAGCCAGGCCCACCTTCGACCCAAGGAATTGTCTCCCCAGGGCCAAGCTCGATCCGATCCACATCCCTCAGATCGAAGACATTTATATCGACATATATCATGAGGTCGAGCTCAGGAGGAAGGATCATTCCCGCTTAGCCTTGGCCGAAATCATCCAGTACGGTGTGGCCATCATCCCAAAAGGCTATCAAACTACTGAGCAAGAAGTTGATCAAGTGTATCTTGACATGGGTGGAGATGACTGGCCGTTTGCTGCAATTGATAGGACCAAAGCACCTCATACCATAGAAGAAAGGGTTAAAGAAACCCTGCGAAGAACAGAGCATTGGTGCGTAATGAACGGTCTCATCTACCATCAAGTTGATTTCACCACATCTCCGTTAGGCAATGCACCTCCTCGGGAAAAACAACTACCAAAGGGAAAGGGTAAAGGCAAAGAGGGTGAATCCAGCTCCACCCAAGAGGAAGCCCCTGAAAGCCCTCCTTCCGCTTCACAAGAATGGGTTGTAATCCCGAAAGTTCGGAGAAAGCAAGTAGAAGATGTTCCGATAGGCACATCCACTCGATGTGGCCACAAATATAACTATTGAGGTCCCTTCTGTCCCTTCTCCCTCTCCTCCTTCCCCTCCTCGAGTGACCCAAGCGACCATTCCTTTGGTCATGTCCTCTCCCCCATCTTCTACTGTTCCCCCTTCTTCCTCATCCATCTTCTCTTCTCTCGCGGAGCTGTCCCCCTCCATTTCTTCCCTCATCTCTGAGCTCCCTTCCATTCCTATGTCTTCCTCCCCTACAGTATCTCTTCCTCCCGTGAGCACTTCCTCGGCTTCCCTCTCAATGCCGCCTCCAAGTGTCTCCACGTTTTTCCCTTCTACTACTGCAGCTACTCCCTTTTCCATTTCTGGTCCTTCTCCCATAAGTCCAGCCTGGATCTCCCAGCACCTGAGTCAATAGAAGAGGAAAGTTCCCATCGCACCGATGGACTTCTCCATAATCCCATCAAAAGGGGCAAAGAAGCAAAAGCCCATAACCCGCTTCTCTCAGAGTGCATCAGGGGAGAGAGTGATGGAGATTGCATACCCCAATCCTTTGAAGGATAAGAAGGATCTGTCTTTGATAGATTACACAGTGACTCAAGTCACAATGGGGACATCTTCAGAAAGCCTACAAGGAGAGGCCCTATCTGCAGTTGACGCCCTTTGCAAGAAACTCCAAGAAGCAAAGGAAGAGAAGAGGCTGCTAAAGGAGCAAAATAAACACCTTCTCCACGCCTTGTAGAAGATGGGCAGTGCACCTCCCACAACTGCCGCCGAAACTCCTGAGCCTCTGAGTCAGGATAAAATCAATGAATATGCTAAAATTGGTGAGCAGGGCATGGCAGTTTCCACCTGGAGGAGCCAGATCCTCAAGGACAGTGAAGGAGTAATCGCTAAGTTCACCGGGTTATATCAGAACATCAATCGATGAACAGAGAACTCCAGGTGATAGCAGGACCCATCTCCGAAGAGCTGGATCATGCCAGGATGCAACATGAGACCTTTCAGAAAATGTTCGACTGTTCAGTCAAAGATCTGGTCAAGTTCGGCGTCTTTGGACACCCAAGAGCCCTCAATAAAATCCTTTCTACTCTGGATTATCGGGTGGATCAGCTAGAGTTCGTCCTGAGAAGATCGACAAAGTAAAAGAGGAAGCCCTAGATGCAATGCATCAAATGGAACAGATTGTCCTAAGGATGTCTCCAGGCTTACTCACCTCTTCTTTCACCTTAAGAAAGGTTGAGGAAACTATTCAGATCTTCAAGGAGATCGTTTCACAGGGACTGGGGCCAGAGGTCACGTTCAATGCCGAATCCATCAACAACCTGTTGGCATGTCGTGACTTCATCGGGTACCTGATAGAGGTAGAGAATGATTATTCAAAACTCCCAGAAAAGCTCACAGACGAGCGGGAGACTTGCGAAGCTATCAACGATCGACACAAGGATCCTTCCGAGGATCAACTCCAACCCATGATCAGCAAGTTCATGGAGTACCGTGCCTAGTTCCACATCTCGTCGCCCGAGCAGCAAAAGCAGATACCCCCTTCCAGCGGACGACGACGAATAGTTTCTTTCTTCCCAACTTTCTCCTTGTAAAATATTTAAAGTGTGTTGACACAAATGATGACATCATCCATGTTGCACCATGGGATGATGTCATCCACCAAGTTGTCAAAAGTCAACACATGTCTTTGTAATCTATTGTAAGATATTTTTGTAATTAGGTGGTTGGTTCCTTTTTGTTTCCTTCTTCTCCTTCTTCTATAAATACTTGAATACTTGTTGTATTCAGGGGTGGATATCTTTTAGATGAAAAATAGAAGTGAGAAGAAAAGGCTTTGTACTTTTTGTAACAGAAGAAGATATTAATGCAAATATTAAGACTTTGTGCTGAATATGTGTGTTATGGGCATCTGATCTTTCTTATGTCAGATCTATGCGTTTGTTCTGTTGAAATCTATCTCTACTTTTTTGTCATTTATTCATCAGTATTGCTTTATTCATTTATGCAAGTAGGTTTGGCTCTGTTTACTACCAATCCCAAAACATAAACCCTCTGACCTTTCTTGCTTTGGAATTCATTTCTTTTCTCCCTTCAGACCGATCTTTCTTCATCCTCTCTTTCATTCCTTTCTTTCCGCAGTCGGAAACACCCCTACTGGGATGAGATCTCAAACCCCCGAAGGTAGAATATTGTAGGACTTACACAGATTCCTGCAGGTAGAATAGCAATAAACCAGTTTCGATTTGTTGACTCAAAGAGGGGCTATGCCCTGCACATTGTTGGCTCATCTATCCATAAATCTGCCCAAGTGACATATTTTCAAACCAACAAGATCTCTACTCATTCATAGGCAGAGATTATTTATTGAGCATTTCAGTGATGGTCCTGCTTCATTCTTTTGTGAATGTGATGAAAATTCCCTATATCTAGATGAAGTATGAAGGTTCATGGGTTTCAAGAGTGAAGAAAACAATATGGCAGGACAAGTTCCAGTTAGTGAGATATTGATGAATGATTGTATTAATCATGGTAATCAGATTGAGTCTGTGTAATGAGTGCTTTATGCTCCATACAACTTTTATTGGAGATAATGTTCCTGACTTAGAAAATAAAATATTAAGAACTGAGGAAAATGATCTATTACATGGATCCTTGAAGAGGTATGGCAGGATGTCTTCTATTGACCTCATACTTTCCCATACAACTAGTGAGTTTTGGGATATTCTCTCTAGGGTATGTTGGGAGTTAACTAGAGATTTAGATGCATTTGTTTCAAACGTAAGTGGAATTTATTTTAATTATTATACTTGTCCTAATAATGAATGGAATGATTCCCAAATACAATAGAATTGTCCCCTCGATGGAAGAGAGATGCATGTTGCTTGATATAATAGTAAAACATGAGAGACATATTAGACTACTGCACGAGTTTCCAAAAGGCCATCTAGAGGGTGTGAGTGATGATAAGTTGGATTCCTCGCACTGCTTCAAGGATACTATCATGACCTTGATTAAAAAGGAGAGTCACTTACACAAAAATGGTACAATATCAGTCAATGAAGGCCATAAGGTTAGTAATTTTCTTTTAATCATAGAGGATGGTGATACTAAGATGTTTAAAGGGTTTAGTACCAACCCCCCACATGTTGGGAGAAGTGTAATAGAGAAAATAAATTATTTTATTCAATGACAGGTATGACAGATGTAGACATGTGTGTGTGTCTGTTGATTGTTTTATTGACATATATGTCGGTTTCATAAAAATTTGGATGGATGGGGACTTGTCTACTTTGGAGAAGGAGAATTTCATCAAACACCTTGGGGAACACATGTGGATCATTGATTTGATGCATTTTATGGTGTGCTGTGGAGAGGCAACTACATATGACCAAGGAACCCCTGGAGGGTAGAGCAGACTTATGGATTTGAATGAGGACTTAGGCTCTTTCCTACACAATGAGGGGTTCTTAGATGATGAAAATTGGTTGATGATTAGTGTTTCAGTTGAAGGGATTGTGATCATTACTTTTGAAGGATAGTATGGTAACCTATGTGTGTGGATGAGACATAGGTGTATTGTATGGGATCTTGGTGGAATGTGATGGATCCTTACCGGTTCCTTGACCCCGGTGGCTCACTTTTACAATGTATAATGGTTTGCTTTGTTCTTCTAGTGGTTTTTGGTTGTTTTTTGTTGTTGTTTTGTTGCTCTCTCATTAATTATTTGAATTTTTGGAAATCATCTGTTGACTCCTTTACCCAATGGATAGGAAACTGATCTTTTGATTATGGTATTCTTTGGACACCCACAGGGGGAGTCCATCCCCAAGTAGGAGCCGATGTTGGTACCATATGCCATGTGTTTGGCCTTTTTTTGGATTATTAAGTAGATTTGTTTGAAAATATGGAACAATATGGGGATAATTTTCATAAGCTGATTAGGTAATGTGAAAGTGGGATCTCAGGTATGCTTGGTAAGAACACAAGGGTAATAAATATATTTTTTACCCCAAATCCCAGAGGCTTGATATCTCCGGAGATGGTTTATGTGGAACCCTTTCCCCGCCCCGAGACGATCCCTTTGATTGGTCATTTTGAATAAGTTACACTCCCGGGCTCACTCACTTATGCAAAGATTTTCTTGGACTCGCCTATTCATGTGAAATAGATAATAAATGAAGGCTTGATGGTACATAACTTATAAGGATGAGTAGAGTATTTATGACCTTTTTATCTTTCCCATGATATGTGCGATTAAGCGCGAGATATTGAGACATGAAAAGAAATTGAAAATTTTCTTTAAAGGTGTTCTTAATGATCGAAAAGAGAAAACAGAAAATGCAAGCGGATGTTTGATTGAATGATAGTTACACATGCACATAAGGAAAATTTGAGGAAAAGTATACAATAATAAAATGGTGATTCTATTTATGGGGCCCCAACCCTTCGGTATATAATATTGTTCAAAAAAAATAAATCCAACTAAATACATATTATGAGTGCATTTACATGGTGGCGGTAAGTTCAGTCTCCATCCCATCGGAATGTAGGGAAAACCCTTCAAAAGATGCTCTCGGCAAGACTGATAAAGTCATCATGATCCTCGGCACCAAACACAAATTGAATGGTCCCTACCAGCCCTCTTGACATCCCCTTTTAACATGACACAACAATGTTTATTCTCATCCCATTCAAGATTTCCAATAGATCCCTCTTCTACTCAAGTGTGTTTTCCCATTAAAAAAATGATTCGACTTCTATAATTTGATTTGGGGGTTGACCTCTATTTGGGAAAGCCTCGAATTGGGCGTAACTCAACCAGTTGAGACACCAAGAAGGGCATGGAATTTTGAGAGGAGACCATATGTAGCTCAACCATGACATGAACCTCTTCCATGGGAGACTCTAAAGTAGTCAATTACTACTCCAATCTGCTAGTATGACCTCCTAATGATAGGTGATTCCCCCTTGGTTTTGAGTAGAAAACTAGAGAATTGTATCCGAGAAGGGAGGGAGCATAGTAAGATCTCATCATATGCTAGTGGTTTTCATAGACACATGGGAAGTAGTGAGTCTAGTAATTCCTCAAGTCCTTAGGATTCAATTGAAACTCTGGGTGAACCAGATGAAAGTACAGGGTTTGAAAGATAGGAAAAGAGGGACATGTTTTGTCCAGTGATTTATAAAGGATAAAACTAGGGTAGGATGATGAAGGCAATCTTGGGGATTTTCCTTCACATTTAGAACACTAAAAACTTGGAAAATTAGGGCCTCATTAAGCCCTTAAAGTTGAAAAAAATGGCCTATATGGGCCAACTCCTCCCCTTGAGGATTTGGTCTGAGTGAAGGTGAAGCCATTCACTAGGAATTTTGAAGAAATTTAGTGGGCAGGGAAGGAGACAGCTTACTGGAAAATCTACAGAGAACTTAGGACTGGATAGGTGACGAAGGAAATGAGTGAATGGACTACTTAAATATGCATGGTGGTGGCATTGATGTGGAAAAAAATCATTACATTATTAATGCCATATCAATTTTCAATTTCTTTGTACATGTGAAATTTAAATGAATTTATGAAAATTGTTTATGAGGAGCGTGTCACCGGAGAAGAATTAACTGCCCACAAAATTTGAGAATGTCTCATCACATTAACTTGTCTAGCCACATCATGATTTTATATATGTGGATTTTTTTAATGACTAAATGTGATATGACCTAGAATATATCTACCTATGTCATCAAATGGCGTACATATGATGATACAATGGAAATTGCACAACGGGTGGCCGTTTGAGAATAATAGTTTATGTTTTCATGGTGGCTCAAAGAATTTAAAAATAGTGATAGTTAGTCTGGATATCTGAGGAATATGCCTTGAAACCCTAAGAAGATAAGATGATTTTTATATATGTAGAGGGAGGTGGTTTTAAAAGGGGAGGGATTTTATGCATGCAAAAGGGGGACAAAAATTAGCATAATGAACCATGGAACGAGAACTTGTCGTGATGAAGGTTTTCTCTGTGTAAACTAGTTAGCAAGAATTTGTGTTAAGATGATTGCATATTGTACAATCATTAACAGAATTTGAGAGCATTAATACATGTTTCCCTTGTCTTTTCCTATGTTTAATGGTTGTATTTGATGAATGTGTTTGGAATCATGATATTTTATTTTCTTTCTTTGTCTCAAAGTGATGTTGGGTGGGAATGAAGTGTATTTTACATTAAAATTCTTTGTGGGTCATGACTATGCTCATACTTTGAACATATCCCGTGCTCGCTCAGATCTCATCTAGGAAAGGTGTAAGCATCTGTTGTTTTCTGGGGGTACCTAAAACCCTTTTTCTTAGACCTGTAAAAATATCCCTATGGAATGAGTAGAATTTGGGGGTATAATTGGTAATTTCTTGGGGGTCCCTTGATCTAGACCATTTGAGCATGATTTCATATACAATAATCTTTCCTTAGTGTACTAAGTTGGATTATAAGGAGTTTAAAGATTGATTTTATTGGAGCTTTCTCGCATGCAATTCTATTTTTTGCTAGATTCATTAACTTTCTTCACCAAATCTATGTTGAGATGTGAATGTACCATGGTCAAGATATTAGTTTTCTTGTTTATTATTATTCTCCTTCATGGCTCCTCTCCCCTTTCTTTTCTTTTCCACTTTGTAGAAGTTCCCTTCATCTCCGTTTAAAACTCATATAACTCTGTAACAAAACCATGACCCACCTAAATAACATGTTATAAACTTGACATAACCATGTTGTTATAGTATCCAATTTGAAGTCCTTTGTTATTAATTTTATCATCACTTTTTCAAGACATAGAATTTAGGGTTGGATGTTTGGCTTCCCTCTGCGGTCTGCATCGGGTCCTTAGGTGTTTGTAGCGCTTCGTGACCACTCAATCAAGTGAGCGTTACATCTAGTGGCTACACCCAACCTTGATCTACCTCTCTTGGTGTTTCGGAGTACCGATCCGACTCCACACCTAACCTCCATACTTTCATGACCACACTCTCGGGTCCTCTCACCTTGACTTGGGAAAATTCAAAAGAAACGGGGATCATAGCCACACCCTTTGTCCAGGTTCCTCCCCATCACCCCTGTCAGGATGGGTAGTCAAGCAACTAGAGGGAGACCTCACCCTTGGCTACAAAATGATGAACCTTGTGGATTTCCCCTCATTACCCGACCTCTTCTCCTCGTAGCCCCCTTCCCCCTCCGGGAAGCATTTTTAGGAGCCAACACCTCCAATATGCATAAAAGTGTAAAATGGAACTTAACCTATAAAATGAATAAAAGTGTAAAACGGAACTCAACCTCTAAAATGCATAAAAGTGCAAAATGGAACTCAACCTTTGAAATGTAAAAAAATTTCAAAATGGAACTCAACCTTTAAAATGTAAAAATTAAAAGGGTCTTACATCAAAACTTTAAGAAACATGTTTTTGCAAGGAGTATTCATAAAAATGAGCAAGGTGGATTAAAAGTCAACAATTTGCATGACTAGCCCTTAGGGTTCCGTATGGTTTAAGTTAGGTCATAGTAGAAGAACCTCATACCTCATCATGAAACCTATCGAAAAGGAATTAAAATTCCTAATACAACATTTATCACACCATTTAATTCCTCCATGAACTCACGTGGCTCTACAACTCATCTTCATGCTTCATTTGGCCTCCAAGCACCTAGACTAGGTCTAGATGAGCTTCTAGAACTAGGTATTCAACCTGTACCTACACTCTGAAACTCATGTGAGTGTCTAAAAACTCTCTAATAATTCTCTCCATGATTCTACCATGTTCCTCAAGTCATCATGCAACTTAAAACACCATACACCATCACTTAGGCTAGCTAGGTCATTGTCAGGATGAGGGGTGGAAAGTATATTAACAGATTTAATTAAGTGTGAAGTTAAACATTATAAAGGTAACTATACAAAACATAAATGCATGTAAATAACAAGATAACACAAAATACACAGTGACACAATATGTAACGTGGAAAACCCATAAATGGGTAAAAAACCACGGAAGAATAATCCACTATATGAGAAACTTTTACATCCACTAGTCTAGTAACTCCTCACTTATACTCCATATATTTACCTGGAATCCAATGATTCACGTGATTTTGAATATGACATAAATCCATATTTAAATAACCTAAAGGGTTATAACCATATTAAGTGTCGGGCACACCTCCTCGATTTAATTAGTTGATTAATTAAATTAACCAACCACTAAGATAAAGTTTATGTTTAAATAATAATAATATAAGTTATTTTATATTATTTAAATATAAACTAAATATTATGATGAACTTAATATTATTGTTCTAACACTTCTCCTTAATATTAAGTGGGATCCATATGCCAACATTACCTATTTGTACAACAAGATTTACAAATCCATAAACCCTAAAGGTTTAGGCTAGCACATGTACTTTTGAAAGGAATTATAACACCTTCATCATGCTCAACTTACCTTTTGGTACAAAAGGATTTGGAATCCATAAATCAGACATATGATTTAGGCTAAGCATGATTTGTGAGACTACATCTCACCGTTTCTCATGGAAATATTCTTATACCGCATCTCTAGGAGCCTTTTATAACACAAGGAAATCCTTTACAAATAGATGCACACACTGGACTATATTTTCCATAAACTCTATCAGTTTACTTTAGATCATACAAGATCTTTTACAATGCTTTAAAACTAGAATAGAAGTATAGAGGAGGAGTCAACAACCGGACGTCCATTAGAAGGTGAAATTGTATGCATATTCCCCCTCAATGGAAACTATGAAAGGCCAAGCATTACACACACTTGCAATATTTTACAGCACACAATGGCTTGTAAACATATCTGTAATATAATCTTTAGTTTGGAAGAACTGGAGATCTCTATCACCGCAGAGAACCTTCTCTCGGATAACACACATATGAACTTCAATATGCTTCATTCTTTGATGTTGAACTGGATTCTTTATCAAGAGTAATACCACTCTAACCACCACATAGAATAGGAATACTTCCTTCAACTTCCATGTGTATCTCTTCCAACAGCCACTTCAGCCACATGGCTTCTTTGTTGCTTCCATTGTACTTCTCTACCTCAATAGAAGAAATGGAGACTATTGGTTTCTTTAGTTGTTCCAAGTAATAGTTCTTACACCAAAAAAATTGAACACATATCCAATATATATCTAACATAACATCAACATGGTTAGAGTCACAATATCCATATAGACATCATAATAAGCATATAAATATAAATCATTATTGATTTCATTTTTAACCATCTATAAAAGTTAAACACTAGTTGTATAACAACTAACATAACAATATGCTTAACAACTAACCATGTTAGAATAAAAATTCAACATATTACTCTTGTAAAATATATATTAAATGCAATCAGTATTGGACGTCTCCAATACAAACGCAAGGGCATCCCCAAGTGTCATTTGATATGCATATAATAACATTTTAGTTTTGCATAATAATAAATGTTTTATAAAAACAAATATATCTCCATTATCTTATTCCAATTACAAATGAGATAAGACTTGATAGATAACATATCTAAACAAATAATCAAATCATTCAGAATAATCATAGTATTCACTCGAAAACATAATCCACTAATTGTGGACACCTCTTATGGAGTTTTCTTCAAAAGATGACATGTAATCAACCTTACATACATTTCATAGGTGGTAAATTTAAATTTAGACATGTTATATATGATCAGTTTTTCATGCCAAAAAATGAACAACAGTTCTATTTTTAAATAAACTATCAAAAAACGAAGAAATTTTTTAAAGCATATATAAGCCTCTTTTTTTTTTGTCTATTTTCAGTTGTAGTTACTTCTAGTTCATTTTTACTAACCCATCTAAGTTAATTATAAATGAAAAGTAACTCCTTTTTCAACAATATATAAAATAACAGGTATACTTTTCATTTAGAAGTAATTTATAAAGCTATTATATCAGCACTATGATTATTCTCATCATCTTCAATTTGAAAAATTGATTAGACCCCATTTTTGTGTAAATAAAATTAAATAATTAATGAGGATTAAAAAAAGAGTTTAATAGAAATCCCTATGTCATCGTTTAATCCTCACAATAAAAAAAAAGATCAATTTACACCAAAAAGGATGTCTTGTCAATTTTGATAATCTATACATGAATGTGTTAGTATGATATCAAAAATAATTTGAAAAGTAAGTGAAATTTTTTAGTTTGGCAAAAAAATGACTTACTTGTCGTGTTGTGAATATAACCTCTTATTTCGTAAAGAAACTAGAACTCATTAATTATCAAAATAAATTTTAATTCTAGTAAAATATTAACAATATTAAATTTCTCAAAAAAATATACTATATAAAAAAATTATGGAGTCTAAACTCCTATTATGTTCACCTCGGCCGAGCTATCCGACGAGTTACTTTATTAACATATGCCAATCATCTTTCACAACATGTTAGAACCAACTAGCTCACTTGCCTACGTGGCATACCAACTCACCATTCACGTGGGTGGTTACAAGTTCGAGTCTTCCTAGTGTTGTTGTTGGAACTTCTCTGTAATTTTGCTCCTATATTTTCTTGTTATAAAAAGGCTTTGTACAAACAACGAAACTAGACTAGGAAGAACACATTGTCAAGGATTTATTTATAAAGGTGAAACTAATAATAATTGCATGCCTTCCATGCTAAGTGACATAATTTATTTAAGAATATCCTTAACAACGATTTTCAAAAAAACATTTTTCTAATACTTAGAGAAAAAATCTCCTAAATTAATAAAAATTGATATTTATAAATTTTATGGAAAATTTGTATTTGATAAGAAAGAATTATTCATTTAAAAATGCATGTGTTTTGAACCTTTGACCTATTTAAGCCAATGTTATTATAAAAATATGTAAACCATTTGATCTGAATAAAATTATACAAATAAAATTAATAATGTATTATGTTAAATGTTTACAAAGTTTACACTAATGAAAAATAAAATGAAATAAATATAAGCCACATAATACACCAATTTACTATATCATATGTGTTTAAGGGGTCCATAACAAGCCACCTTAAGTGCTTATTATAAGGATTTTTTTAAAATGTTTTATACACCATGCACATTTTTATGGGGGTTGTTTAAATATAGTATCTTAAACACATATGCAAGACTCAACCATATGACCCAACCAATAATGGCTCAAGCCTCAATGATATAAGAAGATAAGACTTTGATGTTAAATAAATTTAACTAAGTCTTTATAATCCTTAAACATTTATCCTATGCACTTCCCACATTATACGCGGACCAATATTTTTTTAACTAGTGCATATTATGTGTTATCCCCAAGTCATACATAGTCAAATAATGTAAAGGTTAAAGTGGTTATATTTAGTTAATTTTTAAAAATAAAAACTATATAAAAAATCATGTGCATACATTAATGCAAATAAAAACCAACTATATGTTATATTTAATGTGGAGTGCTTAAGGGGGTTATAATATAAATTCCTCCACCAAACATGTGTTAGGAGAGGTAATTGTTTTAATTTAATTTAATTTAATTTATTTTTAAGAAACTCCATCGTATATTATATAAAATATATAATATAAACTAAAACATAAGTTTATTTAAACTCAGGTAATTTTAAAAAAATGAAGGGGGCCATGTTAGACATAGGTTTTTATAAACCAAAATAATATTTGTCATAAATTTTCACATGGCCAATAGGAAAATTCAAAACCCTATTTGTGTGGAGGGTTGTCTCCACTTGGGAGACCTTGAATTTAACTTGGCTTTACCCCGCAAGTTTACTTTTACCTTGCACATTGAAAAACTATATAAATTAAATAAAAAAAATTCAACTTTATTTACTCATATCTTATTAGAGAGTGTCCTAGGGAGAAGTATTTCACCTAACCAATTAATCCTTTTACATATGAGGGTAAGGATAAATGGGGCCACCATGATTATAGGTTTAAAAAATCATAGTATAATTTTTTAACACTAAAAAAAAGGCCACATTACTATAGTTTTAAATGTTTAAACTTTTAATTTTTAAAAATATATAGTTTTCAACTATATACTATTTAAACTATAGTATTTTAATTTAAACTATAGGATATATAGTTATAATAACATTAAGATTAAGTCGCATATTCTTATAGAGTTTGTCTCCTAACCTTTCTTTTTACTTAATTTACCCTTGAAAATGTTTATGTGCATACATTTGAAACTATAGAAAAAGCATAGAATATTTAAATAACCCTTACCTTACTTTCTAGGGCTTCAAACTTTAAACTATAGAAAAAGTAGTAAATATTATAAATGTAACTATATACAACATAAATAAACAAAATACATAAAGTGACACAACATGTAAGTGGAAAACCCGTAAATGGGTAAAAAAACCACAAAAGAATAATCCATTATATGAGAAACTTTTACATCCACCAGTCCAGTAACTCCTCCTCACTTCTACTCCATGTATTTACCCAAAATGCAATGGTTTGCGTAATTTTGAATATGACCTAAAGCCATATTTAAATAACCCAAAGGGTTATAACCGGATATTAAGTGATGGGGCACACCTCCCTAATTTAATTAGTTGATTAATTAAATTAACCAACCCATAAGATAAAGTTTATATTTAAATAATACTATTATAAGTTATTCTATATTATTTAACTATAAACTACATATTATGATGCACTTAATATTATTGTTCTAACAACACCTGGCTAGGCTTTCTGACCAAGCCAATATAATTGAAACCACTCATTCAATCATGAAACCTCTCGAGTCTCTATGACATCAACCTCGTTAAGCACCTTCTATCACTCCTCCATCATCCTCTTTGTCATTAATGGGATTTTACATCATCGACAACTCACAAACTCATCTATGCTAATAATCTCCCCTTTGTCATTGATGCAAAACCACCTAGTCTTCTCCCCTCTTACATTAATTAAAAAGTGCATACATGTAGCTCATTTTCCTTACCTTACTTAAACCTTCATGGATCACTTCTTGGGTAGAAACAACAAAAAAATCTTCATTTTAGCATAAAAACCAATTTCCTTCATCTTGACCCTAATTTGACCACTTTACATAGTTTGAAACCACCGAAGTCCCCCAGGCGGAAAGCACACATGGAATAATACATGAAAACAATGATAAAACAAGGATAAAAAAACCTTCCTACCTTCTTAATTTCTTATCTCTACTAATCTAGCTCATCCAATTTCTTGTTTCTTGCATACAATGGTCACACACAATATTTAGGACTAAGGTCCCTAAACACTTTTTTCAAAGCATTTTGAACCAACTTTTACCAACAATAGAAGCCTAATCATAGTATAACATACTCACTTATAGCTCCCCTTGGACTTAAACTATCATCCTCTAAGTGAAAGTGCCAAATTGAAGCCACATACCTTACATATAAGTCATAGAGATGACTCATCCACATTACCCCTATCCTAAAGTGACATTTAAGTGTTTTGTAGCATTTAATGGATGTTATTTCTCCCTTCTTGATTCACAAGCCATTATTATTGCAAACACTAGCTACTCTGCCACACAATCCTTTGAATCACCTTATACACCTAAATAGATGACAAGACAAACTTCTTTTTCCTTGAATACCTTCACGAGATATATAGGTGAAAATTCGAGCAAGAATATGTTACAAGATTTCGATAAGGTACACCATCTACACATGGTGCAATGAATCAATTAATCTAGTCCTACAACATGATAATTTTCATCTTTCTTGCAATTCTCAAAGCATACAAACTCCTTCTCAATAGTATCATGATGAAAGCCTCATGAGACCCTCATACAATGACTCAAAAAGTATACACTTTTCATTGAACTGTTGTTTCAACTCAACGAAAGACATAAATTCAAAACATACATTGGCATTGATTAAGATTTATCAAAATCTTCATATCCTCTTGGACCCTCGCTTGAATCTCTAGTAGCTCTACCATATTAGCTACATCCCATGAGCCTTTAGAGACTCTCATAGTCCTATAGTACTTTACTCATCCCTCTACACACTGTATCAAATCCATGAAGAAGCACACAAATTAGGTCCTAGTTCATTGTTGTGAATTCAACAATCCTTATTTAAGACATAATACTTCAGTCAAAGTTAGGGACACCTTGCAAACCATATCATCTTTTCAATTCTGTGTTAGAGACACATTTTTAGACCCAAAAGTTCATGTATAGTCTTGTAGCTCATCATTTTGAACAAGACTACTTACAACATCCCGAGAATAGGTCATCTATACACCCTCGGTAAGCATAACTTGATTGTGACATCTTTAGAAGATTTGTATGTCATTCCATCCTTATTATCACCTAAAATTCTTGGATCAAGACCATTAATGAATCCCCCTACCTTTGGAAGCATCTCAGAGATCTGTAGCAAAATATTACTTCTCTTCAAAGTCTTGGCACATAACTAATTTTCTTGGAGACTTACCTATTTAACTTGATACTCCTTGTCTTTTTTTTACGCATTTCCATACTCTTGTATCTTCTACAACATGATTTGAGGACTCACAACCATCTTCAATAGTGTTATTTAGACTTACCACACATGTAGTAACTCATTTCAAAGGTGCTCTCACACAACATATATAATCTAAGAAACTCATTCTAACTCATATTGTACTTAAATTCTACTTCCATAGTCCTAATAAAACTTACTCTTGTCTTATACTACTTTCATACTCCTTTGAAGATGAGTATTCATGCTAAATGATTCATTATTTATGATTCAAGGAGTGAGAATCAACCTTTGATTTCTTGGAAACTTGTGATTTATCCGAACAATACCTTTACAGGTCCTCAATCACTCAATCCTGTAGACATCTCTTGAAATTTACATACTTTTGATAATTCTCCAATACTCATAAAAATATTCCTTATCTTCTTGAATCATTGTGGTACTTTGTGAACCACCATATTGAACTTTTCATGTAGACATTATGATGTAAGAGTACACCAAACTTTCTAAACATTGTTTCAAGGATTTACAAATTATCATGATCTAAGGACTCAAGCATGCCTAATTGAGGTCTAGAACACATTTCATCAACATTTCAAATCCTTTAAAATCCTGGGAAGGACTTCCTTCTTGTCTCTAGTGACACCTTTGATTACATGAAAACTCATGATAGGTCCATGAATATTGCCTTCTAGTTTCAAACGGTGATATGAAAAACTTTCTTTATGCTTCGAGAGACACACTCAACACTTAATAAAATCTGAGTATAAACCTCAAGATGTAAATGACCATGTAAACGCATATTGTATTCTCATGTTTCTATAACCATGTGTCATCTTTGTATTATATGTAGACCTTGAAACTCTTTGTTTGATGCATGTACACACTTGGAATTGTCATCTTGTCTTGTTACACCACTTTGATTCACCATGGATTTACTATACCAATATGAGACTATAGCATAGGATTAAGTGACTATGCACATTATCGACATGGATCATTTCAATTCAAATAATTACCTTTTACTTCTTACATATTTGATAGTTCTAACCTTCATCATACCACCTGACCTAGACACCAAATTTTATGACAAATATTTTAAGATTGACTCAACATGATACCCTTTGAAACTTTAAATATGATGACATGCACATAATAGACCAAGAATATGACCTTAATGATTATGATGACATATATTCATCCTCTGCAGACCCTATTTTGAACATATATCAACACATACTCACCCTAGGACACTTGAGTTACATGATCCATAAATATGCATGCCATAACTACACATTAAGAGCTCAAGAACGGAGCCTAATTGAGTCCAACTATGACAACTCTCACTTTAAGACAACTGTACAAACTCAAAGAAATTTTGATAGTAACCATAAATTTTTCACTACTTGAACAACTAAGGAAGACCATAAATCATACTATGAAACTATGAAAAACATATCTTGAAATCTTGGAGTAGTCACACTTCTTCCTAGTCATCCCCCTTCTTCCAATGCTTAATATGGATCATTATGTCATTAAGAATCCTAGTAGAGACACATTATTTCATGAAATATACAAGAATGATTTGAAGACATATGAATCCCTCTCGAAATCTTAAATTCACCTCTTTCTCCTTGCTTCTAGGTTTGTACTATGAGACATACCTTGTCTTACATCCATGTCGCGCTGCTAGATGGACCATTATTGTTACTTCTTGGCTCCCATATCCTACCTTGTCTATTGTCATACATTCTAGAACTCGAAAGATCATTTATTGCATTTTAATACCTTGACATCTCTTTACTTTCCATGAGTAATCATAATTAAAATATCTAGAAACATGACCAACTTTTCAATACAACTGAACTCTTATCTTTGTAGCCTTCATCTTTACTAGGTGGATCATACAAACAATATCTAGCAACATGACCTCTCTCATGGAAATTTAAGAAAACTACATTCTTTACTTTCTCAATCCAATTATCCCTCCAAGGATGATCATCTCTATCAAACATTCAAAACTCCTTTGCCCTATGACCAAGGCCATTACAAGTGAAACAATAACCATTAAATGATCTCTCATACCTTGAGGCATTAGGTTTCCTAATAGGATTTATCTTCACATTTTATTTGGTGGAGTTTTATTTCTTTCCTTCCTTGGTGCTTGGTACTTCACCATCCTTTCTTGGAATACTATCTTCTTGCTTCATCTATTTTCCTTTGAAGTCATCATTGAATCCCAAACCTGCTCTATCACCTGCAGATCTCTATTTTCCAAGAAGATCATCAAGATCCTTGGTAATTTTCTCAAATTTTTGAAAGGACTTAGCCTTCTTAACAACCTCTAACAAATCTTCCTTTAGAAACTCTATATCCTCTTCAAATTTTGTGCACTTTCTCTCTTTGTCTTGTAAACTTGTGACTAGAAACTTTACCTTTTCTTATAACATCCCAAATATCTCATTTATTCTTATTTATGACCAATGCTTCTCTTCTAGATCATGGATATTATCTTCATATCCTTTTAATTGATATCTCAAATTCTTGTTCTTATTTTCAACATGCCTTAACTTAGTTTGGATACACACTAATTCATCTTCAACATCATCTTCTTCTTCATCTTTAGAATGTATGGATTCACCATAAATGATAGGAGCATTACTCATAGATTTAGTAGCATCTTTGGTCATAAACAAGACCTCATCTCCAACATCTTCATGATCATATTCAGATTCAGAATTTGAAATGCCACTACTTGCATTAGATAAGAAAGCCTCTTATTTTGTGTAGAAAATTATTGTTCCCTTCTTCTTATAGTCAAACTTATTGAATCCTTTTTTACCTTTATCATACTTATTACCCTTCTTGTCATTATTTTCATCATGCTCATGCTCATCATGATCTTCCTCTTTATGCTTATAAGGACATTTGATATAAAAATGACCTACTTTACCACAATTGAAACATTTATAAGGAAGCTTACCTTTATATTTTCTAGAACCAACCTTCAATCTCCTAGAAACCATGGAAAACAACTCATCATCATCCATCTCATGAGAAATATCATCATCCTTAGTCTTCTTAATTTTTTTCTTATTTTTAGTCTTGAAAGCTATCTCCTTCTTGACAAGTTTATCACTCTGAATTCTCATCTCATATGCAATCAAGGTTCCATATAAATCATCCATTTTCAAGAGATTCAATTCCTTATCCTCTTCAATAGAAGATACTTTGGAATAAAATATAGGTGCAAAAGATCTAAAACCTTTTGAACAATAACTTCTCCTTTACATATTCACCTAATCCTTTCATGGTGTTGACAACCTTGTCAACCCTAAGAAAATATGTAGCAATAGGCTCATCATCACTCATTTTTAGTCCTTCAAACTGATTTCTAAAAGTTTAAAGCTTAGCTATCCTTACCTTTGAGTCTCCTTCATATAATCTCCCATATATCGTTTGTTGATTTGAAATGCATCACCTTTACAAGCTCAGGTTCAACCAATCCACACATGATGACATTCATAGCCTTATAATTATCACTACAATTATTCTTGTATGCAACAATTGTTGGAGGGCTAGCAGAATTGTATAACCATCCAGGCCACAGATTGCTAGATATCAAACCCTAGAGACATGATATGAGTCCTCATCCTTAGACTCCAAAAATAATAGTTCACTCCATCAAATAATGGTGCCTTGCTAGAAGAATATCCACTCTACTGACTCATCATTTTGTGCTTTAAGGATATCCTTTCAAGTGATTAAACTTCTCCAAAAGGACCTACTTTGATACCAATTTTTGGAATAACAATGTACTAAGAGGGGGTGAATCAATCCTTTAAAAACCCTTTAAAATTTTCAAATTAACTTTCATACACCATTAACATTCAACCATGCATTAATGTGATCATAACAATAAACAAAACCATCCACAATAACATATACAATAAGGAGTACATAAGAACACAAAATGTAAGTGAGAAACCCTCAAGGGGAAGAAGAAACATGGAAACAATTACTTACATTCACCATTACTTTCATTTCATTTTCCATTTAACATTCATAACCATATGAGCACATTAGGTGTGTATTAAGCATTCACAAGTACATGAAGAAAAGAAGAAGACACATGAACACCATATATAAGTGAGAAACCCTCATGGGGAATAAAACCCACTGAAAATATACTTATATTACACAAAGTAAAGATATTTGGTGAATTGCCAATTTCACAAGGAGCACCAACCCCTACTTTAGTAGAGCACCAACCCTTAATTTAATGAAGCACCCACTCCACAAGGAGGCTACAACCCCCTAATATGATCAAGCACTAACTCAAAAATATGAAGATGAAGATATATGATTTTTTTACTGCCACAATGATGGAAATCACTAATTCACTCACACACCTTCAAATCCTCATTCCTTTAGCTTGTTATATCTCACAATTTCATGAATTATCTTGGCTTAAATATATTACATACATGATTTATAACTCTCCTCATAATTATTATCACTTCATTTGATATGATTTGATTCCCTAGCACCACCTCTTCTCTCTCATGCATCTCACATTTTCCCTTCTTGTTCAACTAGTTCAAAAATGAACTAAACTAACAATTTTATATGCTTTTCATCTCACAAACATGACATAAGCCATTAATCATCAGAATATCAACCAAAAAATATCAAAAATATATATAAAAAAATTTACTACACTTGAAATGGACCCACGTAGGTTGGCCATGCTTAAATGAACAGACAAGTTCAAAAACTACTCAAAACCCATGTCACCAGATCACCAATAACCACAAACCTCATCAAAGCATGATTATTCAAGCTCCCAAATTATTCATACATGTCAAATATGACATAAAAACACCATACAAGGTTTTAAATTATCCGAATAATAAAATCATTCATAAATCACTCAAGAAGGCTCATATCCTTCACTAAACAGTTATTTCTAGTAACCATTCTTCACCTTTGGGCCTTAAGATCACCCAAGAACATCTCAACTATTCCATGTAGCCACTCATTGGAAATACACTAAACTATAGAACACATACATTCTTTCTAGAGATCATGAAACATCCATACATGCAAACCACACAAACTTTCCTCTTCACCAAATCAAGCTACCTAGAAATCAATTTTAGGAACTCAACTGGTTTGCACCCTTTCCACTTTAAAGACATATAAATTACTTCAATAGAAAAAAAATTCACCCCTATTTAATATCCAATATATAGAAAGCATAAATCAATCCAAAACATGCATAATCTACCTCAATCTTCTAGCAAGAGCAATCTTGTCCTAAAAACAACCAACCTTCTTCTTCACAAACTGAGTTGGATGACCTATAAAAAAATCTCATCATGAGACACACCATACATAATTGGAAATTTATTTGAATATTATTTCCATAACATCTTACATTTCCTTCCACCTCTGAGTGCAAGGCCTTCAACCAGGTCCATATCTAAAACTGCTCCTTTAGGCTTCTAGGGCTTAGAAACCAAGCTTAGGACCAACTTACTCCATCACTTAAAAAATCACTTCCAAGATTAACCAAAGTATGGAGCAATATTATACATGATGTATAAGCACTCATCAACATTTAAAAACATGAAGAACTTATAAGCTGCTTAACTAGGCATCTTCTAGATTTGACCTTCAAATAACAGGAAATAAATTATTCATCCCTCATCAAAAAAATAAGTTTGATATGTCATTGGAAATATCTCTGAACCAGTATAAAAAAAAAACTTTAATTATGTCTTAACTCCATGTAGCTCCTACAATTAAAATTTTACCAAACTACTCCAAACTACCCCAAAAATTCATCTTCATAAATAGGGTACACTTTACCCTTTTGGAACTCAACCATGATTTGAAACTATCATGGGCATCTAGAAAAACTCCCTGGATAAAACAATGTCAATTTATTCCTCACCTTTTTTGGGAAACTTTTCTTCAAATTGAAAGTCTTCATAAACTTAAATTTTTAGGTGGGGCCCACATATAGTCACAAACACTAATACATAATTATGGAAAGTTGGAGGAGTCCTCTAAAACCTCCAATGATCACATTTTCAAAACCAATCAATACACGCTAAGTGTACTCCTTTTCTCCAAGTCATTTTGAGCTAGGGTTTAGCTAGGGTTTCAAAACAACTTATCTTCTTAACAATCATTCATAAAAATGTGAAAATCAAACCACCTCATTATTTTTGTAAAATATTTATAACTGACCTAAAATTTTATGCCAAAGAGTTTAGGTCCCCATGAAAAGTACACATTCCACAATGAGCATCAAAAGGTCGACTTTTACCTCAAAAACACATTATGGAAAACCCGGTTTTACCAAAAATGACATAGCTTGAAACTACTTATTTATGATTACCTGAAACTTGTCATGAAGCATCATGACAACATATAAATTCCATCATCACCATATAAATCAAATATTTCTAAAACTCTCTAACCAATCTCACTTACCTATGCTATCTTTCATGTTCTCCACCCACTTACTTCCTAAGGACCATGAAACACCACCAAATATATTAGAACTGACCTAAAAATCATCATAAACCTCATTTAAATTATCATCATTTTGATACCATGATTTATTAGGACTAGTCAGCTCCAAAATTCATACCTCCATCCCATTCTGCATGTTCTAGGACTAGGAATAGGCCCAAAGTGATTTGACTCAACCAGGATATCACATGAAATGACCTTGGTGATCACATTCGAATCATGAACACTATTGAAACATCATATGGACCATTTTTTACCTCATGAAAACCTTTAAGACTCATCTCATGACAATCCATTCTTACATGATGACTGAAACCATACTTAGACACCATATCAACTTGACCAAATCTTGACACTACCAATCAACCTTCATGTTTAACATTTTACTGACACCTCATAAAAACTCATATGACCTCATGAAACCATTTTCCATCAATGGACTTGATATCAATGACAACACTAACACACAATTTCCAATAATCACAAGATATTTCTTTAGTGAGGTGTCAACCCCATAAGGAGTATCAACCCCTAAACCCTTATTGATATTACTCAAAATAAGATACTTATATGAATATGAATTATCACATAAGATTTTTATAATAATATCACTGAATATATTCTATAAAAAAAATTAACTGATGGTGATCACAAGATTCAACTCCAAACTCCTTCAAACCTCTTTCAAACGCACCTCCTTCTAGCTCACTTAAAATTACACTATCATGACTTGATTTGATCTCAAAATCTTGCAAAAATATCTCTAAAATTCCTCAAACTCGTTCAGACTTCCTCATCTATTATTTTATGACTTCATACCTTTTTCAAACTCTCACTTAGATAAAAAAATTTCCCTCTCTCTTAGCTAGTTCAAATTTGAACCAAAAATCTCACATTATACCCTTCTCATCTCATTAACACAACATAGGTAGGTCATACAAAATTATTTCAAAAATAAAATATCAAAAAGATAACATTTAACTCATACAAATTCATAAGATGGACCCATGTAGGTTGGCCATGCACCAAGACATCCAAACAAGCAAAAATGGCTCAAAACCCCATCACCTGGTTCACCAAAGACCTCCAAACTCATCACCATGATTATTCAAGATTCCAAATTCCTCACACATGTCAAATATGACATAAAAACATCATCCATGGTCATAAATTATCTTTCACCAATCAAATTATTCATAACACTAACAAGAAGGCTCATATCCTTCACAAAACAATTGTTTCTAGGAACCAATCTTCACCTATGGGCCTCAATATCACCCAAGAACATATAAAATATGGCATGTAACCACTCATTAGAAATAAAATTACCTTTAGATAACATCCATTATTTTTGGATTTCCTGAAACATCCATTCATGCAAACCATGCTCACTTTCTTTTCACCAACCCGAGCTTGCCCAGAAAGAACTTTTAGAAACTCAACTGGTTTCCACCCTTTCTATAAATTTCAAGAGTTATAAATTCCTTCAATATGGAAAAAATTAATCCCTATTCACTCTCCAATGGATAGAAAGCATAAACCAATCCAAAACAAGATACTTCTACCTCCATCTTCCAACTTTAGAGCAATCTTGTCCTAAAAACAAACAACCTTCTTCTTCATAAACTAAGTTGGTTCACCTATAAAATCTCATCATCAAGATAAAAACCATATACCATTGGAAATATCTCTAAACCCCATTTTCATAACCCCTTACATTTACTTCAAACTCTAAGTGGATGGCCTTTACCTAATTCAAACTCTAAAACTACTCAAAACTACCCTTTTTGGACTCAAGGGCCGAGTCTTCATAAATAAATCTTAAATTTCCATATAGGACCTCAAACATGGTATTAAAACATCATGGAAATAAAATAAATATCCCAGGATAAAAAAATATCAATTTATTTCATACTTTCTTAGGGAAACTTTGCCTCAAACTGAACTTCTTTAGAAATTTTCTTGTTTGAGTGGGGTCCAAAATCATCACATTTTCTATCTTAACTTTCTAGAAATATATCAGAGTCCTCTACAACCTCAAATCAGCATACTAGAAATAAAAATCAATTCTAGGCACCTACCATGAATATCTTCTCCATCGCTCTTGACCTAGGGTTTCAAACTCACAAAAAGTAGTTTACCTTCTTAACATTTGTTCATAAAAATGTGACGATGAAATGACCTCATTATTTTTGTGAAATTATATTATCTTAATAGAATAAAATATATGAAATATATAAGGTCCCATGCAAAGCACACAATCCACAATGAGCATCAAAAGTTGCAATTCGAGTTGGAAATCACTCTTTCTTGGACCCTATTTCACCTAAAACATCATAACTTGCAAAATATTATTTAAAATGACATGAAAAATTTCTTACACCATTAGAACACCCATTTTAACCACCTAAAATCATTGGCATAGCTCAAATAGGTCTTCATATTCATATCCCATCTCATTTGCATGACTAGCCCTTAGGGTTTTGCATGGTTTAAGTTAGGTCATAGTAGAAGAACCTCATACCTCATCATGAAACCTATCCAAAAGGACCTAAAACACATGAGACAAAATATATCACACCCTTACATGCCTCCATTATCTCACATGTATCTATGACTCATCTTCATGCTTCATTTGGTCTCTAAGCACCTATACTAGGTTTAGATGAACTCCTCCAACTGGGTCTTTAACCTATACCTACACTCTAAAAATCATGGGAGTGTTTAAAAACTCTCCAATCATGATCTCCATGATTTTACCATGCTACTCAAGTCATCATGCAACTAAAACACCATGCACCATCACCTAGGTTAGCTAGGTCACATGACTAAGATTGCTAGACCAAGCCAACCTCACTAAAACCACTCATGAAACCACATGAATATCTATGACATAAAAATTCCAATAACCTTATAGCACTCCTCTATTATCCTATTTTTCATTAATGGGATTTTACATCATTGACAACTCACAAAATCACACATGCCAACAGACACACAACATTTTGGTTCCGTTGTCGGGACCCATAACTATTAAGATGTGATGGTGAGACATGAGAACAATGTTCTAGTTCATGCAAGATAATGCAAAGATGTGGTACGATAAAATATATGAATATTTACAAAATAAAATATTCCTATTCATGAGAATTTCTTTCCCAATTTCCCTCCAAGACATGGGTGGAGAAGAAATTATATGATGAGCTCTACGAGAATTACTTTAGCGAACTTCTGGAAACCTCTATGTTTGGTCAATGGTGTATTTCTAGGGAAATAGTTAGAATTTGGGAAGAAAGTATCCTTGGGCCCGAGAACACACTGAGAGACTTACAAAATAGGACACAATCTAGATGCATGATGTGGATTGTTGGTGCAATGGTATACATCAAAAATATGTCATTGAATATGCAATATCAAGATTTATCTTGTCTTGATGAAGCACAATTCAACTTCATCTATGTCCATGTGGATCATACTTGAAGAAATTCCTATTGAAAATTAAGAAGATCATAAAAAATATGGATATTGAGAACTTTCCTACCCACATGAGTAGTGCATATAGAAAGGGGGAAAGGGTAAAGAAATGAATGCAACATGGATTCCTTAGATGAGTGAATGTTAAGAAGGTAGTGGTATTAAGAAGTGTTGTGAAAGGACATAGCTGAAAAATAATTGTTCAAAGGGAAAATACAACTGAAGATCTTCGAGGGGGACTAGGGACATTGGATCGGTAAGAGGGAAAATGAAGCGATGAAGCATACCAAGAACACGATGAGGTGCACACTGGGCCAACTCAAGAGGATGAAGTGGAGCAATATTATTCGATGTAATTATTATCTTAAGACTCCTTTCTATAATTTCCACACTTTCTCATGCGGATGGATATCGTAATATTGATGATCAAGTGCTATTTGAAATAGATAGTGACAAGGAAGTGATTAGAGTGAAAATGAAAAGAATGATTGGATATCATATTCGTAATTGTATTAAAAAAAATACACCAACACCAAAGAGGATTCAGTTTATTTGAAATAATCCAAAAATGCAAAGGTTTAGAATAATGAGATATACCTAAATAACTTAGGAACAAGGGGGTGTAGATAAGTGTGCAAACTAGTTTTGTGCCAAGAAATACCACACCAAGACGTACTTACCGAATACAAAAATAGTGACAATTAGCACACACACTAGCAAAAATAAGGGAATTGATTCTTTTGAGGAACTTCAAGCTAGCTATTGGCTATAAAAACATGTTATAATAACTACATAATAGGTGCCAACACCCTATACTTTCTATGATATTTTTGTGCATTTACCAAAATATTATGGGGTTGAAAATTGTACAAAGCGGGTGCACAAGTGCGAGTTAATATGACACAAAAAGGGGATTACTTCTCTTGACCGTAAGGCAAGTCAATTTTCTACTACTTTGTTGGATAAGGAACTTACTTGGTATACAAAGCACAACATAATAGGCGGTTTTTGACTACGACCAAGTAAAAGTTATTTTCTTAAAAGAGTTCAACATAAGTGAATTTAAGCAACAAAGTAAATCGACATTGAAGGAGGTCAAGCAAAAACTCATGGAGAGTATGTGCATGTATGATGCACATTTTAATACCTTGATATCAAATTTATTTTATAAGATCCATCCAGCTTAGCACACCCAATGGTTTGTTGAAGTATTACTTTTTCCCTTTCAATGTGCACTTTCACACAAAACATTCATAAACTTGCACAAAGATTTAGAATCAACATTATAAATAGAAGTTGTTAGATACATTGACACATGAATACAACCATTCAGGGGGCACATATCATGTCAATGAAAAATTACTTATAAAAAATACCTGTGAATAGTTCTAGGGAGACGTGCAATAATATATGGTGCAAAAATTGTGAATTGAAGGGGCATACCAAAAATGTTTTCCCTCGACCCAATGTTAAAAGAATACTTATGGCTTGAAATATTTACAAAGTGACAAGCATGATGTAAAAATATTTCCACTACTACAAAAATGACTCAAAAAAAGTGTCTTGCTACTATAAGATATACGACGTGAATACACATAATATAGAGAATTGGTATATAATTGATCGATTCATGAAGTGTGATACCTAGGATTGAGACAAGAAACTATGGTAACATCAATAACAACAACCAAAAAAAATGTCGAGGAGTGAAATTTCCCTACATTCCTTGTATGTATTTGGGATAGAACACAAGGTAGAATATTGTCTCAACCTATATGTAACTATGATGGAGAAAAGTGAAAAAGGTGCGGGGATGATCAAGATTGTGAAAAAATTAATGGAGAACCTAGGAAAGGTAATTATGTAGAAGGTAAATCAAAGTGCTAAGGTCCAAATAACAACAAGAAGAGAAACAACATGCACATGAGCATATAAATCACCTATTGAGATTATTCAATGTGAAAACCCTCATTTTCGAAGTAGATACCTAGATTCAAAGAAATGAAATAAGATTCTATAAGAAAATAAATAATTGGTGTGCGAAATACAAGTTGAAATTGAGTTCTTAAGGGAAGAAGCATGCACTAGGATTGAATCCCAAAGGATGCATAAATTTGAAAATGTGGAGAGGAATGATTTGTGTGAAGTTTTTAGGATACTACATACTGAAGGAGTGATTCCCCTATTCAGTCAATGGTTATCTCATAAAATATGTGGTAAGGTACTTATAAAGTAATTAGGGCATGCATAAAAATTAAATTAAGCTATTCGGAAAGGAGGATTACGATAGGGAGATATTGGTTGATGTCTGTGGTAGATGGATGAAACATTAAAAATGAATCTATAGACATGGGTATCAAAGTTAATATTCTTACAATGGATGTATGGAATAATATGGGGAGACTAACGCTCCACCCATCATCTCAAATTCTATCATGGAAAAAAATATGTGTGTTGTTCTTACTAGAGTATTGAAGCACGATATCATTACCATACAAGGAGTAAGGTTCTTTAGAGACTTTGAAGTAATAAATTTGGCTGAAGTAGAAAAATTTCCAATGTTTCTTGTAAGACCATGGTGCTATGAAAATAATGTATATCTATGCTTTAAGAAGTGTTATATAATTTTTAAAAATGACGCACAACGAAAGTTTATTCTAATAGATCCTAAGCAAGGTATGATGTATGTTTAAGATGTTGAAGAACATGAAGACTTGGAACATATATATAACATAAGGGATGGATAATTAGATAACTTTGAACCAAATCAAGATGGGATCTTATAGTGGGATGATGCACCATTAGTTTTAGATACTACTAGTGTGGCATGTTAAAATTGGGCACACATGTATTATGAATCAATTAGGTGTGATTGTGTTACCATAAAATCAAGTAAGAAAATGCAAAGTAAAACAAGACAAAATTATGTGAGAAGATATTTCAGAAGACTTAGAAAGGAAAACTAGGTTCTAAAATTGAGCTATCAAGGTGGTGGAAGCATCCAAGAATATTTAAGCCAAATGGAGACATATATTCCCCTAGAACATGCACAAATAAATGTATTGTGTATATAATATGAGGTAAAATAACTAGATGGTGGGAAACCCATCAACCAAACTTGCAAAAATGGGACCAAATTAGTGAAGATATGTGCATAATATTTGAACATGGAAATTATACGTGAATACTTCCAAGTTATAATGAAGTAAAAAAACCAAAAGAACATATAAAGAAATGTGAAGAGGCTTGGGGCTCAGACTCTTGAAATCTCAAATCATAAGTATGGGTGTATACCTTATATCATACACTTATAATATGGGTATGCACATGGTATGTGGATTATGAAACACATCAAGGAACATTTATCTAGTAAGGAATAAAAACCAAATTTATGCAAACATTATCCTTTACATCTAAGGTACCCAAAATGAATCCATCATTGCAAAACATCAAGAATGCAATATTTGGAAATGAGGCCATAATAGGAGAAGGAATGTGAAGGATTCGTAAGGAGAAATGTATGGAGTTTCAATTTATTTTTGAAGAATAAGACATCATTAATGATTTTAGTGAAGAAGATGAGGTTGTTTAGATACAACGAAATTGGAAGTGCAAGGGAAAACATAAGATGGTTTGTCAAATTGATGAAGAAGTAGACAAAAACATCTATATTTTGAAACTACTTATGATTCCATGAAATTTGTAGATAAGAAATATAAAGATAACATGTTGTATAATGAGCCGATCAAGTCCAAAAATATCAATCTTGACACAAAATAAGTGTCAAAATTTGTAACAATTCAAGATTATTGGTCTAAGGCCACAATTGTAAAAATAAAAAAACTCAAACATGACTACAATGACCTTTTTCTAAGAAGGTATCAAGATATGAAAGGATTATACCTATCCTTGGGAAATATGCATATCAGGTTGAAATATGCATATCAGGTTGATTGAAATATCCAAACCAATGTGTAAACAACCATATAGGATAAACCCAAACATAGGTGCCAAAGTTAAGGAGAACATGGATGAAATGTTTGTTGTTGGACTCATTATTCCAATCAAATAATTTGATTGGGTAAGCCCGATGGTCATAAGTATGAAGAAATATGGGAACATAAGAATTTATGTTGACTATCATGTACTAAATGAAATGTGTCTCATAGACCCTTTTCCTACCCCATTTATTAAAGATATTCTAGAGAGAGTAGTTGGAAGATAATTCTACACTTTCACGTATATGTTTTCTGGATAACATCAAGTCAAAATAGATGAAGGAGATCATGCAAAGATAACTTTTGAAATAAAATGGGATAATTTGCCTACACAATTATGCCATTTGGGATAAAGAACATGCCTACAATTTTCTCACGGATTGTTGTAGTCTATCTCGTACCCTTTTTAGAGGTGGAAAACCCCTAACCATATCATATTGACGGAGTGTGTTGAGATATAAAAAAATCATATGTAAAAACATTCTATGCCATAGTTGAGACGATGTTATATCTTTGGCCATAAGGGCTTGATTATCTAGTTAAACAAAATCCAACTGAAATATTTTTCCCACATTCGAAGATTTTGCAATAATTTTCAAGATTCATGACTTATCTCAAATCAGGAACATCTTTTTATTGCCTTTACAATCAAAATAATTTTTAAGATTGTGATCTAACAATTGAATTACGGATAACAATTTTTTGTTAAACCAAGGACATAAAAACATCTTTAGTTTTGTAACTCTCTTTTCTAAGTGGTAGTGAAATGGAACCAATACCCTAAACGTTGTATGATATATCATCACCTAAAGAAATAATGTTTTTTGTGGGTTTGTTATTCAATGTGAAGAACCAATATTTCCTTCATGTCACGTGTCGGGTTGCACTCGAGTCAACATTATAAATTTGACTTATAGAATTGGACACTTCATTTGACTATGAAGTATACAAGAAGTCATCATCATCAAATTAATCTTCCTTTTTGGCTATATTTCCTTGATGATTCGGTTTCTTCTTCCACTTTCCATTATTTTATCCCTATTTATTATGTTTTTGGCCTTGTTTTAATTGTTGGTTGTCACTTTTCTTTCCACTTGACGATCCATTTTGGAATGTGTTGTACCAATAATTCTTTAATTGGTGTCATTTTTGACCATAAATAGGACATTTTTGTTGGCCCTTTTGGCCTTGTTGAGTGTTATCTTGCTTTGGAGGATGTTTAATAGACTTATCATGTTTCTTTCCTTTCTAATTAGAAGCAAGTTCCTATTGCTTAGTTTTAGTATTTGAGTGAATAGATTCGTCTTGTTATAACATATTCACCAATTTTTCAAAATTCATTGTTTGATTAATTATGTTTAGCTTGGTCAAAAAAATTTATATGAAGGAGGAAAGAATCTCAACACTATTGGCATAAGTGATGTGTCAATAAATTATTACAAAGATTGAAGAGATGCTTGTAAAGTTCCCACTCTTGTAAAAAAACATTTCAACTTTTTCAATTGGTTGCATTTTCAAGTTCAATAATTGACTCTAGAGATGAAGTATTGTGTTCTTGTTTTTCGACCCATATACGGTTTTTAGTTTATCTCAAGCTTCTTTTACTATCATGACCTCACAAATATGAGGTTAAACCTATTATGAAACACTAAACAAGATTATCAATTTTGTTATTTTATTTTCTTGATCAAATGAACATTTTGTGCAACATCATTTTCAGATCTTGTTGATGTATCAAACAATGGGCCATATATCTTCGAATTCAAGTTATGTGTGAATTTTAGTTTTCCATGCAACATAATTATTAGTATGAAGAAGTTGAGAATCAAGAAAAAGAACTTGTCTCGCCTTATTTTTGTCCATTGAAAAATAATGAAGAGTAAAAATCAACACTTTTCCCCCTTAAAGCAAGTACACCCCCCAAAAAAAATATTTTATTGATTTTAGGCTTGTTTTTTCATACGTTTACAATTTGTGGCACTATCGGTCGATTTACAATAATAATTTTTTTGGAAATAATGGTCAATTTTACAAATTTGTAATTTTTTTGGAAAAATACCTTCTTTTAAACCTCATTTCAACCTTTGAAAAATTGAAAAAAATCTCTTCAAAAATCTCCTAAACTAGCTCCATCAGTTCCATATCAAAATCTATAGTTTTTCAACAAATATTTAACAATTTTTTGTTGGGTGCAAAGAAAGTTATGGTGTTTTGAGTAAAGATTGCTCCTTTGTGTAAAAATTGAATTTGAGGCAACAAAAGTTTTTGGGCACTTTGGCCTCTTTTATTTACAAAATTTTCTCAAAATAAATTTCAAAGAAAATTAGGAGGAAAATTTTTGACCCTAAGTTAGGGTTGTTTCAAATAAAGTCAAGACGGGTTATATATGTAACTAATTCCTTTAGTAGAGTTTTAAATTTAGTGGGTCACCAAATTTGATGGTTCTACATTAAAGAAATCCAATACTTAAAAAAATTAATAGGGGATAGACCCCACAACTTATTCTCAAAAAGTACCTTTTTACAACACTCCTAGCAAGTAAGCACATATGTGGTTTGAATTATACAATGGAGAACTTGATATTTAAACCAGTTTGGTTATGATTTTTTAAAATAATCAAACCATCGACCTATTGTAGAGAAAAAGGTGGCATTCAATAGGTGCACCATATGTATCAACATAGGTAATTAACTAAAACTTGGAATTTATGAGTTAATATAGATAGTTAGAACAAATGAAAGAACCGATACAAATTGAAATGTAAATGCTAGATAATTTTATTTGATATTTAAATGAAATGATATAATTGAAATAGGAGGGATAAGGTAACAACCTGAAAATTACTTACCTCACCAGAATTTTGGACCGAACATGATGATGTGCAGATGGAGCAGAATATGATGGTACAACCCGGTAAATTATAACAGATGAATATTAAACTGACTGGGACGTCTGGAAGAGGATCAGGGCTCATGTGGGCACCCTAGTCTACAATATGGGTGCTCTGGTATGCAGAATAGCTCAAGATCCAAATCTTGGAGTGTTTCTATATTTTTGCAATGTCTCGATCCTTGTTGCATGATTGTCACAGTAACTTTGTTTATGTCACCTTGAACTCCGGGATGAAGATCTACTTGCAAAACCCCATACAAAGTATCAAATTACTAAAAAAAAAGATGCATATGAAGTGGTCAGACTAACCTTAGCTACCACAATGGTGGACTTACAAGTAAGTGTTGTAGTACATTCCGGACCTAATGTAGTTCTCGTGTGCTTATGTGTGCAATTATGTGCGTGGGGTACCCTAGCTCCAATGACGTGGATATAGGGGGCAATAGCTAGATGTAAAATGCAAATGGTGGATGGAATATAATGAATATAAACCTTCCTATGCAAAGTGTGTATGATGCAATGATTACCAAATTTAGTCCCTTACCTTAGTAGATAGCTAGCCCTTGATAGTATATAGTCATCCCATAAGATAGTAAGTATGTTATATTTATATCGGGATCAATTGCTTAATTTTTACACTAATGACCCGACATGCTGACTAGTACATAGGGGAATGAAAGGGAAAATTACAAAGACTGACCTTGAAACTCTAAATTATACGCAATTGGTGTCAGACCAAAGTGCCTAAAATTAAGGATCTGGGTGCCTACGGGTACCCTGGCTTTTACCCTAGGTGCCCTAGTGAAAGAATAGAGATGATAAACAACCAAATAATGACACCTAAAACTCCTTAAGAGATGAACAAAACCATGTAAACAATTGACGACTGTGTAAGAAAAATGTCGATGATGACATGACTAGAGGATAGGTCATTAGTGAATACTTTTCTTACGTGAGATCCATATATAAAATAACATATTTGGCAATATAAATGTAATAGTAAGTGTATGATTTTGTGACTACATTTTCCCCCACTTTATGTTGGTGAGTGGAAATCTTGGTAACATAAAGTAGATAGAGATGCATACCTGAGAGAAAGTGGAGAATCCCATGTTGTAGTAGAACACACATATGTGGTAGTAAAAGTGTTCCAAAGAACTATAAAATAATGCCAAACCATGGATCAGTGGGTTGATCCATGCAATGTAATGAAAAGCGTACTAGTATGATGAAGTGCACTAAACGAGAGTGATGATTATGATGATTTTGAATGCGTATAATGATGATAAGATGGGGAAGGGAGTGATCAGTTCCCAACCCGAATGTGTGTATACGAATAAATGATCGAGGAATTGGATGTCTTGTCATCATAGTAAGAGTGTAGGGAGAAAAGTGTATTATTCTCCAATCTTTAACTACATCCTCAAGATCTAGCCGTTGCAGAAGGACTTAGATCAAAGATTTATGGTTTTTGGATCCAAATAATTTTGATCAAATAGTTGACCCATTTAGGTGTGGTATAGGAAGTTCACTCTTACCTCCACTCCATGGGTGTCACCCAAATGTGATGGATTCCAAGTTAGTTCATCTAGAAGAAAACATGAAATGTAGAATAAATTCCCAAGTTAGGTCATCTAGGAAAGCAACATGGATGAAATTTCCTAAGTTAAGTCATTTGGGAGGCCAATTGTGTTGTATTGTAATGATTGATTAATATGATTTTGATTATTATAAATTTGAATGTGTTGATTGATTGATTGATTCAATTTGATTTATTACTCGTAGAGATATTTTACACTAGTTTCCCTAGGTTAGGTCATTAGGGGAATTGATAGAAATTGGTGAATGATCGTATGGAAAATATTTTAATGCTTATTACCCCGTGTTAGGTCATTATGGGGAAGTGATGAAACTTTGCATAGAAATATTGTATATTTATTGCCCCCAAGTTAGGTCATTAGGGGAGTCAATGGTGAAATGTCACATAGTGTGTTAGTAAATGTTTGAAAATGATGAGTTGGTAGTGTTGATTAATTGCATGGTAATGTAAGGGGAATTATAGGATGACCCCAACGATATGTTCCCCATTTCGGTGAAAGGGGAAGTGATGATAAGAATGAATGCTAAGCCAAAAGTAAGCACGAAATAGATAGAAAGTGATAGAAATTGCAAAAATGTGTATGAAGTGGATGGAAGACAAATTCAAGGAGAGATAATGCATGTGTAATGTGTATTTTATAGTGGTAGGAAGAATTATAAAAATAATTATGAAAATGAGGTGTAAATTGGAGTAGAAATGCTCAAGGTATGAAAAAAAAGTGTGGTGTGTATTAGTTGCATGAATAAGTGCAAAATAATGACTATAGTAAAGTAGGTGAAAAAGTAACTATAAGTAGTGAAGTGAAAAAGTATTTAGTCACTTAATTTTTTGTTTGCATGATTGTGAGATTAAGCATGAAGTGAGTGAAAATTCCGTAAGTGAGATCAGCATGCCCTAGTTGGTTTGAGTGGGTGACGACCATCGTAGTGTCACTTACGACCGTAGAGTTAGTAAGTATGATGTTTTTCAAAAAATGTATGGTGTAATAGTCATTTTTATTGAATTTTTACAAATTTGAGAATTTTAATTTTCTTGATGTTTTAGACCTGGACAATAGTAGTGAGGATATTATTAACCCTTGGGATAGGATAAATTGGATTTGAGTGCTAGTGTCCTACTGTGTAGTGCCCCAGTCCTACATCTAGGTTCCTGGTCTAGAAAGTGTGTATGTGGCCTAGAATGGTGAAAATCAGATTTGTATTGTATAGTTGTAACACCCTCGATAACTGATATATTCCTCTTTTGCATTTAAGTGTTGACATGTGATTTTCTAGATAAAGATGTGTTCTTTTTACTATTGATCATTCTTGATAAGGATAAATATTTTATGTTCTTAAAAATCATTAGACTAAAATTGTATGGTTATCAAGAATTCATTTTCACTTTGGAAAGATGAGCTGCAATTTGGCTTTAGGAGTTGCAGAATTATTCCTTCTTCTGACTCATCCTCGGATCAATTTCAATGATCTAAGGAATGTTTCAAATATTCTTCATAGACTAAATGGTAAATTGATATTCAGTAGTTTAAGGGACATAGAAGACCGAACTTTGTATGATACAAATTATGTGGCCTTATGTGAATATGTTTTCGTTTAGCTGTATGTTGTGCTCGGGTCTTTGGTGATTGATCTTGGCAGGACATAAAGGACGTAAGAAAAAATTCAATTCTCAGAGGAGGAGTTTAGATTCCTAAGAAAAACCTAAGGATTATCCTAACAAAGAGCCTAAGTGAGGTGAGAATACCTATGTTCTAGCTACGTTTACTTATTTGGATTTTACTCTAACCTAAGCCTCTTATTCTAATTTGTGGGGTTGGCATCCTAACCTAAGCATTGTGCTAAATGAATAAGGGAAGGGTTACTAAAGTAATGTTAGGCTATTTTTAATTAATACCTAATACTAAAGGGTTATGAATTGAATCTAACCTAAGGTGGAAATACTATTGGTAAATGTTTTTAATACCTAAGTTGGTTATTGCTAGACTAACCTAAGTTCTATTGGGATCCATCCTAAACTATTAAAGGGAACCTAAGGGGTCGCATGTCACAAGGGTGATAGTTCCAATGGAATTTAAATGAGTTGAAAGGGTTTAAATGATGGAAGTACTGCCAGATTTGGCAAGGGCTAGTAGACTTGGTGGAGGCATACGTGGAAGCCCCACTAAAAGATGGAATTGTATTTTTGTGTGGAATTGGCATTCACCAGATTTAGGAGGCAGTGGAAAGGAAAGATAAGTGAGAATTTTGGATTGAATGGAATTTATGGCATTAATGAGCCTTGGTATTTATGTGCAAACCATCTTGGAAACTTAGAAGGCGGGTTTGTAGGAGGTTATTTGGTTTTGCATGCATGGTAGATTTTGCTCTGCATGGAGCTAACTGGTTCTTTGAACCAACAGTTTGACCTTCACTTCAAAGCTATTTTTGGTTTCTTTGGCCTATTTTTGATCGAAGGAAAGTATATGAGGTGTAGGAGGAAAATATGTTTGATTTTTGATCTTTCGTGGAGGAGAAAAAGAGTTAGAAGCTCAGCTGGAAGTCTCCTTCGATTTGGTGGAAGCACTATCAAGCATGATAGGCTCTAACTATTAAGACTCTTTGCTTTCTTCTAAATGATTCATTAGAACAACTCTACTCTCATGAGATTCATGTTTTCTTATGTCCTTGGTTATTTTTCTTGCTGGGTTTTATGAATCCTTATGGTGTTTGATATGAAACCATGGCTAAAATAGTGTTGTTTTGGAAACTGCTTTTTTTGTGCAAGTTTTATGACAAGCATGCAAGTGAAAATGGTATGTAAAACTTGTTTTTGTATCTCTGTTTTTACACCCTAGATCTTGTATTTGAAGTTGATGTGCTTTGAACTGACCTTTGTGGCAGTATAGGGATCGAGATCTTAGGGGAAACTTGAGTTCCATTTGATGTTGCTTCAGGTTGCATTTTTGGATGTAGACTTGTGTTGGAGCTTTGTGTTTTGATTAAACTTGTGTTGGAGCTTCGTGTTGATCAACTAGTGTTTGGAAAACTTATGCATTGCTGAAATGTTGCTTGGAGTTTGTATTTGCACTGTATTCGCATTATTTTACTTGTGAAGTTCTGAACGTTTGTGTGTGAAGCTCGGGTTTGACACTGTACTCTTAATTAACACTTGAGTGTTATGAGCTTGTATTTGGGTCAATGTATTCGATTATGTTCTAGTATTTTATTGTTGGGTTTCTCTTGTAATAAAAGTATTAAGCTTATAATTCTTTTATTGAGTGACCACTCACAAGAAAATTAGGTGGTAGCTTGTTGGAGTCGTTTGAAATCTCTTCGAGATTTGGGTCTGGAGATGTCTTGCTTAAAGGAATGTTGAACTTATATTTTATGGCTATAACGACTTCTTTGAGATGGTATTGGTGTGGGAATAAAAGGGATTGTTCTTTCCCCTCTGTTTTGAGGGAACCCGTGTTTTGGGTTTTGACTGTATTGTTTTGAACCAAGTCACCTCTTCCGTGTTGGTCGTCAAATAGGACTTTTAAGAAGAGCAACAGTGAGGGGACAAGAAGTCCCTCCTCTTTAATGGGAGAGGTTCCCTTATTTAGAAACAAACCTATTTACAAATGTACAGGACATGATTTGTTGGTTAAACTTGGATACCATGAAAGTGTTTTCTATGAAGGTCATCAATTACAAAAGGACTGAGGAAATGAGAGCATGGAAAAGAGCAGAAAGGCAAACATGCAGAATTATAGATATCAGAGTAATTCTTTATGTATGCGAAGTCACCGTGAATTGAAAACAAGATCATTCGTATAGAACAAGTAAGATGGAATTTAAAGACACAAAGTTCTGTAAATAACATATGCCAGAATGCAAAGTTTCTTAACGTAACATAGATTCGTTATCAAGGAAACAAAGTTCCTTCTTGGTTATGCAAGATCACCGTGCTTGCAAAGTTGAAGAGTATGCAATCGATGAGACTAACGAATTTGAGATAAATGATCTTCACAAAGAAAACAAATGAAATCTTAGAACAGACAGAGATCAGATAGACAAAGAAAGGAAAGTCCTTCTGTATTGATTTCTCTATAATCTATTTACACTTGCAGAAAATATGCCAAGTTCTTCCTCCTTTTGGAATGGCGTGGAAAGGCCATTATATAGCTTACAAATCAGTTATTCTTTGTAACCGCTTCTTTAACCGAGAATAGTTAAGGACCGCCAATCGTAACGCCTTAACTTCTTACAAAGAAAACGGAAAAAGAAAGGGAAGAAGAGAAAAGAACAAGGAGAAGAAGACAGGTGGCCAGTCACTGAGAGGGACCCACCGTCTTCGGAAACCGCTGCTTGAATTTTCTTCCACGTATCAGCTATGTCCTTGCCACGAGGGACACACCAGAATTTTCATCTTGAGGATGACAATGAATATCTTTGAAAACTGATGTAACCAGCGTCTTGAGAGCTTCGTCCTTCTGCCAGCTGTCCTTGAAATTTGATCTTCGGATTGATAGCATCAGAGCCGCAACTTAAATTCATATTTTAGCATATTCGGGTCGAGCGGGAAAAACTAAGTATGAATTGCATTAGGTTCGCTTGGGACATGTGAGACGCGAATGTGTGAAACACGCGGTTCGGCCGATTCGGGTGAAACAGGGAGAAGACGCACAAATGCATTTTGGGACATTTGGGACGAAAACGCGCGAAGGACGCGGTTCGGGTGTTTCGGCCGAAATTGGAATAGTTTGCATTTTTGATTTGGGACAAAGAGCTCTGAGGTACGCGACTCGGAGTTTCGGATCGGAATAGAGAGCAATTTGGAACTCGGGACAGTTGGGACAAAATTGCGCGAAGGCGCGGTTCGGCGAATCGGCCGAAAATGGAACAATTTTCCCGATTAACTTTGGGACATTTGGGACATGAAAGCGCGTTCGGGCGAATCGGCTGAAAATGGAACAAAGGCCCGTTTGAACTTGGGACATTTGAGACAAAAAGTTCGAGTACGCACTCGGCCGGTTCGGGCGAAAATGGAACAACTCGCACTTTTGATTTGGGACATTTGGAACAAGAAAGTGCGAAGTCGCGGTTCGGTGATTCGGCGAAATTGGAACATCTCGCACAAAATTTTTGGGACACTTGGGACAAAAAAGTTCGACGGGCCCGAAAATGGAACAACTTCGGGATTTCGCCGACTCGGGAAGAATGCACTTTCGTACTTGGGACAGGCGGGACAAAAATGTCCGACAGGCCCGAAATACATACAAAATGACCCAAAACACAGATTTTCTCAATTTTCACGGCTTAGGCACTTTAGAGAAAACACTCATAACTCAAAATTTTGAAATTTTACTTTTATCAGAGCAGGGAATTTTGAGTGGACAACAGCTGGCTCCTTCTGGGGATGACTTGGCATAAATTCAAGGAATGAGGCAAGGCAAGAACCTAGACAAACTCGGGGAAAGCAGACCAGTGCCTTATCCATTGGGCCACGGAGTCAAAAGAACACCAATACAGAGGGCAACACACCAAAACAACAAAAGGAAAACACACCAAAAGCAGAGAAGCAAAAACACTGTACAGAATATACAAGGGACTCCCTAATCACCTAGGACTTGAACAACTTGAGATACTGCCCACTATAAGGAAGTGGGAGAGAAGAACCATCCATGTAATCAAGATAAAAGGAGTTCTCACCAGCAAAGTGCCTGATCTTGAAAGGTCCGAGCCACAGGGAATCAAACTTTCCATGGCTGCCACGAGGTTCATGCCTTTTATCCCATAGCAATACAGTGTCTCCAACTTGGAAATCTCTGAACCTAGCTTTCTTGTCAAACAGGACCTTTACCTTCTGCTGGTGAACAGATATCCTATCGGCAACCACCAATCTGTCTTCATTCAGCTTGTGCAGGTACATAATTCTCTTGTCCAGGGCATCTCTGAAACTAGTATCTTCAATGGCCTTCATTAGGTGCAAGGCTGGTAGTTCCACTGTCACTGGCAATTGAGCCTCTACTCCATACACCACTTGAAAGGGGGACATTCCAATGGCTCTTTTAGGTGTGATCCTGTCTGCCCAAAGGGCATCATAGAGCTTCTTGTGCCAGTTTCGTTGAGACTCATTGACCAACTTCCTTATGATAGTCACCAGATTTTTGTTAGTGGACTCTGCCTGCCCATTTCCCTGGGGGTAGTAATCTGAAGAATGAGCCAGGGAGATGCCATATCCGTAGCAGAAGTCCATTATCTCAGCTGAAGAGAAATTCGAGGCATTATCTGTTACAATCTTGTTAGGTACACCATACCTTACCAAGATATTCTCCTTGATGAAGTTGCAAACCACTTCGGAAGTAGTGCTCTTAACTGGAATAGCTTCCACCCATTTGGTGAAGTAGTCAGTGGCAGTTAGCACATGAGTGTGACCAGCACTAGAAGCAGGATTGAGTGTACCAATGAAGTCCAAACCCCACTGTTGAAATGGCTCCTCAATCACAACTGGCTTGAGAGGCAAAGAAGCCAATTTAGGTCTTCCCACAAAGGTCTGGCAGGCCTCACATTTATCCACCCACTTGGATGCATCTCTGAACAAAGAAGGCCAGTAGTATCCTCCCCGGAGTATCTTATGAGCTGTAACCGTTGATGAATAGTGCCCTCCACATGCATGATCATGAAAAGCTGAGAGCAACTTTCTCTGTTGTTCCTTGTCTACACACTTCAAAAATCTCCCATCTAAGCCACGCTTGAACAAAGCATTTTCCCATAATACATATTGCGCTGACCTCAATTTAACAGTCCTCTTTTCCTTGGCAGTTAAATGAGAGGGGCATTCCCCATAGGTGAGAAAATGGGTGATGTCAGCATACCATTCATCAACTGAACTCAGGAACAGAACAGTAGGAAGGTCAACTTTCTCCTCAAGCAACTCATGTTTGGCTCCTTCAGCAATGAGCTCACAAAGACCTTTTCCACGAACCAGCTTGGTCGGTTTGATATCAATGTCATACTCTTGGACCTTAGCCACCCAGTTCCCTCTCTTGGATCCAAATTCTTGTGTGTAGAATCGACTTAACGATTGTATCTAGAACCAAAGACCATGGAATGAGAGTTGAGGATGTAAAAGCGAAACCGCTTCACAGCTTTAACCACCGCAAAAGCATGTTTCTCCATCATAGTATATTTCAACTCATGATCTTTCAGAATATAGCTCATGAATGCGATTGGTAGCTCATGCTCATTAGAGTCTTCTTGAGTTAAGACAGCAGCCAGGGTATTATCCGTAGCATAGCAATAGATGATGAAATCTCTATTGAAATCAGGACAGGCTAAAACAGGAGTTTTAGCGATAGCTCTCTTGATACCTTCGAAGGATTCCTTTCCTTCAGAAGACCAACCAAATGTTTGTTTTCCTTTCATCATCTGAGAAATATTCAAAGTTAATTCTATAAAATCAGGGATGAATCTTCTCAAGAAATTGATCTTACCGAAGAAGGAGTGCACGCCCTTTTTACTGGTTGGGAGAGGAATTTGCTGGATGGCTTGAACTCGTTCAGGATCAATCTTAATCCCATCCTTGGAAACGATGTGCCCTAATAACTTTCCCTCAGTGACACAAAAGATAGATTTTTTAGGGTTCAGAGAGATCCCATGCTCTCTGCATCTCAGCAGAACTGTCTCTAGGTGATCAAAATGATCCGCTCTTGTCTTGGAAAACACTGTCAGGTCATCAAGGTAGATGACAATACACTTCCCTTTTAAGCTTCCAAAATCCAGATCCATAGCTCTCTGGAAAGTGGCACCAGCATTAATAAGCCCAAAAGGCATTCTCTTGTAAGCAAAGGTGCCCCAAGGAGTAGTGAAAGCTGTTTTATGTTGATCTACAGTATCAACCTCTACCTGATTGTATCCAGAAAATCCATCAAGCATAGATAACATTTCAGAGCCTGTTACTGCTTGCAATATTTGATCCATCATGGGCAAAGGATAATTATCTTTCAGAGAAGCCTGATTCAGGTTCCTGAAATCAACACAGATGCGGATCTCACCATTCTTTTTCCTGACAGGCACAATATTTGCAATCCATGTTGAATGGTGAATAGGAAAGATAATTTTAGCTTTCAACAACTTCTGTATCTCCTGAAAGATGGTGTCAGCTACTTTGGGGTTGTATTGTCTCTGTTTCTGCTTGAAAGGCTTAATTCCAGGCTTGAGGGGAATAGAGTGCTGCATATCTTTTGGCTTGAAGGCTTTCAGATCTTCATAAGAATATGCAAGAACGTCCTTATACCTTCTTAGAAGATCAATTGCTTTTCTCCTCTCATCTGCCGTACAACATTTTCCAATATTTACTAGCTTAGGGTCATTAGAACTCCCAATATCAATCTTATCATACTCGGCTTATTGCTGAGGTCCAGTAGAAGCTTTAGATTTCATATACCTGTCATGCTTATCAAATAGTTCCTCCAAACTCACCAGCCCTTTAGGAATCTTGTTTCCTTTGAGCTTAATGCACCCTTCCTGATCTGTTTCTTCTCCTTGGGTGACAGCTTGGTCAAAGGACACACTTTCACGAGGCAGGTTGTCACTTCCCTCAAAATACAGTTGTTCAAAATTACCTTTGAGTTCCAGGAAGGAAAGAAAATGCTGATCATTATTGAAAACCTGCCAGTTATTGGTGTTGTCAGGTACACTAGGCCGATGGACCATTTCAATGGTGAATTTGTCTAGAGAGAAATCAGGATGAGGAATCAACAAAGTGACCACAGACATGGCTAAGCGAATCAGCCTGCTGTTTCTTTTCCCTAGTCTTGCTTCAATAGAGAAAGCATCAAGGAATTCAATGGAATCTCAAACCTGATTCCGGTAATGCTTCAGCCTCCCATTTTTTACCTGAAAAAGGCTTCTGACCTACTTTACAATCAATTCTGCATCACCACGAGCCAGAAGATTCTTCACACCTTGTTCTTTGGCCACTTGCAGTCCAAGAATGAGAGCCTCATACTCTGCTGTGTTATTAGTGTTTTCGAACTGCAGCTTAAATGAAAAATAATGAAGGACACCTTCCGGTGACACCAGTAGAACACCAGCTCCAGAACCAACCGAGGAACAACTTCCATCAAATTCTAAAATCCAAACCCCATTAGGATCTCTAGGAGACACTTTGGGGGGTGGGATTTCGTCAGGGGACATAATCATGTAGTTGCCATGACCCATATCCTCATAGAGTATTTGTGCTCTAGGATCATCCGTTTTCTGCACAATATACTCGAACTTTTCAGGCAACAACTTCTTCATTTTTCCATTGACAGGCACGAATGCATGCGACCAGTCCATCTGGATTTCCCCACCCACATCTTTGCAGAAGTTCCTACTTAGCAACATCCCGTATGAAGGAGGGATATCTGCTACTAGGATGGTAGCCAACACTTTCTTTTCGAGCAAGGCGTAAAAAGCCACTTGTGCATCTTTAATCCTTCCAACCGAGGCACTTCTTTACTCTCCATAGAGTAGCAAGATCCATAAGTGCAGTGAGGTTAAGCCTAAAGCATGAGCTACTTTAGCTGGCATGACATTGTCCGAGGCTCCTGAATCTATGACACAATTACTGAGTCTATGGCCAGCTATGAGAAGTGTTACATAAAATGGTTTAATTTTGTCACCAGGCGAGGTGACAACAGCTACCAGACTGGGCTGTGGCGCAGAGGGAGGAGTAGGTAGAAGGCCTTTAGAAGTGGTCTTAGAGTTGGAATTAACAAAGTGGATCATTTTGGCAAAGGCTTTGGGATGGGTTTGATAGTACTCAGCTTCTGAGATTTGTACCTTGGTCTTTTTCAGGTGATCAACAATATCAAAGGATCCAGAAGTGGACGGGCCATCATCATTTGGAATTCTAGGCTTATCAACTTTAGGAGAAAAAGAAGAAGCAACTTTGGTAACTGGATTGATAGGACTCACCTTCTGTGTAGACGAAGTAGGGATAGGAGATCCTCTTCTTGCAATTACAGGGATAGTTGCCGACTGCTCCTTGGATTTCTTAGGTGGCTGGGTCACCTTCTCCCTCTGCTTTGTCTGTTCTCGAGTCATGACAGCAAAAGATTCGTTGTTCATGTCTGCTACCACTTCATCATAATCATCAATGCCCTCAGTGGTAAAGAAATTCACTCGAGATCCCTCAAGTTCCTCTGCCTCATCATCAAATTCTCTCGCAAACTCTTCGCAAGCTTCGTTATCTTCATCATCATCTGGTTCTTCCACCTCGCAGGTCGCATTGACAGGGACTCTAACAGGAGGTCCTTCAAGTGCTAATCTTGTTTGAGAAGTAGGCAAACGATTCCTGGGCTGGAAATTTCTCCTCGGAACGTCTGCATAAGGAGCGTGCTGAGCCAGTTGTTTCTTTATAGCAAGAAGATCATTCGCAAGCTTCTGAACTAATGGGTCAGTGTTAGGTCCAGGGGTGGAAGAGGAAGAAGCAGCAGACTTAGATTTGGAAGTGTCTCTTCTCAACTTCCCTGACATGATCAAGTCATCTTCGACACTAACAGCCAGTTCTTGACCTAGAACTAACGTAGCGAGATTAGCCCTTCTTAGTGCATAACTAACTTTAGGTGATTGGGCATTTAGAAAGGAACATTTTTGAATCCGATCAATAGGTCGGGTGTTTGCTGGAATTTTATTTACCAACCTGTTGAACCGAGCCACAAACTCTCTCATGGGTTCTTGCGAATCTTTCTTTATCTGAGAAATTTGGGCAAGCAAAGCATGCACATCTTCTGCCGGCTTGAAACGATTCTCAAACTGGGTTCTCATGGTGTCCCAGTCGGTTATAGCACCAGCCGGAAGGTGAAAGAACCAATCAGCAGCATTTTCTTGCAAAGTCTCCACGAACAGTCTTACGGAGACGTCTTCATGTTCAACTCCCAAAACCCCACATGCAACTATGAAGGCTGCAATATGTTCATCAGGATGTACCTTGCCATCACCTTTGAATTTCGGGAAGTTCTTCCGGTTACCTCTGGGTAACTCATGTAGAGGCTGAGTAAGGGCCAGGGGCCCGACACGCTGACCCCATGGCAATTGTGCCGCCATTCTTGGAAAAATGGCTTGGAGAGGAACTTTAACACCAGCGAGAGTCAAAGCTCGTAGATTGGGACTAGCAGGTTCTGAAGGAATACCACCCGCAGGACTTCTTTCTTGAACAGGTGGTGTGCTTGTCGAACGAGTCCTTCTATTTCTTGTTGAAGGGAAAGGAAAACCCTGCTGCTCCAAAAGTTGAAACTGAGAGTCTTCAATACCAAGGGTCCTTCTCCCTCGAGTAAAACGTGGAGTCGCCAGATCAAAAGATGATCAAAAATTACTGAACTGGAATGTGATTTTCCCCAGCGGAGTCGCCAAAAACTGTTGGTCGTCAAATAGGACTTTTAAGAAGAGCAACAGTCAGGGGACAAGAAGTCCCTCCTCTTTAATGGGAGAGGTTCCCTTATTCAGAAACAAACCTATTTACAAATGTACAGGACATGATTTGTTGGTTAAACTTGGATACCACGAAAGTGTTTTCTATGAAGGTCATCAATTACAAAAGGACTGAGGAAATGAGAGCATGGAAAAGAGCAGAAAGGCAAACATGCAGAATTATAGATATCAGAGTAATTCTTTATGTATGCGAAGTCACCGTGAATTGAAAACAAGATCATTCATATAGAACAAGTAAGATGGAATTTAAAGACACAAAGTTCTGTAAATAACATCTGCCAGAACGCAAAGTTTCTTAACGTAACACAGATTCGTTATCAAGGAAACAAAGTTCCTTCTTGGTTATGCAAGATCATCGTGCTTGCAAAGTTGAAGAGTAAGCAATCGATGAGACTAACGAATTTGAGATAAATGATCTTCACAAAGAAAACAAATGAAAGCTTAGAACAGACAGAGATCAGATAGACAAAGAAAGGAAAGTCCTTCTGTATTGATTTCTCTATAATCTATTTACACTTGCAGAAAATATGCCAAGTTCTTCCTCCTTTTGGAATGGTGTGGAAAGGCCATTATATAGCTTACAAATCAGTTATTCTTTGTAACCGCTTCTTTAATCGAGAATAGTTAAGGACCGCCAATCGTAACGCCTTAACTTCTTACAAAGAAAACGGAAAAAGAAAGGGAAGAAGAGAAAAGAACAAGGAGAAGAAGACAGGTGGCCAGTCACTGAGAGGAACCCACCGTCTTCGGAAACCGCTGCTTGAATTTTCTTCCACGTATCAGCTATGTCCTTGCCACGAGGGACACACTAGAATTTTCATCTTGAGGATGACAATGGATATCTTTGAAAACTGGTGTAACCAGCGTCTTGAGAGCTTCGTCCTTTTGCCAGCTGTCCTTGAAATTTGATCTTCGGATTGATAGCATCAGAGCCGCAACTTAAATTCATATTTTAGCATATTCGGGTCGAGCGGGAAAAACTAAGTATGAATTGCATTAGGTTCACTTGGGACATGTGAGACGTGAATGCATGAAACATGCGGTTCGGCCGATTCGGGTGAAACAGGGAGAAGACGCACAAATGCATTTTGGGACATTTGGGATGAAAACGCGCGAAGGACGCGGTTCGGGTGTTTCGGCCGAAATTGGAACAGTTTGCATTTTTGATTTGGGACAAAGAGCTCTGAGGTACGTGACTCGGGAGTTTCGGCCGATCGGGGAACAGAGAGCAATTTGGAACTCGGGACAGTTGGGACAAAATTGCGCGAAGGACGCGGTTCGGGCGAATCGGCCGAAAATGGAACAGTTTGCCCGATTAACTTTGGGACATTTGGGACATGAAAGCGCGGTTCGGGCGAATCGGCCGAAAATGGAACAAAAGGCCCGTTTGAACTTGGGACATTTGAGACAAAAAGTTCCGGAGTACGCGGCTCGGCCGGTTCGGGTGAAAATGGAACAACTCGCACTTTTTGATTTGGGACATTTGGAACAAGAAAGTGCGAAGTACGCGGTTCGGGTGATTCGGCCGAAATTGGAACATCTCGCACAAAAAGTTTTGGGACACTTGGGACAAAAAGTTCCGACGGGCCCGAAAATGGAACAACTTCGGGGATTTCGGCCGACCGGGGAACAGAATGCACTTTCGTACTTGGGACAGGCGGGACAAAAATGTCCGACAGGCCCGAAATACATACAAAATGACCCAAAACACAGATTTTCTCAATTTTCACGGCTTAGGCACTTTAGAGAAAACACTCATAACTCAAAATTTTGAAATTTTACTTTTATCAGAGCAGGGAATTTTGAGTGGACAACATGCCGCAATTTTGTGGTTGTGAAGTTTGGTAATTCAATTTCTTTTGCGTTGGAATTGATTGGGTTATTAACCTTGAACACCGAAACTATTCAGATTTCTCCGTTCTGTTGTTTTATGCTTACTTCTTTTGAATCATGAATTGTTTACTCTTCGTATTAAGTGGTGAAGTATTTGTGAGTCTTCGAGTCTTGGGTTTGAGGGTAATTCCAAACTTGATAGTATACTATTTTAGGATGGTATTCTCGACTGATACAATGAATGAGTCATTGGCTTATTCTTGTGGAAGAAAATATATATGTATTCTCTTGGGATCAATATGTTGTTTTGGGTTTACAATAAGCTTTCAGCTTGATCGATTTAAAACCTGGAACTTCTTTTGTTCGGTTGTATGAAACGATTTATTAAATGGACCTTTCCTCATTAGAGTTACCTTTTCTCTGTCTTTGGATTGGATCATTGTTTGAAATTATTTGTACTCGATTCCATTTCGAGATTGTGATTTCATATGACCTGTTGGTCTACTTGGTTCGAATCATTGGTTGAATGATAGTAGCTAAGTTGGTTCTACCGCTAAGGGAATTCATTCTTGTTTTATCAACTGTTGTTGAGTAGCCTTGCCTAATTTAATGGATAGGAGTAGGTTTGTCTCTTGTACTCTTTATCTTTTGGGATGAACTTGAGTAGAGATTAACTCCTTTATGGAACTACTTGATTGTGAACGTTGGTTTCAGATCTTTGATTGATAACTTCTAACATGTAGAATTGGAATTAGAATTACAGTTAGACTGTTCTGATTTTCTATACCTTCTTGTATTGTTATGAAATTCTGTTTGGATGTATATCTTAATGTTGAATTTACAAGATTGTTATCCTGAAAAGGAACAGGTAATTCATGTTATGAACCTGGTCTATTTTTCTTGGATGTTATAAGTTTGGGTATGGTATGCATTGGTTCCTTTTATTCTTTGCTTATGATTTAGATGAATCAACCTAGAATGAACCATGTTGTATACACTTATTTTGTCTCATAGAAAAGATAAATGTGGTATTCTATTAGGATAGAATTATGAGATAATGGAATGGCAGGATCTATTGTTTGTTTACAAGCCATTGATAGGATCAATAGAAATTTAAGTTCTTAGGTAGATATTGTTTATTATATTATGCTCTTCTCTTAAAAGTTGATCTAGATTTATTAATGTACTTCCTTTCTGTTTGATATCACTTATGCTTATTGTATGATGTTTTAATTATCTCATTAAAGCAATGTTGCTTTAATGAAACAATTAGTGGAATGCACTTCGTTTTAATGCTTAGTGTTTATCATGCTCAGTTCATTGAACTGACCCATGCTAGCAATTTTTGCAGATGGACGATGTAAGTGATAGAAGAAGGAAAAAACTTATATGATGCATTGGCTGATATATGTCTAATTCTTAGTAAAGAATTCTGATTCATTCTTTTGTTGTATTGTAAAAGAAAAGTTGTATATTTTATAGAATGAAGGCTGTTGTTATGCAGTATGCCTAAAGTGCATAGTATTGTAAATTTATAAATTGTAATGATGAATTGCGAGTTGTGATGTATTTGCATTGGTTGTGTAAATTATCTCGTACTTTTATAAAGAAGATGAAAGTTATATCTTGTTTATATTCTTCATATTATACTATGTTTATCTTGTTATCTTTGGTAGGATAGATAAAGGGGTAATGATTCAATTTACCTTATAATAACGCAACTTGTTAAGTTGCATAAAATTATGTGTTTTATCTAAAAAATTTAACATAGTAATGTGTTGCGTAATGAACATGTAGTAATAAATATGGGTATGGTGAGTGATATACCCTAACACTTAATCATGTAGAGGAAGAATCTTTCTCTCTCAATTGAATGTAAACTAGAAAGGTTTGGAGATATGATTATTAATTATTAGACTTCATTTTGTATGAAGTCCACTTTAGTTGGATTTATGTGGTTGTTAAACCTTCCTGAAAGTTAAAGTACATTTTAATGAAACTTATGATATCGTTGTCCTGTTTTGGTTAACTACTAGTTAAACTGAGAAAACGAACATTAAAAAGCAATCATAAGTTAAAGAAGTTCTTCATGGACTAAATGAAACAAATTTAGGAAAGAACTTATGGAGTGTTGGATTAGGGTTTAGCAGGGTTGTTGTAATCAAGACATAATCTAAATTAACAATGTATTAATGATCTCCTTGGGGTATGTACATCTCGATGAGGTAGTTTCTGTAGGATATTGGCACATGCCAACTGCAAGGCTGTACTTTCAAGAAGACTTGGGTCTTCTTGAGAATATAATGTTGTTGTTAACATGTGGCAACACCCTTCCGCATTGAACATTTAGATCTACAAAAATAAGAACTTGAACTTAGTTTCTCTCTAGGTCAGGTTAGTGGCATATTTGGGATAGGAAGTAGCTTCCAATGGCTTAGGGTACCTTGGTACACCCAATTGACTTAGGTAAACCAAGTATGCCCATTTACCCTAAGTCATTGTGAGTGTTTTCCTATAATAATTTATGTTTCTAACTAGGGATAGGGTTAAACCTAGGACAAGTGGACTGACGTAGTCAGTAAAGACCAATCATGATAATAGAGGAGTGAGGTGAAGGACGTATTCCAAAATGATGAGTATGTCGTCTAGGAATAGAGACATACACAATATGTTGTAAAACTTTGGCCAAAGTATCACAAGTTGTTGGTTACGTTGTCCTATGTCACCAAGTTTAAAACAACGTGATATTAGATGAATATTGGTAACAAATATTTAGATATGTTCTTTAAACAGATCACTCAGTACCCGGTGTAGGGTAGAAAACCAAGTATATGAAGTATACAATATGTATTCAATACTTAAAGATAACATAAATAGATCGGTAGATTACTCGAGTTATGAAATGAATAGATTGGTGGATCACCGAGTCATTTACAACTGCATATGGTTATCTATTTGAAATCGATTGGCATGGAATGTTTTTTCTAAATAATGCTTTCTTTAGAATAGAGAACATTATATATATAAATAAAAAAATTCCCTTGTTTCTAAAGTCTTAAAATGGGAATGTTACAATAGTAATGTGATAAGTGAGTGTGTTTTGATTTTTATAGTGTTCTAATGTAGTTTTTGTTGTTGTTTTGAGGTGTGCAGAAGAGGGATATTCACTCGAGGGAGTTCCATGGTGGTTGTCATTTGAGTACGTTGTTTGGATTGGGCCTGTCAGATGAGGATTGGGATGTCATGGACCATGCCGGCTTGTGGCACATAGCACTAATTGGGGATGTGCCCCATAATATGCCTATGTTGAATACACTATGTAAGAGGTGATGTGCAGATACATGCATGATTTGGTTTCCTACGAGGAGATGACTACTACTTTAGAGGATGTATATCACATATTACAATTTTTGGTTGTTGGAGAGAGAGTACAGGTGATGCCATTGGAGGATATGGAGAGACAGATGTGTGTTGCTAGACAATATTTTGTGGGGTCTTGAGTACCTATCGAGGCCCATATCAGTTTGGATGCTATCTTATGATCTGGGGTTCCATGCTTACGGAAGTTCATAGCGGTTGTGATTGCTTCATCTATAGTAGTGGAGGGAGGAGGTGTAGGCATCTTGTATAAGATGCATGATATATGTCGATGGATAGAGGAGGAGGGTACTAGATACACGTGGGAATGGTGTGTGTTGGCCCACCTATAAAAATATCTATATTGATTTACTCATAATGAACATGGAAATGGGATGAGAGCCACTACATTACTACATGCATGGGATTATGAGCACATAGCCATATTAAGGCTAGTTGGAGGTCCACAAGGAGAGTGGGATAGGTCAAAGATATATGTGAGGAGGTGGATTAATATACCTGGTCAAAGGATGGACACAAATACCTATAGGGCACTGATAGATAGGATGAGGCCTAAGGTAGTTACATGGAGGCCATACCATGACTATGGAGGATGACCTAAGGATGATGTAGAGTTGTGGTGTATTCGAGAGGAATATGTGGTTAGAGGATTGATTCCCAGGTGTGGCTGAGATTTTTTAGGTGGAGAGAGTATCACGACAGTTTGACATGGCTCAGGATGTGCCCCCGAGCCATATATATGGTTGAGAGCTATCAGAGCACCTAGGAGGGCCAGAGAGATAGACTAGGGACAACAATAGAGGAGCTAGTACCTCCCAGGAAAAATGAGGTGGACGCAGAAATAAAGTTGATATACTCGACACAATGCAGGTTACACAGAGGAGTATTGCACATAGTGAGTGACACACCGGTGGATATTATTGTTCCCATTATTTATAGGTCCATTGGGGTTACCACAGGGAGGAGTAGGAGAGGGGAATCACATGCCTTGACAATGTGGCAGCAATTGTAGCGGAGCGTAAGTATCTATATATAACTATGTCATGTATTTTATTGTTGGCTTATGGCTTAGTAATGGTTGTCTAACGTGTTGTGTTATTTGTTTTATAGGTGATGCATATTAGTCCCTAATAGTAGACACATCCATCCACACATTGACGTGGAATGTGCCTACCGACATACTTGGTGGAGGGATACTTGAGTGAGTGGATGATATAGCGGGTGAGCATGCCCATTTGTTTGAGCCAGTGATCATAATAGCCACAACATGCATTGTATTGCTAGGTGAGAGGAACAAGGCATGTGAGAAGAATCGACAAGCCTAAGAGGCATTGGGTGGTAGGACTTTGGCATAAGATGTGTTTTCATGATACATGGATTTGTAGCATCAATTCTCAGAGTAGTCTATAGAGAACACCTTATTACGTAGGCAAGTAAAGAGGTATTGAGGTCACGAACAATGACATAGAGTTAGTGGCAAGGAAGCTAGTTCTAGGGCTCTCGTAAGACCCGAGAGCGATACTAATGATGAGGTGTGATTAGTATTATTGTATATGATGTAGGGGAGTTTCCCCCAGTGATGATTATATTTGTTATATATGTATAGACACATGTGATTTATATATGATGAGATTATTTCATTGTGTATTGATATCTTAATGTAATTAATGATGTGTGATTTGGTAATTAGTGTTAGAATGTATGTGATGTTTTTGTATATTGTTAGTGTTTATTAAATGGAATGTTATAACATGTAGTTAGTATAATGATGATAGTAGAATGAATGTAAAAAAGATGATGTATGATGATCAAACTAACGTGTTGTGAAAGATATGCATTGTGATAATGTAATGTAATCATAATATGTTAGTGTGATAAATGTGGGGGGGGGGGGAATTAACAATGCCCCTACCGTATAGACAATTAGGTTCATGTAATTAAGAACCCTCGGTAGTTAAGAATGAAAAAGTAATAAAGAGTGCATCATTGGGAAATGATTGAGTGCGCTAGATGAACGAAGGAGTGCGTGATGAAAGGTTCTTAGTGAAAACCCTCAACAATCATGTAAGAACTATAAGAACACAAGTGCGTGAATGGGGGGGTAAGGTGATAGTAATCACCTACTAAAGAACAAGGAAGTGTGAAGCGGTGGAAGCATGTGGGATGAAATTCGTATACTAATATGTGCCAAATTGAATGTCATATGGAGTGTGATTGATGCAGCCTAGAATCTACCACAAACAACCCGTGCACGCTAACACATCACCCAGCCTAAGCCGAGTGCTCACCCAAAGCATGCAAAGGTACCATGCCCCTCTTTAGAGTTGCTTTTGCAGGATTTTAATGTGTTGAAGATAGAGAATATTCAAAACCATAATAAGCAGAAACATTCCACAAAGCATAACCATTCAATAGTGCATAACCGTGATCTAGATATTAAACAATCATGAATTAAATAATAACTATGACAAGATTGATCGACAAGAAATAATAGTCATGTTAACACCTTATCCATCTAATATAATCCATTATATTAAACATTGTAAAACATAGAAGCTTCTTACATCATATAACATTACCATAAGTTTATGCGTGCATCAGATCCAGTAACATAACTCTACAATAACCCCTACATAATGTCTCGGTGTCTCTCTCTAATTACATAGACTAATACATACTTATAGGGGTGGGGAATTTCCCTTCACCACCTACACACTTCCCAAAATAGGTTACATGCTGAAAATAGCCACGTGCCTTTACAATAATATGCACACATGCAAGTGCACTAATAATAGATCTCCTATAGTTAACTGGTAGTAGTAATCCTATTATTATCCCAAACTCATGCATGGTGCTTAGTAGATGCTCATCCCCAAAATAGCATTCATGTGTTGCACAAGTCTTCATCTTGATGTGTGCTTCACACACTATTTCTAAAAATATCCCATATCCATGAAAAATGGCTAAGTCCCAAATCAGCTTTTCTTGATGTGCATTTCCTTCCTTATCCTTTTGCACGTTCAAATGTGCCTTGTTCCCGCACACAATATTCTCCGTATTGCCCTCTCCTTAGTGTCATACTATGTCTGCTCAACATTCCCCCACACTAATGTACATTACCATCCCGGCAATGGGGTTTCTCCTAATTTTCCCAAACAATAAATAATAAGAATGGAAAGAATGTAAATAATCACTATACAAAGAATAGAATTCTATTCTACAACACCCTCCGCTTCAACTAGGAGGATCAACTCTGGATATTCTATTTTAATCTCAGCCTCTAATGTTTTCTAGTCATCCAATGTGGTTCTTATCTTCTCTGGAATGTCTGTGGCTATGGATTCCAACTCATCCTGGGTAATCTCTCCTTTCTCATTTTTCTATACTAGGAAAACATTTGCCATAATGACATCCTTCCCTCCGGAAGATCCATCTTTTTGTGCTATGTGCTTCCAATCTCATCTATCCTCTCCTTATGTGGGGTTTGTGCTACTTCAAGGGCTTTGATATTTTTTTTACTAATGCCAATATTTCGGGCACCCTACGGTCTCATCCTTCATTTCCTTCAAAAATTCATTATCTTCTATTGTAGTCCTGATCTTGATCACCACTTCTGGTTATGTACATATGTTCAAAGCTTGATCTACTTTCTTCAGCTCATCCTATTAAGTATGGATTAACACATCATAAGATGAAATATTCCTAACCACGGAGGCCCTTGCTCTCTCTGCTTCCTATTCAGGATCCTTTGGCGTTGGCATTCGAATCGGTCCATCTTCAAGCACCAAATCAACTAATGTGCACACATAATGCATAGCCAAAGGAAAATTCTCAAGTAACTTAGACTCCAAATGTGGTCTTTCTTTTAGGACATAGTCACCAATTTTTTTTTCTATGCAGATGAAGGCCTCATTCTTTTTCTTCTCTAGATCGTTATCTCCTTTTAGACATATTATTTCTATAGTTTTTGCCTTGTTATCTTCAAGTAATGCTCTAATAGTGGTAGCCTTATATTTATTCCTCCATGCCACCTCTATAGATAAATTTAACTAAGGCATTGATCACCCGCTCATAAGATATGAGAGTGGACTTTATAGTCATGTGCCTACTCTGAGGATCCTTCTTCACTCTTCTTGATACACAAGACTCCTTGCATACATCAAAATCTGCTCGTCCATGTGATTCTGCATGGACTAGGACAATTGTTTCCTTGTGCACATAGTGGCCATGTATGGGTCCATCAGCTCCCACCCATATAACTCCTTCAGGTCCACTGTGCTTTGAAAATGGGTGCAGATAATTTTTCTTGTGTCCTCAACATAGCCCATACTTGGCACAATGTATTCTTCACTTCTCCTCATCCTTGGCCCCTTAGGAACCTAAGCACCAAGGTTTGGAGTTAGCCCTTCAATGTCTTGAGTAGTATCATGCACGTGAGGTTTCTCATGCTCCATTTCTTCTACCTCCTTCACCCCTTCCTCTTCATCCTTCATGTCCTCATCTCTGGGCTCCTCCACATATTTTAGTTATATTGGGGTCCCATGTGCGCTCTCTATAGACTCCTTCACCTCCTCATTCAACTTTATTTTTCTCCTCTTCTTCTCAATTGCCTCTTTTTAAGGGGAGAGTCATGGTGATCTTCTTACAGTCATGGAGTTCCCGTGCCTTGGGTCCTTATTCTTTTGAATACCCTCTTAAAGAAACGCTCTTCATGGAATGACTCTACATCCAATTCATCATCTCCTTCTTGCACACGAGGTGGAGTATCCGCATGCTCGGTATCCACTTTTTCTATGGGATGCCTCCAGCCTATTTAATCCAACCCTCCACTATCTTCATGTTCTTCCTCCTCCTTTTCTACCTCTATAGTCGATGCAGGATTTGGAGCTGGCATATTCTCCACTATATGTTTTCCCTTAGGCAGCCCTAGGAGCATGAACTCATTCTACACATACTTGTTATTCTCTAGCCTAGAATTAAGCTGAAGATATATGAGCATGGATCCACTTTCCCTAATAAGCAAACTTACTAGCTTCATACTTATGACATCTAAAATGATCCTCTCAATGTAGGTAGTCCGACCTAGATACACATATGTCTTCTTGAGGGTGTGGTATTCATAGTCTACCTTGTTTGCGTTGAAGTTCAGATGGAGCACATCAATAAATATGTGAAATGAGGTCCGAAGTAGCACACCGTGAAGGTATAGGGAATTTTGCAATATGGGCTCCATGTCCCATCCCTCATGGAAAACCGCATGATGCGTAAGTGTTGGTACACCGTGACCTATATTGCCTTGTTACTACCGAAGGTAGCTCCTGAAATGTGCCACTCCTCCTCAAATGTTGCATGAAGTCGTTCATACCATGTTTCTTACCTCTACTTAAATGGCCCACTCATTGATCCTTCACATAAATATTCTTCAAACCTCTCCGCAAGGAACTTCTTTTCTAAGGGGTACTCCCAGCATCTTGTTCTTTAGCCCACTAGGCACTCCAAATTCTAAAAATATAAGAGAAAGTAGAATAACACCAAAACTTATCTTTTCTCCTGTGCGTGCTTCCTCAACAATAGTTTCTACAATATAGCCTGTCTAAGTTGCATACTACTCCCTAATACATTTTCTTTGCAATATGAATCCACATGGTGTTTACCTATGACCATATATCTTGGTCATTCAGCTTGGTGAATAGATGTACAAATTCCTGCACTACAGGAAACTTCTTTAGTTTATCTATGTCCATTCCGCGTGGACCCTTGGTATACCCCAACTCCTTTCTTATTTTTATAACCATTTCTTTATCAGTCAGATCACTAATAAGGTCTATCTATGTGCCCTTCAATCCTATTAGTTTTAAAACTAGGGCCGCTATGATCTTAACCCTTTGTCTGGTGAAATAAAAGAAGTCCTCATGGACTCGGCTCATAAGCCATTGGTATAAGGGTTCATATTTTCTAAACTATGGGAGCTCATAAAACTAATAAAATCCTACCTACTTAAGAAAATTTTCCCTAGCGTCATCATACACTGGCATATCCTTCACCATTCGCTTGTTGGTATTCTTATTTAGAAAAGTGTCCAAATCTCCTTTTTTTCAAGAGTACGATGGTTGTAGTCACTTATTTTGCATCTGTGGATGTGGGAATCCCACTCTTTTTGACTATTACTCCTTTTGGGTATTACATCTCTGAAAAATTACTCTCAGGAGTAATTTCAACTTCAACTTCTACCTTCTTCTTTCCTTTCATGTCTACTACAGGTGCTTTCTTTGGTGCCATCGTAAAAATCCCACCTTTTTCATCTATAATGAGTAAACTCAAACCCTAGCTCGAATTTGCATTCCCTAGCTTAAAACCATGTGCCCTAGCTCCTTCTCAATGCTTCTACTTTTCTCAAACCCTGAACTAATGGGGACGCATGCCTCTTCCACACAATAGTCTTCTCTCCATGTCTGGTTTCACAATGATCCGCACCTCAACATGATTTGCTCATCTTGGTCACACTTAGCTCGCTCAAATACTTGTGATCATAAAGGTAAAATTGAACCCGCATCACATCTTTAAATATATTTTCAAAACATTAGTGTATTTATTACCCCTTCACCTACCAAAAATCATCTCATTAATTGACCATTTTCACAATCTGCACGTGGTACAAATTTTCACCCCAACTATAACCTTCTAGCATGCCTTCCTACCTTCCTCGGCTACATACTCCTCTTTAGTGTGCTTACATGCACCCAAGTACCTCACCATTGTGCCTTCCCCTCAGTAGTTTGCACAACCACTACTTACTTCGTGTTATATTGTTCCCTCATTTATCTCCATCTACGGTCATATTTTAGAAGCAATCTCCTTTCTAATAGCTCCTTTCCACAATTAAATAACACATGCAACAATTTTGTTCTCATGTGTACCCAGTTGTGAATAACCACCCCACACCAATGGTACGTGTAGTCCTCTGCACATAAAAATACTTCAAATGGTAATTATTTTCCAATGTGAAAACGTGCTTATTAAACAAAACACCAAACTAAATTGACAAAGCATAACAATGAAGAAGGAAATACATTAAATGAAATACATAAATGAAAACCTATTCTAAATGGCAATATTGCCTTATTACAAACACCAAGAAGACTTATTTATAGTAGGGCTTCATCCTCCTCCTATTGAAGTAACTGTGTAATCGTATTCCATCAAGTGCCTCTAACTGGAAAGCACGTGATTCAAGTATATGAGTGATAACATAGGATCCCAACCAATTCACTTTAAGATTTCTTGGATGATGCAAAAACTTAGAATCATAAAGAAGCACCATTTGTCCAATCTCAAGCTTTTTTTCCCGATGTGCCTATCATGTCATGCCTTCTTCCTGGCCTTTTCCTGCTTCTGAATCCAACGTGCTATGGTGCACCTCTCATCCAACTGTATCAATTTATCAATTATTTCTTCCAATGATTTCTCATCGGCTAGACCTCCAATGCACGTAATATGCAAAGAAGGTAACATGAATTCCATAGGAAGAACTACTTTTGTGCCAAACACCAATTGAAAGGGTGTGGCCTTGTTCAACCTCTTGTATGTTTTTCTATATGCCCAAAGCATGGCATAAACTTTATCATCCCAATATTTCCTTCCAACATCACAAATTTTTGTCAATGTCTGGCTCAAAATCTTGTTGAAGGCCTCAATAGTCCCATTTACCTAAGGATGATAGGGTGTAGTCTTCATAAATTCATCCAATAATATCCTAATTGTCTCATTCAAAAATGTATGCCCCTACACTTGTCAAGCTCAAATGGGAATCCATACCTTGTAAGAACATTTTCCCATAATAACTCCGACTATTGTAGCTACTACAATCCTTGATAGTGATAATTCTACCCACCTTGTAAGATAATCTATGCAAGTGATGATGTAGTACGATGTAGTTCTACGCGCGGTTGGCAGAATAGGACCCACAAAGTGTATATCCCATTTCTCAAATGGCTCGGACTAGGAATAGGTCTTAAAGGAATTTCATCTCTTTGCCTAGGTTTACCAAGGTGCTGAAAATGATCACACATCTTACAATATGCTTTAAATAATTTGTAGAGGGTCTCCTACAATAATCCAAATTAAGATAATCTTGTGCACAATAACATCACCCGTATAGTGCCCACCTACAATACCACCATGAGCCTCTTCCATGATATCCATGTGCTCATGCTCTAGTACATACCAACAAAATAATTCATCTCACCTAACTCGTATAGGTCACCACCGATCAACATCAAAGGTTCCACACTAATTGTAATTTGTTTCTTCTCTAAGGATTTCATTCCTTCTTGCACCATACCCGTACGTAAAAATAAAATGATATCCTCTAATTCTCAAGGTGTGCATTATAAACCGCTGTACAAATGTGCATCCGACATTGTATCTTCAATTGTCTACACGTCCTTGATGAGATGGATGAAATGAATGTGATGGATGTGATTATGCAAGGGTGTATGGACACAATGAAGAGTGCACATGAGTAATGAACTATGGTGGTGGAGGTACCATGACCTGAGCACTAGGTGGAGGAGATGAATCAATCTGTAGTAAAGACTCTCTAGCGAGGTAGAGGAGAGATGGATTGCTCATGTGAGTGAGAGGAAAAAGATATGATGCCCTTATCCTCTAACTATTGCAATATATTATGGAGGGAAAGATAGTCATTGTCTCTATGGAAAATTATGTGATGATAATACAATAAGGTTGGTCACGTTGATGTTGTATCTTGTGTTGTGGATGATGATGGTTGGATGGTAAGAAAATTATGCAATTTTAAAGTAAGTAAAACAACATATCATGTGGTATAACATGATGGGATAAATGCAACGGCTCACGCGACATAGATGGAGTGTGTTGTCATGTCGTAAAATTAACCGACAACTAAATCAACCCTTTTACCTATCATAAAGGTTAAGATGAAATCGAACCAAATTTAATCATATAAGGGACTTAGAAAATATTCTAAGTGTAGGGTAATTTATATCTTAAATTGTTTATAGAAAAACAAACCTAATATTATGGGAAGATCCTGAATTCATTCAGAAAAAGAGAGAATAAACAAACAAGAAAAAAATAAAGAAAAGACACACAAACAAGAAAGACAAGAACAAAAAGAAACAAAACCCATAATTTGCATATTATCAACCCTATCCGATAGAGTGATATCTATGAACTAGATAACCTCTTGGAGGGAAGAAAGCAAGATTGCAACATCTTTCATACATACATTGTGTTTTGTTGCATAAAAAAAGCTTGCATATAATCTGAAATAGATCCTTTTAACTCCCAATTGTAAATTATCCTTTTTACTCCAGATTTCATACAATATAGAAAATGAAACTTTAATCAAATGCACTCTTTATTCTAGATTTCTGATTTAAAATAATAGCATGTGAGTAAAATATCAACAAAGTATACAACATATACATAGTAATACAAAGTCATAAGAGACCAACATGACTTTTATATTAAGATGAGAAACTGATTTACAAATGAGAAGCACAAAATCACTGAAATAAACTTTAATCAAGATTCGAAAATACAATAGCCAAAAGGAAAATTTGTGAACCCAAATTATCATAAATCTGTGTAAACAAACTTCATTGATCCCCTAGATATACAAATCTAATTCTACAATTAGATCTTAGATTAGAGATAGAAAATCAAAATAATATAAATATAACTGGATATACCTATTGTATCTAATGTTTACACTCAAATCTTCAAACTTAGGTTATCAAAATCCTATAATCAAAGCCTCATTTAGAATACTTTCACTGAAAATATAGAATGAAAATGCACTAAACTCAAATGCAAATTACCTTGATGTTCCTCATGTGTAAAAGATCCCTTCTTCTTCTTTTATTTTCTTCTCCATAAAATAGTTATAACCAATCTCATCATATCATAATGACACTTTAGAAATAATCTTTTAATAATGCCACTTAATTGATATAATATCAAATGATTGAAATCATCGATTAAATTTATGATAAATGATTAATAATCATATCATAAATTGATATGGATAAATAATAATAAGAAACAAATATAAGGGCGTAGGGACCCACAATATTAAAGTAAAACATTAATTCTAAATCATCCATATAACCATATCATTTGCATTAAATTTCTAAACCATATTAATCGACATCAAAATATAGAGTTTAATCTTTTCTAAACATCTATATATTTATATGCAACTCCATAGATTAAAAATTCCATCAAAAAATATAATAATATCATAATATAGTAATATGTGCATCTGAATCAAAATATAACCAAGTCAAGATAACAACTGTCTCAAAATAACAAGTTCCAAAGTCAAAAGCCAAGTATCATAGTTTAATCATCTCCAACTAAATCAAGAACTCGTAGTACCATAAATTGATCTAAGTTCTATTTACTCATATGATTCCAGATTCGAATCAAATGTCATAGCACCAGACTCACTATCCACTTCCAATTTTACCCACTTGACTAGACATAACTCCATTGGTGTGGTTCAAGAGGACCTAACCTGTTTAGGATAAGGATGGGGTTCTTATGCATAATTTATCAAGGTATGCAATGATGGATTACTCTCTGCATTATATGGAAGAGGATTGGAGTGGGCTTCCCTACGAGAGGTGGGATTGGCATGATTGGAATGGGAATGATGATGTGAAATCTGCAGGGCATTTACTTCTAGTAGGTTGTGAGAAAATGCGAGAAGGATGATTATTTGGATAGTCAATCAATTACAGGACCTTCCAAAGGGTAGGCTATCTATAATCAAAATGGATTGAGACATGTGTTGGACCACTTTGGTGGACAAAGGTTCCATGACCCGAAATGAGTTAGAACCTTTCTTTTACCACGAGGAGAGTATCTATGTTGTGAGAATATATTACTATCGTGCCAACCCGTGTTGGATCGAGAACCTTGTGGATTTCCCCATCCACTCCATCCAAATCTAGGCATCTGTTCAAAGTAATCATTATGAAAATCATTATTTTTTGAACCATTTCATCCCAAAACCATAAATCAAGCAATTGTGAGATCATATAAAGATATCATCACAATTATTAAAAAAGTCTTGCTGACTTATTTTAAATCATCACTACCTATTTCATCATTTCTACCATGTGTCATATTCGTAACTCAAGTCAATTTTTTTCAAAAGATGAGTCCATTATTAATGTCTAATCAATATCACAGTATATATTATAAGACAAGTTTTTATGCAAACACGTTTTAGAAATCAATTTACCTTTATAATCAAATCATAACAACTAAGAAATAAAAATGATTTAACTGGAATAAGATTCAAATAATAAAGAGAAAATTTCCTTAATACTTTTGAATTGAAATATACAAATTTTAAAGCATGTAGACATATAGACCAGTTTTCTTTCAACAATATCAACTAATAATCATCCCAACAATGATTCGAATACAAATACCCTTGAACACTATTACCAGCTTTCCGTATTCAATTGAAACAGATAAACATTTGCATCATTTATTAAAGAGAATGAATAATAACCACAATTTCGAATCCCATAAAGAATTCAAACAAACCAAGAATGGCACAGCTTCTTGATAAACATTTCCTTTGTACACATTATACTAGATCTTATTGAAAAAAACAATTTCATCAAAAATAATCCAAGTGGGTAAGTCACATAACCATGACAATTGATAACAACTGGACCTCTACAAATTTTATCAAGAAAGAATGACACAATTTATCATTTCATTACCCATTAGGATTTTTGGCTGCCAATGAAACCCTTAAAGCTTAAAGCCTACAATATATCATTCCACATATCCTATTCGAACACAGAAAAACTCAAGCTTATAATCGACAATCATATTCAAGTCGATAGACTAAAATCAACAAAATCCACAACATAATCCAAGCAATAACAACATTATTTCTAAGGTTTATCAAAACCCGAAAAAAAACATTATTTCCATTTCAAACGCAGTTATCATTCCAAAAATATTTTAAAGCAACCACCATATAGCCATAGCCATTTCAAAAATCCACAATACCAAGTTATTTCCATAGTGTCCATTAAACAAACCCAAAACCCTTTTTCCTCCATTCATACTCAACATGCCAAATAAAAACTTCATTCTTCAGATGAGAAAATAAATGAGCCAATGAAACCCAAAAATGATGGTGACAAAATCATAGCTCAACCAAGACAAAGCAACAACCCATACAATCTTTAAAATATTAAAGCCCAGTTCATTAATCTAACAAAGAAACTTGAATATATAAGAAGACAAATATATAACCATTATCGACTCAACACAGTTCAAAATGAGTCTCAAAACTGAGAAAATTGAGCATCAACAATAAGTCAATATTAAACATACCTCAAGAGGTAAAATAATTTTTGATCCTGAGCATCCTGGGAGCACTTTAACACCTAAAATGAAGGACCCAAATAGTTCCAAAGAAAATTTTTACAGGGCTTTGCTATGGAGATGAAAAATCAAAATGACCAACAAAATTAGCCAATATGGTAAAGGATGGGCTCAAGGTTGAGCATTCAATGCTCGAGGTGGCTCGAGTCTAGAGCCATAAAAAATATCCTCAATTAACCATTAATGATTACAGTCCCTAGTTTCCTTCTTTGTGGTTAAGGATGACACTTGGCATATATTCAAATCAAGCAACGTGATCAAGTTAACTGCTCAAATAAGCTAATTTGCATTTCTCACCATAGAAATATTAGATTAAAAAATATAAAATATGATTCAATCTCCATGCCTTTTAATACTCTTTTGCATTATCAATTGAATTGAGGGATCTAATTAACCATTGGTTCAATAATCCACAATTAACAAAGTGGAAAAATATATAACATATGTTTTGAGAAAACTAATATCCCGTAGTCCCAATAATGTCACCATGATATCACAACATGAATTCAATTTTTTCATCCCGTTGGTATATCCTGACTAACCTGGTTTAATTTCACATAATGCAAAATTAGTGCAATCAAATACATCAAAACTTACCAATACTTTTACTGCCACCACAAAAAGAAGATATATACCAAAAAGTGAGCTTGGAATTTGAAAATAGTTAATGTAAGCTGGAACTCAATCGTCATCTTTGATAAACTAGTGATCATCAATCTATAAAGTGCCCAAGGTAACATCTTATATCAATGTGAACATCCAAATATATTAATGTCGACATGCAAATGTTCCGAAACCACTTTAAACATGAAATGAAATCGAACTAAAGTTTTAAATTAAACAAAGTGGCCTCCACCATATATTTGCAAAATTCAAAGTAAGAAGGGACGAGGAAGACACTTAGATGCGATAAAAAAAATTTAAAAGAGAGGGGGTAGGTAAAATTTGAGGTATAACACTAACAACCATACTGGCTTTCTTTTGTTAAGAGGGAAGGTTGGATATAAAAATAGCTTAAATTTTAACTCCAAGAGTGCAAGCAGGCTACTTGTTTCTTGGATCACTCTGTGTAGACCTCAAGAATGATGAGTATGAAAATGAGATGCATGTCTGGATGAGTGTGAATGAAGAAAGGGAATAAAGAGATTGGGAAAATGAGGGCAGAATGAAGTGAGATTACAAGACAAATTTCCCAATATTGAAAAAGTAAGTGTAACTTCGTCATCATGAATATCCAACATCATCATTATAAAGATTTACCAAATAATCAATTTTTAATGTATAATATGAAATTGAAAGCATCATAAAATCTTACCATCCATGGAACTGAGAGATATTTCCACCATTTCCAAGAATCCGAGTCAACAACCAAAAACCAAAAAAAGACAAACCGAAACAACAAACAACATAAAGCAAACAAACCAAACAACAAGAACCCAAAAAGAAACAAATGAAAGAAAACTATAATACATAAAGCATAAGATGACTTCATTTGTAAAAATGCTTCAAGTGTTGACCATTGAATATGAAACATAGCCAATCACCATCAATTTTGTGTAAATGAAAAGCATTATTACCTAAGACAACAACAATATGGTAAGGTCCAAACCAAAGAGAGTTAAATTTATGATGTTTTCCTGGGTTTTCTTTAGCCTTATCCCAACAAAGAACCAAATCTCCAACTTCAAATATTTTGATAGTGGCCTCTTTGTCAAACATTTTTTTGAGTTTCTCTTTGTCTTTCTCTATTTTTCCCAATGTTGTAAATCTAGCTTCGTCACAAAACAATCGATCATCTAAACGTAATTGAATCTCATAAAGATCATTTATTCTATAATTTAATGTTGTTTTGGCAGATGAAATTTGAAATTCAATAGGCATGGTTTCTTCAAAACCATATGTAATTAAGAAAGGGGAGAAACCTGTACTTGACTTGGTGGTTGTTCTATCAGCCCATAAATCTTCAAAAAATTCAAGTGTAAGTCCCTTTTATTCTCGCATACAATCTTTTTCATTATATTAATGAGATTCTTATTTTTAGATTTTGTCTGGCCGTTACCATGAGGGTCGTATTTGGAAGAATGACTAGATATAATGGAATATTTACCAAGAAAAGTCAAATATTCATCACCTATAAACTGCACTACCATTGTCGAAATTATTTCATGATGGATCCAAAAATGGGAAAAGATATGATTTTAAAAAAATATACAACTTCAAGAGATGTAGAAATTTTTAACGCTAATGCTTCTGACACTTTGTAAAGTAATATGTAGCAATCAAAATATACCTATGCCTAAAGATATGAAGGGGGTGTATATATGCAATAAAGTCAATTCCCTATTTTGAAAAAGGCCTATCCGTAATAACAATGATTTAAAGGCATAATGGGTAAATGTTCACAACATATCTAACAAGATGGTAAGCATCTTTAAAATAGTAGCCCAATAAGAACCAACATGTAAGATTTTATGAGTTGTTTTTCTAGCATAGTGACCACCGCAAACTCTTCATGAAAACTCCTAAGAACCCTCTTGGTCTGATTATGAGTTAGGAACTTAAGCGAAACACCATCTTGATTTTTGTAAAACAATAAATTTTCCAAAGAACAAAAACTTAAGAGTAATGATCTATGTTGTCTTTTAACTAAATTCTCGGACATGATTAATTATAGAAATAATATATCAAATCATGGTACCAATCATCTTGAGATAGAAAATAGTCCTAATCCTGCATTGTTAAGCCAATATTAAATTGTGTAGAAAAATATGTAGTTTTCAAGTCTGAAAATGTGGGACAACATTCAAATTTTTGTCAACGCTCAAAATTAAAATGTTTATTTCAGAATTTGCATTTTTAGCTAAGTGTTTCACGAGTTCATTACCTTTAATAGTCTTACATGTCTCGAACTCAAGGTCAAACTATTGTATTTTAAATATCCACTTGGTCAATCTTCCATCGATGATGGGTTGTTTAAGCAAGTAGGATAAAATAGGTACGTTAGATCGAATGATCACTCGATTACCCATCAACAAGTGTTTGTATTTACCCAGAATAGATACTAGTGTGAAAAGAAACTTTTCAATTAAAATATACCTAGTTTCAACATCTTTTAGCGTTTGACTAAAGTAGGCAATTGGTTTCTCTTCTCCAGAAGAAGTGTATTGAGTGATCAAAGTGCCCATGGCCTTATTAGTTGCATTAAGGTACAAGATGAATGGTTTATTTAAATCAAGTTTAGCCAAAATAGGAGCTGTAGCAATAACATTTTTAACATCATCAAAAGAAGAATCAACTATTAGGAAATTAATATTTACATGGGTATTAATATTCATGTTTGATATATATTAGTTGGAGTTGTTTTAACAACTCGTATGATTTGAGTTGTGTATTGTTACGTTAGTAACAATCACAACTAAATAGGATTTTGGAGATATTGTTAGGAAAGTAGTTTCCTAACAAATAGGGATGTACATACCTATTTATATGGAGTGGCATATGTTGTATAAACATCTGAAATGAATTGAATGATAAATTATTCTTCTATGCATTTTATTTTGTAGATATGGTCTCGCGCCATTATTTGGTATTAGAGTGATCAATGGTCGTGTACATGTGAACAATGATTTTTTTTAATTTAATGGAGGAATAGTGCATTGTTCAATGTTGGTGAGATCAAATTGAGAAATGGTTAAACTTATGTAGAATCAGGTCATTACTTACATGGTTATCTGCTGGCGAGAATTAGAGAACATATCACAGCCGAATCAAAGTTCTTCCTTACTATTTTTGAAGCGTTTTGACATAGTCGACCTATAGTTAACGCATCACATATATGGGGATATGATACGTTTTAAAAAATGTCCATCTAATAGTTTGATTTCATTCTATTATTATTGTCGTATCATGGCCAATATGTGTTATGATTAATGTTATTTACATTGAGCCTGAGGTGCATCAATCTCCAACAGCCGGTATTTCCTTCAAAACGGATCATACTTGATCATTAAGAAAAAGGAGAAAAGTGCAGAGATCTCCATTGCTCCATTTTGTTCTATGTTGGCAATGCAATCAAGTCTACACTTGTTTGGTGCTCATAAATTCAATGAATCCAGGTCAGTTTTAAGTCATATGTATTACTTATGTAATACTATGCTGACTGTAGATGGTTGTATCATCTAAGTGGCTTGAGGTTTTGACAAAGCATTTGGAGGAGGAGGTTATTCCTGAGCTCATAGAGGGGTGCACAAGTCTGAAAAAAGGTATAAACCTGATTCATATGAAGGAGGCTCATCTGCTGCAAGCACAGTCCTCCGCTGGTTTGCTGGTTTCTCCCACGTCTTCTTCTATTACACACAGATTTCAGAGTATTAGAAGGCATCTTAACATTTTAAGCCATATTATTTTGGTCTAAGTTCAGATTTAGTATTCTTTATTAAGTTTTAAGCATTTTAATAGTCTATTTTTGGGTAGTCTTGTTTATATTATAGTCCAAATTAAGCTTGTCCATGTCGAAGTCCATCTTTGGTTTGAAATTCATTCATTAGAATTTGTTGATCTTGTCCCTAGGTTTTAGCTTAAATATTTTGATAATTGAGAAGTCTATTGGTTTGGTCTAATATTTTTAGAAAGTAATATTTAATTACTTTCCATAGTTGATATAGTCTTACATGCCTATATTCATGTCACTTGTAATAGGTATCTAAGAAATATTTGTAAAATTCTAGGAGTTACATGTATTTTGTGTCTAGTGTGACATAGGTTTAGATTGTGCATCATATTCAAAGTCAAAGTATTGTCATTTTAATCATTTTCCATGTGTTTACTTTGAGTCACTCATTAAAATCATTATTTTGTTGTTGTCTCATCTATTTCATTGTCAAATAGTCAAGTTGTAAAAATTTGTACATTTGTAAAAATAAATTTTGTTTGCCTTGCAGATGCATTTTCAAGTGTTACCCGATGTCCGAAAAAATAAAATGTTTCACATTGCGGGATGGAAGAAAAGAATAAACTCAATGTGGAAACAAATGTGATTCATGTTCGTATCTAGCCGAATTAGCAACATTTATCGGAGGATGGAGGCACTGAGGCTAGAGGTCGAAAGTGACCTCTTGTCACCACTAACAACGAGGCCACACGAAGCTGTGGTGACAGTGGTGTGTGTGAGTTTTATTTCAAAGTGTTGTAGTTGATTTCAGTTGTGTGTAGTGTGGTTCTACTTCAGTTTTTACAGTTTGCAGTTTTCAATAAGTGGAAATTTCACATTGAGGGGGGAACATGATCAACATGATCCAATGTTCCATTTCTCATTTTTCAGTTGTGTATGTGATTATTCCTATTTCCCCAATGCAAAAACATAGTGAAGAACATATAGCACACTCGAAATGCAACATCATGAGTCTTGTTGAGGTAGAATACCAATGTGTAATTGTTCATACCTAGGTTTGTGATTAGCCTTTGGAAAACCATCAAGGTTGTTCGATGTGTTCCTACTTGAGTTCCCATACTGCTAGGTCAGATTTGTTCCTTGGAGTGACTGCAATAAGCGAGATGATTCTTGAGCATGTTCTCATCCTCGTCGGTCAGATGTGTTCCCGAAAGTGCATGGTTGATAAAAATTTGATGTGTTCCTTCTTCTACCTTCAGTTCGAGTGTTTTGCCAAGATCATGAGTGCGCAAAGGAAGTGTGAAAGTTCTATTGTTACCATGTAAACATTAAGGGGGGAATGTTAGGAAATTAATATTTACATGGGTATTAATACTCATGTTTGATATATATATATATATATTAGTTGGATTTTTTAACAACTCGTATGATTTGAGTTATGTATCATTATGTTAGTAATAATCACAACTAAATAGGATTTGGAGATATTGTTAGGAAAGTAGTGTCCTAACAAATAGGGATGTACATACCTATTTATATGGAGTGATATATGTTGTATAAACATCCGTAATGAATTGAATGATAAATTATTCTTTTGTGCATTTTATTGTGTAGATCTCGGTCTCGCCCCATTATCGATATTAGAATCCCATGTAAAACCATGATTTTTCTTCAATAAAATTTGTAAAGGAGTAACCTTATCAGAAAAATTAGAAATGAATTTCCGTACAAAATTGATTTTCCCAAAGAATGATCTAAGGCTTGAGGTGGGTTTAATTATTTAATGACTTGCACTCTTTCAGATCTATTGAAATACCATCTTTAGAAATAATATGCCCCAATAGTTTCCCTTCCATTATGCCAAAACAATTTCTTAGGATTTAAAGAAATCCCATACTTACGACAACGAATGAATATTTCACGAAGGTGTTCTAAGTGTTTCTTTCTTTTCATTGAATACACTATTAATTCATCTAAATAGATCTGAATTATAACTCCAATCAGATCATTGAAAGAAACATGCATTTCTCTCTGAAATGTAGAACCTATGTTAATTAAACCAAAAGGAATTCAATTAAAGAAAAGGTACCTCTTCGTGTTGTAAACGTGGTTTTATGTCGGTCTTCAAGATTCACATAGATCTGGTTATATCTTGAGAAACCATCCAGAAGGGACATCATCTTTGAACCGGTGACCTGCTATAAAATTTGATCAATATTTGGTAAAGGAAATTTATCCTTAGCACTCACACGGTTAAGATCTCTAAAATCAACACAAAGACGAATGTCTCCATTTTTATTTCTAACTAGAACCAGATTGGCTACCCAATTTGAATATCTAATAGGAAAAATGACACCACCATCCAACATTTTATCAAGCTCCTTGTTGATGGTGTCCTCCAACAAGGGGCTCACTCTTCTAGCTTTTTTCCTTACGGGTTTGATACCAGGTTTTATAGGAATGTCATGTTTAATAATCCTAGTGTCATAACCCTTTAAATATTTATAAGACCAAGCTAAAACATCAATAAACTCTTTCAACAATTTAACATAATATTTCTTTTCATTTGCTGAGACAAGCACCCAAATAAAAAAACTTTGGATCATCATCAGTACCAAGATTAACAACTATTGTTTCCCCTATAATCCTTCTAGAAGTTTCAGCAGAAGAAAAAATCTTAGGATGATCCTAAGGTGAAAAAATGGATTCTAGACTGACCAGACCGATAAGTAATTTATTGCTAGATAGTTGAAAATAATCACCACAATTCAAAACATAGTCATCAGAATCAAAATAATTACCTTTTAAGAAACAATCAATATGCTCATCACATTGGAAAACAAGCCAATTATTTTTATTGTCAGGGATGCAAGGTCTGTAAACCTCTTCAAGGATGCAATCAATAAAAGTGTCTGAAACTAAAGGGTTTGCAGCAAAAACAACAAGTTTATCAACATCAACATTAAATTCTCAAAAGACATGCGTTATATTAAATGCTTCAAAATTTTCTAAAAGAGACCAAACCTTTTGTGTGTATTTATGTAACCTAGTTTGGTTCATCTTATAAATCTTCTTGACCTGTCTTATAACCAATTCCGAATCACCAAAAACCATCAACTTCTTATTTTTCAGTTCAAGAGATTTCTGTAGTCCTAGACAAAGGGCTTCAAACTCAAAGATTATTGTTAGTTGATTCAAAATACAATTGATAAGTGTAACACAAATTCTTACCCGAGGGAGATTTGAAAACAATTCCAACACCATTTCTAACTTGGGAACAAGCCCCATCAAAGTACATTGACCAAATTTCATCTTGTGGGACAATCCTAACATGTTGAAAATCTACATCATCAAAAGTATTAATTTTTGGAAATTTTAAACCATAAGTACCCATGCCAGTATCTATGAAGGAAATAGAGGATGTTTCCATACCTTCAATAGGAGTTCCTGTCCATTCCTCTCTTTGTAAAAAGACAATAGTGTTACCTACAGGAGCCCACGTAAGATCTCGGCCAACATAAGCACCAGTGTATTGGGCCCAATCTCTTCCCAACAACATTGAATAATTAGCAGGGATATCTAAAATATGCACATTTCCCATGAATTTAACTCTTTCATCTTGTGCAACCTTAATAACAATATCCCTAAATTTCCCACAACTTTTTTTTTGTTTTGAATCAAATCTAGTAAGCTTCTTATTATCAGTCTCATATGGTATGCCTAACTGATCAGCAATAGACTTAGGCATTATATTTTTGGAAGCACCTGTATCAATAATACAGTTATGGATGATTTTGTTCTAAATTTTAACAATAATATAGAATGGAGGTATATAATCTAGAGTAGGATTACTAGATGTATTCAATACCTCATCTTCTTCATTACTTTCCTCTTCTTGCAAAGCTACTGTAGTTTTTGATTCAGTCCTATTTTTATGAGTAGCAGCTAACTTTTCAAACTATCTCGAAAAGATTTAGACTTTCAAACATAGTCAAATTACTACGAGAGTTTTTCATATCAACAACAATATCATAACCCTCATAAAACAAACCATATTTAATGTATGATTTGGGTCTATAATTCTGATACTGAGAATTATTTAATCCAGAAGGAGCATCTACATTAGGTACAAGGCTAGATGCTATTTGGTTTTGAGGCTTGGTTTTATCCACATCATTAAGTTTAAACTTGCCTACATCAACGATTTAGACTTATCATAATCATTAGATGTATTAGGTTTTGAACCACTAACATCATTTCCCTTACCTTTGTCTTGGATAGCATCCTTCTTTGAATAATTTTTGGCTCTCGTTTGAATGACATTTACTTCACAATCCACAAAACTACACATGTCCTCAACATTTTTTCCTTTAATGAATTTCCTAATTTTTTCAACAACAACACATGTAGAAGGATCATGATCTGCTTCAAAATCCCACAATACAGTTATTTGAGTTCAGATTTCAGCTTACCTGAGGCTTCCTTGGATTTTGAACTGGAGGGTTGGTCAGTTAATTGTCACTTGATGACAACTAGCTCATTACCTAGACTGTGATTTTTTTTTAAATTCCAACATTATCAACAAACATACTTGTAGAAGCTCTATCTTTAAAACCAATCCTTTTGAGCTTCTTCTCGTAGTCAATGCAGAAAGTAATGGTTTCTTCAAAATCAGTGATTTCTCTATCTTCAAGAGCTAACCTATATTTCAAAGGCAAGGCACTGTAGTAATAAATACAAGTAATATTTATAGGGGTCTAACATATCCTGATATTTTTGTCTAAGCTTAGTGAAACAAATGGTGAAGTGGTAAACCATTTCTCCAACATCCATCGAAATGTTAGAAATCTCGTTAAGTAATTCATACTCATCTTTTTCTTTCCCAAAACAATCATCTAACCATTCTTCTATTTCTGACCATGATGAAATGGATTGGATGATAAACCGACAAAGTCTTTATAGGCTTTTCCTTAGAGAATATGAAAATAGCCTAAGGAATTTTCTTTCATTGGTAATGCCAATAACAACACCAATCAATTTAAAAGCATCAAGGTGATCTTCCCATGACTCACCCGCATCTCCTAAAAACTTAGGTAAAGTAATGCCTTTCAAGGAAGGTAATTTAGGTGGGTTTCTTCCGATATCTATTGGGTTACCCTTGAGCCATGAATTTAATTCATCACCTTCATCATCAGATTCTTCATTATCAATTACATTCCCATGTCTCGATTGTCTTCAAACCTGGTATACGTTGATTATTTCTCCTTCTCCTATCTTCTCTATTGTCATCATTGTTTGGAGGAGGTTGATTCTCCATTTCAGAAATATAAATGATGAATCAAGATATCAACAGAGATGTTTCAACAATTTCTTATCATTCTCAGGGTCTAAAGGTAATACCTTGTGGGTTTTAACTGTTTTAAGAACAAACTCTTTTTCTTCTTGGATTTTCTTTCTTTTGTTCAAGATATCTTGCTATGTGTGTAACTGATTTCTAGAAATATGATCAATTTGGAGGGCTTTATCATCTTTAGTATCACAAACAATGACATCATTGATGAATTGTTCATGTTGAGATAATGAAATACATATTAAGTATGAAATTATGAGAGGATTTGGTGCGAGGACATAGGGCACGTAGATATGCGCAGAACTATATTGTAATAGGGCGTGCCCAAGAAGGTTAGAAAAGGGATTTAGCCATTTTGCTGATTGAGGCTAATTATAGACATGGAGTGCAATGCACATCTTCTAGAAGACTTGAAGAACACACAAAGGTTATTTTGGATGAGTAGAAGATCAAGTGCCATGCATGGTTTTGAGTTATTAATAGGATTATACTGTTGTTGTATTATTAGATAATCTATTAATAACGAGCTTGCATGCTCTTGTATTTATCATGTAAGGGCGCATGACTATTATTAACATGTAGCCTATTTTTGAAGGTGCATGGGCAGTGAAGGGAAAGTCCCCACCCCTATAAATATGTATTGATTTACATGGTTTGGTATCATCACTTTTGTAATAAAGTTATGTTGTTGGATTATGTGCGCATATGACTCATGGTGGAATTGTTATGTATGATAGAAGCTTCCGTGTTTTACAATAATTAATATAATGGACCTTTGTGGCTGGATCCTAATTGTAGACACATCTTTGAGTGGATCTTGTATGGTAAAGTTGATTTTGGTTCTTGTTTAGCGTTCATGCATATGGTTAAGATCTAGATTTGGTTTATGTGTGTCGTTATACTTAATTATCTTTCATGGATCTAGAATATCTGTTTAATAATGCTAACCCATTAAATAAGATGACATAAAAGAGGGACCTGGTACCCTTGTGCACTTCAAGTGAGCACTTAGTCTAGGTTTGAGTGATGTGCCAAAGCACCTTGGGATTTTGTGGGAAAGATCTAGGCTACATTTTGGTTATGTTTTCAGGACCTCTTTTTCAGTTGTTTAGTAGGATGTTGCATGATGAAGACACCTATAAAATTGTAGGTGGAAAATACCTAGTTAGAATATCCCCGGAATAAGAGTTCATGAAAGGTGAATTTGACGACCTATTCCAAAACCACGAATTTTCAATCAGGTTTTTTAAGACTCCTCTATAAAATCGAGTTCAGGAAAATACATCGTGAATATCCTTTGAACCAATTTCTTGAAAGGTGAATTTGATAACCATCCAAAACTGAATTTTTGCTAGGTTTTTTGAGCCAGAGAAATCAGATTTCTAAACATCGATGCACTTTGACACGCATCAATGCGTCAGCGTTTTGACGCGTGCGTCAATAAGGGTAAGTGACGCGTGTGTCATGGCCTCTACCGATGCACGTCAATGGGCCTCTATTGATGCGCGTCAATGGCTCTGTTGACACACACATCAATGGCCTCTGTTGACGTCAATGGCCTCTGTTGATGCGCGTCAATGGCTCTGTTGACACACGTAATGGGCCTCTTTGATGCATGTCAATGGCTTTGTTGATGGGCATCAATAGAGGCCATTGACACACATCAATAGCATCACAGGCATTGACGTGCGTCAATAGAGCCCATTGATGCTTTATTTGGCCTATAAATACCCTCACGCTGGTCATTTTCTCATTTACACTTTCTCGGCTCTCGATTTTTTTGTAGGAATCCCTCATTGTCAAAGACGCAAGCACAACTACAATGGCGACTTCAAATGCTTCCCAACCGCAAGCTCAGGAAAAATCAAGAAGAGAATCCAGTCCAATCCATGGGCAAGATCATCTATAGGAATCCCTTGTGCCCCCACATCCATACTATTTTAAAGATGTCTTCCGAATATAAAGATTTGATGGATGCATGTGAGTTTACTGGGCTCGTTGACATGCCCCATTTCAAAACATATCGGATATTTTGAATTACCTTCTCTCATCCTACAATACAGAGGATGGCCTTTTTTATGTGACTTTGAATGATGGCTGAATGTTTCAATTCAGTATCGAAGCAAATGACATCCATCGGTTTACGGGCCTTCCATTTAGAAATTTACCAATTGTTACAATGAAGGCAACACTCTTGGAAGAAGACAAGAAATATCTCGAATCAAATTTGGTTTCCATGTTGATTGTAAGTATAATTCATTTTCATTCATCATTTTTATTCTATTTTTTATTTTGATACAATTTGGTGTTATAAATTTATATTAATTCCCACTTGTTTGGCATTTGCAGCTCATGTCAATAAATCCAGGCATGGTGTGGATACACAATCAATTACACACCACTTTCTTGCTAGCAGATGATTTCATTTTTTCAATCCAGAATAGTTTTGTAGGGTCGCCAAATAGATATACCAAACTGGGCCATTGCATACATAGTTGCCACTATCTCAAAACAAAAATTTGATTGGTGCACCTATCTATAAAAAAAAAAGAACTGACATAACAAATTCAAAGCTTTCAGAAAAACCTGTCATTTATTCCACAAACTATCTCCTCGGCCTTTATTACGAGGCACTTTTAAATTTAAAAGACAAACAAATTCCTACTTGCACTGACGAGGAGTTGATGAAGTTGTCAATTCCATTTGAAGAACAACATGTATAAACTATTTAGTTTGTATTTCAATTTTTGACATTACACTGCACAGTTATTAACAATTTACGGTTTGCAGAGAAGATTTATTGAAGCCCTTCCTCAAAAAAGGTGTTATCAAGAGGAAGAGGCCAACAACACACTGAGGCTTCGGAGACTCCCAATCTGAAATGGAAGCTCACTCCTCTCCGAACCCTCAACAGTTTGAACTCGTTAAATGCCAGAGAAGTAATACCTTCTCATATATTATTTACAAATTCCAAATTTGTATTTTTATTTTCCAATTTAAATTTTAACCAATTGAATTGACATAACATTTAATGTTGATGACATTGCAGGGACTTTGGACCATACTCATGTTTCGGAAACTCAACCTTCTTCCCCAACTCACTCCATACAGTCACATGCATTCGTATCTTCTGAACAACCACCAAATACTACTCCTACACGGCCACCCTTAGCACCACAAAAACTACCCCTTGACAACAAGGTACAACTTTTCAATACTACGTTTAATTTCGTAGTTTTTGCCTTTTTGGATTGTTTTCTAGTTTTCATGTTTTTTCTTGAACTTTTTAGCACATTGCAGTCCTTCTTGTTCAAACAGTGGCACCGACCCCCCCTCAACCAATAATTTTTAAAATGCCAACTAGAGGAACAGTGAAAAAGAACATTGGTAAACACATGCCAATTGCTCCGGCCCCTAGCGGGACACTAAACATTGCCTCCTCCTTTCGAATTCCAACGCTCTCACTTGGTGGCTTGCCCAGTGCAATGGGCATATCAGTTTTGAACAATATAAATTTAGATGAAGATTATTTGGGCATTGATAGCAATGACCCAACTGGTTTTTTCAATACCCATGAGATGATTCAAGGCCAGCAGGTATACTTCAATTTCAACATGCTTTACAATATTGAATTACATTTCAATTTAAATTTATTTATCTGAATCTTGATTAATTTTATCACAAACAGGATCAGGCCACCCAAAGGCAGAAACAAGTAGCAGTTGATCTAGCCAAAAGCCCCCATACTTCTCCAGCAAGATCATCTTCATCAGATACAGATAGTGAACAGTTGCTACCTTTTCCTTTGGAGAACTTAATTGGTTATGATTGTCAATCCCATGTCAGTGAGTTTATTCTACCTCATATCAATCAGCTCATAGAATGGGAGAGAAGGGCTAAAGTTCTTATCAATGAGATTATTAGTCATTTTGAAAATTATTGGCAAAGAGATAGTTTATACGCTGCAGTCCAGAATCAACCTGCGAAGATGGATTCCTTACTTACCCAAGTAAGAAGTGGGACTGTCACATATAACAACAACTATAAAGATGACATTTTGGATAAGACATTAAACAAATTGGAAAATATTAGTGTTGAGGCCCAGGCATATTTTAACAAATGGTCTAAGGACAAGGATCTGGTAGTAATTGCAAATGCCGAGAGAGATAGAGTGGTTGTAAGTACTATCACTTTCAAACAATCATTCTTGTTAATTTGAAATTTTCATTTTTTAGTAATATGTTGAATTGACATTACTCTTTTTGTGCAGTTGAAATATGAAAATTTGAAGAGTCAAGCAAAGGTATTCCAAGTTCACTTGGAAACAACGAAGAACAGTTTATCCGCAACGAAGAATTTGAAGGAAAATATTGTTTTGGTTAACAAACAAAACAATACACTAAAGCGGATAATTAAAGAGCATGGCTTCGACCCTGAAATATTATTCAAAGCTAAGGCAACAGCTGATCCAAATTTTTTGTCGCATGGAGATGCGACAAATCAAGAAGAAAGAATTTTAAAAATCTGGACAGTGCTGGAAGATCTTATAAGTTTTGGGGTTATTTCTTTTTGGGGAAAGGGGTACAACCACGGGGAAGAAACCATTGGGGAAAGGAGCACAGGAGTTGAAATGGATACAGAAAAAGAGGGTTGAAACTTTTATTATTGAGTGTGGAAACTTTAAATATTGAGTCTATATTTGAAAATTTGTAACATTGAATGTTGTGGTCATGGTATTTGAATTTAATTATATGGATTTGATAGCCTTTTAAAATTTGAAATACTATATAATCTTTAATTTTGATTGCATATGGATTTGATAGAATTTTTAGATTGTATATGGAGTTTATGCTTTTTGGTTTACTCTTAATGGTGATTGCATTAGATAGGGATGAATCATGATGACGTATGTTTCTTGTTTACTTGGATTATCATGAATTGTATGTGGACGTAGATGATGAATGATGATAATGGATAATTGTTTTAGAAACATGGAATGATGATAGATGATGATGAATGATGATGAATGATGATAATGATATGATATATATGGATGATGATCAATTTAATGTGGACGTAGATTTAGCTTCAAGCACGATAATTCTTCTTCTCTAGACATTTAAACTTGTTTTAAGATAATTCTTCTTCTCTATACTTGTAATGATATGATCATGATGTCATTAGAATGGATATAGATGATAAATAAATGGAATGTGTTAAAATGGATATAGATGACATTAGAATGGATATAGATGAAATTAGAATGGATATACTTGTAATGATATGATTATGAATTGTTTTAAAAAAATGGAATTGTTTTAATAAATTTAAATTAGATAAATAATTGTTTTAATAATAATTGTAGTGTTAGGACTCAGGATTATGATAATGATATGGTGATGATATGATATATATGGATGATGATGAATTTTATGTGGACGTATATTATAAATTGTATAATGTATCGTGGATTATGAATTGTATAGTATAGAAATATCTTCCTCTGTAAAATTCAATTGTGTCATTTTATCCCACAGTTAAAAAAATATATCAAAGCATTTTGCAAATATAAAAAATAAATTAAACATAATTGTAAGAAATCAAGAAAGATGATATGATAGGGTTTAACTTACCTCTAGTGTATTAGATTGTTGTGAAATCATCACTGGTAATGTGCTAGATCTTTGTTTTAAGAAAACTCAACATGAGAAATGGATTAGTAGATAGATGGGTGAGTTTCCTGACATTGTCAATCCCGAGAAGTTCCAGCTTCCTCGGATGGATGTCAACCCACGTTTTCAAAAAAATAAAAAGATTGTATTTAAATAAATGTAAATATATAGACCTATAACATCTTTAATGATAACAAGTGTCAAGAGCTGAAAAAATGTAAAGTAACAAACAATAAGATTAAGGTGAAGAAGATACCTATTTAAAGTTGAAATCATCACTGGTAATGTGCTAGATCTTTGTTTTAAAAAAACTCAACATGAGAAATGGATTAGTAGATAGATGGGTGAGTTTCCTGACATTGTCAGTCCCGAGAAGTAACAACTTCCTCGGATGGATGTCAACCCACATTTTCAAAAAAAAAAAAGATTGTATTTAAATAAATGTAAATATATAGACCTGTAACATCTTTAATGATAACAAGAGAAAAAAAAAATGTAAAGTAACAAACAATAAGATTAAGGTGAAGAAGATACCTATTTAAAGTTGAAATCATCACTGCCACTGGTAATGTGCTAGATCTTGTGTTTTAAGAAAACTCAACACGAGAAATGGATTAGTAGATAGATGGGTGAGTTGCCTGACATTGTCAGTCCCAAGAAGTACCAGCTTCCTCGGATGGATGTCAACCCACGTTTTCAAAAAAATAAAAAGATTGTAGTTAAATAAATTTAAATATATAGACCTGTAACATCTTTAATGATAACAAGAGCTGAAAAAAATGTAAAGTAACAAACAATAAGATTAAGGTGAAGAAGATACCTATTTAAAGTTGAAATCATCACTACCACTGAGTAATGTGTTAGATCTGTGTTTTAAGAAAACTCAACACGAGAAATGGATTAGTAGATAGATGGGTGAGTTGCCTGACATTGTCAGTCCCGAGAAGTACCAGCTTCCTCGGATGGATGTCAACCTATAACATCTTTAATGATAACAAGAGCTGAAAAAAATGTAAAGTGACAAACAATAAGATTAAGGTGAAGAAGATACCTATTTAAAGTTGAAACAATCCATTATCAATAGCTTCTTCAAACTCGATGTTGTCTTCTATAGAATGTGATGATGCGCCAATTACACTCTCAATGTTGGGAATAGTGGTACTTGTAGCTGTATTATTCACACCTCTTCTTTCGCAAAGGGAATTCCAATGCGTAATTTCTCTGTCAAATGGAAAGGTTTCGATGGAGTATCGAGAAACATAACACCTCATGCAACTTTCTATATTTTTATCCAACTTGTTTCTCAGTTTTGATTTTATAAATGATAATGCACTGAAAACCCTTTCATCCTCCATAGACCCCAAAATCATTGTTTGGCATAACTCATATAATCTGAAATATTCACTGATATCTTCTTGTAAGATAGAACTTTGATAGATTCCTCACCACAGCCTTGTAATAGCACCACTTTTAGAAGGTTCATCTAAAATTTTATATTGGTTCCTCATTGTTGTTGCAAAATTTGTTGATTGAAACTTTAATAAATCAACATTCAGTATACCTTTGATTTCCATACCCTTGAGCTCTGAAGTCTTTGTGAATTGTTCCATTATTGTACCCATGGATTTATGGAAATGCTTTCTGACAAAGTCTACATAGCCACCTTCAGTATTCCAAAAATTAGGATTCATCACACCCATGGCTTCCAAAATTTTATCTTTGCAGAAACATTCCCTAATTTCTAATGACAAGGATTCTAATTTTTTTAAGCTTTATTCTTGTTTCAACTATAATAGACTCAAAGAGATTACGTGTCATGGAACATCTTCTCATTCTGATCCTAATATCTTGATGTTTTTGCAAAATGTGCAGTGGTATTTCCCTCCCATTAATAGTGATGCAGAGGTGATCGTGGATATTAAATCTCAAAAAGGTGCTGGGATTTTTAAGATCTAATAAAGCTTTCCAATTCTCAAAAATAGGTGCATCAAAACTATCTTGGGAACAGTACAATATATCAAGACTTTGACATACCATTTTTCTCATCCGTATAAAATCCACAATATAGATTAATCTTCCCTGTGCATGCTTCATCAGTGTATTGATCTCCTTTAACATTGGAAGAATACCAACCAATGTAAGCAATGTCTCCAAATCAGTTAAATGGAACAACAAGTCCCTCGCCCTATCAACTTCATGATGATATTTGTGCATGAAACCAACCAACGAAGGATACTCCTCACAAACTCTACATGCAGGTTCATACAAAGAGATCCATCTAGTCTCGACATCCTTAAAAGTTTTTTTCCATCTGTAATTCCAATTGCAAATTTCTAGAACTCAAGAAATCACTTTGGGCTGCTTGACATATAGGCATGAAGTTCTCTTATAAGGTCTTCTAATTTAGCAACATTTTCGTGGTTTCTTACCATTTTATACGCTAAATTCATTCTATGAGCCATACAATGAATTGGTAGCATATATGGGGCCACTGTTGTTTGTAATCTAACACACACCTGTTTGGTGACCCTGCATGATAGATGCACCATCTGCTCCAATGCATACCAACTTCGTAGCAATTTCATAATCAGTCATTCCAACAATATCTTTCAAATGAGAAACAACTATTTTATGTAGGTTTTCGGCATTGCAGTTTTCAACCATTTTCATAACACCCAACAGATGAGGTGTCCTTATATGATTTTCTAAAGTATAGATGTGGATACATACCCATGCAGTGTTGTTGACTATTGTCACTTCATCAATTGAAAGAGAGATAAACTTTGCTTTTTTTACATTCTCTTTCAAATCTTCCTTCTCTATCATCAAAAGGCATTTTGCCATTTCCCATCCACTACTTTCAGACCAATGAGACTGAGGTACGTTTAGCATTCCATTAAATTGATACAAAACTTTGAAATCGAGGAAATCTAAAATCGGTCTTCCTTTTTTTAGTATGTGAAATAGAGTAGAGAATTGTATGAATTTTGCATGTAGATTTGTTTGTTTCATCTTACCAATATGCGATGTGATCGTTCCTCCCTTTTCCAAGAGATGTCTGTGTTTTTTTTGCTCTGCCTCATATTCCACTACGTATCTAACATGCATGCATTATTTTTCAGTTTTCCACCTGTGTGTTTTGATTTTCTGGCCATCTGCCCCCGTTACAGTCAAATATTGTTTTCCACAATGTTTTTCTATAGTGTCCAACTTCATTTGCATTTTTGTTGCTTTCCCAATTTCCACGTACATATTGTACATGTACATTCAGATGGGATCTCTTTAGAATTAGATGATTGTACAGTTCGATAAATGGAAATTTGGTAGCCCAATCAAACTTGTATGTCCTACCAATGGTCCACATATTCTTGTTCATTTTCAATGTTTTACTTTTTTGAGTAGAATTTTGAGCAATATCACAATCACTTGGTTTCCTCTTTCTTGGACCAGAATTTGAATTTGATTTATGTGTTCCATTTTACTAAGTATTTGTATGTGTGATATCTTGATGCACTTCTGGTTGCACCCCAACAGAAAATATCTTCAAGATCTGGCATATTATCGTAGGTGTCATTTGTTTGACTTTGATACTATGTAGAATGCATGTCCACCTCAATAATACCTTCCACATAGTCAGTATTCTGATTCTTTGTGGTGGCATCTATATGGTTGGTATTTTCAATATCTATGTATCGCAGAGTTTCCAAAATACTTGAAGAGTGATTTTTGAGATTTCTTAGTTACTTTTAGGGTCTTCGCATTCTTAGAACTAGCACCTTCCATTATTCTGAAGAGAGTCTATGTCAACAAAAGAACCAAGTAGCAACTCTCCACCGTCTAAGGTCTATGTCGAGGTCTCCATATCATCGTCATCCACTATCTCGAGGTCTCTATTTCACATCAACTCTGCCTTGTCACGTCAACCAACTACCTATGCCCTGTCACGCATCCACTGTTTGAGGTTATTGTCATGCGTCAACTCTTCCCTTGTCACGCGTCAACTACCTATGCCTTGTCACGTGTCAACTCTCTCTGCGTGTCAAACCTATTTATTTTTCACGTGTCTGCGATAAATCCTTGTCACACATCTGCAATAACTCTTTGTCATGTTTCAACTATATCTCTGTCGCCATCAACAACTAACCCTAATAGGCTAACAACAATCTCTAGTGCTTAAGAGTATGCGAGTTCAAACTTCACAGTATTGGTAATTTGGTAAGCTACTTGAGGTATACTACCCGGTGAATCACCTAGGTTTTTATAGGAGATGTTTTCAAATGAAGGCAAATCCGACCCCCCCAAAAAATAGTGTTTTTTAGGTGAACAGGACACCTACCCGCTCCGAAAAAATTGCCTTTTCAAATTTTCTTAAAATGAAATTTTCGCCATATTACGAATATTCGCCACTAAAATTATCCCTAGGTTGAATAAAATTTGTATGATACGTTCTTTTCCATCTTTCCTATAGAGTTCTATGAGTGGTTGGTTTATTATCCATCAAAGAGAAATTGGAGGTTTCATTTGGATCTCACACATAGGATGTGGAGCTAGAGCATTTAGAACTCCCCCATTTGGGAAAGCATGGCAGAGAACCCTCTTCAACCTCATATGAGAATGAGATGGTGGAAGCTACATGGGTCGTAGGCATGCATTTGACCCCTAGCAACCTATCCCTTACATTTGGTTTTCTAATTTCTATGATAGTTATTAGTAAGAAAGCTAGTGTGGGTAGTAGAGTAGTGACATATAGAGTTGATCTACAAATAAGTTCAAGATTTAATCGTAGTTTATTCATCTATGGTAGTGTAATTGTCATCAATGTTATTCAAAGGTTTAGTTAGAGATATGTTTTATAGCGTGTTATCAACACAAAACTTGGGCATGCTTGAACATTGGCGCCATGTCCGGAAGAATCAAAACTTCACGCATGTAGGAGTTCATTTTAGCACAACTATTGGGACACAAGGAAATGCATCCTATAGTGTGATACTTGCTATAGGAGGAGTATTAGGAGGCTCAACATATGGTGGTTTTGGGGTCGAGAAAACATAAGAGGAAATACATGTTCTAGATCTGGTGGGCATGACCCGCACCAACCCCAGAATATTTATATGTAGATGTCTCTTCATCTTCTCGGAATACAAAGGGATAGAAGATACAACTGAGCACATGAATATGTGTGAGATACTATGGCACACGAAGGGGATTACATCTACCGATCGTAAGGCAAGTAAGTTTTCAACTACATTACAAGGGTGCGCACATAGTTAATACATGAAATTTGATCTGGATAAGAATTGTGTGGATTATACCATGTTGCAAGATGCTTTCTTGAAAGAGTTTTATATTCCTGAATTTGAGTAGAAGAGCATCAATGCAATGAAGGATATAAAGAAGGGTACAATTGAGAGTGTTTGAGATTATGTTGCATGTTTCAAAACCCTTATGTCTAAGTTGTATTATGATATAGATCTGGGCCAACATGCTCAATGGTTTGTTGGAGGACAAATCATGCCTTTCAAAAGGGTTCTCTCACACAAAAATTATATAGATATGCATAAGACACTTGAAGAATATCTATGCGTTGAGGCATTTGGGAGTGTAGACACATAAGTGAGCTCATTTTTGAAGCTCGGACACAAAACGATGGCGAAACAATTAGAGAAATTTTTGGCTAACTAACCGCATGAGAGGCACAGTGGGATTTGGTGCATAGATTGTGAAGTAGAAGGGAATACTAAATATAGTTGTCCTTAAAATTCATTGCATGCCATGTTGTTGGAATTTGAGATTTTTCACTTGGATCATGATTGAAGAATGTGTCCATTGTTGCAATGCATGATAAGAAAGAACGTGTCTTGTTATTACAAAATTTACAATTCCACCACTCATGCTACTGAAAATTGTAGGTTGATTGATCAGATTCATGATGCCATTGATACTTCGGTGTATGTCGCACTCAGCCTTACAAATAATTTAAAAGAAAAAGGTGAGTATCATGATCATGATCACCATGAAGGGAGCTTTGATGAAGGTCATGGTAGAGGTCAAGAATATCGTGGAGGATTTAGAGGCCAAGGTTGTGGTGGTGGAATAAGTGAGTTTCGTCATGGAACATGTTATACATGTGGATCCCCGATCACTACAGCATGAATGACCTCAAAACAATGTTTGTTATTTTTGTGGAAAGAACCATAACTATGAGGAATGCCCAGACTTGTATGAACACCTGAGTAAAAATTACAAGCAAAGATAAGGGAATGAGGATGGTTAGAGTACAACACACTATGGAAAATGAGCGTGAATCTATTATGGAGGAGGCTCATGGGGGAAATACAAGTGGACACAATGCGTGGGGTTTCCACCACTCGTAATATTTTATTGGCGGGTGTGTAGTGGGAAGCATTATATAAGGATATCAAAGAATATTGTAAGGCATGTGACCATTTTCAAAGTGCCTTAGAAATCCTAGGCATATGGATGAGATGACTTTAAGGCCTATTGCTAGCACATAACCTTTTGAACAAAGTGGGAAATTGACTTTTTGGGTCTTATTTCCCCACCTGCGCGTAGGATTGGATTGCACTACATTATCACTTATACAAATTATCTTACAAGGTGGGCTGAAAAACTCCTATAAAGGATTGCACGATAGCTACAACAATAAGGTTTCTATGGGAAAATATTATCGTAGGTATGGATTCTTAATGAGTTTAAAAATTGATATGGGTACTCATTTTCTTAATGAGAGCATCATGATATTGCTCACGAATTTATGGTTACACACCATAAAAACACCCTATCACCCTCGAAAATGGAACAACTAAGAATTTCAACAAGATATTGAGCTATACCTTGACTGAAATTTGTGATGTTGGGAGGAAGGAATTGGATGATAAAGTCTCTCATTTGTACTTTTTTCATACATGAAAACCTACAAAAGGTTGAATAAAGAAACACCTTTTCAATTAGTGTTTGGTGTAGAGGTTATTCTACCAAGAGTTCATGTTACCTCCTCTACGATTACGTGTGGAGCAGGTTGGATGATGAGAAATCACTTGAAGAGTACATTGAAAATTTGATGTAGTTGGATAAAAAGGTGCACTATAACATGATGGTGTTAGAAACAAGAAAAGGCTAGGTAAAAGGCATGACATGACAAACATATTACGGATAAGAAGCTCAAAGTTGATAGAAAGTTTTTCTTTATGACTCAATTTTTTTGTGCCACCCTAGAAAGCTTAAGGTGCATTGGTTGGGACCGTATGTTATAAATTATATACTTGATTCAGAAACTTTCCAGTTAGAGGCGCTGGATGGAACACGGTTTCCCAATTACTTCAATGGGAGTAGGTTGAAGCCCTACTATAAATAAGTCTTCTTGGTGTTTGTAATAAGGCAAGTATTACCACTTAGATTATATTTCCTTAATGCATTCCCTTTATATGTGTTTCCTTCATCGTTGTTATGCTTTTTTAATTTAGTTAAGTGTTTTGTGTAATAAGCACGCTTGTGTGCTAGAAGTTGATTATTATCTAAGTGTTTTCATGTACAGAGGACTGCACATACCCTTAGTATGGGGTGGAGTATATACAAGGTACATGGACCAAGTTTTAATGTTATCTGAAGATAGATATGCATAAACATATATTTTACAGGTGTGTTTGGAATAATGGTGTAGACAGAGAAATATTTCTAATGATTGAAGACCAAGTATAGATGAATGGACGTATAGTGTAATGCAATGTAGTCTGCAGCAATGGAAACTACTTAGTGAAATACATGGTGGTGAAGTACTTTGGCCCATGAAAGCATACAAAAGGAGGTCTATGGTTGAGGAGTAGTAGGCACACTAGAAGGTTATGACTTTGGCATGGAAAAAGGAAAGAAACTTCAACTCAATGCAAAGTATGGTGGTAGGTGGAGAGTAATAAATGTGGAAACTTTTGAAAATCTATATAAGGTGGTGTTGTGAAATAATTTTCACCTTTGTGATCAAGAGAATTCGAGCAATTTGTTGACGAGCAAGATAGTAAATGAGATGTGAAGTGCGGAGAGCTACGAACCAATTGAATTTGTCATATTTACACACCAGGGTGATTGTCACTCCATTTAGAGAAGTGTTTGAGTGAAGTAGAGGCATGTGAGGAAGGAAATTGACATCTAGGGTTTGGATTTGAGCTAGGGCATGTAGTTTCAAGATAGAGCATGTGGAGTTGAGTTACGAGCTCAAATCAGTTAAAAGAACACACCTTTATAGTTGATATGACACCTAAGAGAGCACCTGGAGTGGTCATAAGGGGGAAGAAGAAAAAGGAAGTTGATATTGAAGTGGAGGACACCCTCAAAAGCCATTTCTTAGAGATGCAATACCTTAAGAAGAGTTTACATGGGTCGTGATTGGGAATCACATGTTTTCTAGTGTAAGGTGAGTGATTACAATCATAGAACAAAGGATAATAAGGATGAATTGGATAAGTTGTTGGTGGTGAAGACAAACAAGAGACAACGGATGACATGGTCATGTATGATGATGTGGGCAAGAAGCTATTGACAAAGGTGGGAGCTTTACAATTGTATGAACTTCCCTATTTTGGAAAACCAGAAAAATTATACCAATGGTTGATGAGCAGAGTCCATGAGGACTTATTTTATTTTTCCAGTGATGGATGAGGCTCACCATGCCCTTGATTGGGATTTTGACAGACTTAGGAGTTTGGGAACTGAAGTAAGTAGCGACTTGTCAGAAAAAGAAGGTATAATGGTGATAAGGAAGGTGTTGGGTTACCTCAAGGGAGGGCATTAAATGGATATTGACAAACTACAAAAATACCCAGTGGTCGAGGCAACAATGCACCTCCTCAAAAATTTAAATAACTAGGAGTGGTGGTCACATGTAAATACATTGTGGCTACACATAACAAAGAAAATAACTAAAGGTGTAGTTTACAAATTTGCAGGTTTCATTACTGAAACCATCATTGAGGAAGCACACAAAGGTGATAAGATAATTTTAGTGTAATCTTGTTATCCCTTGTTTTTGTAGAAATTGGAGTGCCCGATGGGCCTAAGGACAAAGTATGGGAATATCTTGAGGAAAATAAATATCTTGCAGAGATATTTGAGAAGTATACTTGTGATGGGACCATGAGTGGCCCCTTTAAACAAAGGGAAATTGTGGTATGAGTGCCTCCACGCCACGTTTGAGGAAGAATGGAGAATACCCAAGGAGCTTCCTTTAATATTAGATAAACATGTATAGTTTTCAGTATACCAACACTTTTGTATTGCACACTTTGGGATGAAGGATGGGAAGTGGAGCCCTTGGTGTAAGCTCCCTTATGCCTTCACCATGCATTACTTCCAGGCATCTGTACATAGGTTCTTAGATGTGCATCGGATGATCTTTAATAAAGAAAATGTATACTGTGACTACCACACATTGAAGAAGACTTACATGTATCCAAGTAAGTCTGCATATATTGAGAGATTAATTTTAGATGATATTAATATGAAGGTAATGAGTTTGGACATTGGGAAAAGTGGGGCAACCCTTGTATATATCCAACTCAAGCCTAGATTGGAAAATGGGAGATATGTGGAGAATGAATTCAAGATTCTTGGACCACCCAAGGGGAAACATATAGTTGGTACTTTAGAAGATGAGGAAATATTCTTGCCCCTTGTTGAAGAAGAAGGAGAGGAAGAGGAACTGTAGGAAGATAGTGGTGGTCTAGATCATAGGGGAAGAAAACAACTTACTATAGGTGAGAAAAGAGAGTGTGAGGAAACCCCTCTATTATAGGAACTAGAAGATGAAGTGTTGGAGACAGGCGCAATGGAGATGAATATAAAAAGATTATTGAGGAACCTCAATTCAAGAGAGTACTAAGAAGAACAAGGAATTAGAGCATGAAAACTTCACAACCCCTTCGGAGGCCACCTAGGACTTCACCTGCTAAGGTAGAGCCAGAAAAGAATAAAATGCGTAGGTACGTCCCACAAAAAAATGAAGAAGATGAGAAGTTTGAGGAAAAATTGCTGAATACTCCAAAGTCATGTACAGACTAAGGATACAATGGAGCCTTAGGAAGAGGAGATAGAAAATGATAAAGAGGATTTGAAGGAAAAAAAATTAGAAATAGATAAGGGCAATCCTTTAGGCACGCCCCATACTACACAACCAAATAAAGGTCCAGTGTTGGATTTGGGAGTACGTACCCCTAAGGGTAAGTGCTCTAGAAAGGAAAAGGAGGAAGATACATATGAGACTCCATTTATTGGTTATGTTGATGACCCAAGAAAAATAATGCATGTGTAGTTCCAAAGCACTTTGGAGCCCAAGGACTTGTATGGATGGGAGCTCATGGATGCGGAGATGGCGACCACCTGCACAAGGAAAAAATTATCATGGATGATGTAGAATCATATGGATGAGCCTGACTTTGACATATGTGAGGAATCTTGTGGGTTATGTAGATTGAAGAAGGTGCCCTACCATGCCATGTAATCAAGTAATATCTATGTCATGTCATATGAGAAGGTAAGAAATTATCCGACTAGACTATATCTCATAAAGTTTCACACTCGAAACATTGATAAAGTGGAAACCATTAGAGTGTTTTTGATGATAAGAAGGATAAGGAAACTGAAATCAAGCACCTCATAGAGGAGTGAGATAAGGCTGAGGTAGAGGTGTAGAAAGTTCTTAAAATGGTAGAAAAAATTGGTGATGAGATTATAGAAAAGAGGCCATATTTGCAAGATAAGGTTGCACAAGATTTTACATCCGTTCTGCACTATTTGTGCACAACTGTTCAATTTTTGCTAGAGGAGGGACCCATGCACATGCCAACACCTAAGGATGATATAGAATAGGAACAAAAGGATAAGGAAATAAAAGCACACAAAATTACAAGCTATGAGGTCTTACTGCATACTTTGAAAGATGAGTTAAAGAAAGTAGATCTGACATTGACTATGTGCGTAGCAAAGACTTTGTGATATAATAAAGACGAGGACTATGACATAATAAGATTAAGTCCTTCATGCAACGAAGAATGAAACACTTGGGTGTGTAGAGAGACTTATACTGGTAGAAGCAAAGCGTGATGTGCTTGAAGTCGACAAAGTCCTCCAAAAGGAAAACATAAAAGAATTGGTAAGCTAGTAGCGCAGAAAATGGATTTTATGGATGGGATGGTCTCAAGTCTGTCCAATGTTCTTAGGATACTATAGAATGAGGGTGAAAACATGACACTTGATGAGATGGAGGTAGTTCTTATAGACATTCCAGATAAAACAAATAAAGTGCTAAGTGATTGGAATACATTGGAGGTAGAGATTAAGAATGAATATCCAGAGTTGATCATGCCTAGAAGAGCAGAGCACCGAGTAGTCTCTCATTCTTTATGTGTAGTATTTCCTTTATTCTTTCATTCATTATTCCTTATTCTTTGATTCATGGAGAGATAAGTTGTGATTACCCATTTTGGGGGCGAAAATGAAATTAGTGTGGGGTAATGTTGAGCTGATGAAATATAACTTAAGTATGAAAGCATGGGAGGATTGGGTGCATTGGCATAGGCCACGTAGATACACGTGGAACTATATTGGAACATGGCACGCCCAGAAATTTTGGAATCAAGACTTAGCCATTTTGTATATTGAGGCTAATTATAGACATGGAGTGTAGTGCATGTCTTCTAGAAGACTTTAAGAACACACGAAGGCTATTTTAGGTGAGTAGAATATCAAGTATATTATTGTATTATTAGATAATCTATTAATAACGAGTTTGCATGCTCTTGTATTTATCATGTAAGGGCGTATGGATATTATTAGCATGTAGCCTATTTTTGAAGGTGTATGGATGGTGAAGGGAAACCACCCCTATAAATATGTATTGATTTTCATGGATTGGTATCATCACTTTTGTAATAGAGCTATGGTGCTAGATTATGTGTGCACATGAATTATGGTGGCATTGTTATGTATGTAAGAAGCTTTTGTGTTTTACAACAATTAATATAATGGATCTTTGTGGATGGATATTGATTGTAGACACATCTATGAATGGATCTTGTATGGTAAATTTAATCTTAGTTCTTGTTTAATTATTCATGCATATGGTTAAGATCTATATCTGGTTTATGCACCTCGTTATGCTTAATTATATTTGATGGATCTAGAATATCTATTTAATCATGTTAAACCCTTGAAAAATATGACATAAAAGAGGGACCGATACCATTACACACTTCAAGTGATCACTCACCAGCCGAGTGATGTGCCAATGTGCCTTGGGATTTTGTGGGAAAGATCTAGGCTACAACTCAAAATCTTCGTTAGTATTCCAAATGAAAGTTCTAATGTCGATAAAGGTGATATCTAGTTGTGCATTCTCTAAAGACAAACCCGGTTGTATGACCAAAGTGTAGCATTTGTGATGGTCATTTAGGAAATGAAAAACAAATGGACAGATAGTTAGAAGAAAACTGTTTGTGAAAGAATGAATTAGAATAAAATTCCCTAATGGAGTCGCCAAATTTGTTGTCGACAAAAATTGACCGACAACTAAATCAACCCTTTTACCTATCATAAAGGTTAAGACATAATCAAACCAGCTTTAATCATATAAGGGACTTAGAAAATATTCTAAGTGTAGGGTAGTTTATATCTTAAATCATTTATAGACAAACAAACCTAAGATTCAGGAAGATCTTTAATTCATTCAGAAAAAGAGAGAATATACAAACAAGAAAGAAACAAAGAAAAGACACAAACAAAAAGACAAGAACAACAAAGAAACAAAACCCACAATCTGCATATTATCAACCCTATCCAATAGAGTGATATCTATGAACTAGATAACCTCTTGGAGGGAAGAAAGCAAGATTGCAACATCTTTCATACATACATTGTGTTTTGTTGCATAAAAAATGCTTGCATATAATCTGAAATAGATCCTTTTAACTCCCAATTATAAATTATCCTTTTTACTCCATATTTCATACAATATATAAAATGAAACTTTAATCAAATGCACTCTTTATTTCAGATTTCTGATTTAAAAAAACAACAACATGTGAGTAAAAGATCAACAAAGTATACAACATATACATAGTAATACAAAGTCATAAGAGACCAACATGACTTTTATATTAAGATGAGAAACTGATTTACAAATGAGAAGCACAAAATAACTGAAATCAACTTTAATCAAGATCCGACAATACAATAGCCAAAAGGAAAATTTGTAAACCCAAATGCTCAGAAATCCATGTAAACAACCTTCATTGATCCCCTGGATATACAAATCTAATTCTGCAATCAGATTATAGATTAGACACAGAAAAATCAATATTCAGATAATCAGAATAATAGTAATATAACTAGATATACCTGTTGTATCTAATGTTTACACTCAAATCCTCAAACTTAGGTTATCGAGAATCCTATAATAAAAGCCTCATTCAGAATACTTTCACAGAAAATATAGAATGAAAATGCACTAAACTCAAATGCAAATTACCTTGATGTTCCTCATGTGTGTAAAAGATCCCTTCTTCTTCTTTTATTTTCTTCTCCATAAAATAGTTATAACTGATCTCATCATAACATAATGGCACTATAGAAATATTATTTTAATAATGCCACTTAATTGATATAATATCAAATGATTGAGATCATCGATTAAATTTATGATAGATTATTAATAATCATATCATAAATTGATATGGAGAAATAATAATAAGAAACAAATATAAGGGTGGGGACCCACAATATTAAAGTAAAACATTAATTATAAATCATCCATATAACCATATCATTTGCATTAATTTTCTAAACCACATTAATCGACATCAAAATATATATTTTAATCTTTCTAAACATATATATATATATATATATATATATATATATATATATATATATATATATATATATATATATATATATATATATATATATATATATATATATATATATATACAACTCCATAGATTAAACATTCCACCAAAAATATAATAATAGCATAATATAGTAATATCTCGCATCAATCAAAATACAACCAAGTCAAGCTAACATCTCGCCTCAAAATAGAAAGTTTGAAAGTCAAAATCCAATTATCATAGTTTAATCATCTCCAACTAAATCAAGAACTGTAGTACCATCAACTTGCCCTAAGTTTTGTGTACTCATATGATTCTAGATTCGAATTGTGTGTGTCATAGCACTAGACTCACTATCCATTTCCAATTTTACCCTCTTGATTGGATGTAACTCCATCGACATGGTTGAAGAGGACCTAACCCGTTTAGGAGAAGGATAAGGTTCTTTTGCGGAATTTCTCAAGGTATGCAATGGCGGATTACTCTTTGCATTATATGGAAGAGGATTGGAGTGGGATGGCCTACGAGAGATGGAATTGGCATGATTGGAATGGGACTAATGATGTGAAATATGTGGGGAATTTACTTCTGGTAGGCTGCAAACAGGCTGATTATTTAGACAGTCAATCAATTATAGGACCTATCGAAGGATAGGCTCTCTAGAATTAAAATGTATTGAGACACGTGTCAGATCACTTTGACAAAAAAAGGTTCCATGACCCCGAAACAAGTTAGAACCTATTATTCCACAACGAGGAGAGTCTCTGCGTGGTGAGAATATATTACTATCAAGACAACCTGCATTGGATTGAGAACCTTTTGGAGTTCCCCATCCACTCCATCCAGATCTAGGCATCTGTTTAAAGTAATCATTATGACAATCATCATTTTCTGAACTATTTCATCCCAAAACTAGAAATAAAGCAATTGTGAGATCATATAAATATATCATCACAATTATTAAAATAGTCTTGCTAACTTATTTTAAATCATCATTGCTACCATGTGTCATATTCGTAACTCGAAGTCAAAACAAATTTCAAAAGTTGAGTCCATTATCAATGTCTAATCAATATCACAAACTACATTACAAGACAAGTGTTTATGCAAACACATTTTAGAAATCACTTTGCATTTTATAATCAAATCATCACAACTGAGAAATCACAATGATTTAACTGGAATAAGATTCCACATAACAGAGTGAAAATTTCCTTAATACTTTCGAATTGAAATCTGCAAAGTCAAAGCATGCAAACATATAGACCAGGTTTCTTTCAACAATATCATCTAATAATCTATCCAAACAATGATTTGAATGCAAATGCCCTTGAACACTATTACTGGTTTCACTGTATTCAACTGAAATAGATAAACGTTTGCATCATTTATCAAAGAGAATGAACAATACCCACAGTTCAAATCCCATAAAGACTTCAAACAAACCAATAATGACATAGTTCCTGATAAATGTTTCCTTTGTTCATAGTATACCAGATCTTATCGAAAAAAAAATTCGTAGAAAAATAATCCAAATGGGTAAGTCACAGAACCATGACAATTGCTAACAACTGGACCTCTGTAAATTTTATCAAGAAAGAATGACACAATTTATCGTTTCATTACCCATTAGGATTTTTGGCTACCAATGAAACCCTTAAGGATTAAATCCTATAATATATCATTCCATATATCTTATTCAAACGCAAAAGAACTCAAGCTTCTAATCGACAATCATATTTAAGTCGATTGATTGAAATTAAAAAATCAAAACATAATCCAAACAATAACAACATTATTTCTAGGGTTTATCAAAACCCAAATTTTTTTATCTCCATTTCAAACCCAGTTATCATTCCAAAAATATTTTAAAGAAATCCCTATTATAGTTGTATCCATTTCAAAAATCTACAATACCAATTTATTTCCATAGTTTCCATTAAACAAATCCAAAACCCCTTTTACCTCCATTCATTCTCAACATGTCGAATAAAAACTTCACTCTTCGATGATGAGAAAAGAAACGAGCCAACGAAACCTAAAAAATGATGGTGACAGAATCATAGCTCACCCTAGACGAAGCAACAACCCATACAATCTTGAAAATATTAAAGCACATTTCATTAATCTAACAAAGAAAATATAATATATAAGCATACAAAGATATAACCATTATCGACTCAACACAGTTCAAAATGAGTCTCAAAACTGAGAAAATCGAGCATCCAAAGTAAGTCAATATTAAACATTCCTCGAGAGGTAAAATAATTTTGATCCTGAGCATTCAGGAGCACTTTAACACCAAAAATGGAGGACCCAAATAGTTCCAACAAGATTTTGGTAGGGCTTCGCTATGGAGATGAAAAATCAAAATGACCAACAAACTTAGCCAATATGGTAAAGGATGGGCTCAAGGTACCTTAGTCGGAGTAATAAAAAAATTCCTTAACCATTAATGACTGCAGACCCTAATTTCATGCTTCATGCTTAAGGATGCCACTTGGAATTTCTTCAAATCAAGCAATGTGACCAAGTTAACCATTCAAATATGCTAATTTTCATTTCTCACCATATAAAAGATTAGATTAAACAATATCAAATATGATTCGATCTCCATGCCCTTTAATACTCTTTGTATTATCAATTGAATTGAGGGATCTAATCAACCACTAGTTCAATAATCCACAATTAATAAAGTGATAAATTATATAACATATGTTCTTAAAAAACTTATATCTAGAGTACCAATAATGTCACTATTATATCACAATGTGAATTCAAGGTTTTCATCACGTTGGAATATCCCTGAAACAACCCAGGTTTAATGTCACATAATGAAAAATTAGTGTAATCAAAGACAATAACACTTACCGATACTCTTACTGTCACCACAAAAAGAAGATATATACCAAAAAATGATCTTGGAATTTGAAAATAGTTAATGTAAGTTGGAACTCAATTGTCATCTTTGATAAACTATAATATCAATCTGTAAAGTGCCCAAGGTAACATCTTATATCAATGTGAACATCCAAACATATTAATGTCGACATGTAAAAGTTATGAAAGCACTTTAAACATGAAATGAGATCAAACTAAAGTTGTAAATTAAACTAAGTGGTCCCCACCATATATTTTCAAAATTCAAAGTAAGAATGGACAAGGAAGACAATTAGATGCGATAAAAAAATTAAAAGAGAGGGGGTAGGAAAAATTTGAGGTATAATAGAGTGGAAGGAGAAGTGGCCTATCACGGAGGAGGAGAAGAAGTAATTTATGGTTGTGGAATAGGTTGAGCTTGTTTTCTTTGCTTATGAGGAAAAGGTGGAGACTATGTAGGATGCTCAACCAATTTTGATGGAGGAGGACTAGATGATATAATAGAAGTAGATGTATGTGGAGGGTCAATGACATTTGTTGAAAGAAGATATTTCTCTAGATCTAGGACTTTGTAGCATAGAAGAATGAATGAATCACATGTATCATACTACAATCTTTGCTTGAGCGTAGGAATCAAACCACGACAGAAAAGGAATTTCTTCTCAAGGTCTATAGGTTGAAATATTAGTTGATGTATACAAGCATTGAACCGTAAGATATAATCCTTGATAGGTTCGGAGGAGCCCTGATGTAAAGTAGGTAAGTGGTCATAAGTAACTTTAGGGCCATTTTTGATGATAAACCAACGAGAGGAAAGCATCCTCCATGTCATAGAAAGTACTAATGGACCCAAATGGAAGATGAGTGTACCATTGTAATGCCTCATCAATAAGACTATATCGAAAGGCCTTAAGCAATAATCTATCATTAGAATAAGAGGTCATAAGCATGCGGTAATGTAGAAGATGAGCATGAGGGTCACCAGTACCATCAAAACATGTGAATGTAGGCATGATAAAGTCCTTAGGGAATGCAAAATTATGAATCTTCTTAGGGACAGGGTTACCATGTAATGAATTGTTGTCAATAGAAGCATAGTAAGCCCTACTTTCTAAAGTGAGAGACTAAACTGAGATTGTAATTGACCTACAACATGCATGAGAGAGATGATATCTTGTGAAGGAATAGTGGAAGATGGAAATAATGTATTAAGAGGTTGTAATTTTCCATTGTGGTATAGGAGTATGAAGAGATAATAAAGGAGAGTCCAATACTAAGGGAACACTAGGAGAAGATGTTGAAGAAGATATAGTATAAGATATAGATGGAATATCCATAACAATAGTAGGAATAGCATCAGAAACATCCCTAATAGGTGAGGTGACCAATGGAGATACATCTATATGAGAAGAAGCAAAAATGGGTGTAGATGATGTAATAAGAGGAGATGAAATGGTAGGAGAAGAATAAGTGATAGATGGAGGTGACTCATGTATAGTGCTAGATGCAATCTTAGGAGAAGGAAATGATGGAATAGGATATTCACACTCGGCAGTATGAAAAGAAGGAGAATTATGGCTATCAACCACCTCATCAATATCAGATAGAGACTCAGAAATGAGAATGTCGCTAAGGATGTTATCAATAGGATCATCAACATAATATGAAGGAGTATGCAAGCTAGTATGAGATGTATCATGAGAAGCAAGATCAAAAGTAGGAGAATCATGAGAAGGAACTATAATAGTGACCTGACTAGGAGAAGAATCAGTATGCACATATGAACGAGTGTCAATACCAAGTAAGTAATCGATAAGAGAATCATATAAAATTTCCTTAGAAATATTAGAAGGATGATCATAAGTAGTCATATAACATGGTGTAAAATGAGTGAAGGCTATCGATCCTCAAAAATACTAATGCCAATGGGAGAATATTCAAAATGAGTAGGAACATATTGTTGACCATCTAGAAGCTGTTGTTGGATATGAGCTAGAATAGGAGTAGGATTACTATAGAGAGCCTTGAGCTCAGTAATGGAAACCTCATCATAAATAGGGTTAACACTAAAATGAGACATGATGGGTGAAGAAGATGAACTATACTTAGCCATTAGGGTTTTAAGTAGATCCTAGGGAAAATATTCTAAAGTATGGGTTCACCAAAATGATTAACTAAAACTTAGAATTTATGAGTTAATCTAGATAGTAACAACAAATGAAATAATTGATATGAACTAAAATGTAAATGCTAGATAATTTTATTTTATATTTAAATGAAATGGAATAATTGAAATAGGAGGGATAAGGTACTAACTTTAAAATTACTTACCTCATTGTAATTCTGGACTGAACAAGATGATGTGCAGACAGAGCAGAGTACGATGGTACAACACATGAAATTGCAGAAGATGAAGATTTGACTGGACCGGGGTGCCTGGAAGAAGATAAGGGAACCTGTGGACACCCTAGTCTATAGTATGGGTGCTCTGGTATGTATAATATCTCAAGATATGAATCTTGGAATGTCGCTATATCTTTTCAATGTCTTGATCCTTGTCCCGTGATTATCACAATAGCTTCACTTATGTCACCATGAACCTGTAATGAAGATCTACCTATAAAACCCCATACAAAACATCAAATTCCTAAAAATGAAAGATGCATATGAAGGGGTCGAACTGACCTTAGCTGCCACAATGGTGGACTTACAACTAAGCATTGCACTACATTCCAGACCCAATGTAGTTATGTGTGCTTATGTGTGTAATTGTGTGCCCGAGAGTGCCAATGACGCAGAGATATGGGGATATAGCTACCTACAAAAAATGTAAATGGTGGATGGAATAGAATTAATACAACCCTTCCTATGTAGTTTGTGTGATGCAATGATGCCTAAATGTAGTCCCTTTCCTTAGTAGATAGCTAGCCCTTGATAGTAGATAGTCCGAGCATAAGATAGTAAGTATGTTATGTTTATATAGAGATATGTTGCTCAAATTTTGACACTAATGACCTGACATACCAACTAGTACCTAGGGGAATGAGAATAAAAATTAAAAAGAACAACCTCAAAACTCTAAATTAGACGCAAGTGGTGCCAAGACTAGGTCACCTAAAATTAAGGACCGGGGCACCCACGGGCACCCCAATTCTACCCTAGATTTCCTATTAAAATAATAGAGATGAAAAATGACCAAATAACGATGCCTAAAACTCCCGAGAGATTACGAACTATGTAAACAAGACGAATGTGTAAGAAAAATGTCAAGACAACCAACTAACTGACGATATGACTAGGGGATAGGTCATTAATGAATAATTTTCTTACTTGAGATCCATTAATAAAATAACATATTTTGTGAGATAAACGTAATAGAAAGTGTGTGATTTTAGGACTATAGTGGAATGCTCATAGATGTTTAGGTTTTTCTAGAGGTTTACCGCTTGAAAATATTTTGCAAAGATTTTGATGTCATGTCTCCTTATGCCTTGGTAATTTTTTTATCAAATTCCTTTCTCAAAGCATGACTAATTAAGTGCATGCATTTGGATAGGAGAGAGTTTAGCCTTTTACTGTGTAATTACATGAATTTTGAGAGGAGATAGATCAGAACATGCATCTTTATTGTTGTAAGGAACTCATTTTATAGATAGAACATGCCATTAGAGAAGCTTGATATGTGTTAGGGCCTATGGGATCCACATATAAAATAACACACCGACATAATAAATTTACATAGATCAAGCCATAACTCACCTATGGAGTAGTTTGGTTGTTGAATAATTGATCTCACTTAATTCAATGTGAAACTTGTTGGAAAATATATGCACTTAGAGGGGGGTGAATCAGTGTAAATTTAAAATTTGAAAGACAATTCAATTTTCTTTACTTTATTACGAAGAAACAACAACACCATTTAGGAGAAATCAATAGTAGAACACATAAAAATTCAAGAATTAATTTGGAAAACCCTTAAAGGGAGAAAAGCACACTGAAACCAATGTACTAAGATGGACAATTTATCTAATGAAATATTATAAAGATCTCAAACTTGTTGAGGATCCACTCAAAATGAAGCACTAACTCCAAAAACTGATCAAACACCTACTTGACACTTTTTCAAGATACAACTTGCATGAAATCACCTAATTCTAAATTTTCTAAGCTCCTACTAAGAATTGAAAAAAATTCTCTCTACTTGATCTAGTTAATCAATAGATTGTGATCACTAAATTTTCTCATTCACTCTCAACTCACTACATGTGCTTGTTCACTAGTTTTCATACATCATCAACTCTCTATCACTTTAACCACATTACTTCATGCAAAAAAATTTCTTTATAACTATAAAAGAGACACCTTTAAAAAAATTTACACTTCAACTCCCATAACTCTTCACATACTTAAGTCTATAACTCGTACCAAGAGGAAAGGTATGACATAATTCAAAATTGTCCTCAAGTAATGATTGCATTGATATAAGATCGTTACTTGTGTAAACTTATCAAAACCTATCAAGATGCTCCTGAGAAAATGATGATCGAGGAGGAGTTATAAAATCTCTAACCCTCTGAACCCCCTGCAAATCTTCCATCTAACCCCTAAAAACTTGATTTTTAATGGTTCTTATTATTTTGTCTTTTCCTTTTATGAATAACCTAACATGTAGCACATGGAGGAATCAGTGACAAGTGTCACTATCATGAAATTACATTACAAGAACCTATAATATTCTATAAAACCTCTTTACATGCTTCATACCCCACCATTTTACCTTGAAACTTCATTATTGAGCACTCATGCATATCAAGATCTATGACCTTCAAAGAAAAAGTTTTCCAATATAAGAGATAGAAATACATTTGTATCTCATATGATTCCATGAATTTAATAGAGGTTCTTCTCCAAGGGATCTAAATCATCACCATGGGTTTGTAGATCAATGAGATAGAACTTGGAGCCTTATTTCAACCCTTATTTGTAACCTTGTATGCACTGATCAAGCACTCGAGATACTAATCATGGATCATATTGAATAACACAAAAGAATGAGATCTCGAAGCTTTTCAAAGTTTGGAATATGTTGTGAGTGGTATCTATATCATCTTAAGATTCAATGATTAAACCTACAATTCTTATTCAAGTAAGAAGGCACTTATTTGAGCAAGCTCGACACACAAATATTCAAAATTAGAAATTTGGCCTTTACAAAGCAAGATTGATCATGCACTTAACCACTCCTTTATGGATCCACAATAGACTTTATTGAAGGTTCTATATATTGATCAATTTACCAATTCTATGCATTGATTCATCTCATAATAAAGGGATCACACAAACTTGGTTTTCAAGGACCACTTAAGCTAAGTTTTAAGCTCCGAGACCTAGTCACGAGACTAGAAGGCCTCCAACACTTAACCCTTCATTTTGATGCCAAGAAATAGTAGGAGAACTTCAATAAGGACACCTGATTCAATTTCAAATACTCTTTTATATTTAATTTTATGTTTACATACACACTTCACGGTCCTTCTTGACTTTCTTGAAATGACACTTTTGTCCTTTAAAATTAGTTCACAAACTCATCTTACCTCAACAAGTTATTAAATCATACATACTACCTTTGGCTTCTTTCACTTTTTCATGCTCAGTTTGGGCTTCCAAAACATGCATGTAACTCAACTCTCTCTCTCTCTCTCATACACCAAAGGCCATTTTTGACTTGTTTTACTCTTTAACAATAGGAACATGGGTTTTCTTTGTTCACCACAATTATGCAAGAGAATCACATGTATCTTCTCATGGTAATCAAAGAAACTTCCTCTACAAGCTTCCACAACAATATTTTCATCCAAACATGTGCCATACATGACTGAAATGACAAAAAAATTCAAAACATGGAAAAAATAGTACTTGAAAGAACTGATATAGTACATACCACCAATGCAAACAATTGTTAGGAGTTATTAACATCAATGAGTCTTCATATTGGGTTTCCTAGCTGATTTGATGAGAAAAAACACCATTTTTCCTCCATATCTACATTTTTAGGGTTTAGGGAGGGTTTTAAGTGGTTTGTATTGTTAAGCTTTGTTCATAAAGATCATTAATTAAACTCATTTCACTTGCAACTTGGATAAGAATCCATACTCCAACACTGGTAAAAGGCTTAAGACACCATGTAAAACTTTTATGTACCTTTGAGCTCTTGAAAGATGAACCTTGAGCTGGGAGAGTGCATTATGGGATCTTGGTAGAGCTAAAAACATTCTAACTTGATAAATCCTCTTTACTTTTTCATGAAACTTGGTCTAAAGAAGTGTAACAACTCCCTCTACATGTCCCACACCCTATTTGATCATAAATGATCATGTACCATCATGACCAATCTCATTTTTACATGCTAAACCTACATTTTCTCAAGGAAAGTCATGAACATGACCCTAAACATGCCTCCAATAGTTGAATATGACATATAGCTTCACATAGAGAATTTAGGAAGGGTCCCTAAAACATAGCCTGATTTTTCTTCATACACCTTACTAGGTCCTTGAACTAGGCCTAAATGAGCTAGTTGACACAATGAATCATGAGACCTGATCTATTTTCCACCATAGAATCCCTTGAAAACTCTTAAATCATCATTTCAAACCTGTTGAACACATGAGAATTACATACCAAGAATGTGCATACACCCACTTGAACACCAACAACACAATCTAAGCACTAAGCACCATGAAACCACCATGACTTCTCAAGAAAACACACTGAAACCACCTTGTGAAGGAACTACCAATAAACCTTCATGCCCTTGAAGAGTTGAAACCTCATCACTCACTCTTTTCCATCAATGCACCATGTCATCAATGCCAACAACATCAAGACATGGTCCAACAATCTCTCCCTTTGTCATTGATGGAAAACATTTATATCAACACCTTGCAATCTCTCTTTCCTTGTTTATGAATAAATTCTCCCCCTTTGACATCTATTACAAAGTTTCATTCAGAAAATGAAATACAAACAATCAATAACAAGGCATAGGATTACCTATTGAAGCTCCCCTTGGATTAGGATTTCTATCTTGTCATTTATGGCTTGAAAAGATGCATGCATTTATTCACCAATCAGCTTTAATGATCCCCCTAAAACTATTCTCTTCAAACTCATACTTTTCACTCTTTGCACATGCCTTTCTTTGGTCTCCTCAATTTGTGCCTTAAACTAATGAACTAAAAACCCTATTTTGACACTTATTGAACTTTCTTGGGTAGATATAACACTTGAGTTGCTCCCCCTTGATGAATTGAAGCCTTTATTGATTTCTTGGGGCAGGGATTACCCCAAATTTGTGTCTTAAGTGCTCAAAATATGATTTTGGTAAGGATTTGGTCATGATATATGCTACCTCCTACTTTGTTGATACATGTTGAAGATTAATTATTTGTTCACTCACTTGCTCCATCAAGAAATGGTACTTGATTGGTATATGTTTTGTCTTGGAGTGCAACACTAGATTATTTGACACACTTATAACACTTGTGCTATCACAATACAAAGGTATAGGACCATCATTTTCAACTTTATAGTCTTCAAGAGTTTTCTTCATCCACATCACTTGAGTACAACATAAGGTTATTACATATTCAGATTCACACATGGATAGGGTTACAAGAGATCTGATTTTTACTTATCCAAGAGATAAGGAAATTACCTACAAATGAATATCTAAAAATTGTGTTCTTTTTGTCATCAATGCTTCCTACCCAATTTGCATTTTTGAAGGCTTTGATTTAAAAATCATTTCCTTTTGGATACCACAACCCATATTCCATGGTTCCCATGAGATATCTGAAGATTATATTAATATCTTGAAGATGGTATTTCATAGGATCCTCTTGAAACCTTCCAACCAAACTAATTTCTTGCATGATATCGGGTCTAGATGTAGTTGAATACAATAGGATTGCTATCATATATATGTATGTGGTTTTATTTACTTTTGGTAATTTTTCATCCTTGCTGAGTTTTCATCCTACAAACATTGGATCACTTACTAGTTTAAAAATTTTCATTTGAAACCTTTTGAGTATTTCCTTGATGTACTTTGTTTGTGATATGAAGATACCTTATTTAGATTGACTGATTTGTAGTCCTAGGAAGAATGAAAGTTCTCCAGAATTGACACTTCAAACTCCTTTATGACCTCTATAAATCCATACGATATGGTCTCATTATCACTTACAAATATTATGTCATCAACATAGACAACAACAAGTAATAGGTGACCTTATTCCTCTTTATATATAGGTTGATGTCATCTACTCCTTTCCTAAAGCCTTGATCAATCAAGTACTTATCCAATCTACTATACCAAGCCCTAAGGTCTTGCTTAGGGCCATATAATGCCTTGTTTGAGACCATATAATGCCTTCTTCAACCTATAAACATAATATTTGTCCTTAGTGAGAGAAAATCCATCAGGTTGTTCAATGTAGACTTCCTCATTCAAGTGTCCATTCAAGAATGTTGACTTTACATCCATTTGGTATACTTTGAATCCTTTGTATGCTGCATATGCCAAGAAGAGTCTAATAGCCTCCATTATAGCCATAGGAGAATTTTTTTCATAAAAATTAACTCTTTCAACCCGAGCATACCCTTTAAGAACCATCCTTGCCTTATTCCTTGTAACTTCACCTTTTTCATTTATCTTGTTTCTAAATACCCACTTAGTTCTAATGATGTTCTTGTTCTTGGGCCTAGGGACAAGTTCCCAAGTATAATTTTTCTCTATTTGGTCCAGTTATTCATTCATTGCATTAATCCAATTTTGGTCCTTTCTAGCTTCTATAACATTCCTTGGTTCTATCTTGGATAAGAGAGCTATGTTCTCTTGATCTTGAATGTTCTTCAACCTTCTTCTTGTTTGTATGCCTACTTCCTTGTTCCCTATGATCTGATTTAGAGGATGATCTCTCTTAAGTTATCTTGAAGGAGCTCTTGTATCTGGTATTTCTTCATCTTCATTCTCTTCTTTTTGATTACCTTATGCAATTTCATCATCATCATGATTTTCAATGCTTTGGGAGTCTCCTTGGGCTTAGTTTTCATCTTGTTTGGAAATGACTAATCAATTATGACATTTGTGCTCTCTACTATATTTTGTTGGATTTTATTATAGCACATATATGATGAACTTAATACCAAGTAACCCAAGAATATTCCTTCATCACAACTTGAATCAAACTTTAAAAGGTTGTCTTCATCTCTTTTGATAAATAACTTTCTTCCAAACACTCTCAGGTGCTTCACACTTGTAGGTATTCCTCTCCGTAACTCATAATGTGTCTTCTTTTTATTTATTATTATTCTAGATCTATTTTAGATCTAAACTATTGTTCTAAATTCCTCCCTCCAATATACATCTGAAAGATTTGACTCATTTATGGTTTTTCCATTTATTGTATTGTTTTATTCTTTCTCTCCACTACTCCATTTTTTTGAGGTGTTTTTGCCGATGATAATTGAATTCTTATCACACGAACTTAAAAAATTCATCAAATTCATTTGACCAAAATTCACCTCCTCTATCAGATCTCAAACTCTTGATCTTTGTATTTTTCTCATTCTCAACTAGGGCTTTGAATGTCTTGAATCTTTCTAGTGCTTCTAATTTCTCCTTGAGAAAATCAACCCAAGTCATTCTTGTGAAATCATCAATTAGTAGCATGAAATAAATTTCTCCTTAAATTCTTTCTTTCCTCCTTGTTGGTCCAACAAGGTCAAGGTATGAATCATCTCTAGAGGTATGGTAGTGGAGTACCCTTGGATTTAAAGCTTCGATAGTTTTTTTGCCATGTAGACATGCTTTACAAATTATATCAGAAGGTGTAGTGATCTTGGGCACGTTCCTTACACATCCCTTGGATTTTATCTTAACAATATTGTAAAAATTAAGGTGTCCTAACCTCATGTTCTAAATCCAGCTATCATCCACCTTGTTAGTAGAAAATTTCTCTTTGTTAATCTCTTTTAGGAAATACATGTCATTCTTGGTTCTTTTGGCCTTGCCAACCACTTTGCCTAATTTTTTTTATTTATATCACAACTCTTGTCATGAAACATCACTATATACCCTTTCTTAAACATCTGAATAACCCTCAAAATTTTATGTTTCAGAACTTCCACATATAAAACATTTTCAATTATTGTCTTTCCATTGTCGAGACTTAATGTGCCCTTTCCTAAAATACTAGTTGATGTATTATCACTAAATCTCAGTGTTCCTGATGCATTTTATTTTAAAGAGATGAACTTTCCCTTGTTCCCTATCATGTGAATTGAGAATCCATTTTCTATATACCATTCCATCTCTTCACTCTAAGAATGAAAGATAGTTTGGTCTATTAAACCTTGTTCATTCTTACTTGTAGGATGTGATTTCACTATGTACACCTTGTCTTGCTTTAGAGTTTTATGATATAATTTTTTTCTATGTGACCAAAATTTTAACAATTTTAGTATATCAATTCATTCTTGTTTCTCGTGTGATATGAAATGATATGTATTTCATGACCTTTTGCATGTCTCTTACACCTTGAGGCTTTATGTCCAGAAATATTGCAAGAAAACTAGTAACCATAGAAAGAATGAACATACCTTATTGCATGAGATTTCTTGCTTGGGATAAACTTATTCTTGAAATTATTAACAATAACATTCTTTTCTTTAGGTGGTTCTTGAGTGGTCTTGACTTCATCTTTACTAGTTGTCTTATCATCCTTATGGTTTGCCTTGAATCCTATACCACCTTTTTCATTGAATGGTATTTGATTGCTTATTAGTTCTTATAGGTCTCTTGAAATCTTGTCAAACCTGGTATAAGCCTTCAATTTGCATGAGGTATGATCTAATTCAAAGGTGTGTAGCAGCTCCAAATTTGATTTGAGTTTTAGGTGTTCTTCCTCCTTGACTTTGAAAGATGTTTCAATCAACTTTATATGTGCTTCAAGTTCCTTGATTACATCTTCATGTTCTTGGTCCTTCTTGCTTAGAATTTTCTCCTGAATAATGATATGCTCTTCATATTCTTCAATGTTGACTTGAATTTTTATTCTTTTCCCTTTGGATCTTCAATTACTCAAGAGAAATGGCTAGTTCAACTTCAATATTTACTCATGCATCCTCCTCATCTGAGCTCTCATCTTCAAAATGATTTTTTCTTTTGAGTTTCTTACAGAGGTCACTTCCATGGCCATGATTAGAGTCTTAGTTTGGGTAATCTGTTGAAGATTATCCTTATAGATGAACCATCAGAGTCATAGGAAACCTTAGGTTGGTGAGATGTGCACTCTAAGGTGACCTCCAGGTTTTAAAGAAGTGGCTCTTCTCTAGTTTTTAGGAGTAGGTTAGAAAAAGCATGTAAATGATTGAAATAAATAGGCAATGCAAAAATTTAAAAGAGAAATGACAGAATATCTGAGATCTTTATCAAGAATAGTTGAAGGGCTAAACAACACAATCTACTACTCTGATAATGTAAAAATCTGAGGAACTGAAATGATTAATAATAAATGAAACAAGGAAATTATAAGGGCGTCAAACACGATGAATTTCATAACTCATTTAGAACTACCTTTCATGAAAGAAACAAAAGTTCAAAACATATGAAAATCTAATTTGCATAGAATAAGAAATCTTTATTCATATAGAGAAAGGGTACATAAGGCCCATGAAAGCACATATTACACTTATCTTCTATGATAGAGGATTGCTAAGGCTAGATAAAACATACAAAACTCTCCACTTTCCTCCTCCCTTTTCTTTGGCTCAGAATTCCCTCCTTCTAAGCTCCCATTTTTTTATCTTCTTGTATCTCACCTCCTTTTATAGGAAACATTTTTCCTCTATCACTTTCAGCTACCACCCTTTGCCTTCAATTTTGATAAGGCCTTGCACTTATCCTTCTGGCTCCCGCCCTAGTATTTTAAATGCAACACTACCACTGTCTTCCCTATTAATTCATATATTTGACCTTCATGGTTTTGGAATAAATATTTCATCCCTTTATAGAAATCCATGCATCTACTCCCTTCTTGGTATTTCCACTGAGTCCCTATCTGATTAGACTCCTCATTCGGGCCATGTGGAGGGCTCACACTCGCTTAGGGTCCTCCTTCCTTTTGGGCTATATCAAACATGTGTCGGATAGACACATGGAGTGTCTGTGTGAGTTTGAGAACCTGCTTGAATGCTCAAAGTTGGGGATGCACCTATGAGACACATGGAGACCACTGTGCGAGCATTTCATACTTAGTCGTTACTAGCTTTTGATCAACCGAGGGCATCTAGAGTCTGGGGAAAAAATAATTAACAAAAGATTCATAACAAAATAATATAATCAATTTAGCGACTCACCAAGGGACTCCATGCCTACCATGGAAGAATTTGATATCTCATGCCTTCCCAAAATTTCAAAAATTGGGCTAACCATAGGTCATTTAAAGCATTCACAAAGAAGCTTGATATCCGAGCCATTCTTCTTCTCGTCGGGTAGGTTCTTCGCTACAAGGCTTGAAAAGCTTGGTCCAACTCAATTATCTCCCTATGGGAGAAACCTTGAAGGCTCTGCATGACCACATGTAAGTGGAAATCTAGTTTGTATGATAGGATTAATGATGGCCTCGACCTCAACGACATTGGAGTCTTCCTTCAAAGACTAGAAAATTGTCTTGTCTTGGTGCTTAGTGATTAGAAGCTATTGAATTTGGTCTTTGGATAAGACCGTAGACTCATCTGGGAAAGGAAAAGGGAAACCAAGCTATAATAATTCATTGATATTCTATTTTCTTTCCCTCATACCCTGGCGAAGATGTGCCAAGAGATTCTGACATTTGACAGAAGCTTTGTCACAACTCAAAATCTCATTGATCTTTTCCGCCATCAACCACCTGTCGATGATTCTTGCATTCTTAAGAGTGAGATATGAGGTGTCGTAGAGTTTTTGAATTAGGAGTTTTGACTCCTGGACCTTGGCAGATAAGGCATTGTTGATGGTAGAGACTACACTTTCTACCCTAGAGCACAATTCCTATGCATTGGATATAAATCCGAGTGTCGGGGCTAGATTTTCGGTAGTGGTGGTGATCTGTCACAATAGGAGGCATATAGACCTTGTACTAATGATACAATTCCAGCTTCCTGAGATTTTTGACTCAATTGGTTAGTCAAGTCCTTGACCATTTTATCAGAAGATTTTAATCGGCCTAAAGGCCATCCTTTTCCTATGAAAGCAAATTAACCAGGGCCTCGCGGTGGTGAGCTTAGTTGTCAGATATTTTTCCTCTACTTGAGAAGCCACGAGGGCTTGCTTGGTTGATGTGTCCCTTAACTCCCTCTTGAGCTGGTCTACCTCTATATCCTTGGCCTTAAGTTTAGCCATGCAACCTAGTGCTTTGTAACTTCTACCTTTTGGAGGTGGCTGCATCGATTCAGCTAATTACTAAGCTTCAAATAGTTGGTAGTGACTACTGCCACCGTTTCATTCATCAACTTGACTTTGTCCTGAGGTCGGAATTCAGTGAGGTCCACTACGATAGTACTAATGGAATAGTCATCATGGTGCATTTGTTCCACGGGCTTGGATACCTGAGGGACAAGGTGAGAAATGGTTAAGGAGCCATGTTGATGATCATATAGGGATCAAACCTACTTAGTTGACAGAGTCACCATCTCCTTCTTTCTCTGCTTTAATCTCCTTTGATCTTGGGCTGCCTTAGCGGCCTTTTCTTGGCTCCAAAACTTAGAAGGAGAAGAGACCATCCCTCCCACAAATGGGAAACTAGGTGGCAGGCCATATGGAATAGTCACTGGTGATTGAGATACTACAGATACCAGGGTTGAAGAAGGGGGCATGATAATGTGAGGTGAGAAGCTCGGGATGGCAGTAGGGTACCACGGAAGTAGAGGAGCACCAGGTGGAGGAAGAGGCTAGGATGTAGTGACAGACTGAAATATTCCTTCTAAATGGGAAGGTGGAGGTGGAAGCATTACAGAGAGTGGAGCCTCAAGTGGTGGGCTTCCAAGAATCGTGACTGATTTTAGCTTCTTGCGAGCCGGGATGGAGAGAGACTCTCCCTCTGTTATAGCTTCTAAGAGCTCGAGGGATGGAGAAATTTGAGGAGGAATCTGAAGAGGAGTGGATGATGAAGGTACCTCAGGTATCCATTTTTGTAGCTTGGAGGACCCCACGGTTGACCTGAGAGGTTGCTCAGAAGTGAGGACAAGTATATCCTCACTGTCTGCATCGGAGTCATGCTCTACATCCCACTTATCCTCCTAGGGCTCGTCAGTGAGAAATTCCTCAAATTTCTGTGTGGTTTGGCCAATTTCCTGCATGTATTTCCAAAATCCCTCAATCTTCCTAGAATTCTAGTCCTTTCTTCTTAAGGCTACTTTCAGCCCTTTCCCAATCATTAGAGTAGGGTCAAATGCATTTTTCACTGGATGAAATGACTCCTAGTCTAGAGTGGGGATATCCTAGAGTTTGATGAAGACCTCAGGTTCTTCACCTTAGGGGCTTCATTGTGAATCGAAAAATGGTCTTGATTCATGTTTACAGGGGACTTTGACTTTATTTGTAGACAGGGCTTTAGCTATTTTCCCATCTGGAATCATACCTCCATGAGTCCTGGATGAAGGAAGATCCATAAGAGACCAAATTCTCAAACAAAAATGGTCCGCTTTGCCTCTTGATTACAGTAATCCCTCCCCTACTAAAAGGGAGGTCATAGATTGCTTTCTTCTTTCTGGTCGAGCCAACCTCTAGGTTTAGCATGACAAGCTACCGGGTGACTTCGAGACCTACTATCTCGAGGTGTGAGGATCCTTGGGAGCATGAAGGATTCTCCTCTGAATCCATGGAATTGAATCATAGAATGACCTCTAGAAAATAAGTAGTCAATGGGGTGTAATGGGTCTGAGAAGATAGACCATGTAGATTCATTCATTCTATTATCGATCCCTTCAGGATCAAGCTCTAGTAAAAGAGGCTCCACAAAAGCATTGAAAAACTCATAGACGTATGAAGAATGAGACAATATATGGGTCCACGCAGATGTTGGGATAATATTTGGGAATTCACTTGATATCCCATAGGGTTAGGGTCATGAATTGACTAAAATACTGAGCATTTTGGTACAAAATGAGGTGAAAAAGGAAAGACGAATACCTGAAGGTGGATGTCATTGAGAAATGCTTGAGTTGTTCACAAATTGACCTGTTATGACTTCCATGAAGTCAAATTTATATCTTTGCTTTGTGTTGATGGTCCTCATTTGGAATATAGCCATCATTTTCCACTCCTCAACATCTTTGTCAGATTCCTACCTAAAAATAAAATCCAACATAGAGTAGACATCTTGAGTGTCAGGCTTGAGGGACTTTAAGGGGATGGGGAAACTGGGAACCCCCGATGCGCTGGAGTCTAACTATCTCAGTTCCTTGGTAAGGGTCATGGCCTTCATTTGACACTAGACCCATACATTCTGGAGCTTGGCTATATCATAGAAATTGGCCAAATGATCATAGTTCAGGGCTAACATGTCCCTGATGGCCTGCGGTGTGATTACAACAACTAAATTTTGACCCTTGATGGTATGGTTTCCTGAGTTGAAACTTTCCGCGCACATTTGTATGAGCTCTAGGCATGGGTGTGTGAGAGGAACCATGTATTGGGAAAGAGTAGTGCTCCAGGTCCTAACACCGAATGACTCTCGAGTCTCCTTGAAGGTTGAACCTAGCACATGCCGCTTCTCTCAAAGCTTTCGGCCTTTTGTTGAGACTGGGCTCAAATATATCGTCGGCAGGGTCGATGACCAGCGAAGGGTCGCTTATACTGAGATAATGGATCTAGGTATTTTAACTTTGGATGGTGCTATCGAGGAGGAATGGGTTGTCCTACATAGGAATTTGTTACTGAATAGAGCCGGAGGTGGTGCTTTGGCCATGGTGATCTAAATTTCTTCGAATGACTCGGAGCTTTTGGAAACTTTGATATTCGCCGATAAAAATCTAAATGCTTCGAATGATCCTACCAAATAGAGCTTGAGGGGCCTTTAATAGCCATTTCTACCCTATGAGTAAAACTCGTACGTGCCTAGAGTTACTTCTCATAATGCTTCCTTTAAGTGAGAGACCTAAGGCACCAAACTTGGCGCCTTTGATAGATCTTGCATTGATTGTGGATCTTTTATTTAGGAAAGAGGCCCCTACCTTTGATGACAAATTTAATGTGAGAATATGGCAGGGTGCTTTCTTTGATATATCAAAAGTGACATGGATAGGGGTGGTGGAGCACGTGGAAAAAACATCCAATGAAAGTAGAGGCTCAAAACAAAACTAAAACTACAAAACATGCAACAATATATACATATGATACAATTTTAAAAGATACCTAAACATAGGGCTTCAGATGGATCCCATTTACTTGGAATCGCCAAAGGATCTCCTGCCATGGTTTCAAGCTTGAATGAGTTATGCTACTTGCATGCACTGATTATGAATGGTCCAGTCCATAAGGGGTCAAACTTTCCATGGTTCCCAGGTTTAGCTACTCTAGCATCCCACTTTAAAATGATAGTTCTGATTTGGAAGTTCGGCTCGATGTATTTTGATCGAACCATGTCTTAACTATTTGTTGGTGATTAATCATGGCCTTGTGGGCAAGTTCACACTTTTCTAGAGTTCTACCAACTCGGTGAGCCTTACTGACATTGCTCCATTCTCCTCTATCTCAAATCCTTTCAAAGTGTTATAATGCGGAATCTCCAAAGAAATTGGCATCACAACACTTTTCCCATAGACCATTTCATATGGAAAAGCTTTTAGGATCTTCTTTAGAGTGATCCAATCAGCCCATAAGGTTGTTTTAACATGCTCATGCCATAACCTTTTATGCTCATGTCTCATCCTTTTAATGAGTCTTATCATATTCTTATTTGTAGACTCTACTGTGTCGCTCCCTTGTGGGTAATAGTTAGAGGATGTCTTTAAATATATCCCGTGTTTGACCACAAAATCATACACCTTAGCTCCCAGGAAAGCTTTAGCATTTTCAGATATAATGGTGTGGGGAAAAAAACGAGTGGTGATATCCTATAAGAGTCCTAGGATATCATCTTCAATATACTCTGAAGTGGGTCTCGCCTTCATCCACCGGGTGAAATAATTAGTTTCCGTGAGAATCCACCATTGTCTGGCACTTGAAGTCGAATTAACCATTCCAATGAAATCAAGACCCCATTGTGTGAAAGGTTCCTCAATTAAAATAGGGTTTGTTTCCACTTGACTATCGGTGAACAAGCTAGGCTAGATGTATCTTGCCTACAAAATCTTTATAGCAGTGGTTTGGCCCAAAAAATGACCGCATGAGTCTCTATGATGCAATTCTCTTAAGACTCTTTTGGCCTCTTCATCTTCAAGGGATCTCAACATCAACCCATTAAAATTCCTCTTAAAAAGGAAGCCATTAATTATAGCAAAATGAGTCCCTTGTTTCCTGTAATACCTCCTCTTTTTCAAGGGGATATGGCTAGGATACTCTCTAGTTTGAATAAAATGAATTCTATCAGAGACCCACCCCTTGGGTCTATCCTCCTGTAGGTACATTATCTTTTCCAACTCATCAATTATTTTGGGGACCGGTTCTTGTGTCAAATATTGACACAGTCTCTTGCCTCTTACGAGCTTCATGGGCTTTATGTCTATTTCATATTCCATAATTTTGGGTATCTAATTTTCCCTTTTTTAGTTATCTCACCCTCCATTATATACTCTTTGATGTTGGAGTGAGCCACCATGACCATAATTTTGTTGTGTGTGACCAAGTGCCTGAATCTCTTCAAACCTTTGACTATGGCATAGGCCTGCCTTTCCATAAAATTGTACCTTGTTTCATAGTCATGAATCATTTTTGAAAAGAAGGCAATGGGTTGTTCCTCCCCTTGTCGCTCTCCCTTTTGAGTTAACACATGATATTTTATTTTTTCCCTTGTATACATACATAATGAAATCTTTTGAGAAGTCGGGGTTGTGGAGTACAGGGGGATGATGCAATAGCCTCTTTGATTAATTCAAAATACTACCAACCTTCCTCAGTCCATTTGAAAACTAGATCTTTCTTTAGCATGAGAGTAATGGGGTGGACGGTCCCCACAAAATCTGATATAAACCTGCCGATGAAGTTGATCTTTCCTAAGAAGGATTGAACAACCTTCTTGTTGACCAAAAGAGGCATCTCCAAGATGGCCTTGACTCTTTCAGGATCAATGGAAACTCCTTCCTTTGACACCACATGCCCCAAGAGTTTTCCTTGGGAATGCCAAAAATACATTTCTTGGGATTTAGAGAGATCCCAAATTCTTGACATTTTTAAACACGGCTTCTAAAGCATCAAAATGCTCCTTTACCATTTTGGTAAACACAGTAAGATCATCAAGGTATATGAGGATTACCTTGTTTATCAACTCCCCAAATGCAATGTCCATGGATATTTGAAAAGTAGCCCCTGTGTTTGTGAGCCCAAAAGGCATCTTTGCATAGGTAAAAGTTCCCCATTTAGTCATGAAAGTAGTTTTATGTTGATCCCCTTCTATGAGCCATATTTGGTTATAACCCGAGAAGTCATCCAATAGGAAAACATCTCAGATCCCACAACCATCTGTAAAATCTATTCCATAGAGGGCATGGGATAATGGTCTTTTAAGGAGGCTCTATTCGATCCTTACTGAAATCTACGTAGAGTCATATTTCACCATTTTTATTTCTTATTGGAACTAGGTTGGAGACCCACATTGTGTGCTTGATTGGAAAAATGATGTGAGCTTCTAACAATTTTCTCAACTCCTCAGCCATAAGGGCCTCCACTTTAGGATTCACATGTCTCTATTTCTGATCACACAGATTAGCCCCTTCCTCTAGATCAATGGTGTGCTAGATAATATCTTTATCATAGCCATGAAGATCGTTGTATGTCTAGGCCATCACCTTATCATACTTGTGACACAAAGCCACAAGTTGGTCTCTATCCTTTTGGGTTACTGACTTGCCAACTTTTAGTCATTTGTCCCTAGCTATTTCTAGCTCTACATAATCCTCTTTTACTGCTTGAACCTCCTTCGATCTGAGCTAGCATCATCTGAGTTGAAAATTTTTTTCAAGCGTAATTAGTCCTCTTGGGATCTTGTTCATATTTAACTGTATTACCTAGTCTCCATATGCTTCTTCAACCTTGGACTAGAGTTGATTCGTAAAATGATCAGACTATTGGAGGAAATGTATGACTTGTTGGTCATTATCAAACACCTGCCAATGATGGAGGTTGTCAGGGATTGAGGGGTGAATGATTACCTTTATGGAGTCTTTATTTTCTAGAAGGTCTTAGGCTGGGTCAAATTGAGACCCAATGGTAGCCATTTTGTCTACCTCTACATTCTAGCTCACGGGAACTACCTTAATGTTGAAAGCTTCAAAATCATCTATTAGATCCCAAACCCAGTGTTGGTAGGATCTCATCCTTGGGTTCTTGGTGGCAGCGGTATTCCTTACTTACATGACCACTAATTTTGAATCACTGAATACCCTTATATTTTGATACCTTCCTTCCGGGTGGTGCATAAACCATGCACCAAGGCCTCGTATTCCGCTTCATTACTAGTACAAGAGAACTAGAAACATACCAACTGGAGAATATTCCTACCAGTTGGAGAGGTGAGGAAAAATCTGGCTCCTGATCCATTCTTACTTCTAACCCCATCAAAATATAAGCTCCATATTAGAGGGTCGCTAGAGAGCTTGTCCCTAATGCGTCACCCTCACTTTTTACCTTTGGGATTGTGGGGTTTTCGTTAGAAATGACATAAGTGCCCAGACTGGTTGAATCAAAGTTTCCAAATGGATCTCTAGGGGAATATTAGATAGATGGTCACCCTCTTGGGGTTCTCTACCCTCTATATATAGCTCTTATTCTCTTGTGATCATAGCATGGGAGGCCTCAAAACCAGAAGGTACTTGGTCTATTATATGTTCCTTGGAGAGTGGTTCGACAAGACCTTCATCTTAGACCCATACTTGGTGTGTAGGATTAAGTGGGACCAATCCAAAGACATGTACCCAATGATTTTAGTTGTGAAGTCTTGGGAGAGGCAGAGCCCGAAGATCAGTGTGGGACATTAACCACCATGATATCTTGGTAAACAATTATATTTGGACAGGAATAGAGTTGCAATGGGAGTCCCTTGATAATTCCTATGGTTGGCACAAACTTCCCATCCAGTTGCATACCCCCTTCTTCAAGGGCTCATACTAGACTCCTAAAGCATCTGCTATTGCCTGAGGCATGACAGTAGTGCTTGTGCCAGAATCTATCATGGAATTATGTAGTAACTTCTTTCCTATAATAAGAGTAAAAAAGAATGGGTTGGGCCTTGGTTTACTCACTTCTTCCTTTTGATTTAGCAATATGGCTTCTAAAGGCACCCGTGCATCTTTGACTTGTCCTTTTATGGGACCCGCCACAGTCGCATCCTCCTCCAATCTTAACACCCCTTGGAGCATCTCCTTCTACTCGGGAATGCTTAAGAGATCCCACAAGGATGTGTTGGCTGGTGCCTTTTTCAGCTATTGGACTACGTTGATAGGTCCATCCGGTGAAGGTGATGGACCTCTTTCTCCTGTATAGTTGGTTGGGGAACTTCTTTTGTCTTTGGCAATGACACGCTTATAATAATCGAAGGCTCTTTATACACCTTATCAACCGAACTGGAAGCTAGTGTGTCTGCTTCAATGATCCTTTTCTTGAAGTGAGTATTGTAGTTAAACTACATAGGTTTCAGAATAGAAACCTCATTTTAAAAATGAACTCCTCCCCCTCTACCCAAGAGAAAAGAGCATGCTCTAGTGCGATCTTGGCCTCTTGTTCTAAAGACATTACTTGCATTTGGTTAGTGAAAGTAGTGCTTTGGGCTCCCTCATATTGATGAGGTCCAACTGCACATGCGTCATAACCCTCTCTTGCTTGTTGCTAGCTATCCTTAGCTGTAAGTTCCCTTGGGGATAGTCTTTTGACATATGAGGATTATTACAAGGGAAGCACTAGGCATTAGGTTCCTCGGCCAGATGATTTTGTTTGGGGACGAGCTCTCTACTACTATTTGGGGAGAATTTTGAATCGGTGTGGGTATAAGGACTATTTGATTCGATGGCTGAGTGGTTGGTAGCCTCTGAGCATTCTGGTATGTAGATAGGTAAGCGGTCGGCTACTTTGGACATTCTGATAATTTTTCTTTGGATAAGCAGCCTGATTTCTCTTAAGGTTTACTATCTTATTTGAGAGACTTCTCAGGATGTTTCTATTCTCAGCTTGAACTTTGGGCTTGTACTTGCGGAAAGGGGGCTATCTCAAGATTTATGGGAAAAAGAGTTAGGAGGAAGCTTCCCTGCATCTATTAGATTGTTCTCAGCTTAGACCGCAAGGCTATAGGCTTGCGAAAATAATCCCCTCCTAATGACTGAATCATTACCGAAATATCTGAATTTAAGGCTTTTAAGTAGAAAACAATAGCCATACCTATAGGTGGTCTAGCCAAGACTGGAATCCTTTGCCAAGTTTTGTGGAACCGGGTGTTGAAATCTATCATCAACTCTTGCCGACTCTTTTTTATACCAATTAATTATTATAGGAGTGATGATCGGTCTCCTTTCTCATTGAACCTTGCTACAAATGGTGTTCCCAATTGGTCCCAAGTACCGATAGTGTTAGGGGTCAAGGCTTGGTACCATTCCAGGGCCCTCCCCTTGAAAGAGGCGGCCAATAATCGTAAGGCAACATCCTGCTCCCTTATATAATGTACCGCACATATCTCCACTACATCTTGAAGATGTTCCTTGGGGGTTTTGAAGTCTTCACCATTAAACTTGGGCAATGCTTTCAATGCATTGGATGGAATAGGATTCCATACCACTAGGGGCATAGGTAAAATGAGTGGGCTTCCTTGATCCCATGAAACAAACTGGTCTTGGCAATGGAGGCTGAAGGTGTGCCATAGTGATAGGTCTGAGGGTCCTTGTTGACTGAGTGAAGGGCCTACCTAGTGGAGGGGTTGAGAGAGTCCGGTCCGAGGGGGACAAAGACCTCTGAACCTATCTTCCTCTTTTGTGTCATGGAGGGGATAGCTGCAAATAGTTGATGAGACCTTCTTCCCTCGCTTTTGATCTCATTCGCATTCGTTGATAAATCTTGGGTGTTGCTTTAACCTATAGGAAAGATTAATGTCCCACCGGGCATGCCAGGAAAATTGTTGACAATGATCCTTACAGATGAACCATCAGAGTCATAGGAAACCTTAGGTTGGTGAGACGTGTGCTCTAAGGTGACCTCCAGGTTTTAAAGAAGTTGGCTCTTCTCTAGTTTTTAGGAGTAGGTTAGAAAAAGCATGTAAATGACTAAAATAAATAGGTGATGCACCAATTTTAAAGAGAAATGATAGAATATCTGAGATCTTTATCAAGAATAGTTGAAGGGATAAAAACATGATCTACTACTCTGATAACGTAAAAATATGAGGAACTGAAATGATTAATAATAAACGAAACAAGGAAATTCTAAGGGCGTCAAGCATGATGAATTTCCTAACTCATTTAGAACTACTTTTCATAAAAGAAATGAAAGTTCAAAACATATGAAAATCCAATTTTCACAGAATAAGAACTCTTTATTCATATAGAGAAAGGGTACATAAGGCCCATGAAAGCACATATTACACTTCTCTTCTATGACAGAGGCTTGCTAAGGCTAGATAAAACATACAAAACTCTTTGCTTTCCTCCTCCCTTTTCTTTGGCTCAAATTCCCTCCTTCTAAGCTCCCTTTTTTATCTTCTTGTATCTCACCTCCTTTTATAGGAAACATTTTTTCCTCTATCACTTTCAACTACCACCCTTTGCCTTCAATTCTAATAAGGCCTTGCACTTATCCTTCTAGCTCCTTCCCTAGTATTTTAAATGCAATGCCACCACTATCTTCCCTATTAATTTGGATATTTGACCTTCATGGTTTTGGAATAAATATTTCATGTCTTTATAGAAATCGTGCATCTACTCCCTTCTTGGTATTGCCACTGAGTCCTTGTCTGATTAGACTCCTCATTCGGGCCACATGTAGGGCTCACAGTTGCTTAGGGTCCTCCTTCCTTTTGGGATATATCAAACATGCGTTGGATAGACACGTGGAGTGTCTATGCAAGTTTGAGAACCCACTTGAATGCTCAAAGTTGGGAATGCACCTATGAGACACGTGGAGACCACGAGCATTTCATACTTAGTCATTACTATCTTTTGATCAACCGAGGGCATCTAGATTCTGTGGAAAAAATACTTTAAAAAGATTCATAACAAAATAATATAATCAGAACTTCATCTTCTCTTTCATACTTTTTGGAATCAATTGGATTCGAGATGAACTTGATTCTTCTTTGGTATAAAAATTCCTTTTATTATTGATATACTTTTTCTTACCTTCATGTTTCTTGAATTTCTTCTTATGCTTATGAGAGGTTTCTTCATCATGCTCATCTTTATCTCCCATGTTCTTTTAATGAATGACCTACTTTTCCACAATTAAATAATTTGAATGGTAGCTTTACATTGTATTTTCCTGATCCTCTTTTTAGTTTCCTAACAAACATAACTTCAAATTTTTTATCATCCTCCTCCATGTCAGATTCATATTTACTTTTATTTTCTTGAGATTCCTTGTTAGCTTTGAATGTAACCTCTTTCTTACCTGATTTTATTTATTTTGTTCTCATTTCATAGGTAGTTAGAGTTTCATGAAGTTCATCTACCTTTAGAGTGGTTAAGTATTTTACTTCTTCCAGTCTTTGAGACTTTGGAGTCATACCTAGGAGTTAAGGATCTTAACACCTTTTGAACAACCATTGTTTCTTCCACCTTTTCCCCTAGTCCTCTGATGAGATTGATGAATTCATCAATTCTTTGTAAGTAGGATGCAACACTTTCATCTTATTTCATTTTCATGGTCTTAAATTTACTATAATAGGTCTGTAACTTGGCTTGTTTAACCTTTTCATTTCCTTTATAGATGGTCTTTAGCTTCTCTCAATTTTTTTAGTTCTATTCAAATGCATAAATTTAAAAAATTCTTCCTTTCACATACCAAACAAGATTTCATTCATGGATTTTGAGTTAGTCTCACTAGCTCTCTTTCTATATGCATTAGTTGGAGGTGTAGTTGGAATGGTGAAACCATCAACTACTAATTTCAATATGTCAAATCCTAGAGACATGAGATAGGTCTTCATCCTGATACTCCAAAATACATAATTGGATCCATTAAAGATAGGTGCCTTGGAAGTGGAGAAACCAATTTGTGCTTGAATTCTAGTCATTCTTGTGTTATCTAGATCTCCTTTGAGTTGTTAAAGTCACTTCAAAAGAACCTTGATCTGATACCAATGTTGGAAAATCTAGGCACTATGGGTGGGGGGTGAATCAATGCAAATTCAAAATTTGAAAGACAATTCAATTTTCTTTATTTTTTTATGAAAAAAACATAATTTAGGAGAAATCAAATAATAGAACACATAAGAAGAGAAGAATTAATGTGTGAAACATTTGAATGGATAAAAGACCACTGAAACCAATGCACTAAGTTTTAAAATTTGTCCAATGAAATATTACAAAGATAACTTGTTAAACACCCACTAAACATGAAGCAATAAATCCAAAACTTATCAACTAACTATTTTATACTTTTAAAAGCTACAACATATATGCAAAAACCTACTTCCACATTTTTAAGCTCGTACTTAGACTTGAATTTTTTTTATCACTCTACTTGATCTAGTTGCTTAATCAACAAATTGTGATCACTAAATTTGCTCATTCACTCTCATCTCACTTCTTCATGCTATTTCACTAGTTTTCATACATCATTAACTCTTTATCACTTCAAAAAAATTACTTCATGAAAAAAATGTGTTTATAACTAGAAGGGAGACACCATTAAAAAAATTACACTTCAACTCCCATAACTCTTCACATACTTGAGTCTATAACTCGTACTAAGAGGAGAGGTATGACATCATTAAAAATTGTCCTCAAACAATGATTGCACTTGATATATGATCAATTATTTATGAAAACTTATCATAACCTTTCAATATGATCCCGAGTAAAATGATGATAAAGGAGGAGTTATGAACTTTCTAACCCTCTCGAACCCGCTACAAATCTTCCATCTAACCCTTAGCACACTTGGTTTGTAATGGTTCTTCTTATTTTGTCTTTTCCTTTGGCGAGTAACCATATATATAGCACATGGAGGACTCAGTGCCAAGTGTTACCATCATGAAATTATGTTAAAATAACATCTAATATACTCTATAACCTCTTTACATGATTCATACCTCATCATTTTACCTTCAAACTTCATTAGAGAACTCATGCATATCAAGATATACAACCTTCAAAGAAAAAGTTTGTCAATATCAGAGATAGAACTACATTTTAAAGTCATATGATGCCATTAATTTAGGAGAGGTGCATCTTCAAGGGATCTACATCATCACCAAGGGTTTGTAGATCAATAGGATAGAACTTGGAGCCTTCTTTGCAACCTTGCATGCAAAAAGTCATGAAGTACTTAGATACCAATCATGGATGAACTTGAATGACCAAAAATAATAATATCTCAAAGGTTTTAAAAGTTTTTAATATGTGGTGAGTTGTCTCTATATAATATTAATATGCAATGATTAACCCTACAATTTTTATTCATGAAAGAAGGTACTGATTTGAGCAAGCAATACACAAATCTTAAAACTCAGAAATTTTGCCTTTACAAAGTAATCTCGATCATGCAATTAACCACTCCTTCATGGATCCAAAGTATAATCTATTGAAGGTTCTATGTATTGATCAATTTAGCAAGACCATGCTTTGATTCATCTTAGAATAAAAAGATCACACCAATTTGGTGTTTAAGGACCACTTAAGCTAAGTTTTAAGCTCCAAGACCTAGTATGAGACTATAAGGCCTCCATAACTTAACCCTTCATTTTGATTCCAAGAAACAATAAGATGAATTAACAAGGACACCTAATTCAAGTTGAAATAATATTTTTCATGGGTTATATATTTCATTTCATGTTTTCATACACACTTCACATTCCCGATTTACTATCCTGAAATGACAGCTTTGGTCCTTTAAGATTGGTTCAAAACATCATCTTACCTCAACAAAAAGAAGCTACACAACTAAAAAATGTTGGAGGATTTATGTTACCTTAGATGTACAATGATACAGGCACATGATGGATGATGGATCCTTGCTACTGCAAATCAGATGAAATATGTAAGTAAGGCTGAAAATGATTTTGATTAGATGATTTAGGTGGGGTTTTCTAGGCACAAAGGACTCAAGAAACGTTAACTTCCTTGGTGGATGTCAAACCCCCCATTGTTAAACAAAAGCAATGTAAACAAGGAAATGTATGCTAATAATATGCAAAGACTAAGAGAATACAAAATCTAAAAGCACTATTGATTGATTTAGATATCGATATGATTAAAACAACTGAAAGATAAATGTACCTGCAGGTCCGGTCGGCGTCACCCATGACCCAGACTATGCAGAGGTAGGTCGATGGTGACCTAGAGACTGGATAAAAAATGTGGGAGGAGTATGTAGACCATGCAGGATATGAATGTAATCTAGAAGATGCAATAGTTTGAGGATGTTGGAATCAACTTGCAAAGGAGGTATGAAGGAACAAAAACCAAGAAAAACAATAGAAATCAAGGATTAAAGGGAAGGATTGAAACTAGGACCCTAGTCGATGGTGAATGGGGTGTAAATAGGATGATTTTTCTGTAATAGAGGAACTAGATGAGGGTTAGAGAAAATAGGAAATGACTTAAATCTCAGACAAGGATAGGAGAAGGTTATAGATCAAAAATTAAGGGATGTTGAGGAAAAGTTGACAATGACTGTCAAGGTGGACGATGACTATGATAGAGTTGGATAAAGCTAAGGAGAGGCAAGCTAGATGAGCAACATGCAAGTATGGAAGTTGATGATGAAGCTACGAGTATTGTTGTTGATGTTATAAACCTACAAAATATTAGATACATGAAATACCAAGATAATATGACAAAATCTGATTAAATTAATGTAAAATGATGACAATCTCACAAAATTTCAATCACGTTTGACACATGCATGCTACAAGGAAGTCCGAGAGACCTTTAATGGTTTCTGAATGTTTGGGCATGAGGGATTCTCCACAAGATACAAGAGAGCTTCAAGATTCACATACATTCCAAGGGGAATATAAATAAAGCACATAGCTTTATAAGGTCAACGACGACTGGGATGGGTTGCACCGCCCACCATGGGGAAAGTTTCCCCAATGGGAAGATTTTTCTATTTTTGGCGTGATTTCTTGTTTTTTTAGGAGTTGGCTGAATGCTTTAAAGCATTAGGGGGAAGAGGTTGTTTAGGGATGAGGTGTAGGTGAGTTGGCAATGGAGATAGGTTAGAAAAATCATAGAGATGCATAGGATGTATATTTAGAATGAAAGCATCCTAAAATAGAAATTTGGTTATGGCATGATTAATTAATTAATTAATTGATGTTGATTAAATAAGACTTAAAGATGATGGGAATTTAAGTAATTAATGAGGATGGATTAAGTAAATATTTTCATGTGTTAGATTAGGGTATAGATACCAAATTTAGGTGTCTATATTTTTCCCTTTTTTCTTGAATGGTTTGAGCTAGCAAGCCATGAGACAAAAATGATAAAAGGTGGATGAGGATAATAAAAAATGATTGATGATAAACTCCCCCTCAAATGGTGGATTGATGATGTCAAGTGAAATAGATGACATGTTTGAAAAAGCTAGATGAAAAATGGGGGTGGGTGAAGAAAGGATGGGTAAAATGATTACTAAGGAAAGATGCTCAAGGTAGAAAGGATTGCAATATGAATAAAAACTATACGGGGCATGATTAATTAATTAATTTATAATGAAAGATTAAATATAGAAATTTGGTGATGGCATGATTTAATTAATTAATTGATGTTGATTAAATTAACTTAAAGGTGATTTGAATTAAATAATTAATGAGGATGGATTAAGAAATAAAATATGCATGCGTTAGATTAGGGTATAGATACCGAATTAGGTGTCTATATTTTCCCCTTTTTGTTGAGTGGTTTGAGCTAGCAAGCCATGAGACAAAAATGATAAGGTGGATGATGATAAGGATAAAATGATTGATGATAAGCTCCCCTCAAATGGGGGATCGATGATGTCAAGGAAATCGATGACATGTTTGAAAAAGGTAGATGAAAAAGGGTGGGTGGGTGAAGAAAGGATGGGTAAAAGGATTACCAAGGAAAGATGCCCCAGGAAAAAAGGATCACAAATATGAATAAAAACTATGGTGGTGACTCCAATATCACATCGGTAGAGGAAAATTTGTGGTCTCAACGAGATGGGATACAACAACATTCTACGGACCAATGAGTGGGTGAAGATCACTGTAGTATGGATGCAAGTCGGGATGACCAATGGGTCATAGGAAAGTCATCAAAGTATGCACAACTATATGTGAAAAGGTATGTGAAATCCTTCATACATGAGGAATCGAGTGAAAAGGTATGCATCCACAAGGGATGAGGATGAATGATATGGTGCCCAATGGGACACAAAAAAATGGCCGAGAAGGAAAAATGAAAAAAGTGAGTGATGAAATAATATGCCCTAAAGGAGAAAAGTATGGCCATGAAGGTGAAAATGAAATATATGCCCCAAGTGGGGAAAGGTATGGCCTCAAAGGAGGACTTTGAGAGTAGAAAAATGAATAGAGAATGTTGAAATAGAATGCCCCAAGGGGAGAATAAATATGGCCTCAAAGGAGGACTTAGGATGGATAGATTGATTGAAAAAATGCCTTGGGGGGAGTAAATATGGCCTCAAAATGTGAAAAAATGAAAGGAATGATTAAGTAAAAATTCCCTAAAGGGAAATAAGTATAGAATATAATGAACATGAATGTGGACTTTGAAAAAATTAATTATGCTTAAAAAATGGATAAGGAAATATAAAATATAAATTCCCAAAAATGTGGAAATAGAATATGGAAACAAGAAGTGGATGAAATAAAGAAAAATCCCTAAAGGAGAATATAGATGGCCACAAAGGACTTACGATGATGATGAGAGAAATAAGATCAGATGAGAAGATATAAGATGAAACTTAATGATAGTGACCTATAGGTATGAATGAATCTACATCATATCAAGGAACATGTGAGAGGAAAATATGCCTCCAACTACATTGGAGGTAAACAAGGAGGGATCCAGTAACACAAGGCACATGTGACCAAAACTAAAAAGCTAGCAAATAACCAACGATAGTTAGTCATTTCAAAAAGATCATAAGGAAGAAATGGATGAGATGATCTCATAAACCTAATGTTGACATGAAAAAAGGGGTTTGAGATGTAACTTGTACAGAGGAAAGAGGGTTCTCCAAAAGTGGTGTTCCCTAAACTATGCCCCAACTCTGGAAGGGGAAAGAGAAAGTTGATCAATGCGGGAAGTTTTCTAGAAGAAATTTGATCAATAAAAAGCTTTCTTAGGATGCTAATAAAAAATGGAAGGTTGATCAATGTGGAAGCCTTCAAATTCCATAAGGAGCCATCCATCCTTGAGGGTATGGTCTACTTTATACAATATATAGATGGAAAAAAATAATGTATGATAGTCCATCCTTTTTGAGGATCGGTCTATTTATTTATTTTGATTTTGATTTCATTTTTGATTTTTTTTTTTTTTTTTTTTTTTTTTGCATGAACAAATTGTCCTTCGAGGGATCAGTCTATTTTTGATAACTTTGATTTTGATTTTAAGCATCCATGAATTTTGATTTTACATGGGGAGAGTTGGGACTAGCTAAGTAGACCACTTAGGAGGGGATAAATATGTACAAGAGACACCCTTGGACCCTTTGCATGGTTCCAATAGGTGAATAAGAGGGTGATGGATGTGATGATCATGATCATGAGAGTTCTCACCAAAGGGGAGAACCTATCCATAAGGAATATGTTATGGGAAGAGTCCATGGTGCCCATATTTAAGGTCACATCTAGGAAGTGACAAGACCACATAGTTCCAAATCATCACAATGAGATATGGAAGGGGCTAAGATGGAGGAATGATCCAAGGATATGACTAAGGGCACATTGGTAAATGTGCTAACAATAGAATGGTCACAAGTGCAATGTGTTAAGTGGTTCCACTTCCAGGTTTACCATCAAGGGAGGCCAAATGATAGGCTCTCGACCCATACTTGTGTGTAATAATGTATGGTCCAATCCAGTTAGGGGAAAAATTTCCATGTTGGCTCCTTTCTAGAGTAGTGACATTATGATTTTCTTTGAGGATGAGGTCACCAACATTAAAGTCATGTTCCTTAAGGTGCTTATTGTAAGCATGTTTAATGCACTCTTGATAAACATGATGGTGTTCAAGAGTGAGAAGGTGATGCTCATCTAGTATCTCGAGTTGTGCTAGATGAGCTTGGCTGATAGTATTCATCAGAGATGAAGTCATGAAGAGACACACACAAAGATGGAATTTGAACTTCAAGAGGAAGAAGATGGCTTCAAAACCATAAACAAGAGAAAAAATGTAGCCCCCATGGAGGTATGAATGCTAGTTAGTGTGATAGGCCCAAAGGGAAAAAGGAAGTTGGAGATGCCAATTACGACCTACTTGATCAATGGTTTTGGCAAGAATGTTTCAAGGGTTTTATTGGTAGCTTTAGCTTGGCCATTAGCTTGGGGATAATATGGGAAGAGAAGTTGAGTTGGATGTTGAATGCATTACAAATTTTCTTGAGATATTTATTTTTAAAGGACTTTCCATTGTCCATAACAAGTTTGTGGGGAATGCCAAAGTGGCATAGATAATGTGTTGATAAATAAAATTAATGATTGGGCTAGATTTAGTTGAGGTGAGTGGGATTTCTTCCACCCATTTAGTGAAATATTCAATTGCAGTGATGATAAAGTGATGTTGTTGTGAAGAATGAGGATTAATAAGACCAATAAGATCAAGGCCCCATTGTGAAAAGGGCCAAAGGTCCTGAGATCGACTGCAAAAGCTTGACTAGGAATACAAATAAGATTGGAATGTTGTTGACATTTTTCACATTTCTTAACATATTCACAATAATCATGATTGAGGAAGGCCAGTAATATCCAAGATGAGAAACATAGCAATGGCTAAGCCACTAAAGTGTCCACCACAAATACCATCATGGACTTCTTGGATGGCTTGAGAGGCTTCATGGGATTTAAGACATCGAGAAGAAGAACACCATCAAATCCATGTTTATAAAGAATGTCACCAAGGATCACATAGTGAGAGCACTGAAGAAAAGGACCTCTTAGCATTTTTGGATAAATCAGGAGGAATAATGGATTGGATAGATAATCAAATATTTGAGAATACCAAAGGTTTGATGAATTAGATTCAATAAGATTAACCTAGGGTAATTCATGGAAAGGTTGATCATGGTGATGAACAATGATAAGAAGCTTAGAATCCTTTTTTCCATGGGATGAGAGCCATAAGGGATGCCATCATATCAAAAAATGATTGGTTGATCGGGGAACAAACTTGGATGGTGTAGGAATCAAAATATTCAAGGAGAAGATGAAAAATGTCACGATATTTTTGAAGAGTATCATTTTTACATTGATACTCACTTGACTTGTTTGATTATAAGCTCGGAATCTCCATAGATGTCAAGAATTTGAACACCTAAAAAGATGGTGGTTTCAAGACCCAAGATGAGGGCCTCATATTCCACCATGTTGTTTATACACTCAAAATTGAGTTTATATGTGAGGGGAATAGGAGTTTCCCAAGGAGGAATGAGAACATGCCAACACCTCCCCCCTTGCTGAAATTTTGAGCCATCAAAGAAGAGAGTGAATTTAAGAGTGCCATATTTGTGATGAAATTGATTAATGGATTCATCCAGAAATTTCTCATGAGGTAAATGTGTACTAGGAAGAGGGGCTTCTACCAATTGGTTAAAATAGCTTGTCCCTTAATGGATTTTTGAGAAATAAACTCAAGGTCAAACTCTATCATGAGCATGAGCCATCAGTAATATGATCATTATGATAAGGTTTAGAATGCAATGTTTTAAGAAGATGAAAGCTAGTAATGACATATGTCTTGTGATTAAGAAGATAATGTCAAAGTTTGATGTAGCAAAGAAGAGAGCAAACACACAACCTTTTTTAGCTTCATGTAGTAATGGGTCTCACAATCATGAAGAGTGTGACTGATGTAATAAACAACCTTGCTCATGACCTTGGTCATCACATGATGTGCTAACATGGCTCCTAAGGCATGATTAGTGGAAAAGATGTATAAATAAAATGGCTCCCCCTCACGTGGAGGTGTGAGCACTAGTGGAGATAAGAGATATTGTTTAAGATCATCAAAATATTTTTGAAATCATGATCCCAATTGAATTCTATGTCCTTCAAAGGAGGTGATGAAAAGGTTGACAATGATCAAAGAGTTGTGAGATGAAATGGCAGATAGATTGAAGGTGGCCTTGAAGGTTGCAAAGTTTCTTAAGATTGGAAGGAGGAGAATTTCAATATTTCCTTAATTTTTGTGGGGTCAACTTCAATACCCCTAATAGAAATGATAAAGCCAAGGAGTTTTCCCATTAAGACTCCAAATACACACTTGGCTGATTAAGATGAAGAAAAAAACAAAATGAGGCACTCAAAAAGGACTTTGAGAATGGAAATATGGTCATGTCGATGCTTATATTTTCCTAAAATATCATCAACATAGTCTTCTATGGTTTTTGGATGAGGTCATGAAAGATATAAGTCATGGCCCTCGATAAAGTAGCACCAAATTCTTTAAACCAAAGGGCATGACATGATAGAAAAAAGGTCCCCAAGGGGATGAAGATGAAAGTTGTTGTGTTGATCTTTTAGTGTGATGAGGATTTGATTATAACCAGAAACCATCCATGAGAGAAAATCATCTCATGACCTATGGTAAGATCCACAAGTTGATCATGTTTGGAGAGGGAAGTCATCCTTAGGGAAAGTGAGATTAAGATCTCAAAAATCGGTGCATATGCACAATTTTCCCGATGCTTTAGTGATGGGGAAAAATGTTAGAAACCCATTGGGGATAGTCAATGGGGATGATGAAATTAGTAAAAAAGGATTATAACTCCTCTTTAACAAGGAGGGAAATGAGGGTGCATGTGGTGAAAGCTTCTACTTTACCGGTTTAGCATTGGGATAGGTGATGATATTGTGGATGATGATAGAGGGGTCAAGACCTGACATGTCTTGAATATGACCATGAAAATTCTTGGCTATGATGGGAGAGGAATGTGGTGAAATATTCTATCTCATGTGGATCAAGAGATTGGCCCACTTTGAGAATGTGAGGCTCCTACTGAGAGTCCCGATATTGACATCAATGGTGGCTTTGTTAAGAAGAGTAGGTGAATCGATGGTAAGGTCTTCTAAAGATAAGAATATTCTTCCCCCATGTGGGAAAGGATGGCATCATCATCAACACTAAAGGATGTCAATGGTAGAAGAATATTCTTCTATCATCTCCGATGGAAAAGAGGAAGGGACCTAGTCTTGATTCACACTTGATAGGTGACTCGGTCCCAAAGTTATGGTGGAGACTAAAAAAAATTAGGAAATGGAAATGGTGTCATCTAGTTCCATGTCCTCAAGAGTCAAAAAATATGGAGAAGGTATGTTCATGTCTTTGGGAGTCGAAGAGATGGGAAGTAAAGAAGGTATGTCCATGTCTTCAGCATGTCCAGATCTTCGAGGGTTGGAAAATATGGAGAAGGTAGAGAGGTATGTCCACATCTTCAAAAGTCAAAAGAAAAAGGAGGTGGAGGAGGCATGTCCATGAGTATCTCAGATGGTGGAATGGGATCAGAGGATCTCTCCTTATATCCTAACCCAAAAATTTTCATGTAAGTTTATGACATTGATCGGGAATAAGGCCATGTGGGCCATGTTCATAATGGCCTAGTCAAATCCTTTCCATGCACAAAATGATGGAGATAGTTATAGGAAAAATATGGGTTGTTGAGAAAGCTAAAGCCACCAGTATAAATCTTGGCATGTGGAATATCATTGATGTGGGAAGAGGGGGTATCAAAACCACCATAAATAAGATTGGTGCAAAGATGTGGTGGACCAAAAGGAACAACATCCCTACATGTCTAGGTTGGTACATAGGCACCTTATCAGGTCTACCGATATAGTGAGGAGTGGGAAGGGTGTTGAGCATGAGAAGGTGATACTCCCCCATCATAAGTTTTCCATTACATTATCCATGGAGTCCTTGTTAGGGAGTTTGGATGAGGGAATGGCTGAAGATGGTGGATGGTGTAGATGGATCATCCTTAGGGATGAGACATCATTTGGTCTATAAGTCATGTTACATCCTTGGAAGGGAGGAGCATCCCCAGGAAGCATCAGATATTTCCCTCATGTTCATATTTAAGGGAATGATGAAGTGTAGAGGGGACGCAACACATGGCATGGATCCATGGTCATCCAAGGAGAACATTGTATTGAAATTATCCTCAATGATGTAAAATATCTCATGGATGAGCTTCTCACCAACACGGATAGGGAGGAATGATTGTTCCCAAGGTGGGAGTGATGACATCATTAAAAAGCATGAAGAACAAGTGTCTTGAAGATATTCCTTTGGGATCTTAAGTTGGTCAAAATATGTGAAGGAATGATATTAATGTTTTCCCCACTATCGATCATGGACCATCAATGAATGTATCATTGATCCTAACCATAATAAAGAGGGGAAGGTCATGTTCTTCTAGTGGGATGTCTAGAATTTCAGTTTCATTGAATGATATAGTAGTAGAAGTAGTAAGTGCTCCTATGAAAGATGCGAAGGGTTGAGCTTCATCATCAGATGTCAGAATGCACTTTAAGGCTTCAATAAGAGCATGTCTATGATCTGGGAAAGATTTGGATGAGCTCGTAGAGTGACATTTTGACTAGGGCTTGATGAAGTTGTCTAATGATGCTTTGTTCAATAGGCTTAGGAGCTACTAAAACAAAAACCTTTGGTTTTGATGATGTGGCCAACTCCTTAGGAGGAGGAATGGTGATGAAGGTCTTGGATTTTGGTTTAGTTGATTTGGGCTCACGTGGGCTGGATCAAGTGGTTACCCAAACAACATTAATGAAAAAAGGAGGACCATCACTAGGATGAGTCATCTCCCGAAGGTGAAATAGTAGATGTCGACTAGATGTGGAAGGAAGGGACTGACTCAGTCCAGGAAAGTCTTCCCTCTTCAATGAGTCTATGAATAATGGCCTGGAGTGCTCTACAATGCTCAGTATCATGCCCAGGGTATGATGAAAGGCACACATAAGGTTGGAATTGAACCATAAAGGCTTCTTTCCTTTTGGGTCAAAGGCCTTGATAGGAGGAAGCGTGATTGCAGAGGTTTGTAGTAAGTGTTGGAATATTTTTGTATATGATCCAACTAAAGTGATAGAAGATGCCTTATGAGATATTTGGATGTTTGGGGTAAAACCCAAGTGTATTGATGTTTTGATGATTTGAATTCAATTTTGATGTTGATTGGTGTTTTAGTGTTGAATGGTTTGGATTGGTGGTTGAAATGTTTGTGGTTCTAAAAAAATGATTTTGGATTGGATGGTTTAACTCTAGGAGGATTATAGATTTTTATATGTGAAGATGCATCCTTGAGAGGAGTAATGAAAACCTTAACTAGGGAGTTAGATGGTAATGCCATGGTTGGTTTGGGTACAGAAACAACATTTTTTGAGGTGATCTATGGAAGGTGGGGATTGAGGGGATTGTGTTGATGACATGGAAGGAACATTTGAGGTCATTGCAAGGTAAAGTGATTTTAAACATTCCTCAAATGATGAAGTTGGGGTGAAAGAAGAAGGTGGTGTGGATGTAACCACAACAGTTGATGTGGGTAAGAGAGTGGGAGGAAGAACTGATATAGGTTCCATAGATGGTATGATGGGAAAGGGTGGAATAGATATAGGTGAGGTGGTCAAGCCTACTGGAATGGATGAAGTAGATGATGAGGTGGATAAGGAAGTTTGATGAAGGACCATGCATCGGATGTGGAAATAGGTTGAAATGGTTTCTTCATGAATGTCTCTAAGGGCATAAATGATATATTTTCTAATGGGGTTCTGTAGTTGTAGATGTGGGAGTAGATGTCAAGACAGATGTAGGTATAATAGATGTAGGGAGGATATCAAAGGGAATGGATGTGATCAATGATGAAGTTGTGGATGGGATAGGTTCTTGATCGAAGTTGTTCAGGGTGTTTATAGTATGAGCATTAGGTGTTTGGGTTATAGTAGAAGTGGTAGCTTGGCTTGTCGATGTATGATTTGGAAAGGTTGTTTAAAAATGTCAAGTGGTTGATTGGGTGAAGCATTTGGATTTTCACTTGAAGATCACCTTGATCAATGAGTCTTTGGACCAGATCCTTGAAAGTATGACATCTTTCTATGTCATGACCTCGAACTTGGTGGTACTTGTAGTAATGGTCTTCACGATACCACACAAGGTTTTGGTCTTGACTCATCAACTGGTCGATAGGAGGAAGTGTGATAAGGTTTTACTACCATTAATTTTCAAATATTGTATTATATGACTCCCCAAGGGGAGTGTAGTTAGGCATTGGTCAAGTGACTCATTGTTGAGTCCATGTGCTAGATGTAGATGTAGAGATGATTTAACAACTACAACATTGGTCACTTGCCTTTTGATTTTTCATTTGGTGTGGATGGTTTAGTAAATTCATGTTTGGGTTTATTTGATTTCAGTTTTAAATGGCCTACTCGAGGGCATGTGTTTCAAGTTTGTGGGCCATGGTGAAGGCCTCATCAAAGGTTCGAATGATTGGATTTGTAAATTCAAAGATATATGCTTCACACACAAATGTGAGAAGAGCTCGATGAGATCATCTTGTGGAAGAGAAAGGATAATTGGCTTATAATGAGGTGCATCATCATGTGAAAAAATATGTAATGGATTCATCTTCAAATTTTTAGATGGCATATAGATCATTGATGGTTATTTTTCACGCAATGTTAATCAAAAAATGTTCTAGAAATAACTACGTGAGTTGGGAGAAAGAGAATATTGAATATTGAGGGATATTATTATACCATATCCAATGCAGGGACCAACCAAGGACATGGGGAAAGTGTGGAGCATCAAGTCCTTGATCATGTGCAATAAGATAACATGCATGTTTAAATGCATGAAGGTGTTGTTGTGGATCCTCTTTTTGTTAAACTTAGTGAAATTTTGGTAATTCCCAGTGTAGAGGATATGGTTTAATTGGTATGGATGGATGGGTGAATAGGCTCATTACATATTTTCTCATATGATAATGAGACCTTGGTTCCTAAAGTAGTAAGCTTCAAGGTTGGCTAACCTATTCACAGGGCATGCATGGGATCATTTGAAAGAGTTTTTGGGGGATGAGAGGTGGTGGTTGCATGTAAGAAGTGGTTGGATGAATTTTTGATGAACTTGTGGATGTGTTGGTGTTTGAGGAATTTTTGGGGGTAAACCATGGGCTTGTGATTGAAAGGATGGTTGTTGAAAGAATTGTTTCTGGGATGGGAACATGATAGGATTTTTGGGATTGGGTAGGTGTTTGGAAAATGTGTTGAGTAGGAATGTGGGTATGAATAGGTTGAAACTATTGTTGTTGAAAGGGGTTAGATATACATAATGTAAAGCACCCATGAAAGGGGGTTGGGAAGTATTGATAGGCATGCTAGATGTGAGAAGATCATACTTTTCTAGATAGGGGATATGATGTTTGGGTGTATTGACTAGGGACACTAGTGGGAATAGTGACCAAAGAGGTGAGGGGAAGAGTAGTGTTGATTTTTGTGTTGATTAGTGGGAGGTTGTGAGGAATAGGCATGACTATCTGGTAGTTTGATGAGATGAGGGATTGGTGGAAGAGAAGCAAGGTGGGCTATAGAAATCTCATTAGTCAGTAAGTTGGGTAGTTTGGGGATTGGTTTGATAAGGATAAAGTTGTTGGAGTGGTGGTCCATCTGGGGAATCTGGGTTGATCTCCTAAGGAGATAATCTTGGAGTGCCACTAGATTGGCATCCAAAAGCTCTTGAAACATGGTATCACCGAGAGGGACCTTAGGAGGTCCAAAGGATTCTGATCGGATGGATGGTGGGGTAGTTGGTCTAGATGGGATAGATTGATGGTAAAAGAATGGGTTGGTCTCACCTAAAGTTGTAGTGTGAACAAGGGTTACGGGTGAGAGACATGTCGATAAGAGGTTGAGTGCTCATAAAAGAGGTAATCAAGGGGCATAATGAGGTGGCTATTGTAGAGAACATTTTTGAGATAAGGAATCATTTGAAGAAAAGTTTTTTTCCATTCTCTTGGCTACTAAATGAGTGACTACGGGCATGAAAATAGTTTTTACCCAAGCAAGTCAAAGAAGATAGTTCTTTTTATGTTCTTAATTTATTTAAGAAAGTATGAAAAAAAAGGGGGATGGATAACCAGGTACCTATGAGAAGGAAAACTATGTCTAGTTTTAGGTTTTTATGGCTAGGGAATGTCTAAGGAGGTTTGTTTGGGTGATGAAATCCCAATCAAAAAACTAGGTAGGGATGTTTTGATGTGTTAATTTGATTTGTGAGGTTTAAGGTTGTGTGTGATAAAGTGGGATGTAGAAGATTAAACCCCTATTTAAGCTATGTGGGAAAGCATGATGTAAAAATAATGTTCTTTTTAAGCCCAAAATGAAGTATGATATTCGATGAGGACACAAACAGGAATGGGAAATTATGATGCAAAAAGGAGAAAAATAGGGAAAAAGTGAGGAATACCTAGATAATGATTTTCCTATTTATCTACACTTCTTGAGTGATGAGTGATCCAAGCCATAAACCCAACACGAACAAAGCAAGAATAAAGTGGAGCCTCACTACAGTGTTAGTGGAAGACAGAAAAAGAAAAAAAAAAAAGAAAAAATGCAGAGATCACCTAAAGGGTGGTCCCACTGGGCATGCCAAGAATGTTGTAGTATTTTCTCATTCATTATCAAGTTAATGAGCTAGCTACTAAAGAAACTAGCAAACTTAAAAATTTGGAGGGTTTATGTTACCTCGGATGTACGATGATATGGGTGCATGATGGATGATGGATCCTTGATTGTTATAAATCAGATGAAATATGCAAGTAAGACTAAAAATGATTTTGATTAGATGATTTGGGTGGGGTTCCCAACAAAGTGACCCAAGAGAAGTGTTAACTTCCTCGGTGGATGTCAACCCCCATTGTTAAAAAAAGTGATGTAAACAAGGAAATGTATATTGATAATATGCAGAGATTGAAAAGAATACATAAATCTAAAAGCACTATTGATTGATTTAGATATCGATCTGATTAAAATAACTGAAATATAAATGTACTTGGTCTGGGTCGATGAGACCCAGACTATGTGTAGGAGGCGGTCAATGATGACCCAGGAGATTGGATCAAAAATGTGGGAGGAATATATGTAGACCATGTAGGATCTGAATGCAATATGGAAGCTGCAGAAGTCTAGGGAGATGTTGGAATCAACCTACAAAGGAGGTATGAAGGAACATAAAACCAGGAAAATAACAAAAATCAAGGATTAAAGGGAAGGATTGAAACCAGACCTTGGTAGATGATGATGGAATGGGTGTAAACAAGGTTGATTTTTGTTATAACATAGGAACTAGATGAGGTTTGGAGAAAATAGAAAGGGCATATAGCTCATGCAGAGGGATGGGAGAAGGTTTTGGAATAGAAAGTAAGGATTACTGCTGAGGTTGATTCGATGATGACTATGTCAAGGTTCGACGAAAACTATGATGATAGAGTTGGATAAAGCCAAGGAAAGGCAAGCTAGATGAGAAACCTGTAAGTATGAAAGTATGAAAGAGGTTGATGACAAAGTACAAGTATTGTTATTGTTGATGTTCTAAACCTGTAAAATATTATATACACAAAAATACCAAGATAATATGATAAAATTATTAAAGAAATGTAAAATGATGACAATCTCACAAAAGGCCAATCATGATTGATGCATGCACACTGCAAGGAGGTCTGAGAGATCTGTAATGGCTTTTGGAATGTTCAAGCATGAAGGATTGTCTACAAGATATAAGAGAGCTTTGGGATTTTATGCATTCGATGGGGAATATAAATAAAGCACATAGATTTATAGGGTCGATGATGACTGGGATGGGCACACCATCATGGGGAAAGTTTCCCTAATGGGAGGATTTTCCTATTTTTGGCATGATTTTTTATTTTTTTAGGAGTTGGCTTGAATGCTTTAAAGCATTAGGTGGGAAGAGGTTGTTTAGGGATGAGGTGTAGATGATTTGGTAGTGAGATATAGGTTGAAAAAGTCACGTAGGGAAAAGAGGATGTATATTTAGAATGAAAGCATTCCAAAATGGAAAGCTTTAGTTAGGGCATGATTAATTAATTAATTGATGTTGATTAAGGACTTAAAGATTAATTTAATTAATTAATTAGATGTTGATTGATTAATGACTGAAATGAAAAATTTCTTCAAAACATAGACAAAATAGTACTAAAACAAAAGATATAGTACATACCACTAATTGAAAAAGTTTCTAGGAGTTATTAACATCCCCGAGTCTTCACATTGGGTTTCCTAGCTGATATGATGAGAAAAAACTCCATTTTTCCTCCATTGCTACATTACTAGGGTTTGGGGAGGTTTTGTATTATTAAGCTTTGTTCATAAAGCTTATGTCATTAATTAAACTCATTCCACTTGAAACATGGGAAAGACTCCATACCCCAAAGACTGGTAAAAGGCTTAAGACACCATGTAAAACTTTTATGTACCTTTGAGCTCTTGAAAGATAACCCTCGAGCTAGGAGAGTGCATTCTAGGATCTCGGTAGATCCAAACACATTCTAACTTGATAAATCCTCTTTATTTTTACATGAAACTTGGTCCAAAGTAATCGTAACAACTCCTCTACATGTACCACACATTTTTACTCATAAATGAGCCTGTATGATCATGACCAATCTCATTTTTCCTAAATCTACTTGTTTTTAAGGAGAGTCATGAAATTGACCCTAAACATGCCTCGAATAATTGAAATATGACTGTAGATTCACATACGAGACTCTAGAAAGGTTTGTAAATAACTCCTATGATTGCATTAGCTTGACATAGCCTAATTTGTCTTGACACACTTTACTAGGTTCTTGAACTAGGCCTAAATGAGCTAGTTGACACAATGGCTCATTAGACCTTATCTATTTTCCCCATAGAAGCCTTTACACACTCTTGAATAATCATTTTAGACCCATATGAAACTTGAGAAGTGCACACCAAGTGTTGGGCCTCATAATATTGGTTAAGTACAAGAACGCGCATGGGCATGTGAGACCTATACGAAGAAGGCACGCATGGTGAAAGCGTGTAGGATAGGGTTTTAGCATGGTTTAATAGAACACATGGAACACACGCAAGGAAAGACAGGTTTTGGGACTTAGCCATATTCAATGTTCCAGAAGCACACAAGAATAAGATGCCATCCCGATAACTTGATGGTCAAGAAAAAATATCCCATGCATGTGATATAAGGACCTAGAAAGAAATAATTGCAAAGAGTGGAGAGCTCATATCAAAGGAAGCATGCTCCATTGGAGGACCACATGGACACTTGGCAACTGATCTATTATCTCAGGAAGGCATGGCGGTGGAGACTAAAGCTATATATAGATATTCTCGGGTAGAAGAAAGGGGACACCAAGAGCGGCATCATATAGTGTTGGATAGGTGAAGCTCTACAGAATAATGAAGGATCCTTTGGGTTGGGATTAGGAGAACTATATGAGTGATGGCATATTTAGAGGGATGGGTCTATAACCAGTTTTGTAATGTGCATAGTTCAGGTTCCTAATGCATGACTTTGATCTACATTGTTATATTGGCCTATTATGGCCTTAATGAATGTAATGTGGTTATTGAACTTGTTAACATGAATATAAGGTTCTGTTCTAAAGTATATATGTTGTTCATGGGCACAAACCCTAGTGCATTTCCTTTCTGTCATGAATCAAATATGCATTCTATTTAATACTTCTCTTTTGTTATTTGAATGGATGCATTGGTATAATAACTCATCCTAAGTTCTCGAATGAATGCATGGTTCTTTTATTTCCTACATCTAAATATGTCATAAATGATGTATTCTCATGCAAATCAAATAAAGGAGGGGCTTAACACCCACATGTGCCTCGGGTGAGTGCCTAGCACCCACTGGGTGATAGGCCGACGTGTATGGGATTAGACTATTGTTCTAAGGGTATAAAAAGACTACATGAGCTAGTTAACAAAATGGATCGTTAGACCTTATCTTTTCCCCCCCTAAAATCCCTCACACACTCTTAAATCATCATTTCATACTTGTAGGACACTTGATAAGTGCACACCAAGCATCTACATACACCCAAAGGGATATGAACCACACCATCCAAGCACTAAACACCCTAAAACTGCCATGAATTCTCAAGAAAACACACTAAAACCATCTTGTGAAGTCACTACCAATCAAATTTCATGCCCCAACATTTAACAACTCATCACTCACTTTGTTCCAAAAATGCACCATGTCATCAATGACACAATGAGCTAGTCCTTGAACTAGGCCTAAATGAGCTAGTTGACACAATGGCTCATTATACCTTATCTATTTCCCGCTAGAATCCCTTACACACTCTTGAATCATAATTTCAGACTTGTAGGACACTTGAGAAGTGCACACCAAACATCTCCATACACCCAAAGTGGATATTAACCACATCATCCAAGAAATAAACACCCTAAAACTGCCATGACTTCTCAAGAAAACACACTAAAACCATCTTATGAAGGAATTACCAATCAAATTTCATGCCCCCGAAGATTTGACAACTCATCACTCACTCTGTTCCATCAATGCACCATGTCATCAATGAGACCAACACCAAGACAGGTTTCAACACAACTTGCATTCTATGAATCTCATCTTGATCTATTTACCTTTGTAACTCAACTTGTCTTGTGTGGCTTGCTTTCAACTCACATGAAGAACACCCTTGCTCACTCGCCATAGAGTTTCAACTCACCTCATAGAGAGGTATGTAAATTTGGTGTGAGCTTATCGATCTCCCTTTATATGGATCAATTCAACTCATCCAATGACTACTTAGCTCACTTTGAAATAAACTTAGTTGAGGAGCTGAAAGAGCTCGGGTCACCACCAATTTTAGAACTTAAAAAAATATTTATGAATATATCAATAACAAAGTAGAGCTGCAAAACTTTAGACAATTCTCTAGATTTTGAAGATTGTTAATTTTAGTGGATGCTAAATTGACCTCTAAGTGTAGAGGCCAAACACCTAATTTTTGTCTAAATTTAGATATAATGAATTGTTTTAACACATTGAACAATATCACCTTTTTAGTGAAACATAGTTGTGTCAAAGTCTACAAGGCCTATGATTGCACTCTTTAACTAAAAATTTTCTTGTTTGTATAACTTTTAAAATCTACAAATTTGATGCTATTGCAAATCGACTATAACATGGGTGTAGATTCGGGAAAGGGTTGTGAAAATTATTGGGGCTTCTATGGATCCTCTAGCTTTGATTTTTCTACAAATATCCCAAAACTTCCCTAAATCTTCAAACACTCTCCCGAACAAAAGCAAGTCGATACCAAATGTAATTTTGGAATCATGATGATACCTATGTAATTTTCTTAATGTGTAAAAATAAAATTACAAAAAATGGAGAGAGTTGTAATATATATAGGCATTATATATATTCTATCTAGTACATTAAAAATGGATCAAATAAATATATTCTAAGAACCATGCAAAAATAACATATTTCCCTTAAGCGTCAGAATAGCAGTGGAAATATCTAGAACACATAATCCAAAAATTTCCCATAAACATAGGGACAAAACATTATCGCTAAGTAAACAACTAATGAAAACTAGAAACTTAAGTTAAAGTAATAAAAATAAATTACTTTAACTTATTAAATTATTCAAATATAACCTAATGTTGAATTGACTTTTGGTACTATATCATAACAGAGGAAAAATAAAAAAGAAAAAAATGCTATAAGTAGATGCGGGGATTTTTTTAGTGGTGAATATTCGTAATATGGTGAATATTCCATTTTAAATAAATTTGAAAAGGTGATTTTTTCAAAACAGGGCAGTGTCATGTTCGCCTAAAAATTACAATATAATTTTTTTTAGGGGTTGGCTTTGCCTACCCTTGAAAACATCCCCTATATAAACCTAGGTGATTTTCTATGTAGAATACTCATACTGAGGTACCATACCACTACAGGCATATCAAGTACAGTGAACTTGTGAAGCACCAGTCTAGTACATAAAGTATAGTCTTATAGATCATCATCATATTTTCTAACACATGACAAGAGTTATTTGTTGGCGCCAACAAATTATTGATCAATGACGTCGAAAAATAATTTCTATTGGCGCACTACAAGGAATTTTTATTTATGCGCAACAAGGGAGTCTATTGATGCGTGACAAGGGTGCTTTGCTTTGACGTGTGACCGGAATTGGTTGATGTCGACAAGAGGTTGTTAATGCACAACAATCCTATGTTGTTGACACATGACAGAGGTTACGAGATGAACGATGGGAGATTTACAATTTGTAGTCGTATGACGGTAAGGTTATTGTTGTGTGTGATAGCATGTTTACTGTTGTACAAAAACAACCTTGCTATCGGGTGACAATAAGATCATTATCGCATGACAACAAGGTTGTTGTCATGCGAAAATAACCTTATTGTCACGCGTCAACAAGGATGCTATCGTGTGACAACAACCTTGTCATGCAATGCAGTGACCTTATTATTGATTTTGGATCAGACTTGCATAGGTAAATCACTCAGAATAATTATATTATCTTTTTAATATCTTGTGCAATACATTAGGCTAATATATAGCCAATATAATAGACAAACCTCTTCCTATAAAATAGGAAGTGTATCAAACAACTTACCCGTTTATAAATTTACGGGTACAACAAAACTCCATGAATAATATATTGTTGAAACAATATATTCTTTCAAACCTAATATTTATAATGTAAACATTAATAATTAATTTCCTAACATTCCCCCCCTTAATGTTTACATGGTACAACATATCTCGTTCACTGATTGTAGCCTGCCACCTCTGTGTGCTCATGATCAACTCTGCAAATGTGCAGCATTGGGCTTGCACAAAACTCGAACATGTGCCAACGCACATTTCTTCCACTGATGGTTTTCTCCGGCTTCTACCAACAACCTTACCAATTGGTTTTGCAGGTGTACCAATAACCTTTCACACTTGGTTTTGCAGGATTACCAAAAACCTTACACAATTGGTTTTTACAGGTTTACCAAAAACCTTACATCATGATTGCTACAATACTTTTGATCAATATTATACAATGTCACTACAAAAGGGAATCATGTAGGAAATATTGCTACCCAAACTGAACAATAAAACATAATGGAAATGGAACAATGAGACCATGTTCCCCCCCTCATTGTGAACATTTCACTTATTCAATCCAAAACAGGAACTCTGAAAAAGAATCACACCAGGCTGAAATTCACACCACACAACTGAATCTGGAACACTGCAAAACTCAAAAACAAGTACTCACACTGCACACCTGTGCCACCAAATCATTTTGTGTGGCCCCGTCATTAGTGGATCGACGAGAGGTCGTTGGATGCCCTCCAGCCTCTTGTGCCTCCATCCTCCAGTGGTCTCTGCTAACTCAGTCGAATATGTCTTTGAAGCTCATCAAGTTTCACATTTTACTTTATTTTGTCTCTCCTCCCGCAATGTGAAACAGTTTATTTCCGAACGTCGGGTAACACCGAAAATGCGTTCAAGAGGAATTTTTTTTGTACAATGACACGACTCTTGACGACAATAACTTATTTTTTTGACTCATTGACAACAAAATTATTGACACGAAATAATGATACTTTCTACGACATTAAAAATTTTGACTCTGACACGAATATCCTAAATCACCTATTTGATTGACAATGACTTACAACTCACAATGACTATTAACATTAATGTCATAACAATGATATTTGACATTTCTACAAAATGACCAAGACACTTGACACCTAATAACATAGGAATTCACAATTATTTTACTATATACATTTCAAACATGACACATGGAAATGACTATTTGTTTTGAGAATATACCATGTTAAATAACAAACGGATGATGAACTATGGACCCTTCTAAGATTATACTTCTCATGATACAACTTTAATTGACTAATAAACATGACTTTATAAGTCGACTTAACACCAACAAAATGACTACTTTTATTTTTAATAAGACGACTTAACACTTGATAACAACTAAAAAATCCTAAAATAGAACTAAACTCACCACGTGGACAGAATTATGCCAGACCGTTCGGTGGAGGAGATGAGGTCGAAGCACCATGCAAGGCCAGTTTCAATAATAATAATTCTCCTATTGCCATGTGAATTCCTATACATACGGATCTGCAGAACTCAAAGCGAAATCTAGAGACCTCTTCAAACAAGGAAGACGAGCTCCATCGAATTCATTTAGAGGAAGAATATACAAAAGCGACCTCAGTCCCACCATAGCCACTATGTCATACTGAAAACGTAGCTTTGATTCACAACGACGAAGAGGTAATGACTGTCAATAATCTGAGAGTACAGAGATCTAGGCAATGATTGTTTTGACAACGTACAATGAACAACAAGGATCAATAAACTGCGGCCAAGTTTTCAATGCAATGTGGGTCACCTTTCTTCCCTTTGAGTCTTGGATCAACACAATTTGTAAGGAAAATGAGCAGATCAAACTGATTGAAACGCTGTATCAAAATGGGTTGCAGCTCTGTCTAGAAGTTTGTAAATCCTCTTGTGATGTTTGAGCCTGAGTAATGCAATATCAAAAAACTCATACCAATATGAAATCAATCCAAAGCTAAACGCAGAACATTATTTAATGAGGATGTCCATCAGATCTGGATAAGAATCAGAATGAGAAAGCCAGTGGCATCAAACAACATATGTATGAGTAATCTTATCACGATTTAACATAAACACTAGAGTCGATCGGTATATGCAATGCATCACGCACACCGAAATCCTTCTACCAAGATACACTCAAAATAATTTCAACTTGTGGGAAGATCAATATTTGTATGTATTCATGAATAATTCATACCATTTATATCTATTATTCGACAAAACAAATCACGCAGCCTAGCGTTGAGAAGTTTTTGACCGGGCTTAGTCTCAAGCAGATTTGTAACTTTGATCTCATGCAGGAGAGTTTCCTTCCGGACACGACTGGTGAAAAATGAAATATCTATCCCTTCGACGAACTCACTATAACTATTTGGTTCGATCTGCAGCTTGAGAGGATATTCAACTGGAACCTCTTTTTAGAATTCGCTTCTTCACAGACCCATAAAAATTCTAAAATCTAAATCTCCATGAAACTAACAAAGCAAAAATTCATCACAAATAAATTTCCATCCACCAAGGCAAAAGAATACAATATTGCCCCTTTACTAATATCTCAGAGAGCCATGCCTGCTCTGATACCAAATATTGATTTTGGATCAGACTTGCACAGGTAAATCACTCAGAATAATTATATTATCTTTTTAATATCTTGTGCAATACATTAGGCTAATATATAGCCAATATAATAGACAAACCTCTTCCTATAAAATAGGAAGTGTATCAAACAACTTACCCGTTTATAAATTTACGGGTACAACAAAACTCCATGAATAATATATTGTTGAAACAATATATTCTTTCAAACCTAATATTTATAATGTAAACATTAATAATTAATTTCCTAACACTTATTGTCACCTGACAATAAGGTTGTTGTCGTACGATAGTAAACATGTTGTTGCATGACAATAACCTTTTACAGTCGCATGTCTTGAAAATTAGGCAAAAATGTTATTCACAAACCCTTGAAAATTTTTCTATTTTGCGATAATGGTTCTAGGGATATTCGTAAGGGATTTTCCACCTTTGATTTCCTGGAGATCTCTTAAAATGAACCACTGAGTGGATCTTGTGACCACTAGGGTATTTTTTGCATATAACCCAAATATAGATATCGTGAAGTACATATATATTGTTTCTAAAGTTAAAAACTAGAGGATCAAATGTTTTTGTTGAATATGAAGTAAGCACCCTTTTATTAGCTTTTAGCATAATCAAAATTATGTCAAGACAAATTTATAAAAAATGAAAAATGATTTGGTACACACATCATTCTAAAGACACACACACACACACACACACACACACAAGTTGAATAATAAAATATAAAATATAGAGAAAAACTTGGTAAATGAGAAAGCACGTAGGAAAACATCGAACCAACAAGACTAGTGATTTGGAGAAGAGAATAAAAATATATACATTTATATCTACGATCACTATGAATGAGCAGTAGTGGTGGAATTTGAAGAAGTGAAGAAAAATTTGGAGGAAACAATAAATAAGTATAATAATTTACAATAGAGTTTAGGTTAAGTGAAAAATAATGTAAAGGAGGAGAAAGAAATAGTAATAAATTGGGAGGAAAATGACAATGAAATATTACAAAAGGAAGAGAAAGAACACACTGAAAGATTACAAAAAGGAGATGGAAAAAGCAAGAAAGGAAATATTATCTTCCAAAACCAAACTATATAAATTTTATAAACAAACAATGATTCATATAAAAGATAATGTTTGGGGGAAATAAACTAGAAAACTGATGATTTGATTAAAATATTTGAATTCATGGATGTTTTTAGGATCTCTCTATCAAGATTCAAAAATATGTAACTGAAAGTAGAAAAGTGATTGCTTCAAGAGAGGATATAAGAAGGAAAATTTTGGATACTATCTATAAAATTAATGACAATGAATTGGCACCCAAAAGAATTCACAATAAACGTGATGCTTCAATTAAGGAATCATCTATCATTTAGAAGTGTGTGATGCTAGGTGAAGCACAAGAATTGTTGAATAAGTTTCAAACAATATTACGAGAGTTGTATAGAAAGGTAGAAGAGATCACAAAGCTTGGTTTTCCAATTCCTTCTAACAAAAAAATAAATTCATTACAACGGATGTTTTGTAGAGGAATATGAAGGAAAAATTGATGTAAGATAAGAACCAATTTATTGAGAAACTAGATGCGGTCAACTTTTTTGGTAACGCAAACCATTGATAAAATTTTCGGTGATTTTTCATAATAAAATAAAGGAAATCTCCACTCTCATTTATGAGTTACAAAAATTTAATTTCAACGGATGAAGAGCGAAATATGCTAGAAAATATGGTGTGCAAGATTTGACTTCTCGATAGGGAAAATCGTATAATTCAATTAAAAGCAATTTATTATTTAAAATTTTTGTATTTTTTATATGTTTTATTTTTATTCGATGTAGGATGTGTCTCAAGAAAGATGAATGAGGAATAGTGTTATCTTTGATTTCAAGCTAATGGTTCACATAAGTGTCTTTTAATCAATGTATCTCTATTTTGCACTATATTGTTGGGAGTATGGGATTCTTACTTAAGTATAACTATGGCATATGGTTGGAAACACATCTTGCATGGATATTTGACTGATAAAATCAGTATAGTAACTTCGAGTTTAATGATTTACCATCAATTGGGAATTACACTTGTGAAATCTATTATGAAGAAAATATTGAAATGTAAGCATTCAGACTAGTAGGTGACATGGATAATATTATATTAGAGTTAAGAGATACATAATTTCCTAAGTGAAATTAGTTTATGTTTTAGAAGAAGAAGAATTAGTCTAGGTTTAAGGAAGGGATTCATGCAAGACCTCTTTTCAAGTGTGAAAAGTAATAACCAATTGAACTATTTTACCTAAAATATTGTTTTGAGCGAACTTACTAAATTGAGATGTAATTTTCCCTCTATTTTCATTTTCAACAAGTATTATTTGATTTATCATCAATACTTTTCCATCTTGCGACATTCTTCACAATTCCATTGATAGATTGCTTTTCATATGTCTTTCCTACATACTTCTCAATAATATCCTTCTCTACATAATTTCCAACTACAAATTGTACATTTTCATTCCTTGGGAGGTTCAATTTTATTTTCATTTTCAACAGGTTCAATAAATGGAAACTTAGAAACCCACTCTAACCTAAAACTCCTTCCCAAGTCCCATTTTCTTTGCTTCCTCTTTCTGCCAAAAAGAGGTGTCCCTAGAGTATTTGGCATGGTGTAATTTCATTGATTGCTATAATTTCCACTTCCATTATTCAATCAAGTAGAAATTTTCGTCCCAACACTAGATTTGGAATGTAATGCTTCCAATGATACAAATTCAAGTTCATCCAATGGGACGTCTTCAAGGGGAAGCATTTCATTGTCATCGTAATTGACAATGTCACCATCGACATGACATTATCAATGAACTCATTTTGAACACTATCATGATCTCTTGATAGTGGTGGACATGGATGAGATTCCATAGATGGTTTCTCAAAATAATATGTGATGCTTCATCTATTAGAACTACAAGGTAGTGCACTTTATTTCTTTCCCGAGGTTTCTGGTTACCTACATTTTTCTTGTATGGATAGTTTTTTATTACTATTGGAGAAACACATAAATGGGGATAATGAATAACATCACATCAATAATAGTCAATAGAATAAAAATATTAAACACTATGGTGAAAAGAGTGGATATGTATAACATATGGAGATTTGAAATTGAACATCATCATTAATGGGCATGTCAAAATAGTTTTTGTGGTGTATAATAGACCTTCACAACATGGTTAAGAGTCATGGTGTGAAGAAGCTTGTATATTGGGGGAAAACTAAACATAGTAAATGGCTATGGTAAACTAAAAATCAACTAAGGCATTAAAATTTCTCATAGTATGGAAAGAATAAAGTATGGATGGCCACATAAAGAGAAATAAATGGAAAATGAAAATGATGATGTCGTACCTATATTGGTGGTACCGTAAATTAAGAAAAAAACAATTTTAAAAGCATCAAAAATTTAATAGCATTGTTAACTCAAAAAATAAAAGAAATAAATGCGACGTCACATGATCACAAGATAAAAACATATTATCAAATTTAAAATGGATCTTTGATTAATTGATATACCAATTACATGTAGGTTATTATCTTTGTAAAATTAAACATGACAACATACAAGAGACTTGTTTATCCGAATGTCGTAGTAGTAATAAATATGCTATTTGTGATTCATTTTCTATTTGTATCAATGTAAAATTCACAAATTCACATTTCACAAATGATAAATAAAAGTGTTTACTTATCAAACACACACACACGTGCGTGCGCACGTGGAAAATCCAATTAAATTTAAAAATTTCTTTCCAATGTTGGCGATTGTGATCCAAGGGCCCACATAATTTATGGTGATGTAAACATTTTTTACAATCATGGACCATCGATGTTAAGACGATCCATAAAAACTCATTGAGACTAAAAATCCTTTGGCTATGTGAGCAAGGAATAGTAACAATTATGAAAAAAATGGCAAAGTAGGTGGCAGGTATACAATGACCAAATAACCAAATGGGATTTATAAAATTTTCCTGCCAAATTCCATATAGCTTATCTTGACCAAACCAAATTGTATAGTTTTGGATAAAAACTTGTGATGAGAAACTAGAAGTTATGGAATGATACACAAAGATGATAACTAATTCTCATAATTAATAATGCATGTGTTTGCAATGCGGATCGAGTACGAAGATGAGAAAATCAAGAAATAGAAAGGGAGGTATATTGATTGGACTTAGAATGTGAGAATTTATCTTATCAAGGAACATAGCCAAAATTGTCATTACCAAAGGATAAGTTGCCAAATTAAGGATAACTAGCATAATTACGTGATTAACACTTGTTAGTATAAGATATTCATTTTTATTTGTATTTTTTTACTTGGAGATTTCCTACACTCATGAGATATGATTACTTAGGTGTACACTTGAGCAAACTATTTTAGACAGTAGTAATTACTACGTTGCACTAGTTCTCTGTTGACTTTTTTTTTGGGTGTGGAGGTTACCACTATTCTAGGTGGAGGTTTCCATTATTATAGGAGGAGGTTATACATTAACCTCCTATATATCACTTACATCATTCTATCTTATGGAGAATTTTGGAATTTTGAGTTCATTTTACAACACTTTCATGCACTTGTGAGTTCTTGATCATATTGCATCTTATTGTTAGTTATTTCAATTTATACAATTGCTTGTGAATTTTTTTCATTATAGATCCGAAAAATCTAATATGTTATCAAAGCTTATTCTAGTGAACTATTTAAAATTATTGAGTTATTTGTATTTTTCAAATACTTCATTTGGTGATTGACATTCAGGTGCAAATAGATTTGAATCTATCTTGATTTGGTGTGTTACGCAGTATTGGTGTTTATAGATTGACAAGTTGAGGGTTTAAGAAATTTTGGGGTTCCAAAATCACAAATTTTATGGGATTTTTAGTGGGAACGTTTCTAGGAGTTTTGCAGCTAAATTATATATCGTAACTAAATCTAGGTAGATTTACCAGCTTTCAAGGTTTGTTGCATGTTTTATATGGATCTTTCCTTTGTGGTGCTCTTATTGGGCTCATCCCTTCCTTCGAACATTTTGGTAAACCATCTCAACCTCGACACTATCTACACGCCGACCAACTATGCACCCAACTCCATGATTATTTTTCATTTCTTTCCCTTTATCACTCATCCCTACTCACATCGTCCCGGATTAATCAAATATACATAGTATTATGCCCGACATCTTCCTATGGTTGGCTCTAGATTTAATATGACCTTGCTCCTTTATAGTCACTCCAACTCGGCTCATCTTTGGTCTCGTGCTCATTTGACCCTATGTATTGCCTCTTGGATGGTTTCATGCCCTAGAAACCTATGCATCATTAACACAAGACTTAGCTTTAGTACCTTTCAACTCTTCTCAAATTTTTCTCGACAAAGTGGTCTCTCCTTGTCGACTTAGCCACATTGTATTCCTCACATGCTCGTACAACCTATCTTGACTTGTGCATTACCGTCCACTCAACATTTTCTCAGCCCATATACTTGTTTCATTGGCTTGGTAGAGCCTGATCCAAAAATTCTCGTCCCAACACAACTACCATTTCCACCCCCGATATAGAAACCACTTTTCATTACATTGTCCCCCATCCCATGTTCCCTCCGCCTTTATCTTTCTCTCGTACATTCATCCTCCCCATCCTATTCAAATTTCTCTTTTCCCTACTAAATTCCCATTTCCTTCTTAGTCCCATCTATCATCTCTTACCCCACCTATTCACCCATTTATTACTTTAATCACTCCCATGCTAACATTATTATTATTATTATTCCATTACCCTTTTATCACTCCCTTATTTCTACCCATTATTATTTATCCCCCATCCCTAATATTCCTTACCTACCCTTGTTCACCACCCCTTTTAACTCCCCCTAATTCTACCCACACAACCATGCACACCTAAAACAACTTGTTACCTTTATCATTTCCATTTTAACCCCTTTTTTCAAAATCAAATCTGACCTCCACCTACCTAATTTATAGATCTATGCCATTCACCGTAGACTCATGCGGGCCACTGTCGACCCTATTTATACACCTCCACCCCTCCTCTCAAGAGCAAATCTTTTTTGTATTTTGAGATATTCTACAAACTTATTATTCTTTTCTATTCTCATAAGACACATTTTGCAACTTGGTTCCCTCTCTAGAGCTTTGCATGTCATCCATTGGAAGCTTGAAGGCCCTGAGTTTCCTTGGAATCTTCCTTTTGAGTTTCATCATTCCTTCTTATAGGTCAACTTGGGCTCACCATATTGCCATCCTCTTTTGATCTTTTTCAAACCCCCTTTTTCATCCTCTCATCTTATCAAATATTAAATCCTTCTTTGGTTACCATTGACCCAACCTAGTCATAGTCAACTCATCCTATGCTAACCCTCCTTCATCTCTACATCATCATCTACTTATGTTCCATATATTTCCTCTTTATCCAAAGCACTCTATCTTAGTCAACCACCTATTTATCAATCCCGATTTGGTTTTCTTAGCCTTGATCACCATCAACCCACCCACTCTTCATTGACCCTACCATATCCCTCATTAGATCTACCTCGAGTTGCATCATCTCTATTCATCACTATCTTTACATCAAATTCGTTATCCCATAATCGGTCCACCTCTATTTTTGTTTATCTTTCAATCAGCTCTACACCGTCTCTGTTGACCGTACCGGTTAGTCTTGGGTCACTTTGTTGACTCACTCAAGTTTGGTTGGCTTATCAACATTTCACATTACTATATCTTCATTTCAACATTTCTAGCTTACATCATATCTCTATTTTATATTATTATCTACATCCTTCCATCGCTTATCATTTATCGATCTTCATTATCAAAAGTGGGTTGACATCCATCCTAGAAATTATCGCTTTCTCGGGATTGACCTTGTCAGGCAACCCACCATCTTATTTACTAATATTTTTCATGTTTAGTTTCTCTTTTCTATGCAGGTCATCAAACTAGCAAAGTGGGGAGGTTCTTTCACACACATACCTTCATCATTTACATTTTCGTCTACATCAAGAGGTAGCCTTAAACCCTCCCATAATTTCAATTTTCTTGATTTCTTGTATCCACTTGCATTAACTTGTAATAGGACTAGGAATTATTTTTAAACATTCTCACGCCAATGTGGGACCCACCCTTCCTATTTTGCGATTCCTTTATTTTATTCATTTAATTTAATATTCCATTTCTTTATTTCCACTAACCTCATATGTGGGAGCTTCGATTTCTAGCGTGTGTGGCGGTTTTCTTACTTAGATTGATAATGCGCTTGCTAAAATAAAATAAAAATAAAATAAGGAAAATAGTATTATCTAGGTATTCTTATTTTTTCCCCTATTTTCTCCTTTCTGCATATTTTTGTGTGTGCTCTCATCAAACTTCACATTTCATTTTTGGGCCTAAAAGAACACCTTCATTCTTGCTTGCTCATCTAATCTAAGTAGGGGTAATCTGCTGCATTCACTTCTTCCACACACATCCAAACTCACACATCAAAATTACACATCTAAAACATCTTCTACCAAGTGGAATTATTGGGATTTCATCACCCAATAGGAAAACTACCGTGGTGTTCTAGCTCGTGTTATAATTTTTTTGACTATCGGTATATCATCTAAATGTCTAACACCCTTATTATCGCGGTGCATGAAGTGTGGGGTATACCCCTATATCGGCCACATATCGGTAGTCATCATAGATTTGTGCCTCACATACCTTCAGGTATATCGAGGATGTCATCTAAAACATCTTGAAACCAACCTTAGTTCATCCATTTCCTAGGTTCCCTTTGAGCCTTTTCTTTTTCTTTTTCACATCTTCTTAAATAAACAAGATAATTAAAATAGTGTTGTCCATCTTGTTTTTCTTAGTAACATCTATATAGGTTCTTGTTTGTTTCATGCCCATTCTTACCAAATCTAAAATAAGAAAAATTGAACAAACTACATCATTTAGTAAGAGAAAGTGGAGATGCCTCTACATGAAGGGCTCATTCTTCTGATGTTTGAAAATGGGAAACCTACTCTATCCTCTTCCCTAAAAGAGCATGCGGATGAGGATGACCTCACTCTTGCTGATTTCCTTACTAAGATGAAGGCTAGAAAATGCAAAATTGTGGGGGAGGATTCTGGTAAAGAAATGGGTGAGGATGGTCATGGGGAAGCGAGCACTTTGAGAAAAAGAAATCGGGATGGTAATTTAAAGGGTTTCGAGGATTTGAGTAGAAAGGTCCAGTACTTAGAAGGGGTGCTTCAAGTGATGGAAGAAACCAATGCTAGTCAAAGGGAAACAATGATGGATGTCATCAACGCTTCTAAGAAAATTGTCACCGCAGGTGAAGTCCAAGTAGAAGTTTCTGGAGCTGGAGGACCAGGTCAAAAAGCTAAGTGATAGGCTAGAAGGGATGGAGGAGGGCACTAAAAGAAGGAACTTTAACTTGCACATCAGTAGCTCTGAGGACAAGCTAGAGGAAGATATTAATGACAAAGGTGCTGAGGGTGACGTGATCAAAGATAGCCACGATGGTAGTAGTGGGGATCTCCAAAAAATTAACTTATGGTTCTGGACTATTGGCAGAATTTTGGCGAACTTCTACTGTTTTTGTTTTGGAGACTATTTCTCCTTCTCTCTGGTTTTCCCACCTTAATACAAATTTTGGTTCTTAATTGTAAGATTTAAGCATGTTTAACTCCTTTCTTGGACTTTTTGCTTCCTTCTTGCTTGTTGTTTTCTATTCCTCGTCTTGTAATGGCCCCTGGGAGCCGATCCCTATTTTTTACCGTATCTAATAAAAAAATCCCCACCTCCAATAACATCACCCGACATACATCTGCCCTCGCTATTGGTTCTTTTGTTCCTCTAATCACATCCTCTTTGGTTACCCAATCCATCATTTATGTGACTCCTTTTAGTGAACCCTTTTCCATCTAAACTCATTCTCAAGTCCAAACTAATATTTTCTATACCACCATTCTTTCCCTTCCAAACCAGCTACACCCCACTGTTGCTTCCTTGGGAGACCATTAGAGCTCCCATTATCCCCTGTGGATGCTTGGAGTTCTAGGAACTCATAGACACTAACCATATTTGATCTAGGGGCATCATAAAGAATCCATCCAAATGAAAATATATTTATTTATGAGGTCAATGAGATTATTCTAGATTATATGGAGTCATGAGGGAGAGAGGGACTTAGGGGTGGGCATTTTAAATTTCAAAAATGAAGTTTCCTTCCTAAATGTAATTTCAAATCTTAATGCATGTAATGAGCCAATATGGATTCCTAAGGTTAAATAGGGGATGGTTAAAGTGTGATAAAGTGTAATAAGTTTATGAATGAGTTCTAGGTGGAGTTCAAGTTTATGAAATATCGATTTTTTTAAAATGCCATAATGTATTGAGAGGCATATGAATAGTCAAGCGTGACTCACTAAAAGTCAATTATGCATCAAGAAGAGGTTACATTTGAGAAGATAAATTAAAGTGAAGTGAGTAATTTTGAGGGAGAGATAAAGGGAGGAGGTGGAGAGGAAAATCCTCGAGGAAGGAAGGAGAATGAAAGGAAGGAGATTCAAGTTTTGTATGAGATACAATATGAAGTAAATAAACTCTATTTTGATCAAGAAGCAATCTTCCTTGAAAATATTTTAAGTTGTGTTTATATTCTCTATTTTAAATGGTGATTCCTCCTTATGGATAATTTATGGAATGTATTTATTGTATTATAATCTGAATGAGTCTATTTATGGTTGAATAAATCAAATTCATAAGACCTTATATATGGTTGGGTGAATAAATGGTTTCTTGACTTTTATGATAATAAGTATAATTGTGGAAAATTTTGTATAGCTATTTTTGGTGGATTCACATATGGTTGAGTGTTTCATAATGATATTAAAGGTATTAGCATTATTTCAAGGGTGAAAATTGGGTTCTATGAACTTTATTCATTGCATGATAGAGGATTTCTTATAAAAATTGAATTGTGCACCTACAGTTAGAGAGAAGTAAAACAAGTGAAATAACATGTTTTTGGATTCATGACACTTTTATGGTAAAATAAAAATTTAATAGAAATTAAAATATACCTCCTGTCAAAATTTGGGGAATTCAAATTAAGTTTCAAAGTTTTTATAGCATTTTCTTTTCGCGGGGTTTCTAGGAAACCTCTCTCAAGGCTTAACTAGGGATTGAGTTTTGAGGGCTCAAATCAATGAATTAAATCTTGAAATTTTTGAGGAATGATGATGACATGGTACTTAAATGGATTAAAGAGTAATTTTTTGTTTTCATTTGTGGAGTTTTCATATATTTATGACAGTCCATAAGAGGGTTTACATGCACAATGAGAGGGCTAGTTGTGAAGGAACATTTACAAAGGAAGTAGCATTTAACCTTAGTATTCATTCCTGAAATTTTTAATTCTTGAATGAGTACTAAAAAAATTTAGGTTGTGCTTTTAATCCACCTACAAGAAAATTTGTGAAGGATTTAAGATTGTCCTAGAGCTAGAAGAGCTTGCGAATAAGGGAAGAGAAAAGGTGAGATAGGGAGGGAAAACAAAATAATTGAGTTATAATTTTTTTTACACAGCATAGGTATGATTGAATGATTTTAATTAAGTTTATAACTTATTTTGGGTAGCTATAGATTTCTCCCACCATGGATGGACCAAGAAGGCGCTTTTGGCATAAAAGGAAGTTTGATGTTTTTATTATTTTGAGTAAAATTTTATGATTGAACTAAGATTTTTGAAGGTTTGAATATTTTTAATGAGAAAGGAGGCATTTTTGAATATAATAAGGAGAAATTACATGTTTGGAGGAAAGAGAACTAGTTGAGAACCTTGAATAGAAGGATGAATAAGGTAAGTGCGAAGTTACCTTGAATGAAGAGAGATATATTTGATGTTTGATTAAACAAATGGAATGTAGAGTGTATGAAGTAAATGAGATAAATCATTGAGTTTTCTTAGGACCTTTTAGTGTGGAAAACTCAAATTCGTAAAATTTTAAGCCATTTTGGGCTAGTGGAAGATCCTCAAATGCAGATATAGTTGAAGTAGTTGTTATGAAACCTTCTTAATCGGTGAATACATGATAGTTTCTATAATCCTCTCTGCATCATTTAGTATCGAGCGTAGGCTTTGTGTTGATGAGATTTGAATGATGTTATTGTGGCTAATAGTGAAATTGTGTAAGTGTGTGAATGAAGTGACAGGTTAAGAGTGAGAAGAAGAGGAAGTGTGAAAGTGAAAAGAAAAAGAAGATACCGAGAGACCAGGTTTCAATCCTTGGTGAGGTGTGAAGGAATAGGAAAGGGGAAAAGAATTTTTAGGAAGATAAGATGGACCAAGAAGAGGAAATAAAAGAGTTATTTAAGTTTTTATCCATAAGAGAAGACAAGAAGAGTTAGAGAGAGAAAAGAAATGAAGCCATGAAGAGAGAAGAGCATAGAAAGAAAGAGAAATGGATTGAGATATAGAGAAGTTGAGAGATTGTGTGGTTAAATAAAGCTATGGGATTGGATTTTTGATGAAGAAGAAGATAAAATGGGCTATAAGTCTGATTGTGAAAAGAAATAAGAGAATGCAATTGAGAAAGAGGACCAAACAATAGGAAAAGAGGATGAAGCAAGAGGAAAATAAAGAAAACAAGATTGTCAAGTAGGTGAATCAAGAAAAGAGTGATGTAGAGATCTTGAAACCAGTTCAAGGACATGGATACATAATGCCCAAGTGGATGGAATATTCAGAAATAAAGGAAGAAGATGAGAAAATAGAACAAACAAATGAGAAGACAAGTGAACAAGAGGTAGGCAAGAGAGAGAAACTAGGTCTTATGAATACTCAAAAAAATCACAAAGAGATGAAGATGGTATGGAAAAGGAAGCAAACAAGAATGGAACAAATAAGAGTGAGTGAAATGAAGAAAAATGATGATGAACTCAAAAATACCAACTGGTGCAAGAAGACAAATAAGAAAATCATGAAAGGAATGAGGTCAAGGTAAGAAAAGTTTTATTATTTGATAGTTGATATTAATGATTGTGTGAGTGAATTCCTTGAAATTATACAAGAAAATGATTCTAATTATGCATTTAAGAAGAACGAGGAAAAAAATAAGTATGAAAATAAATTTTGTATGGATGAGGTGGATGATATTTTGCAAGGTTTGCTAGATGAAATGAATGAAAAAAGAAAATTGTAGGTGTAGATGAGAATGTAGAGGTTTTTGGGCACAAGATGATAAAAATATGAGAAAAGAATAAGAAGGTACAAATATAGGACAACTTAGTATGGAGAAGAAGATGAATGAGAAAGAAATTAGAAAAGAACATGCATACTTTGGCAAGGGAAACAATGAAAACATGGTGGATGTGAGTTATGTAGAGGTGAAGGAAGCATAAAACATGAAGAACAATGCATATTTATTGTTTTTATGTTTTTGTATGCAAATATAGTGGATAAAGGCATGAATATAATGAAAGTGAAGATGGAGGTAAAAAGAGAAAGGTGAAAAGTGAAATAAAATGGAAGACAAAAGAACACCATATGGGATCTAGGTGGGGGTGAAGCATACAAGGATAGATGAAGAGTATAAAGAAGAAAAGGATAATGCAATGAATATGGAACTATAACAACAAGTACAAAGATAATTTCTCCACCTTGGGAGTATGATGCAGGGGAATCATAAAGAATCCATCTAAATTAAAATATAATTATCTATGAGGTCAATGATAGTATTCTAGAGTATATGGAATCACGATGGAGAAAGGGACTTAGGGGTGAGAGTTTGAAATTTCAAAAATGGAGTTTCCCTCTAAATGTAAATTCAAATCTTAATGCATGTAATGAGCCAATATGGCTTCCTAAGGTTAAATATGGTATGTATAAAGTGTTAACAAGTGTAATCAATTTAGGAATGATTCCTAGGTGGAGTCCAAGTTTATGAAATATCTAAACATGTTAAAAATGCCATAATGTATTGAGAGGCATATCAAGAGTCAAGTGTGACTCACTAAAATTCAGTTATGCATCAAGAAGTGGTTACATTTGAGAAGATAAATTCAAGTGAAGTGAGTAATTTTGAGGGATATATAAATGGAGGAGGTGGAGAGGACAATCGTTGAGGGAAGGAAGGATAATGAAAGGAAGGAGAGTCAAGTTTTGTATGAGAAACAATATGAAGTAAATAAACCTTGTTTTGATCAAGAAGCAGTCTTCCTTGCAAATATTTTAAGTTGTGTTGATATTATATGTTTTGAATGGTGATTCCTAACTTATGGAGCATTTATGGCATGTATTTATTGTATTAGAATATGAGTGATTCTATTTATGGTTGAATAAATCAAATTCATAAGAACTAATACAATTGTTGGGTGAATAAAATTGTTTCTTGACTATTATGATAATGAGTATAATTGTGGAAGATTTTGTAGAGGTATTTTTGGTGAATTAACGTGTGGTAGAGTGTTTTATAATGATCTTGAAGGTATTAGCATGATTTCAAGGGGGAAAATTGGGTTCTAGCAAACCAACAAATTGAGTTCTAAATTTTTGTACACACCATAGGTATGATGGAAGGATTATAATGAATTTTATAAATTATTTTGGGTAGATTTATATTTATGCCAGCAAGGATGTACTAAATTCATTGTCTTAAGGGTACCAAGAAGGTAGTTTTGGAAAAGAAGGGAAGTTTGATGTTTTTGATTACTTTGAGTCAAATTTTATGATTGAACTAAGCTTGTTTGAAGGTGTGAACAGGGTGAATGAGAAAGAAATCTTGGTGAAGATAAGAAGGAAAAATTGCATGTCTGGAGGGAAGAGAGTTAGTTGAGAAGCTTGAAGAGAAGGATGAATAAGGTAAGTACAAAGTGACCTTAAATGAAGAGAGAGCTATTTGATGGTTGATTAGAAAAATGGAATGCAGGGTGTATGAAGTAAATGAGATGAAGAATTGATTTTTTTAAGGACCTTTTACTATGGAAAACTCATATTTGTAAGTTTTTAAGCCATTTTTGGTTTGTGGAAGATCCTGAAATGCGAGAGATAATTGAAGTAGTTGTTATGAAACCTCCTTGATTAGTGAATGCAAAATATTTTTTCTAATCCTCTCTACATCACTGTTTCTCTTCATGAATACCTTCTCCATAAATCCACCAACCTTCCCATTTGCGTAACCCTCTTCAACAAATATATTCTTATCACTCTCACCCCAAATCCACTTGGGTCCTCACCTCTCAACTTATTGATTTAATCTCTAGAGCTATGAACAAGCTTTCCATGGCATAACATGAAATCGTGGCTCCCATCAATCTTCCACTGGATCCCCTAAAATCATCAATAAAATCAACTGGTGGCTCTCATTTTGCCCAATCTTTCTCACATACAAACTTCCCACTCTCCTTCTATTCTCAACACCTCTTCATCCACCATTTTTGTTAGCACCCTTAATCAAAATTTAGAGGAATATCATCTCCTCCTTTCACAACCGAAGCAACATAATAAAATTTTGGTTCCTAACTCATCCCAAATCCATGTAAATGTCATCACATCCCAACGACACCATTAAGAATCAACCCAAACCCATCAAACACCTCTCTAGAATGGTTCCCACCATATCTTTCCTAATAAATCCACCCAAATATCTCAACCACCCCTACCTACATCCCCACTCATCCCGTATGCAAACCAATCTAACATCCTCACTCAAAAAAAAAAAGACACAATCACACCCATCCAATTATGTCCTCATATCTCAAAGAACATCATATCTCCCATCCCACTCAATCACAACCATTTAACTATTTCTCCCCTTACCATTTACCTCTACATACACATACTTATCCTTAACACTATCAATCTCATCCTCAACCCAACCCTTCCACATCCTATGATTCGCAACCTCACCAATCCATCTCTCATATGTCCCAAAACTCTATAAATTCTTTTCTAAATAGGTTGGAAAACCTCGAAGCCATCACCCTGGGTCCTAAAATCTCATTCATGTATGAAATTTTTTTTAATGAGCCCATCCATCCATCAATTCCATTCAAACCTTATCCTCCACACTGGGAAATCCCATTTTTTTTTAAATTAAAAAATAAGGAGGACCCTCAACAACACCTTCGTGCCTTTAGGCATACATGCTACCTCATTGCACATGATCAAGACCTCATGTGCCATAATTTCCACAACACTCCCTCTTTTCATTCACCCAACTTGCAAAATTATTCTTAGAACATTTCTCCATTAATATTGCATGTAAAATCACCATCACTAGACTTGTATACCATTAAACAATATGATGAAAAATCCACCGTAGACTTCATTTCAAGGTGACGTGGTCTCATGAATTAGTTATCTTTCTCCCTTCCTCAAACCGAGCTTATCGAGATCTTCTTTTGATTCTATGTGAAGCACATCTAATCAACTCTATAAATCAAATCCTTCCAAAGCTTTAAATAAGCATTTACCATGGCTTGTAAACTAGAACTTTGTGCCCTTGAGAAGGCCCACGTTAAACTTAGATCCAAAAAATAGAAAACCTGAGTTCACCAAGATATCCAATCACAATGAAAAATCTAAAAATGCTTCCAATACCATCATATTAAAATCTTCCGCCACATCCACCTCCCATACCAATCTGCCATAAAGGGCTCCTTGACCTACTCTCAACTATACCCACCTCAAGGAATCATATAGTTCAATATTCAATAAGATCATGGTCTGTTTGTTTCATCTAACTCCCCTTATTCACCTTGTTCATGACATGAGTCCTAAACCCACGTGGTACCAGGAAGATCATTATTACAAACACCATCAGGTACATGACCATGACATTGAAAAGTGTTGCATGTTCAAATACTTCGCCCAACATATTATTGACCGAGAGGATCTCCACTTGGATAATCCTAGTGCCCCTCCTAACCAACCTTTGGACATCTTCAAATAGCCATTCGCTAACCACTCACCAAATGAATAAACAAATCCTTCCACATCCTAATCTCCCAATTCCCACACAATCAATACCTTAAATCAATAATCAACATCATCATCCATTCCCATTATCCCCTATCTACCTTACCCACCTCTATTCCTTTGACATCTATAACTACACTAGCACCCACACTTGTGCCCACATCTATCAAATATACATCCACCCTATCTACATCTATTATGCCCACATCCCTTGAATCTACATCCGAACCCGCCACATCTACATCTTCTACATCTGCATCTTCCATATCCATACCTATCCCTACATCAATGTCTATTTCTATTATGCCCACAGCTTCAATTGAATCCATAGCTACATCTCCACCTAAATCTACTCCCATATCCACACCACCCCTTCAAACATATATTATGTAGTAAATCTCCCCGACACAACCTCAAAGGTTACCTCACTCCCATCCTCATCTCCCATAACTACTACCACTACTATACCAACATCTTCAAAACCATCTATAACTCCTTCCGATCTCATCAAACACATTATCCAAAAACTACTTCCATCTTCTATCCCCACACCTTCAATGAAACCTACGTTCACATCACCTAGTCTCATCTCTCGAAGATCCCCTATTGAAATTATCATGATCCCCGCCAAGGGTAAAACATCACATCAAAAATATAAGAACCTTGGTGTTCCTACTCAAAAGTCACTCACCCATCCACATAAGAAGTTGGAACTTCCTCCCTCAAATCCCCATCAATCCAAGTCATCCACCATCTAAACGTCTATGTTAGGGCTTTAATCTTATATTTTTGGACTGCATCCTTTATCCAAAACATCTACCACTACCCAACCTTAAGCTAAAACATCTATTCCTACCACAAAATCCACATCTAAATAATCTATTCCCATTTCTTAATCCAAATTGAAATCATCCATCCCTCCTCCTCAATATGAATCACAAGTACCTAAACCAAAATCTGAATCCAAGGCCCTTACAAAGCCTCACAAGAGAAAAACACCCCTCTTTTCTTCATCGCCCTCACCTAAATTGAATCCTCCTAAATTCTATACAACTTCACCTTCACAAACCATCATCAAATCTTATATTGAAATCTTCCAACATCTTCTCTAAGACTTTGCAATCACCCTTCCCCTTATCAAGCCTTTCAATCCACTATAGACACAAAATCACGCACTTTTGGTATCTATCTAGTCCCGATCATATACTACTATTTCACAAACCATCATCGGATCTTATACTGAAATCTCCCAACGTCTTCTCAAATCCATTGTAATCACCCTTCCCCTTATCAAGCCCTTTTGATGCGCCAAAATTAATAGGAACTTAACAAGGTCATAACTTGAGCTCGGGGTGTTCGTTTGAGTCCATTTTTTTCAAATCACATGTTTCAATGAGACGAATGCAACGACAATCAGCCCTACCATTTGGGGCAAGTTTCAGCACATTTTCGGGCCCTAAATCTGCCATCTTGAAGTTGAAAATTAGGATTTAAGTTGTAGTTTGGTTTTTCCTATTTTTGGGCATTAGTTAATTTTAGTCTATTAGTTGCATTATGAGTTAGAAAGTTGGTAATTCCTATAATTTAGGAATGTAGGAGATGCGTGGAAATTTTTTTCCCATTTAATAAGCATGCAAACTTACTAAGAATAGCAGGTTCTAGTAAACTGCTAAAAATAGTAATTTCTGCCACCTAGAGTAGATTTAGTCAAGTTAGTTAGAGTTTGCTTGGCAACTCGAGTTGGGAGTTGTTTTCCTATTTAGGAAAAATTGCAATTCATTATTCAATAAAAAAAGGAGATCTATTTTCTTTTGGATTTCATATTATTTGTAGTATATCAAGTTTGTTCATAATTTGGCTACATTATCTGGTATCAGAGTAGGTTCAAGTCTTTAAAAAATGGCAGGAAGAGGAAGAGGAAGAGGAGGTGGTATTGCCCAGATGAATAGAAATATGCAATATTTGCAGAGGCAAGTTGTTACACTTGTTGCAATGATAACCCAAAGATGAAATCAAGGTGGAGATGACACAGATGAAGAAGAAGTTTGTGAAGAGGAGGAAACACAAGCACCACCATTAGCTTTTGAAGAAAGGATGCTTCGAGCATTAGAAGGAAAGAATGATGGGATAAGAGTTGATGTTTCAAAGTATGGTGGTAGTCTAAAACCAGAGGAGCTGATAGACTGGTTGACTAGCATGGGGAAATTTTTTGAGTGGAAGACTATGTTAGAAGAAAAGAAGGTAAAATTTGCATGCATGAAATTGAAAGGTCACGCTATGTTATGGTGGGATCACCTATAGAAAGAGTGATAAAGAAAGGGGAAAGAAATAATTAGGATGTGGAGTAAGATGGAGAAGAAGCTGAAAGATAAATTTCTCCCTATGGATTATGCACAAACCCTTTATAGGAGGTTTCAGAATCTCAGACATAACTTACAAATAGTGCAAGAATACACAAATGAGTTCTACAAGTTGTCCATTCATGTAGAGAATGAAGAAACTAAGGAAAAAATGGTTGCAAGGTATGTAAATGGATTAAAATTTTCTATTCAAGATGAGATAAGTATGCATAGGATTAAGAGCATGGAGGATGCCTATCAATTAGCCTTAAAGGCCAAGGAAAAATAAAATCATCAAAGTTTTAGGAGATCACCTGGAATGAATAGGGGGGCCTCATCTTCCTTTTGAGGATGAGCTGGTTTCAGCCAAGGTAGGGGAGAATCATCTCGTGGATTGGAAAAGCAAGAGGATACGAGACAAGATTTCCAAAATCAACAAAGAGGTAGAGGATTTTCTAGGGGCAGAGGATATGTTGGCGATAGAGGATGGGAGGCTCCACGAAGACCATTTTTTTGTTACAGATGTGGTGAAGAAGGGCATCAAGATTTTGAATGCCTACATTCTTATACACATGAAAAGAGGCAAGGAGATGCTCCAAGAGTAAATATTGTTGAAGTTGAACAAGTAGAAGATGAACAGGACCTAGAAATTCCACCAGATGTTGGAGAAAATATGATGATCAAGAGGATGATGATTTCTCCAAGAAAGGAGATCAAGGGGGATGCATGGCTACATACAAATATTTTCAGAACAAGATGCACTTCAAGAGGAAAGGTATGTAATGTTATTATTGATGGTGGTAGTTATGAGAACATGGTTTCAAATGAGATGGTTGATAAATTGGGTCTGCATTGTGAGAAGAATCCTAACCCTTACCATATTGCATGGTTTAAGAAGGGTAATGAAGTTACTATTGATAAGAGATGTTTAATAATATTTTCTATTAGGAATGGTTATAAGGATGAGATTTGGTGTGATGTTATTCCTATAGATTCATGTCATGTATTGCTAGGAAGACACTGGAAATTTGATAGAAAAGTTATTCATGACGAGGAGGACATAATAATTTTCTAGAAGGATGGCACAAAAACAATTTTTCTACCTCTTAAGGAAGAGGGAAGGCTGAAAATATGCTTTCTATAAAGGAATTTTTAAAGGAGGTAAAGGCAACCGCTTTTGTTATGCACTAGTAAAATAAGGATGAAACTGCAATTGCACAAATACCAAAGAAAACAACAAAATTAATAGAAGAATTTTCGATGTTATTCCTGATGAGATACCGCATGATTACCACCCAAAAGAGATATTCAACACCATATTGATTTGATTCTAGGATCTTCACTCCCAAATCAAGCAGCTTATAGGATGAGCCTGAAATTGCATGTAGATTTGAATAGGCAAGTGACAGAGCTCGTGCGAAAGGAGGTTGTAAGGGAGAGCATGATTCCATGTGCAACCCCAAATTTATTAACACCAAAGAAGAATGGAACATGGATAATGTGCACGAGATAACATATAAATCAATAAAATTACAATCAAGTATAGGTTCCCAATACCTCACCTTGATGATATGATGGATGTGCTTGTTGGATCTAGGTATTTCACCAAGATTGATCTTTGAAGTGGTTACCATCAAATTCGGATAAGAGAAGGAGATGAGTGGAAAACAACATTCAAGATAGGAAATGGATTATATGAGTGGTTGGTGATGCCATTCGGGTTATCCAATGCACCTAGTACTTTTATGAGACTAATGAACACCGTGCTACGGGAGTATAATGGTAAGTTTGTTGTGGTTTATTTTGATGATATCTTGATCTTTAGTAAAACTAAAGAAGAACATTTGAGGAATCTAAGGGTGGTATTTGAAGTGTTAAGGAAAGAGAAACTCTATGCAAATATGAAGAAGTGCACATTTATGCAAGAGAGTTTGGTATTATTGGGCTTTATTATTTCAGTAGATGGGGTATAGATGGACTCAAAAAGATAAAGGAAATTATTGAATGGCCTAATCCATAAAGTATATAATAGGTAAGAATTTTTCATGGTCTAAAGAACATTTTACGAAAAATTATTAAAAATTTCAGCAAGATATTGTAGCACCTATATACAGATTACACAAAAGGAAGGGAGTTTTTGTGGACAAAGGCAGTTGAGGATAGTTTTTAGTTCTTGAAGAAGAAGGTGACAGAGGAACCCATTTTGGCACTACCAGATTTTGATAAAGTGTTTGAGGTTGATTGTGACACCTCACATGTGGGTATTGGTGTTGTTCTAAGTCAAGGTGGAAAGCCAGTAGCTTTATTTAGTGAGAAAATGAATGAGGTAAGAAAGAACTAATCTACTTATAATGTGGAATTTTATGCAATTTTACAAGCATTAAGACATTGGAGGCATTACTTAGTGCCTAAGGAGTTTGTGTTATTTACTGCACCACATAGCTCAAGTATGTGAATACCCAAAATATGTTGAATAAGTAGGCATGCAAAGTGGGTATAATTTTTGCAGGTTATACTTTTCTCTAAAACATAAATCCGAAAACAGAATCAAGTTACAAAATGCATTGAGCGGGCATGTGACTTTGTTTACCACTATGGAAAATGAGGTGGTGGGTTTTGAAGAAATAAAGGGTTTGTATTCTTCTGATTCTAATTTCAAGGATATTCTTGAAAGGTTAATTCATCCATTGTTAGACAATGCAAGAGATATCCAGGATGAGTACATTTTGCAGGATGGCTACCTATTCAAGGGACGCCAACTATGTATTCTAGTTGGGTCTATGCGAGAGAATATAGTGAAAGAGTTGCAAAGCAGAGGATTGGCTGGACATTTTGGTAAATATAAGATGCTAGCCTTGGTAGAAGATAAATAATATTGGCTAAAGCTAAAAATATATGTGGCAAGATATGTGGAGAGGTGTCAAAATTTCCAAGTCTCGAAAGGCCATGCACAGTATACGAGGGTTGTATATACCGTTACCTATTCCTAAAGGGTCATGGACAGATCTGAGTATGGAATTTTTTTTTGGGATTACCAAAAACACAATGAGGTAATGACTCAATTTTTGTGGTTTTTGATAGGTTTTCTAAGATGGTTCATTTTATTGCCTGCAAGAAAATAAGTGATGTGACAGCATAACGATTTGTTTTTTAGATAAGTTGTTTGTTTGCATGGTGTTCCAAAAACCATTACTTCAGATAGGGACACAAGGTTCTTAAGTCACTTCTGGTGGACTTTATGGAAGAAATTGGGAACTCAACTATAGTTCAGTATTCCTATCATCCTCAGACTGATGGGAAAATAGAGGTGGTAAATTGGAGTTTGGGAAACCTGTTAAGGTGCATCGTTGGGGAAAAGTCGAAACAATGGGACTTAGCATTACCACAAGCTGAGTTTGCATATAATAGTTCCATAAATAGATCCATAGGAAATTATCCAATTTTAATTGTGTATGGGAGTAATCCAAATGGGGTGTTAGATTTGGTACAACTACCAATTGATGGAAGAGTTAGTGATGATGCAGAAGCATTTGTTGAACATATACAACAATTGCAGGAAGAAGTGTGGAAGAAGTTTCAAAATAGTAATGATAAGTATAAGGAAATAGTAGATGTGCATAGATGAAGAAAGGTATTTATAATTAGTGAGTTGGTTATGGTATATCTCTGAAAGGAAAGGTTTCCAAAAGGAACCTAGAACAAGCTGAAATACAAGAAGATTGGTCCCTCCAAAATCATGAAAAAAATAAACGATAATGCTTATGACGTAGAATTACCAGGAATTTTGATATTTCTCCAATGTTTAATGTTTCATATTTGTATTCTTTTCATGGGGATGGTGCAAAAGGGGATGTTATTGATGAAGTAGTAGATTGGAGGTAGTAGGTCATGTGAAGAAGAAAGAAGAAGTGGATCAGATTCTAGATAAGAAAACAATGGACACACGACATGGGAAATACAACAAATATTTGGTACATTGGAAAGGACTGGAATAAGAGGAAAATACTTGGGTCACAGAGTGGGAGATTAAGAAGTTGGATGCAGATAAATGGAAGCAGTTTGAAGAATACAACTTGCAGGAGCTACGTTTTTTTCAAGCAGGGGAGAATGATGCGCCAAAATTAGTAGGAATTTGACAAGGTCATAACTTGAGCTCTGGGTGTCTGTTTGAGTCCATTTTGTTTAAAACCACATGTTTTGATGAGACAAATGCAGCGGAAATCATCCCTACCGATTGGGGAAATTTTCAGCACATTTTTGGGCCCTAAATCCACCATTTTGAGGCCAAAAATTAGGATTTAAGTTGTAGTTTAGGTTTTTCCTATTTTTGGGCATTAGTTAATTTTAGTCTATTAGTTACATTATGAGTTAGAAATTTGGAAATTCCTCTAATTTAGGAATGTAGAATATGCATGGCAATTTCTGATGCCCATATGAATAAGCATGCAAACTTACAAAGAACAAGAGTTCTAGTAAAACTGCTAAAAATAGTAATTTCCACCACCTAGAGTAGATTTAGTCAAGTTAGTTAGAGTTTACTTGAAAACTTGAGTTAGGAGTTGTTTTCCTATTTAGGACACATTGTAATTCATTATTCAATAACAAAGAAGAAGATATATTTTCTTTTGGATTTCATATTATTTGTAGTATATCAAGTTTGTTCATAATTTGGCTACATTACCTTTAATCCACTATGGACACAAAATCACGCACTTTTGGTATCTATCTAGTCCCGATCAAATTCTACTATTCATATAATTCCTAAGTAAGAAAAGTACTAATCAACCCATGTATTTGGTCATCTTTGATTGCTTTCTATTACTTATTTTGACCTTACACTCGCAGATTGCCTAGTTTGTTTGTTTATACTTTGGCATTTCTCATCTTAGACATCAAAGACTCCAACCAGGCGCCAACGCCAAGAGCCTCCATCCCCTCTGAGTGCCCCCAACCTCTTTGTACTTTGCTCACATATTTTGGGTCCTTTCTATCCATTTGGGCATCTTATATTTTTGGTAGTTGGCCTTTTTGGGGTTGATTACGAAATTCAAGTAAGGGAATCATATAAATATAAAGTTATGTGACCATAATAAAGGCCCAAGCACTAAGAATTAGCTATCACCACCTAAGGTTGCATCCAAAGGTTATTATAGATAATTCAAGCATCTATTCTAGATCCACACAAGGGACAACGAGATGCATTCTTATGCATACACTTCATGGGAAGGGAAGTTAATTATTTCATGCACACATCTATTTACATTGCTTACATCTAGATACTTTCTTACTATCAAGTGCAACACGCACAAGATCCACCTAGGGCACGATTCCACACACACACACACATAGAAATACATTGGGTCTAAATGTATTAAAACACTCATCATAAGATCACACATTTGAAAATTGAGGAAATTTCAATCCCTCATTTGTATTATTTTATTTTTAGGATTTGATACAATTATGAGGGTTTTACATGTCATTTCTTCATTGTAGGTTACATACGACATCCGTGGGCTTGGTGTGACATACTAGTGACAGGTAAGTGAAGGACAAAAACATCTTGCAACTCTATGAAACTAATTTTCTCGAGGTCATGAGCAATTATAGGTTTGCACAATAGGTATAGGGCACCCCGGATGCCCCCGACCCTCCATAGGCACCCTAGTCAACATATTCTAAAACATCTATATTTTTTTGAGGCTTAGTGGGATAATTTTCCATCTTTATTCATTAGTTCATCACTCTAATACAATCTAGGATTATTTACAAATTAGTTGAGTCATCCTATCTCTTCATTTGCACTTAGGGTTTTAAATATTAATTGCTTAATTTATTGGGTCAATTCTACACTTCATTATTTATTCATTTACTACTACATTGAATTAGATTTAGTCATTTATAAAATCTATATTTGCTTAATTATTTGGTGAACTCCGACGTGAATACTCTTGGATCCTTATTTAGTGCATCATTCACAACACATCTTTCTCACACACATTCATCACAACACACTACACGATGACACACTCTCCCGCTTTGGTTCACACTTGACTATAGAGCACATCCTATACACATGAACCTAACACACTACACACTACATACTTCATGTATACTCGACATCCTTTTATCACAACATCTACCAAACATTATGCACATTATCTATTTTACACAATCATGATATATCTTTCTCGCATATACTTTTACGTGTTCCACTCATTACCCTATGACGCACTCTAGTTCCATAGTTCATACTCAATTATTGAGGGTGTACATCTTAAATGGACCTCACCACACTCACGCATTCACTCACTCACTCACCCTCTCTATGCTACATGCTTTATCGATCATATCTTTCTAACACACACATTCAAACCATTTCCCGATGACACACTCTTGATCTATGGTTCATTCTTGACTACTGAGAGGGTATGTATAAATGAACCTCATCACATGCATACTCATTCACATCTACTAGGGGACACGTGGATCCTATCACTCTCACATTGCATTACATTCCATATCATAATTCCACAAAGATACTACATATCTTGGTCACATTTACTCTTGCTTACTTATGTTTACATGTACACTTTATTACACATGCTAGTCGAGATACTTTGTATTTCATTAATTATTTATATATACACATGCGCATTCACTTTATTTCTAGTTGTGATCACAAATTCTATAGATCCACACACGTAACATGGATTCTTGGCACAATACCTATTACCAATCCCACAGAGGCTCTTGGGGGATTCCACTTTCGTACACTACAGGTGTTATTGTTTAATTTTTCATAGCACATTACTATATTGGATTATACCCATTTTTACATACATTTTTTCTTCCTAGTATTCTAACGGGTGTTTCATGTCCAACATTTTATTTGTATTTCTATATGCTTTCATGGTTGTCGGTTACTGTACGTACCAAAAATTGTAAGGTACCGCATCTTTGCGCAACAGTGTAATAAATGCCCCAATGATGATACAAGTCTCCTCGCAAGGTGTTCGGGATCCAGAAAGAGCTCTTCGGATATGCGTTAACATCCCGCATACCCCACTTAGCCCCCGTGTCCTTTGTTTTCCCCTTTTTCCCTCTTTTCTTGCCCCTTATTATCTTCAAGGTGAAAAACCGCCGCCTGCAGGCGGCGGTCTGTAACCGCCTCCCCGAGTAGGGAGGCGGTCCCGCGCATTTTCCAGAACGCCCTTTTGACGCGACCCACGTGAAATATCACGTTTCACCAGCTTTTCTTTGCCGACTTGAGCATGCATTAATGTTTTTGGTCCCCTGGAACAATGTTTTTCCTTTGTTTATTGTTTAGGAGTTCAATTTGGTTTTGATTCTTGGGTGTTTGAATTCCTATAAATGCATGGTTTGTGTACATGCAAATGGTCTGATTTTTGGTCTGAATTTTGGCTGAGTTTGTGTGAAGAATTTGAGCTGGAGTTTTGATCACCATTTTTCCTTGTTAGAGTCTTCTGGTTTTTAGTATTTTGGTTAGCTTGCTTAGGATTGATAGCATAGTTTACTTCATACTTGGTTTAGCATTGCTCAGCTGTTGGTAAGCCACGAGACCCATCTTGTGCGGGCGATCTTTGTTGCTCCATCCAATCCAGGTTAGAAGCTTGCCTCTGAATTCCTTTTGCTGTAAATTTGTTTTACTGTGACTTAGAGTTCTTAGTTCAATTCATTATATACATGGTTAGCTTTATTCAGTTGTTAGTAAGCCACATATCCAACTTGTGCAAGCAGTGTCTTTATTTTGGAACAAATAGCTTAGGAAGCCATTAAAGTTGCAGGTCTTGCTCTTCGTATAGGATAGTCAAAGGTTACGGTGCTTCACGTTGCATGAATCGCATAAAATCCCGTTAGGAATCGCATAAGCCAAGCTCTGTACTCTTGCGTATCCCTCTCCTACTCGCATTCTCGGTCCTCGCATTCGAGCTGTCCTTATCCCAAAATCTACTCCTATCGGTGCTAGCATTACACGCTTTTCTGGATCCATGTGAACATGAAAGAACGAAGAGACCATACTGAGGGGACGAGATCACATACACACCATCGGATTCGCCACTGTTCTGCGGAATCCAGGTTTTAAATTTCAAAGTTCTAGTCAGAATCATATTAAATAGAGTAGTTAATCGCTTTATTTCATTTCATTCTATTCTCGATATTGCCAGGGAAGCTGTGGGGATTGATAGTTTCCGAGAAACTATGATTCACTCCTCACTTCTGAGGTAGGATCGAGAATCTTGCAGATAGATTAGACCTATTTAGAATTCTATCAATTCGCACAGACAAATAACTACACTCGGTTATCTTGTCTGTTTTAATTACTGTTTAGTTATTATTTCTAGATACGTTTAAAATAGTTTGCTTCCCTTAAAATTGTTAAATATTTCATAGAAGAATAAAGGTTATATGCAGTTAGATTTACTTCACGTAGCTAGAATTTGTTTCATTACAGTTAGATCGCATTTTGTTTCGTATGACAATCACGGGACCTCAAGAGCCCAGGGAATATATATTTGAGCCAATCGTGCCTCAACCAAACCTCGTCACAGCAATAGTTGACATAGACCAAAATCTCAGGATACAAGTATTCCAAACAACCACAGATTTACAACTGATCAGTTCACAGTTAAGAGGATTAAACATAGAAGACGACCAAGCACATGCGTTTTGGTCAAGTCAGCCAAACTACAGATTACCCTAGAAAACATCCACATGACTGTAGAAGGGCTCGAAAGAGAACAAATATTCGGGTGTGATCCTTTAGTTCCACAGCCAGACGCTGGAGACACCCTCGTAGATATAGATACCAGCTTAAGAATCCAGGTTGCGAGAACGCCTGTAAGGTATTCTGAGAAGATTGCACAACTGTTGGTTCTAAATATAGAAGCTGAGAAAGCATACGATTATTGGATACTAGGGATTAGAACTTGATCTCGCGTATGACCATAACAGGACCACAACAACCGAGAGTTTATGGTTGTGATCCACAGATCCCACAGCCTAACGAATCCATAAGAGAATTGGATATAGACACTGGTCTACGCACACTAGTATTTCAGTCTACTCCAATTCCACCTATCATCATCCAACAGTTATCCCTACTGGACATAACAGCTAACGAAGCTAGAGAATTCTGGACTAGGCCAGAGAATCATCCATAGAGTTGACTATATTCACCATATGACCCTATCAGGAGAAATACACGAAACCATCCCGGGTCATTTCCCACGCATTCCACAACCCATAGATCGAATCACGCCAGAGCTCGATATTGATTGGAGCCTTCGAGCAGTCATCCTTGTTGATCGATCTATCACACCGGTCCAGGTTAGAAGGGCCTTCTTTGCCTTAGATTCACAGATTCCATTAGTGCGTGTCGAAGATATTAGATTGCCTAACTAGTCTATCCGTATACTACCTGTATTCCATCTCCACCGGCTGTCTCGGCACGACCTCGGGAGGTCGGGTACGCGGAAGAGTCACTTGTAGATTCTCACGCTCGCTTGTCGCTTTTCCGACGTACAAAATTGGTGAACCCGACGTGAAACTTACAATTGCTTCACCTTCTCTCTGAGAAGTTTCATCTTATCCAAATCACCTTCGCTCCTTCCCATTATTCTGCGGGTATTCATATACCCCCCGAATATGTCGGGATTCGATGCATATGGCAGACCCCTCCTGGGTCTTGAGGCATATTATGCCCAACAGAATAGACAGTCATCACCCTCACTCTCAATGTGGGGCGACAACTATTCAACTAGTCAGTTGTCAACGCAAACTCCAAGGACTAGATATAACTCGTCCTTCCAAGCAGAGGGGTTGGAACAACTCGCTCAAACACAAACAGAGCCTTCAGGCTCAAACAATATGACATTTACTGGAGAATCTGTTTCATCTCCTCAGATGCTACTTAGACCACATATTAGTAGACAATCAGACCCATACTCGGTTCTAGATGACGAGTACTCAATACGTTATCCTAGGAGTGAACAACGCTCCCCGGGTATGTACCCACCTGTAGGAGGTTTGCAAATACAGCCCGAGTCCTCTCCTCAAGAAAATACCTCTATGCCATCACGTATAGAAAATACTCTCAGAGATGCTTGGCAAGATAATGATCAGTTCATAGCAGGATATCACATACCTCCGCAAAACCATAGCATACAACAAACGCCACCAAGGCACGATATCGTGACTTCACCAAACGAAGTCATTTCAACTCTAATAGAGAAGGTTAGAGGATTAGAACTTGCCCAAGCAAGTCAAAATTCAAGATTCATACAAACAGGGAGTTCCAATCCTCCACACCATCCTAGCCAAGTAGATCTCCTCACAGGAGCAGACACATTAGGTATGACTCCTCAGTATTCACAACAAGTGCCAACTAGACCCACTATCGCTAGCACTGTTCCTCCTGGTCCAGTACAGAGCAATCCATTCCTGGATAGTACCCCTTCGTACTTAAACATGTACTCCAAATCGCCACAAGGGGATATGTTCTCCTCTCCGGCATGTTTTCCCAAATACAGGGGTTGCCTTATGCCCCTGCCAACGCGTACGTTATGCCATATCAACAACCCATTCCACCACCGCCTCCTCAACAGACACCATCAATGGTTGAAACATATGCGATAGGGACTTATTCAGAATATTTGAAGGAGCCCTTAGATTTCACCATACGAAGCGTTATGCTTCCAAGGCCTCTTCCCGATTTGCCCAAGTTCAAGGGTGAGGGAGATCCAAACGCGCATATCAAAGCTTACGCTACAGCCATTCGAGAATTACTCCCATGGGATGGGGTTGTTGCTAAAATATTCCCCAAAACGCTGGAAGGCATTGCTCTCGATTGGTATTACAGAATACCCGAAGCTTCCATACATTCATTCAAACAACTCGTGTCTGAGTTCATCAAAGCCTTCGACATGAACAAGCTATTAAGGATAGGAATCAGGGAGTTCTTACACATCAAGCAAGAACATAACGAATCTGTCGCCCATTTCATCCAAAGGTGGCGCACAGTCCTTTATTCCTCGGCAAGCGCTCCAAACATGGATCAGATGGAACTATGCGATTTATTCCTTCATTCTCTCAGTAGAGAAGTGAAGGAAGAAGTCCAGAAGTTCCCACTAAGGACTTATGATGAAGTACTTGAGAGCGCTCTACGAATAGACCAGGCAGCAATAGATAGTGGTCGTAAGACGTATGGAGCAAACGGGAGGTTAATCACCTCTACTCAAAATACTACAACTACCACAAACATCAATCAAGGACCCAAAATCCTTAACAAAAATCGTGGGGTAACAACGGATGGGGTAACCGACCAGCCCAAGAGGGTAAATGTTGTTAATACTCCGTCACAAACAAACAATCAACGAAACAATAATTTTACCCCAACGGTCAATACAGTGGATTTTAATCATCCACAACAACAACAACAACGGTGAAATCCCATGCAAGGACCAAGCCAAAACTCATTTGGTTATCAAAACCAAAATCAAAACCAGAAACAACAAAACTTTAGTCCTAATAGGCAACAGTTTGATCGGAATTTTAGGCCACAATACACACCAAACCAACAAAACACGAATTACAATCCCAATTCTTATTGTGGTTTCCATAAAATTCGGGGTCATGACACTAGAACGTGTCGTGACTACAACAAGTTCATGCAACGTTTACCGGAAGAACAAAGACAATTCTTCACAGATTTGTTTTTGGCAGATCCTGCGCCATCGCCACCCAATACATTCGCAGGGGCAGTTTCCCCTCAAAATGCTCCTCTCAAGATCTTTAACGATCCACTCCCAAATCACGATAATAATTGACTAAATTCAACGGGAGTAAACAAGGGTGCAATAATAGGAAACAATGACCATGAAGCCTCGACTTCACTAAATCCGTCAGTTGCGCCACAGTTGGGAGCTCAACCAAGACCTAAGATAGTTAGTTTGGTAGAATTAGACGCTGAACTACCTATCGAAGCTATAACAAGAACACGAGAGTATTTCTCTCAACCGAGCCCAAGTCATCTCGCGAGGCGGATAGAGTCAAAAATAATTGAAAAACCCATCGGTGCCTATGATTTAATTAGTGACCTAACAAAGACCTTTTCACACATTTCATTTTTGGACTTGCTAAAGAACTCTCCCCCTCACAGAGCTGCTCTTTTAGAGGCACTAGGCTTAGGTCATTTAATTAATATCACTCCACCACCCGAAACACAGGTAAATCATATAGACTTCGATGTTCATCCTCCAGGACAGCGACATGATGGATGTCGAATTCATATTCGACATAAGTAAAATGCCTACAGATGCTGAGATCGCATGCCGAGGTGATCCAGCCTTACACTTGCAAGTGTGGGTTTACAATAATTACGTAAAACGGGCGATGGTTGACGATGGGGCTGCGGTTAACATAGTCCCTTTCTCTTTCCTCCAAAAACTAGGATATGGAGAAATGAACTGTTCCACTACACGAAACACCTTGAGAGGCTATGATAGCCTTAAAGCCACTTCAATAGGAACTATAATACTGCCGGTCACCTTAGGGCCCAAAACCATCTTGACTGAATTTTATATTATAGATCGGGAAACTAACTATAATATGATCCTCGGCCGACCTTGGATACATCGAATGAAGGCAATCCCTTCCACGCTATTTCAGGAAGTAAGATTCTTGCATCTGGGAAAGGTATTTGTAGCCAAAGGCGACCCAAAACCTTTCGATTTGCACCTAGCTGATTTAAAGAAAAGACCAGGGGTGCACTCAGAATTCGAACTGCCAACAAATCAACTTAATAAACCCTCTGACCCAAAGCCAGAGGAAAAGTTGATACCTACGACAGATCTTGAAACTACCAACATAGCCAAAACAACCCCTAAAGGTAAAACTAAAGAAACAGTATCATTAGGGACTACTGCGAAAATCGTTGAGTTGATAGAACAAGATTCACCAATGTTCTTACCATTCGATTTAGTAGGCATGGGATTTTCCCTAGGTGTTGGTTCCTTGCCAGCAGAAGACCTCTGTATGGTAGAAGTAGAGTGTGCAAACGCAGCAGATGCCCCAACATCTATACTCCCGGCTAAGTATTGGACTCTCCATTTCGATGGAGCTAAATGCCGCTATGGAGCGGGGCAGGTATAATTCTTACCTCGCCCGAGGAGAAGGTCCTCCCATTCTCTTTTAAGTTAAACTTTGAATGCACAAACAATGGCGCTGAGTACGAAGCTCTCCTCCTTGGCCTTACTTTAGCCAAAAGAATTGGTATTGATAACATCAGAGTCTTATGAGACTCACAATTAGTGACAAACCAAGTTTCTGAAATATATGAAACTAAAGCCGAACATTTACAACTCTACAAAAACGTTGTATTAGATTTAAGCAAGGCGTTTAACTTCATATCCATTGAAGCGATCCCGCGAGAAAAAAATCTTCTCGCCGATTCAATAGCAACCTCAGCATCACGTTTTACTCCAAACAATGAGCTAGAAGATACTCACTTCACAGTATCCATTCGTAACGAACCATTGATAAAAACAATGACAAATCCTCTTTCAAGCGGAAGTGAATCTACCGTCCTAGACCATGTTGGAAATGATGCGGCTACTTTGGATTACTTAAATACCTATGCAGCACTACATCTCTCCTATCACACGCTAGATTTATCCCTGATTCCGCATTCATCTTCCTACTTCGGAAATCCCGTAACGGATCTTCCCTCACAAAGGGAACCTGGCATATACGCAATAGAAAATGGGGATGATATAGATCTACCTCCAGCACCACCTGAGTTCGAAGAGGGTAACGCCTCTTTAATCGAAGAAACAATCGATGTCAACATTGGGACAGAGAATGAACCAAGAATATTGAAACTAGGTTCTTCATTAACCCCAGAAGAAGTGGAAATACATACTCAGGTTCTCAAAGAACATCAAAAGGCATTTGCATTTAATTACAAAGAGATGACAGGAGTCGCACCCCACATTGCGGTGCACAACCTCGTCACTAGATCAGATGCAAAGCCAATTAAACAAAAATCAAGACCCATGAAGCCCAAAGTAGCTCTCATGGTAAAAGAGGAGGTAATAAAACTCCTTCAGGTAGGATTCATCAAGCCAGTTGACTACTCCCAATGGGTATCCAACATCGTTCCCGTTCTCAAGAAGAACGGAAAGATACGCATCTGCATAGATTTTCGAGATATCAACAAAGCTTTCCCTAAGGACGACTTCCCATTACCATCCATAGACGTTATTGTTGATGCAACAGCTGGTTTTGAACTCTTGTCTCTCATGGATGGATTCTCGGGATACAATCAAATCAGAATATCCGAGCAAGATCAAGCTAAAACCACCTTTATAACTCCTTGGGGAACCTATTGCTACGCTGTTATGCCATTCGGTCTCAAGAACGCTGGTGCTACGTACCAGCGGGCCATGACATACATATTTCACGATTTAATTCATAAAATCGTGGAATCCTACGTAGATGACTTATTGGCTAAGGCCAAGAAGCGTCGTGACCATCCCGAAGTACTCCGCATCATTCTTTCACGTCTAATAGAATACGGAGTCACGCTAAATCCAGAGAAATGTGTATTTGGTGTAACAGGAGGAAAACTCCTAGGTTACATCATATCATCACGAGGGATCGATGTTGATCCAACCAAAATTCGGCTGTCCTCGAAATGGTCCCACCTTCGAGTGAATCTGGAATCAGATCATTTCTCGGAAAACTGGGTGCAATCCGGAGATTTATCCCGGATCTAAGCTTCACCGTTCATCCAATCAACAATTTACTCAAGAAGGACTATAGCATTGATTGGACTAAAGATTGCAATGAAGCTTTTGAAGCGGTCAAGCGTTTCCTGTTATCACCACCTACGCTAATGCCACCTAAGCTAGATCGCCCGTTAATTCTATACTCACGGGCTACCGATGTCTCGCTGGCCTGTATGTTGGCCCAAGAAGACGATGACAAGAGAGAGCGTGTGATTTATTTCATTAGCCGAACATTGCTCGACTATGAAACACGCTATACACAGGCAGAACGAGAATGCCTTGCCATAGTCTTTGCTACTAAACGTCTAAGACATTACATGCTGAATCAAGAAACAAAGGTCATGGTAAAAACGGACCATTTACGGACTTTTCTCACACAAGGGTCCTTGTCCAAAAAAGCTGGACGTTTTATAACCTTAATGGGAGAGTTCGAATTAACGTTTGTAAACCAGAAGTCAGTTAAAGGACAAATCATCGCGGATTGGTTAGCTGACAACCCATTAGACGGAGGTGATCTAGTAGATTTAAACTTTCCAGATGAATGCGTATACTACATCGAAACTCGACCTTCTATCTCTAAGTGCCCTTGGTACACTGATATCATTAATATATCATGGACCATAGGTATCCGGAAGGAGCTACACCACAACAAAAAGGTGGTTACGCATTATCGTATCTAAATATGTTATAGAGCAAGTTCTCTATCGAAAGGCATTCGATGGAATGCTTCTAAGGTGTGTCGACACAGAAGAGTCCAAGAGGATTCTCCATGAATCCCACAGCGGTATATGTGGAGGCCACTTCGGTGGTCATGCCACTGCTCGAAAAATACATCGAATGGGCTATTTCTGGCCCACTCTAGAACATGACGCGATAGAGTTTGCACGCAGGTGTCATAAGTGCCAAGAATTCTCTCACGAGATCCACATGCCAGCACAAGCTCTGCAACCAATCGCTACTCCATGGCCCTTTTCTACATGGGGCCTAGATTTAATAGGGAAATTCTCTCCCTCATCCACAGACGGCCACAATTTTATAATCACGGCCACTGAGTATTTTACCAAATGGGTAGAGGCTATGCCTCTTACTACCGTACCTGGCTCGGTGATCGCTAAGTTCATCTTGAATCAAATCATTTGTAGGTACGGTATCCCGCAAATCATTATCTCTGATAATGGAACTTCTTTCAAAAATGAAGAAGTTCACGAACTATGCGGTAAGTTCAAAATAAGCCATCATACGGCTTCCTTGTATTATCCCCAAGCTAACTGACAGTGAAACAACAAACAAAATGCGGCCGAAAGCCATTCTCCTTAAAACAGTAAAAGAAAACAAGCGGGATTGGCATTTGAAGTTATATCCGGCCTTGTGGGCCCACCAAACCTCAATAAGAACACCAACGGGAGCAACTCCTTTCTCGCTAGTATTTGGGGCAGAAGCAGTTCTCCCGCTTGAGGTCGAAATACCCGATCTCTCATTTCGCTACAAGGATTACTCGATGAAGACGCTTATAGAGAAGCACGTCTCTCCCAACTAGAAAGCCTAGATGAAACTAGGTTAGATCTTTGAGCAGTGGCATAGAGCTTATGCCGACCGGATGTGCCGGCAGTATAACAAAAAAGTCTATGAACGTGATATATACGAAGGTGATCTAGTTCTAAGACTAGACAGCCGGATCGACAAGAAGACCGGCGAAGGAAGGAAATTCCGGCCCAAATGGTTGGGCCCATACCGAGTCACGAAGGACTACGGAAATGGTGCATACCTCTTATGCACACTAGAAGGTGAGGAGTTTGGCAAAATAGTCAATTCCCTCCACCTCAAACGTTTCTATGCATAAGCAGCAAGCGCTGCCTATATAACTATCTACATTGCATTTCCATATAGATTAGGATCATTTTGTCCACTTGTTCTTACACAAATTGTGATCAAGGAATCTATTCTCAAAGTAATTCATTACAAACTCATGATGTTGTTGGCACAAAACTTTCTAATCATACCTCTCCATCTTCGGTATCATCAAGTCATCTTGGAATCTTTTATCAAATAAAATCAAACATGACGAAGTCCTAACGGTAACCATACCAAGATCTGCAAGTTTGTTCTCGCTTTGATTTCTTCTTAGGATAGGTGTCTTGCCTATGGTCTGTTCTAGAAGCTTCATGGTGTCACATCTATCCCATATACACATCTCTTTGGAAACAAGCATATACTGACATTTTACTCAAAAAGACAAGTCAAAAAGTGATTAAACAGAAAATTTTATTTTTACACATTTCCTTGCCCCACCAACCTTCGGTGATGAGCTTGCGTCTCTTACTAGTGACGTAGGGTTGGGAAAGGATGGAAATGCCCTTACTCGCCTATGCCTTGCCCACGGTGATAAACCCACGCTTCTTACTAGTAGCATGGGGCAAAGTGTAGGGGGTCCTCTAGACAATGCAAATGTTAAAAGGTCATAAACAAACTATTCAAACTTTGAGTCAAAAACGAATGAATCAGATGTTCAAAATTCCAAGAGAGTTAAAAATCCTAAAAACCAGATTTTGTCTACTATGTGGCCATCTACGGGTCTAAGTCTGGATAAACCGCAAAGCAAGTTGCACCCAAAACTATGAAGTCATTCAGGTAGAGTAAGCTTGTAGCTTCCAATTTGGTTCCGCCAAAGCTTCGTCTGTCTTTCATCACTATCATTTCCCCATTTCTCATAAACTTGCGCCCTTCTTGGCTCTTGGTGATGAGCCCTCGCATCTTACTAGTTGCGTGGAGTTAGGAGCGGGGCAAGTTAATCTATTCATCATACTGGTTATTTTCATCACTTTGCCAAAACAAGCATGAGTTATCCAATTCAAGATCAAGCAAGATTCAAGATCTACATATATCTCATATCATGTATCATCATGAAACACAAAAAGAAAGCAAACATTTGCATCATCTGTTTTCCATTGCATACATTCTAGAAAGCATATAAAACATACATCGTAGTATACACAAAGCAGTTGGAAATAGAAAGGACACACATGAGTGACAAGCTTTTGATCCAAAAATCGACGCATATATATAAATAATCAATGTTTGTATACAATGCCATCATGCACTAGGCATGGTCAAAATGCTCAAAGAGCCCGTAATACACAAAAGAATCTATAATACAAAAAGTGCATAGGAGCCAAGTGGCCTCTCAACCCCTACGCGATCCCACTGAAGGTGCGCGCCCTCACCTAGGACTCCGGCTACGCCGGCGCTCTGAATGGACGGAGGGCTCAGGGTCTCGAGGAGCAGCCGTGGTCTCGCCATGAGAATGGCTCCTCATAAGACGCTCGGCTGTCCTATAGCCTGCCAACTCTGTACGGAGAGTCGACACCATCCTAGCCACGTGCCAAACGGGAGCAAAGATGTCAGTATGCCTACCGGCTGCTGAAGGCTCCCCAGCATCTACAGATAGCTCCGCATGGGTCTTATCCATAGGGATCATCAGAGAATCAGTACATACCCTACGGATTAGATCCCGCCACTCGTCGACGGTCTCTGCAAAACAAAGAAGAAAGACGAATTAGAAACTAGGCAAGAGGCTAAAATATACAAGATACAAATATAAGGAGAGATAGCAGTTAAAACAAGTCCTAAGTCAAACTAACACTGAAAGGGAAAGAGGATAACTTACTCGGATCACCGGGCCTCCAAGATGGGTCACTAGGGCCAGCACCTGCCACTGATGCCGCTGCTGACTGAGGGGCTGCTCCTGTGGTAGGGGCAACATGACGCCCCGCAACGGACTCGTCCTCTCCACCACGGCCCTGAGAGAGTGGCTCCTCTGAAACTAGAGTCTCTCTCTCTGCACTCTGCTCCTCCCTCTCTGCCTGCATGATATCCTGGGTGTCATGCCACTCAGGATCGCTATCATCCATCTGCTCCTCCGACCCTCCCTCTGTGGACTCCTCAGAATCAGAGTCAATATCTATAGGGTCATCGCTGCTATGAGCAGGACCCGCAGTAATCCGAAGTAAAGGTGCCCGAGGCGCACCCGCTCTCCCTCTGGCCCGAACAATCCCCCTGGCTGCAATAGGAATACCGGGGTGACCACTGTCCAACCACGGCCTCTAGGCCCCCCTCTAGCCTCCCGGACTGATCTATAGACTGGTGCCACTGGAGGAAGCATGCCCACATATGGGAGGCCGAACTGCTGAGGGACCCTGCCGAAAGGATGTACCTCCACCCGTCCCACACGGTCAATAAGCTGCCCTGTGGTGGAGCAAGAGATCAATGTGAGAGTCTCCTCTCCCCAAATGCCGGCCATGAGCTGGTACGGTCTGGCCTCCATATCTGCTATGGTGAGGGAAGCTACTGGCTGGTGAGGTGCTCTAAGCACCGACATATCTGACCACCTGGCTGCCCTCATAGCCCCCGGATCTACCACCTCCACACCTCTACCATAAGGAATAAAATGCTCATACACCCAACTCATGACTAGAGTTGGGTGGCTCAATGACTGTCCCTGTAAACGGACCACCCTATATAAGTCGTGATAGGTGGTCCCCAAAATGTCTGCCCCCCAGGCGTATATCCGGCCATGCCCCTCTATCTGTGCAATGATGGGGGCCCCAGAATATAACAATGTATCCCCTCCCTTGTCCCCGATCAGTCTCGAGGCAAGGATCCCCATGATGGCCTGTCGAAATACGGGGATGGGAAAAGAAGGAATGGATCTAACTCTCACTCCCTTCTTCGGCCCCGTGGAAATAGCTGCATCCCCCATATAACCTGCCCACTGTGCAATCTATGCTCTGGACCCAGCTGTCTCCAGTGTGAGTCTCCTCCCGATGATCGGGACCCCCAAGATACGGTAGACATCCTCCAGAGTAATAGTCCACTCACCGCGGACACCTGGCAGTCGGAAAGTGTTCCGATCTGCATCCCAATAAGAAAATAAGTCACAAAGGATGTGACTCGATGGCGTAACATGGGGCACACGTGATATACGCAATATGCCGGCCCTCTGCAACGTGTCCTCCTCGTCTGGCGAAAGGGCATCCAATACCCCGGGCAACCAATCACACTCTCTCTCCCGGCTCCATCTAATGTACTCCTCCCTCGCCTGCATACACCCAAAAACACACAAAACAGAGCAAGTTAGTATCTAATCAATGCAGGGAGAATCATAAAAACGTACAGAAATGTAAGAAAATATAAGTATAAGTCTCCAAAACAAGCTTTTTGCATTCTGTGCAAAACCACCGCCCTGAGCAGGGGGAGGCGGTTTTGTAACCGCCGCCTTAAAGGCGGCGGTCTCGTAACCGCCGCCCTGATCAGGGCGGCGGTCATGTAACCGCCGCCCTGGCCAGGGCGGCGGTCGCGGTCCGAAAACCCGCGCGGGTTTTTAACCCTAAAAAGTCCAAAAATGCAAAAATAGACCATTTTAGCTAAAAAAAGAGCCTACCCAGTAGGCGCCCCCCCTAGATGGACCTTTTGAACCAAACATTTTCAAAAATAACCCCCCCATTACAAATAATTTGCCATTTCAAATTTGAAGGGGGAAAAATGCAAAATTGAAGAAAACCAACCTGTGATCTCGCGGGGTGGCGTTCCGCACGTGGAGGCATGATCACGATCTCACTGCGGACGTTTCGACTATACTCACGCGAGAAACCATCACCGTGGGTCCCAGAGCTCAAAATCGATCAAATCAACTCGCGCAAATGAATAGGAAAATGGGCCCACTTTCATATATATATTGTTCTATTTCGTCTTAAAATGACTTTTTCGCAGGTTTGGAGCGCTGACGGAGGTAAGTTCCTATCCCCGCACAAATGGTACGTCCTCTTTCCCTGTTATTTTAGCGTTTATTTTTCAAATTATTGTATCTATCTGCACTTGAGATCTCTTTTCATTTTGCAGGTAGCGGGAATTTCGGATGGCACCATTTCGACACACGGACGTGTAAGGTATAACTTCTAAACCCCCCATTTCGGGACTGCCATACTCGGACCCACCGTTTTATGCCCTTTCATGGCTAAAACGCTTCTCCGAGGGGGCAATATGTACGTACCCAAAATTGTAAGGTACTGTACTGCGGAACGGTGTAATAAATGCCCCAATGATGATACAGGTCTCCTCGCAAGGTGTTCGGGATCCAGAAAGAGCTCTTCGGATATGCGTTAACATCCCGCATACCCCACTTAGCCCCCATGTCCTTTGTTTTCCCCTTTTTCCCTCTTTTCTTGCCCCTTTTGATCTTCAGTGACGAAACCGCCGCCTGCAGGTGGTAGTCTGTAACCACCGCCTCACTGCCCGCCTGAGCGGCGGGCGGTCTGGCGCGTTTTCTAGAACACCCTTTTGGCGCGACCCGCATGAAATATCACGTTTCACCAGCTTTTCTTTGCCGACTTGAGCATGCATTAATGTTTTTGGTCCCCTGGAACAGTGTTTTTCCTTTGTTTATTGTTTAGGAGTTCAATTTGGTTTTGATTCTTGGGTGTTTGAATTCCTATAAATGCATGGTTTGTGTACATGCAAATGGTCTGATTTTGGTCTGAATTTTGGCTGAGTTTGTGTGAAGAATTTGAGCTGGAGTTTTGATCACCATTTTTCCTTGTTAGAGTCTTCTGGTTTTTAGTATTTTGGTTAGCTTGCTTAGGATTGATAGCATAGTTTACTTCATACTTGGTTTAGCATTGCTCAGCTGTTGGTAAGCCACAGACCCATCTTGTGCAGGCAGTGTTGTTGCTCCATCCAATCCGGTTAGAAGCTTGCCTCTGAATTCCTTTTGCTGTAAATTTGTTTTACTGTGACTTAGAGTTCTTAGTTCAATTCATTGTATACCTGGTTAGCTTTATTCAGTTGTTAGTAAGCCACATATCCAACTTGTGCAAGCAGTGTCTTTATTTTGGAACAAATAGCTTAGGAAGCCATTAAAGTTGCAGGTTTTGCTCTTCGTATAGGATAGTCAAAGGTTCTGGTCGCTTCACGTTGCATGACTCGCAGTAAAATCCCGCTAGGAATCGCATAAGCCAAGCTCTGTACTCTTGCGCTATCCCTCTCCTACTCGCATTCTCGGTCTGCATTCTGAGCTGTCCTTGTCCCAAAATCTACTCCTATCGGTGCTAGCATTACACGCTTTTCTGGATCCACGTGAACACGAAAGAACGAAGAGACCATACTGAGGGGACGAGATCACATACACACCATCGGATTCGCCACTGTTCTGCGGAATCCAGGTTTTAAATTTCAAAGTTCTAGTCAGAATCATATTAAATAGAGTAGTTAATCGCTTTATTTCATTTCATTCTATTCTCGATATTGCCAGGGAAGCTGTGGGGATTGATAGTTTCCAAGAAACTATGATTCACTCCTCACTTCGAGGTAGGATTAAGAATCTTGCGATAGATTAGACCTATTTATAATTCTATCAATTTGCACGAGACAAATAACTACACACTCGGTTATCTTGTGCTGCTTTAAATTCTTGTTTAGTTATTATTTCTAGATACGTTTAAAATAGTTTGCTTCCCTTAAAATTGTTAAATATTTCATAGAAGAATAAAGGTTATATGCAGTTAGATTTACTTCATGTAGCTAGAATTTGTTTCATTACAGTTAGATCGCATTTTGTTTTGTATGACAATCACGGGACCTCAAGAGCCCAGGGAATATATATTTGAGCCAATCGTGCCTCAACCAAACCTCGTCACAACAATAGTTGACATAGACCAAAATATCAGGATACAAGTATTCCAAACAACCACAGATTTACAACTAATCGAGTTCACGTTCACGCTTAAGAGGATTAAACATAGAAGATGACCAAGCACATGCATTTTGGTCAAGTCAGCCAAACTACAAATTACCCTAGAAAACATCCACATGACTGTAGAAGGGCTCGAAAGAGAACAAATATTCGGGTGTGATCCTTTAGTTCCACAGCCAGACGCTGGAGACACCCTCGTAGATATAGATACCAGCTTAAGAATCCAGGTTGCGATGAGCACGCTGTAAGGTATTCTAGAAATATTACACAAGTTGGTTCTAAATATAGAAGCTGAGAAAGCATACGATTATTGGATACTAGGGATTAGAACTTGATCTCGCGTATGACCATAACAGGACCACAACAACCGAGAGTTTATGGTTGTGATCCACAGATCCCACAGCCTAACGAATCCATAAGAGAATTGGATATAGACACTGGTCTACGCACACTAGTATTTCAGTCTACTCCAATTCCACCTATCATCATCCAACAGTTATCCCTACTGGACATAACAGCTAACGAAGCTAGAGAATTCTGGACTAGGCCAGAGAATCGTCCATAGAGTTGACTATATTCACCATATGACCCTATCAGGAGAAATACACGAAACCATCCCGGTCATTTCCCACGCATTCCACAACCCATAGATCGAATCACGCCAGAGCTCGATATTGATTGGAGCCTTCGAGCAGTCATCCTTGCTGATCGATCTATCACACCGGTCCAGGTTAGAAGGGCCTTCTTTGCCTTAGATTCACAGATTCCATTAGTGCGTGTCGAAGATATTAGATTGCCTAACTAGTCTATCCATATACTACCTGTATTCCATCTCCACCGGCTGTCTCGGCACGACCTCGGGAGGTCGGGTACGCGGAAGAGTCACTTGTAGATTCTCACGCTCACTTGTCGCTTTTCCGACGTACGATTACATTGCTTTCTCTTATATTCCATTGTTTGTAGGCTTTTCCTATGTCTTGCTTTCTCGATTGTTTGTATGTTTGCGGCCACTATGGCCTTAATTGTCTTGCAACATCATGAGTGATGTCCCATGTTTGAAACCCACTTTTCATGGTCTAATTTGTCTTCTTGCATGTTTACATTGTATTTTTGCATGCTTAGCTTACACATTGTCTTTTACATGCGTGTTTATATTGCTTGTACTAACACTTGTTTCCTAGCCACTTTGTTTGTGTGTGCCTTGGTTTCTACCAAGCACACTCCCTCCCCCTGTAGGGCACAATTTCAGCACAATAGTCGGTCCTCTTTTGGGTTGCATACTCCTTAGTAGCATTGCATGCACCCCAAATGAGGGGGCATCATTTGGTTAATCAATCACCCCATACAATAGTTCATAGTCACCATACAACACATTTCAAGTACTAATACAACACATTCATCAATCATAGTAATGACCCAAATCCAAACTTAGGTCCTTACCACATCACAAACACTAGCGCCCAAACCAGGATAATAACATCGGGGTGCCTCCAACCCTTCCCCGGATTCTTATGACTAGGGGAGTTAGAATTTTTTTAATTTAGCACATCTACAACACTTCACTCAATATATTTTACAAGACAACAATCCTTAGCACTCAACATGCATGCATGACACAACATTTTCTATGTTCGTGTTGCATTAGAACTGCTTGAAACAGATCAGATTTTTACACACCATCTGTAGTGGTATTCAAATTATGGGAAGCATTTAAAGGTTGGAGGATAACATCCTCATTTTCTCCCTAAACTTCTTCTATGTCTTGGCGTGAGATTGCCCGAAAAACTCATTCTTCTATATCATCTACAGGATCCTTTCTACACTTTTTCTCATCAAGGATTAGGTGCACATGTTCCTTTTTTGACATTTTCACATATTTCTTACATACGTTTTACACATTTTGATCATATACATGTGTATTTGACTACTTTTTTGTTCTTCTCTTTTGCAGGTATGTCCTTATGGGAAGCATTAGTCACATCATCAACACATCATCGAGACAACATCAACTCTGATGAAAAATCACCATCAACAACAGGAAAAAATCATGACATGAACACATACGCCCTCGCTATAGGGTCATTATCTTCATAAATTTTTACACTTCCTCTTCTTTAGTTTCCACACTTCACATTTTTATCACTCCATGCTTTTTCTTGTCTCTCGGCACATTTTTGCCATCGATCTACATGGTTATTAGGTACACATATCTTATCTAATTTATGTTATTGAGTATTCACTCAACAACATAAAGTGGGGGTAAATATAGACACAAAAATCTCATCTTGCTATTCATATGATTCATACGAAAGAAAAATAATAATCAACCCATGTCTTTGACCATCTTTGATTTCTTTCTGTTGATAATTTTTATCTTACGCTCTGATTGCTCGGTCTATCTTTTTATACTTGGATATTGTTCCCAGTGAGAAAAATTCTCAACCATTCATTATCATTCATTAAGGCTAACCAAAATTTAACACAAATTCAACTTCTCCCTTTTGACCATCTTGGTCATAATATCCGTAGAATTATGACTGGTATGAATCTTTTCTGACTTCAAATTATCTTCTTCCAAATTTTCCTTGTTGAAATGATATCTCAAATTTGAATGTGCTTCATCCTAGATTAGAAAGCGAGTTCTTTACCAAATGAATATCACTTTAACTATCACTTTGTAGTCTCCCAACTTCCTTTTTATGCCCCAACTCATTAAGCAACTATTGTATCCAAATCATCTCCTTGGTTGCCTCTATGGCAGCAACATACTCGATCTTTGTGGTTGACAAATCCACAACCTTTTCTAACCATGAAATCCAACTCATAGCTATATCACCAACCATAAATACATAACATGTCATGTTCCTCCTGCTGTCCATATCTCCTGCCATGTCCAAATATAAATAACCACACAATGTATTTTCCAATCCATTGAAACAAAATGTTGCTCCCATAGTCCCTCTTAAATACTTTGAAGCATCCACTTCACTATTTTCCAATGCTCTCTACGTAGATCACTCGTAACCTGCTCACTTCTCCCACTACATGGGAAATATCAAGCCTAGTGCATACCATAACATACATCAGGTTGTCAACCATCGATGAGTATGGTCCCATGGACATTTGGATTCTATCCTCCTCAGTCTTGGGAATTTGTTCCTTTGATAATTTAAAGTGACTGCCAAAGGAGTACCAACCGGTGTAGCATCCTGCATACTAAATCTCTCCAAGTGCTTATTTATGTACTTTTATTGAGATAATACCAGCTTCCTCTCCTTCATGTTCTAATTTATTCTCATACTAAGGATTTACTTTGTGCCCATAAATCATTCATAGCGAAGGATTCACCTAGCTTCTTCTTGATTACCTTTATTTCTGAATGTTCTTCCATGTGACAAGCATATCATCCACATACAGGTATAGAATAATATAAATACCATCAAGAAACCTCTTGATGTACACACAATGTTTTGAGTGACACCTAGATTAATCCTTCTCCTGCATAAAATTGTTAAACTTCTTATACCACTATCGTGGAGCTTCTTTCGAGCCATACAATCTCTTCTTCAATTTACACACTAACCTCTCCTTCCCTTTGACCTTATAACCATGTGGCTCTGCATATACAATTCCTCCTCCAAATAACCATGAAGGAATGCAATCTTCACATCCAACTGCTCTAAGTACAAGTCTTCTACTACTACTACACCAAGAACAATCCTAATAGAATTCATTTTAACAACATGAAAAAAAATTTCATCAAAGTATATACCTTTCTTCTGTGTAAATCCCTTGACCACCAATCGGGCCTTGTACCTTTTTCTACCTCCATATTCCTCTTTGATTTTGTACACCCACTTGTTCTTCAATTATCTCTTTCCCTCGGGTAGCTCACCGAGATCCTAATCCCATTTCTCCATAAGAGATATATGCTCTTCATTCATGGCTTGCTCCCACTTCTTCCTGTCATCCACTTACATTACTTCCTCAAATAACTCTAGATCTCTATTTTCAATGAGAATTAAGTAATTTATAGATGGAGTAAAATGTTCAAGTTCCCTTCTTACCCTAGAATACCTTCTCACCTCAAGATTTTGGGATTCCTGATGAGTAGGTTCCTAAACTGGCTATGTTGGAACATGTTGCACCTAAACTGGCCCCTTAGACACCTTTCTATCCATAATGTCCTCTAAAAATGTGTATTCTTTCTTTGATTCCTCTTTTTGTTCCTGTGAATTGATCTTTATACATGAATTTTTCATTAAAGACAATATCTCTAGACTGAAATATTTTCTTGTCCTTAAGAATCCAAACATGAAAACCAAATTCATCCTCACTATATCCAACAAAGGTGCATTTCTCATACTTAGCCTCTAACTTGGTCCTATCATCTTTATCAATGTGAAAAATACCTCACATCCAAATACTCTAAGAAATGAGTAATCAATTTTCTTACCAAACCAAGCCTCCTTAGGTATACCTCCATCCAAGGCCATAGAGGGTCCTCTGTTAATAAAATAGACAATTTTTCTCACCATTTCCACCAAAAACATGAGTGACACCCCCATGTGTAACCTCATGAACCTAGCACACTCCATAATTTTCCTATTCATCCTCTCTGACACTCCATTTTCCTGCGGAGTATTCAAAACTCGTCCTTTGCATATGGATCCCATTTACTGAACAATAATCAAGAAATTAATTACTAAAATAATCCCTCCATTATCCAACCTGAGACATTTCATCTTGAGACTTGTTTCATTCTCAACCAAGGCTTTCCATCTTTTGAAAGTTTTAAACAAATCAGATTTCTTTCTAATTCCATATACCCAAAATTTTCTAGTTGCATCATCAATAAAAGTGACATAATAACAAGAACCACTAATATATTTTACCTTAGCTGCCCCCATACATTTTAATGCACCAACTCCAACTTACCCTCCTTCTGGTGGGTATAACCTTAAGGAATTTAACCCACTTCTATTTCCCATAAACAGAGTCCTCACAAAAGTCCAAATCTAACTCCTTAAATCCAGTAAACACATCCTTTAGAATCTCCATGCCCTTTTGACTCATATGACCAAGTCTCTGGTGCCAAAAATTTCATCTCCATCTGCATAACTAAATTACAATAATCAACACCAATGATTAAATAAAAAGTACCAATTTTCTTACCTCTTACAACCATAAGATCTCCCTTAGTAACCTTCTAAGAATCCACTATAAAACTAATTGTATAGCCATCACTACCTAGCTGACCCAATGATATCAAGTTCTACCTCAACTTAGGCACATACTTGATGTCCTTAAGTAGCCATGTGTTCCCACTTGAACACAACCTTTCCCTACTATGTTGCATGGTTCATCATCACCAAGATATACATATGCAAAATCACCTTGAACAAACTAAGTAAAGTAATGTCTATGTGGGGTGGCATGGAAAGATGCTCCTGAATCTAACACCCAAGAATCAATAATATTATCTAAAGAAATAATTAAGGCATCCTGACAAACATCACTCTTTGCGACATTTACCTCCTTAGTTTCCTCCTTATTTTTCTTATCCCAAAGAGCCCAACAATATTTCTTAGCATGACCAACCTTCCCATAGTGCCAACATTCCAAATTTCTCTTGGACTTTGACCTTTCGGGATCATTCGACTTCCCATGGTTACCTTTCCCTCTATTATTTTTTCTCTTTTCTCCACCGTTAAAGCATTTCCAAAAGTAGAAGAATCCCCAGAGCTCTTCCTTTGCATTTCCTCACTTATGATCACACCTATCACATCTTCAAACTTCAACTTTGATTTATTAGAGACCGAATTACTTAAAACCCTAACCAAGCCTTCCCGACTATCGTGCAAGGAGCACAAAATCAACAAATCCTTAACCTCATCATCAAAGTAAATTTTCACCGAGTTTAACATACTCACAACCATATTAAATTCATTCAAATGATTAGCAATAGAACCATTCTCACACATCTTCATATTAAATAACTTTTTCATCAAAAATATTTTATTAGAGGTAGAGGGTTTTTCATATAACTTCCCCAATGCATTCATGAGACCTTCCATGGTCTTCTCTTGCGATATGTTAAAAGCAACCAAAGATGCAAGACATAAATAATTTTCCTCAAGTGCATTTATATCCATCAACTCCCAATCCTCATCCAACATGGCTATAGGTTTCTTTTCTTTTCCAACCAAAGGAACATGAATGTCCTTCTAATACAAGTAATCTTCCATCTTCATCTTCCAAAAACCAAAGTTATGCCCATTGAAATTCTCAACCCTCGATCTTCCCTCATTTGTCATAGTTCCCACTCAAGCTAAACTTTCCCTGCAATTCACCACTTTAGAAAAAAAATGACCAAAGCTATGATACCAGTTGTTAGGAATTAGAGACCAAATTTACAAAACAATTCCTCAAATCAAAGAATAAGAAACTATTTAGCAGAATTATACTTGTAGAAATATAAAAACACATATAAATAATGCACAAAAGAAGACAAGACAATATTTAATGTGGTTCACCCAATGTGGGCTACATCCACCAAGAACTTTCTCGATTTTATTATCAACAAGAGTAAAACAAACTCTCACAATCATATCTCAATTATAATTACACAACTATCACTCATGAACTCACAATAGAATTCCCAAAGATGCTAAACCACATCTAAGACACAATTGACACCCAATTTCTCAACCTTGATCACTCTTGATCACCTCTTGATGTTCTAAGACTCAAGATGTATTATATTTCCCCAGCACCTATACTTATAAGATTATAATCCTTCTAGGAATTTCTATAGCTGACCCTAGAAGTTTAAAATTCGTGACCTTTCAACTTCCCACAGATGAAAATATGTCACCGTGAAAACAGATAAACTATAACAAGACTACAACAAATATGCAACATCAAAACAACACATGATTGTAGAATGCTCTTCAAGTCTCCAAACTTAATTGTTATAACTCCAACATTTCAATGTTGATTCTAGAAGACCCAAAATAGGCTCCACACCCCAACACCAATCCCGAACCTCTAAATTATCTAGATCTACAACCTCACTCCCAAATTTCATCATTGTCCCCCCTCCCACATTTACCTCTCCTAAGTATGGTCCTACCCTCTACATTGACATCATTCGTATCACCACCCATTCTTATCCTCACGAGTCATAGCCATCTATGCAATCCAAATCAAATATCGTAATCGTTTCTCCTTAGATGAGCCCACTTCATCCCCTTATTCATCTAAGGATAATGTGTTCATCTTAGTTGTACCACTAACCCAAAATTGACCACCATCGAGCACAACATTGAAGGTAACTTCACCAAGCTCTCGTTAAGATGTCTCTTTACGATCATATCCAAATCTTGCCCAATCACCGAAAGGCCCTCATTGATGCCTTACAACATATTATCATCTCATCCAAAGAATCTCACCCCTTTATAGCCCTTGTTGGGAATTTCTTTACTTCACCAAAGATTTCCTTTGATGACTCAAAATTCTAGACATCTTACCTAAGGATCATGACCTCCCTATGTTTATCACTGTCTACATCAATGACATATTCATCCACCACTCTATGATAGACAACAATGATAACATTAATATCATCTCATCTCACACCTTCAATCAACTCAAACTTCCCAAATCTATCATTGCTCAATCACTGAGGTTCTTTGCGGCTTCAACAACATTGTGGCCCCTTATTTTGGCATAGTTGTCCTCCCCATCCACATTGGTGACAAAATCCTCCATGAAGTATTCTACATTGTTGAAGGGTAGTTTTAATACAATGTCTTGCTTGGATACCCATGGATTTGTGCCATGAGTTGTGTCCCCTCCACCCTCCACCATTGCATCAAATATGAACATGAGGGGAAGATCCATACTCTTCCCGCTTTGACCTTCCTCCCTTCAAGGCATGTCATATGACCTATCAACCAAATGAATTTCTCATCCAAAATAAAAAATCATCCTTGAAGCATCCACCAATTCTTCGTGACCTTCATCTAAACTACCTAATGATGAATCTCTTGATAATGTGATGCAATGTATATCTTTGGGGAGTATCAACTCCTCACTCTTAATTCTCTTCCCTCCCTCAATCAACTTGGTAGACCCGATAAAACACCTATGTATCAATAAAACTTCGGGATATCATTTTGGTTTGCCTCATCTCAAGACTAACCTCATCTATGGCAACATCGATCACCCTTCATCACATATCAACAATCAAACTCATAATAAACCTTACACTAATGGCTTCGATTTCCTCTACCTTACACTAACAAATCCTTTGCCTACACCTACCTCAACCATTGCATGTGGAAGGGATTTGGTCTAGGATGTTATGAAAAATGTATACATGATCTTATCATTTACCATTCTGGAAGCCTCATTAAAATTTTGAACCGGGTTTTAAAGAACAACTCGTCGACTCCTTGTGCAGCCTTCTTCTACATCTCCAATGCGTTTTGATTCATTGTTGATTTGTAAACTCTTCAACTTTTGACATATCCATAGAATCACAATTAATTTTTGTTGTTCTACTTTCTATTAGAAAATAACAAAGATAGCTAGTGAATGAATCATGCTTATGCTTAGAATCAATAATTACAAGAAAGGGAAGAATATAAGCTCACAAAAACCAACAATTTTATCCCGGAAAACCCGCCAAAGGAGGAAAAACCATTCGGGAAGGTAAATCACTCTTTCTTCCCACTTTTATTGGCCAATTCAAATCAACAAGTACAGAAATTACAATAATTATGAAATAGAAGTAGATAATATCCCTACACTTCCTCTCAATTACTTGTTTGCTCTGTCTCACACTCCTTTCTTCTACAAAATACAATTCCAACACTAAGAATTTCTTGCTCACTTGCTTTCATGCTTTGATGATCTTTGGTGCTCCTCTACAACATGTATTTATAGCCTTTATCATGCCCTCCCATGCATTGGAGAATGGGAAAGGTCATGGAGGAGAAGAGAAGCAGAGACATCCTTTCAAATTCAGAGGCTATTCATTTCAGATTTTATTTTCTATCCATAATGGCTAGGACCGCCGCCCTATGCAAACTGGTGGTCTGGGATTGCATACTGGCTGGATGGCCGTTCTCAACCACCCTTGCACATGGCAAAGTGGTCATGTTACTTAAAATACAAAACCTTCATTTATTACTTTTCTTTCTTTGTGCTAACTAATTTTAATAAAGTAGAGTTATTTTGGATCCCTATGGATCACACCTCTCCTACTTAGGAGGATTTTTGGTACCACAAAAACTTAGTAGGGGAGTAGATGAGGAAATAATTCCCTCACTTTCTCCTTTGAGTACCACCGAGCTTGCCTTGGTGTCTTTCCTTTCAGTCAAATCTTCCAAGACTCCTGTGAACTTCTCCTAGTCTCTTTGACCTTCTCTGCAACACTACATCCTCCTCCAATTCACCTCATGAGTCCAATACATAATCCTCAATGAAAGGTAGCAACTGTATTTCTTCATCTTCATCTAACATGGATTTCTCATATAGGTGCAAGTTGTTGCAGTTTACTACAGAGTACATCCTCATAAATGATGGCAAATCAAGTCGAAAAGCATTTTCCCCAACCTGCTCCAATATGGTGAAGGGTCCATATCATAGTGGCTTGAGATTTCATGCTTGACCTTGTAGTCTCTCCTTGCTCAAGTAAAGCCAAACTTTATCTCCAACATGAAGCTTATGTTCCCTCCTATGCTGATCGTGCCTAGCTTTGTACTTGGCTTGAGATTTCTCTAGTTGTTCTTTGACTTTGAGATGGATTTACGGATCCTCTCAATGAATTTGTTTTCTCTAGTCACCTCTGTGTCTCGTGTCTCCTTCTCGTCCTATTGTCCAACTGCTATGTCCAGCAAATTTGTAGGTAGATATCCCAAACATGCTTCAAACAGTGACTTCATAGTGGATGTGTGTACTGCCCGATTATAGGAATGTTGAATGTAGGATAAGGACTCATCCCAAGTCCTTGGGTATTTGTTGTTATACCCTCTAATCAACTATACCAAAGTCCTGTTTACCACCTTTATTTATCCATCTGTCTGTGGATGGAAAGTTGTGCTCCTCTGTAACTTGGTATCCATCTTGTCCCACAAAGTAGTCCAAAACTTCCCCAAGAACCTGAAATCCTTGTCAGAAATAATAGACTTTGGTAAACCAAAATGCACCCATGCATTAGCAAAGAAAATATTTGCCTCCTCATGTGATTTTAATATCTTTTTACATGCCATAAGAATATACATTTTACTAAATCTATCAACAACAACATAGAGATAGTCATGACCATGTTTAGACATAGGTAATCCTCCTACCAAATCCATAGAAATGTCCTCCCACCGCATGACACAGTAGGTACTAGCAATGGCATAAAAAACCTTCCTTCCTAGTCTTAGGCTTACTAGTACAACAAATTTTACATCCCCGTATAAATTTTGATACTTCTTCTTGCATATTGGGCCAATACATGTACCTTTGCAAGTGGGCTAGGGTCTTACCAACACCAAAATGTCCTGCTACTTTCAAGGTATGTGCTTCCCTCATCAATAGAATTCTCTCTTCTTTTGGCACACAAAGCTTCCCCCATCGGTAGAGCAGCCCGTCTTTGAGATAAAAATCTTCAATCCCTGTCCTTTCAGCCCCTTAGGACTACAACCTGAAATGTCACCCCAAAGTCTTTGTCCTAGGCATATGCCTCTCCATAAGCTTCCTTCGTGAAGGGCTCGATTGAGAGATAATTGCTAAATAGGAAAACTTCTCCTATGTGGGTGGCCTGGACAACATGTCTGCCACCAAGTTTGTACTACCCTTCTTGTATTTAATCATCAGATGTAACTGCCGAAGGAACCCCATCCATTTGTAGTGCCTTTCCTGCTGCAATTTAGAATGTGCTTGCAAATACTGGAGAGGTTTGTGGTTAGTGTGCACAATAGTTTTTTTACCCAACAAATAATGTTTCCATTATTTAATTACCTGAACTAGTGCATACATTTGTTTATTATATATTGAATATCCTTTAACTGCTTAAGTGAAAGTTTTAGAAAGATAGTATACGGGTTTACCTCCTTGAAGTAACACTACTCCCATAGCGTAATCACTGGCATCTATATTTACTTTAAAAGGCTACTACAAATTAGGAAGAGAAAGTACAGAGCATGACTAATCTTGTATTTCAATAACTCAAAGGATTTGTCTTGTTCCTTACCCCAGTCAAAACCCTTACTCTTTGTGGCCACTGTGTGTAGAGGTGCTGCAATCGTGGAGAAGCCCAAAATGAACTTCCACATGTACTGTACTGCTCCCACAAAACTCCTAGTCTCTGTGGCTCCTATTGGTGTTGGCCAATTAGTGATGGCTTCCACCTTCTTTGGATCCACTCATAGCTCTCCTCCTCCAACCATGTGCCTAAGATAGACAAGTGACTGTTTGGAAAATTCACATTTCTTCATATTACAAAGAAGTTATTTTTCCCGATCAAAGAATATGTTCTTCCCATGTGGCACTAAAGATCAATATATCATCTAGATATACAATGACACATGAATCTATGAAATCCCACAATACATCATTCATCAGTCTCATAAATGTAGCGGGTGCATTGCATTGCATAAACCAAAAGGAAGTACTAACCATTCATACAAACCTTGTTTTATCTTGAAGGTAGTCTTCCATATATCCTCCTCCTTCATTCTAACTTGGTGATAACCAGACTTGAGATCCAACTTCATGAAGAATTTGGCATGCTGAAGCTGGTCCAAGAGGTCATCTATGCGGGGAAGTGGATATATGTTCTTTATGGTGATCTTTTTCAAAGTGCGGTAGTCGATGCACATTCTCCAAGAAATATCCTTCTTTGGCACCATCACAATAGGAGAACCACATGGTGAGGTGCTCGGACATATCACCCCTTGGTCTAGCAGTTCCTAGAGTTGTTTCTTTACTTTAGTACTCTCAAGCAAGTATTGCTTATACAACCCAATGTTTGATAGAGGGGACTCGCAATAGCTGAATCTCATGCTCTACTTCCTGTTTTAGTGGTAACCCACTAGAGTCTAAAAAAATTCTGAAAGGATTTGAATAATACTATCCAAATCATGCTTTCCTTGGTTAGAAATCTATGAAACTTCTATCCCATATTTTTATTCTTTAACAAAAGTAAACAAAAGTAATTATGATTTTCCTGAATAAGTCATTTTGCTTGGTTAACACTCACCATAGTAACCTATGTCTTACGCTAGTGTGCTTGGATGTTGTAGTTGGTCCCTTCCTTGACCCATCAGTACTGGTTCTCCTTCTCATGAATATAGCATCCTTGATAAACAAGTAAGGGCTCCCAAATACAACATAAAAATCATCAAGTGGGATAACATCAGCTTCTAAAACATCAATATACTGGGAATTTATCCCAAACTTGACCTTACATCTTCTTGTTACCTAAATTTCAACACCCTTCTTCACCCAACCCAAAGGATAAGGGTGTGGATGCTCATAAGTCTCAAGACCAAGCTTCTTTACAACTGCTTCAGAAATCAAGTTAGACTGAGAACCGGTATCAACCAAAGCATTTACCTTAGTTCTCTTGATCTAGATTTTGATCTGGAATAGTCTACTCATCTCCTCTTCCTAGCTGTCCATGTTGGTGGTCGTGTATCCAAGCATCTCATCTACATCAGAGTCATCTTCAATTTCCACCTCCCCTTATGTTTTCACAATGTCATGGACTTCTTGGAGTCCTTGGTTTGGTTCTTCGGATGTAACTCCGGATGTAACTTCCAACATGTAGTGTTAGTATGACCATTGATATCACAATTCTTGCAAAAATTCTTGGGATCTTTACAAGTATTCAAAGTAGTGGTAGTTTGTTTACCTTTCCCTTTCCATTTACCCTTGTTACTTGTTTTCCCATATTCCTTTTTTTACTGATTTGTTGACTACTTTACCCTTGGCTCTTCTTCTCCTTGCTTCTTTTCATCATCTATGTAGTATGCCTGTACACATGCTTCATTGAGATCTTTGGGCTTTGTGGAGATGAATTTTCTTCGAAGGTGAGTGTGAATTCATCCCAAGTACTTGGTTAGAATATCCTCATCCTCCAAGTCCATGTTTAGCAACATGGCTTGCCTATGAAACTCTATAGTATAGTCCTACACACTTTGACCACTGCCTTGTCTAAAATACTTCCATTTAATCATTTGGTCAGTTTTGTGGCCAATAGGATAGAAATTAGCTCTAAGTAATTCTTTAAATTCTTGCCAAGATTTTACAATAGGATGCTTCTTCTTCTCACAAATGGTTAGATGGGTTTCCCACCAAAAAAGAGCATGTCCCTCAATTTTTAGATGTGCAAAGGTGATCCTCTATGCCTTAGTGACATTATGGATGCTAAAGTAGACTTCTAACTATTTTAACCATTTATCAAGCAACTCTGCATCTACTTGTCATTTACACTTTTAATCTCAACTTTCGTTTCAACGTTAAAAGGAGTATGCTCAGATTTTACCTTTTCTCTTGTGTTTAGAGTCTCTTCTTCATGATCTTCCCCATAAATTTCCTCATGGTGCCTCCTTCCTATGTAAAAATTTTCAGCTAAGTCCCAACCACTTTGAGTCCATGGAGTCTTGTTTGAGAGAGGTTTTCTTCTATAAATCAACAAGCTCTTCTTTCCTTCTAAACATCCTATCCATCATGGTCTCCAGCATCTCGATTCTACGGACCAAGTTATCTTCCTCCATTTGTCCCCGAATTCTCTGTTTCCACTTCTTTGTAGAAATTTCTAGATCACAAGGTAAATCTTCTTCACCTTTAGATCTTGTCACTGTCATAAAAATTCAAGAACAAATACCACAGTCTTGGATACTTGTTAGCTCTGATACCAAAATGATCTGTAAACTCTTCAACTTTGGAATTATCCACAGAATCACAATTAATCACTATTGTTCTACTTTTTATTAGAAAATAACAGAGATAACTAGTGAATGAATCATACTTATGCTTAGAATCAATAATTTCATGAAAGGGAAGAATATAAGCTCACAAAACACCAACAATTTTATCCTGGAAAACCCCTAAAGGAGGAAAAACCAGATTAGGAAGGGAAATTACTCTTTCTTCCAACTTTTATTGCCCAATTCAAATCAAAAAGTACAGAAATTATAATAAGTATGAAAGAGAAGTAGATAATATCCCTACACTTCCTCTTAATTACTTGTTTTCTTTGTCTCACACTCCTTTCTTCTACAAAATACAATTCCAGCACTAAGAATTTCTTGCTCACTTGCTTTCATGCTTCGATGATCTTTGTTTCTCCTCTACAACATGTATTTATAGCCTTTCTCATGTCCTCCCATGCACTAGAGAATGGGAAAGGTCATGGAGGAGAAGAGAAATGAACATCCTTTCAAATTCAGAGGTTGTTCGTTTCAGATTTTATTTTCTGTCTGTAATGGCCAGGACCACCACCCTATGCGACTCCAATGTTCTGGGATTGCCACCTTGATTGGCGGTGGTGTTGTAACCGCCACCACCACGCACAGGTGGCAGTCCTATTACTTAAAAGATAGAACCTCCATTTATTTCTTTTCTTTCTTTATGCTGATTGATTTTGATGAAGTAGAGTTATTTTGGATCCCTATGGATCAATCATCCACTCCTTATCCATATGATGATGCTATGAACATGGATGACATCATGTCCCTTTCTTATGATTTTTTTAATCTCCACCATTACTCTAGGACCGGTCACTTACCGATCGGGGTGAAACTAAGTCCCTTCCCCTCATATTCCCTTACATGGTAGAATAGGATTCCCATACCATCAAAATTTTCCAATGCATTGATGAAAAATACATCCTTTCCTACATGGGGACAAAATATTCATATCTTAATAAGACATTTCCTCCCTGACACATCCACCCTTCTTAATTATTCCATTGTCTACATTGATGTGGACTCCACAAGAGCCCCACATCCTCAAGGTTGGAAAATCCATCGATCCATAAGAACTCAAGGCCTTCACCTCCTTCCTAAATAAACACAACCAAGCCTTTGCATGGTCATACAACGACATGTCAATCCTAGATCCTAACATCATTTTCCGAATATCATCCCTATCTCTCGAGGCTAAGATATTTAAGCAAAAGATTCACTACATGCACTATCGCATTTCCCTCCTTGTCAAAGAGAGGTTGAAACACCTTCTTTCCACTAACTTAATCCAACCCATTGAATAACCGCGATGGGTGTCCAACATCGTACTCCATTTCTAAATCCTCTAGAAAACTCCTCATCTATACCAACTTTCAAGATTTAAATCTCACTTTCCCTATGGATGACTTTCCCCTTCCCAACATCGATCATCTAATCGACTTAACAACCAGCCAAGAGATGCTCTCTCGTATGGATGGTTTTTCAATTCTGGGTTACAATCGCTTTCTAATCACACCCGAGAGAACCAAAAAAGACATATTTCATCACCCCTTGGGAACCTTCATTATCACGTTAGGCCCTTTGGTTTTAAAAACAACTGGGCCACGTGTTAGCACATTATGACCAATATCTTCCATTACCTTATCCATAAAACCGTAGAGGATTACATCGATGAACTCTTGGGAAAATATAAACATCGACATGACCATTGTTTTGTCCTTGAAATCATTTTCACACATCTTATTAAATTCTTCCTTCATCTTAATCCCACCAAATTTGTGTTCAGAGTGCTGATTGGAAAAATCCTTGGCTTCATCATTTCTATTAGAGGCATTGAATTTAACCCCATCAAAATCAAATCCATCCTTGAGATGCCTCCCTTTCTAATCTAAAATAATTTTGTAGTCTCCAAGGATGACTTCAATTAGTCTATCGCTTCATCTCACACCTCTCTAACCACTTTGCTAACATTTTCATCATCTCATTCACAAAGACACCCAATTCAATTGGGATGTCAATTTTTAGAAGGCCTTTGGCAGTCTCAAGCAATACTTTTTGTCACCACATTTTCTCACACCTCTACACAAGGTGGAACATTTCTATCTCTACATCTCTACCTCCGATCATGCTTTGGGTGCCATGTTGGCACACCACAATGAGAAAGATAGGGAGAAAGTCATCTATTATATTAGTCTCACTCTCCTTGATTATGAAACCTACTACATAGAAGTTGAAAATCTATGTTGCGTTCTCTTCATCGCCACTTCTAAACTCCTTCATTATCTTCTCAATCAAAAAACCTACATCCTCACTAGTTTCAATCCCCTTAAATCCATGCATTCCAAGCCTTATTATAATGATCACATCACTCACTAGCTCATGCTCATGACCAAATTTGACCTTGAATTCATCTCTCATAAGTCAACTAAGGGCCAAGATATCACCGATCAACTCGTTGAATCCCCTCTTCTTGATAGTCACCCTCCTCATGAGAAAATCCCTAACGAATCCATCAAAACTATTGATCATGAATTCTCTCCCCTTAAATTGACACATTTTTTAACAGATCTAAGTGTCGGTAAGGGGGGGGGGGCACTACCATCATCATCATTCCTCCTTAGGATACTCATATCCCCATCACTTATAAACTTGATTTTGAGTGTCCTAACAACATGGATGAGTATGAATCCCTCATCTTGGGTCTCTAAACTGCTATCGGTCTTTGCATCTAAATCCTTGACATCTATGATGATTCTCAACTTATCACTAATCAAGTCCAAGGAACCTATATGTATAAAAATTGTTAGGGTAAATAGTAATTTTTCCTAGTATTTATTGTTACTATAGGTAACTATGGTAAATAGGTTAATTAGTTACATTGTTATATGGTTATATTCTTTAACCATATTATTTATTTATTTGTTGTAACTATATGCCTGTTGTATTTAGTTTTGTTATGCTTCCCAGATGGTTTTTTGGAAGCTTGTGTATTAAGGAATATTGTTGGCCTCCTTTAATTGTTTGTATCTGGTCATGTAATACATATGTACGTACGTACATACGTACACACACACACACACACACACACACACACATATTGCAGCCTACACCTGTGTATTTTAATAATTTCACATTAATACGATTATACATGCTTCCATCCTGCTTGTGAAATTATATTTGGTTTTAGAGTAGGTTGAACGATATTGGAGGATTGCAATAGAGTTTGAGGAGCATTGGAGAAGCTTGTGCAAGCAAAGGAGAGCCAAAGTTACCTCTGTAACTTCCCAGCCCCATCCCCTACAATACCATCATCAAATTCCTCAAAATCACCATCAAATTCATCAAAACCACCTTTATTCATTGCAATTAAGGTTGAGGAGGATAGAATACACCAAGGAAGAGATTACAAGCTCAAAGGAAGGAAGAAAATTGATCTAAGGCGCCATACACACTCAAAATCACCTTCATTCTCACCAAAACCACCTGTTATTTTTTCTCTTTATTGGAATTTTTATGAAAACCACCTTTCCCAAACCGTGGTTTTTTTGAAGAGGTATGGTTTTACAATTTGGAAGTGTTTAATTACAATTTTCTCTTTATATATATTTGTTTAGCTTAGCCACCCAAGTGGCTAGCATAAATTTTGTAAGACACTTCCCATCAAGAGAGGTCAAGGGGTCAAATCCCCTCCCTCACCCACTACCAAATTTGGCGCAGAAAAATTAGTGGAATCACTAACTTTAGCAAAGAAATTCAAATTTAGTTATAACTAACTAAATTTAGTGAGAAAAACCCTATTTTAGGAAAATTTTGTTTTTCCTCCACTCTGCATACTTTTTCATTCTCGAGCACTTTTTTTTTCCAAAGGAGGACAACCTAAAAACTTCATTTTGAGCTAGAATTTTACGCATTTTTCTCAAAGAAGTCGTATTAGGATTCGGAGGCCACTGTGGCCCCAAAAAGCAAAAAAACTTTTCCCTGCCATTCAATTTTTCCAATTTTTTTGAATGTAATTGTATACTTCAATGTATTGTAATAATTTTTAGGTTGTCATAGTCAACTAAAAACATTACAAATTATCAATAATTGGTAGATAATTGTAATAAAAAACAACAAAATTTGGTTCTAAAATACTCATGAGATCCTAGATCTCATTCGTAGCATTCAAAGATATACAAGCCTCTCAGGAAGCGCTTACGGGTAAGGGTGTTGCGACTACTACAACACTTAATGCCTAATATAGTAGTAACAACGTCATCTCGGTCATCATCCCTTTAAATCGATGGGGAGTAATAAGGTCACAGTGCACACACTATGAGCCATCCCATCCGTCTGTGAATGATTACACGACATAAATCTGGAATGAGAAATTATCCGAGTATATAGCGAAGTTACACACACATATGAGGATATTTCTTTTAGCCGGTGTCAATAATCACACAGACCCCTTTCGGTATTGTCTTAGTACCACGTGATCGAATTCTTTCACGCATGTTAACACCTCTTTCATGTACCACCAGGTATATAGAAAGGGCGAGCTTTCTTCCACGCACGGGTATATCAGAAGGGCGTGTATATAGAAAGGTTTGATATATTAGATTGATGGTATATAGATTGGGAGACCTTATACCTAGAGTGATAAGAGCCTAACCCTATCAGTGGATTTTGTAAAATGGGAACCAATGCCCCAAATTTTTCTTTCAGATTCACAACTACTCAAAGGAAACAACTATGCTACATGGAAGACAAAAATCAAGACACAACTTGAGTTTGAAGAGATCTAGCCTATTGTGAATGGTACTCTAACCAAATCAACAACTGATACAACACAACAATGACAGTTTGATAGAGCAGATTAGAAGGCCAAAATCATCATCTTGTTTGGAGTGTCCGAAGATGTACGACCCCACATTCAAGATGCTAAAACAACCAAAGAAGCGTTGGATAAGTTGAGCATAGTATATGAGGCCAAAAACAAGAATGACATACTTGAATTTGCAAATTCAATTACACACACTGAATTTTATTCAAAATGAGAAAATTGAAGCTTTCTTAAGAAGAGTTGCGAGAGTTAAGGACTTCACTTCTAGCCTGGGAGAAGTGGTCACGGATGAAGATCTCATTCCCATTGTTATTAGATATCTCCTTATTCTTACCGCATTTTTGTAACAACACTAAACTTGTCAGATACGACAATTAGTTTTGACAAGTTGGTAAACCTATTGCAACAAGAGGAAGCCATGTATAATAGGGATGATGAAGAGGAGCAGACACTTTATTCTCATCAAAAATGGAAAGGAAAAGGAAAAGGTAAACCTAACTCCTATCAAAATTCCCAACATTAGAATCAAGATCAACAAGGAGACAAACAATAGAAGAAGCAATGTCCAATCTGTAAAAGAGGACATGAGTTGAAAGATTGTTGGTATAATACATACAAGAAAGGTTCATCAAGTAATTTTGTACCTCAACACCAAAAATATCACAAGGGACATACAAAATACAATCAAGGGAAGAAAAAGGGGAACTAGAAAAGAAGACCCCATCAACAAGGAAATATTGCTGAGCAAGAAGAACATTCAGATAATAAAGACTACTTGTACACTACTCATAAAGTGAACCTTCCACGTCATCTAGTGATGTCTGGTATGTTAATTCAAGAGCCACTCGACACATGACCAGCCACAGAGACTTATTTACTTCAATGAGGGACATGCCTTCGAAAAACCATGTTTCATTGGGTGATGATTCTTCATACACAGTTCAGGATTGGGAACATTTCTCTACCTCTTGGTTCATGCAACTATAGATTATCAAATGTATTATATGTCCTTGGGTTGACTAAAAATCTATTTTCATTCAGTCAACTCCTTGATCACAACTTGAAAATTGACTTTGATAGTCATTCGGAAAGAAAACATGTTTAATTTGAGACAAATCATGAGGCTCGAAAATAGTTGCAAAAGCCTCCAATGTGGGATGCATGTTCCAACTTGATTTTGTTAACAGAGATGATCAAACACTTGTGGCTAAGAAATCTACCTCTGCATAGTTGTGGCATAAAATACTTGGTCATGTTAGTTTCAAATATCTTGAGACACTTCACCAACACAATATGGTACATGGGTTATCATCTCTTCAGAAGGATATAGACAAGTGTCCTCACTTCCTAGTAAGAAAACAACACAGAGCTTTATTCTAGAAGAGTACATATCAAGCTCATGGTAAGATTGATTTAGTTCATACCGATATTTGCGGTTCAATGCAACCAAGTCATTATGGATTTCAATACTTCATGCTTTGTGTTGATGAATATTCGAGAAAAATGTGGATTTTTTGTCTTCATAAGAAAAGTGAAGCTTTTGAAACCTTCAAGAAGTTCAAAGTATCTGTTGAGAATGAAATTGGTTGTCATATCAGATATCTCCACTCAAATCAAGGGGGAGGGGAATTCACCAATGATGAGTTCAAAGACTACCTACAAGCTCACGAGATTCGTCGACAAATGCCTCCTCCACACACACCACAACAGAATGGTGTTGTTGAGAGAAGAAATCATACTATCATGGAAATGGTATGATGCATGATCAATGACTCTGGACTTGCAAATACATTCTAGGAAGAAGTAGCAAAGAAAATAGTGTATTTGTTAAATAGAGTGCCCACAGTTTCTCTTGACGGAGTAATGCCACAAGAAGCATGGTCAAAGCGGAAACAAGTATTTGGGTGAAAAGAAAGTATGCACATACCCAAGAAAAATAGAAATAAATTGGATATGAAATCACAAAAACTCATCTTCATTGGGTACAATGAAGATACTCTTGGGTACAGATTGATGGATCCGAAGACCAGGAAAGTCTACACTAGCAGAGATGTTGAGTTCTTTGAGAAGAAGGAAGCAGAGGCTCCTCCTCTAGACTCACATGATGTAGATTCTTCACCAGTTATAAAAACTAAAGCTTATGTTCCCACTGATGATGAAAGTGATGATGGGTATGTTGGTGTTGATTTCATAGAACCACAACCCATGGGGATAACTCAACATATGCCCAAGTGGTGAACTAGCACGTTATGAGATGTAAGAATGGATGTTCCACTAGATACATCCACCCTTGGACCACAAACTTGTAGTAAAGAAAAAGAAGAAGTTAAATTTTCTTTGATGAGTAGAGTTATTGAATTTGATGAGCCATCTTTAGTCTAGCAAGCCCTACAGTCAAAATCTTGGAAAGATGCCATGGACTCTAAATATCACCAAGAATGAAAAACAACACTTGGCATCTTTTCGATCTTCCACGAGGGAAGAACTCCATTAGATGCAGATGGATATTCAAAACAAAGTACAAAGCAGATGGGACAATGGAAAAGTACAAAGCGAGACTAGTAGCAAAGGGGTATACACAAAAATAAGGCATTGACTAAAAGGAGACATTTTCTCCCACAACTAAGATCAACATGATTAGGATGATCTTTTCTCTAGTTGCATAGTTTGGTTGGAAATTTCATTAGATGGATGTAAAAAGTACCTTCTTGAATGAAAATTTACAAGAAGTCTATATGATTGAACATGAGGGATATGTTGTACCTGGTCAAGAAGCAAAGGTATGCAGACTCAGGAAATCTTTGTATGGCCTCAAACAGGCACCCCAAACATGGTACATCAAAATTTATTAACATCTCATACAACATGGATTTGTTATAAATCCATATGATCCCAATCTTTACCTCAAAAATCAAGGGGGAGATTGTGATTTTTTTTGTCTATGTCGACGATCTAGTCATCACTGGCATTTTAGTGAGGATGATCAATGCAACGAAGAAAGATCTTAATCAATCATTCGACATGACAGATCTTAGGCTAATGCACTATTGTCTTTGATTGGAAGTATGGAAAAAATAGAATCACATATTTTTTTCTCAGATCAAATATACTAAGACAACGCTCAATAAATTTAGCATGATGGATTGCACACCGATTACTAGACCTATGGAGAATAGATTGTAGTTATCTTGTTCATATCTATCTCCTGAGGTAAATGCCACTCTCTATCGGTGAGTTGATTGGGAGTCTTATTTACCTAACCTACACTAGACCAGATATTAGCTTTGCAGTGAGCTATCTATCCAGGTTCATGCAGGAACCCAAAGTTTTTCATTGGAAATCAGAAAGGTGCATCTTGAGATATCTCAAAGGATCAGTGGATCTTGGTATATAATACAAGAAGAATGACAACTTCTTCTTGTTAGGATATTTGGATTCAGATCATGTAGGAAATATTGATGACAGAAAATCCACTTCAGGATTTGTATTCTTTATGGGATCTAGACCAATATCATGGGGAAGCAAGAAACAACAATTTTTTCTCGTTCTTCCATAGAAGCCGAGAATCGTTCTGCAAGAGAAGTTGTCTATGAAGCTATATGGCTACGTCACATACTTGAAGGACTTGGAATACCACAAGACAAGCTGACTACCATGTATGTTGACAATGAATGTGTTCTCAAACTTGTTTGTAATCTGATTTTCATGAAAGAACAAGCACATTGAGGTACAGGTACATTTCATACGTGAGCATGTCTTGAAGCACAATATACAACTTCAATTTTGTCCAATAGCTGAACAACGAGTAGATATCTTCACAAAGTCACTTGCACATGACAAGTTCGAGATGTTCAGAGAGTTCCTCTCCTCATCCCTTGAGACAATGCAAAATTAAGGGGGGGAATGTTAGGGTAAATAGTAATTTTTCCTAGTATTTATTGTTACTATAGGTAACTATGGTAAATAGGTTAATTAGTTACATTTTTATATGGTTATATTCTTTAACCATATTATTTATTTATTTGTTGTAACTATATGCCTATTGTATTTAGTTTTTTATGCTTCCCTGGATGGTTTTTTGGAAGCTTGTGTATTAAGGAATATTGTTGGACTTGTGCAACATCCTTTAATTGTTTGTATCTGGTTGTGCAATACACACACACACACACACACACACACACACATATTGCATCCTGCACTGTGTATTTTAATATTTTCACATTAATAAAATTATACAAAGCTTCCATCCCTATTTATGAAATTACAAAAATGAAGTCCCTAAAAATACAAGGATGTCGTCAATTTTTTTCTTGAGGCTTTTTATCAATATACCATCCAATCTATCCCTCACTCATCCAACCAATTTACGAATCTTGTGGCATCCCTCATGTCTCTCATCCCATGGGAAACCGAAGAATGTAAGATTTATATTGTTTTTCATTGTCTTGATCAACCATCCCATACCCATGAGCTTCCTCATGTCAATCATGTTGACACCAATCAATTAGATCTCTAGTATTCTCAAATCTTCAACTACCTATCAAGTGCAAAATTCCTCCGATCTATCCAAAAATGGTAGGAGTTCATTTCTTCAACACACTAACCATTATGTTATCCTTATAACAACCCTAAATTATCCTTCATCAAACTAAGGGATTTTTTTAAAAAAAAATTCCATTTAATTATCTTGATTCCTTGATGATTAATAACTTACAACAAATTAATCTAACATTAATTAATGTTCAGAATCTATCTTGACAACCTATGATAACCATGTGTAACTATAAGGGTTTAAATCCTTCTCGATCCCATTTCAATGCTCTACATGAGCCGATTTACCCAGTATATCATTTGGTTAGACATTTTTAAAGGTACGTAGAATCATGTGTATCTTCTTAGTGTCAGGCGTCCCGCTTATGAAAAATTTAAAATAAGAATGGTGATAGACAATGAAATCAATTATTTGCATTACTATGCACATAGTTTTAGCATTGCACTAGCAAGCTTGGCTTTGTGGCTACACAAAAGCCACATGAAAGTTGTCCCTACACTACCGCACAACAGCTCATTCATAGTATCGAGATTGATTCTTTCATGTTATTTAATTTTATGTTTACAATTAACCATTTTATTTTATTCATTTACAACAATGTAAACCTTCATCCTATGGATAGGTTAACTAAGTTTCAAGACGATATCCAAACCACGTTAGAGGTATGAAATGATCTCCATGAGTCATTGCATAAGCATGTACCTACTTACGTGTGTGGTTGTCAACTATATCCATCTATGATAATTGATTAGGTTTAATTTAAGTGTAATCTTAAAACCATTTTGAAGCATTGATTAAATTTGCATTAATGTTTATCAATAGTCACTAGTTTTTTCAGTTTCATATTCATGTTAAGAAAGGTACACATTATTACACATCATTTTTAATGATTATAAATCATAACATACCAACAAGATAACATTTTTTATAACTATCTCTTTCGCATTATCACAATAATAGGTTGTTGACATACTTATATGATTAATCATTGAACATATGATTAATTAGTGTTTATATATCTTTTAATGTATAGTTAATTTTTTGATGTATTAAATAAATTGCAAAATGAAATTTAACAATTTTTTTAATGTTTTTCATATTATAAGTTTTGTCTTAACATACAACTAAAATCAGTCATTATGAAATCAATAATAAAATTGTACTTGTATTAATGCATTCATATTCTTCCATAATTTTGGCATTATAACACTTTGTAAAACTCAAGTACATTGTAAAAATAACAACGTATGTATTCGTATACTTGGAGGATAAACCTTGTCTTTAAGTACATAATGATAATGCGATCAATCAATAAATTACATCGTGGCCTTCAATGCCTTTCTTACATCATGTAAAGTAATGTATTTCTCTTTTGAACATACTAATACATTTATTACACTCATATGAAATAGTACAACAATAATCTCAATGTGTCATAAACCATTCTTTAATCCAATTTGAAAACTTTATAAAACATGCATCAAAAATAGTTATTTAAACATGGTCAGTTCTACTAAATCGAATGGAAATACAACTCCTTGTCTAACTACTTTGATACGAAGTAATGAAAAATTAACTGTCATATTTAAAGGTATTTCATCAAGTACACCCCTTTTTGAGAAAAAAATAATATAAACTCAAGCACAATGTTCTATAAGCATTAACAAGTACTTTCTTCAATCACACATATATACATTCTTTAAATTTTAATTCATCTCACCAGTGGTATTATATTCTAAGCACAAAGTTTATCCAACATTAACAATATGAGGTTAATGTAACTATTCATATTAACCTTTTAAACATATCTACAAGTGAATGCAATAAAAAAGAACTAATATGTTTACCTTCCATTACAAATTTCTATATTTCGAATAGGTCATTAAATAAAATCACAAAAATATTCCACAATTTAAATAATCTTAATTCCTAACTCTTGACAACAGAATGATCATCTTGTATCCATAACCACTTTCCAACTTAATACTTCACCATTTACTAAGAAAAGGTTCACATCCACTTTCCAACTTAATACTTAAGAATTTACCAAACAAGGATTCACATCCACTTCCCAACTTAATATTTAAGCATTTACCAAACAAAGATTCACATCCACTTTCCTAATATATATTATCCAAAATTTACTTAGCAAAATTATAAATAATGATACTTTTTTGAAATGCAAATTCTAATAATCTTAACCAAATTTGGTCTTCATAATTTTTCATTATTCTCATAAGTATCAACCTGTAAAAGAACCGGTTTAAAATCAACCCAACATTTGAATAAGATTAATCAAGAAAACTCTTGACACCACACTACTTCCTAGCCGTGGTTAATCACTACAACATCTAACAAGTGGCTAATTCAAATTGAACCAACCTCCCTAATTAAGCACAATAATTTTCAAGTCAAAATATCAACCATCAATCAACACCTTTTGACAAACAAACCAAGGATCAACAAAACTCGGTGAAAGAGAACCCAAAGAAAGGAAAACCCAATAGTCATCATAAACTAATAAATTTGAGAGCCTATCTTATATATATATATATATATATATATATATATATATATATATATTCCCAAAGGCTAGGGTTTAAGAAAACCATTTAAGTTTTGCAAGTAACTTGGTGTCACGTACTTTAGGAGGAGAAATGTATTTAACTATATAATCACAACTACCTAAGTGATTCAAGCTACCAAGATCTTTACCAAGTAAAATATAGAATCTAAAGGCTAGAGAAACACCTTAGCTAGAAATGGAATCACCCCACCACTCATAATTACAGATTAAGAAAATCGTTATTAAACCCTACTATTATTTTACACTAATAATATAACTTCAATTCTCGGTCCCAAATGTCCAGGATAAATAACCCAAATAATAATACCTTCCAAACATAAAATCGAGCACCCATAACGGTGAAGAACACCTAGACCAAGAAACTACCAAATTTATATGAATAGAAGAAAAGGTAATTTATTATTCACTTATTAATAATCAAAATCAATAAGAAAACATTCCATTATTTAATAACAAAATAGCAAGGAAACGGAGTTAATAACCATGTCTCTGTGAATTAGTTAGCTCCTTCTACAAAACAAAGACATTTTCCTATAATATCTCCTCTAGCATTAGTCAAGAGTTTGAACCCCGATATCCTTCTATCCCTCTCATATTTATAGGGAAGTAAATATTGATAATTTCTCCAACTTCCACAAAAGAAAATATAACTATATCTAAACTAAAAACCTCCACGCACCTTTGAAACTTGGTTGATCAAAAGATGAGCTAGAGTTTATAACTCGCTAAAAATAAAAATGAAGTGGAGGTTGTATGTGAGGTAACTTCTTGGAAAATTTTCACCTCCTTCAAGGATTTTAATGCTCTTCCCATCGCATTGCTGCCACATAGTGAAGTATTGAATTTCTTCATTAATTCCCTCCATTTTGGCGGTGTAGTTTTAGGATAATAAATAATACAATTAAATCTTGATTCTTTACATGGTTGATAGACTATTTTGAATAATAAAACAATTAATACAATTCTAGTTTGGTCAAGGACCAAAACTTATTGAATCAAATAATTATAAGGGTCTCGAGTATGGTGAGGACCAAGTCACCATTTTACAATAAAATGCATTCAATTTTACATCATGTTAAGTGATTAGTATTTTTAAAATATTTACAACATCCATCGATATTAATTACAACAATATTGACATGATGCTTTGGCTAAGGAATTATAATATCCTTTATAAGTTTATCAATGATACCAATTCCATAACGTATGGTCTTATGATATTTGTATAACAACACATTAGAACCTCATCCGAGATTTTAGAGGGGATTCTCCGACCGACACAATATATTATGTTTAATTTACTTATAGATGCTATGATCAAAGACAATTGTGCTCTTAACAATAAAAGATACCAATTTAAGATAATAGTCACCAACAACCACATGACATATGCCATGGTCTTAGACCATTAAAAACTATATATTCTGATGCAATGGAGTGGGGGTATGACATTGCAAGTTTAAAACAAGAATAACTAACCCCAATAATAGTTAAGTGCGGATGAGTGTAAACCAAACAATGTCATAAATAAAAATACAATATTGATCTCTTACCAAAGAGTCACAATCGCCAACAATTTTTATCTACAATATAGTGCAATTTCTAAATATATAAATAGCACATTTTATACACTATTATCAAGCTTATCATAACATTCAAGCAAGTAATAAAATGAGTTATTATTTTCTTGCTATAAAAGGAATTGCATTGAACTTTTAGATTCAATATCATTAAATCAACTTAACCTTTACTTGGATGAACCAATGATTTACTTGTCTTAATCAAATTCCATCTTACCACTGTAGATCAATGACCATCATATAGCCAAAACGGAGTTAGAAATTTTAAACATTCATAATTATTTCTAAATTCTGAAATAATATTATACAAGCAAGTATAAGTTTATCATAATTGCAAATCATGATACCCAACAAGGTAGATAACAATTACAATTTAGCAAGGTAAATCAACCTCATATAAGCAAGTGAAGAAAGAATAAGTTACAAAATGTCAAGTAATTTAATGAACATCGACAACAAGCTCACATGTACGTGATTACGTATACAACTACACATAAGTGTGTATACCCTTTTCAAGATATACATACGCATGTGTAGTTGTATACTTAGCTATAAAACAATGTTTGTACCCATGCCCTTGTAAACCATTCAACATTTTATGACTTATCCTTTCTATCAAAAATACTAAAATTGTGGGGTGTGACAATCCTTGACGGCATCCTTTGTAAATGTGGTTTTGATGGCATCTTACTACGGTTTCCTTAAATCACATGAATCTACCCACGCCATCTAATAATTCCATGATGGTATCTTTGCGTACACTTTAGTTGTATGTCTATCACCAAACGTGTTCTTTAGATGGGATACTATTGGCCCACCCTCAACTAGGACTACTGTGAATATGTTAAAAAGTGTGTCAAATTCCAACAAAGATTCCAAACTCATACGTATCCCTAGTCGCCTTACAACCAATTCAAGATATATGGCCTTTCTCACAATAGGGCCTCGACCTTATTGGTCTCATCAATCCAAGCTCTTATTAGTGCCATCATTCCATTATCACCACTACCGATTACTTCACCAAATGGGTAGAAGCTATTCCACTCACATCCACCAAAGCTAACAAAATCGTCGACTTCGTCTATCAACACATCATTTGTCGCTTCGACGTTCCCCATAAAATCATCATGGACAATGTAAAGTCCTTAAAAACAAATACCTTAAGAAGATTTGTGACTCTTTCATCTTTAATATTATATTTTCTTCTCCTTATTATCCTCAAGCTAACGGCCAAGCTGAAGCCACTAATAATACTCTTCATAATATTCTTGCTAAAATAATTTACAAATCAGGACATAATTAGAATTTTCACGTCTCCTTTTCCCTTTGGTCTTATTAGACTAGCATTTTACCTCTACGGGCGCTAAGCCTTTCTCTTTAGTTTGTGGCTCTAAAGTCATTCTTCCCCTCATATTCCAAATCACATTCACACATGTTTCTCTCTAACTTTATCTATGACGAGGACTATCGTTAGAAGCATCTAGCCCAGCTTAAATTGCTAGACAAATGTTGTTTAATCACTCTTCAACATCATCGCATATATCAAGAGTGTATCAAATGTTCTTACAACAAACATCTCAAAGAACACGAGTTTAACATCGATGACCTTGTCTTACAAGAAAATCAGAATGTCACTACTCTAGAAAAGATCCAATGTAGAAATTTTTCTCCCATCTATATTAGACCTTATATTATCAAGCATAATTATGGGTCTAGAGCCTATCGCTTATCCCATCTTGATGGTAAACTAGAAATGGAACCTCTCAACACCTTGCACTTGCGACCTTTCTACTATTAACATACTTACCAAAGTGTGATCTTAGTCACATCCTAAGATCTCATTTCCATCACCATCCTTTCCATCTCTCATCATAATGATTTGGAATTATGTGGTCTACCATCACTTTCCTATCTATAATCTTAAATATGGGTACCATAGCTCTGCTCATAGCATATTCCTTGCGCAAAATTTCCTCCTTTTAGTGGGAACCCCAAAATCATTACATCGATCACCTTCTAGTGGAACCATGCTAAGGGTCCATAGGTTTCACTTGTACATCTTATCTTCCTCCCCAAGTGGTCTACTTGGCTATCCCCAACTCTATCCAAAAGTCAAAATTTTGGATGCTCATATCAAAAAGCTATCTTATCCAAAAAAAAATCGCTCTCTCAATGGAAAGCTATGCATATCAAGAAAATAATGTCACAAGTATAGAATGATCCCTCACACGAAAACTATCATATATTTCATCATATTATTTGAAGTAAAAGTAAAAATGAAATATCCAAAGAAAAATCCTAATCGTAGACCACTCCTTGAAGGATGACTACTTTTTTATATCATGGAAGTGAAGGCTTCTCGCATTTATTAGCCTTCTTAAAGTCTCAAAAGAAAAATAAAAATCAAAAACAAACATCCCCAGAAATCTTCCCGCATTGATCAACTTTCCTATCATCCATAAACTTCCCACATTGATCAATTTATGCCATATTGCTCAGAGATGGGGCATATACCGGGATATCACCTAAGGAGAACCTATTTGACACATAAAGGCTCCATCTTAACCCATTTTTCACGTCTACGGTGGGTCTATAAGCATGAATTCCACTTTTCTCTCATGGTCTTAAATGTGACTAACTACCATTAGTTATGTGTTAACACCTATCATTGGTCACAAGTGCATTGCTTTGTATTTTTCCCTCTCATGCTTTGCCTCTAATCTAGTTTAAAAGAATATTTTCCACGTATGCTCCACTTTATGATGAAGTGAAATTTATCTCACTTGGGTCACCACACCAAGTTCACTCCCTTTCCAACCGCATCATCCTAACTTTTACACCCATATCCAATCCATTTATTACATCATTTAATCTAAATCCACCATATATCCCTAACATCTAATCAATATCTAAATCACCATCCATCAAATCAAGATGTCACCTATATCTACATCATCCCCTACATCTAAACATATATTCATCCATCACATAATGTGTTTACATCTAATCTAACATACACATCTAAACCCATCACATCTATTCTAATCTAAGTCATCTCATATCTATCATATATCACATCATTTCCTAATCAACATCTATCATATCATCACATCAAATCATTTAATCCATACATCACATATCCATGTCAACATATAATCATTATACATCTAAAATCTAATCAAAATACCACATCAAATCAAGTAATCAAAACATCACATCATTAATATGCATCACATCACATCCAACATCTAAATCAACATCCATAACATAATCAAATATCCACATCCATCACATAGATCATCACACAACACATATAAGCCATGAAAAAATCATATGTATATATGTATTTTAGTCAAAAAAATTCCATACATCCGTGATATGCCTCTATTGGAGCTCTATCTCAAAAATCTATACATCGAAATCCATATCAAAATCTATATAAAATGTTTACCCACTACTCGGTGAACTATAGGTCAGAAAAATTGAATCCCAAACTCGGTGCACCTAGTGTAGGGGCATGTACACCTCCTCTCTACTTCCTTTCCCATTATCTAGACTCGGATCCCACCTCGTCTACACCACACTATCCATTCTCTTGGATGGCGCCATTCATGCTACTCTCTTTGGTCTCCTCTCTCCTACCAAGTATGTTGTATACCTTGGGACATCAGCGATCTAGATGTAACAATGTGCTCATAGTAGTGCACCTCCTCACCCAATGCCTTGTACTACTCTAGTGATACAAGACAAGGTGAATCCATCTTATCAACTCCCTATGAAGCCCCTTGTGCCTCACTCCTTGAGACCTCCCTCTTTCAGTAGTACTGGTTATGTTGTTGTATGGCCGTGTCTATCTCTTGTGTAACCCCATGGCCTCTTATCATGTTATGTCCATCTCCTAGCGCATAACACCTAACTTTTCCTATAACCTAGCTATCTCATATACTGCCCTTCTATCTACACCCTCCTCTCCTTTAGGCGATGCCTCCTCCTCTCCTTCGACGCTTCCTCCTCCTTCCCCTCTTCTACATGCGCCTCTCCTCACCTCTTGGGTTACCCACACCTCCTCCATCCACTCTAAAATCCCATCTCCAAATCACACATCATCATCACTATCACATGGCTCCCCTACCTCCTCTAATGGGTCCACCATCACCGGAATAGGGAAATATCACTTTTTCTCCTCTCTTATGTATGTAATTGTTGCCCCAGAACCGCCTCGCACCAACCCAAACTATCTCATCATATGTGAAAACCGAACTTCCTCCACCATCTCTGGCCTCCACCCCTATACCCATATGACCCTCCTCATGCCAAATAGTTAGATATTTGTCCTTAGACATGCTAGGAATCCTTGGTATGACATCCATCTCACATTCTCCATATTTAGTCTCCCAATCTCTCTTTATACCAATTCTCCCCTAGTTCCACCCTATCCTCATGTGTCTCATTGGCCCTCCATCTCAAGAATCCAACTGGTACCTCTATGTGATCTCCAGTCACCCATGGAAGCCCCGATAGCCTCACCATAACTATATGCTCGTATTTTCAACAATGAAGTAAGAATCCTACATCAAATCTAGACATCCTCTCAGTAACATATATCCAAAACTCATGATATACCTGATCCAATAGAGCTTTCTTGAATGAAAACACTATTTGGTGCTCCACTATGTCAGCAAAACCATTGGAAATATCTCTCCTCTTAAATCCAAAGAAAGCATAACATGAAATCGCCATCATAATCATACAAATCATTCGGCTCCTTGGTATCATCGGATGGTATCATGCCTCTATATGGAATGCCCCTGAAGTGAATGTAATATTTGGGGCATCAACTCCAAATAGTCTTGTCCATATACCCAGCCTCCTCTCTCGTCGTATCGGAACTATCGGCTCCCCTGTATCGATAATCTCAAAATATGGTACATGTCCTCTAGTGTAACTATCATCTCTCCAATCCAAAACTATAATTTTCTACCTTCATCATTTCCATCATCATCTACATCAGAGGTAGCCTTAAACCCTCCCATAAATTTGAGTTTCTTGATTTCTTGTAATAGGAGCAGGAATTATCATTAAAAACCTTCTTTATCTATGTACTTTCTTGAATCAAGGACATTTTAAATAACTCGTAGGGAAATTATTTTTACATGTCTTGACTTGTTCTCACTCACCAAATCCTCTGCCACCTTTCCAGTAGTGCCCTAACTCATGTGGGTTTCTCACTTCCAACTCTTGTCCTTGACCGTCAACAAGGTCAAGTTAGAATTCCTACTCATTTTCAAAGGAAAGGCCGATTTTGTTTTTCATAGTATTGTAAAGGGAAGGTTAAAGTGATTTTAGTTATTATTTATGTGTAATAATAGGCTTGGTGACCTATGGTGCTTGGAGTTGATGTAGGGGAGCCTCACTTTTATTTAGTTTTTGGTATAAAACAATATCATTGGCATTGCAAAGGAGATGAATATTATTGTTTTACTTGTTTTTAAACCTTGTAACTTCACCCGATGAAGACAAAGGGTGAGTCCTAAGTTGGAAGGAGGCCAACTCCCCTCAAAATCTAAAGCATCACATTCTTCATTAATTTCTGATTCTAACAAGTATACACACGATCCCCTTTTCTCTCATTTCCAACATTTTTTAATGATCTTGTAAAATCTTAATTAAATAAGCCATTAGTTATGGGAAACATGTTTTGCTATAACTTTTGAATAAGCATCTCAGATTTGAGAGTCATTTTGGTCAAAAGTGCATGTTTTTTTCCTCTTCATGATGGTTCCATTTATTTTTGTAAACACACTACTTTATAAAGTGCCACATTTTGTGGGGGTTCTTGCAAAACTCTATGGGGACTTGTACTTTTACACTAAGTTATAAAGTGTCATTTGGGATAATTTTGGGGGTGTATCTACATTATGGAGTTTCACTATTCTATTGTTATGCTGGACTCTAGAAAATTTCTGTCTTGGAAGGAAATACTTATCAATCATTGCATTATGCATGGTTTGCTTCCCTATATCCATGGTCTCCTTCTTAAGACTAATGAGCCTCTACATAAGGATGATTGGTTTTAACCATAATGATGAGGTCTATGGCCTTCTTGGTCTTACTATTTTTGTTTATATATTACATTTGTTTCAACACACCAAGTTCCCTTTCACTACTTATACCATTACAGCGGATGTATGGTGACATTGTTTCACCATATGACAAAGTGACACTTCCTGGACCACTCTAGTGCCACCATATATTCTCTCCCTTCCCACATCCCTTTCATTTCTGAGTGTTCTTATGAACATATTCCTACTTGTGAGTCCCATGTTGATTATTCACCACAAGATATTTCTATTGAGCACACTCTCCTTATTTTTTCCTCCACAGAGCTCATTATTTCCCATGTTCATTCTTCCATTCACTCTTTATAACAATTTTCTATTAGACAACTTTCCTCTAATATAGATGTGACCATTTACTCTCATGCTCAATTGCATATTGATTTATCAGTTGATGAAACTCCACATACACCGTACTACCTTTGAGTGTAACGTTACTTCATCTTGAACTATCAACATCTCTTTGTAGAAGTCTCCTTCTCCCACTTCATGTTGTGATGCTAATACATTCTTGTCATACATTGATATCATTGAGAAACCCCACTAATATAATTATCTTCCTAACCTGAGTTGTCTATTTACAAATTTTGCTTATTTTTTATTATAGGAATATGCTCTGATTAAGCCATCACACATTTTGGAGGAGCCATTCATCTCTCTCATTGGGAGTTTCATCCCTGGAAAATTTATCACTTACACTATTTCATATATGTTTCATGATCCACCTCTTCTTGTGGATCCCTTTATGAGGGTCATTATCGCTCTAACATTTTCTTTCTTTGACACATACACTACAAAGTGGCATTCCCAATTTTTTTATTCACACTTTTTCCAGGACCTATGCCACCTTTCGATTTACAAAATAGGTGCAAAGATAAATGTATTGCAAGATTCTTCTTCCTTTATAGAGTGGGTTGGATTTTACTACTACTTTTTGTCCTTCCTAAGGGTAGGAACATTATACAATGTCGATGGATTCTCTTCAATATTTATGCGAGAGGACCACATCATTGAAAATCTTCTTATGGGACATTCTTGTCCTCACTTCTTTCTCTCTCTAGTATGGGGGATGATCATTGTACATGGGTACCTCATCAAGTCTATTTCTAGGACCCACTTCTTATTCTTCTCTAGTTTTCTTGAGTGAGTTTATTTTCTCTCTTTTATGGGGGTTCCCACTGGGTTTTCTCCTTTTACTCTATCTTTGTAAAGGGTAAAAATTTTATGAACCATGATCACAGTCTATTTTGTTAGGTTCATAAAATTCCCAAACCTAAGACCGTGATCATAAAACTGTGATCACGGTTTATAAATTACGATCGCGGTCCTCTGATACCAAAAAAATAGCTGCAAACCTCATTTTTCCCCACCATTTTCTCCAAACCACGTATTTTTTTCCATTGTTGACACCCACGCTTTACATTACCCTTCCAAGTTATACTTTTTACTTTTATATCACGATAATTTACATGATGCCACCAAGATAAAGAGGTAAGCCCTCATTTTTGATCAATTTTCTTGCATTTTAAGTTTTTATTTGTGGTTTTCATGGGTTTTTCAATCTTTTGTTTATGTATAATTTTTTTGTTTTGTCAGTTGCTCGACAAGCCACTAATCCTCAAATTCCTTCAAACATTCCTCCACTTCCTAAAACCCCTCAAATACTCCCCCACCTCCTTAAAATCCTCCTCAAAACCCTCCTCCACCTCCTGTGGCTCCTACCATCCCCACAAAACCATTAGGAACCCAAGGTGATATCATTACAAAAATATGAGAAAATAAAATTACCATTCATAACCTTATTCACACTATCAGACAAAATCATTCCACAAATTTAGGCCATATGACTTTAGCCAACATGCTTCAAACATTGATTGGCGAAGTTGACTCTATAATAAACCAAATAGATAGATGGAATACTTTTAGAGCTGATTTTAGGCATTGGTATGCAAAAAAATTATCACATGCGGCCGTGAAAGAATTTTTTTTTGGAAAAGACCACATTTGTGCACTATTTATAGACCCATAACCAATTCCCCCCTCCCGACTAATTGCAATCGATTCCCTATCCATTGGTGTCATGAAGACCGGATTAAAAATAATTTTTGGGACCAATGGTGGATGGTTTTTGATTATCCACCATGCAACAACAACAAGGTTCCTCTTTATTTTTGAAGAAATTGTATTGTGAGTTTTTACTTAGTGAGGTCCCCAATTATTTTGACTTTTCTAGGTTTTATGGTTGAGGAGGTGGCTCTGCATAGACTAGTCTAGGTACACGTATTATAGTTAGTCAACCTAGGATGAACCACACCAAAAACCCCCACAACATTTAGTTATCCCTCCTACAGTGAAGGAGGTTGTGGAGATTGACACACTACATGCATTGAGGTCTCTCACTGACACTCTAGCCCAACATAGTAGCCAAATTGCATCTAGCAATGTTGGTGGAGGAGCGGTTCTAGCACACCACATCACTTTGTTGGTCATGTGGTTCCATATGCATTATGGGCGAGACATCATTTGTTGGGTCATAGGAACTCCTTTTTACATATGAGATTATGGCATATTTTTTTAGAAGTGTTACAAATATCCCTAGTCTTTCACTAGTAAATGTCACATAAATAATATATATATATAATTTTATTTCATTTGAGATTTTAATATATATACTTTATTATGTCATACTTGTGTAAAAACTAATATTTTTTTTTTAAATAGCAAGAGCCGGTCAATGACACATCACTTGTGGACATCCTAGCTACTGCAGCCCATGTTACAGTGTGTGCAGACGTAAGTTTCAAGTTACTTAAATTTCAAAGTTCATTTGATTACACTTTTATTATTAAATACACATTAATGTTCGTGTATGTGTTTCATGTGTACATACATATTAATATGTTTATATTTTTGAGTAGGAGTCGGTGAGACATCATCTACTGTGGCACTGAGGCTACTGACACACCTCACATTACTTTTACGTAGGTTAGTTTCATAGATTTTACTAGTTAATGTTCAAGATTGTTTAAATATTATTAACATACATATCTATACGTGTTCTAGAATTTAATATATATACATGAGCCTTAGTTCCTTACACCATTCTCTTGGACATTTTTCAATTAATGTTGATCTACATGTTGTTTGTACAACTTATGAATTCCACATAGACTCCTCCCTTTATGCAGACTATGGAGGTTGTTGTTGATGTTGCCATAGCATCTGTAGATCCACTCACACAGGTATAATTTTTCAAATTTGTTAAATTTTGGATGAATGTTTTCTTACTAAATCTACAATATCAAATTGTACATGAAATATTTAATTTGATTTTTTTTTATGCATCCTGATGCAGTCGAGTGCACTTTGTCACGACCCTAGACACTCCCCCTCATGAGACTAACCTTGACCTTACAAAGCGTCAATAAAAATTGATAGGGATCATGAGATTGCAATAAGATTTCACATGCATTAAAATTTATAAGTTTCTAAATTATGAATGTATTTTCAATATATCCACTTCTTAAATTTTTGGGTGTTAAAAACTTGATGTTTATGAATTTCTAGGCTAACTTTTATGGCTTTTACTTTCCTAGGACCATACGGATGAAATTCATGATGACATCTCCCTCCACTACATCCACAGTAATAGACGTGTGTACTAGCAAGGCCAAGAGAGGGAGGATGTTTCATGATTCATCATAGGATGTATAGATATATATGCCATCTGGACATGTGATATATACATTTTTTGTATGCCTATATATGGCTTGATATATATTATCTTGTGTTAGACATTCCATGGAGACGTGTATATAATCTTATGGGACCGTGTGATCCTATATATATGACATGATTAGTTTGATACATTATTCTTATATTTTTAGAGACATGGCACTGGTTTGAAAGCATATGCATGTATTCCTTGTGTACTAGATATATTAGATATGTGTGTATTTTGTTCTCCAGGACCACTATGATATAATTTTTATGATGTTCTTAAGACCTCATGTGTTGATATTTTTCTGTACTCATATTTTACATATGATCATATTTGATCATGTGTTACAACATGATTTCATTAAATGACATGTACCGACATGTACTTGTGATGATGTAATGGCATGATCGACATCTTTGCTGCACTCTTTCCACACACACACACACACACATATGCTTCATAATCATATTTGTTTCTCTTTATGGTGGATGAAGATAGGAATTTTTCACATGGTAATGTGTCCATTCAAGTGATATGACATTATAAGCATATTTGTTTCTTGATATGACATCATAATCATCTTTGTTTCACTTTTTCACACATATGAAATGTCTTTGTAATTTCATATATATGCTTCATGTAATCATGTCTTTGTTTCTCTTCATATGCTTCATGTAATCATATATTTGTTTCTCTTTATATGCTTCATGCACAATCATGTCTTTGTTGTGACCTTATTTAATCTCCTTGAAGGCTTGTCATATATGAAGTTCACTATTGGTGCGGTGAATAATAAATCTTGTGATTTGGAAGATTGCATAACAATGGACATTCTTGATATGTAATCATAATCATCTTTGTTTCACTTTTTCACACACACATACTTCATGTAATCGGTGTCTTTGTTTCTCTTTACATGTGGTGGATGAAGATAGGATATTCTAAATTCAACCATTCACACAAAATTGTAGTGTGTTTACCTTGTTGCAATCTACTTAATGTGCCCTTATTCAATTCAAATTATAGGGAATTATTTTCATGCCATACAAATAATTATTCACATTTTATGATATAATTTTTCAAGTTTCTAACACCACAACTATGTGTCACCTTCAATAATAGGAATAAAATCCAAACTTAATAAGTAATTACATTAAAACATATCTATATGACACCCTATTTGGATATTCATTACAACACCAACTTGAAAGGGAATATTTATTATTGATTTCCAATCTTCATTTCTTTAGCAATGATGAATGGTGTTATGTCCTTCTTGCGATCAATAATTTATCATAGAGCCTAAAGTCTCCTCAAATTTTTCAAGACTTGTATTTCTCCCCCACATGGATATACATCTCCTTGTACTTATTGGTTTGCAATATAGTGAAATTACTTGGGTTTTTGTTCAATTAAAGGTAGTTGCACATGAGAAGCTCATTCCACCTAATACTTAGTGGAGACTCCAACTACGTCTTGGAATGCATGAAGGATTATTCCAAAACAAATATTAGTGACTACATCCATTTTTCCATACTTGTAAGATTGAAAATATTGAAACTTTTTTTTTAGAGGGAAATGAGAAAATGGAAACATCGTAATAGGACACATGCTAAGAATTCAAGAACGGATAAAAGTAGTGAGAATTCATGCCACAAGATGTCATGGGAGTGAACTCTAGGCGAAACGGTTTGGAGTCGGACCACCGGATCCGAAGCTAAGAACCCCTTCCCTATTGATCCCAATTCACATTTTTAGCGCAAACTTCTAGTGGTCATAACTTGGTGCTCGATCATCCAAACCAAGAACCATCTAAGAAAAACTTGAGAAAAGGACGCCTCTAATTGCACCCAATAATTTAGGTTCATGGCATTCCTTGAGCCTTCATGGCATACTTGTTTACAAACTACCTTTTTAAGTAGTTCTAGGTAATGAATGGAGCCGAGTAGTGAGAATTCATGCCTCGGGACATTGTGGTAGAAAATTACCACTTCCAACACATCTGATTAGGGGGTTATATGCCTTTAGGTGCTATGGCGGGCTCTAGGGAGGCCTGGTTTGGGGTCGAACAACCCGATCCAGATCCTAGAACTCATTCCCTATTGATCCCAATTCACGTTTTTAGCGTAAATTTCTGACGATAACAACTTGGTGCTTGGTCATATAAACCAAGAACCATCTAAGAAAAACTTGAGTGAAGGTGGCCTCTAATCGTGCACCGAATAATTGAGGTCTTTGGCATTCCTTGAGCCTTTGTGGCATAATTATTTGCAAACTACCTTTTTTAGGCAGTCCTAGGAAATGAACAGAGTCGAGTAGTGAGAATTCATGCCTCGGGTCATTGTGGGAGAAAAATACCACCGCTTGCCACATGTCTCGGTTGGGGGCTATATGCCTTTGGTGCTATAACAGCTCAAGGTAGGCTGGTTTGGAGTCGGGTCACTCGATCTAGAGTTAAGAACCCCTTCCTATTTATCCTAATTCACGTGTTTAGTGAAAATTTCTAATGGTCACAACTTGGCACTCAGTCATCCAAACCAAGAACCATTTGAGCCAAAACTTGCATGACAGAAGCCTCTAATCGCACCTAAAAATTCAAGGTTATGGCATTCCTTGAGCATTTATGGCATAATTATTTGTAAACTATCTTTTCTAGGAAATCCTAGGAAATTAACAGAGATGAGTAGTGAGAAGTCATGCCTCGGGATGTCATGAGAGAAAAATTCCATTGCCAATGCATCCAGTTGGGGGGTATATGCCTTTGGGTGCTATTGTGGGCTCCAAGTAGGCTTGGTTTAGAGTCGACCACCCACCTGGGCCAAGAACCCCTTCCCTATTGATCCCAATTCATGTTTTCAAAGCACAAACTTCAAGGATCCACAACTTGGTGCTCGGTCATTCAAACCAAGAACCTTCTCTGAGCCAACAATTGAGTGAAGGAGGCCTCTAATTTCACCCAAGAATTCAGGTCCATGGCATTCCTTGATCCTTCGTGGCATAATTGTTTGTAAACTACCTTTTTTAGCGATCTAGGCAATGAATGGAGTTGAGTAGTGAGAATTCATGCCCCGGTACATCGTGGGAGAAAACTCGCCACCGCTAGCACATCTGGTTGGGGGGTATACAGCTTTGGGTGCTATGGTGGGCTCCAGGTTGGCCCATTTAGAGTTAGACCACTCGATTCAAAGCTAAGAACCCCCTTCACAGTATATTAGTCGTCGTTAGTTACTTATCTTTTCTTGGAAAACAATGAATTCTTCTCTTAGCTTCGAGAATATAAAATCATCTACTAATAGTGCCAAACATATGAAGGTAGAAGATTTTATGGCACCACTAACCTGCATAAAATTGTTAGTCAAAGTAATTTAAGTTGAAGCAAAACCATACTAGATATATACACAATAAACAAATTTAATAAAATATATGAGCTTGAATCTAGTATACAAATTTAAAAACTTCAAAGAAATACATACCGAAGAGCATGTAAATTCATTACAATGAACCATCGGATCGGATCTACTTTGAATAGCAGACATGTTTGCTTCATGATTTGACTCTCAAACCTTATAAAGAATCTTGTTATTAGGTCTTCGTCGATATCTATATAGTTGAATATTTGTCGCTATAACTAGATGCAAATATAAGAGTATTTCCTATGTATCTCGAGTCTTCAAACACTTAAACAAAGGAATTTGTTAATGGATACCATCGAAGCCAAGTTCTAGTAACTACCACCGACCTTGTAGGGTACTCAATATCTTCATCATCTATAATAGGAGAGGAAAATTATTTCTTTCCTTGATGCAATGACATAAGAAATAGTATGTTCCTTCTTAATTGTCTTCTATCACAATAACTATAAACACATGTCCCAGAAAAAAAATAGAGGTTTCAACTCAAATTTAAATTACATATTAATTTCAATGGAAAACTCAATACAAAAATTGTAAATAACCATTTACCTTGTGGCACTAAAATCAAAATGTCATCAAAGTCATTGGATGTTGTAACTTAATACTGGAGAAAAAGTCATGATGCCTATGGAAGCTAATAACCGGGAAGCAGAGTTAGAGGCCTACAAATCCATCCATCCACCCATTCTTGTGAATCACACTCAAAAGTGGAAAATTTGATACAAGATGCATAAAAATACTAAATTTCTTGTCTGTGTGGCTCTGCGAAGTAGCGTTTGAGCTACAAAATGAGTGTAGATCACTAGACCACGTGAGTGTTATACAATCCTCATAGTTAGCAATTTTTGTTCCTTTATCAACCAAAAAAACTATGAACTGTGGAATTTTCTTGAGAACCACGAGCCATGTTGTCAATACACCATTCCACTTTGCTCTATGCATCTTTCAATTTAGCACCATCTTTGTACTTCAACTCTTCTCTTACAAGAGATATTTTCACACATGCCCCTGCACCATCATGCTCTCTATTTCCATGTCCAGCCTTTTAGTGAAACTTAAAATATGTTGCACACCCATCTTGATGTGCATCCTTCTCATCCAATAAAACATTCATGCATTCTTAAACTGAGACGTGTAATTATCTAACCATATATAATGTTGATTGAAGTAGATGTCCATATTAGACAAGTTTTCATAAAATAATTAGAAACACCCTTGCACAAATTCAGTAGAATGAGTCTGATCATCACTGATATGAAAGTGGTATTCTCTTAAAAAATATCGATCATTCTTTGTATTGTTAGGAGAATGTATAAATGTTATATGCACAAAAATGGCAACCTGTATTGAGTTGTAATATTGTGATTAAACCTCCATTTATGTTTACAATGTGTAATTATCTACAAAATCGACCACTGAAATAATAGTACTAATAGGAAATGTGTCCTTGCATAACTTGAATTGTTCATCCAACCATCGAGCTCTATGTGTATGCCTAACATACTCATAAATAATTTCATCTTTAAATTTTCTCATAAATTAAAAAATAGGTATATGTTATGTAACTAGATCACACCGCTTAGACTCATTTCCATATTTTAATTGGTATGGTATCGATTTATATTTATTAAACCCAACTAAATTATGTCCTATTACACGTATAATTTCTCATGGATAAAACTTTCCAATTTAGGTAATCTCTTTGCGCACGTACCACAACTTCCATCTAAACAATCCCGACTATAAAAAAATTGTCCAACTTCTCTTTCACAAAATATCATAGGAATGAAATCCTGGAAGATATTGGTGGAGCTTGAACACCACATTCCGGTAACATAGTTTTAGAATGCAAATAAGAACAAATACATTAAAATTCAACATGTTGCCTACAACAAGTGGTGTGAGCGTGGTTGATTTTCACATAGAATGGTTTCAACATTTCAAAAAAATGTTGACTAATTTTAATTTTTGGATGCTCCTGTTCAAACTTACAAAAAAATGAGTTTGAGTCATATCTAAGAAATGCTTTGGATGTGGTTCACAATTAGTAGAACCAACTCTTTGTTTTACAACATCTCTTGTATTAGGTGAAACTCTAGTGTTACCATGCCAAAATTGAACAACAAATTCTCTTATAACATCGATATATCTTTGTCTTTACGTGGTGCTCTAGCAGAAAATGCCCAAAAATCAATGTTATTGGGTGATTGAAGGATATTACACCTTTCAATTGCTTTCATTAGATTTTTTTGATTAACTTTCAACATTCGGCTTATTTTCCTAATCAAACGTTATTTTTTTGTTGATTCACTTACAACACTAGTAGTAAGTACATGATGCATGACATTACTATCCCTTGTGTGTCTCTTGACACCAACAGTGTGATATGCATCATGTAGGTTTTCAATAATTGCAGAGGTTTGACCATGTATATTATATGTTGTCAATCCTAAGGTGTTTAATGTAGGTCTCATTTTATTCAATTTCATCAAACTAACCAACAACTGACATCTTTGAGAATCATTTAAAATTTCAAAGTGATTATCCCAAATTTTAGTGGCTTTTCTTCTAATTTTCCATTCGAAAGTTTGTTAGAAAATGGTTTTAAAATTTTCTTATCAATTTTAATAAAATAATTAGGTCTTTTCATAAAATCCTAAGAGGTATTATTGCCAAATTTTGGTTATCTACAATTTCAAAATGAATTTCCCAATTCACATTTTCATTGTCTCCTTCAATTTCAACATCAACTACATCATGAGTATTTAATTCATCTTCAACATTGATGGTAAAAACATTACTTGGTTCCTCATTGCTTACAATAGTAGGGGTTGAATATGAAACTCTTCTTGATTCACGAAGTTTCTGCATTCGCTCCGAATTTTACAATTTTTTTACCTCTAATTCCTCTAGTGTTTTTACTTATTGATTTCCTTTTTGAACTTTGTTTCGTGTCTCCCATGATGCTTCAATCGATGTAGGAAAAATCCAAATGATGTAGGTCACCTTAAAAATAGTAAAAAGTAGCTTCCTATCACTAAAAAAAGTGTAGAAGGTGACATAATTTCACAAAAATTACTACAGCTAGGTCGATAATAAAAGCACATAGTGAATTGGATGTTGGTATTTATTAAATATGATTCTAAGAACCGTGATCTCGGTTCTTTTACCAATAGGTCAATTTAAAACCATAATCACGGTCCTAACTGTATCATCAAATCTGACCCTCAAGGCTCAGGAAATCTCTATTTTTCTCAAACCTGAGCTTTGAGAGGTCATTATGGCATGTGAAAGGCCAAAAAATCAAATTTTCTCTTCCGCGGACTTGAACCATGCCGAAAAATTTAAAACATGTCACAAAAATGGTACCATCACGTAGGGGAGATTGTTAGCTTTGTATAAATATTGATTTTAAAGTGAATAGAATATGATAAATATCATTTTAGAATTTTTTACTAATAGTAGGTCTTTAAGAAACTTTTTCCCATGAATTTTCATGTCTACATTTAAGACTGCAATTTTTGTTTCACTTGTTAGAATGTGATAAAACCTATACCATCCCAACCGTGGAAAAATTCTATACACGTTCAAAAAAATTATTTGATTTCGATATTTTTTGATGAATTTATGGCGGGAAAACGGAAAGTGCTCCATTTTCTTTATGTTTTCAGACCACTTTCATGGAAAAAATCATTAAAAAAAATATTGCTAAAAAAATAAAAAATAAAATCTATCCTAAGATAGACAAGTGGCATCTAACTTTTCACCAAAGGAAAAAAATATCAAGTTTTGGTCATCCAAATCACGGGCAAATGGACTACAATCTTATAGGATTTTTAAAAAAAACCAAGTCATTGAATTTTGATTGTTTAATATAGCTAAACTTGTCTATTTTTAAAAAAAATTAGTAGTTTAGAAACTATATTCCAGATGCTACAATTCATATTTATATATTTTTCTAATTTTGAGTGCACGCATTGCTAATAATCCCTACAAGTTGATATTTTTTTGTTATTTGCAATATGACATCCACTTATGACCCCTTTCTAGCCCCCAACTTGGTGCACTTACCAAAAAGATGTATTTTACGTGGGTACATCATTAGGCCTTGTTTCCAGGACCCACTTTCTTTTTTCACTACCCACCTAAGTTTTACTTATGGGGGTGTTAGTGTAGGATATTTGTTTTCCTCGTATTTTTTATTTACTTGGAGATTTCTTGCACTTATGGTATATTATTTCTTAGGTATACACTTGAGCACACTATTTTAGCTAGTAGTAATTACTACCCTTGACCAGTTCTCTGTGGACTACTATTTTGGACATGGAGGTTATTGTTGTCTATTTTTTCACCCTTTCAAAAATAGAACAACTTGGATTTCCGCAGACTAAGAAAGAAGGCCACGAAGATTTGGAGTATGCCGCGAGTGAGAATAAAATGTCATGGCCAAGGATGAGATGTCATTGAAGTATGAGAAAGCCACAGATGTTTTAGCAAGCTCCAATACGGTGAAACAAATAACCACAGGTAAAATAAAATCTAAAAGCATTCATGGATGTTGAAAAGCCACAACACATAAAGGAAAAATAGAAAATCCATGGGATGAAGGAGCAGATTTTCGTGGATGTTGATCAGATTTGCACCATTTGGAAGACCTTGGGTCAAAGTGGAAGAGATGGTAGAACTGTAGATTGAAGAAGATAAACCCGTGAAGGTAAAAACCACACAAGATTGAAAGGAGAGAGCCACGTATTGAAGGAAAACAATAATTTTTCACAAGAGACTAAAATCGCCATATCTTTTGATGTGATGATATGATTTTTGCAAACCTTATATTGATGTAAAGCTCTTAGCGTCGTCTACGCCATAGAAATTGGATTTCTTAATTTTGTTGACGATAGATATACGGAAAGGTGAAAAATTTATCCAACACGCAAAAAGGTACAGGTCCAGGTGATACAAGTACCAACATTTAATGCGCCATGGGTGCCCCATATTTTCTCCAATCAATGAAATGGTGTGCTACAATGGACAAACTAGAGGTGCCCTATTTTCTTAGAGAAATTAATGTTGGTGGTTGAAATTGAAATCTGATTTCCCTCTTATTTTCTCTTCTTCTCTCCTTTTTATATAAATGTAAGAGCTCTACTCATAAAACAAATCCTCTTTTGTTGTAAAGGCACCATGTCAAAATGGTGGTTGACTTCCCATAGGTTTCATACCTTGGATTGGTCTCTACATTGTATTTCACCTTCTTCCATGAATGTAAATGCACTGTGCATCCTTTAAGCAATAAAATTAGATTTTACGGCTATTTCTCTACCATGGTCTCACGTTTTATTTCTCCTTGCCTCTTTGTTTTCATTTCCTTATATGTTGTGTGTTCTCCTTACTTGCAAGCTCCATTTCATGTGTTGTTTGCATGTGGGGATGCATTATCTCGTGTGGTTATTTTCGTGGCACATATTTTCTTCCCTCTCACCCACATTTTCAATTCCTTTGTTCACCTTCGTGGAGAGTGATCGACCCTCTTTCTAGTGATATCACCTTCCCTTAGCTTAGGATTTCCCTTATTCATCTCCTTCTCACCCTAGTATCTTGGAATCATAGTGTTAGCGTCAAAATAGGTTCGAAGCCGCCTTCTCCAAAGCTTTGTCTTAGTTTGTAGGTCCCACAACTGATAGACAGTCCCATGTTGCCTCAGAATTCTTGGTCATTCACGATCATATATAGGGTACAATTTTGAGCTCTAATAATTACCACTATTCTAAGTGGGCACTTCCATTATTCTAGGAGGAGGTTACACATTCACTTCCTATATGTACATCACTTACATCATTCAATCTTATGGATAAGGTTTGATTTTTGAATTCATTTTAGAGAAATTTCATGCACTTGTGAGTTCTTGATCATATTGCATCTTATTGTTAGTTATTTCAATTTTTGCAATTGATCGTGCATTTATTTTTCATCAGAGATATGAAAACTCTAATAAACACCTTTCTTGAATTATATGAGAATGGTAGTTGGGTATCTTATAAATATGTCAAACATAAATTTAATTTACCTAAAACTTGACTTCAAATATATTCATTTCTCTTTAAGGCCTTAAAAACAACCTCCTTAAGGCATTGAGTGGAATCGATGATTTTTTTAGGAGCTTGTGAAATGGGTATGAGGGTCCCCTCTTCTAGATATAATCATGAAGGATTTTTATGAGAAACTTTCCTTCTCCCTTAAGTCCCCCTTAGCTTAAACAAAAAAAAAGGATCAGGTGTGATCCTTACCATATATGGATTGATAGGATGTGATTTGGTCTTTGTGTATTGAACTTAAGAAAGTTTGTTTTAGATGGATTATTTTGCATCAATTTTTTATTTATTTTATGTTATCCTAGCTTGGTATTAGATAGTTGTAGTCTTTTTTTTTCATAAAGAGGAGTCTATCGTTCATATTTTACTATTATCCCTATGCTAAAATTATTTGGAAAATATATATTGAAGCATGGTCTAAATGTGTTAACAAGGATATCTCTTGGTTGGATATTATTTTTGGCATCATTAGTACTGATAATAAATTTCCTCTCTTGATTAAAAATTATGGCTCCTATAACTATGATTTAGTCTTCGTGTATTGAACATAAGAAAGCTTGTTTTAGATGCCTTATTTTGCATCAAAATTTTATTGCTTTTATGTTATCCAAACTTGGTGTTAGTAAGTTGTAGTCTTTTTTTTCGTAAAGAGAAGTCTATCATTCATATTTTATTATCATTCCTATACTATATTTATTTGGAAAATGTGTATTGAAGCATGGTTTAAATGTGTTAACAAGGATATCTCTTGGTTGTATATTATTTTCAGCATCATTAGTACTTGATAATAAATTGCCTCTCTTCTTAAAAATTACGTCTCCTAACATCTACTAAGATTATAAGGTTTATTTTTAAAGATAAGAATGATGAAATTTTTCAAGGAAAGGGTAGATCTCTTACTAAATTCAATTGTGAATTCATTATGAAAATCTTGTATGTGTAGGTTAATGTTTAATCTGAATATATCTTAAAATGAGATAAACAAGATCTTCAAGTAGGGTTTCTTAAAATTTGTCTTGAATACCTTGTTGAACTAAAAAATTTCCCAAGAATAAATTTGGCTCCTATTTGGTATGTTCGTGAAGATGGTAATTTTGTTAAGAATACTTCTTAAGAGGATTGGAATATGCTTATGAATACCTATTTTTTCGGTTTCGTGACGAGGGTCTGGAATGTGAAGAAAGTTATAGGAAACCTTTGTTGTTGGTTTTCTCTCAGCCTACTAATCTAGTTACATGGGATGCCATCCTTAATGTTATTTACTCCACCTTAGAAAAAATTAAGAGGAATGATGTAGAAATCGATCTTTAAGTTCTAAATACTCAGGATGTAAAACATAGTCAATCGAGTGCCATGGAGGTGGATAAAGCCTCTTCTTCTTCTCTATCATATTCTTCTTTCTTGGCCTAGTATTTCATTCACCTCCTTAAAACAATAGTGCTTCCTAATTGGGTTAGAGAGTTTATTTAGAAATGGGTCAAGAGTACTATTGGTCACTTTGTTGTCACTTTCAAATGCACCCTACAAAGAGTGGTGTGGAATCTCTCCTTTCAATTCAAAAATGGAAACACTCATAGTTTGTGGGTGACTTTTATGTTTGAGTAAGTCTCTAGATAGGTTTGCATCTTCTAGTGTAACACCTAATATTAGCTTCTACTCCTAAGAATACTCTATTCTACTAAATCCACAAGGAAAAGGGGGAGGGAAAAAGGAAAAAAAAAAACATGGTGATACACCAAAAACATTTAGGATCTCAGACTCATTTGAATTAAAAATATGGACCATGGGAACTGTACACACCATAATTAACTTACAAATAGATATGTCAATGAGAAATTGTTTCAAATAAGGGCTTGAATTTTTGGTAGAATAAAAAAGGAATGAAAGGATTTGAAGGAAATTTGTTGAGCTCCACAACAAGATCATGTACAAAACTTGGTTCAAAAAATATATGACATGCAAATTAATATTAAAATATGTAAAGTCATGGAGATTAAACAATAAATCAAGGATAAAAAAATCACGAGATAAAATCATCTTTAAAACTATTTTACACAATATATAGGTGGTTAAATAAGTACAAAGAATAATTCATGACCCACACTCTCCCACTCAAAACACTAAATAAATCTAGTATAATGAACAAAAATTGCAAAGATATTTTTACAATGAATTACATGGAGTTTTATAGAGAATTGAGAGAGAAAATAAGAGTAAAATAATAGATATGTAAGTCGATGCTCAAAATAACAGAATACATGAGGGCATGCATGAAGAATAGTCACTAAATCCAAAATGCATGCTCATAAATAGAAATACATGCTAAAAATACCAAAACATGTGCTCATAAAATCAATACATATTTATAAATAGACGACCCATACACATGCTTTATTCTTAAAATTGTCGACATATGCATGTTCCAATTAATGCCTTCTTGCATGTTTTGATCTTCTTTTAGATTTTACATGCTTTAAAATTAAAATTTTAACCAAAAACATAAAGATAAAAATAGAATCATGGTCATCCCATGTCACTCAATTTTTATTTTATGAGTATTTTCTAAGTTTTACTTCCTTATACCATGGGTTTCTATATTTTCTGAAGTCTTTCGTGACTTTCCGACCAACCACATTTTCTTATTTTTTTAAATTTTTATATGGATTTAGTTTGGTGAATCCTTTGCTAAGTGAGTTTTGCTTTATAAATTCTATCACATATTTTCTATACCTCTATGGACTTTACTTTGTGTTGTCATGTTTTTTTTACAAGGGTAAAATTCAAGTTAAAAACATGAAAACTTTACCCTAGTGTCAAAAAAATCTTATAAACCCTCCCGAGCACTTCTCTGTATTAGTTCTCCCTCTATGTCATGCATATCCCTATCCTAAAATTTATCATATGTTTTGTAATACCCTTTCCCAAGTGTTTGAGATATCAAAAATCTCATTAATTTCTTCCGATGTAGTGCTTCTCAAGGAAAATTCTTTAGTAGACTTAGAAATGGCTATTTCTAGCCTTTATGGGATAGGTGTGTACCCTCCGGGATAGATTTGAAGACTAAAATTCATTGGGAAGTAGTGTTGATGATAAAAGATCATATTGAAAGTGATTTAGGAAATTTTAGGGAATATTTGAAGGTTTAGGGACAAGTTTAGTGAAAGTGGGTTTTTGAAGGTGAAGGAGCTTATAGTTCAAAATAGTGCTTGAGATTTAGAAGATGATTTTGAGAGCTCCATAAAGAGTTAGAGGTAAAAAAATATACCACTAGAAATTTTATTCAATGCTTTGAATGATTGTGTTTTCATATTTTCACAAGACTAAAGTGATTCTATCTAAAGTCGACTTTGCAGGACACACTATGTGGTCTTGAGAAAAAGGATATTTTTAGGGAATTATAGGCCTAATTAGATCATGGAACCTATAAAATTCTTCTAAATATCACATTTGGATTCAAAATCATATAGATAAGTGCCAAAAAATTACTCCTGGAGCTCTGGAATCCTTGTCTTCAAGGATCTCCTTAAGGTAAGCTTTCAGAACTTAGTCAAATTCATAGGTGGACACTTGTCAACCTGTGGTTAAGGCACACTTTCTTATCCCATATGTCTCAACCCCTTGGCATAGCTGGGACACAAAAATTTTCCCATCTCCAGCTTGAGCCCTCTTGTCAATCGGACCCCGATGAAGCCCAATGATGTCGATAATCCCCTTCTTGCCTCATCCTATTCATTCCCATCATGCAAACACAAAGTGACACTTTTCCTACTTACATGAGGGCACAATTTTATATCCCATTTATTCCATTCCCTTGGGACAGTTGGGACACAAAAATGTGCCTCATTCCCATCTTATCCTTTGGTTTTCCACATAACCCTAGGAAGGCTCCACGGGCCATTTTCCAGCCCCTTCTCCTCTCCGCCTCGTCAAATCTACTTTCGCCACATTTCACTCCCATATGAGAGTGAATTTTTCTTCCCCATTTATCCCATCCCCTTGGGAAATTTGGGACAAAAAAATTCACCCATGTCTATCCCTTTCCTAGGTTCTTCATGTGACCCAATATCAACCCTCGGGTGCTTTTTGCTTGCTTTTTCTCTCTCCTTCACCAAGCAATCATTGTACACAACTTGTCATAATTAGATGAGGGGAAAAAATCTTACATCATTTATCCCATCCCTTTGGGACATTTGCAAAAAAAATTGCTCCCTCCCAAGAAGACTTAAAAACTAAAAATTGTTAAATTTTAACTGTCATTGTTTCTTCCTTCCATGTGCATAAGTGAGAGGTGCTGCCAAAAAAATTCAAAAAACCACTAAAAAATCATCTCCATTCCATTTTTCCTCCATTCCATCATGAAAACAGATGCAAAATATCCAATAAAATACTTTTTTTCTAAACACCATGCCAAATTTTTCCAAATTGACTACATGCCTGAAAACGAGAAAAATTCATATCTCCCAATCAGGGGAACGAAATTAAATGAAATTTTCATGGTCTTCCTCTTTCTGAGGTGCCTTAAATAAGTAAGTGAAATAAAACTCAGAGGTTCCATACAATTTAGTGGTACCAAACCCTAGTTTTATGCCATGACTTACATTTTTCGATTTCCCATAATTTTGGCGGACAAATCAAATTAAATTTTGAGCACGAGTCCGTAGGAAGGTGAACCTATCCCGTGAAGCTGTTTTCATCTCAATATTAGGTTGGTAAGGGTAGTTGTTATCCAAAATAATCCCCTTGCTTATTTTTTGGCTAACTCTCTTTCATTTCTTCCTTCCTTGTGCCTTAGTCAATTTTTTTCACTTTTTAGGCACTCAATTTTTTCTGGAAATGGCTTCATCAAATAGAGAATTTTCTCACCTTTCCGTAAAGGTAAATTTTCCCTTCTAACTCCTTGTATTTTGCAAGTTATGGCTCGATGGATTTTTTAAGGGAAATTTTCCTAGGAAGGTCCGCATGAGACCAATCGAGCATGACACATGGCGGTGGAATGGCGGGGAGTGGGAGCAAGTTAGAAATTTTCACTAAGGAAGTGTCGGGGTGTAGAGAATGTTTTTTTCCATGGGACCACAAAGGAGAAAAATTGATTTAAGGCCCGTAATGAATCGAAGTGTGACATGTGTTGTTGGAGCGACAGGCGTAGAGAAATTTGGTGAAATTTGCCGAAGTTTTTCCAAAGGGCGCAAAGGAAAAAATTTTCCCACAAGCCCACGAAGGAAGAAGTGGTTTAAGGCCCACGTGAATAGGAGGCCGACACGTGTTTATAGGGAGGTGGAAAGTAGATCGGTGGAATGAATTTTGGATTTTTGCCAAAATTGTTAAGGGGCGAAAAGGAAGATTTTGGCCCGATAGCCCGAGCGGAGGAGGAGGAGAAAATTACAAGGGCCCGCAACAAATGGGAAGATGACACATGTCCCGGTCTCATCGTGAGGTCGGGGGCATGGGGAGAAGTTGGAAATTTTGCTAAAGTGATCAGTAGTATCAAAGGGAATTTTGGAGCATGTGCCCAAGTGAATAGGAGGATGACACGCGGCGGTGGAGCGGGGAGCAGTGGAGGAATTTTGGAAAATTTTCCAAAATTTAAAAAAGCGTAAAATGTCCATTTGAACCCGTGGACCAATGGGAATGTGACATGTGGCATTGGAATGGTGGGGGTGGAGTTTTTGGGGAATTTTTCCCAAATTTGAAAAAGGGGAAAATTTTGGGTTTCGGCCTCATAACCTAATTTTTCCCTGTTTTTCCCTGAATCTTCAAAGGAGCATATCTTTCGATCTAGAGATCAGTTTTCTCAATTTTGGTGTCAATGGAAAGATATTGAAGTCCTCTACATGATGGAATCTTAATTTTTGTTTTTGATGGAGTTTGGTGAGATAAAAATGAGAAAACACCTCTAGCATGGGGAAAAGAGTAGAACTGACGTTCAACCACCATTTTTAATGTAGTATGGCTTCCATTCTTCTCCAACATGGTCAAAAATCTTGCGGAATGAACTTTTAAGGGTACCCATGTTGTTTTTATGGATTTGGTCAGTGGTTGAATGATTCCTTTTACTTTTCCCACATTTTCTCCTTCCTAAGCTCGAGTTTTCATTGTTAAAAGCTAGATTTGGCTCATTTGTAAAGGGTTGGACATTTTTATGTTTTGCAGACTCCCTCCTTCACCCTAGAAAGTGAATTTGTGGAATATCAGACATTTTTTTAAGATTCTAATATGTTTTTCTTCCTTGCTGTTGTAATACACTGTATTTAAAAGATGGAAATGACAATGCAAGCTCTGTGAATGAGTTTTCAATCCTTTCTTGTGTTGTTTACTTCATCCTGATATTTCATTACATTTTAGCAATCTATGCATGATATATGTTGCATTCTTTATAATCTGTGTCAATTTTCAAAATTAAATGTTCACCATTCCTTTGGTGTATCACCACAGTAGTTTTAGTTTTATCCTTTTCTTTATATCCATGTCTCCTTGGATGAATTAGAGTAGGATTTTGAGTTTAAACCTCTGCAATTTTCAAGCATACATCTAATTAGAGGAGTTGAGGAACCATCATTTAATCTAGAGATTCTTTTCCAAAATTTTCAAGTCCCACACTTTGGGAAACGATTCAATGTTGTGCAATCACACTGGATGACCATTATCAAACTAGAAATATGAGAAAACATCCAGGGGGTTCCTTAATTTGCACTAACATTTTTGCATGCACTGATGGGACCTTAGAGGTCTTCATCTTCATTAAAAAAATTGATGTCCTTTTGTTGTAATTTCTTGCTTGAAAAAGCCCTGATTTGCACATCTGGCGACTCCAAAGAGGAAAAATCAACTGGTTTTAATAGTCCAAGTCGAAGATTCATGAGAAGGATCCAAACAAGGTCAAGGGCTAGAGAAGAGGGATTATCTAGAGTATCTGTAGCTATCCCCAGGAAGAAGACATAGGGGAAGAAGGATTCAAAGGTCTTCATCTCCACCAAATAGAACTCTATCAACCCCTCCACCTAGTAGACCTTTCACCCAATCAACAAGGGTTCTCAGGCCAATTAGAATGGCACAACACAACCCTTATGTCAACTTCACTGGTAGCATCCCACTTGCTCTCAATGCACAAAATCTAGTTCCAGTTGCAGCATTGAAGAACATCCCATACTTTACTAGGGAAAATCATACCACTCCTAGTGATCATGTCAAAGACATTGCTAATGTTTGTGTAATCCATGAGATTGTTGAGATGCAAATTATTGTCAAATTACTGGAATCTTCATTCAAAGGGAAAGCCTTGCAATGGTTTAGGAGCCTTTGGGCGGAGCTCTATCCAAAATTGGAACTAGTTGTACATAGCTCTCCATGAGCAGTTTGGAGAAAAGGGAGATAATTTGTCTCTACTTTGGAACAACTAACAACTATCAAGAGAGCTCCCAATGAGAAGCTAATGAGACTTCAACTTCAGATTTCAAAGGGCATGGGATAGAATCCCGGTGGCGTAAGGCCAACGATTAAAGGTGCTTTCTTATAATATCTCAAATCTTTAAATTCTAATATTTCTATGTTAATTCAATCCATGGGAGGTTCAAATATACCAAGCAACTTATAGCATTGCCATTATGGCTGAAAATTATTTGATCTAGGCAGGTAAGCTAGCTCCTGGCCTCCCATTCCCTTGTTTCCAAACTTGGAAAGCCCAAGCACTAGTCAATCACCTACTTTAAAGCCCATTCCCACTCCTAGAGACCAGAGTTCAAATGAAACTTCTACTTCATCCTCTAGTGCCTCAAATGAACTTCAAGAAGTCATGAAACAATTACAAAATTTAGGCAATGAGCTGGTTACACTCAAGAGGTAGTAAGCCTAAAGTTTTAGAACTTCTTATCAGCCTCAAAATCAGCCTAATAAGCAACCATATCAGCCTAATAGGCCACCCAATCCACCACAAATCAAAATCAAATAAGGCCTCCTTCCAATAGACCATTTCAGCCCTATAACCCAAATGTTGCATCTACCTCTAAAGCCTTAGTTCCAATGCAAAATAATATAACTCAAGAGTATGATTGGTGTTTCCTATGCAATGAACCTCAAAACCAGTCTATGTGCTTCAATGGTGCTCGAACCAAGCCTTGATGGTGACAATAATTGTCGTAGAAGGTGAGGTGAGCCAAGAAACAAACAAACAACAAGGAACATCTCAAAGCAAAATACAACTCCAAATGAGACTACACTTGTGAATTGGAAGGCCGAGGATTTTTATAATATGAATCAATCAATTTCTCATAATGTAGCAGCTAACACAAGGTCAAAGAAGAGGAATATTGGTGAAGGGCGAGTCATTAGCTCACAGGTAATCCACAACCTTCCATCACTCCATAAAGTTTTGGCAAGTAAAATGCAAATCCAAATGTGCCATGACAGCCAAGCCACCTTCTAGACCAATTCAAATGGCAGCTGTTGCAGCCCATGTATAAGAAAAGAGTGTGTAGGCTAGGGGGCAGCAAAGATATATTTCATCCCCATTTAGCATCATGGAACAAATGAAGAAGACAAATGTGAATATATCTACGTGGGAATCACTATCCATCCCATGCCAAAGGGATCTACTACAAGTTGCAGATGAAGAATTGGTCAACTTCAAATCGGCAAGCTCATATGTAAGAGAAGGTACTCACAAATACTACTCACCTAAAGGAAATCATGGAGGACAACAAGGTAAAGTCTTGAATCCCCCTCCATTCTATGTTTTATTGATCATTGGAGATAAACTAGTACACAATTGTATGATTGATTAAGGGCAAGTAGTTACGTAATGCCCAAGTAAATAGCTGATCAATTGGGTCTCAATATGAAGTCATATCCAAAGGGGTGGTGAAACTGGATGGGATAGTAGTCACAACAGTTGGGGTAATTAAAGATTTGAGCCTAACTTTGCATGCATGCCCCAATGTCACCGTGTCGCATGAGATGTGTCGGTGATAGAGCTACCACCACTTTTTGCCCTATGTTTGTCAAAGGATTTCACAACTAGAATTGGAGGCTACTTATTTGTTGATTGGTCACACATGTTGTTTAGAACCAGATATGGAACAAAGGCCATAATCAGGTCTGAACCTATTGCAAACTTTCACATTGAGCCTCATACTCCAATCCAAATCAATGAAAACTGTTCAACATTTGATCAAGAGGATTATCCAAGCATAGATGAAGCTTGACAACAAAGTTGGAAGCATCCCGATTTGAATCTTGATGAATGGGAAAGCAAGGTACATGCTTTTGATCCCTACAAGGAAATAGATGAATCCGAACTAGGAGTTTATTGCATGCATGAATAAAATCAACCTATTCCTAGCATCACCAAGCCGACCATAAGGATGGCAATGAGGTATACAACTATTCTTTGATGGATTAAGAAGTAGAAAAGGTGCAAGTGGGGGAGATATGCTTGTTTCACCTCAAGGCATTAAGTATTATTCAGTTTTTAGATTTCGGTTTGCATGTTCTAACAACACTGCTGAATATGAAGCTTTGATACAGGATTGCATTGGTCAGGAAAAGGGGTATCAAAACTTACAACTATTTGGTGACACCGAGCTGATTCTTAATCAAGTTAAAGGGCAACATGCTACCAAAAACAACATGCTCAAGTGTTATAATAAGAGGGTATGGGACCTCATTGAGGATTTTGAAGGCTTTGGCATCAATTCCATCCCTAGGAAATAAAACCAAGCTGTTGATAGACTTGCAGCAGTTGGGGCAGCCTTTGATGTTGTGGAAAGTATCAAGGAAGATAAAGTGTAGTCAATCATTCATGTGATTGTAAGGCCATTAGTGCCAGACAATAATGTAAGCTGGAAAGTGTTTGAAAGTGACCAAAAATCATCAATTTCTTGTAAGAAAAAGCTGATTTCTTAGCCAAAAATCGGGAAAGTTAGAACAATAGTATGGTGATCAAGTAGTACAAATGAGAAACGAAAAAAAACTAAAAGGAATTATCACTTTGGAGTCCATATTTAATCCTAATGATCATTTTATCAAAGAGAAAGAAAACATCCAAGTCAAGGGAGAAGATTCAGTACCCATTTTAGTGGGAGAAGGAAAATCACTTCAAATTGGTAAAGTGACAAACAAGCAAGAAAGGTATGAGTTTATGCAAATTTTCCAAGAGTTCCCAGATATATTTGCTTGGAGCTATGAAGACTGTTTCACTCGGAATGACTCGTTCCTATAAAGCAGATAAGAGTTAGGTGCTTGGGAGGAATACCCTGTAGAATGTCGAGATGGTGTGCGCGTCATCAGAGAAAGATCAGGTGATTACGCGAAGAACTCCTTTTTGTCTTGGAAGGACTACTGGTTTTGACAAGATGCAAGTTGATCTCCTTGGTTGTAAACACTTACGGTATTTCCACTCGTCTCTGCTCTGTCAGTGAAGATCTGGACTCTGTTCCTCGCTCGCAATGCTCTCTGTTGATCCAGAAATCCTTTGACTGATCTCCAAAAATGAAATTCCGATCCGTTGTTTTGGTTTGGGGAGCCCATTTACAGGGAACCGATGGCGGTTGCGTAACCGACGGTGGTCGAGTAGGAACCGGCATCGGTAAGGAAAAAGTAGGCTATTTTTAGTAAAATAGCCCACCTTCCCTGCTTTTCTCCCGAGAGATCAGTTGCGGGCTTGGTCAAGTGACTAGAAGGTCGGTTTTGGGTGCGAGTAAGGAGGCATTAGTTATGGATGTGAGTCTAGACCAAGTCATGGGTCTTAATTAGGTTAGTTTAGGGTTAGGGCTAGGTCATGATGAGGTGGCAAAGTGAGGTGGCGGGTAAGGTGATGTGGATTTATCAATTATAAGGTAATTAATAAATAATTGTGTAAGGTTTAGGTGATGGGGTTAGATTACGAGATGAGATGCGGGTCACAAGGGTCATAAGACACAAATTTGATGTCTACATTAGCCCTTATTGTCGTGTAGCTTGTTTTGTAAAGCTGCACTGACAATAATATGAAGTGGTTACTCCCATGTAAGGGTATAGGTAATCCCCCTCAAATCTATCACAGATTGAGTGAACGAGAAATCAGGGATAGGGTTGATAATGGGTAAATGGGGTAGAGGGGATGGTAAGATGGTGGGGTAGGTTCAAGGAAGCAGACGCATATTGAAATGCAATAGTACGACTAGGGTACATGATTTGACGAGCAAACCAGCAGTGCAGAGGCAAAGGTCGATAGTTTATCCAAACAAGGGTGATATAATCCTGGTATCCAAGGCATAGGAAGTAGCCCCAGGGTATATAACAGGTAAGGTACAGGAACGTTTAGGCATGTTCGGCAGTACCAAAAGGTTGGTTTGGTTGAGATAAACGTCACGGTCTAGGTCTAGGCAAAGTTGGTCGACAGATCAAGTCAAGGACCCTAATCATGCTAAAACATGAACAGGTGAGCTCGATTGAACAAAAGGTACATGATGGATGGATAAAATAAAACATTGATTGTGGGTATGGTATTGAAGTGATACGGCCTTGGGTCGGGCCAAATATATAGGTTGAGGCCTTGGGTCGGGCCAAATGGGTAGGTTGAGGCCTTGGGTCGGGCCAAATAGATAGGTTGAGGCCTTAGGTCGGGCCAAATAGGTAGGTTGAGGCCTTGGGTCGGGCCAAATGGTTAGGGTGAGGCCTTGGGTCGGGCCAAATAGGTAGGTTGAGGCCTTGGGTCGGGCCAAATGGTTAGGGCGAGGCCTTGGGTCGAGCCGAATAGGTAGGTTGAGGCCTTGGGTCGGGCCAAATAGGTAGGTTGTGGCCTTGGGTCAGGCCATAAGGGTAGAGTGAGGCCTTGGGTCGGGCCAAATTGTTAGGGCGAGGCCTTGGGTGGGGCCGGATAGGTAGGTTGAGGCCTTGGGTCGGGCCAAATGGTTAGGGTGAGGCCTTGGGTCGGGCCAAATAGGTAGGTTGAGGCCTTAGGTCGGGCCAAATAGATAGGTTGAGGCCTTGGGTCGGGCCAAATGGGTAGGTTGAGGCCTTGGGTCGGGCCAAATAGGTAGGTTGAGGCCTTGGGTCGGGCCAAATGGTTAGGTTGAGGCCTTGGGTCGGGCCAAATAGGTAGGTTGAGGCCTTGGGTCGGGCCAAATGGTTAGGGCGAGGCCTTGGGTCGGGCCGAATAGGTAGGTTGAGGCCTTGGGTCGGGCCAAATAGGTAGGTTGAGGCCTTAGGTCGGGCCAATGGGTAGGTTGAGGCCTTGGGTCGGGCCAAATAGGTAGGTTGAGAGTCGTGGGGCAGCCACACGAGCGGTCTTCTTGGGGAGAGGCGTTGCCTACTACGGGCATTTATTAGAGGGCCTGACAGCGGTAGATATTGTATGGAGACCTTACAGAGGTCATCACCCTCACGGAGGAGCCCGCTTACAGTTGCGTCTGATCCAAAGTACACATTCTGGATAGCAGGACGGAGGCCGGGAGAGTACGAGAGGATACCCCTAGAGAGGGTACGCGAGCCAGATGGGGCTGCGACAGGATGAGCCACCTCCCTTCCCTCAGTACAGGAGGGATGATGTAGAGGCCCCACTGCCCGCACCACAACTCTTGGATCCAGTTGGGTTCTTTGAGAGGCCGAGATGACACGATAGATGATCTTTGGGTGTACAGGAGCATACAGGGTGTGGTGGGCTGGTCGAGAGCGCGGCGGGTAGCACCCGCATGCACGGCGAGACTTAGCGCATGTGACGGCAGAGAGAGATCAGCTCAGGGGTCAGGTGCAGCTATTACAGGGACAGTTGGCTGCTGCCGAGCACGAATAGGTGTCCTACGAGGCAGCAGCTAGCCCAGTGCGAGTGCAGTACGAGCACGAGCACCACCACTTAATGCGCGACCACGGGTGCAGTGCAGTGCGAGCACGGTACAAAGTAGTGGCGGCACAGTACCGGCACCATCACCAAAAGAAGCAGACTGACCACAAATTTCCCGAGGCATAGGTATAGATACTACCGCTTGAAGCCCAGCCTGGCCACGAGCACCACCAAAGCACACGAGCACGGGGTACTAGTATTAGGTGCCAGGGGACCAGCCCCAGCTCCTTCAGTGGCTCGAGGGCGCTATATGGAGGTTAGAGCGGAGGCCCGATACTATCAGGATATTCTTGATGGTACCGGAGTTGAGTATCAGCCTTATGCAGCTCATAGAGCAGAGACCTCTCACAGCCAGAGATCTCAGGGAGGTGCAGCCACAGCCGGCGTGTCCGTTACAGGCAGGAGGCGAGAGGCGCCACAGGGACCAGCAGGGAGAGGTGCCGAGGGTGGTGGGGAGAGCTGAGGGATCCCTGTATTGTTTTTGTATATAGGCATGGGCACCGGTCTGCGAACCGGTTGTGTTGATAGAGGCCTGCGTGCCTACATTTATTCATGTATGGATTCATTTATTCATTATATACCGGCCTGCGAGTCGAGTATGGGTTGTATATTTGATACCGGTCTGCGAGCCGAGTATTTTTGATATGAGGGACCGGCCTGCGAGCCGAGTCAAGATTTTGGATAGTTATTGCGGCCTGCGTGCCGGCTTAGTTGTATGATGAGATCACAGAGGCCCCGATGCAGGGCACATTGTATATTTGAAAATTTGTATATATATATAGAGATGATGTTTTGATCCACATGCAGTGTTCAAAAATGTGTTTAAGTATTTTGTCGATGGTTTGTGATATAGAATGTAGGATGAGTTTAGTTGACATGTTGATATATGGATGATGTTGATGTTTTTGTTTTTGCACGTATATAAGGATGACATGTTATATGATGAAATGTTGCATGTTGTGGGCTGGTTTTGTGACATTGTGATATATGTATCTGATGAGTTGGATCCAAATGTTGTATAGATAGATAGTTTTTTGTTTTGTTGTGGTATCCTTAGTTGATGACTTGTTTGTTTTTGTAAAATAGATGATGTTAACGAAATTGTAATGATATGTGTGGTGGATAGACAAATATGGATAATGGTGTTGTGATGCAGGAAAAGAGGCGGGCGCGACAAAAATTTGGTAAAAAAATGAAGAAAAGACCATGTTTCAAAAGGCCAGGTGCGTAACCGATATCGGTTAGGTAACCGACGCCGGTAGGTAGTAGACCGATATCGGTTACATAACCGATACCGGTTATTTAGGTATGAGCTTTTCTAAAAATAAAAAAGCTAGGGTGGCAACTTAAGTTCTAATTTTGAGAGCCATGCAAGAAGTTAAATACGCGAACGCGACGCTTTTTGACGACTGAGACAGGTAATTGCATGAGAAATTTGAGTGATTAGGAGTAAAGAGATAGGGAAAGTGATTGTGATCTGAGATTCAGAAGACAGAAAGGCAGGTTTGAAAAAGGTGGTGATAATGGCAGGACGAGGAGAAACATCCAGCAGGCAGGGACAAGAGGGAAGACAAGGGCCACCTCAAGCTACTGCAACCCAAGAGGTAAACGTTTTGGTTATGATTTGACTTTTGCATGTGTTATGAATAAGAGATTAAGTGGGTAGATATGAAAAAGAAAACATGATAGCAAGGGTTATAAGTGTTACGGGGTAGGTAATCAGGGGTTTCAGGTATGTTTGTAGGTATAGAAAGGAATAGACGCTCAAATTATTGTTGTAGGTGGTTGTTTAGGCAAGGTGTATGAAAGTAACAGGGACCGATATCGGTTAGGGATAACCGGTATCGGTTACTCAACCAAATGCGTTAGAAATGCGATACCGATTCTTTGTCAGAATTTCGAATGTGAGAAAAACCCTGATGGATTGAATGGTTGTTTGTTGTTTTGATGTATGCAGGCTCAGGCAGGGTTGAGGATGAATGATAGTGTGCCAGCGCTGTTGTCACGAATCCGAGCGGATGTAACGCCAGCTGAATGGACATTGATAAATCGTTTGGGGTTAAGTGGAATCCGCTATTATTCACGAATCACACGTAACCATGCTATGTTACAGGCATTGATTGAAAGATGGAATCCTGAGAAAAATACCTTCTATCTGCCAACAGGTGAAATGACAGTAACATTGGAAGATGTGTTTCGTATTTTGAGACTCCCCATTACAGGAAAACTAGTATATCAGGCGTTACCTAGCGCGGGGCGGGCAGCGATAACAGAAGTGTTTGGTCCATATGCACGAGACTTAACACAGCGAGGTTTGTCATTCACATATGGGGTAATGTATGCAGCACACCCTGAGGAGACAAGGTTAGCAGTGATATTAATGATAGCGGTAGGGTATTATGCGTTACCGAGGGCGGAAGGGGGAAGATTTCCAAAGGCATTGATGTGTGTTATTTGGGAGATGATAGAAAGGAACGTGACTTTTGCATGGGCACCTGCATATTTGGCGGAGCTATACAGGGGTTTATGGGCTTGTAGGTGAAATCACAGGACGACACTGGATAGTTCATACTTATTACACTGTTGGGCCTATGAGCACATTGTTTGTGTGCGACCAATAGGCCGACCCATCCAGTCGGGAGAAACCGGAGTGCAGAGGTTGGGATTCAGACGATGGGTCCAGACAGAACAAGAGGCCAGATCCCAGGCCGTGACGGGTGATATTGTGTATTACAGGTAGGTATGGGAGAGGGTGACGGTTGCGGACATCTGTTGGAGGCCTTACGGTAACTATATGGTAACAGAGAGCATGGCTGAGGAGTTAAGGGGTGTAGAGCGAATGAGGTGGATCGCGGGGCACAGGCCAGGTGAATATGAGAGGATTCCTATAGATCGCGTGTGGTGACAATTTGGATTTGTGCAGGATATACCCCTGGCTTATAGACCATATATGAGGATCGACGCAGAGGCAGTACTCTCACCTCCCGGCCAACACCTCCGAAGGTCACGAAGAGGTAGCGGCCCGATCGCGAGGTAATGGGCCGAGGAATGACAGAGGCCTATAGATTATGGTGGGCAGCGGAGCTGCGAGGTATACGTGATTGTCCTGACATAGCTGTGATTACAGCAGAGAGGATCGTCTGCGGCGTTTAGTTCAGCTCTCAAACGCAGTGAATGAGACAAGAGGATTGTTAGCGATTGGAGTCACGGGCGGGAGACTAGAGGCTGGAGTCCTCCATGCGAGAGGCGTATTCATATGTTACAGAGAGATTGGCGAGATCGGTGGGCGGTACCAATAGCCATGTGGTACCTTTGAGGACAGAAGAGGCTCGGCGAGAGGGTCGGCGATCACGATCATCACCTAGTTCGGGATGAGGCGTGAGGTGCAGTAAATGTTCACAAGGTATAAGAATAAATAAGGATGCCGACTGCGTGTCGATGATAGAGAAGATGTATTTGTTTAACATCTAAATAAAACTGAATATGTATGGTGATTTTGTTACGATAAAAATAAGAATGTTTGTGTTTTGATTTTCGGTGTTTTGAAAAAGGATAAAGAGGAATGTGATTAAATAGAAATACACAAATATTTATTATACCACACATGATAGATAATGGTAGGGGATGGTCGAGCTAACCTTGGGAGACCCCATGTCTCCTAAGTCTTGCCTACATAGCCCATTGCACAAAGCAAGGAAGGGCCTCAGACCGATGTAGTTCTCCCTTAGGATCAGGGAGAGGTGAATTCAGGCAATTTGGTACGGTTTAGGAAATTGGTTGGTTGGTAAAAATATTAAGATTGGTAAAGGTAAGGTTGATGGTGTTGGTAATGAATTGGTGATGTTGTAAAAGGTATAAGGGAAGCGAAAGTTAGCCTACCCAGGTGGTAGGGAACCATGTCCTGATTAAGGTCAACACACAATCCTAGATGCGAGGCAAAGCAGAAAGAGTGCTCCGTAGGTGAAAAGAGCTAAACAAACCACACAACGTAGAACGAGCTTGGAGCCCTAGGTACCGTGCATAGACGAGAAGTCAATAGGTGAAAAGAGTTGTGTGATCACAATATATCAAGCGTACATTACGTCCCTTGAGTTGAAACAAATGGTGAGGTGAGGTGGATGGTATAGCTGAGGTACGGAGAACTTATTACAAAGTGAGTGTTCTGACGGAAGAGAACCTACCCTAAATAGACAAGTCCATGACTCAAAAGTTCTTTTGAATGAGGCTTTTATTTTATTGAATGTAGGCGATCGATGCGGGAAGTCTACAAGAGGATATTGATTGTTTTATTCTTGAGGTCTTCACGAAGCGATCAATGCGAAAGCTTCGATAAAGGCGTGTATAGCTGTCCTTCGAGGGAGCGATCTATTTATAGTAGCGAATATGATTTAAATGCATAGCTGTCCTTCGAGGGAGCAGTCTATATATATAATAGCATCAATAGTTTTTGGCATATAGCTGTCCTTCGAGGGAGCAGTCTATAGATAACTAGATGTCCTTGTGACGTGAAGCATCTAGGTTTGTAGGAAGTTTGACTCAAGAAAATCCCATAAGAATACGACTTATTTTAATACGTTGAAGTCATGGACTAGACTAAAAAGGGGAAGGCATCGTTAAGGGGAGGTGAGAGGTGAGCTTGATTTTATTTCGAGATGTAGGAAACAAGTGCATGTGGTGGTATGGGAGCTCAAGGGACGAGCAGTAGGCGGATAAGAAGTGATATAACACTAATTTCAACAATAGAATGGTCAAAGATGCAAGGCATTAAGGGGCTCGAGCTCGGAGTTTACCATTAAGCGAAGCTAAGCGATAAGTACCGAGATCCATAGGTGTGAGTGATTATATAAGGCCCAATCGATTGGGAGAAAATTTTCCACGTTTGCTCTTTTCTAGTTTGGTTACATGTTGATTCTCTTTGAGAAAAGATCACCAACCTTAAAGGTACGCTCATGAAGTCGCTTATCATAAGCACGTTTAATACGTTTTTGATAGATTTGAAGGTGATCAAGAGTGTAAGGCGGCGTTAAATCAAGAAGCTCCATTGGGCTAACCGCTCTTGGCGGAAATCATCGTTGGTGAGAATATCCTGAAGAGATATTCTAAGGGAGGGTATTTGTATTTCGAGAGGCAAAACAGGCTCGGTACCGTATACTAAAGAAAAAGGTGTGGCATTAGTGGAGGTACGAATACTAGTGCGATAAGCCCAAAGGGCAAAGGGGATGTGATCGTGCCAATTTCTTCCGGATTCATTGACAACTTTCATGAGGATTTTGGTTAGTGTTTTATTAGAGGACTCGGCTTGCCCATTGGCTTGTGGATAGTAGGGTGATGAGAAGCTAAGTTTGATACCAAAGTTGTCACAAAGGTCTTGCAACAACTTGTTTTTAAAAGATTTTCCATTATCATTATCGGGCGATGAGGAACACCAAAAGCGAGAGATAATGTGATGGTTAATGAATTCGACAATTTTTCTTTTTTGATTGAAATGAGTGGAATAGCCTCCACCCATTTTGTGTAATATTCGGTTCTTGTGATTATCCAACGGTGACGTTGTGAAGAGGTCGGTGAATCTCACCAATAAGGTCTAAACCCCATTGTGAGAAGGGCCAAAGATCTCGGCGACCTAGAAGCGGTGGCTAGGAGTATGTTGAAGGTTGGCATGTTGTTGACACATAACATAATGCTTGACATATTCGTAGCATCGTATTGAGAGTAGGCCAATAATAACCAAGGCGAAGGATTCGTTTGGCCACGCAAGGCATTAAAATGTCCACCACAAATACCGTCATGGACACATTGGATGGTATGGGTGACCTCCGCGCCGGTGAGACATCGAAGGAGGATGCCATTGAAGCCGTTTATAAAGGAGTCCTCCCATAACAACATAACGAGAAACGTGTTTAAGAAACGCGCGTTTTGCCGATTATTAGTAAGGTCGGGTGGGAGAATAGAAGTTGTAAGATAATCGTGAAATTGGTGGTACCGGTATCCTGCGAACTAGTAGACCACGGTATTTATCGTACAAACTACCGGGGTTGAATAGGATGGGACAAAAGTTGTTGGACCACGGCGAATAATTGAGAATCGGTTGGTGCGGCGGGAATTTGCGAGGCTAAGCAAGCCATAGTGTCCATAAAATTTGTTAGTGGAGCGTGGAATGGTTTGTATAGAATAGTGAGTAAATAAGGCTAGAAGTGAATCCACGTAGTGTTTATATTTTTAAGTTCCTCATTTTTGCATTGGTAGACGCCCATAACTTGATTGACTACCAATTGAAGTCAGCCAAAAATGTTGATAGATTTGATGCCTAAGTGTAACGCAACTTGGAGACCAGAAACAAGGGCCTCGTATTCCGCTGTATTATTAGTGCAAGGAAATCGAGTTGGAATTAAAGAGGCATAGGCTCAGCGTCGAGAGGAATGAGAACAACACCGGATCCTCCACCGCCATCTTTGCATTTAGATCCATCGAAGAAGAGGGTCATTTGATCAACTCTTCCGGAGTGAAAGAGTGGCGATGAGTTAAATCGGTGAAGGTAAAATTGGTAAATTGTTCCCCGAGGTAAAGGGGCCTCCAAGTTGGTGCGAAGAGTTTGTCCTTTGATTGACTTACATTTATGAATTCAAGGTCAAGGTCAGCGAGGAGCATAAGCCATCGAGCAATACGTTGGTTTAGTCTGCGGTTTGGCGTACATATAATGAATGGGTCTACATGTGTTGGTGATGACAAAAGTTTTGTGATTCGGGAGGTAATGTCGGAGTTTGGTGGCTACAAATGATAGGGCAAGGCACAATTTTTCTACATGTGTATACCTAGTCTCATAATCCATGAAATACGACTTATATAATAAACGGCTGTTCTCGTCGTCTGCGAATCCGATGTGTGAGCATAGCACCTATAGCATGGTCAGTGGCGGAAAGATAAAGGTAGAAAGGGCGGTCGTCCTGGGGTGGGATAAGCACGGGTGGCTGCAAGAGATAGGATTTGAGAGCTTCGAAGGCTTGGTGACACTCCTCACTCCATTGAAAGGCAATGTCCTTTTTAAGAAGGTGATGAAAAGGTTGACACCGATCCGAGAGTTGGGAGATGAAACGTCGGATAGATTGGAGCTTACCTTGTAAACTACGCAATTGTTTGAGATTTTTGGGTGGGGGCATTTCTAGGATAGCTTTGACTTTAGATGGATCGACCTCAATGCCACGCAAAGAGACGATAAAGCCAAGAAGTTTTCCCGAAAGAACACCAAAGACACATTTCTTTGGTTGAAGGCGGACAAAATATTGTAACAGGTGATCAAAAATAATGGTTAAAACATCAAGATGTTCACTACGATGTTTAGACTTGCCGAGAATATCGTCGATATAATCTTCAAGGATAGTGTGCATAATGTCATGAAAAATGTAGGTCATAGCCTGGCGATAGGTGCAGACCAAGCATTCTTAAGGCCAAATGGCATGACACGATAACAGAAGGTTCCCCAAGGAGTTATGAAGGTAGTTTTGTGTTGATCGGCAGGGGCAACCAAAATTTGGTTGTATCCTGAAAAGCCATCCATGAGAGAGAGCATCTCATGACCTGCAGTTAGATCAACAAGTTGGTCAATGCTAGGTAAGGGGAAGTCATCCTTAGGGCAAGCGAGGTTAAGATCCCAAAATCATGTGCATATCAAAAGTCCCCCTGTCGCTTTAGTGAGCAGTACGATGTTAGAAATCCATTGAGGATAGTCAATAGGCAAGATGAAGGAAGCAGAGAGGAGTCGTTGGAGCTCCTCTTTGACCAAGAGAAGCAATGCGTGGATGCATTTTCTCAATTTCTGTTTGGCCCAGGTTTGGAATCGGGGTTTAGGGTGATGTTATGGATGGCGATGGTAGGATCAATTCCTGGCATGTCAGCGTAAGACCATGCGAAAGCTTGGTTGCGAGCACGGAGAAAGGTAGTAAAGGCGGCTTGTTCTGATGTGTTAAGGGATTGTCCAATCTTCACAATGTGAGGATCCTCCTCCGTGTGGATGTTGATTTCTATGGTAGATTCGTTCAGCATGGTTTGGGTTTCAGATGGTAAGGCTCGTTGAATATAAGAATCATCCGCGCCAAGGTAAGTGAGGATGGAGTCGTCATCCTGACATTCAACAACATTAATCAAAGGTGAATCCTCTTCGATCATGTCTGGATACAGAAGGGGAAGAGAAGATGGGTCTCATTATCGCGTTGATAAGTGAGAGGACCTATGAAGATAGCATTTATGAAAAAAAAAAAAAAAAAAGTTAGGAGGGATGGATTCGAGGTCTATAGATTACGGGGGTGATGATGGCAAAGTGGGTAATGATGGTTTGGTAGGGCGACGTCTTCTTCTTCCAGATACGGTAACGGAGAGTGTCTCTGTGTAGATGTTCGGGAAAACCGAGACCACTACGATCATTATGTTTACGGGTAGTCACGGGAATGAGTGTATGTCGGCCTTGTTCGTAAAGGCCAAAACCAAATCCTTTCCACGCACAGTGAGTCAAGAAGGTGAGGGCGAAACGATGATTTGTCAAGTATTGAAAATCAGATTGGAAGGGAACCACACCAAGAGGAGGTTCAGGGGTAATGGAGGATGCGTCAACACCCCCATACGTTAGGTTAGTGCGGCAATGGGGTGGTCCGTAAGAGATTACCTCCCCCACGCGACGGTCGTAGGTGGGATGTGCATGTAATTGTCCGTACTCCTGCGGGGTAGGGAAAGAACTAACATTATATAGGCGGTACTCCCCCAGCGTAAGGCGCTGAAAAACATCTACTAAGGGGTCGGAGGTTGGAATGTTAGCTACGGGAAGGGAAGTGGTTTTTGCGATGGTGGTTTCATCGATTGAAGGCGTAGGTGCACGTTTGAGGTGGATGGTTGAGGTACATTTGAAGAGGATGGTTGGGTTGAATGTATGGGTGTCTTGATTGGTATAAGCACATCGTTGGGCGGTATAACATATGGCAGGTTTTAAAGGGGGAGGGTCAGCTTTTACGGTGTAGGACTTCCCTCGTACTCAAATTTTATGCATCTATGTAATGTTGAGGAACGCATCCCATGGCTCGGATCGAGGACGACCAATGATATATTATATTGGAACTCTCCCTCCAAGACATAGAAGAGTTCGGGTAAAGTACGTGGTCCTACCCGAATGTTGAGGATCACGGTGCCTAAGGTAGAAGTAATAGCGTCATTGAATGACCGCAACATGATGGGGTTGGCACACATGCAACTAGAAGGGATATTCATTTGTTGGAAGGCTTTTGAAGAGATGATGTTTAGGCTAGCACCCCCATCAATCATAACACAACGTACCTGAATGTCCCGGATGTAAGCTAAGATGAAAAGAGCAGGGTCAGGATCTTCTGTGCCAAAGTCAACAATTTCGTCTTCGAGCCATCACTGCGGCACTTGTTGTACAGAGACAGAAGTGGTTGGGGTAGTGGGTTGTTTGGTGAGAGAAGCAATGTGATTGGGTGTTAGAATGGAGGCGACAGGCAGGGTTTCATTAGGTAAAACCTCTATCCCTTGAAGGATCTCAACGAGAGCTTGTCGATGAGATTCAGAAGTCTGAATGAGATCATACAATGTCATTTTACGGGCAATTGGTGAAGGCTGTTTAATCATATTTCGGTGGGCAATGCCATTAGAGATGGATAGGTGGGTCCGTGAATGACCACTTTAGGTGGTGGTGCAATCGGAATGTTTGACGGAGAAAGAGATGCCGCAGTGTGTTTTCTTTTGCTTTCCCATTGTTTTTACGCCCTCGAGTAGCGACACTAATCATATTAATCTCGTAGACTGAGATGAGGAAGATGGTTGGATAACTCATGGTCTTGAGGTGGGGTTGTAATAATGATAGATCTTGGTGAGGCGGGGACAGATGGTATAGGAGAGGGAATGGAAACTAAAGGTCTCTCCCTTCGTAAGTTGTCTTTCTTAATCTTTCCATCCGGGAGAGGTGACTGACGAAGGATGGTTTTAGAGCTTTGCATCCCTCCACATCATGTCTGGTGTGCGGTGATAGCGCAGATTTTAGACTCATCGTAACCCATAGGTCGGGGTTTAGACGGGTCATAAGGTCTAAGTGGAGGTTGGGAAATGGTCGCATTCTCCACCAACATAGCAAGGATTTTGGCGTAAGATCCTTTGAGTGGGTCAAAATCGAAAGAGGATGAGGGTATTGGTTGTGCGGGTTTTGGTAATGTTTGGGCGTGGTTGGTTCGCACGGGTGGTGGTTTAGCGAGGGTGTTGATACGTGGTTTTCACTAAACGTGATTTCTTTGGCGCGAAAGCTATGTTGGATGATGAGGCCACGATGATGTGGTATCGAAAAACAACCACGGGGAAATAGGAGTGACCAAAACAAATCTTTTGATGATGGAATTTGTTTAGGGTTAATAGGTGGACGGGATACGCGGAGTAGCGGTGTTGCTTATACCACAGGAATTTACGTATGGGTGCGGAAGGCGTAGGTTGTTTTGAAGAAAACGCGGAGGTATGATATATTGATGTAAGGTAGAGGGATGGGGTCCCAATATGGAAGGTAGGTATGGCGATGATGGTTTTGATTGTGATAGGGGCACGGATTGAGTTTGTCTCTAGGTGGCGGGACGGATTTATTTTGGATAGATCGAGTCGCTTAGGTGGGTGCATTAGGCCCAGGGCATTGGTGAGGTCCCAAGCGTAGGGGAAGATCCGGTTAATTTGATAGAAGTGGACGGGGCATTTGGTAGAGGTGAGGGGGTGAAGGTGAGAACAGGGGCATTTTAAGCTTTTGTAAACACTTGGGTATATGGTGGAGACATCAGGATCAGTCATTTGCATTTGAGTAGAAAAAGGGGTACTCAAACATTCCCATAGGGCCTGTCTATCTTCTGTGGAATGACAGGTCTCACGTGTGAATATGAACTTTTGTACGGAAGAAGCGCGGGTTGTGATCCCGAGTCCACTGTGGGTGTGACACGGGGAGGTAGATGAGGCCTTTGTATCAATAGATGTTAAGAGGTCAACCGGTCGTTGAAAAGATTTAGGCGATGAGGGACTAATAGGTAGGAGGCGTGTTTGAGGGGATCTATCATGTTTAAAGAATGTGGTGATGTCGGTGTAAGAGATTTCTCGTCTAAGGATGTCAAAAGGAGTGGCGAGCATTCCTCTTGTGCGAAAAAGAGCGGTAGAAGGGGACGTTTGGGAAATAGATAAATTAGATAACATCCGTTCACGATCTTGTAGGGATGTGGTAAGAAGACTCATCGATGAGAAGAGAAGTCAAGGCGATTAACTCTTTTATGGGTAAAGGAATGATTTCACTTTGGCTTGATGGTGGTGAAGGAGGTTCGAGACTCCTGTGTTGGTGGAGAGGCTTGATTCAAAAAAAATTTCAATAGAGGCTTTTGGCTGAGAATCGAAGACTGCATGGATCTCATGAACACTCTCCTCGGCTAAGATATCTTGGTTTACGTTACTGTTGGACGAGTGATTCGGGAATGGCTTGTTGAAAATTTTCAGATTTCGGTTAGTAGGGCGTTAGGATTATCGAGGCTATATCCCCGCATCAACCATTTCTGCACTATGTTTTTCAACATCTTGCGGTTTTCATGACTATGTCCTTTTACGCGGTGAAAGTTACAAAAGTCATTTTCTTTGTACCAGGAAGGTATTGCGCGGGTGGAGTCAAACCCAGAGTGAGGTTTAACAAGGGGCAAGGTGATAGCCCCAACTTTGAGCAATTTCTCCAGGATGACGCCATAAGTTTCTCCCAAGGGAGTGTAATTGATGGGCTCGGCTTTGTACTTATAGGTGGTTTTCGGCGAAGTATTGGACGGTGTTTGAGATTTGACCATTACCACGTGGACAGCTCCTTTTGATTTAGAAGAAGTGGACGCGTGAGGAGTGGTGGTGTTTGGCTTGTTGGCGAATCAGGAGTTCGGAAATTGGGGTTTTTGTTACGCAACCGCAATTTCTCTTCTTCTAAGGCTCGAATTTCTAGTTTCCGAGCCATGGTAAAGGCCTCGTCGAATGTGCGGAAAGTTTGAATTTGAAGAGTAGGAGAAATGTGCTTAGCACATGCCCGCGTGAAAAGTTTGATAAGTTCGGCTTTGAGGCAAGGCATATGTAAGTTGGTTGATAAGGCCGCGCCATCGTCCCACGAAATCTGCGATAGATTCGTCTTCGAATTGTCGGATGGCATAAAGGTCGGTGATAGATACTTTCTTGGCAATGTTAATGGAGAAATGATCCAAGAAAGATTGGGCTAGTTGGTTAAAAGAGAAGATCGAGTGCTGGGTTAAAGCACTGTACCACTCCAAGGCGGGTCCTGATAAGGACATGGGGAAGGTGCGGAGTAACAAGGCGTCATCATGGGCAATCAAATAACAAGCATGTCTAAATGATCGCAAGTGTTGTTGAGGATCCTCTTTACTATTAAAACGAGTAAATTTCGGCAACTCCCATTGCGGAGGATATGAATGAAGGGGAACAGTAGGGTGAATAGGCTCCCGACAAACTTGTTCGTATGTCAAGGCGCTACGACTTCCCGAAACCGAAGCCTCCAGATTTTGCATTTTGTCCATCATTTGTTTGATGAAATCTGTGGTTGGATGAGATGATGGTGCGGTTGTGGTAAACGGAGGCAAGTTGGACCAAGGGCTTCCGCTGGACAATGGTGGGGCTAAGTGTTGATAAGGTATGGAGGATGAGTATGTTGGAGCAACAGAATAGGGATGTCCCATATAAGGTGTTGAGGTTACTGGATACGTGTATGGGAATGAAAAGGTAGGCGGAGCTTGAGAAGGAAAGCTCGTGTGAATAGGTGGCAGAGAGCAAGTCATGAATGGAGTGGTCAGAAGAGAGATGAGGTAGGGGCAGTTGGTGGTAACGATACGTGGGGTCCAAGATTAACCAAAGGAAAGCTAATCGGGGTCGTATGAACCTCTGAAGCCATCGGATTGGGAGACGGGGCTAGAGATGCAGGAAGTAAGGCAGTGTTATCGGGAGGAGTGGGAGCTAAATGAGCAGCTATACTAATAGGCATGCCAACAAGGAGGCGACCATCGGGCGTACGGTTAGGGGCATGAGACAAATAGTATTATCAGATGCTAGCCTAGGATTAGCATCCGAGAAATTTGGCAAAGTCCTTGTCTCCTACAGAATTTGGGGGATCTCACTTTGGTGTCCGTAGGGTTCCTATAGAATGTGAAGGGGTGATTCGGGCAAAGACACGGAGCGGGCATGTGAAACCATGGCGGCTTGCTTCAGTGATGACAACCATGGACAAGAACACACGGAAAGTTTCAATCTATCAAGAACAAAAACAACCTCGAATGATGAATTTGGTAGGTTCTTGGTTTGTCGGTGATGAAGACGATGGCAACGATATCGGTTTAATAACCGGTGTCGGTCACGAAGCGACGATGTTGGTCCCTTAACCGATGCCGGTGTCAAAAGTCTAGGATAAGAAGATATAAAAGGCTGCTAATTTGATTTTTAGCGTTGAGTATATTTATCAACTTATTGATCACGAGAAGACAAAGTATGACGAGAAAACAGAATTTGAAAACAAGCAAGATGCACACGAAAATCCGAGAGACTAACCTAGGGTTAATTTTAGTTATCGTGGGCTTATGCCTTTAGACGTAAGATGATGTCGAGATCCTAAACAACAAGACATAGGGAAATGTCAAGTTTGTTTTGGCTTATAAGGTTACCTCGAATCGGGCGGAGGAATACCGCGGAAAGTGGGGGATGTTTGAGTGTTGTGTTAATTGTGAAGTGATTCGGTATGTGTTGTGCGGTGAAACTAGGGTTAATTTCCTGTCAATACCATGGATATCACCCCCACGTGTACGACCTATTACTTAATCTATGTTCACTAGAATTGAAGAACAACAAGCAGGAATGCAATGCATGTGTTTTAAACCCAAATCGAAAATTATGTTCGATGAAGCAAGAGAGATGACTTTCACTAATGCGAAACTAGGAAAGCAAGACAAATTCTTTACGAAATATATAACAAAAGTAGCAACAGCAAGTATGCTTCCTAAAATGAAAATAAGCAAGAGAAAGAAACCCAAAATGGGTCCCATCGGGCGTGCCAAAATGTTTCACTCGGAATGACTCATTACTATAGAAACAGATAAGAGTTAGGTGCTAGGAGGAATACCTGTAGAATGTCGAGATGGTGTGCGCGTACCGTAGAGAAAGATCAGGCTGATTGCGAAGAACTCCTTTTTGTCTTGGAAGGACTACTGGTTTTGACAAAGATGCAAGTTGATCTCCTTGGTTGTAAACACTTCAGGTATTTCCACTCATCTTTGCTCTGTCAGTGAAGATCTATAACAAAGACTCTGTTCCTCGCTCGCAATGCTCTCTCTGTTGATCCGAAATCCTTTGTTGTGATCTCCAAAAATGAAATTCTGATCCGTTGTTTTGGTTTGGGAGCCCATTTACGGGGAACGATGGCGGTTGTGTAACAAGACGGCGGTCGAGTAGAACCGGCATCGGTAAGGAAAAAAGTAGGCTATTTTTAGTAAAATAGCCCACCTTCCTAACTTTTCTCCCGAGAGATCGAGTTGCGGGCTTGGTCAAGTGACTAGAAGGTCGGTTTGGGTGCGAGTAAGGAGGCATTAGTTATGGATGTGAGTCTAGACCAAGTCATGGGTCTTAATTAGGTTAGTTTAGGGTTAGGGCTGGGTCATGATGAGGTGGCAAAGTGAGGTGGCGGGTAAGGTGATGTGGATTTATCAATTATAAGGTAATTAATAAATAATTGTGTAAGGTTTAGGTGATGGGGTTAGATTACGAGATGAGATGCGGGTCACGAGGGTCGTAAGACACAAATTTGTGTCTGAAAGACTTGAGAGGTTTGATCCAGAGCTAGCTCATCACACAATTGAATTAGATCCAAGTGTTAAACTCATCGAGGCAAAAACAAAGGCTAGTCAATCCACACATGGAGCCTCTCAGGAGAAAATATTTAATCCTTAATGACCAATTTAAAAGAAAAGCATCCAATTCAAGGGAGAGGATTTAATACCCATCTCGAGGGAATTGAATAATTTAATAGAAGCAAGTATCATATTTTCCATTAAGCATTCTAGGTGGTAGAAAACTTGGTTCCAGTTAGAAAGAAGAGTGGAGAAATCAGATTGTGTGTAGAATTTAGAGATTTGAATAGAGCATCCCTCAAGGATCACTACCCACTTCCTTCTATGGAGCATATTTTGCAAGTTGTTGATGGATCGAGAGGTTTTCATTGCTATATGGTTATTCAGGTATAATCAGATCATGGTAAAGGAGGATGACCATTCAAAACAACCTTCACCACCAAATGGGTGACTTATGAGTATAGAAAAATGCCATTTGGGATGTCTAACGTTGGAGCTAGCTTCCAAAGGGAAATGGATATGGCGTTCAAGCGATTGATCAACAAAATAGTGCTGATATATCTAGATGATATTACTATATTTTCTAAAAGTGCAGCGAGATCATCTATTTCATTTGAGACAAGTGTTCCAAAGATGTAGAAGATTTGGGGTATCCTTGAATCCCAAAAAATGTATTTTTAGCTCATGAAGGAAAGCTCCTAGGCAACATTGTTTCCAAGAAGAATTAGCAATTAATCCAGAGAGGTTTGAAGAAATAAAAGCACTTTGCCATTACCAAGTCACAAGAAGGCCCTTCAAACTTTCTTGGGAAGAATCAATTTTGTTTGAAGGTTTGTTCCAGATTTTGTAACCCTTGTCAAGCCAATAACTATGATGTTTAAGAAAAGTATGGCTTTCAAATGGACAACTGAAGGTAAGGCAAGTTTTGAGGTAATCAAGGAGGCTATCTCACAAGCTCCAACTCTCATTAACCTAAATTTTTCTAAGGATTTTATCCTTTATGCATTTGGAGGTGATGATACAATTTACGTAATTTTAGTACAACGTGAACAAAGAAAATGTAGAGCATCCAATTACTTTCTTTAGCCAAATCTTAGAGGACTATGAAGTGAGGTATTCTTTCATTGAGAAGCATGTTCTTGCAATGATTAGGAGATTGAAGAAATTTAAGAATCTAGTTTCAAACAACAAGGTTCAACTCGCTGGTTTCTCATGTAGGAGTTAAGGACTTCCTCCTCAACAAAGACCTAAATGAAAAACGTGCGGGGTGGATTACTTGTGTCATGGAGTATGACATTGAGATCAAAGTCACCAAGCTGGTCTGAGGAAAGGGATTGTGTGAGCTGGTCTTGAGTAATTCAATGGAAGAAAGCAATGGGAAGGATGTTGGTTTGGTGGTTAAAGACAACCAAGAACCAAGAAGCATTCAAGAAGAGAATGATGGTGTGCTCACTCCTTGCTAGACCCAAAACATAGTGCACTTCTTGCAAAAGCAGGCCTATGCCCTCCGAGAGATGAACAAAACCAAGAGAAGACACTTCGAGGTTGCAGGTTGTCCCATATGCACTTGTTGATGGTGTCTTGTTCAAAAGGATATAAATGGAGTGTTCTTTGAGATGCATTGGGACAACTCAAATTAATATAATTTTAGAAGAGTTCCATGGTGGATCAGTTGGGGGTCATTTTCTCCAAGATTGACAGCCCTCAAGATCATGAAGGCTAGCTATTATTGGCCCAAGGTGTTTGGTGATTGTTATGCATGGATCGAGAGTGTGCAAAATTGTGCATTCTTCACGAGGCAAGGAGAGATTAGCAGCCCTTCCATTGCACCCAATTTTAGTTGACCAGCCATTCATGTAATGGGGTTTGAACTTCTAGACTTCTATGAGGGTGATAATAACAAGATTTGGTATACTGGCACTATAATATCGGATAATGCTTTGGCATTCATAGGATCAAAATTCTTTACATTCAAGGGGTTGTTAAATATGGGATTTATCTTAGCACTTCATCAAATTATTACCCTCAAGGTAATGGCCAAGTTTAGTCTACCAACAAGAACTTATTAAATATCATCAAGAGGACTCTTGATGAAAATCGAGAGACTTGGCACACCAAATTGAAATAAACCTTTTGGGCTGATAGGATAACTCTAAGAGATCCATAGGTAACTCTCCATTCAGACTTGGTTTATGGAAGAGAGGAAATCTTGCCCATGTCACTTGAGTTGCTAACGTTGGAACTCATGAAGCAATTGGAGTTGTTGGAGTTTGAACCCATGGAGGTTAGATATGAAGAATTCATGGAGCTCTAAGAAATTAGAGAGCATGCAACCTAAGAAATGGAGAAGGACCAAGCCTTGATCAAGAGAACCTTTGATAGAAAGCTAAGGCTAGAACCTTCCAAGTTGAAGATTTAGTGTTGAAATGAGATGCAGACTGAGAAAAGCTAGGAAGGCATTCAAAGTTTGATGCCATTTGGAGTGGCCCCTTCATGGTCACAAAATGTAAGAACAATAATGCCTTCCAATTATCTACATTGGATGGTGAGAAGCTGTAGATTCCAGTTAATGAAATCCATCTAAAGCATTGCTAATAGAAGGAAAATATCCATATTTTACATATTAGCTTAGATTTTCATTCCACTAAGTGATTGTGCACATTTTTCTATCGTAGCTTAGTTTTACATTTCCCTAAGTGCTTTAGCACAAGCTTACTTTGCCAGGACACAATTTTGTAGGCCATGTTCCATATCACGTGATGTTTTGCTCTCACAATCTTCCTTCTTGAAATTGTCTAATGAGTTGAGAGTACCAAGTAGTTAATTTGATGACTCCATGCCCAATGGATTGTTTCGAAAATTGTTAGCTTCATCCAAAGGCATATGCCCCTTCTAGTCACCAAAATTGTTATCCAAAATAAGCCCCTTGCTTTTTTGGCTAACTCTCTTTCATTTCTTCCTTCCTTGTGCCTCAGTCAAATTTTTTCAATTTTCAAGCACTCAAAATTTTCTAGAAATGGCTTCATTAGATAGATAATTTTCTCACCTTTCTAGAAAGGTAAAGTTTTCCTTCTAACTCCTTGTATTTTGCAAGTTATGGCTCGATGGAGTTTTGAGGGAAATTTTCCCTAGGAAGGTCCGCAGACCAATCACAACGTGACACGTGGCGGTAGAATGGTGGGGAGTGGGATCAAGTTAGAAAGTTTTGCTAAGGAAGTGGTGGGGAAGTAGGGAATGTTTTTTTCCATGGGTCCACAAAGGAGAAAAAAGTGATTTAAGGCCCACAACGAATCGAAGTGTGACACGTGTTGTCGGAGCGGCGGGGCGCAGAGAAATTTGGTGAAATTTGTCGAAGTGTTTCCAAAGGGCGCAAAGGAAACATTTCACCCGCAATCTCACGAAGGAAGAAGTGGTTTGAGGCCCATGTGAATAGGAGGCTAACACATGTCTATGGGATGGTGGAAAGTGGATCGGCAGAGTGAATTTTGGCTTTTCACCAAAATTGTTAAGGGGCGAAAAGGAAGATTTTGGCCCAATAGCCCGAGCAGAGGAGGAGGAGAAAATTACAAGGGCCCGCAACAAATGGGAAGATGACACATGTACTGGTCTCGTTGGAGGTTGGGGGTGTGGGGAGAAGTTGGAAATTTTTCCAAAGTGATCGGTAGTATCAAAGGGAAAGTTTGGAGCGCGCCCATGCCGAAAGGAGGATGACATGTGGCGGTGGAGTGCCAGGGCATGGCGGAGGAGTTTTGGAAAATTTTCCAAAATTAAAAAAGCATAAAATGTCTATTTGAACCTGTTGAAAACCAAGAATGTGCCATGTGGCATTGGAGTGGAGGGGGTGGAGATTTTTTTGGGAATTTTCCCAAATTCAAAAAAGGGGAAAATTTTTGGGTTTCGGCCCAACCCGATTTTTTACTGTTTTGCCTAAATATTCGAGAGGGCATATATTTCGATCTAGAGCTCATTTTTTCTTGATTTTGTGTCATTGGAAAGATATTGAAGTCCTCTACACAATGGAATCTTAAATTTTGTGTTCTTATGGATTTTGGTGAGAAAAAAATGAGAAAACGCCTCTAGTATGGGGAAAAGAGCAGAACTGACATTTAACCACCATTTTTAATGCAGTATGGCTTTCATTCTTCTCCAACATGATTGAAAATCTTGGGGAATGAAATTTTAAGGGTACCCATGCTATTTTGATGGATTTGGTCAGTGGTTGAATGATTCCTTTTACTTTTCCCACGTTTTCTCCTTCCTGAGCTCGGGTTTTCATTGTTAAAATCTAGATTTGGCTCATTTGTAAAGGGTTGGACATTTTTATGTTTTGTAGACTCCCTCCTTCACCCTGGAAAGTGAATTTGTGGAATATCAGACCTTTTTTGAAGATTGCAATATGTTTTGCTTCCTTGCTTTGTTGTAATGCACTGTATTTAAAAGATGGAAATGACAATGCAAGCTCTATGAATGAGTTTTCAATCCTTTCTTGTGTTGTTTACTTCATCTTGATTATTCATTACATTTTAGCAATCTGTGCATGATATATGTTGTATTCTTTATAATCTGTGTCAATTTGCAGAAGTAAATGTTCACCACTCCTTTGGTGTATCACCCTGTTAGTTTTAGTTTTATCCTTTTCTTTATCCTGTCTCCTTGGTAGAATTAGAGTAGGATTTTGAGTTTAAACCTCTGCAATTTTCAACCATAAATCTTATCGGAGAGAGTTGAGGAACCATCCTTTAATATGGAGATTCTTTTCCCAATTTTGCAAGTTCCACACTTGGGGAAAAGATTCAATGTTGTGCAATCACACTTTGGATGCCCATTATCAAACTAGAAATCTAAGAAAACATCCGGGGTGTATTGCTGATTTGCACTAATAGTTTTGGCATGCCCATTGGGACCTTAGAGGTCTTCATCTTCATTGCAACAAAGTTGATGTGCTTTTGTTGTAATTTATTGCTTGAAAAAGCCCTGATTTGCACATCTGGTGACTCCAAAGAGGAAAAATCAACTGGTTTTAGCAATCCAAGTCTGAAGATTCATGAGAAGGATCCAAACAAGGTCAAGGGTTATAAAATATGGATTATCTGAGTATCTGCAGTTATCTCTAGGAAGAAGACAGAGGGGAAGAAGGATTTAAAGGTCTCAATCTCAACCGAGATAGAACTCTATTAACCCCTCAACACTGGTAGACCTTTCACCCAATCAACAAGGGTTCTCAGGCCAATCAGAATGGCACAACATAAACCCTTATGTCAACTTTACTAGTAGCAACCCACTTGCTCTCAATGCACAAAATCTAGTTCCAGTTGTAGCATTGAAGAACATCCCATACTTTACTAGGGAAAATCATACCACTCTTGGTGATCATGTCAAATACATTGCTAATGTTTGTGCAATCCATGAGATTGTTGAGATGCAAATTGCTGTCAAATTGTTGGCATATTCATTCAAAGGGAAAGCCTTGCAATGGTTCAGGAGCCTTGGGGTAGGCTCTATCCAAAATTGGAACCAATTATGCATAGCTCTCCATGAGAATTTTGAGAAAAGGAGATAATTTGTCTCTACTAGAACAACTGACAACTATCAAGAGAGCTCCCAATGAGCAGCTAATAGACTTCAACTTTAGATTTCAAAGGACATGGGATAGAATCCCAATGGTAGTAAGGCCAACAGCTGAAGGTGCTTTCTTATACTATCTCAAAGCTTTAAATTCTAATATTTCTATGTTAATTCAATCCATGGGAAGTGCAAATATACCTGCAGCTTATAACATTGCCATTAGGGCTGAAAATTGTTTGATCCAGGCTGGTAAGCTGGCTCCTAGGCCTCCCATGCCCTTGTATCCAAACTTGGAAAGCCCAAGCACTAGTCAAGAACTTACTTTAGCTCCTATTCCCACTTCTAGAGATCATATTTCAAATGAAACTTCTACTTCATCCTCTAGTGCCTTAAATGAACTTCAAGAAGTCATGAAACAATTACAAAATTAAGGCAATGAGCTGGTTACACTCAAGAGGCAAAAAACCCAAAGTTTTAGACCTTTTATCGACCTCAAACTCAGCCTAATAGGTAACCATATCAGCCTAATAGGCCACCCAATCAACCATAAATCAAAATCAAGTAAGACCTCCTGCCATAGACCATTTCAGCCTTATAACCCCAATGTTGCATCTACCTCTAAAGCCTTAGTGCTAGTGTAAAATAATATAGCTCAAGAGTATGATTGGTGTTTCCCATGCAATGAACCTCACAACCGGTCTATGTGCTTCAATGGTGATTTGAACCAAGCCCTCATGGTGACAAAAACTAGCGTAGAGGTGAGGTAAGCCAAGAAACAAACTAACAACAAGGAACATCTTAGCAAAATACAACTCCAAATGAGACTACACTTGTGAATTGGCGGTGAGGATTTTTGTGGTATGAATCAAGTAATTTATCGAATGTAGCAGCTAACACAAGGTCAAAGAAGAGGAGTATTGGTGAAGAGTATTCATTAGCTCAAGGTGATCCACAACCTTCCATCACTCCATAAAGTGTTGGCAAGTAAAATGTAATTCCAAATGTGCAAGGACAGCCCAAGCCACCTTCTAGACCAACTCAAATGCTAGCTATTGCAGCCCATGTCCAAGAAAAGAGTGTGCAGGCTAGGGGGTAGCAAAGAGATGTTTCATCCCCATTTAGCATCATTGATCAAATGAAGCATACAAATGTGAATATATCTATGTGGGAATCACTATCCATCCTAGGCCAAAATGGATCTACTACAAGTTGAAATGAAGAATTGGTCAACTTCAAATCAGCAAGCTCATATGAAAGAGAAGGTACTCACAAATGCTGCTCACTGAAGGAAATCATTGAGGATAGCAAGGTAAATTTTTGAAGCCCCTCCATTCTATGGTTCATTGATCATTGGAGATAAACTAGTACACAATTGTATGATTGATTAGGGGCAAGTAGTTACTGTAATGCCCAAGCAAATAGATGATCATTGGGTCTCAATATGAATTCATATCTCAAAGGGTGGTGCAACTGGATGGGAAATCGGTGACAATAGTTGGGGTAATTAAATATTTGAGCCTCACTTTACATGCATGCCCCAATGTCACTTGTGTTGCAAGATTTTTCGGTGATAGAGTTACCACCACTTTTTGCCCTATGTTTGTCGAAGGAATTTCATAGCTAGAATCGGAGGCTACTTATTTGCTGATTGGTCACACATGTTTTTAGAACCAAATATGGAACTAAGGCCACAATCAGTCTGAACTCAAGTTGCAAACTTTCACATTGAGCCTCATACTCCAAACCAAATCAATGCCAACTATTCAACATTTGATCAAGAGGATTATCTAAGCACGAGATGAAGTGACACCAAATTTGGAAGCATCCCAGATTTGACTCTTGATGAATGGGAAAGCAAGGTACATGATTTTTATCGCCTACAAGGAAATAGAGGAATCGAACTAGGATTTGATTGCATGCATGAAGAAAATCGCCTATTCCTAGCATTGCCAAGCCAAAACATAAATATGACAATGAGGTATGGCAGCTATTCTTTGATGGATCAAGAAGTAGACAAGGTGCGGGTGGGGAGCTATGCTTGTTTCACCTCAAGGCATTAAGTATTTTTCATCTTTTAGATTCAGTTTGCATGTTCTAACAACAACATTGTTGAATATGAAGCTTTGATATAAGGATTGCATTGGTCAAAGAAAAGGGGTATCAAAAAATTAGAAGTCTTTCATGACAAATCCTAATTGTTAATCAAGTTAAAGGGTGGCATGCTACCAAAAATGACATTCTCAAGTGTTATAAGAATAGGGTGTGGGACCTCATTGAGGATTTTGAAGGCTTTGGCATCAATTCCATCCCTAGGAAAGAAAACCAAGTTGCTTAATAGACTTGCAACAGTTGGGGCAGCCTTTGATGTTGTGGAAAGTATCAAGGAAGATAAAGTGCAGCCAAGCATTCATGTGATTGTAAGGCCATCAGTACCATACAATAATGTAAGTTGGCAAGTGTTTGAAAGTGACCAACAAATCGTCAATTTCTTGCAAGAAGAAGTTAAGTTCTCAAAGAAAAATCGGGAAAGTTAGAACAACAAAGATGTATGGTGATCAACTAGTACAACCGAGAACTAACAAACTTCCAAAAGAACTTGTCACTTTGGAGTCCATCTTTAATCCTAATTATCATTTTAGCAAAGAGAAAGCAAACGTCCAAGTCAAGGAGAAGATTCGGTACCCATCTCGGTGGGAGAAGGAAAAATGCTTCAAATTGGTAAAGTGGAAACCAAACAAGAAAGGTATGAGTTAATGAAACTTTTCCAAGAGTTCCCAGATATATATTTGCTTGGAGCTATGAATACTTGACAGGTTTCAATCCCAAGCTAGCTCAACACACAATTGAATTAGATCCAAGTGCTAAACCCATCAAGCAAAAACAAAGGCTAGTCAATCCACACATGGAGCCTCTCATGAAGAGGGAATTGAATAAGTTAATAGAGGCAAGTATCATATTTCCCATTAAGCATTCTAGCTGGGTAGCAAACTTGATTCTAGTTAGAAAGAAGAGTGGAGAAATCAGATTGTGTGTAGACTTTAGAGATTTGAATAGAGCATCCCTCAAGGATCACTACCCACTTCCTTCTATGGAGCATATTTTGCAAGTTGTTGCTGGCTCTGAGAGGTTTTCATTGCTAGATGGTTATTCAGGGTATAATCAAATCATGGTAAAGGAGGATGACCAGATCAAAACAACCTTCACCACCAAATGGGTGACTTATGCATATAGAAAAATGCCATTTGGGCTATCTAACGCCACTGGAGCTACCTTCCAAAGGGCAATGGATATGGCATTCAAGGGATTGATCAACAAAACAGTGCTGATATATCTAGATGATATTACTGTATTTTCTAAAAGTGCAGCATATCATCTATTTCATTTGAGACAAGTGTTCCAAAGATGTAGAAGATTTGGGGTATCCTTGAATCCCAAAAATGTATTTTTAGCTCATGAAGGAAAGCTCCTAGGCCACATTGTTTCCAAAGAAGGATTAGTAATTAATCCAAAGAGGTTTGAAGAAATAAAATCACTTTGTCATTACCAAGTCACAAGAAGGCCCTTCAAAATTTCTTGGGAAGAATCAATTTTGTTCGAAGGTTTGTTCCAGATTTTGTAACCCTTGTCAAGCCAATAACTATGATGTTTAAGAAAAGTATGGCTTTCAAATGGACAGTTGAAGGTAAGGCAAGTTTTAAGGCAATCAAGGAGGGTATCTCATAAGCTCCAACTCTCATTAACCTAAATTTTTCTAAGGATTTTATCCTTTATGCATTTGGAGGTGATGATACAATTTCTGCACTTTTAGTACAACAAAACAAATAAAATGCAAAGCGATCAATTTCTTTCTTTATCCAAATGTTGGAGGACTATGAAGTGAGGTATTCTTCATTGAGAAGAATGTTCTTGCAATGATTAGGAGCTTGAAGAAATTTAAGCATCTAGTTTCAAAAAACAAGGTTCAACTGCTGGTTTCTCATGTAGGAGTTAAGGAATTCCTCCTCAACAAAGACTTAAATGAAAAACGTGCGGGGTGGATTACTCATGTCATGGAGTATGACATTGAGATCAAAGTCACCAAGCTCGTTTGAGGAAAGCGATTGTGTGAGTAGCTGGTCTTGAGAAAATCAATGGAAGCAAGAAATGGGAAGGATAACCAAGAACCAAGAAGCATTCAAGAAGAGAATGATGGTGTGCTCCCTCCTTTCTACACCAAAGACATAGTGCACTTCTTACAAACAGGCCTATGCCCTCAAGATATGAACAAAACCAAGAGAATACACTTCACATTGCAGGTTGTCCCATATGCACTTGTTGATGGTGTCTTGTTCAAAAGGGATATAAATGGAGTGTTGCTTTGAGATGCATTGGGACAAATCAAATTAATATAATGTTAGAAGAGTTCCATGGTGGATCAGTCAGTGATTTTTCTCCAAGAGTGGCAGCCCTCAAGATCATGAAGGTTGGCTATTATTGGCCCAAGGTGTTTGGTGATTGTTATGCATGGATGAAGATGTGAAAAAGTTGTGCATTCTTCACGGGAAAGGAGATATTAGCAGCCCTTCCATTGCACCCAATTTAAGTTGACCAGCCATTCATGCAATTGGGTTTGGACTTCATTGGAGTAATTAACCCAAACTCAAGCCAAGGACTCAAGTGGATTCTAACAAAGAACAGACTACTTCACCAAATGGACCGAGGTGGTGGCACTCAAAGAGGCAAATGAATCTATAATTATAGACTTCTATGAGGGGATAATAACCAAATTTGGTATACCTACCACTATAATATCGAGATAATGCTTTGGCATACATAGGATCAAAGGTAACTAAATGGGCTGTTAAAAATAGGATTTATCTTGGCACTTCATCAAATTATTACCCTCAGGTAGTGGCCAAGCTGAGTTAACCAAAAGAACTTATTAAAGATCATCCAGATGACTCTTGATGAAAATCATAGGACTTAGCACACCAAATTGAAATCATCCTTGTGGGCTGATAGGATAACTCCCAAGAGATCCACAGGTAACTCTCCATTCAAACTTGTTTATGGAAGAGAGGAAATTTTACCCATGTCACTTGAGTTGCCAACGTTGGAACTCATGAAGCAATTGGAGTTGTTGGAGTTTGAACCCATGGAGGTTAGATATGCAGAATTGATGGAGCTCCAAGAAATTAGAGAGCATGCAGCCCAAACAATGGAGAAGGACCAAGCCTTGATCAAGAGAACCTTTGATAGGAAAGCTAAGGCTAGAACCTTCCAAGTTGGAGATTTAGTGTTGAAATGGGATGTAGACTGAGCAAAGCCAAGAAGGCATTCAAAGTTTGATGCCATTTGGAGTGGCCCCTACATGGTCACAAAATGTAAGAACAACAATGCCTTCCAATTGTCTACATTGGATGGTGAAGAACTACATATTCCAGTTAATGGAATCCATCTAAAGCATTGCTACTAGAAGGGAAACTCTCCACCTTGTACATATTAGCTTAGATTTTCATTCCTCCAAGTGCTTATGCACATTGTTCTATTGTAGCTTAGTTTTACATTTCCCTAAGTGCTTTGGCACAAGCTTGCTTTCCCAAGGACGTAATTTTGCAAGCCATGTTCCAGATCAAGTGATGTTCTTCTCTCACAATCTTCCTTCTTGAAAATTTCTAATGAGTTGGGAGTACCAAGCGTTAATTTGATGACTCCATGCCCAATGGATTGTTTCAGAAACTAGTAGCTTCATCCAGGTAGGTAGATTCCCCCTCTGAGTTGCCCAAATTGTTATCCAAAATAAGCCCCTTGCTTTTTTTGGCTAACTCTCTTTCATTTCTTCGTTCCTTGTGCCTCAGTCAAATTTTTTCACTTTTCAAGCACTCAAATTTTTTTTGGAAATGGCTTCATCAGATAGAAAAATTTCTCACCTTTCCAGAAAGGTAAAGTTTTCCTTCTAACTCCTTGTATTTTGCAAGTTATGGCTTGGTGGAGTTTTTGAGGGAAATTTTCCCTAGGAAGGTCCACAGACCAATCGAAAACGTGACATGTGGCGCGAGAATGGCGGGGAGCCGGAGCAAGTTAGAAATTTTTGGTAAGGAAATAGTGGGGCATAGGGAATGTTTATTTTGTGGGTCCACAAAGGAAAAAAAAGTGATTTAAGGCCTGCAATGAATAGAAGTGTGACCTGTGTTGTCAGAGCGGTGGGCCGCAGAGAAATTTGGTGAAATTTACCGAAGTGTTTCCATAGGGTGCAAAGGAAAAATTTTACCCGCAAGCCTACGAAGGAAGAAGTGGTTTTAGGCCCACATGAATAGGAGGCTAACACATGTCTATGGGCTGGTGAAAAGTGGATCAGTGCAGTGAATTTTGGATTTTTGCCAAAATTGTTAAGGGGCGAAAAGGAAGATTTTGGCCCGATAGCCCGAGCGGAGGAGGAGTAGAAAATTACAAGGGCCCGCATGACAAATGGGAAGATGACACATGTCCTAGTCTCATCAAAGTTCAGGGGCATGGGGAGAAGTTGGCAATTTTTCCAAAGTGATTGGCGATGATCAAAAGGAATTTTGAGCGTGTGCCTGAGCGAATAGGAGTATGACATGTGGCGGCGAAGTGGCGATGCAACAGAGGAATTTTGGAAAATTTTCCAAAATTTAGAAAAGCGTAAAATTTCCATTTAAACCCGTAGACCAATAGGAATGTGCCATGTGGCATCATAATGGCGAGGGGGGCAGATTTTTGTGGAATTTTTCCCAAATTCAAAAAAGGGAAAAATTTTGGGTTTCGGCCTGCCGACCCGATTTTGGCCCCTGTTTTTCCCTAAGTCTTCAGAGGGGCATATATTTCGATCTAGAGCTTAGTTTTTCTTGATTTTGGTGTCATTGGAAAGCTATTGAAGTCCTCTACACAATGAAATCTTCAATTTTGTGTTTTGATGGATTTTGAAGAGAGAAAAATGAGAAAATACCTCTGGCATGGGGAAAAGAGTAGAACTAACGTTGAACCACCATTTTTAATGCGGTATGGTTTCCATTCTTCTCAAAGCATGATCAAAAATCTTGGGAATGAAATTTTAAGGGTACCCATGATTTTTTGATGGATTTGGTCAGTGGTTAAATGATTCCTTTTACTTTCCCCATGTTTTCTCCTTCCTGAGCCCGTGTTTTCATTGTAAAAGCTAGATTTGGCTCATTTGTAAAGGGTTGGACACTTTTATGTTTTGCAAGACTCCCTCCTTCACCTTGGAAAGTGAATTTGTGGAATATCAAACCTTTTTGAAGATTGCAATATGTTTTGCTTCCTTTTTTTTGTAATGCACTATATTTAAAAGATGGAAATGACAATGCAAGCTCCGTGAATGAGTTTTCAATCCTTTCTTGTGTTGTTTACTTCATCCTGATCTTTCATTACATATTAGCAATCTATGCATGATATATGTTGCATTATTTATAATCTGTGTCAATTTTTAGAAGTAAATTTTCACCACTCCTTTGGTGTATCACCCTGTTAGTTTTAGTTTTATCCTTTTCTTTATATCCCTATCTTCTTAGCAAAATTAGAGAAGGATTTTGAGTTTAAACCACTGTAATTTTCAAGCATACATTTGATCAAAGGAGTTAAGGAACCAACCTTTAATCTAGAGATTCTTTTACAAATTTTTAAAGTCCCACACTTTGGGAAAATATTTAATGTTGTGCAATCACACTTCGGATGCCCATTATCAAACTAGAAATATGAGAAAACATCCAGGGGGTGCTGCTGATTTACACTAATAGTAATTTATAAAAATATTAAGTATTTTGTACCATCACTTACTTTGAATAGAAACCTTCCCAAAATAATAATTCCTTTAAAGGCAAAGGTGGACTCGAGAAAACAACGAGAGATGGCAAACTAGGTAGTTCGGACCAAAAAAGCAAAAATGTAGAAAAAAAAAAAGTAACTTTCTAAAAATATAAAGTGTCAAATAATTTCAAATAAAATTATATTAAAGTGTTCCTAGTATGTTATGGGTTATAAAAAAATGATTATAGGTAAAAATATTAGTATTTCCCAAAATAGCATCTTCTGGACCCCAACTACTAAAAATAGAAAGTTCTCGTTTTAAGTGCAGAAAGTTATTGTCATCTCCATTTTGGATAATATTGTTTCTTTTCACAAAGATGAATTTCAAATATTCTAGTCTTAACCCTACTTCAGCTTTGTCATCAAAATACTCAGGTGTGGGTGACAGTGATGTTACCCACATGGATCTGGAAGATCTCAAGAACAGGATGTTAGGTGCACCCAAGGAACCAATGGAAGAGAAATTCTATGCAAGTGGGTTGTATGCTTCGGATGGTCATCCTATTTCCCTTCAAAGAATAGAGTTTTTATTGGAATTCTCTTATCATTTTGAGCTAGAGACTCAAACCATAAAATTTGATGACAAGTTGATTCGACAGTACTCACTCCCAAGATAATTTATCGGTATATGAAATGTCTAGTTTGGAACAACATGGTCATCATTACAAAAGAGTTTACATTAGTTGAATGGTATGAGACATATTCCTACCTCCAAGGCCTTTCAATGGGTTTTTGGTTGAAGCAAATATAAATCCATCTCATATGCCAAAGTCTCTCTCTCAAAACAAATTTTACGAGGGCATCTCAGATGTGATCATCCTCCTAAGCCAGACTAATGGGAGAAGAAACCATAAAATATTTACATGATTGGATGTAATTTTTATACTCACTATTATTAAGGGTAGACATATCATAGACCGAGAGTAAATAATCAGTGATAACTTGCATCACCAACTACTTTAAGTTCTAATCTCCAAGATTTTTTGATGACTTCATACTTGGTCTATGCCCTTGTAAGCACAAGACCATTCATATGTTTGACACTTTCCCAAAAACATTCTTAGAAAGCTCTTACATATGAGAAATATCTACATCTTATCTTAAAATAAAGTAACCAACATTTACAAGTGTGAATGATGTGTTCACAATGTTTGTCATCAGTTGTTGGAGGAAACCCTCATCAAGGTTGTCTCCATAAAAAAATTCTCTTATCAAAAGGTACACATCCTTTTTCATTCATTTTTCAACCTTTTCCTACATCCAAGTATCTTGTTTTGATCTCTCTCCACAAAATTTGCCATATTATATCAGCAACATGATTGTATTGTTCGAGTTGTGTAGGTAGTTTGTCCATGTCAATAGTAAGCTAAGGCACCAAAAAAAAAAAAATATTTCCCCATCTCTCTCGGGATCTTCCTCTTAAAAAGAACTCATGAGGTCACAATGTGGAAGTTTCCTTCTCTCCCTTGAACCTCTATTCATTCACCTCAAGAGTCGACTTCAATATTTAGAGTGATTCGGGGTCATTTTACCTCCTTGAATTGCATCATGTTCCATAAATTGAAGACTAATGGGTGAATTTTGCAGATGATTTCAAGTCAAAGAATGAGATCACATGAGGATGAAAATTGAGCAAATGAGGATATTCTGGTTTGATTGGTATGAAGATGGTATTGAAGATGATGGAAAAATATGTATGATCTATAATATCATGTATTGAAAGCCTCACTCCTTCCATAAGTGTCTTGGAGCATCTCTAAATCGAGGGATATGAATGAGCGGATCGAATAATTCATCGAAGATCAAAAGAGTGGTTTAAAAAGAAGATAACTACCCTCATTAAATTAGGAAACTTTCCAACTCTCCAAAGGAAAGCATACCATAATTTCTCTTTGAAGGCCACTGATAAAAATCTACTTACTTGGGAGAAGGTTCATAGAGAAAGTCAAGAGAATCAGAATCTCCTCACTATAGAAGGTTACAAAAAAATGTGAGGACAAAAAATGACCCTGTGGTTGAGTTGGAGCAAGGGGAAATTGATTCTTTTTATCCTTTAGTCCCTCAATAGTCTCAAAGCTCTTCTCATCCTCCATTTCTACATCGGTCATTCTGTGCAAGATATTCCTTCTCCTTTTGAGAAAGAGCAAGCAATCATGTCGAATGTCGAGTAAGATGAATAATATTTTTCCATGGTTATAATAAATGTTCAAAACGTAAGCCCAAACCATTCAAAAGTGGGATTCCTTAACTTTTCAGCTATAGGCTCAATGTTCAAAGGAAATAAGGGAAAATTAGCTCAAACAACTTCATGTTTTTTTAGCGGTGCTTCGGGCATCTAATATGTGGAAGTATTCCAACCAAAGGTGACCATACCCATGAAGAAATGACCTCGGATGAATATGAGATTAACACCATCCTCATAGGCCCAAAAAATCATGAGAGAGATGTACATTTGTTCAAATAATCTTCCACTTGCCTTCTCACGAGGAATAAGGAGTACAAGGAAAGAAATTATCATTTAGAAGATCATGTGAGAAAAGCTCACCTCGTACATTAAAATTTTTATGGATAGGAATATTGCTTCATCCCTTAAAATAATTTTTTTACTCCCATCAGTATCTTTGATCTAGATTCCATTTAGAAGAAACAAGGATTCACCATGCAGGGTAAGAAAATGATAAATGGGTGAATAAGATTGTGGAAAAAGGGAAAGTGTTACTTCGAGAGATTATTTCATTGTTCAAGTAAATGGATGCAATAGCCACGAAGGTTAGAATGACAAGAGATGAAATTGAGAAAGAAAAGGAACACTAGGATCAAGTGTTTCCACTGGTGATATAAATGTGTAAAGTCCATTCTCACATATTGGTAGACATGAAGGTATTCAATTATTCATTTGAAGATTTGTCACGGTTGTGGGATAAAACCCTTGTTCTTCTAGGTACAATATACTAAAACATGTTCTATATGAGTCATATTAAAATGAATAATGTGATTCTAGGATGCAGGATGATGTCAATGCTAAGATACAAAATCTTGGAGTTCCCGTAATTGATTAAAACACCTCAATCTATGAATTTTGAATCCATTCGAAGAAATTGTCAAGAAATAAGTCAAGGATCCCTTTTCCTTCAATGAGGACACATTGAAGTATCTCTCTCCGAGATAAGGGATAAAATATCAAGCACCACAAAGAAACATTAGTATTGGCTCAAAAATATAAAAACATCAATTCCATTAAGGTCCATCGAGATTCCTCAAGTAAAGCGAGAATCAACAAGGGCATTGTCCATCCATATAAGTAGTTCTCTCTTCCCTCCCCTTTCCTCTCTTCCTTCATGTTCTATTTCTTCATTAAGGGGTTGCACTTTTCATTTTTGTCTTATTCATTTAAATGTGACTATAGTTAACATTGTAATAAGTTACCCTCAATTAATAAAAATGGGACTTAATTTCATTCCTAGGAATATAAAGAGTCACATGTTGTAAAAGACAAATAAAAGGTCATGTGGGGTAGGTGAAGAGTCTTTTAAAAATATATATATTGTAATGACTTCCTCATTCCAAGAGGTTGTCAATTTTGTATGTTCATGAGTAGATAACTACCAAGAATAAGCAAAATATAGAAAATTCTTCCATTCTCCTTCTCATATGTTTTCCTCTATCTCTCTTATTGTACAACTTTGTAAATATGTCAATAAAGAAAGGAGTTTCAACTTTTCTAGATGAGTGAATAAGTGAAATTTTATGTTCATGGTTTCATCTTGTCTTGATATAACTAGCAAGGTTTTTATTATTTCCTAATTGTGTGTGTTGATATCTCTAGTTAATCCTTGCAAGAATCATGAAACATTTTCTACTTGCAGTATTAATCCCCTCCTAATTTCTCACTCCCACATTCCCACCTTCCTAGAAAATTCCTCCCTTGCACAAAATTGCAAGAATTTTTTGCAGGTGTAGTGGAGTGTGCATGTTGGATCCCTAGCCTTTGGACTGAAAAAAATATTTTTTTTTATTTCACATACAATAATGGAGCTTCCCATTCAAGTAGAGGGACCTAGTCCCAGAGCATTGTTGGTGAAAATCAAATAATTTTTCCTATCGAAAATTATTTCACCAATAATTTTTGGCACCCACCATGGGGTATATTTTTTTGTTACTACACCACAATATATTCCAAAAAATAAAAAAAATAAATATTCCTAAAAATAAAAAAAAATTGAATTTGAAAAGTCACTAAGCCTTATGTCTTCCACCAATGGCTATTCTTAGTAATCCCTAGTCTTAAGACCTGAACTTCTTTTCCATATCCAAGAATATATTGCATCAGAATTGAGGGAGGCTATTTGGCATAACAAAAAAATTATCTCACTACTTCATTGCTACAAGAGTTCTATATTTTGAAGAAAAATGTAGATAATTTATAAAGAAAGTGAAAGCAAGATCAAATACAATAAATGAGAGCTTGATAAATTTCAGATTTGAGTTCATCTAAAGTCTACAAACTAGTTGATTTTAGATACACTAGGTCTAAGAGAAAAGAGGAAATCTTGACCCTATCTTTGAAGAGCTCTAAAGGTAGCAAGAACAAATTAGAAATTCTCATCACTCCCTTCCTCCTAAGACTTATCATTCAGTAGTCCCAAGTGGTGTTAATCCATTGACATAAATTTCCAGACCTTAGAGATGACTTTGAAAGAAGCAAAAAGTGAAAACATAAGAAAAGAATAATGTTAGAAGAAGAAAAGAGAGAGAGAGCCTCCAAAATTGTGCCATTGGGGTAGAAACATAGGTCCACTTACCCTCCCTCCACCTATCCATGAATTTCCAAAGGGATCTCAAAATATTTTCCTAAATTAAAAGGTGATGAATCATAAATCCCAGAGGAACACGTAACAACATTCATCATATCATGTGGAGTGTTAGGAGTAGAACACAAATATGTTTAAGTAAATTTGTTTGTATAATCATTACAAGAGAAGGAAGAAATTTTTCTACCTCCTACCATCTAGATCCATCACTAATTGGGAAGACATCAAAACTATCTTTGAAGAAATATTTAAATCTATTGAAGATTATCAAGACCTCCTAGTTCAGCTAGTTCAGATGAAGAAGGAATCCAATGAGACTATGAGGGACTTCATAGCTCATTATAATAGGTTTCTCAAGAGGATACCCTTTGAAGTGTTTCCTCCTATGATGACAATGTGAAGATATTCTTCATCAATGCTCAATTTCTTGAGGTAGGATTCATCCTCTAAAGATATTTTCCTAGGAATCTCAGAGAAGCTCAAGAATATGTTGTTAAAGTAGATAGATGATTTAATCCTTTCCAGAAAAGTGAAAAATCCAAGTGGAAAACAAAAAGGTCAAAGTTCCAATTCCACCTCCACAAACCCCTAGTTTAGAAATTGGAAAATGATGTGATTGCACTCAAGAAACAACTTACACAAAGTACCTTGAGGGATGCTCCAAAGAAGAATAATTTCCAAATAGACAAAGGATTGGTCCACCCCATAAAATTTATCTCTTGAGGCAACCTCAAATAAATGCATGTGATGTAAAGAAGAAGAATGAAATCAAAGAAAAAGAAGAGAATGAAAGATGATCAACGTTCTCAAAATTGAAGAAGTAGAAGATGATGCACAAATTGGTTTCCTTGAATATATTCTTTAGAGAATATGATGATGATGAGGAAGACAAACACCAAGTTTTCTCATGTGTATTTACTCACTCTCAATCTCAAAAGGGAGCTTCTTCCTCAGCATCTTCCTCGAAAAAAATAAGAAAGATGATCCTCCTCAGTGAAACTCCACAAAAAAGATAATTAACAAGAGATATCTACTCCCACTTTCAATGGAATATGTAAAGGAGAAACCAAACCCAGTAGCAAGAAAAAAAGTAAGCTGTCCATGTCAAGTAAGTCCTCTAGCACTTCTCCTAGCTCTAATTTTGTATCTAAGGCCAATCTTGCAAAAGTTTCAAATGCTCAATCAAATCAGCCACTCCTTCCCAGCCCATTTACTCCATCTACTAAAAATACCCAAAATTCCAAAGTAGCACCTCCTCCACCTTTTAAAACATCTTTATCTCTTGGGAACACCAAGCCCATTCACCTCTTCTCCATTTGATATCATTGAACATGTGAACAAGTCTAAGGTTCAGATTTTTGAATCTGAATTTTTACAAACACACTTGGAGAAATTTGAAAGGCTCGTCAACTACATCAAGGGTGGTAACCCAAATCCCAATACTACAAATTCCAATTCCAAAGGGTTACTACCAACACCACCCACCCCTCCAACACAAAACATGTTTTCACTGAGCACATCCAAAACCAACAAATTAGAACCATTCTACCTTTCCCTCCTGATTAAAGGCCACCAACTAAATAATTGCATAATAGACTTAGGTGCCTCAGATAATGTAATTCCAATCAAATTTGCTAATTCCCTAGGACTTACCTTGACATGAGAATAATATCTTGTTATTCTATGGAGTCTAAAGAGGTCCCACTTTGGTAGGAAGAATCAAAGATGCTCAAGTGGCCCTTGTAGATTTCCCAAACAAGAAGGTTTTGCTAACCATTTTGGTGGTGGATATCCCAACATCCTTTGGCATGTTGTTGAGTAGGATTTTTATAGAGACTTGGGTGGCAAGATATAAATGGATTGGTCTTTTATAACCATTCCAGTGAAGGGTGAAATGAAGAAGTTGTTTCCTATGCAAAAGATGAAGTATATTATCCAAAAATATGAAGATCCAAAAGTTGATATTTTGTTTCAAGATAGTGGAATGGGTAACTACTTACTTTACTAAAAAAGGGATGAAGAATCTTCCTTTCCTCTCAAAAGATGAAGAAGACCAATTATGGATAATGGAATTTGATGGAATCCATTCTAGTGTAGGATATGGAGCCGACATTGTTCTAATTCTCCTTTGGGTGAGTCACTCCCATTTTCTTACAAATTACAATTTGATAACACCAATAAACATTGTAAATATGAATCCCTTCTTCTTAGAATGGATGTTTCTAAATCCATGGGAATCAAGAAGATAAAGTTTATGTGTGATGATGTTGAGGTAATTTTCAAGAAAGTAAGGAATCAATATCAAGTCAAGAACCCGAGGCTCAAACATTATAGAAACCAGTATATGGGATTGTATCGAATCTTTTGATGCTTTTCAATCTAAGTGTTCCCCATGAGAAAAATGAAAAATATGAATCTCTTACAGTTTCAACTTCCTTGATGACTCCACACTTGTCCTTAAATAAGGAAAAGTGACTATTGAAATGGTATTTAGGCCAGTGTGCTAGATAATGTAAATCATTGGAAGTATTCAATGATGAAACTCAACTTCTCACTTTTTTGGAAAAAGGAGATAACTTTAAAATATTTTCTCCAAGGGAAGTGATAATTTGAATCAAGATTATGTTTGTGGATGAAGATAAAGAAGGGATAGATGGATTTGACTTGGTGTCATCATATTGAAAGGAAACAAGATTCCAAAAGGTCTTGTGTCTCTCGAAGAATTATTTGATAAACATGATAGATTTATTAAGGAGAAAGATAAAGATTCCTCTTAGTGTCTTCTTGATTTTAAGAAAAAAATATTGAGTACCGTAGAGAAGCCAATGAATGATAAATGTTGGAAAGTGTTGTTCACTAAAAGAGAAGATAATATTTATCTCATTGTTAAGAAAATATTCTGATGTTTTGGCATATTCCTATGATGAGCTCAAGTCATTCCAGCCCAAAGAGATGCATCATTCAATCCCATTGAATCTTAAAGCCAAGCCTTTTAGGAAAAAATAATAGTAGTATAATCTAAATATTTTAGATAAAAAGGAAAGAGGTTTGAATATGTTAAATGCAAGGATCATTTTCCCTATCCACCACTCCACTGGGTAGGAAATATTGTTCCAGTGCGGAAGAAAAAAAAGAAATAAGGATTTGTGTAGATTTCTGGCAATTTAAACAAGGATTTATTAAAGGATAACTACCCACTTCCTATCATGGATCACATCCTACAGATTGTCACGAGATCAAAGATATGCTCATTTTATTTCTTGATGGTTTCTCTGGATATAACCAATTGAGGTAGTGGAAAGAAGATAGACACAAAAATGACTTTCACAACTCCATGGGGCACTTTTTCCTATAACAAAATGCCATTTGGTCTTATCAACACTGGATAAAAAAATTTTCAATGGGAAATGGATCTTTCCTTCAAATACCTCAAACACTACATCATCATCTATCTTGATGACCTCACGGTATTTTTAAATAAGAGGAGATCATATAAAACATTTAGAAATAAGTGTTGATCATGTGTCGAAACATGGAATCTCTCTAAATCCCAAGAAGTGCATCTTTGGTGTTATTGAAGGGAAACTCCTTAGACACATTGTGAACAAGGAGGGGGGTCATAAATTGATCTAGAAAGGATAAGGAAATTCAAGCATTTTCCTTACCCACAAGTAAGAAGGGAGTTCATTCTTTCTTCAAAAAGGTAAAATTCCTCATCACTTTGTCCCATTATTTTTCCAGATGACCAAGCACATCACACAAGCATGATGAAGCCTCAAGAAAAGATTCAAATGGAATAATGAAGGAAAATATCATTTTAGGAAATCAAATAAGTAATATCCAAGGATCCTACTCTATGGTATGTCCCAATTTTGAAAAGAGTTAATTTTGTATTGTTATGCTTTGGAACACATGCTTTCAACCATCTAGTTCAAAAAATGAAGAAGGCATTGAAGCACCTATTGATTTTATGAGTTTGTCCACTGAAAAACATGAGTTGAGATACAATCAAATGGAGAAACATGATTATGTTGTGGTCAAATCCATGAATAATTTTAGATTCTACATCCTCAACTCCCATACCATGGTGATGGTCCTTGGCTCTGCAATCAATTCAATCCTAACTCAGCAAGATCCAGGAGCCAAGAGAGAAAATTGGGTGGTGATTCAAGAGTATGAATTGGACATCCGACCTTCAATTTTTTTAGGGAAATGGATTGTATTGGCTGATAGCAAAGGATGAAGCTCTCTCGACTCAAAATGATACAAAGGAATGTCTATGTGCTACGAATGTGTAAGTAAATACTTTCCCCAAGTAATTTTTGTAAATACCACCAATGAGTGGTATGTGAAATTTCCTACTTTCTTACTTATGGTGAGTTCCCAAATCATCTTGATTATAAGAAAAGAATAACTCTCAAGATCAATTCAGCACCAAGTATGTCATTTGGGATCATGTGTTATACAAAAGAGGGGATTAGATGGATGCTTCTAAGGTGTGTGGACAAAGAGTAAAAAGAAAGTTTCAAATAATATCATGATCATACTTGTGGTGGGAATTTCTCTGTAATGGTGACTACTCAAAATCTTGTGGTAGGTAGGTATTATTGGCCTACCTTGTTTGCAGATGCTCAAGAATGGGTCTCCAAGTGTGAACCTTACCAATAATTTTTTGGAGACCACAACTTTGTGCTTCCTCTCTGGCCAATGGTGATCAAAGAACCTTTTAAAAATGGGGCCTATACTTCATCTTAGTTCTCAATCCTCATTCAAGTGCAGGGCATACCTATGTGCTCATGGAAATTAATACTTCACAAAGTGGGTGGAGGAAATTCTAGTTAAACAAGCCAATTCTGAAATGGTATGTAACTTTATCAAAGAAACATTATCATCCATTTTGGGATCCCTCAAAAGATTGTAGTTGATAATGCTACATATTTTTCATCCATGGAGTTGATCGAATTTTTACTATGGTTATGGAATCTCACTTTCTCATGCATCAAACTACTACCCACAAGGGAATGGTTAGGCTGAGTCAAGAAAAAAAATATTGTGACCATTTTCCAAAAGCTAGTTGATGAGAATCAGAGAAACTGACATAAGAAGCTCTATGATGCACTATGGGTAGACATGATTACTCCTAAAAAGGTAATCAATATGTCACCATTCCAATTTCTCTATACGAGGATCAATGCAAAGATTCTAGTCACTGTGATTGAATTTCCATCACTCTAATTAGTCAAAGAAATTGAAGATGGCCAATATCATGAATCCCTTGACAAGATAATCTTGTTTCTTGAAAATATTGATGAAGACAGGTTCAAGGTGGTTGATCGAATAAAATAACATCAGTTGAAAGTCAAGAATATTTTTGACAAGAAATCAAAGGCCAAGGATTTCAAAATTTGAGATATTTTTCTTATTATGGGACAAAAGGAGAGAACCAAAAGGAATCATGGAAAATTTTATTCCTTGTGGCTAGGACCATTATATATTCGAGAATCATGTGGAGAAAACACTTTCTACCTCTCATATCTGGATGGCACATATTTTGGAATTGCCTTGTAGTGGGAAATATTTGAAGTTGTATAAATAGTGAAAGTGGGTTATCCCCTCATATACCATAGGTGATTTTAGGATGTGTGTTTCCCTTTCCCATTGTGTGTTTTTTTCCCTTTTCGTGTGTGGTGTGTTTCCCTTCTGTTGTGTTTATGTGTTCTCTCTTTCAATCTATCTTTGCTTAAGTTGAGACTTTATATAGCCCAATGGATAAGGCACTAGTCCAAGTTGTATATTAAGATTTTGGAGTTCATGCTCATCTTGTCCTCACTTTTTTGATCCAAAATAAGTCCCCAAGTGAGATCCAGTTGTTTTCATGTGTTTTTGTAAGGGAAAAATTCAAGTTGAAAACATGACAACTTTACCCTAGTGTCAAAAATTTTTCTCCTTAAACCCTCCTAAAACTTCTCTGGATTATTTATCCCTTTGTGTCATGCCTATCCCATCCTAAAATTTATCATATGTGTTTTAATACCCTTTCCTAAGTATTTTTAAATATGAAAAATAATTTCATTGAAGTTCTTCTAATTCAGCGATTCTCAAGGCAAATTCTTTAGTAGACTTAAAATGGTTATTTCTAGCCTTTTAGGATAGGTATGTACACCCCTACGAGAGTAGAGTTGAAGGATAAAATTCATCAAGAAGTGTATTTAATATATAATATCATATTGTAAAATTATTTAGGAAAGTTTATGGAATATTTTAAGTTTTAGGGAAAAGTTCAATGAAATTGGGTTTTGAAGGTGAAGGAGCTTGCAGTTCAAAATAGTTACTGAACTTCAGAAGATGATTCCAAGAGCTCTATAAAGAGTTATAGTTAAAAAAAATATACCATTAGAAATATGATTCAATTATCTAAATGATGGTGTTTTCATATTTTTCACAAGAACAAATTTCTTCTTTCCACAATTTGTTTTTTCAGCATGCACAATCTGTGGTCCCAAAAAAAAGGATATTTTTTAGGGAGTTACAGGAATAATTAGATCATGGAATATATAAAATTATTCTCAAAAGTATTTTGGATTAAAATCATATAAATAAGTTCCAAAAAATTCCTCATAGAGCTCGTAAAACCTCTTCTTCAAGGCTCTCCTCAAGGTAAGCTTTCGGACTTAGTCAATTTCACAAGTGGACACATGTCAAACTCATGTGGTGAAGGAATAATTTCTTTTCCCATATATCCCATCCCCTTAGGAAATTTGGGACAAAAAAATCCCATGTCTAGTTGAGCCCCCTGCTCCATCACATGACCCTAATGAAGCCCGATGATGTCAGATAAGCACCTTCTCACCTCATCCTAGCCCTTCCCATCGTGTAACCAAAAAGTGACACTTGTCATGCTCAAATGAGGGAAAAAATTTCTGTCTCATTTTTCTTTTCCCCTTGGATTATTTGGGACAACAAAATTTACCCCATGCCCATCTTAGCCCTTTGTTTTCCACATGACCTCAAGAAGGCTCCACAAGCCATTTTTCAGCCCCTTCACCTCTCCACCTCATGAAATATCCTTCTGCCACTTATCACTCCCAGATGAGGGTGAATTTTTCTACCCAATTTTTCCCATCCCCTTAGAACAGTTGGGACACAAAAATGCACATAGGTCTAAGCCTTTCCCAGGTTCTTCATATGACCCAGTCTTTAGCCCCCCCAGATGCTTTTTTCTTGCTTTTTCTCTTTCCTCTGCCAAATAATCATTGTACACCAATTTCCACTCTTAGATGAGGGATAAAATTTCTACCCCAATTTTCCCATCCCTTTGGTATATTTGGGACAAAAAAATCCACTCCCTCCCAAGAAGATTTAAAAACTAAAAATTGTTAATTTTTTAACTATCGTTATTTCTTCCTTCCATGTGCATGTGTGAGAGGTGTTGGGAAAAATTTTGAAAACCCATCATGAACTCATCTCAATTCCATTTTCCTCTATTCCCTCATGAATTTTTTTAAAATATCCAAGAAAATTGCATTTTTCCAAACACACCATGTCAAAATTTTTCTAGAATGACTAAATGCCCAAAAACAAGAAATTCATCTCATATCTCACAATCTGAAATTAATGAAATTTTCAATCTTCCTCTTTCCCAAGTTCCTTCAAGAATAAAGTGAAGTAAAAATCAGATGTGACTTGGATTTTTAATGGAAAAACCCTAGTTTTCTAACTTATCTTTTTTTTTCAATTTCCCACCATTCATGCAAACGGATCATCAGCAAAAAGTTTGAACACGAGTCCGAAGGAAAACCATTCCGGTGAAGCTATTTTCATCACAACCCAAGGTGGTGGGGAAGGAAATTTTCAAAAAATAGTAATTCTTTGGTTCCCTCACTTACTATAAATATAAACCTTCCCAAAATAGAAAATCCTTTTAAGATAGTGGACTAAGAAAACAACAGAGATGACAAACTAGAACTCAAACCAAAAACCAAAAGGCAAAAAAGTAACTTTATAAAAATAGAAAATGTCCAAGAATGTCAAAAAATCATCGTGAAATTTTTCCTAGCATGTTAGGGTTCTAAAAAATTGATTCCAAGTAAAAATATTATTTCCCAAAATAGAAGCTCTTGAACCCCAATTGCTAAAAATATAAAGTTCCCGTTTCTTTCATATCCATTTTGGCTCATCTTGTTTATTTTCAAAATGAAGTTCAAATTTTATGGTCTCAAGCCCACTTCATCTATGTCATTAGAATACTTAGGTGTGGGTGACAGTGATGTTACCCACATGGATCTAGAATATCTCAATAACAAGATAGGTGCGCCTAAGGAACATGTGGAAGAGAAAATATATGCAAGTGGGTTGTATCTTATGGGTGGTCATCACGTGGTCATTCAAAGTAATGAGTTAGTATTGGAATGCTCCCATCATTATGAGTTAGAGATTTAAATGATAATATTTGATGACAACTTGATTCTGGTGGTACTCACTTCCAGGGATTATTCTTAGTATATGAAAATTCCATCCTAGAATAATATGGTATTCATTACAAAAGAATTTGCATTAGTTTAATGGTCCAAGAAATATTCCCAACTCTAAGGCCTTGCATTGTTTTGCTTGTTGAAGCAGGGTAGAAAGCCATCCCATATGCCAAAATCTCTCTCCCAAAGTGAATTTCATGAGGGATTCTCAGATGTGATCATCCTCCTAAGCTGATAATGGGAGAAGAAACCAAAAATATTTCCATGATTGGATGGACTTTTTCATACTCACCATCATCAAGGGTAAATAAATGATAGATTGGGGAAAATAATTAGTGATAACTTGCATCACCAATTACTTCAAGTTCTGGTCTCCAAGAAGTTTTTAATGAATTCATACTTGGTCTACACCTTTGCAAAGCATGAGACCATTCATAGGTTTGAAAATTTCCCAAAATATTTCTTAGAAATCTCCTACATATGAGAAATATCCACATCTGATCTTGAAAGAAATAAACCAACATTTTACAAGAGTGAATGATGTGTTCACGATGTTTGTCATCATATTGTTGGAAGGAAACCCTCACTCAAGGTTGTCTCCATAAGAAACTTCTCTAATCAAAAGGTATGGATCCTTCTTCATACAATTTTCAACCTTTTCCTACATCTAAGTTCCTATTTTTGATCTTTCTCCACAGAAGCTTCCACGGTATCTCAAGGTCGATTGTATTTTTCAAGCCGTGTGTAGGCAGCTTGTCCATGTCAATAATAAGCTAAGGAACTGAAAGAATAATTTTTTTACTTTCCTCATCTCTCTTCAGATCTTCTCCTTCAAATATTCTCTCCCCGAACCTATATTCATACACCTCAAGAGCTGACTTTTGATATTCGAATAGATCTCAAAGTCATTTCACTTCCCTACTTGTGTCATGTTCCATATATTGAAGACTACATGGTGAATTGTCTAGATGATTTTGAAGTCAGAGAAGGAGATCACATGAGGATGAAAATAAGGCAAATGAGGAGATTCTAGTTTTATTGGTATGAAGATGGCATCAAAGATGATGGCACAGAGATGTATGATCTAAAATATCATACATTGAAATCCTCACCCATTCTACAAGTGTCTTGGAGCATCTACAAATTGGGGGATATGAATGAGTGGAACAAAGCAGTCATCGAAGATCAAAAGAGTGGTTCAAAAAGAAGAGAGCTTCCCTCATTGCATCAAGAAACTTTCCAACTCTCCAAAGGCAAGCATCTCATCATCCCTTTTCAAGGCCACTAAGAAAGCTTCCATTTCAAATCACTCGGGAGAACATTCAAAGAGAAATTCAACAATAATCGATTCTCCTCACTACTTAAGGTTGAAAAAAAGGTGAGAAAAAAAAATGACCCTGTGGTTGAGTAGAGCAAGGGGGAAACTAATCTAGTTCATCCTTCAGTCCCAAATATTCTCACCCCTACTACACCGACCCATCTTGCATAAGATGTTCCTTCTCATTCTGAGAAAGATCAAGAAATCATGTCAAATGTTGATCCCGAAAGGAACGAGATTTTTCCATGGGTGCACTAAATTATCATAAAGGAATCCCACACAATTCAACAAGTTATAGTACATGACTTCTCAATATAGACTCAATGGTTAAAGGAAAGGAGGGAAAGTTAGCTCAAGCATCTTCATGCTTTTTCAGCGGTGCTTTGGGAAACCAATATGTAGAATTAGTCTAGCCAAAGGTGACCAAACCCATTAAATAAATGACCTCAACTAACTATGATATGACCACCATCCCCTAGCCCCAATAACTCACAAATTATATGCACATTTGTTTAGAGAATATTCCACTCACCTTCTCATGAGGAATCAAGAGTTCATGAAAATAATTAATTAGGTTGAAGATCATGTGAGAAAACTCACCTCGTATGTTCAAAATTTCATGGATCTAAATGTCTGCTTCATCCCTTCCAATTGAATAAGTTACTCCCATCAACAACTTTGATCCAGAGTCTTTTTGGAATACAAGGCTTAACCATACAGGGGTGAGAAAATAATAAATGGGTGAACATGATTGTGGAAAAGTGAAAGTGATGATTCCTAAGATGATTTCATTGTTCAAATACATGGGAAAAATAGCCACAAAGGTCAAAATGAAAAGAGATGAAATCAAGAAAGAAAAGGAACACTGGAATCAAGTGTTTCCACTTGGTGACAGAAAATGGGGAAATTTTGTTCTCACATATTGGCAGACAAGAAGGTATTTAATTCTCCATCCAATTATTTGTCACATGTGTGGGATAAAACCCTTGTTTTCAGGTATGGGATACTGAAACATGCTCTGGATGAGTTGGAGTCAAATGAGGAACATGATTTTAGGATGCAAGATGATGTGAATTCTAAGATACATAATCTTGGAGTGCACGTAATTGATGACAATACCTCATCGGATGACTTCTTGAATCCATTCAAATAACTTATTAAGAAAGAATTTGGGCATCCCTTTTCCTTTAATGAGGACACATTGGAGTCTCTCATAGAGATAAGGTCTGAAATATCAAGCACCATGAAGAAACATTAGTCTTGGTTCAAAAAATGTAAAAACATTAATGTCATCTCGGATAGTTGGCTCAAGTCCTTGAATTTTGTTCATATTCCCATGCCAAAAAAAATTTGCATCTATGAAGGCTCATATAGAAGAGAATTCAAAGGAGTGGAGATCTTCCTAGAGGTACTCAACAAAGGTGCATCATAGATTAAAGAAAAATCAACAAGGGCATCATCTCCATTTAAGTAGTAATCTCTCTTCTTTTCTCTCTCTTCCCTCCCCCTCCCTCTCTTCCTTCATGTTCTATTTCTTCATTAAGGGGTTACACTTCATTTTTGTCTTATTCATTTTCATCTTATTCATTTAAATGTGACTATAGTTGACATTGTAATAAGTCACCCTCAATTAATTAAAAAAGGGACTTTATTATCTTCCTAGGATTACAAAGAGTCACATGTTGTAAAAACAAATGAAAGGTCATATTTTGGGTAGGTGAAGAGTCTTTTCAAAATCTATATATTGAAATGAATTTCTCATTCCAAGAGGTTGTCAATTTTGTATGTTAATAAGTAGATAACTACCAAGAATGAGAAAAATATAGAAAATTATTCAATTCTCCTTGTCATATGTTTTCATCTATCTCTATTATTGTATAGCTTTGCAAATATGTCAATAAAAACAAGAGTTTTAGCTTTTCTAGATGAGTGAATAAATGATTTTTTTTTTCATGATTTCATCTTGTCTTGATATAACTAGAAAGCTTGTTATTCTTTCCAAATTGTGTGTTTTGATATCTATGGTTAATCCTTGCAAGAATCTGATTTTTTTCTTACTTGCAGTATTAATCCCCTCCTAATTTCTCACTCCCACATTCCCACCTTCCTAGAAAATTCCTCCCTTGCACAAAATTGCAAGAATTTTCCATAGGTGCAGTGGAGTGTTCCTATTGGATCCTCAGCCTTTGTGCCAATGATAGATTTGTTTTTATTTTACATATAATAATGGAGATTCCCATTCAAGCAGAGGGACCTAGTCCCAGAGATTTTTTGAAAATCTATTAATTTGTCCTATCGACAAATTATTTCACTAACACTTTGGTTTCACATACATGTGGAACATTGTGTTATGTTTTTTTCTTTTTCCATGACAAATTATCCTTTTAAACACCTGAGGAACACTAGAAACAAGTTTCATTTTTTCCATGGCATACAAACTCTTGAAAACCTGTGGAACACTAAAACTAATCTTCCTTTGTTCCATAGTATACATTCCTTGTGAAAACCCGCAAAACACTAAAAATGAGTTTCCTTTGTTCGGTGACATTGTTTAGAAAATTCAAACTGCTATAAATTTTCCCCTTTGATTCGCGGCATCACACAGCCACTTTTCCTTGCATGGCAACATCTCCTCTTTGTTCACATGCTTTATTTCATGGATTTTATCAACTTTGCAAAATATATTCATCCTCCAAGTCTGTGGAACACTATTTTTTTAGGCCTTTGGTCTGCATGGTCTTCCATCCAAAGCTTTCTAATTCGGAACTTGAATAAGTTATAAAAATAAGCATGGATTCTTATTTGGATAATAATTTGCTGACTTTTAGCGTATATCTACCTACTAGATGTAAGAACTAGTAGCCTTGAAGCATCCATTGGGCATGGATTCAAGTATTCACTTTGAAACTTCTGAGATCAAGTTGTATTTCACCCTAAAAAAAGAGGAACCAAAAATTCTACATCTAATTCACTTATTCAAATTATCCCCAAAAGGATTAATCAACAATTATTTACACAACAAAAAGAGGTAACCTCAAACAACAATGAAAAAGGAAGGAAACATCACAAAAATTAAGAAATCATACATGATCCAACTGAAAGCATGTAGAGTGTGATTAAGCACTTATTTTTCAAGAAACAAACCTAAAATACTCCTAATATTAAAAAAACTAAAAAAACAAATACTACTTGGCAGAAATAACTTCCTTTTCACACAAAAATGGTGCCATGAGATCATTTTTACAACTAGATCACATGGTGGAGATGAATTCATGGTCTGCACCTATGATTTGCTCAAGATATCAACCAAGAAAAGGATAAACACCTCTATATGATTTTAACTTATTCTTTGTAGATGTTGGGGACGATTTTTGGTAACTTGAATCTTTTCCTCGTGCTTTGAAGTAAGCACAAATGATGACAAGTCTTCTTGTGGCTCTAGTCTAGTCAAATATCTAATTTGGAAATTGTTCCTTGTAGATGATTTACGAATCCTTCTAATTTTCCCATTTGTTTCAAGATTAACCCCATAAATGTATTTTTGATAACATTTCCCTCCTCATATTGGGTCTATGCAAGATAATATAAAACTTGTTCCTCTTCATCCTTTGCAAACAACTCAAATTCCATACTTGGGTCCTCCTTAATAAGAAGGAAGTTTAAAACCTGATCTAGTTTTTGTTTTGATTCTTCAAAAACCAAACCTCCTCCATGATTATTTCTAATTTAGAATTTGGGTTCTCATTTTTTCTTCATCATCAAGCATAAAGTTTGACATGTAAAACTCATTCTCTTATTCCTCATGAAGACAAATTTGAACAACAAGCCCCTCATTCATCTCCTCATTTGATAACCCTTCTTCATCTCTAATTTCAAGTTGGTATTCATCTGGATCTGATTTATCTTTCTCTATTATAGATAGCTCTTCTTGCATGGTTAAAATAATCTCATCTTGAAAATTAGAATCATGCAAATCATCATTTGTTATTGAACAATTTCCTTTGCTAAAATTGATTTGAGAAGGGCATGAGACACTGGTATTTAAGTACAATTCCAAAAAAAAGATGATATAGGCTCAAGATTGTTGATCTGATCATTGGAAACGCTCATATGATCTTCAAAAACATTCTCCTTACTTTGTAATTTAAGATATTTGAGAAAAAATTGTCTAAACTTAACTTGTTTATCAAAAATACCCAAGACAACTATATGAGTTTGCATGGGGAGTAACTCTTCCCTTTGAAAATATTAATAACAATTAACAACCTTAAGAACATAGGCACATCAAGGATACTATATTTAGAACATAGATATTATTGATGATCTTATTCCACATGTTATCGAACCTCAAACTCCCTCTTTTACTCTTCAATCTCAGCCTCTATTTTAGGCTTAACCAGGTTGTGGGATTTGTTGTGACCCAAATTTTGATTTCCGATCTTTCATATTTTTCATGAGAACTTCATTGCTTACTTCTTCGATTAACTTCCCTCCCAAACTAATTTTTTTATTAGTTTAATCCAAAAATGGATTTAGGAATTTAAGAGGAGGGGGTTGGGGTTCTAAATGATTTTGCAATGGTTGAAATGATAGGGGAGGTGTAATATATTCTTGTGGAGGAGAAGGGATGGAAGGATAAGCTTTAAGAAAGATAGGGACTTAAAATTTTGGCTAAGATTGTGTAGGTTAAAAAGGAGGAATGTGATAACTACATGATGGTAGTGAAGGTGTACTGATTGACAGGGTTCCTTAACACTAGATTGTGTTAGGAAAAATATATATTTTAGTGTGAACAATATCTAATTATGTGTGTAAATGAGTTGTTAGTAACAACTCATAGAGATCTAGAAGTTAGAATAAGTCTCTTAGAGAGATAAGTGGGATTGTGTGTGAGTTATACATGATAAGCTTTGACTCCTAATCAATAGGATCAAGCTACTTGTATAAAGGCATATCAAATATTGAATAAAGATGTCCCGAATGAAATACAATATCTTTGGTTTTATTATTTTATTGATTAAATCATGCACATTTTCTAGATTTGGTATCAAAGTAGATTAGACTGCGATGATTTCATGTAGGAGTTTGTGAGGTATTTTGATATGGAAGTAATTTTCTTCCGGTGCCATTACTGGGAATAAATCTGGTTTGTGTTTGAGTTTCAAAACAAATAGATCGTCTAAGTTCGACGAGGTCTCTCTCAGGTGAATCTACAGTTGTTTGGATGTCTGGATATGTTGGCATCTCTCTCGGGTGAATCCACAACTTTTTAGGTGTCTAGATGTGTCGACATCTTTCTCGGGTGAATCACAATGATCATCCGGCAATCTGATTTTAGCTATATTCTATTTTTTTCATTTATGGACATACAAGAAAAAACACAATGAAGAAAAAGAAATTTGCCATTTTTGGAAAGGGTCCGGAAAGAAGTTGAATTTAGAACTTGTAAGCACAATAACTTTCAGCTGATAACTCGGATTGAGGTATCATTTTTTTGAAAATGTGTATTTTTTCAAGTTCTACGCATTGATCCTATTCTTTTTGCTGTTGGATAAAAAATATTATTTTTCCATTTTTGGAAAATTTAAAAAAATTAAAAAAATTGTCTCACTTTTGTTTGGACGCACTTTCACTTGTACGCAACGTCCATAGTGAGGGGGTGCATTATCGGTTGAAGCCAACACCCTAAAAACCCTTGTAATAAGAGTGCATTTTCGGTTGAAACCAATGCTCTAAGGTATAATGGACATTCCACTAGACAAATTCAATGGATTGAACTTTCACACCTAGAAAGTCAAAATCCAAATGCAATTAATGCATAAGAATCTATGGAGGATTGTATCAAGAGATGAATCAAAACCCACAGATGTTGTAAAACTAATAGAGTGGGAAATAAGGGATGATAAGGCAAAAGCAATAATAGGACTTGCCCTATCAGATACTGAGCTACACTATGTGGATCTGGAAAAATCCTCAAAAACAATTTGGGAACTACTCAGTAAAACATTCGGATCAAATGTAGTCAGTGCTAAATTTTCACTAAAACTTCAACTATTCAAACTCAAGATGATTGAAAATGTGACAATGTCAAGCCACATTAATGAACTAAGATCACTCATAAGGCAACTTGCAGAAGTAAAAGTTGTAATAGAAGACGAAGATGTTAAAGCCATACTTCTAAATAGTCTTCCACCTAAGTACAGTAATGTTGTTCACTCTCGGACAAATGCCCACGCAATCACTTGAAGACATGATATCTGCACTTCTAAGTGAAGAGAAAAGAACAAAAGAAGATGTAAAAGAAGAAACTGCATTGTTTGTTAAAAAGAGATACAAAACTTTCTCTAAAAACAAAGAAGAACCTAAATGCTTCTATTGTAAGAAAACATGACATACAATGTTGTACTGTAGGATTCGAGCTAAATATCTACTCAATGGAAGTCTAAAAACAAATGAAGCAAATGTAGCGGTCAAAGAGGAATCAAGAAAATGAAGAAGAAGAACAAGTGAAAGAAGACCCTGACTACAATTCAGATGACTTCCTGTTCTAAATGAAGGCATTGGAGGCAGGAGGCAAAGGAGGAGGAGGCTGATCAACATCTCTTGTTAGTCACCAACAAAGAGATTGCTTCAAGTGTATTGGTGACCTCTTTTTTCAGTTGTGTGTTTGCTTTCATTGTAATAATGAACAGTGGATTATTCATGTTCACGTTTGTAATAAATTTCCTATATGTAATCTCCTAAAATGGGAATATGATGAGGGCTAAAAATAAACTGTAAACATCATGATCTACTTGGTTTGTGGTAAACCACTTTGAAAACCACCCTTTTCTGGTTTATGGTAAACCACTTTGAAAAACCATTTCATTGGTTGATGATAAACCACTTTGAAAATCATCCAGGTCATGAGTCAGCATCAGGCGACAAGTTACAGTTCAAGATAATTTTTCCCCATGTTCACACTAAGGGGGTGATTGTTAGGAAAAATATATATTTTAGTGTGAACAATATCTAATTATGTGTGTAAATGAGTTGTTAGTAACAACTCATAGAGATCTAGAAGTTAGAATAAGTCTCTTAGAGAGATAAGTGGGATTGTGTGTGAGTTGTACATGATAAGATTTGACTCCTAATCAATAGGATCAAGCTACTTGTATAAAGGCATATCAAATATTGAATAAATATGTCCCAAATGAAATACAATATCTTTGGTTTTATTATTTTACTTGTGTAATGTTTTATTTTTTATTGATTAAATCATGCACGTTTTCTAGAGATTGATAAGCTTTTATTTTAGCTACTATGGTTTAAATTTTCTTCGTTATTAGTTGTGTGATTGTCTCCACATTCTAGATCTTCCTTTGAATGTCATCATTATACATGAAATGGCCTCCATAATATGCATATTCCTAATCCTAAAAAAACATTATGATTAATAGGATAGCCATATGAATTATTAGGGTTTGGATCATGGGCATATTCATTTTGATATGGCTAATATGATATATTTGGTTCATATCAAACAAATGAAACACAATTAAATGTATATTATTCTTATATAGGATAACCATACATTTATATAGGAGAGTGATTTCCTATAATATAGGAATATAGTTTTAACCACTAATAATATATCCTAAATACAAATATAAGTTGTTAATAACAACTTATATACCCACACCACAAATACGTGATTTATTATTACAAATCACTCACTACCAAAAACTTTACCATAGTAAATAATAAATTCCTGACATTCCCACCTTATTGTTTACATGGAAGAAAAAAATTCACACTTCCACTGTAGTTTTCTCACCTCTTCTCGCTTATGATATTGGCACACACTCGAACTAAAGGTAGAAGAAGGAACACATCAACTTCTTATCAACAATGCACTATCGGGAACACATCTGACCAAACTAGTATGGGAATATGTACAGGAACCATCTGCTTATCAACCAATCACTATAGGGAACACATTTGACCTACTCAGTGTGGGAACTCAAACAGGAAACATCTACACAGATTTCCTTGATGGTTTTATAAAGGTTTACCATAAACTTAGGCATGAATAGGATCACATCTGATTGTTAAACCTCTTCAAGAATCATGATGTTGTATTTCACTATGTTATTTGTTCTTCACTATATTATTACATCAGGGAATTATGTAGGAATATCCACAAATACACATGAATAGGAATGAACCTCTTCTCTTATTTTTCACTCCATGATGACAAGATAAAAAAATTAAATTCACTCTACAAAACTAGAACTAGAACATTGCAAAATTGAAAATCAAGTACTTACTCCACAAAAATGTCACCACAGTTGATATGTGGCCATGTCATTGGTGATTGACAAGTGGTCACTGATTGACCTCCGACCTCGTGTGCCTCCATCCTTTAGTATACGTGTTGCTAACTTAGCAAAATGTGATCATGTCACTCGATAATTTTCACATTGTTTATTATTCCCCCCACGATGTGAAATTTAAATGTTTTGAAAGTCGAGTAACACTTGAAAATGTGTCTATAAAATAATTTTTTAATTTTTAAAAATTTTATAATGACACAATTTTGATGACTTAACTACTAACAACAATTTTAAATTTTACGGATGTATAACACAAAATAATAAAAATTTTATGATTCTCAACTCTTAATAATAATAATAATAATAATTTTACATTGACAAGACAATAATAACTTTGATAATATACCGACAACAAAAATAGTTTAAAATAATTTACTATTTTCTTTAAAACATGACATACTTATAATATGGCACTATTTTTTACTATTAAAATGATTTTTTACAATAATAAATATTTTGATAGAAAAGAGAGGACTCTACAAATTGACACAACCTATAAAAAAACCAAAAACTATAACAATGTAAATAGACATCTAAACCTACGATGACATTTCTATATAGACTTGACCCATATAACACAAGACAACTTTTAATAACATATGGGACTAAAAATAATAAACAAAAAATTATGAGACCATGACTCTACATTTTAACAAAAAATACAACCTTTCTTCCTTATTTATCTTAATCTTTATGACATTCAAAGCCTTACTTGTTGGCATTGTGGCATGGAACTTGCAAAACTTACATGTCAACGTGGATAAAGTTATCATTCTTTGCAAAACAAAATCAAATATGGAGAAATTGGTGCAATATCTAGATCTTCATAGTCGAGGCAAGAACACAATAGTTGAGGGTTTATATTGCAAAACCATAAATTAACCGATGTAAACACATCAAGAATATACCTTAAATGTTAAGTTTGTATTTGAAAGCATAAACATTCGAGAGGCACGTGGCTTAGAGTGAATGGCCAAAGGGAACACGAACCGAATGATATGAAGATCAAAACAAATTCAATATTGAACATCCTGTAGCAATATGTGGAGCTTGAGTCAAGTTAGATAATATCTTATACACCTTGAAACTAGTTGATATAAGGTACAACACATGCGAGTTGCGGTAGAATTATAGATAGAGATATTTAGATCTGGATCGTGGTCATGGGCATTAAGATTAGGACATGCATATTTTTTTATTTAGGAATATATTGTAGTTCTTAGGAATGCATTTTTGTGGAGACATATAGTTGCATTGTTGGTGTATATGACTTGTTTCATCGTCATTCAAAAAAAATTCCACCATAGATGGTTAGTCATCTCACTTAGTGAGAATAGGTCATAGTTGAATAGGTCAATAGGGTTGTGTACACGTGTCATGCACATGAGTTACACAACACTCATATATGTACCTCTTATTTTCTTATCTATGAGCATGTCGAAACTTTGTCATCTTTTTTTACTTGATTCTCATTTTTTTATTTGTGCTCTTGTTGATTATGTGAAGCATTCTCATCACCATTAGAAGTGTAACCATCTTCGATGTACACAAGGTTATGCATTGATCCTCATAGAAAAATATGATATTGTATCGAGTGGATGTTCTTTAAAGATGCACTCGTTTGAATCTAGTTGTTGATTACTTTATTTTTGGTTTTATAGCTTCTCATGTAAGTTTTTCATTCATTTTATTTGGAATCTTATTAACAGTTTAAAAATATGGTTTCTTGGAGTTTGTGTTATTTTTTTCAGTTTTGCATGTGCAAGTTTTAGGGATTTTACAACCAAATCTAACAAGTTGTAGCCAAATTTGGAGGCACCACTAAATTTAGAGGTTGGGTCTTCATATATGTTTTTAATAGGATTTTTAAAAGCAATCTGAATTTTTATAGAAAATCTGAATTTCTCGGCCTATTTTTCTCTTTATCTGTGTTGTTTGCATTATTTTACTCTGTCTTGGTCTCGAATGGCTTTGCATGTTGTGTTGTGGGGTAACATTTCTCGGGTTTGCTTTAAGTTTGAGCTCTCCTTGTTTGCATTGGTTGTTAACCTTGGTTTTGTATTTCCCTTTTCCTTGGTGAACTATGTTGGTTGCATTTATTTTTGCTTAGGGTTACCTCATTGATCGAGCCATTTACCTTGACTTATGTATTACCTTTCATTATTCATTGATTTTTCATTTTCATATTTTGCATTCATGTTGGGTTGAGTTGATGGTTTGTACCCTTCGCAGAGCTTATCCCTTGCATCCTTTCTCTCTCTTTATTTTTCCTTGGTCATTATTTCATTGGTTTGTGGCATTGTTGGAGATTTGTCTCACCATTTTCTCGGCCGTTTGAAATGTGAAGCCTTAACTATGTGCGCTCCTTACCTACGTGTGGATTTTTACCCGAATCTTAGTTATTCGTATATTACCTCGAGTCACTATTTTATGCTTCTATCATCCACATCATTCCATTGAAAACCCACCCCATTCAATGCATTCATTAGAACCTTCCCATAGACACTGGTCTACATATCCCACTCTTCTCGCCCACCTTGACTTGGTTCTCCCTTTTTTAACCCTTGTTTTTAAAAACAAAACCTATTTTAAATCATCGGTTTATATATTCATTAGGGTTAGGTGGTTTTTCTAAGCGGCTTTAGTTTAATTAAAAGTGTGGGTCAGTATGGGTCGGGCCTTCTAAAAGTAAGGTGATGATTATTTAATTGAAAATGGGTTATATAAATGGTTTGATGTTCTAATATATAAGGTGGATTTATATATTAGTTCAAATGTAATATCTATTATAAGGTAATTTTTTTAATATTTGTAAGTTAGGTCTTACATTATAATTATTTAGGATCTAATAAACCTTTTATAAGGTGGTTAAAATAATTTTCTTAGAGCTTTAATATTTTAAATTAAGCATTTGATTTTAAATTAGATTAGTTGAATAAAATAGTCATTTATTTAACGTTTTTGTTGTATTTTAGTCCTTTTTCCTCTAAAATTAGCCGAATATGATGTTCTAAAAGGGTAATTTTCAAGTGTTATTGGTTGTTTTTAAAATCCTTTGTTGAAGTGTGTAATTTCCTTATAATGTTTTATTTTTCCTTTTGGGAACATTTTTGGCATCTTGGAGGTCCCCGAGACTCGCCTTGAGCTCATTTTCTACATTTTAATACCCTTATTATTATTTGTAGACTGGTGAGTGTGTCTCCATGCACTTGTATTATAGTAAGGGGTTTTTATGCGACATGAGACATTTTTTCTCACAACAGGACTTGATTTCACCCCTTCTCTTATTTTTTAGATTGTCGTGTTACATTATGGTAATGATTTGTTACAATAAACAAAACTTTATTGCAACATAAGTGACCACTTGTTTCACAACATACACTTGCACAATATTGTATCCAACATACTAAACTATAAAGTGTTCAAATCGGGGTTATAATATTGCCTTGGGTGGTTGTGTTCCTTGTTTTTCTTTTCTACATTTATTATTTCTCTCTCTTTTTATAGATGCACTTTCAATTCCTTTTCTTACTCCATTCAATTTATTTGAATGGAGATTGAAAATGGTAATGAAAATAAGGGGTAAAGGGTTATTTTACATCACCATGGGAGTTGAGACTAAACCTGACGATGAGCCTAAAAATATAAGTGGTTGAACCGAAGTGACAAAGCCTTAGGTCTTATTTGTATGTAGGTTTCTCTTGACTTGCTCTTCCACATTGAGTCATTTGAAACACCTAATTTTGCATGGAAAATGTTAAATAGTATGTTTGGAAAATAATATGACATGAGAGCGCATGAGTTGGAAAATGAACTACTAGGATTAAATCCTAGTGAATTTGAAAACCTACATGCATTCTTCTCAAAGTTCATCCACACTAGATTATTGTTAAAGGAATGTAAAGTGGAGAAGAAATATTCTCAGTTGATCTTGTTGATTCTCTCTAAGTTAGGTCCCAAATACTCCATCTTTGTGTCAAATTTTCACACTACGAAAGCCGCTCTGGGAAGTGCTTGGAATATTCCCTCATTTGACATTTTTTCATCCCAACTCATTTGAGAATAGGAAAAACTCATTCAAATGGGGTCTCTCAAGACTGGAAAGAAGAAAGAGAAAAAGGACCAACCTAAGAAGGAAACCAAGACCAACCAAGCCAAAACCAAACCTAACATAAATGCTTCGACTTTTGAGCCTAAAGTAAAGAAAGAAAAGTGTAAGTGTTCTATTATAAGAATATTGGTCATGAAGAGCATTAATGTATGAGAAAACAAATCAATCATTCTTATCCAAAATTATCCCTCGGGTCATTTTGATAACTTGCATGATTGTATTGAACTTGGACATGTATAAAGTGATGAAAAATGGATAAAATTCAATGTTTAGGAAATTCCTTTCTCACTTTCCAAGCTCCTCATTCCAACACTTAGTCAAAGAAATCATAAATCTAGGTATTTTAAGTGTATTGTGACTATTTGGGGCACCGAAGGAATAGTTCCCCAAGACTTCGTGTTCTCTGCATGAATATTTTGGCCACATAAAGAGATTTGATAGTTTTGTGTGGGTAGTTTAGGTTTTGGTGGAATGGACGAAACAAGTGTCTTGGATCCTCGGGTTCTCTACATTCCCATTCGAGCTAAATAACGAAGCAGGAGTAGTGTATTTATGGGTATTATGGGTCCCAATGGAATTGAAAAAATAGTTTCATCAGGTTATTGGTTCCCCACAGAGGAATTTCGGATGAAGTTTGAAGTAGAAGAAGTGTGGTACAGCAAGAGAGAATTTGGGAACCAATGGAGTATGTGGAATTGTTCCACGCCCATCTAACCCCAAAATCTCTGTACAACACAATACATGCGACCCTTGTGGGAAAAGTGGGTCCAACAGGGCCATAACTTTTACCCAATTGCTCCAAATTTCACAAAGTTGGAATTTTTGGAAATTTCTCAAAGATGTAATTCACCATGGAAATTGGATATCTCAATTTAGGTCAAGGTAAGTGGGTGAAAAATATTAAATATTCTCTAGCATTAAGATGTAATCCCATGTAGCTTAACCACCACATTTGATGAAGTTTGGTGCCCATTCTTTCTCCTGCAAACAAATTATCATTGGGAATGGATTTTTGAGGGTACCCATAGCTATTTTCAGAAATTTAATGCATGTTGTTAGTGGTTAAAGGTGGAAATCCGAGTTCTTCTCTTTTCCTCCTCTCTCTCTCTCTCTCATTTTCTATAAATTGTAAAATGATGTTCATTTGTAATGTTGGATACTCTTAGAATGCAAGGGCATCATTTAAAAGTGTTGCACAAGTTTTCTTGAGTTTTAGGCCTTATATTTGGACATCTACATGGTGATTCTTGCCTTCTTCCTTCATTATAATGATTGTGCATCTATTTGAAGAAATAAAATTCATGTTTTGTGGTTATTATCTTCCCTAGCTTGTGTTCTATTGCATTTTCTTTCCTTTCATTGCATCTACTTAGGTATATTGTGCATGTTTTATTCTCCTTGCAGGGTTTAAATATGTTGTGCTCCATGGAAATGGTGGTTTGAATGTTGTTTTGGATTGTGGCACTCATGTCTACCCTCTCCTCCTTTATTTTCCTTCCATTTTCCTCATTTGAGTGTCTTTCCCCTTGTTCTTGGTGTTATCACCTCCCCTTTAGTGTAGGATTTCATTTTATGCATTTCCTCTCTCACCTTGGTCCCTTGGAATGATAGAGTAGAGTTAGATAGTTGCATTTCCTTCTTAGGAGTAGTTTTAGCAGTAGGAATAAGTAGAGGAAGTTGGCCTTCTCTGGAGGTCTGTCTCAAGTTCAAGTCCCACAACTTGGAGATAGTCCCATGTTGCCTCAAATCCCTAGATCATTCTAATTTGGGATGGTGTAATTTTGAGCTCCAATAGTTTTCACACCGTGGGACATTGGAAATATATATTTTATTTTTGCTAAGTTTTGGTGTGTGTAACTTAGTAATTTTTAGCCTTTGAGGCTTGTTTATACACATATGGTGACTCCAATTTTCATATCAACTAGTTTTAGTAGTCAAAGTGCTCATTTCATGAGAATAATTCAAACAAGGTCTAGAAACAAAAAAAAGAAGGATCCTTTGAATATTACAATTATCACCAAGGAGAAGAAGAAGAGGTAGAGCAATTCAGAGATCACCATCTCCTCCAAATAGAACTCTTTCTACTCCACCTCCTGGTAGGCCTTTCTTGTTGTCTTCTAGAGTTTTAAGACCTATTGCATTCATGTAACAAAGAGAAATTTACCATTTTCAACTTCACTGGTGGTAGCCCTCTTGCTCTTAATGCACAACATGACATTCCAGTAGACATACCTTAAAAGTATCCCTTTCTTCACTGGTGAAAATTCTACTACTCCAGCTGATCACATTCAGGATATTGCTAATGTTTGTTCAGTTCATTTTGTTACTAAAAATGATGTTGCAGTTAGGCTTCTTGCTTCTTCTTTTAAGGGTAAAACACTTCAATGGTATATAATTTGAGACCTACCTTCATTCACAATTGGGATGATCTTGGAACATCATTTTGCAATCAATTTGGGGAAAAGGCAGACAACATTTCCTTGTTAGAAAATTGAAAACTATTAAGAGGGATCCTAATGAGCTCATGGAGATTTCAACTTCATATTTTAGAAGACATGGGACAAAATTCCAACTCTCTTGAGACCAACTCCACAAGGTGATTTTCTTTATTTCTTAAGAGCATTGAATTATGATATTGATTATGATATAATCTATGGGTGTTATTCAATTTCCTGATGCCTATCCAATAGCCATTAGGGCTGAGAATTGTCTAATACAAGCTGGAAAAATAGCCCCTAGGATGCCTATGCCTTTGTTCCCTAAATTGCCTCAAGCTCCACAACCTACCATTACTCCCATTCCTAGAAAAGTTCCCAAACCTCCCTCCACATCCTATTCTCCCCAAAAAAAAGGATGATGATGAAATGAAATCCTTGATCAAAAAATTTTCAAACAAAGTTATATCCTTGGAAAAACAACAAGCCCAATCTTATAGAAATTATCCTAATAAGGGAAATCTTCTAACCAAGGATTCAACCAAGGTTACTATCCCTATAGAAACCAATACCCTAACCAAAGATATGGGAAAAATCAACAAAATGATAGGTGGAAAGGTCAAAATGCACATCTTCCACTTCAAAAATTTCTACTCAGTCACTTCCTATTGCTAGCTCAAGTAAGCATTGGTTCCAATGAAAAATAATGTGATACAAGAAACAAAATGGTGTTTCCCATGTAATCAGCCACATAATCAATTTATTTGTGTAAATGCATTACAAGCTCAATGCCTTTATGGTTCAAAATTATTCCAATCAACAAGAACCATTTATTGAATCAATCAATCCTAATTTGGAAGGAGTTCAAGAAGCTAACCCTAACACCAATCTTATGTTCTTTGGGGATGATGAGTTTTGTGCAATGAATCAAGTAATGGGTAGTTCCAACAGGCCTCATACTCATGTTTTTGATAACACAAGGTTTAAGAAGAGAATGTTGGATTCTCAACCTTCATCTTCTTCTAATCAAGGCAACACTATCAACAAGGAAAAGGAAGTTGGGATAGATGCAAAAAAAATAGATTTCTGAGGTTCCTAACAAACTTGTTTTAGAAAAAAGTTTTTCCCAACCAAATATGCTTATCCCAATGTTGTAGAAAAATCAAGGAAGGAGAATATTGTACCTCAAATGCACAAGTCCATGGGCCTTCCTTTCAACATTGTTGAGTAGATGAAGAAAAAAATGTTAATGTGACAATGTGGGATGCTCTAGCTATTCCATCACAAAGGACCTCCTACATGAATCTCTCAAGAAACTTCCTCAAGATGATTCAATTTTTCAAAACACTCATGCTACTATCAATTTGTGCCAAGAAAAGAAAGTAAGTAAAAGTTTTTCAAGACCCCACCCTTTTATATGTCCTTAATTGTGGGAAAACATTTGGTTCATAATTACATGATTGATTCAGGGGCTAGTACTTTTGTAATGCCCAAAAATATTTTGATATCCTAGGTCTTAAGTACAACCCTATTTCTAAAGGTGTTCTACAACTTGATGGCTCAACCATTGGCATCTTAGGAGTGATAAAATATCTTGAGTTAACCCTTCATGCTTGTCCAAGTTCTAACCATAACTCATGATATATCAATAATTGACTTTCTCTCCTTGTTTTCCATTTTCTTATCAAGAGATTTCATGGCCAAAGTAGGTGGCTACTTGTCTTCATATTGGACTCATATGCTCCTAAGAACTAGATATGGTACAATATTTACCATACAAGTTGAGCCTATATTTTCTTATCATATTGAGTCTTATGATCCCACTCCTCTCCAATCAAAATTTCCTAATACAAGAAAGACCATGAACAAGAATCAGTTTCAAAAGAGCAACCTATTCCTCCTTCAATTCCTTGATCTTTTTATTAGATGAATGGGCCAAAGAACACTATGAGTTTGATCCTTATGACACAACTTTGGAAATTGGACTTGGAACCTACTGCATTCTTGAAGAAGGGTCTACTTTACCTACACCACTCAAGAAAGAAAAGGATAGTGCTTCTAGATTATGGAAATGTTCTTTGATGGTTCTAGAAGCATAAATGGAGCTAGGGTAGGTGTTGTATTAATTTCTCCAATGAATGAGAAATTCTTTTTTCATAGATTGTAGTTTACATGTTCTAACAATGTAGCAGAGTATGAGGCATTGGTGCATGGTCTTCTAATTGTTGAAAAAGAGGAAATCAAAACATTGCAAATCTTTGGGGATACTGAATTGGTCATCCACCAAGTTAGAGGGAAGTGTGCCACAAAGAATAAGCTTTTGAAATCTTATAAACACAGAGTTTGGGATCTTTTGGAGAGTTTTGATGCTCTTAATCTACAAGTGGTGCCTAAGAAAATTAAACAAAGAAGTAGATCAGATGGCAGCCCTTGGTTCACAATTCTCACCTACTTGAGGATCTTGTTAAAGGAAATGTGCAACACATCAAGGTAGTGGTCAAAGGCCATCCATTCTAGATAATGAAACCAAGCTAGAAAGTATTTGACAATGATGAAAAAATTATTCAATTTATCCAAATGAAGCTGAATTTTCTTCAAGAATGCAATCTGATTTGCATGATAACTATGGTGATCAAATTATTCAGCTAAAGACAAAAAAATTTCCAAAAGGATTGGTCACTTTGCAGAGCATATTTTCATCCCGATGATGAATTCAAAGGTGAAGAGAAGAACATAACAAAGGCAAGAAGATTGTCAACCAGTCACCATTACACAAGGTAAGGAACTTATGCTTGGAAAGGTATGTGATGAGAATGAGAAGCAATATTTTATCTCCTTGTGTCAAAAATTCAATGATGTATTCTCATGGGATTATGAATGACCTTAAGGGGTTTGATCCAAACATTGTCCAACATTCCATTGATCTTGATCCTAATGTCAAGCCAATTAGACAAAAACAAAGACCATTAACCCCAAGATAGAGCCCCTCATGAGGAAGGAGTTATCCAAACTGATTGAGGAAAAATAATTTTTCCTATCAAATACTCTACATGGGTGGAAAATCTTGTTCCGTGAGGAAAAAGAATGGAGAAATCAGACTTTGTGTTGATTTCAGAGATTTGAACAAAGCCTCCCTAAAGGATCACTATCCTCTACCTTCTATGGAGAAAATTTTACAAATGATAGTAGGAGCTGAAAGGTTTCTATGCTTGATGGATACTCAGGTTTCAATCAGATCAAGGTTAGGGAGGAGGATCAATTCAAGACTGCATTTACAACCAAATGGGGAACATATGCTTATAAAAATGCCTTTTGGTTTATCAAATGCAGGTGCCACATTCCAAAGAGCAATGGACATTATTTTAAAGGGTATATCAATGAATTCATCCTTTTCTATCTGATGATATTACCATTTTCTCAAAGTAAAGTAAAGATCATATCAGACCATCTTGAGAAGGTATTTGAGAGATGTAGGGAATATGGGGTGTCTCTTAACCCCAAGAAATGTAACTTTGTAGTCCCTAGGGGGAAATCTCTTTGGGGCATATTGTTTCAAAGGATGGATTTCCATTGATCCAGAAATAATCTCAACCATTCTCTCTCTTTCTTTACTAACTCACAAGAAAGAATTGCAAATCATTCCTTGGAAAGATTAACTTTGTTAGGAGATTCATTCCTAATTTTACAGATTAGTCAGGCCTATCACTCTAATGTTGAAGAAGGATTCAGTTTTCAAATGGACAATAGAAGGAAAGAAAGATTTTCCAAGATTAAACAAGAAATTTCTCAAGCTCCTACACTTGTCAATCCTAACTATGCCAAATATTTTATCTTATATGCATATGGAGCTGAATCTAGTATTGTTGTTGTTTTGACTCAAAAAAATGATCAAGGATTGGAACAACCAATAGCTGGCTTTCTTTCAGTAAAAACACTTGAAGGATTATGAATTGAGTACAATCACATTGAAAAATAGGTCTTTTACTATCATGAGGGATCTAAAAATTTAAGAGTATGCTTGCCACTAATCATATCAAAGTTCTAGTCTCACATTCCAGTGTGAGAGACTTTATTATGGGAGCATAAAATTAGTGAGAAAAGAGCTAGATGGGTGACCAAAATAATGGAATATGATGTGACTATTAAAGCCACAAAATTTGGTAAGAGGTAGAGCACTTTGTGAGAGTTTTTTTTTGATGCTCAAAATGACCAAGAAACCTCCTTCATGAATGAGGAATTTCACATAATGCACTGAAATTCAGCAGATGAAGGAATGCAATTAATAATCACAATTGGATTGGTGATATGACTAACTTCTTATCTACTGGTGCATATCCTCTTGGCCTAAACAAAACAAAAAGAGACATCTAGGTTGCAATCATTCCTTATGCACTAATTGATGGGATTTTATTCAAAAGAAACATTGATGGAGTTTTGCTAGGTGTATTGAAGGTGAACAAGTAGACAAGGTTTTGGAAGAATTCCATGATGGTTTCTTTAGTGGACATTTCTCTGCCAAAGCCACTACAATGAAAATCTTAAAAAGCAGGTTACTTTTGGCCCACATTGTTTTTTGATGCTCACAAATGGGTCAAAAATGTAGGGAATGTGCTTTCTTCACTAGTAAGAAAGGTTGGCTTCCCTTCCACTTCATCCAATTCAAGAAGATCAACCATTTTCCCAATGGGGTCTTGATTTCATTGGCATGATCAATCCTCCATCAAGTGTTAGTCACAAATGGGTTTTGATAGCAAAAATTACTTTACCAGTGGACAGAGGTTGTGCCACTCAAGGAAGAAATTGAATCAGTTATATTGACTTCCTTGAGGACATTGTGACAAGGTTTGGTATCCCTCAAACTATCATTTCTGATAATGCAAAATATTTCTTAGGATCTAAAATTTCTGATTGGGCTCTTGGACTTGGAATTTATTTGAATACTTCTTCCAACTACTACCCTCAAGGTAATGGTTTGGAAAATCCACTAACAAGAACTTGATTAGATCATGAAGAGAAAATGGATATCAATCAAAGGAAATGGCATACAAAGGTGAGAAATGCTCTTTGGGCTGACAAAATCATAATGAAGAAGGAAATTGTACTTCCCCTTATAAACTTGTTTATGGAAAAGAAGCCAGGTTCCTTTATCACTTGAATTTCCTTCACTTGAATTATCTCAACAATTGGAATTTGAGGGTGCATATCAAAGAGAAATCAGAATGGCAGAATTGGTTGAGCTTGAAGAATTAAGAAATTTTACCATGATCAAGTTAGAACAACATCAAAAATCAACCAAACAGTGGTTTGATAAAAGGGCTAGAGTTCAGATATTCAAAGTTGGTGATCTAGTCTTTGAAATGGGATGCAGATGACAGAGCTAAACCAGGATGACACTCTAAATTTGATGCAATTTGGAGTGGGCCATATATCATTAGTGCTTGCAAAGAAGCTAACTCTTTTGAGTTATCTGACCTTGATGGAAATGCATTACAAATCCCAGTCAATGGGATTTATCTCAAGCATTCCCATTAAGTTGTTTCATTACATCTTGTACATAGTAGATTAGTTTTTCAATTCCTCTAAGTGTTTCTAGCACATTGTCTTGTTGGTAGTATAGGTTTCCTTTCCCTAAGTGCTTTACACAATGTTTTTTGTCTTTGGGTGGCCTTTCCATTGCACAAGTGTTTAGTGGATTCTAGAGGGATTATGTGGTGAGAAGAGTTTTAGAGTTTGAAGGATCAATTGTAATATCTCAAAGAATCAAATGCAGAGTAACTAAAATCAACTTTTAAGAGTATTTCAAGGGTAATCTAAACAAATTTCATATAAAAATGGCATACATTTGAGATTGGGGATGTTACTACTTAGTTCCATCATAGCTCCTAGGAAAACATGGTGAAAAGATCAATTCAATACAATTTTCCACTCTCATTAAAATTAATTCAAAACAAATTTCATAATGAGAAGGACCAATTCAAGAATGATGGATCAAATCCAAGTCCAAGCAACACTTCAAGTGAATTCGAGGGTAAGATATTCAAGTTTTAGATCAATTTTCAAGAATATTAGGTGACTCCATGCCCAACATATGCTTTAAGGTCATTGATCTCTTCATCTAGCAAGAAGACTACCCCTGTTGAGTCACCAAAGTGTTATCCAAAATTTCCCCAAGACATTTTTATAACTTACATGATTTTATTGAGCAATTGAAATTAGACAGGTAAAAGTGATGAAAAATGGAGAAAATTCAATGTTTGGGATGTTCCTTTCCCCTTTCCAAGCTCCTCAATTCAACACTAAGTCAAAAAATTGAAAAATATGGGTCTTTTGAGTGTATTTAGACTATTTGGGTTACAGGGTAAATTGTTCCTCGGGACTTTGAGTTCTTCGCATGAACCTTTCGGTCACATAAAGTGATTTAATAGTGTTTTTGGGTAGTTCGGGTTTTGGTGGAACATACGAGAACAAGTGTCTTGGGTAGTGTATTGCAGGAATTATAGGTCCCAAAGGAATAGTTATGTCAGGTCATTAGTTCCCCATACAAGAATTTTGGCCGATGTGTGAAGAAAAAGCAATGTGTGGGTGTGGGTGAGAGATAATTCGGGAACCAAAGGAGTGGGTGGAGTTGTTCCACGCTTCCACCCAACCCTTGAATCTCCACACAACACAATACATGTGACCCTTGTGGGAAAAACGAGCCCGACAGGAACAAATGGAATGGTTCCTCTCTTCCCTTGGTTCCCCTATCATCCAATCCACCCACACCACAAACATAAAATTCATTATTGCGGACTATGGAGAAGTGTAGAGAACCATGTGTTCCTCTCAAGCCCCAGAAATCTGCATGGACATAACTTTCACCCAATTGCTCAAAATTTCACAAAGTTGGTATTTTTAGAAAGGTATCAACATGTAATTCACCATGGAAAATAGATAACTCAATTTATGTGAGGGTAGGTGGGTAAAAAGTACAAAATAATCTCCAGCATTAATATGCAGTCCTAGGTAGCTCAACCACCACATTTGATGAAGTATGGTGCCCATTATTTCTCATGAAAGAAAATTATCATAGGGAATGGATTTGTAAGGGTTCTCATACCTATTTTTATACATTTAATGTATGTTTTTGGTGGTTGAAGGAGGAAATCTGATCTCCCTCTCTTTTCCCTCCTCTCTCTCTCTCCCATTTTCTATAAACTGTTGATTAACTAAAGTGGATTAACTATGTAGTATATGGATAGTTAATATAAGCTATGAACAACTATAATAAAGTAGATAAATGTAGTAAACAACAATGTAAATGAGCTAAACAACTATGTAAAAGGAGATGCTAACCCTAATATGCAAAAGAGAGCAAGGAAAGAACTCAACTAATAATAGATGCATGTTGAAGAGTTTCGCAGAGGTGACTAGAAAAATTAGGAGCAAGAATGACTGTGCAGAAGTCCCGAAAAGAGTGGATCTAGACTATTTCTCTAGACCGGAGCACTGGAGGAGGATCGGAGCACCTACATGTGCTCTGTTACGTAATCTAGGTGTCTTGGCCTATGAAAAATATCTGAAACTGGTTTTCACAAAGACAAAAGATGACCTATAACCTTCCCCAGGTGTCGCAACAACTTTCTTGTCCTACACTATATGTTGTCAATACTCCAAGATGAAAGAAATACCTTCAAGACCCAAAACAAGCATCAAACCATAAAAAAAATAATGCATATGAAGGGGTTGGACCGACATCACCTGCCACAATGATTGATTTACTAATTGATCGTTGCACTACATCTCATACCTGATGTAGTTCTATGTGAAATTGTGTGTGAACATGACCTAGGTTGATCTTGTGCCATTCACACTTTGTGAAGTAGCAAGAAATAACTATGTGTAGAAAATTTAGTAGAATGTGTGCATGGAATAGAATAGAATAGAATCCCTCCCCCTATGAAGTGTGATACAAATTTCCTAGCCTTTACGTTAGGGCTATGTGGATGGAAGTGATCTCGATGTAATAGATGGATGCAATTCTAGATGGAGTGAAAATAGTAAGTGATGTTAGGTCCCTCATTATGGTCTCATAAATTTATATTTATAGGGTTCTCTTGATCTAATTTTGTAATTGACCCCAAAAAGGCCTACCTCAAGAAAGATAAAGATGCCAAACAGCTAGAAAGAGCCGAAAAAACTAGCAAGAAAGTGTAAAAGGGACCGGGTACCCCACGAGACCATGGCGCCCAAGGGCGCCCCAAGATTAGCCCGTGTGCCTCCGTTCTATCTTGGGCACCCTAGTTGAGGATAAAATGATGTGAAATGACCGAAATAGACTCTGGCGTGTGGGTGCAATAGGTTGGTAATGACGAAATAAAATAAAGCAATATGGCCAAAAGACGGGGGTTAATTAGTACTTTATTCACTCAAGAACCTTCTAAATAGTAGTATGAAACCGGGATAAATAAATTTCTGAAGTGCATGATTTTGTGACTACATTTTTCCCCCACTTTATGTTGGTGAGAAGAAATATTGATAACATAAAGTATATAGAGATGTGTACCTAATGTCTATGAAGAGTGTACTAGAAACGTGCAAAGTACTAGACAAAAGAGTGGAATGACAAAAATGATGGAGTGTGGAAACTAAAGATGAAAAATGTGTAAAGAAAAAGTGATGAGAGTGAACCTAGGGTGGAACACGTGTGTAGTTTCGTAGTGTGTAATGTACCTACATGGTTAGTAAAGTGTGTGTTGTTGTGAAGTGTTTTTGTTGCCCCCAATTTGACTATTTGTTTCTCATACGGCTAGACCTGCAAGGAGAAAATGATCAAGTAGTCAAATATGTATGTATGTATGTGTAAAAATGTAATGTAAAAGATGCATGTATATGAAAGTATGTAAATGTAAAATACGCAAATGTAAATGGAACATGTGCACTGATCCATGCCAAGAGAAAGAGTGTAGAAGGATATTCTATACTACAAGTTTTTCTAGCCATCTCACACCACTTTGTCCAAAGAAGTGTAGGGAGGAAATGCTTTATTTCCTTAATTGCTTCCCTAAATGTGAAGAGATCTTTGTATTGTCTTGGTTTTTGGGCAATTCGACATCATTGGTCAAAGGAGTGTAGAGAGGCACACCCATTATAACTTCTAAGCCTATAAATGCTTTTGAGAATGCTAAGGACAATATGTCCCAGTAAGAGCCATTGTGTATGGGGTTTGTAGACTGTTTTGAACCCACTCATTGTATGTAACTAAACTGAACCGGTGTAGAACCTTTGTGTTAGTATGTATAAAATCCCCAAATTATGCCCCCTCTTTGGGGCAGCATGCAACATCATTGATAGGATAATGCAGCCCCAAAAGAGGACCAACCACATGTACTCAATAACTCTTCCTTTCGGGGGGAAAGGAATGTGCTTGCTAAAAACCAAGGCGCACACAAATAAGGATGGTTAGTCAAAGAAAAGTGTTAGTATAAAAACACATACATGTGGAAAAAAGGTGTAAAGTATGAAGATAATGTAAAAACTACCAAGCATAGTAGTGTAAACATGTAAGGAGATAAGTAAGCCACAAAAATTAGGTCACAAACATGGGACATCACTCACGATGTCGCAAGACATGCAAGGCCATCACGACCGAAATCAACAAACAAGTGTGCACACCAAACATAGGGAAAGGCCTGCATAAAAGAAACAAAAATGGTAGAAAAGTACAAAAAATAGAAGTAGTCATGGAAACATTTAATCCTAAAATATAAGTGCTAGACATGGAACAACCATTAGCATGTTAGAGAAATAACCAATATTCCAAAGCATGAATAACCGTAATAATGTAAAGTGTTAAGTATAAAATGAAACAATAACACCTATGAGTGATAAATGTGAATGCCCACAACTAGAAAAAGGTGTAAAAATGCATGTTTAGATGGTATAGATAATGACATATAAGAAACCAATCTAACATAACTAGTTAAGTGATCCCCTAGAACACTAGTAAATAAGAGTAAATGCCCCCAAAATAATGTAATATGTTGTGGATGGATGGGATGGAATGCAAGATGGAATGAAAGAAGACACATGCCCTTCAAGTGAATGGAAGTGTATGCAATGAGGTTCATTCTATTTTCCCCTTCAGCATTCAATAATGAACTGTAAACGAGAGTGTGTCATCGGGAAATGGTCAAGTAGGATGTTGTGTCTTATGTGCTATGATGAGTGTGTAGTAGTGTAGTGATGAGATGCAACCTAGAAATGATGTGTGTGTGTGAACCCTATAGCTGAAGCATATATCACAACTAGATGGATGTATAAGTGATTATTTAGCCTAAACGTATACCACTATAAGATGAATGGATGAGTGATGATTCATCCCTAAGCGTATATCACTATAAGATGAAAGGAAGAGTGATGATTTAGCCCTAAGCGTATATCACTACAAGATGAAAGGAGGGAGTGACGATGTAACCTGAGGTGAATACCATTAAAAAATGATAGAATAGGTGACGATTTATCCTAAAGCATATGTCACTAGGTTGGACATGTCGCATGATGAAAGGTCAAATAGATTAGTGTAAGGTCTATTTGATTGGTAAACCCTCGGTAGTCAAGTATGGACCAAGGAACTAAATTTTATCATCAGGTAGAGAGTGCAGTGCGTAGAAGACAATGTAGTATATGCAATGATGAAATGTGACCATGTGATGAATAGAATATTTGAAAATGCAGTGTGTAGAATGTATAAAATATAATGTATAGTGTGTGATGTAACATGTGTAGGTAGACTAAGTATGTATTATGTAGGATGAAATGATGCTAGACTCGTAGGTGATGAAGACTAGTATAGTATGTAGAAAATGTGCGAGGTGAAGATGCACAGTGTATGATGTAAAGCATATGTCACTAGATGCAGTGTAGAGATGCTATGTGTAGAATGAAAGGCAATATGTGTATGCAACCTAACAGTAAGAAGTGTGTGATATGTATAATGGCTAGTATGATGAATAACATGCAACGCTAGTATGTTATATGCCTAATGATGACTAGTATGATGTATGATGTATGATGTATGATGTATGATGTATGATGTATGATGTATGATGTATGATGTATGATGTATGATGTATGATGTATGATGTATGATGTATGATGTATGATGTATGATGTATGATGTATGATGTATGATGTATGATGTATGATGTATGATGTGTATGATGTATATGATGATATGATGTGATGTATGATGTATGATGTATGATGTATGATGTATGATGTATGATGTATGACGCGTGACGTGTGATGAAACATGATGTATAATGCATATAGTACAATGTGTGGGGTTTAGTGTAGTAATAATCCCTCAACAACAGTCAAGTGTGAACCAAAACACGAGGAGTGTGTCATCGAGTAATGGTCAAATTAAGGTAATCTAAGTGTACTATTTCTTAAGATGCATTATGTTAAGTGGATTTTTGAGTGGTTTACCTAAAAGGGTGGCGAGGTGACATACTCCACCACCAATTTTATTAGTGACAATGTATGGACCAAGCCAATTGGGCTTAAATTTTCCTTTGAGAGGTTCCTCAAGCATTTGTATTTTTATTTCTTTCAAGATGATTTCACCGACATTGAATTCGCGTGAATGAGTATTTTGATTTTAGGCATGAGTGATGCAATATTGATATGCTTAGAGATGTTCAAGTGCTTATACATGACATGAGTCCAACATTTCTAGTTCATGTAATTGGTTTTCACAATATTCATTGTCTTTGAGGATGCCTTTGAGAGAGATTCGCAAGGACGGTATCTCAAGTTCAAGTGGGATAACAACCTCAACACCATAAACCAATGAAAATGGGTGGCGTTAGTAGGTGTACAAACACTAGTACAATAATCCCATAGTGCGTAGAAGATTTGGTTATGCCAATCAGTATAACTAGAGTCAATGGTCTTATGTAATATTTTGAAAATAGTTTTTTTGGTGGCCTCAGCTTGGCCATTTCCCTATGGATAATAAGGGGTGGAGAATGATAGTTTAATTTTGAGTTTAGCACAAAACTTCTTAACATCTTTATTTTTAAAGGAGGTTCCATTATTGGTGATGAGAGTAGAGGGAACCCCAAAATGGGTGATGATGTGTGTAGTGAGAAAGTTACAAATGTATGAACGAATGGTGTTTCATAGAAGAGTCACTTTGAATCACTTTGTAAAGTATTAAGTAGTCATAATGATGTATTTATGCATGTCTTTTGATTCAAGATTAATCATACCAATGAGATTGCCTCCCCAAAGGGAAAAAGGCTAAGTAGGCACAATTGGTGGAAATCGTATACGAGTGCATGATGGAGATTGCCATTTTTTTGACATTTGTCACAACAAGCAAAGCATATTTGAGGAAATCTTGTTCCATTGTAGGCCAATAATACCCTTGTTGTAAAAAAATTTGTGACATAGCTTTACCCGAGAAGTGATCACCACATATGATATCATGAATTTTTGAGATGGATATGGGATCATCTACGAGTGAAATAAAATGGAGAAGATGACCGTCAATAGCACATTTGAAAAATTTGGTCCCAACGATAACATAACGAGTAGCCTCACGACGTAACCAACGAGCTTCATTTGGCTATAATGCATCAGCAATAGTTTTCTTATATAAGTAATTATAAATAGGCATGAACTATTTAGTGTTGTCTTGATTGCGCGTGATGGCACAAGCTACAAGAGGTAATGCAGAGATAGAGGGATTTTGTAAGTGTGTAATGATGAAAGTATCTTTTTTTTGACATGTATTGTGGGATGATTGACGTGACACTAGCCATAGCATCTGCATGATGATTATCCTTGCGAGGAATATTTTTAATGGAGTAAGACTCAAAATTAGCTAAACGATCCTTTACAAGGGTATTGTATAGAATGAGATTCTCCTCCTTTGTATTATATGTATCATTAACCCGATTGATGATTGATTGAGATTAGTTTTCTATGCATAAATTGTGAATGAGAAGCTTTTGAGCGATAAGCAAGCCTAGAATAAGAGCCTTGTATTCAACAATGTTGTTTTTGTAGTAAAACCCTAATTGATATGTGAAGGGGAGTAGGTCACCATGTGGGGTAATGAAGACTATCCCAGCCCTAGTGCCAGATTGAAAATGAGATCCATAAAATTACATTTTCCATGTATGTGGCTCAATGGTGTAGGTATTAGAAGCATCATGAAAGGAATTAGAAATGGGTGATGCATCCAAGAGGGGTTCCATGGCTAATTGATCGGTGATAACATGTCCTTTGATTGATTTTTGTGGTATAAAATTAAAATCAAATTTGGTGAGGAGCATGACCCAACGTTCCAAACGTCCTAATAGATGTGTGCGGGAGAGGAGGTAACACAATGGGTTGAATTTTGTGATAATATGTACTTTATTGTTAAGGAGATAATGTTGTAAATTGTCTGCAAGAAAGAAAAGAATGAGGAAAACTTTTCAATGTAGCTATATTTACATTTGTAAGAGAGTAGAGTATGACTGATATAATATATGGCTCTTTTACATTGAGAATCATCATGTTGTGTCAATAAAGTGCCCAAGGCATGAAACGTAGCAGAGATATATAACAAGAAAGGTCGATCAGCTATATGAGGGACTAGAACAGTGGATTTAATAAGTAGGATTTGATATGATCGAATTCTTGTTGATAATGCTCATCCCAAACAAATTTGGTATCTTTCTTCATGAGTAGTGTGAACGGTTGAGTCTTATTAGCAAGTTGTGTAATGAAACGTCGGATAGCTTGAATTTTACCTTGTAAGGAACGTAATTGATGGAGGTTCTTGGGTGGAGGCATATTGATAATGGCTTTAATTTTTTATGATCAATCTTGATACCACGTTGGGAGATAATATATCCAAGAATTTTATCTGTTGTGACCAAAAACACATTTTTTGGACGTAAATGCACATGGTATTGTCATAATCATTCAAATAATATTCGTAGATCCTTCACATGGGAAGATCATCACCTAGATTTTTCCAAGATGTCATCTACATAATCCTCTATGATCTTGTGAATGTATTCATGGAATATATGTGTCATTTCCCATTCATAAATAACCATGACGTTTTTAAGGCCAAAGGGCATAGCTGTATAGAAAAATGTACCCCATGGTGTGGTGAAGGAGGTGTTAGTGCAAAATCACAGCACCCCCAATGACCTCTCAGATTTGGTGTTTCAAACTTGTCATTTGATGTGATTTGCATAACATTGAGTCTTCCCCAAAAGTGTGGGACTTTACAAATGGGAAAAATCTCCAGATTAAGGTTGGTTCCTATTCCTTTGTCTAGGTGCATACATGAAATTTGCAAAGGATTGATTCCTAAACCTAATCTAATTTTGCCAAGGAGACAAGGATGAAAGGAATGCAAGAAATTAAAACTAAGCTAACCAGGTGATACACCAAAGGAATGATGAACATTCATTTTTCTGATAGGCACAAACCAAAAATACATACAATAATCAAGCACAAATAACTAGTTTTGCAATGAAAGACCAGATGAGAGCAATGAAGACAAGAAAGGGTCGAAAATCAGCCACAAACATGTATTATTGCTCTACAGATTTGATACAATGCATTTACAAAATGGCCAAAAGGTAGAAAACATGTTGTAATCTAATGGAAGGTCTGAAACTCCACGAATTCATTTGCCAAAGGAAAAGGGGAGCCTACAAAATAGAAGAATGTCCAACCCTTTACAATGAGTCTCGACCACTTTTATAGATTCAACACAGAGAGAAGAAAGAGAGAGAAGTGGAGAAAACTAGTTCAAAGTTCAACCACTATCATCAATGCCTCCTACAAAATATCTACCCCAAATCTGTCTTGACTACATCAATTACTATTTTGGCACCTCGAAGGAGGGGGAAACGCGCGAATCGAGATCAAATCCAATCTGTTGTTGGGGTAAAATAGATCCTTCATTAATGGCCCAAAGATGTTTCCCTATTTTTCTCCTACATAACTTCTCCAAACTTAAAGTTTTAGATCTTCATGGCATAAACAAGGCTGATATATTTCTAATGGTCCCAGTTTGTTGGATTTTGATCCCCGAGTCGAAAGATATACCCATTTTAAATTTGGATCGAGTCTGTATAAAATAGTGGGAAAACCAATTCGAAAATGGGGCCCCTTTTGCAATCGGACATGTGGAGGGCTGGTGCATGTCCGATGGAATCCTCTATATTTTCGTTTTGAGTGGTGTGGGGTTGACACGTGGCTTTTTCTGTGACCTGCTTGATTTCCTTATGTTTTTGGCTAAGTCCTTTGCTCGGTGGGGTCATATATCTGACCCGGACACGCCGTGGCTAGACGCTTGTATGAAACCCCCTTAATTCTACTCTTGAATTAGCACCATGCTGAAACTTCGCACCCTCTGCTGGCCTATCTCAATGCATTGACTATTCAACCCGACCCTGTCCCTTTATGAAACTATACGCATGGAGGCTCCATGCTCACTTAAAATCCTACTCATGATTTTCTTTTGAAGGAGCATCGGGTCGACATGTGGAAGCCTCTGCAGGTTATTTGCACTTTTCAATGACCTCCCTTAACTTTTTGGACCCTAGACAACATGGTGATCCTACACTCATTTGGGTCTCTGCTTTTGGACTAACTTTTGGAGATGCACCAAGCTGACATGTGGCGGCTTCTGCTAGCACTTCTATACTTAGCCTTTTTAGGCCTGCCTTACCCGCCTTTTGACTTTTAGCTTTGACTTTACCTCCATTTTGGGCCTAGGACACATGGAGGCCTGGTGCTTGTTCGAGCCTCTCTTTTTGGATTCAACTTTGAAGATGTGTCGTTTGGACACTTGGTAGCGTCCGCTGTCTCCTCCATACTTAGTCGATTTTGAGCTCGTTCTGAACTATTCGGAGCCCAAAGACTTCGAACCTTCACTATTTCTTCTCTTTGAGCCTTTGGCCTCTTTCAACATTGTTTCCTCCTTCCTCGACCCTACTATTCCATTTCCTATCCCGCATGTAATCTGTTTAATGGATTTAAGGCATGGATTCACTCGACAGAGCCGTTTCTTGAATTTCTTCTTGTACAGGGTCATTTGATCTTTCGCAGCCCCGTCACTCCATTGTAGAGTCCCTTTACAACATGTTTACAAGGTTTGAATGTGGTTTCTCTGGTTCCTTCTATGTGGGGTCGTGGTTGATCAATATTTTTCCGAGGGGGTAAAATATGGATAATAATTTGGCAACTCGCGGGGTATCTGCTGCTTGATGAAAAGAACAGATTGCCTTGTTATATCCATTGGGCATGAAGTCATGAGTGATAGCCTGAAATTTATCTAAACTTTAATAAATGATCCCCGACCTACTTGGAAAACCACTGAAACTGGAGCTGAGCTTCACCAACTGCCATAAAATGGATTGTGCAAGACCAACAAAATAGACCCACACAACTATGTACAAAACTTGAAATCATACATGATCCAAGTAGAACGTGTAGAGTGTGCAAGGCACTTAGTAAAAAAGTAACCTAAACTACAACAAGGAAATGTGCAAAATCACTTAGAGGAATGAGAAATTAAACTATTATGTACACGGTGAGAACTTTTCCTCCTAGTAACAATGTTTAAGATAGATTCCATTCACTGGAATCTGCAACTCTTCACTATCTAATGCGAGAAAATTGGAAAGCAATGCTACTTTTACATCTTGTGACCATGTACGGGCCACTCCAAATGGCATCAAACTTGGAATGCCTTCCTGGTTTTTCCCGATCTGTATCCCATTTACAAACTAGGTCTCCTTCTTGAAAAGTCCTTGTTTTTTCTTTCTTATCAAAGCATATCTTGATTGAAGCCTGATCCTTCTCCATTGTTCGAAGTGCATGCTCTCTGGTTTCTTCCAATTCCATCAATTCTACATACTTGTCCTCTATTGGCTTAAACTTAGACATCCCCAGCTTCTTCATGAGCTCTAATGCTGGAAACTCAAGTGATATAGGCAACACTACCTCTTTCCCATAGACAATTTTGAATGGAGAGATGCCCGTAGACCTCTTGGGTGTTGTCCTATCAGCCCATAAGGCTGATTTGAGTTTTGTGTACTAAGTTCTTTGATTTTCATCAAGAGTTATTCTGACAATCCTTATCATGTTCTTGTTTATGGACTCAGCTTGGCCATTACCTTGATAATAATAGTTTGATGAAGTGCTCAAGTAAATCCCATTCCTAACAGCCCATTCTGTGATTTTGGAACCTATGAATTCCAATGCATTGTCTGATATAATGGTGGCTGGCACTCTAAATCTGGTCACTATCCCTTCATAGAAATCTAATATGATAGACTCATTAGCTTCTTTGAGTACCACTGCCTTGGTCCACTTAGTGAAATAGTCTATTGCTATCAAAATCCATTTGTGGCCTTGGCTCGAATTTGGATTGATGACCCCAATAACGTCCAATCCCCATTGCATGAATGGTTGGTCAACTGAAATTGGGTGTGATGGAAGTGTTGCTAGCCTTTCTTTTCCTTTTAAGAATGCCTGATTATTGCACTTTTGATCCATGCATAGCAATCACTAAACACCCTAGGCCAATAATAACCCACCTTCATGATCTTGAGTGTTGTCACCCATGGAGCAAAATGGTACCCACCCTCTCCACATGGAACTCTTGTAACACTCTCTCAATCTGATCTCCAAATACATCTTAACAAAATGCCATTGATGTCTATTTTGAACAAGATGCCATCAATAAGCATGTATGGGAGGGCCTGTAGTCCGAAGTGTGTCTTTTTGGTTTTACTCATTTCTGGAGGGCATAGGCCTATTTGTAGGAAGTGCATAATGTTCTGAGTCCAACAAGGAGTGGGCACATCATCATTTTCTCCCTCTTGACTATTTTGTAGGATAAAAACAACTTCCTTTTCACCACTTGCTTCACCTTGTTGAGTCAAGGCCAATTTTTAGACAATCCCTTCCCACGGACCAACTTAGTAACCTTGATCTCAATTTAATACTCCATGACACGAGTGATCCATCCTACACGTTTTCATTTAGATCCTTGTTGAGAAGGAAGTCTTTAACTCTGCATGGGAGACTAATAGTTGGATTTTATTGTTTGAAACCGATGTTTAAGATTCTTTAACCCTCCGATCAACTGCAAGGACGTTCTTTTCGATGAAGGAATATCTCACTTCATAATCTTCCAAACCTTGGCTGAAAAAGGCAATTGGTTGCTCTGCACCCTCTTTGTTCGATGTACTTAGATTGCAGAAATTGTGTCACTTTGCCACCAAAGGTATATAATATGTGTGTTCAATGAAAATTTACAAAAGCCATAGATATGGGGTAAGAATCTCTAAAGAAACCCCAAAGGATTTGAACAAGTTGATCAATGGACCATCAGATAAGAAATGAGAAAGGGTTTCTACTTTGCATATAGTAATTTGAAGTAAACAAGCAAGCTAAGCAAATGAAACTAACCTCTATTCTTTGAAATCTTGAAATAATGAACCTAAGAGGATCTAAGCAATCAGTTTTGTGCTTAAGAGAAAGATATCTCACCATTAATGGCTTCAAGGCCAATGGTTCTTCCCTTTTACTCCATATTTGTGCTATAAAATACAAAAGCAAATGCTAATAGCTCAATAGAAGAAATACAATCTAAAACCCTAACAAAATACTATAGTTTATGCTAGGAAGAGGGAGAATTCTTAGAAATGAGTGAAGGGGTCTAGCCTATTTATAGTTTTCCATTTGGGAAATGGGAGGATTTTTGGTGCATGTGGGACTAAAAGGGATTCAACAAGTTAATTAGTAAGTCAAAGTAGGATTTGACTAGATTTAGGGTAATTAACCTAGGTTAGACTAATTAATCTCATTTAGAGAGGAATTAGGGTTTTGGAAGGGTTTTGGAAGGTCTAATCAATCCAATGAAATGGATTGATAGTCTATAGAGCTAATAGAAACATAATAGAAGGGAATAAGAAGCTAATTTAGTCATAACGAGGCTATTATAACTTTGTTTAAGTGGTTTACAAGAGGAAATATGACCAAAAAGGTGTCGTAAGAAGGGAGTTAGATAGGTCTAACTGATGGTGTGCTGTTGATTTGTGAGGAGAGGAATAGTTAGTGCAATATTTAGGAATAATAGTGCTTTGATAAAACTACAGGTTTCTATATTTGCCCCTCTTTGGGGTGACGTAAGCCACGTCACTTCAAAGAAAGTAGACAAATGTAAATGAATAGAAAATTTTGAAGGGGTAGAAGAAAAATTAATAGGATGAAGGATGAAGGATGCCCCCTCGAGTGTCGATGGGTTTATGGAGAAACTTGATCAAAGATAAAAAGAGTGCAGGAGAGGAAGTGAAAAGAAAGGAGATGAGAAAGTAAAAAGGGATATTGAGCTATCCACAAACCGGTGCCTTATAGAAACAATACATAATCATCATTTTTCTTATAATCTAATCATTGGTCCTTATTAAAATGTAAGCATATGATGGAGGTATAAAATAACATAAAAATCCAAGATATAAAAAACCATCCTATGCTAAAAATGACCAACTGTATGCAACATACATGAATGCAATGTAATACGAGAAATAAACAATCTCACCTGAAAGGGAAATAAGTACAATTACACACACTTAAACCAACAATGTTTAAGATAGTTGCACAAATATTTTGTTATCAAGATATAGTCCTAAATGTTATGATAAATGATAAGGGTGAAGGATGATGCCCCAAGAAATGTGTATAGTGCAAGGGAAAAGATGGAGGATAGTTGGGTCTAGTGAAAAAGCAATGTGCATGACGAAAATAGTACCAGCAACTGAGAGTGCCCCAGTGCGAGATGAAGTAGCGGCGTAGCTTTGGTGGATGTTTGAAGATTTAGATGATCCACGAGTCATTGTTTCAAAATATTTGAAAATTTTAGCAAGATATGGGATGAGTGCCATGCGAGAGACACAAATTTCAGCTGTAGATGAGTGTTTTACCAATTTTTAGTCCATTTTCGAAGTATTTCAATGTTTTTGGTTTTTAAATGGTTTTACAATTTTTAAATTTTTTGATTGGTTAGAATAATTTTTATAAGAGATCAAATATCTCCTAAAAATATGCACAACTTCCTAAAGGCAAAGGAAAAGGCACCAGGGAGCATAGAAAGTGGTTTAGTGAGAAGAATTACAAGCCAAAAATAATTATTTAATAAAAAATAATCATTATGACAGGTGAAAAATAGAGGAAACAAAATAGAAGAAGAAGAAGAAAAGAAAATGATAAGAAATGATGATTTGAAAATGTGTAAATCATTTCAATGTAACAAAGAAGTGACCGCAGGGTGACACTAAGTGCTCCTACGTGCGAAAAATGAGTAAAAATAATTATTTTAATAGAAAAATAATCATTTCGGTGGACAGAAGAAAAACTAGAACGATCACGGTGGAGAAAACATGCCGCTAGGGTATCACGACACCTAATATATACCCCACCCGAAGGGTAAATCAATCATGACTAGTTCATTTCTACCAGAGTTCCTATGAATTTTTACCACGAGCAAGAGCGACAACCCTGAAGTGAGATGGTGAGAATAACAAGCATGAGGAGATGAGAAAATCACATCCAAGAGTTCATGCAAGACCCAGTGGATGGACCCTACGTGAGTGGCCTATCCTTTCTTATGAATTATGCATTTAATGCATTTTTTAGGGTTTTTAAGGCTAGGTAGGGGAATTTCGATGTATGTGCATGTGCGAATGGGTCAAAACCAACGGGTACGTATGCGTATCTGTCAAAAAATATATACATGCAGGTGTATACATTGGAAGGAAATCAACGGGGACATAGACGCGTGTCCATCAAAAGGGTCACGTACACGTTCAGGGTGGGGAAACAAGGATGCACGCGCACACGTGGAAATAGGCGTACCCGCTTCGGTGGGCAATTAGGCATCGGGATGGATAAAAAAACATAAGCGTGCGTACACATAGTGATAGGTGTGTATGCATTGGGATGGGCATGTAGGTGTCGGAGGAGGCGTGCATGTGTCGAAGAAGGAGAACATCCTGTGGAAAACTGGCCAAGGAGAAAAGAAGACAAACTTAGAAGAAAGTGAAATTTTTTAGGAAATAAGATAGAAGAATGGTGACTTACCAACAATTTTTAGATAGAAGTAGATAGAAATATCAACTGATACATGTGTGTTTTCTTGTTTGCAACATATACTACCCATCCTCCAGACCCATGAGCGATATGGTCAGCTAGTGATGATAGAGGCCCAATTCGATGATGATGATAGAGCAACTTTGGACAGCCTTCTTTATGTTACAGGATTGGCTCATGTGGCTGAGATGCCCTAGATCACATTAGATCATGGCCTTTTGACAGCTATAGCAGAGCGATGGCACAACAAGAGTCAGTGCTTTCGGCTCTGATAGGGGAGATTACTATTACTCTTGAGGACATGTGGCGTATTATGCGAGTCCTGATTGAGGTCATCCCACCTACAAGGTGCAAGACTAATATTAGCGATATATCGTGGAGTTGTTTGGTGTCCTGATGATACATCAGACACCAAATTTGTGTCTTACGACCCCCTGTGACCCGCATCTCATTTCGCAACCTAACCTCATCACCTAAACCTTACACAATTATTTATTAATTACCTTATAATTAATAAATCCATCATATACCCGCCACCTCATCTTGCCACCTCATCATGACTAAGTCCTAACCCTAAACTAACCTAATTAAGACCTATAACTTATTCTACATCCACACCCATGACTAATGACCCCTTACTCGCACCCAAAACCGACCTTGTAGTTACTTGACCAAGCCCACAACTAATCCCTCGGGAGAAAAGGAGGGAAAGTTGGCTATTTTACTAAAAATAGCCCACTTTGACCTGACCGATAGCGGTTCCTACTCGACCGCCGTCGGTTACCTAACCGCCATCGGTTCCCTGTAAATAGGCTCCCCTAACCAAAAAGAAAGGTGGAAGGATTTTTGATCGATCGAGATCATCAGAAGCGATCGAGAGAATCCAGATTTTTCTTGGCAAAGCATAGATAGTGAAGAAAACAAGAAGAGTTTGCAGAGAAGGACATCAAGCCCAAGACTGCAACTGCACAACCAGAGCCCTGTGACACTCAGCTGATCATCGTGAGGGAAGACATCTCATCTTCTGATCGTCAGGACGTCCTATCTGAGTTCTGCCTTTGTCATCACAGTTCTTGGACCTGCATTCTCGTCAATAAACAGTAAGTAGAATCTTGTATGTTCTCTTTGATAACATTTCTTAGACTTTTGAATCACAGCCGTCATAAATCTATTCCCAGATCTACTACCCAGCAACACATTACATCTAACTATCATTCTTCTACCCTCTCATCACCCCGTTACCTAATCCCACTCATTTACTAGCCTTACAAACAACACAACCACCCTACAACTGACCCTCACCAAAAGCCCCTAAAACATAGAACCTACCGATATCGGTTAGCAGCAACCGGTATCGGTTACCTTGACTCAAAACCAAAAACCAGCCTTTCCCCCTACTTGTTTCAACGAGGCAATTAAATTGTTATTTTACAATCTTTTGTGTTAATTCATATTAGCAGGGGAACTGACCACCTTCGAAAGGAAGTTTTATATTTCCTGGGCCCAAGGCAGTTCCCTCATTTATTGTCTAATTAAAATCTTGTGGTCTTGTATTCTTATTTGCAGGTAGTCCTTCCAAGACAAAAAGGAGTTCTTCGCAATCAACTTTGATCTCTCTCTACAAATGCGCGCACACCATCTCGACATTCAACAGGTATTCCTCCTAGCCCTAACCCTTATCTGATTTCTAAAAGGAATGAAAGGATAGAAGCAACTCTATTCCCAAAAGTTGAAACATTAAAATGCGAAACATTTTGCACGCACTTAGGTGGGACCCATTTCGGGTTTCTTTCTTTCTTTTTTGCTTTCATTTAGGGAGCATACTTGTTGTTGTTGTTTTTGTTATATTTAGTAAAAGAATTTGTCTTGCTTTCCTAGTTTTACATTAGTGAAAGTCATCTTATTTGCTTCATCGAATATCATTTTCGATTTGGGTTTAAAACACGTGCATTACATTCTTGCTTGTTGTTTTCAATTCTAGTGAACGTAGACTAAGTAACAGGTCGTACACGTGGGGGTGATTTCCACGGTATTGACAGGAAATTAATCTTACTTTCACTACAAAACACATACTGAATCACTTCATAATTAACACAACAACTCAAAACATCCCCCCTTTTCCGTGGTATTCCTCCACCCGATTGAGGTAACCTTATAAGCCAAAACAAACTTGACATTTCCCCTAAGTCTTTTGTTTAGGATTGACATCATTCTGCGTCTAAAGGCATAAGCCCAAATTGATTAAAATTAACCCTAGGGTTAATCTGTTAATTTGTTTGTGCATTCTTGCTTGTTTTCAGTTCTGTTTCTCTGTCATACACTGTTTTCTGTGACCACTACAGAACAGTTTGGTAGGCATACTAATTACTATTAACACCAAATCAACAACTTCTTACTGTTTCTTACACCAGTTCTATTATACCGACATTGGTTACCTTACCGACGTCGGCTATATCCTGACCGACATCGGTTATCGGACCGATATCGGTTACTGTCTTTTACAGTTCCTGACAAACCAGCAACCTACCAATTTCAAACATCTTGTTGCTGTTTCTGTTCCTGATAGATTGAAACCCTACTGTGTACTCCTGTCCATGGTTGTTATCACTCAAAAGCAAGCCACCGCCATGGTTTCACATGCTTGCTCTGTGCCTTTTCCTGAATCACCCCCTTCACATTCTGTGGGGAATCCTACGGATACCAGCGAGGTTCCTAAAATTCCTGTAGGAGATAAAGAATTTGCCAAATTTCTGGATGCTAATCCTAGCGTTGTACAATACTATTTGTCTCATGCCCCTGACCGTACACCCGACGGTCAACTCCTTGTTGGCATGCCTATCAGTATAGCTGCTCATTTAGCTCCTTCTCTGCCTGATAACTCCGTTTTGCCTTCCGCATCCTTAGTCCCGTCTCCTACCTCAGCAGCTTCAGGGGTTCATACGACATAGATTGGCTTTCCTTTGGTTAATCTTGGGCCCAACATGTCATTACCGCCATTGCTCCTACCTCGTTTGTTGAGGGTCCTCCTTACTATTAAAATGGGTAAATTTTTGTAATTCCCATTGAGGAGGATATGAATGAAGGGGGAACTGAAGGGTGGATAGGCTCCCGACAAACTTGCTCGTATGTCAAGGCGCTACGACTTCTTGAAACAGAAGCCTCCAGATTTTGCATTTTGTCCATCATTTGTTTAATTAAATCAGTAGTTGGATGAGATGATGGTGTGGTTGTGGTAAACGGAGGAAAATTGGGCCAAGGGCCACCGCTAGACAATGGTGGGGTTAAATGTTGATAAGGTATGGAGGATGAATGTGTTGAGGCAACCGAATAGGGATGTCCTATATAAGCTGTTGAGGTTACCGGATATGTGTGTGGAAATGAAAAGGTGGGCGGAGCTTGAGAAGGAAAGCTCGTGTGGATAGGTGGCAGAGAGCAAGTCATGAATGGAACAGTCTGCAAGAGAGACGACTTGCGATCATTTAGACATGCCTGCTATCTGATTGTTCACGGCGGCTTTACTACTCCGCACCTTTCCCATGTCCTTATCAGGGACCCGCCTTGATTGGTACGGTGCTTTAACCCAAAGACTCAATCTTCTCTTTTAACCAGCTAGCCCAATCTTTCTTGGATCATTTCTCCATTAACATTGCCAAGAAAGTATCTATCACCGACCTCTATGCCATCCGACAATTTGAAGACGAATCTATCGCAGATTTCGTCGGACGATGGCGGGGCCTTATCAACCAACTCACATATGCCTTACCTCAGACTGAACTTATCAAAATTTTTACGTGGGCCTGCGCTAAGCACATCTCTCCTACCCTTCAAATTCAAACTTTCCGCACATTTGACGAGGCCTTTACCATGGCTCGGAAACTAGAGATTCGAGCCTTAGAGGAAGAGAAATTGCGGTTGCGCAACAAAAACCCCACTTTCCAAACCCAAGATTCCACCAACAAACCTAACACCACCAATCCTCACCCATCGACTGCTTCGAAATCAAAAGGGGTCGTGCACGTGGTGATGATCAAATCCCAACCACCGTCTAATACCCCGCCAAAAACCACCTATAAATATAAATCCGAGCCCATCAATTACACTCCCTTGGGGGAAACTTATGGTGTCATCTTGGAAAAATTGCTCAAAGCCGAGCTATCACCTTGCCTCCTGTTAAACCTCACTCCGGGTTTGACTCCACCCGCTATACCTTCCTGGTACAAAGAAAATGACTTCTGTAACTTTCACCGCGTAAAAGGACATAGTCATGAAAACTGCAAGATGTTGAAAAACATAGTGCAGGAAATGGTTGATGCGGGGGATATAGCCCTCGATAATCCTAACGCCCCTGCTAACCGAAATTTGAAAATATTCAACAAACCATTCCCGAATCATTCTTCTAACAGTAATCTAAACCAAGATATCTTAGCCGAGGAGAGTGTTCATGAGATCCATGTAGTCTTCGATTCCCAGCCAAAAGCCTCTATCGAGAAAATTTTGAATCAAGACTCTTCACTGACACAGGGGCCTGAACCTCCTTCACCACCATCAAGACAAGGCGAAATCATTCCTTTACCCATACAGGAGTTAACCACCCAGAGTTCTCTTCTCATAGATGAGTCTTCTTACACCACATCCCTACAAGACTGCGAACGGATGTTATCTAACTTATCTATTTCCCAAACGTCTTCTTCTACCACTCTTGCTGCACAAGAGGAAGGCTCGCCACTCCTTTTGTCATCCTTAGACGAGAAACCTCTTGCACCGACATCACCAAATTCTTTAACCATGATGGATCCTCTCAAACATGCCCTCCTACCTATTAGTTCTTCATCGCCTAAATCTTTTCAGCGATCGGTTGACCTCTTAACACCTATTGATACAGTGCCTCATCTACCTTCTATATCACACCCACAGTGGACCGGAATCACAACCCACCTTTCTTCCATACAAGAGTTCCAATTCACACCTGAAGACTGTCATTCTCCAGAAGATAGACGAGTCCTATGGGAACGTTTGAGTACCCCCTATTCTACTCAAATGTAGATGACCGATCCAGACACCTCTACCATATACCCAAAGTGTTTACAGAAACTCAAAATTCCTATGTCCTCATCTCCATCCCCCGCATCTCTACCAAGTATCTCATCCACCTCTATTAGCCTAACCAAATCTTCCCCTACACTTGGGACCGCACCAATACCCAGTCTAACACACCCGCCTAAGCGACTAGATTTATCTAAAAATAAAGCCGCCCCTCCACTTAGGAGACAAACTCAATCCGTGCCTCTATCACAATTAAAACCATCATCGTCACACCTACCTTCCATATTGGGACCTCATCCCTCCACCTTGCATCAATATATCATACCTCCTGCGTTTTCTTTAAAACCACCTACACCTTCTGCACACATACAGAGATCTAAGGGTATATCAACACTGTCATCCCACGTATCCTGTCCACCCATCAACCCTAAACAAATTTCATCATCAAAGGACTTGTTTGCCGTCACTCCTCTTTTGCCGCCGTTGTTTCCAGATACCACGTTATCTGGAGCCTCATCATCTAACCGGCTAAACGTAGCTCCTGCGACAAAGAAACCACGTTTAGTTAAAACCACGTGTCAACACCCCTTGGCTAAACCACCACCCGTACGAACCAACCACGCCCAAACATTACCGAAACCTGCTCAATCAATACCCTCATCCTCCTCCGATTTTGACCCACTCAAAGGATCTTACGCTAAAATCCTTGCTATGTTGGTGGAGAATACGACCATTTCCCTACCCCCACTTAGACCCTATGACCCGTCTAAACCTCGACCTATAGGTTATGATGAGTCTAAAATGCATGCTTACCACCGCACACTAGGACATGACGTAGAGGGATGCAAAGCGTTGAAAGCTATACTTCGTCAGTCACCTCTCTCAGATAGAAAAGTTAAGAGAGATAACTTACGAAGAGAGAGACCTTTAGCTTCAATTCCCTCTCCTATACCACCTGTCCTGCCTCACCAAGATCTATCATTATTACAGCCCCACCTCTCGAAGACCATGACCTATCCCTACCGTCTTCCTCCTCTCGTATTCATGAGATCAATATGATTAGTGTTGCTACTCGAGGGCAGAAAAACAATGGGAAAGCGAAAGAAAACACACCTGCGGCATCTCTTTCTCCGTCCACCATCCCGATTGCACCACCACCTAAAGTGGTTATTCGTGGACCTGCCTACCCCGTCTCTAATGGAATTGCCCACCGAACCATGATCAAACAGCTTCACCAATCGCCTATAAAAATGACACTGTATGATCTCATTCAGACTTCTGAATCTCATCGACAAGCTCTCGTTGAAATCCTTCAAGGGATAGAGGTCTTACCTAATGAAACCTTGCCTGTTACCTCTATTCTAACACCCAATCACGTTGCTTCGCTCACCAAACAATCTATCTCCCCAACCACTTCTATCTCTGTACAGCAAGCCGCTGCTGTCAGTTTCTCTGAAGACGAAATTATCGACTTTGGTGCCAAAGATCCTGACCCTACTCTTTTCATTTCAGCTTACATTTGGGACATTCGGGTACGTCGTGTTATGATTGACGGGGGCGCTAGCCTAAACATCATCTCTTCAAAAGCCTTCCAACAAATGAATATCCCTTCTAGTTGCATGTGTGCCAACCCCATCATGTTGCGGTCATTCAATGATGCTATTACCTCTACCTTAGGCACCGCGATCCTTAACATTCATGTAAGACCACATACTTTACCCGAACTCTTCTATGTCCTTGAGGGAGAGTTCCAATACAATATGTTGTTAGGCCGCCCTTGGATCCGGGCTATGGGATGTGTTCCCTCAACCTTACATAGATGCATAAAATTTGAGTACGAGGGGAAGTCCTACACCGTAAAAGTTGATCCTCCCCCCTTCAAAACCTGCAATATGTTATATCACCCTAATGATGTGCTTGTGCCAATCAAGACACCCATTCATCCAACCCAACCATCTACTTCAACCACACCTCTACCATTCATTTCAACAGCACCTACACCTTCAACCCATGAAACCACCGTCGTAAAAACCACTTCCCTTCCCGCAGCTAACATCCCAACCGCAGACCCCTTAGTAGATGTTTTTCAGCGCCTTACGCTGGGGAGTATCACCTATATAACGTTAGTTCTTTCCATACCCCACAGGAGTACGGACAGGTACATGCACATCCTACCTATGACCGTCGTGTGGGGGAAGTAATCCCCTACGGACCACCTCATTGCCGCACCAACCTAACATATGGGGGTGTCGACGCACCTTCCGTAACCCCTGAACCTCCTCTTGGTGTGGTTCCTTTCCAATCCAATTTTCAATACTTGACAAGGTCATAACTTGAGCTCCGGGTGTCCGTTTGAGTCAAATCATCGTTTTTGATGAGACGAACGCAGCGGCAACCGCCCCTACCGGTTGGGCAAGTTTTCGACCTTCTAAATCCGATCTTGAGGCTGAAAATTAGGATTTAAGTTATAGTTTGGTTTTTTCCTAAGCATTAGGCTTTAATTGTTTTGAGTTAGAAAGTTGGCAATTCTTCTAATTTAGGGAAGTAGCCGATGCGTGGCATTTGCAATCATCCTAAGAATAGCGAGTTCTAGTACACTGCTAAAAATAGTAATTTCCGCCACAATGATTTAGTCGTAGCTAGGTCTCTCGAGAGTTTCCTATTTAGCATTACTTCATTAATGGTTAACGAAGGAACCTCGTGAGTTCATTTTATTGCGATCTATCTGGTTGTTCTTAATTTGGAAGATGATGACATCACGTTTCCCTTACCTTCTTGACTCATTTGTGCTTGGAACTTTGGTTTTGGTCTTTATCATCACATCCCATTTTGCCTTCGTAGTGGTCTCGGATTTCACCTACTTACACACAAAGTCTGGAAGATGATGACGAACCATCATCACCCATTTTGCCTTCGATCCTGAAAGTCGATAGATCTTGAATCTATCCCTCCTAACTTTTTTTTTCATAAATGCTATCTTCCTAGGTCCTCTCACTTATCAACGCGATAATGAGGACCCCTCTTCTATCCCCCTTCTATATCCAGACATGATTGAAGAGGACTCGCCTTCAATTAATGTTGTTGAGTGCCAGGATGATGACTCCATCCTCACTTACCTTGGTGCGGATGACTCTTATATTCAACGCGCCTTACCATCTGAAACTCAAACCATGCTTTGAACGAGTCTACTATAGAAATCAACATCCACACAGAGGAAGATCCTCACATTGTGAAGATCGGACAATCCCTTAACGCATCAGAACAAGTCGCCTTTACTACCTTTCTCCGTGCTCGCAACCAAGCTTTCGCTTGGTCCTACGCTGACATGCCAGGAATTGATCCTGACATTGCTGTCCATAACATTACCCTGAAACCCGATTCCAAGCCAATTAAACAGAAACTGAGAAAAATGCATCCACGCATTGCCCTCTTGGTCAAAGAAGAGCTTCAACGACTCCTTTCTGTTTCCTTCATCCTGCCTATTGACTATCCTCAATGGATTTCTAACATCGTACCTGTCACTAAAGCGACGGGGGGACTTCGGATATGCATGGATTTCTGAGATCTTAACCTCGCTTGCCCTAAGGATGACTTCCCCTACCTCAACTTGTTGATCTCACTGCAAGCCATGAGATGCTCTCTCTCATGGATGGCTTTTTAGGATATAACCAAATTTTGGTTGCCCCTGCCGATCAACATAAAACTACCTTCATAACTCCTTGGGGAACCTTTTGTTATCGTGTCATGCCATTTGGCCTTAAGAATGCTGGTGTGACCTATTAGCGGGCTATGACTTACATTTTTCATGACATTATGCACACTATCCTTGAGGATTATGTCGATGATCTTCTTGGAAAATCTAGACATCGCAATGAACATCTCGATGTTTTAACCATTATTTTTGATCGCCTGTTACAATATTCAGTCCGGCTTCAACCAAAGAAATGTGTCTTTGGTGTTCTTTCGGGAAAACTTCTTGGATTTATCGTCTCTTTGCGTGGCATTGAGGTCGATCCATCTAAAGTCAAAGCTATCCTAGAAATGCCCCCACCTAAAAACCTCAAACAATTGCGTAGTTTGCAGGGTAAACTTCAATCCATCCGGCGTTTCATCTCCCAACTCTCGGATTGATGTCAACCTTTCCATCACCTTCTTAAAAAGGACATTGCCTTTCAATGGAGTGAAGAGTGTCACCAAGCCTTTGAAGCTCTCAAAGCCTATCTCTTGCAGCCACCCGTGCTTATTCCACCTCAGGATGATCGCCCTATCTATCTTTACCTTTCTGCCACTGACCATTCTATAGGAGCCATGCTTGCACATCGGGACTCGGCACGTCGAGAACAAGCTGTTTATTATATAAGTCGTACTCTCGTGGATTACGAGACTAGGTATACACATGTAGAAAAATTGTGCCTAGCCCTATCATTCGTAGCCACCAAACTCCGACATTACCTCCTGAATCACAAAACTTTTGTCATCACCAACACGGACCCCATTCATTATATGTATGCCAAACCACATCTAAATCAACGCATTGCCCAATGGCTTATGCTCCTCGCTGACCTCGACCTTGAGTTTGTACAACAGAAGTCAATCAAAGGACAAACTATTGCGGACCAACTTGCGGAGGCCCCTTTACCTGGGGAACAATTTACCAATTTTAATTTCCCCGACGAACTCATCGCCACTCTTTCACTCAGGGAAGAGTCATATCCAATGACCCTCTTCTTCGATGGATCCAAATGCCAGTGTGGCGGAGGGGCCGGTGTTGTTCTCATTCCTCTTGACGCTGAGCCTATGCCTCTTTCATTCCGGCTCGATTTCCCTTGCACTAATAATACAACAGAATACGAGGCCCTTATTTTGGGTCTCCAGGTTGCGTTACACTTAGGTGTCAAATCTATTAATATTTTTGGCAACTCTCAATTGGTAGTCAATCAAGTTATGGGCATCTACCAATGCAAAAATGAGGAACTTCAAAAGTACAAACATTACGTGGATTCTCTTCTAACCTTATTTACTCATTATTCTATCCAAACCATTCCCCGCTCCACTAACAAATTTGCGGATACTATGGCTTGCTTAGCCTCGCAAATTCCAGCTTCATCAACTGACTCTGACATTTTTGTCTTGGTCCAACAACTCTTTGCCCCATCTTACTCAGCCCCGGTTGTTTGTATGATAAATAATGTGACTGCTAATTCGCAGGATACCTGGTATCACCAATTTCACGACTACCTTACAACCTCCGTTCTCCCATCTGACCTTACAAGTACCGGAAAACGTGCTTTTCTTAAACGTGTCTCTTGTTATGTCGTTATGGGGGGACTCCTTTATAAACGCGGCTTTGATGGCATCCTCCTTCGATGTCTAACCGGCCCGGAAGTCACCTATACCATACAACAGGTCCATGATGGTATTTGTGGTGGACATTTTAGCAGCCTTGCATGGCCAAACGAATCCTTCGCCTAGGTTATTATGGGCCTACTCTCAATAATTACTGCTACGAATATGTTAAGCGTTGTGTTATGTGTCAACAACATGCCAACCTTCAACATACTCCTAGCCATCCGCTACAGGTCGCACGAGATCTTTGGCCTTTCTCACAATGGGGTTTAGACCTTATTGGTGAGATTCATTCGCCTTCTTCGCAACGCGTCATGTTGGTCGTCAAATAGGACTTTTTAGAAGAGCAACAGTCAGGGGACAAGAAGTCCCTCCTCTTTAATGGGAGAGGTTCCCTTATTCAGAAACGAACTTATTTACAAATGTACAGAACATTGTTTTATGGTCAAACTTGGATTTTACGAAAGTGTTTTCCACAAGGATCATCAATTACACAAGGACTGAGGAAAGGGAATAAGAAGATGAGCAGAATAGCAACATTCAGAATTATAGATAGCAGAATAATTCCTCGTGTATGCGAAGCTTCAAAGAATTTAAGACAAGATCATTTGCGATGGCTGAATGAGATTAAATTTAAAGACACAAAGTTCCATAAATAACCTTCTTCAGATTTATTAATCAAGGACACAAAGTTCCTTCTTGGTTGTACAAGATCACTGTATTTGCAAAACTGAACAGTATGCAATCAGAGAGACTAACGAGTTAGGAACAAAATGATCTCCACAATATTAAAGGAAAACACAGAGATAACAAGAATTAGATAGACAAAGAATGAAAAGCCCTTTTGTATTGATTTCTTTAAGATCTATTTACACTTTCAGCAAATATTCCAAGTTCTTCCTCCTCTCAAAATGGCGTGGAAAGGCCATTATATAGCTTACAAGTCAGTTACTCTTCGTAACCGTTTCTTTTAATTAAAGAATAGTTAAAGATCGCCCATTGCGATACCTTAACTAATTACAAGGAATACGAAAAGAATGGGAAGAAGAGAAAAGAAAGGAGAAGGAGACAGGTGGCCAGCTATTGGGAGGGACCCACTGTCTTCAGAATCCGCTGCCTGAATTTCTTCAATGACTCAGCTATATCTCTGCCACGAGGGACTGACGTGTTGGCTGCAGACTGAGTCCAAAATCCCAGACATTTCTCCATCTCTTTATCAAACTCGACGTGAGTATGATAATCTTTGTTTGCTTCTTCAATGGCAGACTGAAGAGAACAAATTTCCTTCATCTTTTCCTTAGAGATGGAGCTTTCCTTGAATAGATGATCTTTGACAAAAGCTCTGAACTGAGCTTTGATTTCTTGCAAGGACAAGGAAGCACCAGAGTTTTCATCTTGAAGATGACAATGTATATCTTTGAAAGCAGCAGCTGCCAGTGTCTTGAAAGCTTCTCCCTTCTGCCAGCTGTTCTTCATTTCTCCCACAGCTTCCTCCAGGACTTTGATTTTCCACTCTACGCTGTAGACCCAGGATTTTGATAGATTATCTTTGGCATCATCAAAAATCTTATTCGCCAGTAAGATGTTCTCATCTGTCTGTCCCATGAGGCGAAGGTCTACAATGCAACTGCCCCAGAGTTTAAGCTCTTTATCCATAACCCCAATAGCAGAGGATAGCTTCTGTTGCAAATTGTCTACCTTTCCATGTAGTTTAAAAGCTTCATCGATGAAGTTTAGCCCAGCAACAAGCATGTCATCTACCATGGCTTCAATAGCTCTGCCATAGACAGAATACTTGTGCATATCTTTAATACTTTGCACTTCATCTTGGCTTAGAATCACCGGAGGCGGTAGAGCAGTCAAGGGGGTAGGGTCCAAAACTTTGTCCTTAGACAAAAGTGACTTGATAAAACTTGTGAGAACTTGGGCTTGTTCTTCCAGCTGTTCAATAGTCTGCTGCCCTTTCTCTACCCTTCCAATGACTCTTGTGACTGTTTCCTGGAGGTTGTGAATTTCACCTTCAGGAGTAGACTCTCCCATAGGGATCCTTGAAAGCTCTAAGTCAGATGTCAGCAAGTCTGATTCTGATTTGTCTACTGTAGGCTTAGCAATCTCCAAGAATTGCTGACCTTGGGCATCAGACACAATTCTAGAGGTGGTTCTGGCTTTCTTGGCACGAGAAGGAGTGGTGCCCAACAAGGCTGCTACAGCATCAAAATTTGGTCCCAAGCTTTGAGAGGAGGATTTCCTCTTCCTTTTGTCAACCAGAGGTTGCACCCAAGCAAAAGAGGAAGAAGAATCTGCAGGAGGGGCAAGGGGACCAAGAGACAGGGAGCTCATGACACTCAGGGTCTGCGCAGCTGTTGACTCAAGCTGAGACGTGAGTAGAGCACTGGAGGCAATGGCAGTAGAAGAATCAATAGCACCCGGAAGTTCAGTGCTCTGGACCTCTTTGTCCTTATCTGCTGGGTCTTCAGGAACATTTGCAGGAGTGGGCATCTCACTTTCTTCACTTTCACTGAGAACAATGATGTTCTCTGGCCCTATAGGCAACTCTACCTGTTTTCTTGGAGGATCATTCTCTGCAGGTTCCTTCTTTACCTCTTTGAGTTTCTTCCTGTATACCTGGGTAGATGGAGAAGGAGTAGATTCTACAGGTCCCTGAGCTGTTGAGGCAGGAGGGGTTTTCACTGGTGTTCCAGAACTGAACTGACTGATGCCTCTCTTATGGGTGTCGAATCATCCTTGGAGCTAGATTCTCCTGAGTGCCTCTTGAATTCTCGGATCTTCTTACTGAACCAGACCCTAGTCCTGATTAAGACTGGAGCAAGAATCTCAGCCAGATCATCTCTCTCTTTCTTGTTCCAATCCAGGTCCTCCAGAGGGGTGTGCTTAATCACATTTTCATACTCATAAGAGTATAGATCAGAATTGTCATCCTGGAGACCTTCAGGAACTTGGTACAGACTGAGTTCTTGGATCAATTGCAGGGAGAACCTGCCACAATGCCTTCTTCTGGCTTCAAAATCATCTGCACAGTCAGCCCAGTAGTCTTCTGTATCTGCCCTATGATGATAGACTATCTTGATGTTCTGTTCAATGAACTTCTTCAAGTCAAAACAGGTTCTTGGCTTGAAGAAATGAACAGTGATAGGGACCAGGGCTCTTTCTATGTTCTGAGCATCCAGAGCTGTTTTGCATGTGTAGTTTCCCAGAGAGATGGGAAAGTGCAAGCCAGAAATCTTCTTGTCTCTGCAAGTTCTGTGCAACTTGTCTAGTTGCCTGCATATTTCAATCAAAGCCATTTTATCATTACAGAACATGGGAAGCCGTAGAGGAGTGCTTTCATAGCCAGCAAGCCTGATATAGGAAAATTTCCTGAATTGAATGAAATAGGCTCCATACTGCGATATCAGGTTCATGGCTTCATCTGAAAACCTTCTTGCAGTATCACCTTCGAGCAATCTGACCACGTACATGGTGAAAGCATCATTGACCCTTCTGAAATTGCGGTTGCTGGTCTCCAAGGTGAACTGCGGGCAATAGGCATACACTGGATCATCTTTGTGTGCATCTATATAGGAGAAACCAAACCACTACCTGGATGCTGCTAGGGTATACATCAGATATGAAGTCATATAGAACTTCTTTGTTTGCTGGACGTTGGATAGCTGCTCAGCCAAATTCATACTGATGATCTCTGCCCAGTTGATATTTTGTGTTCCCTGGCACACCATGCTGATGAGCGGGCACATCCAGAAATGAAACTCATTGGTGGAGGGAAAACCCATAACCCGAGCCAGCAGGATTATGAAGTCTGACAGTTCTTCGTTGAAATCTGCTCGGAAGAGGGTTTTGGTTAGGCAAGAAGCACCTTTCTTAGGGTTCTTTAACCAAGATTTCGCCACTCGCACCTTGTATTTTTCACTGTCTTGGTCGAACATAGCCTGTGCTTGATCCCGGGAGACGACTATAGCATTGTCCATCTCCGGAATCCTCAGAGCAGCGCCAATGGCGGCAGCGTCCAGCTTGGCAATGAGTTCCCCATGTACATTTGTCAATTCGCTCGAAGCGGGGTCGAAGTGAGCTCCGCACGAAAGCACTGTATCAGCACACTGTACTGAGATTGGGAAACCTCCGGCAAAAGCTAAACCACTATCATTAATCATCTGTGCCATTGGTGTAGGGTTTGCATCTGTCATTCTTGCCCAAAAATCGCCGAAGTCGAGATGACGAGCTTCGCTGTCCCCTATATTGCTAACGGCAGACTCAAGCGGAGAAATTTGCTCCTGTCCCTGGAACTTGATCTTCATATTGATAGCCTCGGAGCTGCAACCTAGACTTCTGGAAGGAATTTGCAAATGGAGGGGGATTGCGCAGGTTTTCAAATTGCAAGGGTTCGAGCAAAAGATAGCATGGAAGCAATGCGAAAAATGCAAAGGGGAATGCTCGTTATATAGCCGTTTGGAGAGAGGAATGACTTTAATGCGCATTGAATACACAACCACCAATTTGAAAAGCATCATACTTGGAGTGAGCGGGAAAAACTAAGTGTGAATGACACTTGGTACGCTTGGGACATGTGAGACGCGAATGCGCGAAACACGCGGCTCGGCCAGTTCGGGTGAAACAGGGAGAGGACGCACAAATGCATTTGGGACAAATGGGACGAAAATGTGCGAAGTACGCGATTCGGGTGTTTCGGCTGAAATTGGAACAAAGGGCCCATTTGGACTTGGGACATTCGGGACAAAAAGTTCCGAAGTACGTGACTTGACCGGCTCGGCCGAAATTGGGAAAGCTCGCACTTTTTTAAAATGGGGCAGTTGGGACAAAATTGCGCGAAGGACGCGGTTCGGGCAAATCGGCCGAAAATGGGAAAGCTCGCACTTTTTAACTTTGGGACATTTGGGACAGGAAAGTGCGAAGTACGCGGGAAGGATGATTCGGCCGAAATTGGAACAACATGCAAAATAAGTTTTGGGACACTTGGGACAAAACTCTCCGACGGGCCCGAAAATGGGACAGCTTCGGGGATTTCGGCCGGTCGGGTAACAGAATGCACTTTCGTACTTGGGACAGATGGGACAAAAAGTTCCGACAGGCCCGAAAATCACACAAAATGACCCAAAACACAGATTTTTTCAATTTCACGACTTAGGCATTTCAGAGAAAAACACTTAAACTCAAAATTTTGAAAATTTTACTCTTATCAGAGCGGGGAATTTTGAGTGGACAACACGTCACCAATGGATAATCACAAAGAATTTGAATATTACACAAAATGGGTGGAGGCTATTCCGCTCATTTCAACTAAAAAAGAAAAAATTGTAGAGTTCATTAACCACCACATTATCTATCGTTTTGGTGTTCCTCATCGCCTGATAACAGATAATGGAAAATCTTTCAAAAATAAGTTGTTGCAAGACCTTTGTGACAACTTTGGTATCAAACTTAGTTTCTCATCACCCTACTATCCACAAGAAAATGGACAAGCTGAATCTTCTAATAAAACCCTAACCAAAATTCTTATGAAAGTTGTCAATGAGTCCGGAAGAAATTGGCATGATCACATCCCCTTTGCCCTTTGGGCTTATCGTACTAGCATTCATACCTCCACTAATGCCACACCTTTTTCTTTGGTATATGGTACCGAGGCTGTCTTGCCTCTCGAAATACAAATACCCTCCCTCAGAATATCTCTTTAGGATATTCTTACCAATGATGATTTCCGCCAAGAGTGGTTAGCCCAATTGGAATTTCTTGACGAGCATCGTCTTACAGCTCTTGATCACCTTCAAATCTACCAAAAATGCATCAAGCATGCTTATGATAAACGACTTCATGAGCGTACCTTTAAGGTTGGTGATCTTGTCCTCAAAGAGAATCAACATGTAACCAAACTAGAAAAGAGCAAACGTGGCAAATTTGCTCCTAATTGGATTGGGCCTTACATTATCACTCACACTTATGGATCAAGCACTTATCGTTTAGCTTCGCTTAATGGTAAACCTGAGCCTGAGCCCCTTAATGCCTTGCATCTTTGACCATTCTACTGTTGAAATTAGTGTTATATCACTTCTTATCTACCTTACGCTCATCCCTTGAGCTCATTTACCACCGCATACACTTTGTTTCTTACATCTCAAAATCAAATCAAGCTCACATGGTTTGATTATCACCTCCCCTTAAAAGATGTCTTCCCCTTTTTAGTTTAGTCCATGACTTCAAAGTATCAAAATGACACATTCTTAATTAAAACACTTATGGGATTTTCTTGAGTCAAACTTCCTACAAAACTATATGCTTTATGCCCGACGGAAATCTAGACCTATAAATTATACAATAGACTGCTCCCTTGAAGGACAGCTATATGCCAAACTATTGCTACTATTATATATAGACTGCTCCCCCGAAGGACAGCTATACATAAATACCGCATCTGCTACTATAAATAGACTGCTCCCTTGAAGGACAGCTATACACAGTCAGCCTTTATCAGAAGCTTCTCGCATTGATCAGCTTCGTGAAGACCTCAAGAACAACAAAATACATATTCCATGTAGACTTCCCGCATCGATCAGTCTATATCCAGAAAAATAAAATAAAAATAAAAGCAGTACTTCCAAACACTTTTGAGTCATGGACTTGTCTATCTAGGTTTGGTTCTCTTTTGTCAGAATAATCATCTTATAATCAGTTCTCTGCACCTTCGCCCACATCAACCACCTCACCTCACCATTTTTCAAAGCAACAAAACTCAAGGGATGTGATGTATATCCGATATATTGTGATTATACCACTCTTTTCACCTATCGACTTCTCACCTATGCAAGGTACCTAGGGATTCAAGCTCATCCTACATTAATATGTGGTTTGTTTAGCTCTTCTCAACTACGGGACACTCTGGCCTCTTTTGCTCAACTCTAGGATTGTGTGTTGACCTTAATCAGGACACGATTCCCTACTACTTTGGTATGTTAACTTTAGTACCCTACCAACACCAACAACATTACCCTACCAACCAACAAATTGCCTAACCACAACCAAATTGCCTGAATTCACCTCTCCCTGATCCTAAGGGAGAACTACATCGGTCTGAGGCCCTTCCTTGCTTTGTGCAATGGGCTATGTAGGCAGCACTTAAGAGACATGGGGTCTCCCAAGGTTAGCTCGACCATCCCCTACCATACCTATCATGTGTTGTAAATATAAATATTTTTGTGTATTTCTATTTGCCAACATTCATCTTTATCCTTTTTATAAATAAATTAAAAAAACATTCAACACACAACCATTCTTATTATTATCATCACTCAAAACCACATACATCTTTAGTTTTATTTTAGATGTTAAACAAATGCATCTTCTCTATCATCGACTCACAGTGTCAAATCCTTATTTATTCTTATATTCCTATGAAATTCACTTAGACCCTTGCACCTCCTCCCGAATCAGGTGGTGATCGTGATCATCGATGCCCCTCAGTTGGCCTCTCCATCCTCAAAGGTGCCACTGCCATTGGTTCCTCCCATTGATCCGCCAACATCTCCTGTAACATACGAATACGTCCTCTCGCGTGGAGGAATCTTGCCTCCAGTCTCTCCACTCGTAACTGAGAAACCTCTAACAATCCCATTGTCTCATTCACCTGTGTTTGAAGCTGGCGAGCCAACTCCTGCAGATGATCTCTCTCCGCTGTAATCACAGCTATGTCAGGGCACTCACATGCACCTCGCAGCTCTGCTACCCACCATACTCTATAGGCCTCTGTCGTTCCCACATCCATTACCCTACGATCGGCTGCTATCTCTTCTGGCCCTTCTGGAGGTGTAGGCCGGGAGGTGAGAATGCTGCCTCGGCATCGATCCTCATGTATGGTCTATATGTCATCGGTATATCCTGAACGAACCCAAATTGTCACCGCACGCGATCTAGAGGAATTCTCTCGTACTCACCCGGCCTGTGCCCTGCGATCCATCTCAATCGCTCTACACCCCTCAACTCCTCAGCTATGTGCTCCGTCACCATATAGTTCCCGTAAGGCCTCCAACAAATATCCGCAATCGTCACCATCTCCCATACTTGTCTATAATACTCGATGTCATCTATCACGGCCTGGTATCTCGCTTCTTGTTCTGTTTGGACCCATTGTCTGAATCCTAACCTTTGCACTCCTGCCTCTCCCGACTCAATGGGTCGGCCTATTGAGCACACAAACAATATGCTCATAGGCCCAACAATGTAATAAGTACGAACAATCCAGTGTCGTCCTGTGTTTTCGCTGGCAGGCCCATAAACCCCTATATAACTCTGCCAGATATGCGGGTGCCCATGTGAAAGTCACGCTCATTTCTATCATTTCCCAAATAACACTCATCAATGCTTTGGGAAATCTTCCACCCTCCGCCCTCGGTAATGCATAATACCCCACCGCTATCATTAATAGCACGGCCAACCTTGTTTCCTCAGGATGTGTTGCATACATTGTACCATACGTAAATGATAAACCTCGTTGTGTCAAATCTCACGCAGCTGAACCAAATACTGCTGTTATCACTGCCCGCCCCACGCTCGGCAACGCCTGATACACTATTTTTCCTATCATTGGGAGTCTCAAAATACGGAACACATCTTCCAAAGTCACTGTCATCTCCCCTGTTGGCAGATAGAAGGTATTCTTTTCTGGATTCCATCTCTCAATCAACGCCTGCAACATAGCATGGTTACGTGTGATTCTTGAATAATAGCGAATTCCACTTAACCCCAAACGATTTATCAATGCCCATTTAGCTGGTGTTACATCCGCTCGATTCATGACAACAACGCTGGCACATTATCATTCATCCTTAACCCTGCTTCTACCTGCATACATCAAAACGACACATAATTATTCAAAAGAACGAATCTCCATGGGTTTTTTCTCACATTCTGGAAACTCCTATAGTGACTGATATTGGTTATGAATAACCGATACTGGTTTGCTAACCGATACCGGTTATTTATAAATGATATCGGTCACTGTCAACAATATACCTACCCTGCTTAAAACATACACCTACGATAATTATTTTGCCCGTTTACTCCTATTTTTACCTAAAAACCTACGTGACCACCCTGTTTACCTACCCCATAGCACTCACCCCATCCCCAACCCTTGCCTATCACCTTTTCTTTCTCATCTTTCCCCACTTACACTTCTCTCATCTTATTCACAAAACATGCAAGAATCAAATTACAACCAAACAGTTTACCTCTCGGGATGTAGCAGCTTGGGGCGGAACATGTCTTCCCCCTCGTCCCTGCCTGCTGGATGCTTCTCCTCGTTCAGCCATGTTCACCACCCTCTTCAAATATAACTTGTCTTTCTACCTTCTGAATCTCAGCCCACGCTCACTTCACCTGTCTCTTTCCTCCTTATCACTCAAAATCTTTCATGCAATTACCTGTAGCAGTTGTCAAACAGCATCGCGTTCGCATATTTAACTTGTTGCATGACTCTAAAATAAGAATGCTAAAAATAAGAACTTAAGTTGCCAACCAAGCAGTTCTATTTTTAGGAAAATAATTCTTACATAACCGATTTCGGTTACATAACCGATATCGGTCATATAGCTACCAACATCGGTTACATAACCGATATCGATATCGCTCATGTCCCCATTGCGCCCGCCCCTTTTTCCTGCATAAACAACACCATTATCCATATTTTTCATCAAATCTATCTCTCATCACCATTTCATCAACATCATTTCTCTATATTACAAAACAAACAAGCCATCAATAAACAATATCAAAACCATCAATCTATACACCATTTGGATCCAACTCAACAGCTACATACATTCAATTTCACAAACCAACGACAAAACACATCCTACATTTCATAAACACAACATGTCAATTAAACTCATCATCTATATATACATACATCCCATCAACAAAAGACATCAACACCATCAATATACACAACATGTCAATTAAACTCATCATACATTAAATATCACAAACCATCGACAAAACACTTAACACATTTTAAACACAACATGTGGGTCAAAATCATCATATCTATATATCCAAAGTTTCAAATATACAATGTGTCCTACATAGGGGCCTCTGTGATCTCATAATACAACAAAGCCGGCACGCAGGCCGCAATAACTGTCATAATCTTGACTCGGCTCGCAGGCCGGTCTCTCATATCAAAAAATAAATACTCGGCTCATAGGCCGGTATCAACTGTACAACCTGTACTCAGCTCGTAGGCCGGTATATACAATAAATGAATCAATAAATGAATGAATAAATCATATGTGGGCACGCAGGCCTCTATAAACATAACCGGTTCGTAGACCGGTGCCCATATCTAATGTACAAACACAAAAATATGCAGGGATCCCTCAGCTCTCCCCACCCCTTAGCCTCTCTCTCTGCCGGTCCTGTCGTGCTACCTTTTGCCTCCCCGCCTGTAACAGACCCACCGGCTGTGGCTGCACCTCCCTGAGATCTCTGACTCCGAGAGGTCTCTGCTCTATGTGCCGCATATGGCTGATAGTCAGCCCCGGTACCATCAAGAACATCCTGATAGTACCGGGCCTCCGCTCTCGCCTCCATATAGCGGGCCCGTGTCACCATTCTCTGCTGGGGTTGGTCCCCCGACTCCTAATAATAGTGCCCCCTGTGCTGGTGCCACTGGTGGTGCCTGTGGTGGTACCTGTACTTGTGTGTGGTGGTACCTATACTGTGCTGGGCTAAGCTTTGCCCCTATAAGACACCTATTTGTGCTCAGCGTGCAAAGCGAGAGTTGCCCCTATGTAATAACCGTACTGCCCTTTGAGCTGGTCTCTCTCTGCTCTAACCGCCACTAAGTCTGGCTGTGCAGGATGTGCCCTCCTCGCGGCTCTCTCCCCTGCCCACCATACCAAAAATGCTCCCGTACAGCCGGCATCATCCACGGTATCATCTACAGGCCTCTCGGCTACCCAATCTGGGTCCATGGGCTGTGGTGCAGGCAGTGGAGCCTCTACATCATCCCTTCGGTACTGAGGGAAGGGAGGTGGCTCATCCTGTCATAGCCCCAGCTGTCGTTGTACCCTCTCCAGGGGTATCCACTCGTACTCTCCCGGCCTCCGTCCCGCTATCCAGAATGTATACTGGATCCACTGCAACTGTGCTCGGGCTCCTCCGCGGGGGTGATGACCTCTATAAGGTCTCCATACAATGTCTAACGCTGTCAAGCCCTCTAATACATGCCGGTAATATGCCACATCTCATCGCGGCAAGAAGCGCTCGTGGGCGGCCCACGACCCCCAACCACCTCTGAAAGCCATATCTGTAGATCACCTGTGGCCCTGGCTGCTGGGGCAGCCCTACTGGTCTAATGCATATGATATGCTCATATGCCCAACAGTGTAGCAAAAACGTAGAGCAAATCCCGAATCGCCTCATCCGTCGATAGCCCCACAGCTCTCGGTATAACTGCACCAGGTATACTGGTGCCCAAGCATAACACGTATGCTCCTCGACCATCTCATGTAAAACCCCCATCAGCGCCCATGGAAAGCGGCCTCCCTCTGAGTCTGGGAGGGCGAAGCAGGTGATCCCGATCATCATCAACACGGCAAGCCATGTCTCATGTCGGTGGGCCCGGTACATATCCCCATACGTGATGCTCGCGCTGTGATACGTCAGTAGCGTGGCTGCATCCCCGAATACGTGTAGGATGTTGTCCATGGCTGTCTCTGCGTCCACCTGAAAGACTGCCTCTCCATCAATCGGTAATCGAAGGATGCGATACACATCCTCCAATGTAATGGTCATCTCTCTAGTCGGGAGATGGAACACATTGGTCACCGGATCCCATCTCTCGATGAGGGCGACCATCAAACTGTGATCCACGCCGATCACTCTGCATCGGCCGGACTCATGAGTCCTACCTCGCGCATGACACCCCAGCTGCTGCTGCAGACACGTGTGTGGCCGCATCCGTCTCAACAATGGGGCATCTGTCCCGCATCGTCATTTCTTGCCGACGTGCTGTAAAATCAACTCACTACATTAGCCCTACTCTCTATCACAACATCTACTTATCCCCTCTATACCCCCTTTTTTATCCCCCCGACCACACCCCGACTCTCTAACAAACCCCTCTACCCACCTATATTCTACAATATCCCCCAACATCTTCACACCCAACACACAAAACCCAATCATAAACAACACCACACAACCCAACACGCCATCCCCAACAAGAACTTAACACCCAAAACCACCACAAAACGATGCAACAAAATCGAAAATCCTGCCCAGGGACCGGTACCGGTCACCCTTAACCGACCCCGGTCCCCTTTCCACCGATGCCGGTCAACTCCCGACCGACACCGGTCACCCACAAACCTGACCTACCCAAGAATTTCGTGACCGATGCCGGTCGCTTAGTGACCGGCATCGGTCACTGGAAAATACCCGAGCCGAACCCGACGCGGCTACCCCATTCCCTTTTTTTCCTATTTCTCCCTCTATACCCACCCAAACACCCTAAAAACCTACCCACCCAGCCGCCTTGGCCTATTTAACCTATCTACCCTCTCCTTTTTTCAAATAACTTCCATTTATTAATTATTTTATCAAAATCTAGCATTCCTACCCAAAACCCAAATACAACATAATACACTCAAATCCACACAATGAGGGGTTTCGAACCTACCGGTACGACGACACGTCGTCGTGGTGGGATGGGTGGTGGTGGTCCAGCTGGTCCAGCACCTCCTACTCCTCCTGGCTATGCCATAGCTCCACCTCTCCTCTACTGGGTCCTCCACCAATCAACTGCTTCCTCCTACTCACTCGGGCCCACTAACCACTCACTCCTCCACTCAAATAGCGCCACCTCAACCAACAAATGCTCCAATCTCAACACTCCACCTCAGACAACTCAAATTGGTTTTCAAATTGACAATGTGACAATGACAGGCCGTATTTTTCTTTTTATAGGTTTTTGACCTATAACCGATATCGGTTTTATTGTGCCCTAGGGAACCGGTATCGGTCATAGACAATCGACACCGGTTTCATCCCAACTCTGCCCTTATTTACTAATCGCCCTTTTTCACAACATCACCTATATCAACCTTTGCTGAAAACCCTTTGTTAACATCATTTGGCCCGACCCAAGGCCGCAACCAACTACTTGGCCCGACCCAAGGCCTCACCCCAACCATTTGGCCCGACCCAAGGCCGCAACCCACCCATTTGGCCCGACCCAAGGCCGCAAACAACTATTTGGCCCGACCCAAGGCCGCAACCCACCCATTTGGCCCAACCCAAGGCCGCAACCAACTAATTGGCCTGACCCAAGGCCTCACCCCACCCATTTGGCCCGACCCCAGGCCGCAACCCAACCACTTGGCCCGACCCAAGGCCGCACTCAACCCATCCGGCCCGACCCACGGCCCTCACTAATCAATCAGCCCGACCCAAGGCCGTACCACTTAAATACCTCGCCCCAAACCAACAAATTACAATTTTATCCACTCATCCTGTCACTTTTTGTTCAATCGAGCTCACCTGTTCGTGTTTTAGCATGATTAGAGTACTTGACTTGATCAGTCGACCAACTTTGCCTAGACCTAGACCGTGACATTTATCTCAACCAAACCAACCATTTGGTACTGCCAAACATGCCTAAATGTTCCTATACCTTACCCGTTATATCCCCTGGAGCTACTTCCTATGCCTTGGATACCAGGATTATATCACCCTTGTTTGGATAAACTATCGACCTTTGCCTATGAATTGCTGGTTTGCTCGTCAAATCATGTACCCTGGTTGCACTACTGCATTTCAACGCGCGTCTGCTTCCTTGGACCTACCCCACCATCTCACCATCATCTCCACACCATTTACCCTTTATCAACTCTATCCCTGATCTCACGCTATCTCAATCTGTGATAGATTTGAGGGGGATTACCTATACCCTTAATAGGGGAAACCACTTCATATTATTGTCCGTGCAGCTTTACAAAACAAACTACACGACAATAAGGGGCTAATGTAGACACCAAATTTGTGTCTTACGACCCCTTGTGACCCGCATCTCATTTCGCAACCTAACCTCATCACCTAAACCTTACACAATTATTTATTAATTACCTTATAATTAATAAATCCACATCGCCTTACCTGCCACCTCATCTTGCCACCTCATCATGACCAAGTCCTAACCCTAAACTAACCTAATTAAGACCTATAACTTAGTCTACATCCACACCCATGACTAATGACCCCTTACTCGCACCCAAAACCGACCTTGTAGTTACTTGACCAAGCCCGCAACTAATCCCTCGGGAGAAAAGGAGGGAAAGTTGGCTATTTTACTAAAAATAGCCCACTTTGACCTGACCGATAGCGGTTCCTACTCGACCGCCGTCGGTTACCTAACCGCCATCGGTTCCCTGTAAATGGGCTCCCCTAACCAGAAACAAAGGTGGAAGGATTTTTGATCAATCGAGATCATCAGAAGCGATCGAGAGAATCCAGATTTTTCTTGGCAAAGCATAGATAGTGAAGAAAACAAGAAGAGTTTGCAGAGAAGGACATCAAGCCCAAGACTGCAACTGCACAACCAGAGCCCTGTGACACTCAGCTGATCATCATGAGGGAAGACATCTCATCTTCTGATCGTCAGGACATCCTATCTGAGTTCTGCCTTTGTCATCACAGTTCTTGGACCTGCATTCTCGTCAATAAACAGTAAGTAGAATCTTGTATGTTCTCTTTGATAACATTTCTTAGACTTTTGAATCACAGCCATCATAAATCTATTCCCAGATCTACTACCCAGCAACACATTACATCTAACTATCATTCTTCTACCCTTTCATCACCCTGTTACCTAATCCCACTCATTTACTAGCCTTACAAACAACACAACCACCCTACAACTGACCCTCACCAAAAGCCCCTAAAACATAGAACCTACCGATATCGGTTAGCAGAAACCGGTATCGGTTACCTTGACTCAAAACCAAAAACCAGCCTTTCCCCCTACTTGTTTCAACGAGGCAATTAAATTGTTATTTTACAATCTTTTGTGTTAATTCATATTAGCAGGGGAACTGACCACCTTCGAAAGGAAGTTTTATATTTCCTGGGCCCAAGGCAGTTCCCTCATTTATTGTCTAATTAAAATCTTGTGGTCTTGTATTCTTATTTGCAGGTAGTCCTTCCAAGACAAAAAGGAGTTCTTCGCAATCAACCTGATCTCTCTCTACGGTACGCGCACACCATCTCGACATTCAACAGGTATTCCTCCTAGCCCTAACCCTTATCTGTTTCTAAAAGGAATGAAAGGATAGAAGCAACTCTATTCCCAAAAGTTGAAACATTCCACGCGAAACAGATACCATGGTGTGGGATGACCATTAGGTTATCATGGTGCATTAATGACTTAGAGCTAGACCGAGTAGTGGTCTATATGATGGCCTTCGTTAGTGGAGTCTTACTCCCTAACAAGATTGATGCTTCATTTCCGCTTGGCCTCCTTGGAGTGATACGCGGTTTGGTAGAGGGAGATACCTATTGCTGGGGTCAGTGCATTTTAGCACATCTATACTAGGACCTTCATTTGATTACCTACTACCATCAGAAGATGGTAGGACCAGCCCACTTGCTTCATATTTGGGCATGGGACCACATTGCCATTGGTCGCCCCTTAGGTGTTTTGAGAGTTCGGGCTTTGAGGAGCCTTCTACGATGGGTTAGGTCCTGACAGGGAAGATGTGCGGCCATATATGGGGGATGCATATCAATATCACTTTGTGAGCTTGATGAGTTATGATAGGCTTCCATGGTTTGGAGGCCTTACAAACATTTCCAGTGGCCCGAGGATGGTTTAGAGCTTAGTACTGCCATAGTGGAGCATTTTATATTAGGCAACCACAGCTATATGCGGGAGTTATATAGGGTGGATTGGTGCCAGAGGTAGTTTGGCATTACCCAGGATGTTCCTGGGCCAAATAGGTGGTACACTTACAGGGCCCAAGAGTATGTTGATATGGGTTCTCAGATTGCCCGAGATAGAGCACTGGCGAGTTTCGACCGGTGGTACATGTTATGTGGGTGCCACTGAGACATATTAGAGATCCGAGTACTACACTTGAGTATGCACCATGGTACCATGGTGTGCTTCCACATCGTTTGACTATTTCCAGGGTGGCATATAACGCTAGTGTGAGAGCTCCTCCAGTGGGGCCTCCTAGTGGTGGTAAGGGTGGAGCCATTGGTGGTGATGATAGTGATGATGATGATGATGATTACGGTGGGCCCAACTCACACTTTGGTATGTCGGGGGTAGAGGATAGGGTCCATATCACAGCAACCATGGGGACATGGACCTAAGCCTAGGCCGAGACAGGTGTTTAGGGCAATTGACATAGAGTTTCCCCTAGTTGGCATTCCGGCGAGGATATACACCCCTCCTCAGCATGTATTTCCGGAGAAGGACCCGTCACCTCATGCTCCAGGGGGTGGTGGTGATGGTGGACAGTTGGCTGCCATTAAGCGGCGATTCTGGCGGTGATTGTTGTTTAGTTACAGGTGGCTAGAGAGAGAGATGCAGCCAAGGTACATGTACATGCCCTCACAAAGAAAAGTGAGATCACGCACATGGTCGGTGCAAATTTTGACATTAGAGAGAGAGATCGGGCTAGAGCAGAGGCCACCCAAGGTAGTGATAGTACTCTATGGCAAAGTCGGATTAGTGAGATGGCCGCATAGGGGGCTCAGATATTGAGCCTTTTACATTAGTCTCAGACTCAGGTGTAGATGGTTTTGCTCAGAGGGACCACACCCAGGAACAATCACAGGGTTATATTATATAGATAGATCAAGCACGAACCCGAGTTCGGGTTATTACTACGAGATAGAGATCAAGAGGTCGTTGCTTCTAGACAGGCTCAGGCTAACAGTGGTAGGTTGATAGGTGAGTGAGATGTCGCCTACAGAGCAGCCATCACTTCAGAGATGTTGATCTAATACATGATGCCATAAGGTCTAGCAATGAGGCTTTATATTATAGGACTGCTTACTTCAGGGCAGTCCTGATAGAGTAGTGAGTGGTTCCTTTTGAGTAGATAGATACAAGTGCGACGGGCTCTAGGTCATGATGATCGGGTTGTTCGGTTAGATCAGTCCGACTGACTATTGCAGAGCATCCAAACAGACAACAACCAACTAGACAGTAGGGTGGTACCCCTGGTGCTGGTCCATCACAGCCACCACTCTTCCATCCACCAGGTCATGGACCCGGGAGCCTCGGAAAGGGGCGAGAGTTGTGGTTGAGCTCTTTACTTCTCCTTTTGTACAGATGTATTATATATATGCCTCTTATGAAGGTTGATTTTGATGTATAGTTGTATGTACCATTGTTTTGATGAAGGCTCGATTCTTTTTGACGCATGCCCCTTTTAGATGGCATATTTTATCGATGATGTATATTTTGAGCATTGACTTGGACAGTTATACATGTATTATATGGACATTTTGATGATGATTTTGTCATATTATATTGTGATTATGCTTTGTATGAGCATTGATTATGATGTATGATTTCTCTTTCCTTTATGTATGTGACATACCTTAGATTTAGAGATGTGTATGTTTCATGCTTTCATATTTTGATATATCTATAGATAGCACCACATGTTTTTAGATTTATGAGATGTTTTTGAGTTCTTATTCTAGCACTTGGGATGATACTAGATGATATTGGTGTGGGGGGATATATTTGTGATTATGCGTAACCCCTCTTACCCCATTGATGATATGATATGTGATGATTAGCTTAACATACATGCATGATGTAATACTTAGCATTTTTGTATATATGATGTAGTAGATGATGTTTATATGTGATGAATGATAGATGATAGATGTGATAACAAACAATTGTGCAAGAGACAAAAATACAAGAAAAAGTTAACAAAGCTAAACAATTGTATCCATATAACACAACACTACTTATGATGTAAACACATGATTTGACAAAGCATACCACAAAGATCAAATTGACACTTTAATCTAAGTATGTAAAATGAACATGTTATCCAAAATTCACCCCTCAAGGTAATTTTGATAACATGCATCAGATTCTTCAGTCCCGAGCAAGTAGAATTGATTCAAGGCCAAAAATCATGTTTTGGGGTCCCCTTGGCTTCTCTCTAACTTCCCCATCCAAGAAAAAACCCAAGAAGTTAGAGAAAATTGGAAAATCAAAAAATGGGCTCATTCTGGTGTTTTGCGGAAAAATCAGACATTTTTGTCCCAGGTGGTCCATGGGACAGGTTAGAACGTCGGGGCGTGAAAAGGAAAAATCACTACACAGGAGCCAAGCTAAATGAGATGCGTGAAATGCAGAATTCAATGGCCCTCACGGCTGGTCAATAGTGGGTGTGTAGGGACAAGGAAGCTAAAATTAGGAAATGCAGATATTTTTTTCTAGGAAAGCTAGAACACGTGGACCCGATTTTGCCAAAATAGCCGCAATGAAGAGAAAAAGTCAACGTTTGACCCCCGAACTTCAAATGGCCATAACTTTTGACTCCAAGCTCTGATTTTCATAAAATTGGACTTTCTGGAATGAGCATGACATCTTCTACATCACAAGAACTAGATTTATTAATTTTGATAAGGGTAGATATATTAAAATAAAATAAACATATTCAGCTTGATAAATTAAATGCTCGGTCCGTCGAAATGACGAGAAAATGTGTAGCGAGACCCAAAATAGCTACCCGCACTCAGAAGGTCATAACTTTTGCATTTCTCAATAAAATCACACAAAAATAGTACCATTGGAATTGTGTTTCTGAGCCTAACATACAACAATGAATAAATTTGGGATTTTATGATAAATAAATGGATATTTTTATAAAACATGTCCAAGTTCATGATAGTGTTTTATTTGGTAGTTGGGAGTGCAATTAAGAGGCATAGTCATCATTCTTTCTCTCTTTACACACAGGATAGTATGGGGATCATTTTCAAGTAGCATACAATCATTTCAATCCATTTAATGCCTCTTACAAGTGGTTGAAGGACAAATTTTGGGATTTCCATTTTCCTCTTCTCTCTCTCTTCTTTTTTTCTCTAAATTAGAATACTAGGCTCGGTGTAAAAGGGAGGTAGTTTTTTTATAGCAAAGCTCTATCAAAATTACTTTGTAAAGCCAATGTGCTATACACCCGTGTAATGGAATTCTTACATGGTGATCCAGGCCCTTATCTTGTAATAGATTGAATGTGCATATCATGAAGCAATAAAATACGAGTTTGTGGATGCATCTTCCCCTGTTGTGTTTTTTTGCACTCTTCTTGCCCTTTCAACCTTCATTATAAGAATATTATGTCTATTTTTATGCTCTTGCAGGACTCATGTTGTTATTATGCATGTATGAAATATTGTTGTGAATGCATTTTCCAGATTGTGGAGAATTGTTATCACCCCTTTTAGTATGCATTTTACTTCTATTTTTCACACGTTGGAAGACTAATCTCACACCCCTCCTTTTCTGGTTTATCACTGTTGTAGTGTAGGCTTTCATTTTTTATGCATTCTCTCTCCTTGGTCCCTTGGAAAGTTAGATTAGGATAGTGAATTTAACCTACATTAGAGTAGATTGTGGCAGGTAGTTTAGGAGCAGGAACCACTTTCTCTGGAGGTCTATCTCAGTAGCAAGTCCCAACTCGGAGATAATACCCATGTTATCCAATCACACCATGAGCTCAAGTATATGCACTTATGTAAACATAAGGTTGTTGTGATTCAGGTGATAACATAACCCTAATAAATGCATACAAGCTACAAATGAATCAAATTCCATACCTAATTATTTTAAACAAGATCTAACCCATGTTAAGAAAATAAGTCACAACATTACACGAAAAAGTATTCACAATCAAAACTATACAAACTAACAACTAAAAGCAATTAAATTATTACCTTGTTTTTGTGGGACAACATTGATATATTTTCTAATGTTTTTGGGTTTATCTAAAAAGATAAATTTTCAAGGCTACTGTTCACATTGTTTTCTAAAACAACATTGCATGGTTGTCGTAGCTTCATCCCTAAAAAAGGGAGATTTTTTGAATGTTTAGGTTTTTGTGTATCCTTTTTCGAGTTTTTTTGCATTTTTCTAAGGTCATGTTCAAAGTAATGTATAAGAATAAAGAAGCGTGGATGCCCCCAACGTGATGTGGGAATATACAAAAGGTAGAATTCCACATGTGTATGTACGAGAAGGTGAAAATGTGCAGGTGCCCTCAGCATTAGATGGGAGTATACAAAGGCAATGTCCTTCATGTAGATATAAGATAAAATAAACCAGATCATAGTGGTAGCAAAGGTGGCCTTAGTAGAGTTCCTAGACCTAGCAAAGGACATCATATCTAGAAAGTGGTGATGATGACCCATCATGCTACAAGAGTGACTTGTGTCTAGGAGATCTTCCTTGAGCACCAAAACTATTTTTCACCCAAAGACCTACCCACTGTGCCACAATTGTGTGGTTTTCACATGTGGATAACCTACTTTTTCTTTACTGTTTTCTCAAAAAAAAAATCTTGTTTTTCCTTGGTTTTTCTATTTTTAGTCCTTATCTCGATATTCTCGTCATGCTTAAGCATAGAACTGCCCGATGTGCATGGCATTCATAGGTTCTGAAGCTCTTCACCATCTAATTAGGCAAGTTTATAGGCTCCTGATTCATACTTTACCACTACTACATAAGGACCTAGTCAGTTAGCCTTAAACTTACCTTTCATTTCTCTATCTTTGACGGTGTTCTTTTGATTTTATTTCAAGACTAGATCACCTACATCAAATTCCCGATGAATTATGTGTTTGTTATATCCTCTGATACTCTATTTTTATATACCTTCACACGATTGAGCACTCGATACACCTTTCATCTAATTGTTCCAACTCCACTAGTAGAGAAAATCAGTAGTCCTCGTCTTTATCAAGATAGTCTCTGAGAGATATTCTCAGGGAAGGAAGCTCCACTTCCAGAGGTATGATGGCTTCACTACCATCAACGAATGAATATGGGGTCACACCAGTAGGAGTGTGGATGGAAGTGCGATAGGCCCAGAGGGCGGGATGTATCTGTAAGTGCCAATTACATCCGGTTTTACTAACCATTTTCTCCATAATCTACACAAGGGTTTTATTAGTAGCTTCTTCCCATCCATTACCTTAGGGGTAATAGGGGGTAGACCACTTGAGTTGGATATGGAAGCATTGACACAAGTTTTAAACCATTTTTTTTTAAGGATTTACCATTATTAGTCATAATGGCTGAAGGGATCTCGTAAGGGCAGATGAGATGGTTCATGATGAATTTTGAAATTTATGCACCGGTGACATAAGTAAGAGGGACAACCTCTACCCATTTGGTAAAATATTCGGTGGCAGGGATGATGTGAGTATGACCATCTGAAGAAGAAGGATGGAGATTCTTTATGAGATCCAAGCCCCATTTAGAGAATGGCCAAGGCATTGTAATAGGCTACAAGGCCTATGCTAGTGCATGTATTAAGTTTCCATATTTCTGGCATAGTTCACACTTCTTTACAAAGTTGCAGCAATCTGATTCCATGGTAGGCCAATAATAAATGACTCTCAATAGCTTCTTAGCTAAAACCATGCCACTAGTGTGCACTCCAAAAATACCACCATGTACTTCCTTAATGACATGGATAGAATCATGAACATCCAAACAACAAAGCGTGATTCATGTCATAGCCATGATAATAAAGGGTGCCTCTATGAGGGTATAATGGGCTATGCGGAGAGGATAAGGGATTTCTTTTAGAATGATTAATGTCTAGTGGAAAAGTGCCATCGTGTAGGTATTGAAAGATAGTGTCATACTAGTGGATAATGGACCAACAACTTCACATACTAAACATGACTCTAGCATATCATATGTGGGTATTTGTAAATTCTCTACGAAGAAAGGCATTTTACTCTCCTTAGGTGGGATGCGTAATAGAGACCTAATCAGCCATAGCATCTGCAGATCTATTATGTGACCTTGGATTTTTCTCAAATATGATCTGTGTAAAGTACTCCTTCAGAGTTTCAACCATTTTATTATATGGAATGAGTTTCTCATCTTTAACCTTGTACTCATCATTAACTTGTTTAATGATAATTTAAGAGTCTCCAATGACTCGTAGCTATATGATGTTCCAAGTAATAGCTAGCTTGAGGCTAGCAATGAGTGCCTCGTACTCTGTAATGTTATTATTACATGAGAATCCCAACCAAAATGCTCTTGGTATGACATTACATGTGGGAGTGATAAGCACCACTCCTGCTTCGATCCATGGAAGGTGAATGATCCATCAAAATGGACTGCCACTCTATGGATTCTTCAATGTACATCATAGATGCATCTGGTAGATCTAGACATAAAGGTTTTGTAACTAGTAGAGGCACTTTTACCAACTGATTAGCCAAAACTTGTCCTTTCAAGGATTTATGATTTCTAATTTATAAACTCAATATCAAATTCACTCAGGATAATGATCCAATTAGCCATTCGGCCTATGAGGGTAGGTTTGGATAAAAGGTATTTGAGAGGGTCAACTTTGGATATGAGTTTGGTTTTATTGTTTAGGAGATAATGGTAAAGATTTTGGAAGGTAAAGACAACTGCCAAACAAGAATTTTCAATTTATGGATAATTCAATTTGTACGTAATCAAGGTACAACCGAGATAGTAAACCACTCTCTCTTTATGTTTTAGTTCATATTGGGCAAGCAAGATTGCACCAATAGAAAATTGGGTAACATGAGATATGTACAATAGGAGAGGTTCACAGGGGTAGGCGACATGAGCACGGTGGGGCGACCAAGTACTATTTTAGCAAAGTCTGAGGCCTTCGACGATCAGTCCCCAATTGAATGTGGTATTTTTTAAAAAAATGGGTAAAGGGGTGGCACTTATCCACAAGATGTGAAATGAAGTGACGGATTTCCTGAATCTTTCCTTGTAAACTCCTCAGTTGCTTGAGAGTTGTAGGCGGAGGCATTTCTATAATAGTTGTGACCTTAGCAAGGTCCACTTTAATCCCTCTTTGTGAAACAATGAACCCTAGGAGATTTCCTGATAAAACACCAAAGACACATTTCTTAGGGTTCAAGCGAACCTTATAGTCTCATAGATGCTGAAAAATATGCCACAAGATACTTCAGGTGCTCTCTTCTACTCTTGTATTTCACTAGGATGTCATCACCATAATCTTCCATGATGTCACTTATCATATCATGGAAGATAACTTGATCATGGCCCACTAATAAGTAGCCCCAAGTGTTCTTGAGCCCGAAAGGCATGACTTTCTAGAAAAAATTTCCCCAAGGGGTGATGAAGGTTTTTTTATGTTGATCTTCTTCTACAATCCGTATCTGGTTATAACCTAAAAATCCATCCATTAAGGATAACATTTCATAACCAGAAGAAGAATCAACTATCATGTAAATGTTAGGTAGGGGAAATTCATCCTTAGGACATGCCTTATTAATGTCATGGAAATCGGTGCAAATACTTATGCCGACATGATTTTTCTATACTAGGACTATGTTAGAGATCCATTCTCGAATAGTCCCACCGGTGTCTTGATGCACCTAGAATTCTTAGCTAACACCTAGTTGCACTAGCACATCACTCGACCTAGGTTGAGCGCTCTCCCAAAGTGTGCAAAGGTATTGGGCCCCTCTTAAGGGTTGTTGTAGCAGAATGGTAGCATGATAAAGTAGTAAACATATATTTTAGAAACTAATCCATCTATTCATCATTATACTTGGCCAGATCTAGAAGCGCTTAAATGTAAATCATCATGATAATAATAGTATACTTTGAAAAACATATCAGACACTGTTGTTTGGCCAATTTTCTTTATATATTCATCATACCAACAGTACAAAAGATTCATACAATACCAAACATGTGTGCTTGGATCTGTTACAATTATCCAGTCTCATGTACTCATGTGTCTCTAAAACCTTCAAAGCATGTATCTTTGTCATCCCTTACTAAGTAATTCATTAGATATATATAGGGTGGGGACTATCCCTTCAAGACTTAACTCTACCAAAATAGGTCAAATGCTAATAATAGCCACATGCCTTTACAATTATGGCCATACATGCAAGTATGCTATCTATAAATAATTGATAGTTAACTATAGTGGTGGATATATCCTTAGCTTATGCCCCTACAAGAGTGATCTGACGTACTCTTTTAAAAATCTCCACGAAGAGTGGCACGCAAGTCTCGGCATCACTTTGTGTGCTCCACATGCCAATCTCTAAGAATAGACCTAATCTCCAAAATCAATTAAGTCCTGAAAGTCTGACTCTACACCTCCACGTGTGACACCTTCCTATACCTTCATGCCTTTTCTCCCGTGTTGTTCTTCCGTGTAGACTCGTGTGTAAGTTCAACTAAGTTTTTCTCGATCAACATTACCCCACACTAATATCATTGTCACCTTGACAATGGTGATTCCCAAAAATTACACAAAGAATGGATAAATAAAGAATAGTTGAATAAAGAATTTTGAATAAGGTATACGCAACTAACAAAATTGTTCAAGCCTCAAGCCCCTTCATTTCATCCTGAAGTAGCAACTCTAGATATTCTTCTTTTATATCTGCTTCCAGGTTCTCCCACTCCGTTAACACCTTTCCTGCCATCTCTAGCACGTCTGCCGATGATGGATCATGCAGCTCCTCCATAATGAGCTTTCCTTACTCATTTTGTATCATAAGCATTATGCTTGACATAGAGGTTTACACCCCCTCCAATACATCCATCTTTTGAGCAATGAGCTTTCCAAGCTCATCTAACCTTTCCTTATACGGTGCCTGTGCCGCAGCTAGTGTCTCGTGCTTCTACTTCACTAGTATTAACCATTCAGCGCAGCCTAGGGTAGCATCATAGCCTTATAGACTTCATTTTCTTCCTCCAATGTTTTTACCGTGATCGGTGCATCCGGGGCTATGCATATCATTAGCGCATGATCGTATTTATTTAGTTAGTCATGAGTGGCTTGCGGTAGGCCTTCATAAGTAGCAATCTTCCTTGCACTACGTGCACCGTGCTTTATCTTCCTTTTCCCTAGGATCCTTGGGCTATGTTGATATACGCACCTTTTCATCCTCCAACACTAATGTTATCATTGTCTTTACATATTACATCACGAAAGGAAATTCTTTTGGTACTTGGGATTCCAAATGTGGGCATATCTTTAGGACATCATCTCCAATTTCCTCTACCATATTAAAAAAGTGTCATATTTTCTCTTGATCAAGTCCTTTTCTTGTACTAGGCACACTATCTACACATCCTTGGCTTTCAGCTTCTCTCATCACCTTAATGCAAGTAGATTTATCAATATTTATTCTTGCTACTTTAGTATATACCTTTACCAGAGCATTGCTTACCTGCTTGTCTGACATCACTGTTGGGTTAATTGTCATGTGCCTTATTTCAGGTGCCTTCTTCAATCGTCTTGACGCACATGATTATTCACCGATATCAAATTCTGACTCATCCATATGCATGTGCATTGACCATGAAAGTTGCTTCCTTGTGCGTAGAGTCGCCTTGTCCTCATCCATGAGCACCCATCCGAATAGATTCTTTTGCTTGATGGTGCTCTCAAACCGAGCGTGAATAATCAGCTTTGGGTCTTCTACATATCTCATGGTATGTGCCTTGGCATCCTCACCTATTCGATGGGATCTGGGCCCTCTTGGAATGGTTACATCAAGGTTAGGAATACTAGATGTATCCTCACCCTTGTCCTATGTAGCCTCTGATTGTTCCCCTTCTTCTCCTTCTATTTTCTCCTCCTTGTGTTGAGGCTCTTCTTCTATTGGAGATGAAGGCACCTTCTCCTTAGATTCTTCTACTTCCTCGCTTAGCCTGAGTTTTCTTCTTTTCTTCTCCTCTGGCTCCTTCACTTGTTGGGTTTCTCCTTGCACCCTTGTGTGCTTAAATACCTTCTTAAATATTTGGTCACCCTGCTCCTCCCCCATAACTCCTTCTCCCTAGGAAGTTGTCACGTGCTCCTTCTCTTGGCCAGATGGCTACTTCCTCCTCCGCACCAAGCCACCACTATCCTCATGTTCTTCATCCTCTTCCTCATCATCTTGCTTGGGTTCAGAGGGCCTAGGTGCCGGAATGTTCTCCATGGTATGCTTCCCCTTCGGTGGCCCTAGAAGCACGAACTCATTTTCCACATACTTGTTATTTTCCATTTTGGGCTTAAGTTGGAGGTATATCAGCATAGCCCCAATATCCGCAATGGCAAGTGTTTCTGGCTTAATGCTCAAAATCTCTGAGATATTATTCTTGTTGTATGCATTCCTCCTGGATATCCATCGTTTCCCGTAGGTGTGGTATTCACAATCCACCTTGTCTGCATTAAACACTAACCTCCGTGTGTTGGTGAACTAATGAACTGAAGCTTGGAAGTATTCCACGGATAATGCATAAGGTAGTTTGCACCAGGGGCTCCACGACCCATCTACCATTGGAAAGTGTGTAATACAAAAGTGTTGGTAGACTACAAACTATGCCTGCTTCCCTAGAACCAAAGGCAAATCCTTGGGTATACACCATTCTTCTCCAAATGCTATGCATAGAGCCTATCATACCACATCTCTGCTCACTCCTTCACCTCCTCCTTCATTGACCCCTTGCATAGATACTTGTTGAATTGTTCAGTTGGAGACTTGTGATTCATGGGGTATTCCCATATATTCTCTTTTGGGCCATCTGGTACCCCAATCTCCATGAAGACCAAACTTAGTAAAACACAACCAAAACTTATCTTATTTCTTGCGCACACTTCCTCTACTATTTGCTCTATAATGAAGCTAGCAATGTTATAAGTGGTTCCTTCTGACATGCGTTTTGCCACATGCAACCACATAGAGTTAACTTGTGACCAACATTCTTGGTCATTCAATTTTGTAACTAGGTGTGTTGCTACCTGTACTACTGGACAATTTTTTAGTTTATCAATGTCCATTCCACGTGGTCCTTTCTGATAGCCCAGTGCTTTCTATGTCTCCAAGATGGCACTCTTGTCAGCTAGGTCAGTCTTAATATCTTCACCTGTTTCCCTTAATCCGATTCTTGTTGCAATGAGAATGGGTGTCAATCTTACCCTCCATCCCGTAAAATAGAAAAAGTCCTCATGGACTCGGCTCATCAGCCATCTATACAATGCTGCATACTTTTTAAAGTATGGGAGCTCATACAACCTGTAGTAAAACCAATCCCTTTCAAAGTAGCCTTTCCCGAAGATGATCATGTATTGGCATGCCATCCTCGATTCACCTATTCATTCGGGAGGTGAGAAATTCATCTAATTTCTTCTAGTTATCGTTGGTCTGGTGATTATACCCACTTATCTTACTCGTCGTATGTGGGTATCTCATTCCCGCCCACAATTACTTCCTTAGGTACTTGCATTTTAGAAAAATTGCTTTACAGGGGCCATCTCTTCCTCTTCTTTTACTACCACCTTCTTCTTTTCCTTTCTTGGTGTTTCTTTCTTCTTTGGTGTCATTATTCTCTTTGGGTTTTTATTTTCTAGACCGTTTGTTATGTTTTTTAGTAGTTTGCTTCAAACCCTAACTCGATTCAACCGTGCCCTAATTTACAATCGTGAAATCACACACCCTAGCTCTATTCTGTTACTCTACTTCATTCAAACCCTTTTCCTATGGGGATTCAAGCCCTTCTAATAAATAGATATGTCTTTTATGCTGGATCATTTGCTTCATACCTTGAATCACTTTACTTAGCTCTTTGTGTGTAGCTCTTTGTCGATTTCTCGTAGTCACAAGGGTAAACAAATGAAATCACATCCCATCCTTATATAGATTTCCACTTTTTTCTGCATTAATTACTCCTCCACCTACCAAATTCTCCTCATTTATTACCCATTTTTATCATTTCTGCGTGGTATACCTTCGCGCCAAATGCTATAACCTTCTAGCACGCCTTTTTACCCTTTGTTACAGACTTCTCTTCAGTGTGCGCTCTAGCGCCAAGTACCTCGTCACTACACCATCTCCTAGTAGTTACCATGGTCGCCGCTTACCTCATGTTATACGTTCCCTCATTCCTCTTCATCCTTACTTATCTTGAGAAGAAATATTTTGTCAGTTACCCTTAGCAACCTTCTTTCTCAAAGACCCACAACATGAAATCATCGCAGCATATACTTGAGAGTCACCAACAATCCACCCCACACAAAAATATATGTGTAGTCCTCTATGCATCAACATGCTTCATATTGTAGTCGACTTGATGCACGTAAGCACGCTTATTACACAAATAAGAGCTAAATTGACAAAGCATAGCGAAAATGAAAGAAACACATTAAGGAAATGCAAATGGGGAAACCTAATTTATCTAGAAATACTTGCCTTATTTTTTTATTATTGGCAAATAGTTTTTGACAGGGACTATACCCTTTTACAAAAGAAGGCCTAGAAGCTAGAATAAGCAAGAGAACCAGAGAGAAAAGGATAAAATCCAAATGTGTCAATGAAGTTCAAAGTAGCCAAAAATAGCTACCAAGACGAGACAAAACAACAAAATTACTTTGCAAAAAAAGTAGTAAAGGGTTTGCAAAAAAATAAACAAGGACAGCCGAGGCATTTACAACTACTTTTTAGTAGCTTTGTCAATGATGGTTTTGATATTCTTCCGGAAGACCAACACCAAGAAGACTTATTTACAGTAAGGCTTAAACCTACTCGTTAAAGTAATCGGGAAACCTTGTGCCATCAATTATTTCTAACTGGAAAGCACCTGACTCAAGTTTATGAGTGATAACATACGGCCCCAACCAATGCACCTTGAGCTTCCCTGGATGGCGTAAAAACTTGGAGTCATACAGAAGTACCATTTGTCCCACCACAAGTTTCTTATCCCTAATGTGTCGATCATGCCATGCCTTTTGGTGTGCTTTCTCCTATTTCTGACTCCAGCGTGTGATGGCTCGGTGCTCATCTAGTTGAACCATCTTCTCAATCTGTTCTTCCAAGGCTTTCTCATCAGCTAGACCTCTAGCACACGCAATGTGCAAAGAAGGTAACATAAATTCTATAGGAAGAACAACTTTTGTGCCAAACACCAATTGAAAAGGTGTGGCTTTGTTCAATCTTTTGTATGTTGTTCTATAAGCCCAAAGAATAGCAGATACTTTATCATCCCAATCTTTCCTTCCAACATCACAAATCTTGGTCAATGTGTGGCTCAAAATCTTGTTAAAATCCTCAAGCAGTCCCATTTTCCTAAGGGTGATAGGGTGTAGTCTTATGGTGGGCAACCATAAACTCATCTAAAAGAATTCTTATTGTCTCATTTAAAAAATGTGTGCCCCTATCACTTGTTAAACTTAAAGGACATCCATACCTTGTAAGAACATTCTCCCATAAGAACCTTCTTGTTGTAGCCACTATACAATCCTTTGTAGGTGTTGCTTCGCCCATCAAGTAAGATAATCTATACAAGTGATGATATAATGCGATCTAGTCCTATGCGCGATTGGTGAAATAGGCCCGAAAAAGTCAATTTCCCATTTCTCAAAGGGTTTTGTACTTGTAATTGGTCGTAGAGGCATCTCATCCCTTTTTCCTAGTCGGATGAGACGTTGACAATGGTCATAGGTCTTACAATACTCTTTAAAATCCTTGTATAATGTTTACCACCACAAGCCGACAAGTAGGATCTTACGCGCTGTTTCATCACCTACAATACCACCATGTGCTTCTTCCATTATATCCTTTCATTCATGCTCCAATACAAAACAAGCGTAACACCTCATCCTTGCCTAACTTGTACAAATCACCACCGATTAACATGAATGGTGCCACATGAATAACAAGTTTCTTCTTCTCTAAAGCTTTCATGCCTTCCGTGCTATACCGGTCCTTAGAAAGACAACAATGTCCTCCAATTCTTATGGCGCATGTTGTAACCCATACATCTATGCATCTGGCATGGTCTCTTCTATTGTTTTTCCTCTTCTCTGATTGAATTCTAGACAAGTGATCCGGTCTAGAATTGCTTTTTCCTGGTTTTACCACAACTGTAAAGTCAAACTCTTGAAATAAGAGTATCCATCGGCATATGCGCCCCTGTAAAATGGGCTTGTTCACCAAATACTTTAATTCCATGTGATCCGTATAAAACACAAATGGTGTGGCCAACAAATCATCGATGAAATTTTTGCAAGGCATAGATCATGGACAAGGCCTCGCACTCTGTAGTGGTATAATTTTGTTCTGCAGTGTCAACTTCTTACTAGCAAAGCAAATGGAATGATCAACAATACCTTCTCTTGGTTAAGTTAAGACAACACTAATGGTTGTGCGGAGGTTTCCACATGAACATGAAAAGTTTTAGCCCATGAAGGAAAGCGCAAGATAGGCACGGTAGTAAGTTTCTTCTTTAATATCTCAAATGCACGATGTTGTGACTCCCCCAGTAGAATGTACCTTTTCCCTGAGTAATTCTTCCAAGGGCATGGAAACTTTTGCATAGCCTTTTATAAACTTCCTATAATACCCTGTATGACCCAAAAATCTGCTCACCTCACACTGACTGGAAGGTGCTTTCAAGCCTATGATGACTACAAACTTAGCTGGATCAACCGGTAACCCTTCCTTGCAAATAATTTGTCCTAAAAGTGTGCCAAAGGGAGTAGTAAAGATGCACTTCTTGATGTTCAATGAGATACTCAACTGTCAACATCTTTCAAACATTAAGTGCAGATCATCACAATGATCCTTAATCAGCCCATAAACGGTCCAATCATCAAGATAGACCTGTAAGAAGTTATGAATAAAATCCTTGAAGGCTTGTACCACTATCCTTGAAAATACAATAGGTGCATTCTTCAATCCAAAGGGCATCATAGTATAGGCAAAGCTTCCCCATTTATTAGTGAAGGTGGTCTTCTCTTGATCTTCCGAGGCAATCCTAACCTGATGATACCCTGAAAACCCATATGTAAATGAATATATCTCACACCCAGCCACTCCCTCTAATATTTCCTCCGTGAATGGCATAGGAAAGGGATCTGTAACACATGCTGCATTCAACTCTCTATAATCAACACAAATTTGAATCCTACCATCCTTTTTATGTTTATCACTATAGGGCTGACCCATTCTGATTCATCCAATGGTCGAATAATCCTAGATTTCAACATCTTTTCAATCTCCTCCTTTACTTTCTCACGCAAATTGGGATTCATTTGATATGGTCGCTTCCTAACAAGGCACGCACCTTCCTTGAGATTTATCTTCATTTCTCCAAGTGATATATGCATGCCTTTGAGTTCAAGGTATCCTCTTGGGAATAATTCCTCATAGTCTCGAAGTAACTCTACAATCTTTGCTACCTCCGATTCGACCAAGAATCCCCAATCATCACCTCCTTAGGTTTAGCTTTTGTGCCTATATTTACCTTTTTTGTCTTCATAGGTTCATGATATGCACACGCATCTACATCCGCACTGGCTAACACTTCACGTGTTCCATGTGAATGATCCACATCCAAGTGCTCAACTTCCTCATCATCAATTATGTAAACCATCTTCCCCTTGTCTTTTTCCAGAGAAGTACGCTCAAGTAATATGATATCATCTTCTTCATCCACAAAATGTGCCCCTGTCTTTGTCTCACAAAATAATTCTTGAATAAGTTCTTCCACTTTCCCACTGTCTCCCATGGTTAAGCACTTGATAAAGCTTAAATTTTTGTTCACTGGTGGTGTAGATGAAAATAAGTCAAAAGTTTGGATCATCCATGTAGTCAAAGTTTGCCAATTTCTAGTGTCACGATGTAATTCAGCGTATACATACCAAGCACGCACGTAACCTTGTAGAGTAGAATAAAACCGATGCACCCAAAGTGAGGGTGGTAATGCTTCCTGTCCTACTATCCAGAGTCTCTCACACTACTAGATATGATGCTGAGTAGGTTGATCACCACGATAAGGGAAAAATTTTGTAGGTGCATTACTTCTTGAAAACCTGGTTGATAAGGCGGTCCCAATCATTCCCCATTCTAAGAGATTATCCCTGTGGACCACCCACCAGTGCATGGCTATCCCACCCAAAGTATATGACATCATCTCTCGTATTTTAAGCTGATCAGCCCAGGTTTGTTTCATGCCCTGTAAGAATCCAACCAAATCTTTGGATCCAGTATAGTAGAGTACTAAGTGACCTATACACCAAACAGAGCGAAAAACCTTTTTGTAAGCAACCATGTGCTTAACTTTGCACCCCACCAGTTCATAAGTTCCATGAGCCCAATTATCACAAGCAACACTGGTAGTATTGTTGATTGACTGGGAATCTTCCCAATGAAGGATTCCTTCCTTAGATGGATCATTGACCTCTGGGTCCCAAATAGCGCATATATAGATTCTGTTCAAGTCCTCTTCACTTAAAGGTTCCACATATGGCATAAATTTCCCATTTGTCAATGGTATTATAACCCTTTCCTCCTTGTCCCCTTGTTAAACCTCAAATCAGCATTGTTCTCATAACACCAAGGGCGCCCAAGTAAAGGCTGGGAAGCTATCTCCTTCCGCAAGCGCTAGCACTTCAAGACTCCCGTGAACTTGGCCTTGTATAGTGATAGATGCATCCTTCAAAACACCTATGGGAGTATCTTTCATTCTATTTGCCATGAACAATACATTAGATGATGGATGCAATGGGAGTCTCCCCATTTGTTCCCATGCATCCAATGTAAGTTCATTTACTTCTGCACATGTGTCAATCAAAATATTGCTCAATAGCCACCCATCCACAAAGAGCATTCAAAGTGATCTCCTTGTCAGTAATCAATGCTATCGGGGGAATATTCACATGAAGTATTTGTCTTCTAGTCTCGGTTCCCCCACGGATTATTCCCTTCAACCAATTTCCTAATAAAGGAATAATATTCTCATGGCACAACGTTCAACATACCTCTTTGATGTCATCAATATCTGATGAGGCCTGTTTTGTATCCGTATGCTCCGATTTTTGAGACTACTCTTTCAAACCCCGTATCTCACCACGAAGGCTTCTAAGGATCTCCATCATTTCCTAATAGACTTCTTTCTGATGAGCTAGATCTAGATACCTAGCATGCAAAACCTCCTCCCTAGTAATTGTTAGCTTTTGTTGTAACACCTCTCTTGCACGTGCCACCTCAGCTCATGTGGTTATCTTGACTATTACTACCTCAGGTTTTGGTGTTAACTTGGGCATCCATTGATTCTCTATTGCACACTAGATTCTAACCATCCTGTGCCTTTTTTTTCTTGCTTGTGCTACTTACTGAGATGCTCATATAAGTCTAGACACTCTTCATAACTATGCCCCTTTCCACAAAATGAACAGGAAATATTTTGCAGGCATTCACGCCTATAATGGTCAGGTGAACCACATGTATAGCAAGTTCCTCGAGGGAATTCACTCCTTCCTCCACCTCGGCCTCGTCCTCCATATCCGCCTCGATATCCTCGTCCCCTTTCATGAACCCCTTTAAAACTTCCATCATTCCTGTCATAGCGCATTTTATTATAATCCCTATCCTAATGCTCATTCTTCCCTTCAAAATTATCAGCCACACTTGCCTGTCTTACCCCAATATCAATAACATCATGGATCTAGCCAATCAATCTACAATCCTCAGTATCATGGGTCATGGACCTATAAATTTTATAAAAGGAGGATACATTCTTTCTGATCACCTGTTGTAGTAGGGGGCAGTGACTAGCATCATGATTCAAATGGAAAATCTCATAGTCTAATAGCAACAAACGTATAGTTCTACGGGAAACTATCCTTGGTGTGGCCTTCCACTTCACAATCTGTACACCAGATTCCTGAGTACATTTCATGAGCTGAGTTTACCGATAATTTCTCTAACTATTTTTCCATAGTTGTTATTTGAGCTTCCAAAAATGGACTAACTCCAGTGTCAATACTCCCAACTGCTTTAGTGCGTAAAGCGGCTTCCAATGCTTCGCATGGGTAAGTATAATTTTTATGCGATAGTGCTCTTCGAAATGGGGTAATCAATTCCCTGAAAAACCATTATGCATGCTAACTTCCATGAATTTCATAAGAGAGTTTGGATAGAAGTGTTTTAAAACGGGCATCATACTCATGTCCACTTTCAGTAGTGCCTTGCTTTATATCCTTGAGTGTGCTTATACTCTTCTACTCAAACTATGGGATATGGAAATCTTTCAAGAAAGCATCTTTCAATGTTACATAGTCAATACAAGTTTGATTGGGATCAAACTTCCTATACCAGCTGTGTGCGCACGCCTGTAATGTAGTAGCAAATTGACTTGCCTTGTGCTCAGAGGCCGTGATACCTTTCGCATGCCACAATATTTCACACATATGAACATGTTCAGTAGCATCCTTGATACCTCTGTACTTTGGGAGATGAAGGGAAATCTCCATATAAATGTTCTAGGGTTGTTGCGGGCCTTGACCACCTCGACCTAGAACCTCCTTGGTTTCCTCTTCCTCCAAAACCACCCGAACCACGGAACTAGAACTTCCCATACCGCTTGATCCTCCTCCAGATTTGGAATAGGGCCCGTGGATGCACTCCCCTATGTCCCTATAGTGGTACTATACTAGACCCCTACAGTCTGTGAGGTAGTCCCAGTTCCAGAGGTGAATCCCACACTCGGTGTGCTCATATTTTGTGCATTTGATGGGCCTAAAATGTACCCCCAAAGAATAACAAAGTTGTCTATGCTACCATTGATGTACTTGTTGTTTGACCTATTTTTGTGCTTTCACTTCCTAAATTAAAATTGTTTTTACCTGTTGTACTAGATACTGGAAAACCAAGCACAAGGGCTAGGTCAGCAGGTTGGCTTAGATGTGCACCCATGGCCCAGGTCATATCTACTAGCGTGCTTCCATGTGAGGCCGAAGAGGGTTCTCTATCATGCTTTCCTAGATGGGGGAGTTCCTGATGCTCTTTCTCTTCTTCCTCCCCATGAGCCTCAAATCCTTCACAAGCCATCTCTCTCCACAACACCATCCGTTCTGCAATTTCTTGTTTCTTGCATGTTTCCCTCTCACATGCCTCATCATACTTCAACCTCCTATCTTCCCTCTACCGTGTTGTTGCTAGGTCTACCGTCTTTCACTAATCTTGTTCCTACCCCGTGCATGGAGATTTTTAGCTTTCCATGGGTTTAGCTTCCAAGTTCAACGTTACCATTAGTATTTTGATTGCCGGTGGTTCACCTTGAAAATACATCCCTCTAGGATACCGTAGGAACTGGAACTAAGCTACCTCCGGTCACGAATAAGTCAAAATTGAATACTCCAAAATATAGGTGTTTAGGACACCGTGAAACCAGTGTATTTACCACATGAGTCTAGCTCGGTCGGTGTTTAAAATTCCTCCTATGTCCAAACAAGTGTGCAATACCTCCAATTCCACTTAGATGCATATGCAGTCAACCATTCATATAATTCTACTGGAAAGATAGCAAAGAAGCTTTCGTATAAACTGTCATATAGATTCTGCTCTACCCAAGTGCATGCGCTAAATCTAGATCTAGTATCAAACCTCTGTGTGTATTCTTCCTCCAGATCATGAATCCATTCTTCAACACTCGCCAAAGTTAGCCAGTATGTCTTCATCATGAACCATTCTAAAACAACTAAAAAGAGGTCCGTGCAATGGAACCAATGATGCAGCCTAGAATTCTTAGTTAACACCTAGTCGCGTTAGCACATCACTCAGCCTAGGATGAGCACTCACCTGAAGCGTGCAAAGGTACCGGGTCCCTCTTAAGGGTTGTTGTAGCAGAATGGTAGCATGATAAAGTAGTAAACATATATTTTAGAAACTAATCCATCTAGTCATCATTATATTGGACCAGATCTAGAAGCGCTTAAATGTAAATCATCATGATAATAATAGTATACTTTGACAAACATCTCAGACACTGTTGTTTGGCCAATTTTCTTTATATATTCATCATACCAATAGTACAAAAGCTTCATACAATACCAGACATGCGTTCCTGGATCTGTTACAATTATCCAGTCTCATGTACTCATGTGTCTCTCATCCTTCAAAGCATGTATCTTTGTCTATCCCTTACTAAGTAATTCATTACATATATATAGGGTGGGGGACTATCCCTTCAGCACTTAACTCTACCATAAATATGTCACATGCTAATAAAAGCCACACACCTTTTACAACTATGGCCATACATGCAAGCATGCTATGTATAGATTGTTGATTGTTAACTATAGTGGTGGATCTATCCTTAGCTTATGCCCATGCAAGAGTGATCTAACGCACTCTTTTAAAAATCTCCACGAAGAGTGGCACGCAAGTCTTGACATCGCTTTGTGTGCTCCTCACACCAATATCTAAGAATAGACCTGATCTCCAAAATCAACTAAGTCCTAAAATTTTGACTCTACACCTCCATGCATGACACCTTCCTATACCTTCATGCCTTTACTCCTATGTTATTCTTCCACAAGGACTCTGTGTGCAAGTTCAACTAAGTGTTTTCTCTAATCAACACGTGCCAAATGTGTTCAATGAAAAGTTACAAAAGCCATGGATATGGGGTAAGAATCTCTAAATAAACCCCAAAGGATTTGAACAAGTTGATCAATGGACCATCAGATAAGAAATAAGCAAGGGTTTCTACTTCACATATAGTAATTTGAAGTAAACAAGCAAGCTAAGCAAATGAAACTAACCTCTATTCTTTGAAAGCTTGAAATAATGAACCTAAGAGGATCTAAGCAATCAATTTTGTGATTAAGAGAAATATATCTCACCATTAATGGCTTCAAGGCCAATGGTTCTCCCTTTTACTCCATATTTGTGCTATAAAATGATAATAGCTCAATAGAAGAAATACAATCTAAAACCCTAACAAAATACTATAGTGTATGCTTTAGGAAGAGGGAGAATTCTTAGATATGAGTGAAGGGGTCAAGCCTATTTATAGTTTTTCATTTGGGAAATGGGAGGCTTTTTGGTGCATGTGGGACTAAAAAGGGAGTCAACAAGTTAATTAGTAAGTCAAAGTAGAATTTGACTAGGTTTAGGATAATTAATCTAGGTTAGACTAATTAATCTCATTTAGAGAGGAATTAAGGTTTTAGAAGGGTTTTAGAGGTCTAATCAATCCAATGAAATGGATTGATAGTCTATGGAGCTAATAGAAACAAACTAGAAGGCAATAAGAAGATAATTTAGTCAGAATGAGGCTATGATAACCTATTTAAGTGGTTTACAAGAGGATATACAACTGAAAAGTGTCGTAAGAAGGGAGTTAGATAGGTCTAATTGATGGTGTGTCATTGATTTGTGAGGAGAGGAATAGTTAGTGCAATATTTAGGAATAATAGTGCTTTGATCAAACTATAGGTGTCTACAGTATGAAGTCCTTAGAGAAGTCTAGATTCACGAGAGTTGGGGCTTGTGATATAGCTTCTTTGATGGCCTCAAAGCTTACTCTTCCTTCAGTTGTCCACCTAAATGCCAAGTTCTTCTTCAACATAAAAGTTATTGGCTTCACAAGGGCAACAAAGTTTGGTACAAACGTACGCAGAAAAAATTAATCTTTCTTAAGAATCTTTGAAGATCTTTCTTAGGGCTTGGTAATGGCAATGCTCTTATTTCTTCAACCCTCTCTGGGTCAATTGCCAAACCCTCCTTTGACACAACATGGCCTAGAAGCCTACCCTCATGGGCCAAGAATATGCATTTTTTAGGGTTCAATGATACCTCAAATCTCCTACATATTTGAAATACCTGTCTTAGGTGAAAAAGGTGATCTGCTGCATTTTTGGAGAACACAGTGATGTCATCCATATATATCTGTACTATTTTGTTGATCAACCATTTGAATGCCATATCCATTTCCCTATGGAAAGTGGCTCCAACATTAGACAATCCAAATGGAATTTTTCTGTAGGCATAGGTGCCCCATTTGGTGGTGAAATCCATTTTGAACTGATCATCTTCTTTCACCATTATCTGGTTATACCCTGAGTAGCCATCTAGGAGGGAGAATCTCTTTGATCCAGACACTACTTGTAAAATCTGATCCATTGAGGGGAGTGGGTAGTGGTCCTTAAGTGATGCTCTGTTCAGATCATGAAAGTCCACACATAGCCTGATCTCTCCATTCTTCTTCCTGATCGGGACCAAGTTTGCAACCTAGCTTGAGTGTTTGATTGGAAATATAATACTTTCCTCTATCAGCTTGTTTAGCTCTTTCTTCATCAAAGGTTCAATGTGTGGATTGACTGGTCTCTACTTTTGCTGATGGGCTTAACATCTGGATCTAGTTCAATTGTGTGTTATGCTAGCTTCGGATTGAACCCTCTTAGGTCTTCATAGCTCCAAGAAAATACATCTGGAAACTCTTGGAAAAGTTGCATGAATTCATACCTTTCTTGCTCGGTGGCCACTTTGCCAATTTGAAGTGTTTTGCCTTCTCCAACTAGAATTGACTTTGAATCTTCTCCTTTGATTTGTATGTTAGCCTTCTCTTTTCAAAACTGATCATTAGGATTGAAGATAGATTCCAATGTCACCAAACCTTTGGGAAGCTTTTTTTGTACACGCAATGCACTACTTGATCTCCATATTTATGCTCTAATTTTTCTTGATAACTACCGAGAATTCAACTTCCTCTTGCAAGAAATTGATGATCTACTGACCATTCTCAAACACCTGCCAGCATATGTTGTTATCTGGCACTTCTAGCCTCACAATCACATGGATATGTGGTTGTCCTTTGTCCCTCTTGATGCTGTCAACCACATCAAATGTTGCTCCAACTGTTGTAATCCTATCAACAACTTCATTCTCCTTCCTAGGTATGGACACAATGTTGAAGGCTTTGAAATCCTTAATGAAATATCATACCCTATTCTTGTAGCTCTTGAGTAGGTCATTCTTGACAACATTTTTTCCTCTGACTTGATCAGCAACTAGTTCACTATCACCAAACACTTACAAGTTCTTTATTCCTCATTTTCATTTCCAATGTAATCCATAAACCAAAGCCTCATATTTTTTTGTGTTGTTTGAACAGGAAAATTGGAAATGGAAAGTTGAGTAGTATTTCATACACAGGGGTGACACAATCATAGCTCATCCTCTAACTCCTTGCCATCAAAGAAAAATTGCCATACTTCATTGTCGTCTTTGTGTTTTGTTTTAATGATTTTAGGAAGAGGATGATTCTCCTCATGTAGACAGTAGACTCCTAGCTCAAATTCTACCATCTCCTTATAGGGGTCAAAAGCATTTCTTTTATTTGCCCATTCGTCGAGAGTCAAGTCCGGGATATACCCCACCTTGGTATCTACTTCACAAGTGTTTAGGAGGTCCTCTTGATCAAAATCTAAACAATTTGCATTGATTGGGCTAGGCACATAAGACTCAATGTGGTAATATGTTATGGGCTCAGATATTATTGTGGCCTTAGCTCCATACCTTGTTCTAAAAATCATATATGACCAAATCGGCAATAAAAATAGCCTCCAATTTTGGCAATGAAGTCCCTAGACAAACACAATACAAAATGTGGTGGCAAGTCTATGACTGATATGTTCTACAATACAGTCACATTGGGGCAGGCATGTAGTGTGAGGCTCAAATCCTTGATGACTCCAACAGTTGTCACTATTGTCCCATCTAATTGTACTACCCCTCTAGAGATGAATTCATACTTGGAGACCCAGTTGATCAGCTATTTGTTTGGGCATTACATAACTACTTTCCCCCAAATCAATCATGCAATTATGCACTAGTTTGTCCCCAATGATTAATGAAACATAGAATGGAGGAGGCCTCAGGTTCTTACCTTGTTGTTTTCCATGTTTCTCCTCAGGTTGAGCTGCATTGGTAAGCACTTTCTCTTGCTGGTTAGGGGGTTGATTTGAGCTTGACCAATTGGCCATAGCATTCTGCAACATGTCCCTCTGTCCTGGAATGGCCAGTGACTCCCATAGTGAAATGTTCACACTTGTCTTCTTCATTTACTCAATGATATTAAATGAGCTCTCCTTATGTTGCCCCCTCCCTAGCATATTTTCTCTTCCACATGGGTTGTTACAACCGGTGCCTAAGTGGATTTGGAAGGTGGCTTGGATTGGCTCTGCATGTTGTTATTTGCATTTGGAGTGCCAAAACCTTATGGAGTAATGGAGGATTGAGGGTTAACTAATTTTGGTGGTTGTCCTTCTCAAATATTTCTCCTTTTGACCGTGTATTGGCAACTACACTTTAAGAAGGGGACTAATTCATTCCACATAATTCTTCATCTTGCCAATTGACGAAAAGCATAGTTTCACTTGGAGATGTCTCTTGTTTAGCTCCTTACTTCTGATTTTCTTCTTGTCTAGGTTCTTGTGATACACCAATGGTTTGCACCATCAATGCCTAATTTAGTGCACCACCGAAACACATTGATATGTTATGTGGCTGATTGCATGGGAAATAATAATCATATTCTTGTGCCATGTTGTTCTATGTTGGAACCAATGCCCTTGATGTTGAAGCTGTATTTGGATCATATGACCTGAAAGGTCTACCAACTTGAGGTTGTCCTTGGTTTTGACTCTGATTTACATTCTAAGCTAGCGGTCTATTTTGCTGATATGGGGGTCTAGCTTGATACTGAGCTTGAGGCTGATATGGCCTAGAGCTCTGAGCATGTTGTCTTTTGATATTTAATATCTCATTCCCTAGGTTCTAAAGTTGTTTCATAACTTCCTGAAGCTCTTTTGAGGTGTTAGAGAATGAGGTGGAGGCTTCATCTAAACTTTGATTCCTAGGAGTAGGTATAGGAGGTAATGTGAGTGTTTGGATGGTACTTGGGTTTCCTAATTTAGGGTATAGAGGCATGGAGGGCCTAAGAGCAAGCTTGCCATCCTGAATTAAAAAAATTTCAGCTCTTATAGAGAGGCTATAGGCTGCAGGTAGAGTGGTGCCTCCCATTGATTGAATCATTAAAGCAATATCAGAATTTAAAGCTCTAGAAAGTATAAGAAGGAACCTTCTTCTATGGGCTTTACTGCCGCTAGAATTCTATCCCAAGTCCACTGAAATATGAGGTTGAAATCTGTCAACTACTCGTTTAGAGCTCTCTTGATTGTTGTTAGTTTCTCCAACAAGGATAGGTTATCCTCCTTTTCTCCAAACTGGTCATGAAGAGCTCTGCACAGATGGTCCCAATTTGAATAGATCCTACTTTTAGGCTCCTGAACCATTGTGATGAGGCTAGCAGAACTTGAATTTGATGTCCATATAAATGATCTCATAGATTGTATAGACATTTGTAATGTCTTGAACATGGTCACTAGGAGAATTCTAGTTTTCTCCTGTGAAATATGGGATGTTCTTTAATGCTGCCACCGGGACTAGATTTTGTGCATTCAGAGCGAGTGGGCTGCTGCCAGTGAAATTGACATAAGGATTTGGTTGTGCCATCTTGATTGGCCTGAGGACCCTTCTTGATTGAAAGAATGGCCTACTAGGAGGAGGTGTTGATAAGGCTTTGTTTGGTAGAGATGGAGACCTTTGGAATCTTCTTCCCCTTCTCATTCTTTACGGAGACAAGTGCGGGTGGACAAATTATTCCTCTTCTTTGGTTCGTGACCTTGTTTATATTCTTCTCATGAACTTGGAAAGCTTGGAATGTGAAACCAATGGATTTTGTCTCTTTTGAGTCGTCGGATGTGTAGTTTTAATCTTCTTAAAAGCTAGAATCATAGCAAGAACACATCAATTGTCTTGTAATATAGATGGAGACTTCTTGATCCCACCTAGCATGCCAAAATTGTTAGTGAAAAATCACAGCACCCCCAAATGACCTCTTAGATTTGGTGTTTCAAACTTGTCATTTGATGTGATTTGCATAACATTGAGTCTTCCCCAAAAGTGTGGGACTTTGCAAATGGGAAAACTCTCTAGATTAAGGTTGGTTCCTATTCCTTTTTCTAGGTGCATACGTGAAATTTGCAAAGGATTGATTCCTAAACCTAATCTAATTTTTCCAAGGAGACAAGGATGAAAGGAATGCAAGAAATTAAAACTAAGCTAACTAGGTGATACACCGAAGGAATGATGAACATTTTTTTGCTGATAGGCAAAAACCAAAAATGCATACAATAATCAAGCACAAATAACTAGTTTTGCAATGAAAGACCAAATGAGAGAAATGAAGACAAGAAAGGGTCAAAAATCAGCCACAAACATGTATTATTGCTCTGCAGATTTGATACAATGCATTTACAAAATGGCCAAAAGGTAGAAAATGTGTTGCAATCTAATGGAAGGTCTAAAACTCCATGAATTCATTTTCTAGAGGAAAAGGGGAGCCTACAAAATAGAAGAATGTCCAACCCTTTACAATGAGTCCCGACCCTACTTTTATAGATTCAACACAGAGAGAAGAAAGAGAGAGAACTAGAAAAACCGGTTCAAAGTTCAACCACTATCATCAATGCCTCCTACAAAATATCCACCCCAAATCTGTCTTGACTGCATCAATTACTAGTTCGATAAGTTGAAGGAGGAGTAAAAGATGGATCGGATCGAATCTGCCTCTCTGGTTATTGGGGAAAAATAGATCCTGCATTAATGGCCTAAATACGTTTCCCTATTTTTCTCCCACCTAACTTCTCCAAACTTAAAGTTTTAGATCTTCATGGCATAGACGAGGCTGAGATATTTCTAACAAAGTGCATTTGTTATATTTCGAGCCCCGAGTAGAAAGATATGCCCATTTGAAATTTGGATCGGGTCTGTATAAAATAGTGGGAAAACCAGTTTGAAAACGGGCCCCCTTTTGAAACTGGACACGTGGAGGGTCTGGCGCATGTCTGAGGGTAGCCTCTGTATTTTTATTTTTGAGTGGTGTAGGGTTGACACGTGGCTTCTTCCGTGACCTTCTTGATTTCCTTATGTTTTTGGATAAGTCCTTTGCTCGGCGAGGTCATATATCTGACTGGGGACACGCGACGACCTGGTGCTTGTCTAAAAACCCTCCCTTAATTCTTCTCTTGAATTAGCACCATGCTAACACTTGGCACCCTCTGTTAGCCTGTCTCAATGCATTGACTATTCAACCCGACCCTGTCCCTTTATGAAACTAGACGCATGGAGGCTCCGTGCTCACTTAAAAGCCCGCTCAGGATTTTCCTTTGAAGGAGTGTTGGGTTGACATGTGGAAGCCTCTATAGGTTCTTTGGAATTTTCAACGGCCTCCCTTACCTTTTCGGACCCTAGACAACATGGCAAGCCCACACTCATTTGGGTCTCCACTTTTGGACTAACTTTTGGAGATGCGCCAAGTTGACGTGTGGCGAATTCCACTAGCACTTCTATACTTAGCCTTTTTGAGGCCCACCCTACCCACATTTTGACTTTTATCTTTGAATCTACCTCCATTTTGGGTGGGACACATGGTTGCCTAACGCTTGTTTGAGCATCTCTTTTTGGATTCAAATTTGAAGATGCATCATTTGGACACTTGGCAACGTCCGTTGTCTCCTCCATACTTAGTCGATTTTGAGCTCATTCTGAACTTTTCCGGAGCCCGAAGACTTCAAACCTTCATCATTTCTTCTCTTTGAGCCTCTGGCCTCTTTCAACACTGTTTTCTCCTTCCCCAACCCTGCTATTCCATTTCCGAGCCCGCATGTAATCTATTTAATGGATTTAAGGAATAGATTCACTCGATAGAGTCATTTCTTGAATTTCTTCTTACATAGGGTCGTTTGATCTTTCACAGGCCCCGCCACTCCATTGTAGAGTCCCTCTGTAACCTATTTGCAAGGTTTGAATGTGGTTTCTCTGGTTCCTTCTGTGCGGGGTCATGGCTGATCCAATATTTTGTCGAGGGAGCAAAATATGGATAACAAGAGGTTTTTAATAAGTCAACTAGATTGATTTTGATTTGATTGTAACCCAAAAATACATCCATGAAAGAAAGGATATCATATCTTGTTATAAAATCAATGATATCGTTGATGTGTGGTAAAGGAAAACTATCCTTAGGGAAAGCTTTGTTTAGATCATGAAATTCAGTGCAACAATGAACCCGACCATCGGGTTTCATCACCGGTATAATATTAGATACCCATTTGGGATAGTCGATGGCACAAATAACACTTGCATCTAGAAAATTTTGAATTTCTTCTTTGACTTAAATTGCTACTTCAGGGTGCATTTTATGATTTTTTTGTTAGATGTGTTTAGTCCATAGGTTAAGGATAATATTATGCATTGCGATGGATGTATCAATACCAAGCATGTCACTGTAATCCCATGTGAAAATATCTGATAAATCATGAAGGACTCGATTAATATCCTTTTTTAGTAGGGGTGAGAGAAGCAGCTAGCAAAACTATGTGTGGCTTCTCATGTGTGCCTAAGTTGTATTATATTGTTTCTTCATTTAGAAGGGATGAATGATCCTCGATATAGGTCGGTGGAATAGTATTGGGTGGATCAACATCACTAGTGGGGATATCATATCACCGGAGGTAAATCATATTAGTGAGGGACAAAGGGTGATATCTCTTATAGTGTAAAGAGCAGAGATGATCATAAGCACCCATGTAATCAAATAATGCACTATCGGTAGAAAAAGTATGGAAGGTATCCCAAAGAGTAGATGTATCATCACTAATGATTTATGGGTGCAGCAAGGGAAGTGAAGGAACATGAAAAGAGGCATAATTATCCAAGGGAGGGGAGGATGAGGTTAATATGCTAACCCAAACATGTGTGACCGTGAGGGGAGGTCCCAAAGCTCTGTAATTCGATGCTCTTGTTTGTCTACCCGTGTAGTAGCGAAGCCACGGTGGTGGAGATATTCATATCCTAGGCCATACATAGAAAAGTTGTGAATAATATTGAAATAAGTTGGGATATCAATGGGTTATTCAACAAAATTACAATTCTCAAAAGGTGAGGGATCAATCAAAGACATCATAAACATTACCCCGATCATGGAATTTAAGTTGTGCATGTAGTGTAGAGGGAACCACATGTATGGCATAGATCCAAGGTCTCCCAAGGATAATATAATAATTAAGGTCATTAGGCATGTTATGGAATATCAATTGTACATGGACCAATGGTGACTGGTAAATTAACATTACCTAAAACATGCTTGGGGATGTTATCAAATCCATAAATAGAGATGGACGAAGGGGCTAAAGATGATTATAACATGCATATATGTTGATGGAAAGTGATGTTACAAATGTTAAGGCTGAATCCATTGTCAACTAAAGCATGCTTGACTCACCATGTTAATGCAAACTTGGATATACAAGGGAGGGTCATATTGTAGTATCTCTTGAGGAGGTAGATCATCTATTGTGAAAGTTATTTGATCCTCATTAAGGGAGAGCTGAAATGAAATTATGGTACACATAGTTGGGTGAAGCACGAAGGGGGATAGAAGTGTTAGAAAAATACTTCTTAATCTTATTGATATAATCAAGGTCATTTTATAGATAAACGTGAATAGAAATGTTCATGATGAGTGCAAGCTAGGATCATGGATGAAAGAAAGATTAAAGAAATCAATAGATGAAGGACCTAGAAGCATGGAAGATCGAGTGTGGTTCACCAAAATGATTAACTAAAAATGGACTAACTATGTAGTATATGGATAGTTAATATAAGCTATGAACAACTGTAATAAAGTAGATAAATGTAGTAAACAAGAATGTAAATGAGCTAAACAACTATGCAAAAGGAAATGTTAACCCTAATATGTAAAAGAGAGTAAGGAAAGAACTCAATTGATAATATATGCATATCGGAGAGTTTTGTAGAGGTGACTGGAAGAATAAGGAGTATGAACATCAAAGGAAGTCTGAAAAGAATGGATATGGACTATTTCTCTAGACTTGAGCACTGGAGGGGAACCGGGGTGTCTACAGTGCTCTAGTCTATAATCTAGGTTCCCCTGTCTCGTGAAAGGCTCTAAAACTAGCTTTCACAGAGATGAAAGATGATCTCGGAACCTTTTTTTGTGTCACATCAACTTCATTTTCCTATGTTAGATGTCATCAATACTCCAAGATGAAAAAAACCGTAAGACCCCAAAACAAGTATCAAACCCTCAAAATGAATAATTCATATGAAGGGATCAAACTAACCTCAGATTTGTCACAATGGTGGACTTACTAACTAAACACTGCACTACATCTCAGACCCAATGTAGTTCTATGTACAAGTGTGTGTGAACATGCCCTAGGTTTCTCTTGTGCCACGCACTTTGTGAAGTACCAAGTAATAACTATGTGTAGAAAATGTAGTAGAATGTGTGCATTGGATAGAATAGAATCCCTACCCGTATAAAGTGTTATGCGTATGTCCTAACCTTGATGATGGAGTTATGTGGATGCAAGTGATCTCCAATGCAATAGATGGATGCAACTCTAGATGGAATGATAGTAGTAAGTGATGTTAGGTCCCTCATTATGGTCTCATAACTTTATATTTATAGGTTTCTCTTGATCTAATTTTGTAATTAACCCCAAAAGGCCAACCACAAGAAAGATAAAGATGCCAAATGGCTAGAAAGATCCCAAAAAGTGGCGGAAAAGTGCAAAAGGACCAGTGGCACCCACAGGCACACCGGACTAGCTTTGGTGCCCCAGTTGAGGCTAAAATGATGGGAAATGATAGAAACAGATTGTGCATATGGGTGTAAGAGGTTGGTAATGATTAAATAAAATAAAGCAATATTTCCAAAAGATGGGGGTTAATTAGTACTTTCTTAACTCAAGAACCTTCTAAATAATAGTATGAAACTTGGATAAATAAATGTCTAAAGTGCACGATTTTGTGACTACAATTGTAAAATGATATTCATTTGTAATTTTGGATACTCTTTGAATCCAAGGGTATCATTTTAAATTGTTGCACAAGTTTTATTGAGTTGCAAGCCTTAGATTTGGATATCTACATGGTGATCCTTTCCTTTCTCCTTCATTGTAATGGATTTTGCATCTATGTAAAGCAAGAAAAATTCATGTTTTGTGGTTATTATTTTCCCTAGATTGTGTTCTATTGCATTTTACCACGTTTCATTACATCTACAAGTGCATTATGCATTATTTATTCTCCTTGTATGGTTTGAATTTTTGTGCTCCATGGAAATTGTGGTTTGAATGTTGTTTTGGATTGTGGCACTTATGTCTGCCCTCTCCTCCTTTATTTTCCTTCTATTGCCACTCACCTAAGAGTGTATTTCCACTTGTTCTTAGTTTTATCACCTCTCTTTGGTGTAGTATTTAATTTTATGCATTTATTTCTCTCCATGGTCTCTTGGAATGATAGAGTAGAATTAGATAGTTGCATTTCCTTCTTAGGAGTAGTTATAGTGGTAGTAATAAGAAGAGGAAGTTGGCCTTCTAAAGAAGTCTATATCCATTCAAGTCCCACAACTTGGAGATAGTCCCATGATGCCTCAAATTCATAGATAATTTTTATTTTGGATGGGTGAAATTTTGAGCTCCAACAATCACCTCACTCATTTACTTGAGAAAATTCATATAGGTGTTCTGAATCTATAAAAAAATGCTCCAAAAGTTGATTCTTCCACTGCAAGAGAGTCTAAATCTGATAAGAAGAAAGGAAAGGCCATTGTAGCTTTATTTTTTCCTTCATTGACATGGATTAGAGATTCCGGTGCCTCACACCACATGGCTTCTTCACAGTTTAGTTCTCTAACATCAAGCCATGTGGCATGTCCCAAATCAAATTGGGTGATGACACTACAATGTTAGTTTCTAGTAATGGATCGGTAGAGATGGATAGTAGAACATTTAACCAAGTTTTGAGTTTTCTTTATCTCTCCACCAAACTCCTAATGGTTTACAAAATCACTCACCTTGGTGAAGTGATGTGAGTAGAATCTGTCTTGACTCGGTGATTATTCATGAGCTTCGGTGGGTGAGGGAAAGGTGGATCACCATTCACGGTTGTATACCTTTTCCCACTTTACTTATGATTTAATTCCCACTTCCTTTCTCACTCATGTAGATGAGGTTAGTAAGCTATGGAATGAGCGTTTCGGGCATCTAAATTTTTATTACCTTAAACAATTGAGCCAAAATGAAATGGTCAATGGGTTACCCAACGTCAGATTTTTAAGTGTCTTTGTGAGGGTTGTGATCTCGGAAGCACCTTGAAAATAGTTTTGACAAAGGAAAATCCTAGAGAGCTACTCATCTTTTGGATCTTGTTCATAGTGACATCTCTGGCCCATTTCCATCTCCTTCATTTAATAGATCTCTTTATATACTTACCTTCATTGATGAGTTTTTGCGATATACTTAGGTATATTTTATTAAGATTAAGTATAAAATATTTGAACATTTTTATGACTTTAAGGTTTTTTGAGAAACAAGTGGAATGGTCTATCAAGGTTATTCAAACTAACAATGGAGGTGAGTATGTGAGAAATAGGTTTGAGGATTTTTTTACTTTTGAAGGGATTTCCCAGTGTACGGTTTCTTACATCCCTTCACAAAATGGAGTTGTGTAAATAAATAACTAAATACTTAAGGACATGGCCACTTGTATGGTTCACTTGAAGTCCCTTCCTCCATAGTATTGGGATGAAGCAGTTAATTGTGCTTTGTTACATTCAGATTCATGTTCCAAATAAGGTAGTAAGAGGGATGACACCCTTTGAAGCCTGGTTTGGATGTAATCCTTATGTTGAGCACTTTTGAGTCTTCGGATCCAAGGATATGGCTTGGATTCCCAAGAATATATGTAAGGATTTAGAACCACAATCCAACCCTTGTATCTTTGTAGGGTATCCTTATGGCGTGAAGGGATATTGATTATTTAATCCTACTACTCATGAGCTTTATATAGAGAGAAGTGTGAAATTCGATGAGTCTTCTTTGACTTCTACTTCTCTACCTTATGAGGTTCTTATGATTTCTGATTCTAAATATGACTCTTTGGATGATGATGTTGTTGAGCATGCTCCTCCTCCTCTTGATCCTTCTACACCTTTCGACCCTCATGCTTCAAAGTCTTCTGATTCTGATGGTAGTGTTGAGTGGAACCTTGTTCCTTCTCACTTGAGTGAAGAATCTTCCAACTTTGAGCTTGATCCTCCTGTCCTCATTGGGCTAGAAAAACTTTGTAGAGCGTTGGAGAGTAGATGAGAGATTCCTCATACGGGAGTAAAAGTCACCCATAGTTCATTAGACCTCACTCCTTCTTTGTCTCTACTTCTGAACCTTAGTCTTTTTGGGAGGATTTGTGTATTCCTGAGTAGGATTTTTCCATGGATGAGGATTATTCCTCACTCATGAAAAACAATACTCGGGATCTCACCCTCTTCCGAAAGGAATAAAAATTATTTTTGTATGTGGGTGTTCGAATAAAGTATGGTGAAAATAGGGACATCAAGAATTTTAAAGCATGACTAATAGCTAAGGGTTCCTCCCAGGTATCCGGGGTTGATTACTCAAAACCTTTTCTCTGGTTATGAATATAAGTTCTATTCGAATGACCCTCATCATCATTGCAGAAAATAGATGGGAAGTCCAATAGATGAACATTACGAGTTCCTTCCTTCATCGAGACCTAGAGGAATATATCTATATGGAAAACCTCCAGATTATTTCCATGATACATCCCTCATTTGTAAGTTAAACAAGTCTCTATATGGTCATAAACAAGCCCCTCGGCTTGGTATGCTAAGATGGACTCCTTTTTACTTACATCGGGGTTGACTTAGTGTCACTCGACCTAAATATTTACATTCTTCAGCAAGATGACTCCATACTCATCCTTGTTATGTATTTTGATGACTTTTGATCACAAGCAATTTATTCCTCTATCATTGATTCTATGACTATTTCCTTATCCAACAATTTTTCTATGTCTAACTTAGGATTGCTTCATTAGTTTCTTGGGACTCATATTTCACAATCGACTCGGAGATTATAATTTCCCAACCTAATTTCTCCCTTGATTTTCTTACTTGGTTTCATATGTCTGATTATAATCCTTCTCCTACTTCTTTCCTTTCTAAGGTTAAGGTGATTCCCGATTTCTCTACTCCCTTGGTTGATGGCACCCTTTATCAACAGTTGGTGGGGAGCTTGATTTGCCTTACTCACACACATCCGGATCTATCATATGTCATTAGGATCATGAATAGATTCATGTAGGAGCCAAATGCAGTGTATCGGAAAGAAGAAAATTGGATCCTTCATTATGTTTGTGGAACTTATACAGATGACATTCACTATCTAGTAGGAGAAGACATTAACTTATTTGGATATACTTGACTGACGATTGGGTGGTGATCTTGATTATAAAAATCTACCTTATGATGTATTTTTTCTCTTGGTTCAAGTCTTGATAGTTGGTTTAGCAAGAAGCAGAATGCAATTATGATATCTTCTATAGAGGAAGGGTATAGAGGAGTAGTTAATGCTGCCACAGAATTTTTTGGTTATAGGGTATCTTGACAGAGTTTGGTATTCACTATCAATGGCCTACTATCATCTACTATGACAACATGAGCACCATCTCAATTTTTAAAATCTAGTTCAACATCAAAGGATGAATCACATCGAGATACATATGCATTTCATTCATGATTTGATCCATGATGACATCATTGACTTGCAATACTATAAGCCATTTGATATGGGTGCAATCATTTTTACCAAGCCCTTCACTAAGGTGAAGTATCTTAACTTGAGGTCTCTTCTTAGGGTGCGATCTACTACAGGTTCCCGTCTTCTTCGATTTCTAGTTCTCATCTCTTCTTATTCTTCTTCTTGAGAGATGTTTGTCCATGGGTACCTTATCATGCCTAGTTTCAAATCCCCGTTGATGCATCTTTCTTAGGTTGTTTAGGGAGTTTTATCTCTTATAAGTGGATATTCTCCCTTAGGGATTGTTCCTCCATTACTTTAGGTCTTTATTATATATGGGAGCCTCATCAAGCCTAGTTTTTGGGACCCATTCTTCTCTTCTTCTTTTCTAGGAAGATTTTGTTTATACATGGGCACCTTATCGTGGGTTAGTATTCATGCCCCAATGACACAAATTTTTAGTTGTCTAGGGAGTTATCTTTCATTTCTGACTTTCTATGACCTCTACCTCAACTTCTTAGAAGTGCAGCCCTCTTCGATGTGCACAAGGTTCCAAATTGATCTTTACATAATAATCCAATAATAAGAATATGAACAAAACTTGTATGATGTCAAGTTCAATGAATAATTATAATAACTAATCATATTTGATCCCTCTCAATATTTGAGGTCTAACAACTATCTCCTTGTTGATCCATGCATATAAAATGATCCAAACTATGTTTCCCTTCACACCTAAAATTTTCATGCTTTTATTAATGGGCATCCGGTAGAAGATAGAGAAAATCTATCATAATAGAAATCCATACCTATACTATTTGTATTAAAAATCATAAACCTAACTAAACTCTCTCATATAAATGAATTTCATACATGGGAAACTGGACCAACAAAAGATCTATTCCACTCATATTTTTAGAATCACATAGTCACTTTGATACCAATGATACATTTGTTTTAGATGAAACACAATAATTCGTATATTATTTTGATATAAGAAAACCATACATTTATATAAGAGATTGATTTCCTATAATATAGGAATATAAATCTAACTACTAAAAATATACCTAAATACAAATATAAGTTGTTAATAACAAATTATATACCCACACAACAAATATGTGATTTGTTATTACAAATAACTCACTAACTTAATTTTTACCATCGTAAATACTAAATTCCCAACACAATAATATTCTTTTAAGGAGGATTTTGAGTAAAATGAGGTGGAGGGGAATAATAATGCTCTTGGAATTGAGAATTCCATTGGGAAAAATAAGTCATGATTGCACAACCGCATAAATGAATGAAAGGGTGGAGGAAATGGCTTGGCGAACCGAAAATGGGCATTTTTGGATTAGGGAAGACATTAGATGCTTTGAATATATGTGTTGAAATTTTTTTAAGATGATATGTATTGATATACTACTAGGATGTGCTTTAAACTTATGGATCCACCGATACTAAATGAATGTGTTTAAAACATTGATACTTTTCAAGAACAACATCAAATATTTACTAAATTTTTTTGTCTTGTCTCACCAGTGTGCTAGAAACTGTTGTCAATTTGAAATGTGCCTTACGAAAGAGTGGTTTCAAATCTCTCTTTTAATTAACAAAATGGAAACGCTCATAGGTTTTGGGTGATATGTATGTTGTATTAAGTCTCCAAAGAGAGCTAGCTCCCCTAATATAACACCTAAGATTAGCTTTTACTCCAAAGATTACTCTACTCTACTAAATCCACAAGAAAATGAATAGGGAAAATTTTAGAGGTGATTCTTCATTAATTCACAAATATTTACATTTTTTAAATTTACATTTGGAAGTTTTGAGGAGTCGTATGGAGAAGCATTTCACCTAAAAAAATTAGGTGCATGTTACTATTTCAGTTTTCTCACCTAGTGTTTAAAATAAAATTCATATTTATGGGTGTACATCGTTGATGCCTTGAAAAAAAAATCAAGTACACTCACCAACATATACTAGTAAAAACTCCAAGCATATGCAAAATTCAAATGCCATAAGGCTCTTTTGACAACATTCTGTAGACACCCGTGTGCATAGTTGAGACACACGACCCAACAAAGAAAGTCCATATGCATGACAACAATTTCCATACGTGTGGTCTCATTCAAATTTCTAGCTACATTTTCTAGATGTCCTGGATGTATCGCGAAACCCGTTTGTATTTCCTAGATACCCCAGCCTATATCATAGATGCTCGGTTGTACCATAGATGACCAACTACATTTTCCACAAGCCCATTTACTTTCTTTAGATACATTTGATCGCTTTTATTTTTATGCATGATTATATAGCTCAAACACTCATCTACGGACTTGAGACACCTTGTTGTGTGCTTCATACGTGGGACCATGCAGATTCCTAACCTACCATCCAGGCATCATTGTCGTTGCCTCATCAAGGTTTGAATGGTACTCAAAATGTCAGCAGCCAATCATTAAAAAAGGGAATCTTTTATCTTATTTTAGCCATCTACAAAAAGGAGTCATGTTGATACAAACGCCATACACAAAGAATGCAGGTATTATGTATTAACTAAATAATTAAGCCTTCTTATCATGGATAATTTTAGTGGCGAATATTCCATTTTTGAAAAATTTGAAAAGGTGAATTTTCTAGCGTGGGTCAGTGACCTGTTCGCCTAAAAATTACACTTTAATTTTTTTAGGGGTCGGCTTCACCTACCCTTGAAAAATATCCCCTATATAATCCTAGATTATTCACCAGGTAGAACACTTCTACTTCACATTTGTCAACAATATGATATATCCCGTATTGTAGATGCGCGACAATGGGGTTATTTGTTGACGCGCGACACTGACGGATAGTTGACACGCGATAAGGAGGTACTGCAGATATTGACGCATAGTAGACGCATGACAAAGAGTTTGTTGATGAGTGACACGAAGATTTTTTTGATGCGCAAGCAGAGGGCGGAGGCTGCAGGTGCGCGACAGGAGATTTGTTGTCGCGCGTCAACAAATAACCCTCATTGACACACGTCAATAGACCTCATTGATGCGCGTCAACAAGGTTGTTGATGCATGTCAATGAGGTCTATTGATGCGCATCAATGAGGGTTATTTGTTGACACGTGTCAACAGACCTCATTGACCGACGCGGCGTCAACAAGGTTGTTGACGTGCGTCAACAACCTTGTTGACGCGCGTCAATGAGGTTTGTTGACACGCGTCAACAAGGTTGTTAACGTATTAACGCGTGCATCAACAAGGTTGTTGACGCGCGTCAATAGACCTCATTGACAAACCTTGTTGACGCGCGTCAATGAGGTCTGTTGATGTGCGTCAATGAGGGTTATTTGTTGACGCGTGACACTGACAGATAGTTGACACGCGACAAGGAGGTACAATAGATATTGACGCATAGTAGACGCATGACAAAGAGTTTATTGACGCGCGACACGGAGATTTTTTTGATGAAAAAGCAGAGGGCGGAGGCTACAGATACGCGATGAGAAAGATTTTCTTTGTCAAGCGCGTCAAAAAAATGCATTGACATGCGTCAATGCATTTTTTTGACGCACGACAACAAAATCTCCTATCGCGTGTCTGCAGCCTTCTGTCTCACCACTTGACAATCAGGTGAAATTTTTTCATACAACCCCCAAAAAATTCACCTTCCCGCGAAACCGGTTCCAGGATATTCGCCAGGTATTTTCCACCTCCGATTTCCAAGAGGTCTCTTAAAATGAACCCTGCTTCTTATTTATTTTCAAATTACAAATTGCAATAATATACTTAATAATACAAATTTCAAAATCCCCTTTTAATGTAGAACCCACTGAAGATGGCATACCACCACTTGAGTAAAATCCTCTTTATGTACCTATATTAGACATGCAACAAGTAGAAGATATGCCTCCACTTGAGGACAATCCTAATTATGTGCCTACACTTGATGGAAATTGCATTCATGATTACGATATGCAACAAGGAGAAGACATTTTTAGTCATTAAACACTAACTTCAGCTAGAAATTCTATTGTAAATTCTTTGAAAAGGAAGAGAATAAACGACATTCCCAATGATGAGATCCACCAAACTGAAGATATTTCTACACATAGTGATCAAACACCTATTACAGGTGATAATACAACCCAAAAATATTTGTGAAGAAAGATAAGTAGATGGACCATTGGAAGGTATTTTAAGTTTGGTAGGGTAGTTAAGTATTCATTCATTGAATCAATACTTTGTTAGAAAAATGTAATGATACTCCAACAAAATGTAAATGTATTATTTGTAGCTGGAAACTTGGAAAGGATCACAAAATGCAACTCAAGATGGACACAATTGAGAAACATTGTGGTAAAATATATGTATTAGTTAAACAAAAAAATGCAAGCATGTAAGATATGCAACAAAGTATGAAAATGAATAAAAACACCTAGAAAAGCTTATTGAGAAAGCGGGAACAAGTAAAACTCAGCTAGAAAAGGTTTGTTCAGTCTAATCTACGAGCCAAAAATATACAGTTCTCAACTATTTACCATATTCTAAAAAAGGGTAGACTTTTTTGATTTTTTAGGATTATAAAATTTTATTTCAACTTAATGGATTCCCTAATCTTCCACAATTGCATTGGTCAAACAACAATGCTTGGGAAATGGTGAAATGTCTAGCAATGATTAAGAAGGAGGATTTGAAATAAAAAGTAAAAATACATGATTTATCTCATTGTCTATTGATGAGGTCACAATAGTTGACAACACATCATGGGTTTGCATTCATGTTTATACTTTTGAGAACCATCTAAGGACACCTCATTTATTAACAGTCCATAAAATGATAGAAAATTACAATGTAGAGAACATTTACAAGTTGGTTATTTCAAGTTTGAGGGATATAGCGGGAATGGATGATTATAGTATCACTACTAAGTTGGTGTGCATTGGTACAGATGGTGCATCAATAATGCAGGGGACAAAAATGGTCTTTGCATTCGACTACAAACCACTATTGCCCCATATATGATTCCAATCCATTACATGGCACATAGAATGAATCTTTCATACAAAATAGTTAGCACATTTGAGAGTGTTGCAAAATTTGAAGAGCTTATCCGCGACTCTGCATGCATATATGTCTAGTAGTCCCAAAAGATTCCTAGAGTTCCAAAAATTTACAATTGGAGTGACTGATGGTAAAAAGATTCTAAAAGATGTTGATACAAGGTGGATTTCCATGTATGAACCTACATGCATATTTTTGAAGAATATCCATCGTTGGCAAGTTTTATGTATAAATATCGTAGAGAAGTTGACAAGGAAAAATATTTGTTGTATTGTTTAACAAATTTGGAAATGTTACTAACATTAAGTGGAATTCTCCCCATGTTGAAGGAAATCAATTGTTTGAGTAAACATGCTCAAGAGAGGTCCATATATATTGTTGATTTCATATGGTTGAGGAAACGTGTATGTCAAACTTTAGATATTTTATGTGTCCCAAGACAATTTTAAAGGGCCTATATTTGAGAATTGGAAAAGATTAATAGGCATATAGGATTCTAATATTTATTAATGAGAAGGAGGTATTAATGCATACATTTCAACAAAGAGTTGATTTGGTGGGAGCAAAAATTGAAGAAGTTCCTATAACGTGTGTTTTATATGAAACTATTATTTTTGATACACGGATGAAATTGAGAAAGATTTCACAAATCTTATCTCGCATAAATTCATGATCATTTTAAAAGGGATGATCTTCTAGATGCCATGAGAGTAGTGAATCCCATATTTTAGAACATCGTTAATGGTCATAGTGAAGAACTTGTAAGTAAAATATTTCTTAAGTATCTAATTGTTCGATAAATAATTCCAGCAAGTCTGTATAAAGAAATGCAGCTAAAATTATAGTAATTTTGTAAAAATATTCACTGACATCTCAATCAACACATTTTGCACTTACCATGATTGATCAATATCGATATCTAAATGAACCAATGGAAAATGGAGCTATCACAAGGCTATGGAAAAACCATATCCAAACAACATCCTACAAGAAAATATTAGTGAATATTTTTGGTTATATGAGCTTTATCAAATGATGATTTTTGGATCAATAGAAGATGAATGGGTCTTTAGTGCATTATCTTTTGTTAAATAAAAGCTTTGAAATAGGTTGGATAAAAATTGGAGACATGTTTGAGATTGTATGTTTCACATTATCCCATGGATGAATTTCCTTATGAAAGGGCACTTTGCAACTTGGAATTTACTTACTGAAAGAAGAGGAGTCACTAATACAACGAGAAACAAATATGATCTTAATACTGACCCAGGAGGTGGATGCTCTATTGAAACAATAGATGCAAATGTCTTGTTGGTGCTCACTTTGAGCTTGCACCTTGACTTATTAATGTTCCCCTCGAATTTTCCATCCTATTTTTCAAACTCTATTTTAATAATTTTTCAATTCCATAGAACGTCCATGAAACTAGTTTCACATAAGACCAAACAAACCCTACTAAGAAGTGGTGTATTTATGCAATAACTCTTGTGTAAATATTTCTCAATTTATTGGGTGACCATGATTATATTGATTCAAAGTAAACATGTCTGGAACTCAAATGAACCAATTATGAATGTATGTAAATCCATCACTAAAGATTTCCTATCTTCACTTTGTGTTCTCGCACGTGTGTAAAATACAAATTTTCCTTATCACCCAATGACGTGGCGCTCTCTGGGAATATTTCATGATGGCGGAACCAACATGATTTTTCGCAATGTTGTGTAAAAATGTAAAATGCAAAATAGATTTGGGCCCCGACACGGTAAAGTCGGGACACTTATACAAAATTGCACTTTTACAATACACATGTAAAAATGTAAAGTGCAATCAAAACCCCGGCCTCCGAAAGGAACACGTGTCACCGAAAGGGCTCGATGATATCAATCATTCCACCAACTATTAAAGTTTGTATTTTTAAACCTCGAGAGTGTGTTCATAATGAACTTACATTGCTAATCAAAAGAAGCTAAAACCTAATAACTTCTAAGAAAAATAAAATATACCATTGAACCATCATGATAAGAGCTTATAGAAACTAACTTCTTCAATGCATAAACAACTAAATGCTAAGTTCTTTCCTACTCTTTAGATTTCTAACTAAACATGAACCTAGTTAGATCATTTAGCAATCAAAGTTGATGTTGGTGACCTCAAGAATTTAGGATGGAATATCACCAAGAAATGGCTACAAGGCCATTTTTGGATCTTCCCATACTACTCAAATTTGAGTGAATGGATGCAAGATAAAGAAGCTAATCTAAAGCAATGGATAATGCTAAAAGAAAAATGCCTATAGTTTTCACTATTCAAAGCATAGTGTAAGAAGAAAGGGTATGAGGAGGGCTATTTATATAACCCTCCTGGTGGAGTGAGATTTGTAACTTGGTGCATGTGGGATAAGGGTAAAGCAAGTTTAGGAATAAAGAAGGTTTTTTTAGAAAAGGTAACCTTGATTTAGAAGAGTTTAATTTATCATTAGTGACTCATGGTAGTTGAGGGATGTTTTAATTAATCAAGTGTGATTAATTAATACGCATATGTAAGCTTAAAGAAGCCCATTAGAGGATAATTATCATGATTTGTGGGATGTTAGAGGAATTTAATCCAATAAACGATGATTTATTGATTTAGAGGAGTGAGTGTCATTAATTAACCAAAGTAGAAGTGAACACTAATTAACGAAAGGTCATTAATCGACATCCTAAGTGATAAGAAGGCTGATTAAATAGCGAAATGTAATTAATTAATGGGTATCAAGGAAAATGGTGATTTATTGATGAAGTGTCGTCAATTGACCAAAAGAGAGTGAATATCGTTGTTAATTAGTGAAGTGTCATTAATTGACCCAATGAGAGGAGAAGAGGTGTTTATTTGATGAAGTGTCATCAATTTTCCAAATGAAGGGAAAGAAGATAGTGTTTAAGTATTAAAATTATGTAAGCGTATTTTAGGTGTCTACATTTTCTCCTCTTTGGGGTGGCAGAAGCGACACCACTTCAAAGATAGTAGACAATTACAAACATAAATTTTGAAGGGATAGAAGAAAAATTATTAGAATGAAGGATGCCCCCTCAAGTGTCGATGGGGTGATGGAAGAGGTCAATCGATGATAAAAAAAAATATGAAGGAAATGGATAGAAGAAATGTGAGGGGGAGGGGGGATAAAAGGTGATCCCTATTGCCCCAAGTGATTGGGAAGAATAGTGTTGATAAAGAAAATGATAGGGAATAAAAATGAAGATCAAGGGAATGGAAATATTTTTCATCCAACTGATGTAAAAACAACTTTGTTTCATCATTTTGCTTAATGATCTACATCATTGGCTCTTATTAAAATATACGCATACAACAAAAGTGTACTATAACATGAAAAGCTATAATACAAACATTTGTTCATTACGCAAACACCAACTCAATGCAACATACAAAACATAATGCAATACAAGAAAGTAAAAAATCTAACTCCGACAAGGAAACAAGTACAAACACACTTACTCAAACAAACAAAATTTAAGATAGTTTCACCAATATTTTTTTATTAAGGTTCAATTTTGACTGTGCGAATTAACAACAAGGGTTAAGAGTGACACCCCAAGCAAGGATATATGTGAGGTGAATAAGAAAAGGATGTAGAAGTCCCGTGAAAAATCAATCATGCCTAATGAAATTTCTCCAAGCAATGATGTGTTCATGTAAGAGAAGATAGATCAAGAAAACAAACTTTTATTGATGGAGGGTAGATCCAAATGATCCACGAGTCATACAAAAGAATAGGCGAGAATCAAAGAAAGATGTTTTATAGGATAATTTTCCATGTTTCAGTATGATGCATTTGACACAAGTTTAAACTATGTGCATGCTTGTTACCAATTTTTGAAAAAAAATGATTTTTACAAAAATTTGGATTTTTCACAATTTTGAAATTTTACAAAAAAATAGATTTTTTTAATTTACGAATTGTTTGATTTTATTTTATTTTATGAATTTTTAGGATATTTTTAAATTTTTCCAAACTTATGAAAATGAATATGCAAATATGCCCCCAGTGAGAGGTGTGAATGTACAAGGGAAAATATTTGCACGTATATACAAGAAGAAGAGAATTCGGATCAAGGACAAGAAGGATAGGTTCAATGTCATGATGAACTCAAACCAATGAAGTGCTTAGAAGGAGATAGAATTCCCCCAATGCAAGATGGACAAGAAACATATGATAGAAAAGAAGAAGGGAACAAAGGTTCCCGTAAACATGGTAAAAAGGAAAACTTATACAACCTGGATGTTCGAACAAAGCGAAAAAAAGTGTGAATACTATGGAAGGATATGGAAAATGTAGCTAGAATATTGGCAATGAAAAGGTGATTAGCCCAAGGCACAAATCATGAGACAAGATACGAGACTAAAGTAAGAGTTTGAACAAGGTCCAAACAACACCTGTAACATACTAATCCTATTTTCTCATAGAGACCCAATGTGTGCACATGGAAATTAATTACTTCTTGAAGGGAAGATTTGATAGATAGTAAGTGAAGACAAGCTAGCCAATGTGTAGGAATGATTTATTTTTAAAGTTGATTTGTGAATGGAGGGTGGAAGGATATTCATACATTACTCCGCTTCACCCAGGGCATTCATATCCTCGATGGAGATGTATTTGATTCTAGTCACATCATTTCTCTACTACTAGCAGTGTCCATAGCCCCAGTAGAGATATTGGAAATACCCCAAGAGAGAGTTATATATTGCTTTGCTTTTGATTTTTTGATTGACATTTATTTTCTTTCTAAAAATTAGTTCATATCTCTCTATTATTTTGATAAGGGTTAAGAACCACTGATGGCTTGATGGAAGGATGTGGAAGTGATTGCGATGATGACATTGGCTAGTGTCAACAAATACATCTAAAATTTCTTCACAAAAATTTTATTATATGTAGATAGTGATAGGATCTCTAAGAGGTTAGTCATTCTTTAATTTACCAAGCTGATGAAAGACCAAGGTCAAAAGGATGCTATAGAGATAAATGTTGCAAAATGAGTGAAAATAGACTAACCAAATTATCACCAAAGGGATGAAAATGGTGGATGAATTTCAAAGGAATGGAAAGAAAGCGAAGAAATAACATCCATGTGTATGCAATACCTGATTGCAATGTTTGATCTTCGTACCTTTGATTTTTGTAATTTTTTAATGTTTTCTCATTTTTATATTTTTGAATTTTTTTATTTTTTTAGATTTTGGGAAATTAGGACCAACAATGCCACTCTGCGTGATAGGATCCAACAACAATTTTTTTATTTATTTTATGAGGGATACTACGAGTGTTTTCTTATCAATAGTAATATTACCTCTAATCTCGATGACTATAGTGAGATCATACTTGATAAGTGACTATTACTTATCTTTCAACATGGATTTTGTATACAAGAGCTCGAGTTCCCTATCCATAGGTTTCTACACTTTATGCCATACTTGATGGTTACGTTGGTGTGAATTATTGAATCAAATTTGATTTTTAACTTTATGGTTGTTTGACTTGTTGGGAGCTTTGGATCTCTTTAGAGTTTTGATATTAGCTTGATAAAGAAACTATTTGGGTTTCATATAAGCTAATGTGTGATTTTTCTTGATCCTAAGAAGTGGGAGAAGAAAGTGGATGTTTAGGATTGATGATAGGAACATGAGGAATGATGGTGGGATTTCCCCAGTTATTGATAGAAGGATGATATGATGGAAAAATAGGATATGGTCTAAGGATTGAAGAGGATGGGCTACTAGGAGGTGTCCCATAGATGGAAGATGAAGGACTACTAGGATGTGGCCCAAGTATAGAAGATGATGGGCTACCAAGAGGTGTCCCATAGATGGAAGACAAAGGACTACTAGGGTGTGGCCCAAGTATAGAAGATGATGGGTTACCGATCTTTGCCCAAGTATAGAGGATAATGGGATACCCGAAGGTGACCCACAAGTAGAAGATGGAGGGCTACTAGGAGGTGGCCCACATATAGAAGAAGATGATGGGATACCAGGAAGTGACCCAAGGTGAGATTTTGATTGAGGAATTTTGATATGTAAAGAATGATTGGGTGATTAAAAGATAGGCTAGGGATCAATGATAGACCTAGGATTTTCTCTATGTAATGGGGATGGTGAAAATGGAAGAATAAGAAGAGGATCAAGTTTGATGGTCTTAGGATCTTCCATTATTTTCTGACAAAAGAATCAACCTCTTCCCCATAATATGTGAATGCATTGAGGTCAAAAGAGAATCCTTTCTCATGGTCCTCTAGAGGATGTCATCATGTAGCCCCTTGAATTCTTTGAATGCTTATTCATTCTGAAAGAATTCGATCGAGTGCAGGTAGTTGTTGCTCAATGATAGTAGGTTGATTAGAAGAAAGAGGTCCAAAAGTGTGGAAGATTTAGAATATGTTTGATGATGATTGATAGAAGAAGATGGGCCCTGAAATTGACTAATTCCAAAGGAAGAAGTCAAAGACGCACCTGGAGGCGTAAAGAAGGAAGACACTCAGGAAAAAGTGTGGAAGGGAAAGGCACGCAGTAGAAGAGGTTGGCACATGTAGGAGTAGGAAGGTTTAGGGACTTAGCCATATTTTAAAGGATTTTCACAAGAGAAACGTGTGAAAATCCTGAGTAGGCATGCTAAATGGATAAGGTGCTAGCTTGGATCCTTGGAGTTCAATAAAAGAATATTCCATGTAAAGGATATTCTCAAGATGATCATTACGGGTATTGAAGGCATTTGCAAGAAGGCATAGGCATTTGACCATGGAGGACCACACTTCCACTTGGCATGCGAGATATTCATGAAGGAAACTAAGACAGTGCATCCAATCCTATTTAAAGGAGTGTTTGGATCCAAAATAGAGGAGGAGAGTAATAACCAAGTCCTAATGAAATGAAGGGTTAAAGAGGGTTTTAAGTAGTAACAAGGTGTTGCAAAAATACTTGCAAGGATGTTATTGAGCATATATGCATGGGTTTGGGTATGAACAAGGGTTTTAATGGGTAGAATAGATAAGAACTCTCTCTACAGAGTATTTTTGGAGGGTTTAAGATAATATTCCTTGATGTATTCAGTCTATATGACCCTTATGATGTAATGAGGCCACTGTAAATGTTTGTAAATCAATATATGTGTGTGATTCTAGTTATTCATGTTCTTAAGTGTAAACCCTTGTGTTCTTCATATTATTATGGGTCAGATCTAGTTTCATTATGCTTATTTATAATGTTCATTTTCATTTATGATGCATCGGTGTATGGATTTGTTATCTGTATCTTCTACTTTTGAGTGAATGTCTATATTTCCATCTTTTCAACTCATTCTCCATCAATGGCGGATCATTCTCGTGAAGCACACATAAAGGAGGGGCTCAGTTCCCTTGCATGCCTTGAGTGAGAATTAAACACATAATGGGTGATAGGCTGATGTGCTTGGGGTAGAAAGAAGGTATAGGAAGAAATGGATACCTTTTGGTTTCATTTTCGGACCTCTTTTGAAGTCAAGTTGTGAGAATGATGTGTGATGATGAAGTGTTTGACCTTGGAAAACATCAAGACTTGGCTCAAAATCATGGAGGATGAGTTTTCTCGAGGTTCAAGATCTTGGATCCGAGTTTGATGCACGAAAATGGATGGAGGAAAACCTATATCACGTACTCTATGAGAAATTGTTCATTGTTTCCCAATAGAGTTGTATGAATGGCTCTCGGTATATGCATCAAGGACAAGTTGGTACAATAGACCTCATTTTTAGACCCAGAAGAATATCGAGGTCAGTAGAATGCTGATCTAACATGGACCCGTGTTGGTGATCATTGGTGGAGTAGAGTGTTGACTACTTATACCTTAGAATACACTATTTCTACATGTTATTTCCCTTAGATTGTTGAGTTTGAGTTCTTGAGGGATCCTAGAAGATCATTCTTGTGTTTTATTCAACTAGCTATCAAGATCCTAGTTATTAATTTGAGTTTGGAATTCATTCCCATGATGGCTAGACTCTACTAGGCGTAGGGTGCGAGAAGTTAGTGTGGTAGAGGATGGCGTACCTTGCAGCTGAAATGGAGAGAGAGGAGAGGCAGCTCAAGTATAATGAAGCTCGGGAGAGGGATTTGGCAAGACAGTACAAAGCTTCCGAAGTGATGGATTTATGGAGGTATATGTGGGAGGAAGGATTTGAGGTTTGCGTGGAGGACATGAAACCTAAGCAATCTGAGCTACCCCATCTTGGAAAATGCAGAAGAGAAACCCCCTCAGCTTCTGGAGAGATCTCGTCATATGAAGAAAGGAGGAGAGTCGTAGGTGCACATCTTAACCCATATGGCAACCAGACCCTTATGCTTAGTTTTCTAGTTTCGAGATAATTTTTGATGATCTAGTTGGTATCGGTATTAGTATTCAAGTGACACCTATGAGTCATAATTTTTATTTTGGTACATTTATGGTTGCATATTCATTTCCTTTGTTTGGGGCTATTTTTTTCGCACATCATTTGGGCAAGGTGTGGGTTCACAAGGTTTTAGTATCACATCTAGAAGTGGCGTGGGAAACACATATGGGAGTGGTTCAGGATTAAAGATTTTTGGCCTTACGCTTAAGCATGATGGTGGGATCACAAGGTGAAACTATGTTAAGCCCCTTACCAATGATAGGAGGAGGATCTGGTTAATATGGAGGAGTTGGAACTAGTGGATCTGGTGGTGCTAGAGGTAGTGGAAATATTGGAGGAGGCCAAGGTTTTGGATCTGGTGGGTAAGGGCCTCAACAACCTCAGCAGTATTTTTGAGATGTCTTTACATTTATTTGATTACAAGGGTATGGAAGAGGTTGTAGAGCATGTGTAAAAAGTGAGTTACTATGGCACATGAAGGGTATCACTTCCCATAATGGAAATCTAGTAATCTTGTAACCACATTGTAAGGGCACATGCATAGCTAGTATAGGAAGTATGATCCACACCAGACAGTGGTGGATTACATTGTGTTGTGTAATGCCTTTTTGTAAGAGTTCCACATACCTAAGTTTGAATAGAAAAGCATCAGTGTGTTGAAGGAGATTTAGAAAGGAATGGCGGAGAGTGTGTGAGAGTATGACACATGTTTCAAGACTCTCCTATCCAAGTTTTCTTATGACATTCACCCTTCGTAGCATGCTCAGTGGTTCGTTGGAGGACTGATCACACCGTTCAAGAGGTTGCTTTCATAGAAGACTTTAACAGAGATCCACACGAGGCCTTGGAGGCTACCTTGTGTGCTTTGAGGTAGTAGGAAGCATTGATACATGAGTTAGTCTATTCCTAGAAGCCCAAATTGCTACAATGGAAAAATAACTGGAGAAATTATCTGTGAACTCATCTCATGAGACTCGCAATGGGTTATGGTGTATGGATTGTGAAGTAGAGGATCATACAATGGAAAACTTCCCACGAAGTTTGGTTCGCATTAGATCGTTGGACTATGATATTTTCCACAAAGATCATGATGCAAGTAGGTGTCCACTCATGCAACGCGCAATCCAGAAGAATTTTTCATGTTATTAAAAAAATTTCACCTCTACTACTCATGACACCAAGGATTATAGATTAATTGACCAATTACATGATGCCATTGATACTGGGTGTTCATCATACCAATGTTTCCAGTAGTTCTAACGATGATGGTCATCATTATGAACGGTGCACAGATGGAGAAGGTCGAGGTAGAATGTTTTGAGGAGGAATTAAAGGCCGTGGAATTCATGGGGCTGGAAGGAGTGAATTCCCTCAAGGAACTGTTATAATCGTAGATCTACGAGAACATTACAAGTACGATTATCCAGTTTTATTGTAGTTTTCTTGGTGTGGGAAAAACACAAGTATGAGGAATGCCTATAATTGTTTGAACACATAATCCGGAAGCCATTGAAGCATAAGGGCGTTGGGATGGTGAGTGTAAAGCATGCTTTGATCAACAGTGGATGCCAAGGGTGGCATGTGATTCATAGTTAGAACCTAAACTGGTGATGATTCGAGCTAAGGTTGGGCACACCAGGGAGATAACAAAGCAAATACCACTAATTACAATAGAAGAATTGGTACATGGGAAGTATCTAGACCCTACACACTAGAAGGAAGTGTATCAGGAAACCATGGATGTTATTCGAAGCCTATAAGGAGAGATTCAATTCCTTAAGGAGCAGTCCCAAAGCAGTTAGAGCAGAAGAAGAGCATTGAGGCTCCATAGAAGGATATGGATGAAGTCGGGGAAGTATGTAATATGCTAAGATGAGATAATATCATCCCTCTATTAGGAGAGTGGCTGAGGGGAAAAGTACCAAGTGCCAGAGTTGAACACAAGAGGTAGGTTTTGCATGTTAATCTACTTCCTCACAGCCTTGACTATGATAAGGAGATTACCTTGAATGTAATTGTTGATGGATGGATCCTAATTAATATTTTTATTTACACGGGTATGAAAGTTAATGTTCTCACCCTGGATGCATGGAATCAAATGAGAAGACCTCCATTACAACATCTTCAAATGTGTTGTATATGGATAATAAGACAAAGGTGATGCCCATTGGTGTTCTAAAGGATGTTGTTATAACTATCCAAGGGGTGAAATTCATTGAAGACTTTGAAGTCTTAATGTTTTACGAGGTGGAAAAATTTTAAGTGTTACTTGGGTGCCCATGGTGCTATAATAATAATGTGTACTTACGTTTTAATAATGGGTATATAAGTTTTGAGAACAAGGAGGAATGTGTTATCATTCCTTTGACAAATGGAAATTCAACACCCTATACTAAGCCCTTGGGAGAAACTCGGAACGGATCCATGTGCACACAATCGAGACCTTAAGGTTGTGTAGTGTCACATTCCCTTTGACGAGATCCAATAACGATCACAATTAAATTTAAAATATAAAATGAAAGGACATAAAATAAAATATTTTAGCAGTTGGGATGCATACCAAGGGCAAGATTAGGTGAAATTTAAAAGTAGTAGGTAAAATTTAAAGGAAATTGGATGAGTGCAGTGGGCTCTATCAGGTGGTGTTGTGTGGAGGGAGACCTATCAAGGTATGGGCATCCATCAAAGCATGTAGACCTGTCATTTTCCCTTGCATAATAATACAATTACTTTATTTCAGATCCAGAAGCATTAACTGCACTGAAACCGAAGCTCGTGTTGTAAATATAGCAGAAATGGGATAGTTGCAGTAGGAGGGTAGGAAGAAGAGGATTTTACGGGGGGTAGTTTTACCTAAAGCAGCGAATAGGTATCAAACCAATCAATTCGCAATTACTTGCATACTCCCAGCCTGCGTCAAAATGAGACCTCTTGAATGGGGCATGGATATCCTCATGACAGGCTCGTCATTTCCATAAGAAAATCATAGAGCTCCAATCGATCGGTTCACTCCCAACCTGTGCGCCATAGTTGAGGCTCTATCAGATGCTGCAGTTGGAAGTATTTAGGCAGACATGCATGTTGAATGTGGAAGCATAGACCTACATGTGAACTATTAGAAAATTCCTGAAAGAAACGTGGCTTCATTGTTTGGAACGACTATAGGATATGTACGAGAGCTTATGCCTCCAACACCAATGTCAGATCCATCTACCATAGTGCATGTTGATTGATACCCTCTGACCTTTGGTGGTGGTCCTCATGCTTCATGTTTCTATCTTTTACATGTCCTTGATTTACAGACTATGGAATGGTCACACCTACAACAATCAGGTGATTTTCTTATTCTTAGGGCATAGCTTTTGTAGCATGTTGGACACCACAAGTGGAGGAATAACCACTTGTTTTTTTATTTCCTATTGAGGGCACCTGAGAGTAGTGCGTTATGGTAGAAGAGTGGGATGCTTAAGTTCCTAGTGAATGAGTAATACCATGGAGAATAGTTGGACGATTTCCCACCTGTTGTAGATGCATGTGCCAAGGTAGATACAGATACAAAATTGTGGAGGAAAACTTCATTCTTTTTGCTTTCTGCAAGCACACAGGTTTGTGGAAAAAGGGTAGTAAATACTTCAAAGAATAATGGGTTTTTAGATGTTTTGTTGCAAGTGCTACAACATATATGTATGCAATGGTGGAAGCATGCATTTGGCAGGTGAAATGCTTGACTGAATGCCTGACATAAATGTGGCATCATATACTACAATGATAGAATGATTTTCATGAATGGGTTTGTTGAAAAGGTTTAGAAACCTTAAGGTAACCTCCCTACCTATGTAAAATGTGGGCTTAGTACAGGTAGACATCCATCAAAGCATAATGGAAATTTGACATTCCTTTGCCTACCTTTCTCGGCCTGTGCCAAATGTGAGTTCTGGGACAGGGATGAACTTCAACAAAGCATAAAAGATTGAGGAAAATTTTGTCAGATGTTGTATTTGCAAATGCCTCGGGAGGTGTGGTCATATGGAATATACCCAAACATACTGTATGCGGGTATGTATGGACGTCTTAGTCATGCTGGCTATCTTGAGGGAGCTCCAAACCTTATTGTCCAATGCCATTTAAACATGTGGTCTTATTGTTGGTTCAGTGCTAAATGGGTTCATTGGGAAAGCTTGAGGATTTTGAGCAAAGGAAAATGGTAATATTGCGGATGCTCATGATCTGTTCAACAAAATGCTTAAGGGAGATCTGAACCGAATCCCACGGTTTCGACTGGCTTCGTTCCCAGGCATGGTTCATCTCCCCTTATCTTTCATAACTCTCATACTTTAGTTTTCATTTGTAACTTAATATAATTTTAAAATATTAGGGTTATAATACATTTAATTGTTTTATATTAACTTGTTGCAAAACAATGAAATGTCGTGTCGTAACTCACAAAATCTAAATAACTCTTTTTCATTAAACCATGAACTTCCACCCTCATTCGGAGGTGAATTAGAAAACTTCCTACCCAACTAGATCACTACAATAATGTTTTATCGACAAGATGAAATTGACTTTCCAGTAAAAATGTTGACCATCTCCTGTTTAAATAGATTTTGCATTTTTTGGAGACTCGTTAAGTACCCTTCGTAACTCCAAAAATGGGATGTTAAGCTTCATTCGTGTACCTGGTTATGTGAGGAGTCACCTTAACCTTTGGTTTGACCCCGAAGGAATATTTGTGATATTTTTGATGCCATATTGGGAGCAATGTTACATCGTTTTGTAGTTGTAAGAAGCTACTAAAACTATAAAGTTGGCTTTCGTTTTGAACCGCCATTTGAAACCTGGATAGAGAAATTATTATCCATTTTCGTAAACCTCTAGTGTTCTTACTAGACAATTACATGGAACATTAAGTTTAGGGAAAAACACTTTTCTGGATAGTTTGGAAAAGCCATTTTGTAGGCCTTCGGTCGTAGTTTGATGAGGTCAAACTAGACCAATTTTGACTTGTCACTCCAAAAACTTGTCACCGTTTGAAAATGGTTTTCTAGTTCTCAGTCCCGTTGACTCTAATGAATTCTCCTTATATAGGGGAACTTGTAGGAAGTTTCTCGTTGCGTGTTCATCCATCAAACATCAGTTTTGGACGTGGTTTTCTGAGCCCTTGAGCTAAATTTTGTCCATTTACAACTGGGACATTTATGACTGTGGCGCGAAAAACTAATTGCCAAACATAAACCGTTCACCGCTTCCAAATTCCGTCAGTTGCTATGAACTCTTGGTATATAATTGGACACATAAAAATTTAATCATGGTGTGTTTTCTCATCGAGAAGACAACATTTGAAAGTGGTTTCTTAGCCTCCGAGCCCAATTTGAATGTTTTTGTAGCTAGTAAGAAAATGTAAAAATAGAAAGTTGTGGGACCCTCGTCGGGTTGCCAAACCACCATGGAAACTTTTGACACATGTAAATAATTGTTTAGAAACTCTATAGTGTAACTTGTGTGAAATAGAACTTTTGACAAAATGGTGTTTTCTCTCTCTTCCCTTCTCTTTCTCTCTCCTAGGTTACGAAATGAAGTGAAATGAAATGTAATGAATACGTGTCTCTAAACCTTTTCCTTCGATTGCAAAGTTTAATTATTATTATATGTAAATGAGAACCTGAAAAATGTTAATTATGTTAGATTAGGGGCGATGCCATGTTTATCGTTGATTTCATGTTCACTTGGTTTTGCAGGCTGCAAGAATGATGGTGAAAAAGGTGATGTGAAATTCATCATTTATCATTGTAATTTATATAAATCATTATAAAATGAATTTATGTATAATGTAGTATCATGTTACAAAAAAATTATATTTGAAATTTGTTTTTATTATTGGTAAATAGTTTTTTGAAAGGGACTATACCCTTGTATACAAAAAGGGGCCTAGAAGCTAGAATAGGAGTGAAAAACATTATAAGAAGGATCAAGATCCAGATAAGACATAAAAATCTAGTGTAACCAAAGAGCAGTTACCCCAAAACATCTAACTAGTTCAAACACTGTAGAAGAGCAGCCAAAAATAGCAAAAACACGATAGAAGTCAGCAAGAACAACGCAGATCCACAATTACTTCTTGGCAGCTTTGGCAATTCTGGATTTGATAGTCTGCTAGGAGGTGAACATAGCCAATGCCATCATGTGAGTAGGGTCAGTAGTATCTAGTTGTTGAATGGTTTGTTTGCTTTCTTTTTCCGTGCCCCAAAGAGTAGCTGTATGCGCATTTGAGATTAGAGATGCAGCGGACATGTTGCTCAATAAACTCCTCAATTACACTAAATATAGCCATATTATGATTATGGCGAGTCTTGTTTTTTCCAAGTCGATTTTCCAGGAGTAAATTTTTTGTAGATACCCTCTAAAGAGATGTATCTCACCATCATATGGGTGACCTTGTCAAAAGGCGAAGGGATAGAACTGACTTACAGACCCGCCATGACAAAAACCAGTTTCTCATTGCCCTCCACAAATTTTCTCTCCTCAACCGGCCTGTCAATCCTTTTATTGAAAAATTGGTACCCATCCATTCCAAGGCCAGTAGCTTTCAATGATTAACTCTTCATTGATCAAAATTTTATGTCCTCCATATTCAACTTTGTGGTCTTTCCAGTCCTTTGCAAATTACACGGAGATGCTTTGGTCGTGACCCTGTATCTTCTCAATGAAATTAGTGATGCCTCCTTGGTTGAGAAGATTCCAAAGCTCTTCATTATTTTTCCACTTGGGTCCACGCTGGGCTCGATCTGATAAGGGGCTCCTCCCATTTTCACCGGCTTAAGTGATTGATAGTGTAAGCTTCAAAATCCCTATGAGGAATTTGACAATAGCCACAGTTTCCAACCCACCTTTCTCTATTTTTTCTCACGCTATGGTAATGATGAATAGTGTATCCGTTGCTATCATAGCACTTCCCACGAATGCCTGCTTTATTGCTACTCTATACCTATGATATCTTGCATGTGCGAGCATCATCCCCTTTGAAATCCACTCCAGATCATCATCAGCCTTACCACGGACTTGAAAATCCGTAAAAACTGTTTAATAGTTGTTATAGGCATAATATTTCCCGCATGTGTGGCTTTAATCTTTAGATAAATCCACTTTAAATCATCATTATACTTTATATAATCCTTGATTGCCCATCAATATATGTTTAAGCGTTGTTTTAAACTTATCCATGTGTGTGAAAGTCTTATTCATAAAGACCCACTCCAAATGCTCATTAATCTTATCCCAAATTTGTATGCCCATAAGTATCCGCTTGTATGTTGTTTTGAATCTACTCAGGAATGTGATCACTATTATCCCAAATAATGTGATTAACATTTATGCCATAGTTAGCCAATGCATCTGCCACCTTGTTACCCTCCCGGTAAGTATGCTTGATCTGGATATTATTGAAGGTTTGGAAAATACTTATGGACTCCAAGATAAAGTCTTTGATGTTCCAACTTGGGGTGAACACTGATTAAGATGATTGATTATATTGAGCGAGTCTCCTTCCGTAATGAGATTTTGGATATTATGAGTCTAAAGGCCCCATAAAGCAGATAATGCTTCAAAAAAGTGATTATTTTGTATTCCCATTTTACCGGCATAAGCAGCCACCAAACTACCTTTATGATCCTTGATCACTCCCCCCCACTGCGCAATTCTAGGGTTACCCTTAGAGGCCCCATCAAAGTTCAACTTATACTAGTTAAGATCAGGAGGATGCCAAGTGTATCAAAGATCTATCAATATTATTACCTAAATTATTTCGGATATTGTCAGCTCTAATCTGCCATTGGGACAAGATATGCTCTTCATTTTCTAGATAACTCTTGTTCTTGGGGGGTTTAAATCTAGCAATATTCTCTTTAATAGCATTAGAAATTTTCCCAATACTGAGCTTATAATTCTGTTTACTATTTCTAAAGATGATATCATTTCTATCTTTCCATATCCTCCAAATAATATGAGGCATTACCAAATTCCAGAGCCTTCTCACAACACAATGTTTGTAGGGTGGGCTCCATTGTGTCTAGAGCTGACTGAAATCCCTCGAACCACCCAGGAAGCTTTAAAATTAGAAAGGGAAAAACTCCACATTTTGGTAGCATATTCACAATGGATAAGCAAATGACTGATATCCTTAGAGTATTTTTTACACAGATGACACCTATTAGGCATTATAAAACCTTTTCTTATCAGGTTGTCAGTGGTAAGAATTCTGCCCCTGAGAGCAAGCCAAAAGAAAAAGTTAATTTTAGGTGTTAGCTCCTTCATCCAAATTCTACTCCAATTAAACTCAGTTTGACTATTGTCAAAGAAAGTATTATAGCCAGTTTTAACAGAGTAGTTCCCATCAATAGAACTACTCTAGACCAACTCATCCTTAACTTCGAGCTGACTTAAGGGGATAAGGTCCAACTGATCTTGTAGGGAGGAAATAGTTTGGGTCAGATCATTTATATCCACCGTAAGTTTTTTCCATTTCTTCTTATTGCCCTTTCTTAAAAATATAATCCTTGATTCTAGTGCCATACTTGATTTCAAGGCTGTCTTTACTACTCCAAATCTATCCATGAGGTTGCCATTAAACCAGTTATCATCCTATAATTTTATATCACAACCATCTCCCACTTTCCACTTACTTCCTTGTTTTATGAAATTTCTGCTCTTCACTAAGTTATTCCAAAAAATGGAACCATAAGGAAGATGCTCATCTTGAAGAAAAGAAGAGACAACTTGTTGATTAAGGTATTTAGCCTTAATTAATTCTATCCAGGGTTGCTTCTCAGTTAGCATTCTCCATCCCATTTTCACAATAAGAGCCTCATTCATTTTCTTGATGTCTTTTATGCCCAGGCCTCCTATAGATTTTGGAGTACAAACCTTATCCCAAGCAACTAAGTGATATTTAAACTTCTCCTCCATGCCCTGCCATAAGAAGTTTTTTTGAATCCTCTCAATTTTTTCCCTGAAGGCAATAGGGATCTTATAAAGAGACATTATATAGATGGGCAGGTTTTGAAGAGTGCTTTTAATGAGCAGGCATTTACCAGCACTAGAAAGAATGGCTCCTTTCCATCTAGCCATTTTTTTTAAATCTCTCCAACAGATCATTCCACACCTTGGTAGAAACTTTTTAGTGCCAAGAGGGAGTCCTAAGTAAGTGGCTGGAAGTGCACTTATTTTACATCCCAGAATTTTTGCAATTTTAAGCTATCTTTCCTCAGGCGTATTGAAGAAGAAAATGGAGCTTTTATCATAATTGATCTCTTGCCCAGAAGCAACTTTCATAAAGTTGTAGAATAGCTTTGGTAGCCTTAGCTTCAAGGACAAATGCCATTAAGAGAAGAATTGTATCATCCGCAAATTGCTGATGAGAAGCTGTGTGGCTAATGGAAGTGGGCTTTGAGCCTTTCAGAAGATCGTCAATAATTTCTTGACCAATTGATCTACTAAGACTGTCTTCCATAAGAATGAAGAGTAGGGGGGATATGGGGTCCCCTTGTCTTAGCCCTCTACTACTTGTGAAAAATGCCCACCGGCTCACCATTAACCACTACTGAGAATCTAACCATGGTGATGCAAGCCTTAATAGTTTTTCTGAATTTAGCACGGAAGCCAAATTTAATTAGCACTTTGTCTAAAAATCCTAAGAGACCTTATCAAAGGCTTTATTCATATCAAGCTTAAGGACCATATTTTCTTTTTTGTTATTTTCCATAGAGTGTATGGTTTCATGTACCATAATCACTCCATCTTGGATAATCTTTCCTTTAATGAATCCACTCTGCTGCCTTGAGATTAAATCATTCATAATAAATTGAAGCCTGGTAGCAATGATTTTGGTAAAAATTCTATAGATAACATTCACAAGGCTGATGGGTCAAAGTCTTTGAAGTCCTTAGCATCCATTTTTTTGGAGCAAGCACAATGTGGGTGTTATTCAGCTCTTTCAAAAGGTCACCAGTTCTATAGAATTCATTCACCGCTCTGAGAAGATCATCCGAGCATATTTCCCAAAATTTCTAAAAAAAATTAATAGAAAATCCATCCGGGCCTGGAGCCTTGTCGCCTTCTAAAGTAAACACAACTTTTTGCAGTTCTTCAAGTGTGACAGCTTTAGTGATATCTTTAAATCTCTGCTCCTCAATTTTTGTTTTGGGGAATAGCCTCTGACATGAAAGAAATTGCCTCATCAGTAATGATACTCCTCTCATTGAGAAGTTTTTTATAGAAATTGAGAGCTTCCTCTTTAATGTTGTTGGGATCTTTTATAATAGTGTCGTTACTTTTAGCCACTTCCATAATCCTATTACAAGCTTTGTGCTTCAAAGTGGTCATATGAAAAAAATTTTGTATTTCTATCTCCTTCTTTTAGCCAGATAGCCCTAGATTTTAGTCTCCATAAGGATTCTTCTCTACTACAAATCGTATGTAGCTCTACAAGAATGTTCTTTTCCTTAGTTTGGTCTTCAAAAGATCTCCCCATTGTATTCATTTTGATTTCCAGATCTTGGAGCTTTTGTTTTAACTTCTTCTTTTTTTCAAACACATTACCAAAAACTCTTTTATTCCAAAATTTAACTTGTTTTTTAACATTTTTGAGCTTCTGAATCAATCTATATTGAGCAGTGCCTTCACCATTCCAAACCCACCATTATTTAATTTTGTCATAAATGTCATCATGCTCCATCCACATCTTTTCAAATTTGAATGAGCTTCTGATGGGCTTAGTCCAATTGAGAAGATTTAAGGCAATCAAATTGTGGTCCAATCCAATTCTGGGTAGTGAAGAGAGATGAAAGTCCTAACTGAGAATCCAACTAGCAGAAATCAGGGCTCTATCTAGTCTAACTTGGATAAGATCTTTTCCCAACCTTCTATTGTTCTAGGTGTATTTATTTCCATGGAGATCCACATCCAAGAGATTGAGATCAGCAACAAAATCTACAAATTCCTCCATACCTGTGGAAAAGCTCCCAGATTCCAATAGGAAATATATATTAGTGCTCCATTTGTATGGGTGAATAATAATTACATGTGTAATTATTATTATGATAAATTAGTGAAAGTACATTTACTATGTAAATGTAAATAGTAAATGTAAAATGTGGTTAGTATGTGGTAAGTTAGTAAGTTAGAATAATAAAACAATTATTACAATTATTATTGTTTTATTATTATATTAGTGAGAGGTGAAACCATATGGGTGTATGGTTGTATATGAAGACAAATGTTGTTGTAAGGATTGTTATTTTACATCTCCTATATAATGGAGTGTATTGAAATAGTGAATTAATGAAAATATAATATAGAGTTGTTGATTTCAATTATTGTCTGTGTATCTATTTCATGGATTCTTTGTATTAGATCAGATTAATTTCTACATTTGGTTCCAGAGCAGGTTAAATCTGTCTCGAAAGATGATATCGTAACTTTAGTTTCGCGATCTGGGTTTCTCCAAAATTTTGCGTGCAGAATTATCTGTTATACAAGAAGCTACAGTAGAAATTTCAAAAAACCCAGTTCACAGTTTGGGAGAAACGTGCAATTTACTATACAGCACATTGATCACTGCTGTTTTTTTGAAGAAATCAGAGAATCAGAGGTAATTCAAATCTGCATTCAATTTTTTTTTTTTTTGATATTTAGATTCAGCAAAATGGATACACCATTAGATAAATTTAATGGGTTGAAATTCCATACATGGAGAGTAAAAATTCAGATGCAGTTAATGAATAAAAATCTATGGAGGATAGTAGATGGAAATGAAAAAGCACCTACAGATGTAAGCAAAATTGTAGAATGGGAAACTAGAGATGAACAAATAACAAATGAAATTGACTATAATTATGAAGAATTTCTATACTAAGTGAATTTACTGGAGGATGGAGGCAAACGGAGGTTGGAGGTCATTCAGCGACCTCTCGTCAGTTGCCAACGACGGGGCCGCATATCAGCTTTGGTGACAGGTGTGTGTGTGCAGTTTGATTTTAGTGCTTCCAGTGTGGTGTGCCTCAGTTTGCAGTGATCCTGTTTTCAATAAGTGGAAATTTCACATTGAGGGGGGGAACATGATCCAATGTTCCATTTCCAGTATGTCAGCTTTTTCTATGTATGTATGAGCAACAAATTTTGATCAATTTCCTATGTTATTCCCTGCAGTGAGATAGTGATGAGAGTTGTTGATACTACTGCATCATCATGATATTGTGGTTGTTAGTTATCCAGAAAAACTATCCAGAGGTTGTTGGTACTGTCCTCAAAAACCATCTGTTGTGTGGTTGTTGGTTAACCACTTGGAAAACCATCCAGAGGTTGTTGGTATTGTCCTTGAAACCATCCAGATCATGAGCATGCTACGTAGCGGCACGTTTTTTATTCATTTTTTTTTTCCCATGTTCGCACTAAGGGGGGGAATGTTAGGAAATATATATTAGTGCTCCATTTGTATGGGTGAATAATAATTACATGTGTAATTATTATTATGATAAATTAGTGAAAGTACATTTACTATGTAAATGTAAATAGTAAATGTAAAATGTGGTTAGTATGTGGTAAGTTAGTAAGTTAGAATAATAAAACAATTAGTATTGTTTTATTATTATATTGGTGAGAGGTTGAAACCATATGGGTGTATGGTTGTATATGAAGACAAATGTTTGTTGTAAGGATTGTTATTTTACATCTCCTATATAATGGAGTGTATTGAAATAGTGAATTAATGAAAATATAATATAGAGTTGTTGATTTCAATTATTATGTCATGTGTATCTATTTCATGGATTCTTTGTATTAGATCAGATTAATTTCTACAATTCCTCCATATTTTTCACACAGGTTTTAGAGGAGAATTAAAGTCACCCATAATAAGTCGAGTTGGTAAGTATGTATCTTTGGGTTCTAAAGATCTTAAGATCAGTCCAGTTTACGTCTCCCACTAACCGTATTAGGGGCATAGATATTAGAAAGGATCCATTCACTATTGTTCTCAATAGCATGAAATTTAATAGCAAGATGATTAGTGCTAGCATTAAGAATCATACCAGTGCAGTGTCTTTTATCCCAAAGAGTAGCCAGACCTCCAGAGGCTCCCTGAGAGTCCACCGCAACCATGTCAGAGTTTTCCCAAAAAAATTTTACTAATTTCAAGGATCTTAGCTTTCATCTTAGTTTCCTACAAAATCAAAATACTAGGACTACTAGATTCCCGTAACTCCTTAATGATTCTCTGTTTGGAGTTTCCGTTTAGACCTTGGATGTTCCAAGAGATAATCTTCATTAAATAGGAATGGGAGCTAGTATTGTCTAATGGCTCAATTGACATTGAGTACCATCTGCAATGTCTCTCTCTGTTCTCTTGGATCTAAGAGTCTTCTTTGAGGGTCTTCCTCTTTTAGAGCTACTTCCAAAATCTACCAGTCTTCTAGCAGAAGATCTAGTAGTTCGGATGTTGAAGATCTAGTAGTTATATATTTGAAATTTGTTAATATGCATGAGATGCTAGTTTTTAGGGACATCTAGGAAATGTGTATTTAATCATAGGTTCAATTTGATTCATAGTACGTATGGTAAAAACATTTGATATATATATATATAGTAAATGAATTTGGAGTAATATCTTGTAGTGCATATTCAGTGTCGATAAACGATTAATTAATTTTCTTGTTGTATTCTTACTTTGTAAATGTAATAAAGAGATTAAATCGAAACACTCTACCCTTGTATAATATCATAGCATAACTTGTCTTCATGTGTGTTACTCTTTACCATAGAAGACCTTGAAAACCGTAGAATTAACTTAAACTCTGTACTCGATGGAACCCCCTAGTTTGGGTAAACAAGAGCCAAAGAATGGGTTTATCATCTTTGTCGGTATGTTTAGTGACATTGTCATAAACCTGACAGATAGGAGTGACACAATCAAACTTTATTTGGAGTATGTAGAGCTAACTCCTCCTTCGTATCCTAGTGGACTACCTTGTCTTCCGAAGATAGATTTAAAATTAAATTTCTTCATCGAATGAAATCCTTGTTGGATTCAGATGACATAAATGGAGATCGTGTTATAGTTGTTCTTTGTATTGCATTCTTGTTAGTGAACTCTTTAGTCCCTCACAGCTAAATGTCTTATCTTTGGCTTGTGAAAATTTAGTGCCTTGATCTCTCACGAAGGGTTTATAGAGTAAACACGATTTAACCTTAATCTAATCTATAATAGGGATTAAATCCCTGAGTGAAAATTGGGATTTAAACTAAACCTTAGTTGATTAGGAGATTAACATGTAGGTAGAAAATTATAAGTAACTCTTTGCAAACAAAATTGATTTGAAAGATGTTGACTTAAGAGAACCCAAGAAACCGGAATTTTGTCTCATAATACCTTGTTATGTCCTTTTATGGCATTAAGAAATAAATAATATTTCACATGTGGAATCGTGAAATGCAGAAACATGGGACCTTACCTTGAACACAAATCACTTGTGGTTCATGTGTAGTTATAATGCTTCTAACCATGTACTTCCTTGAGATGTCAGACAAGTACTTTCGTAACTCTTTTGTTATAATGTGATGGTAATAATGAGACCTTAATGTGATGAAAAAGTAAAGCATAGAAGAGTGAAAACGAGATTTGAGGTTAGGAATAATGCCACTCTTGGAGTCCTTATCACTTAATTAAACATTTTCATGAGTTACAAAGAATATGAATTGCCTTGGTGTGATCAACTTCAAGAAAACAAATACACACACACACACACACACACACACACACACACACACACACACACACACACACATAAAAGTGGAATTCCACAAGTCATTGAATTAGAATAACTATGGTAGGGAAATAACTATACCGTGATCGAAGAATGATTTTGGGAAAAATCCATCTTGTATCTAAATCTCCCTTAAATCCTAATATTGCATTCTGGACATCAAGTCACATTCACTTGAGTTGTAAGGGTAAAAATGTAGACATCGAATTAATGTTGGAGAAGAATATTCTTAACATAATAATAAGATAATTAAGTACTTTGTATGCAATTTGAATTATGCCAAATAAGTATGAAAGTTATGGAAATTTCTGTAAAGGATAAAAAGCCAACTTAAAATGGTCGAACTGTAAATTAAATGGGGGATGAACTTAAGAATCTGTAGATGGAGAAAGGATAAAGTTTTCCTTGCACCATAATGTTCTTGGAATGTTGATCATAACAAAAATTCAATTAAATAAATTATGTGTTGTGGGTTGCCAATCCTTGAGTCCTTTTCTTGTGGTTGGGTCATTGCTAGTTTTCATTCATTGGGAAAGTGTGGCATTGACATGTCTATGGTGTTGTCATGTGTCTATGTGAGTCGATGATTTGTAAGTGTCGTATGCGTCTTTGAGTATTCTTTACTTGGAGCCCTTGTGGCATTGTGTAGTGAGAAATGTAAGTCAAAAAAAAAATTATCCTGGTATTTTTACTGTTGTTTTTGTATGAGTAAAAAGTGGGCGTTATAGGTTGTGCATCCAACAAAAGAAGGTGTTATTCAAAGTGTGAATACGCTCAATGTATAAGTTATACAACTATTGTGGCATGTGACAATTGGGAACATGGGACATATGAGTTATTCAAAAGTTAGTTAAGAGGCTCTATGACAAGAGTAACAAAGGCGCACTCAATCAGGTTCCCGGGAGGAAAATAGTTATCAAGTTACATTGGGCAAGCCAACCCTTATGTTTTCCCGTGTGAAATGGAGACCTAGTGGAGATGTGAGATCAAAAAGATAAGTATGATTAGCTATATTTTCTCAAGACTGCAGCAAATTGGTGGGTGACCCATTGAGATAACCTTCTAGAATGGTGCGAGGTGAGAATCACGTTCTCTGTTAAGTTTATCTGAAGCAATGTACCTACTACTATACAAGACTATCATGGGAAGTAACCCACCTTGTTTCACATCCAGGCATGTGAGAAGGCCTGGATGGAAGGTGTGGAAGCCTTTCCTCCATCTTTATGGGTGCATAAGATTTAATCCACCTTACAAGGTTTCATGCGCATGTGGTACATTCATTCGAGTTGCGTATGCAGGATATGAAATTGTTAGGAGTTAATGGCTGATGTCATTCAATATTTTTAGTATCAGAGTACTAAACCATTAGTGAATGAGGCGCTACAAGTTGTTAAGCACCTAAATATGGGAGATAGTTCCATGACAGAGGACAAAGTACTAGAGTTGTAGGGTGAACCTGGCTTGGAAGCACACTTCGATGAGGAAGAATCAGAGGAGGTACAACTTGAGCACACATGCATGGAAAAAGAGAGAGGAAAGTTAGTCTACGTGATAGATGGTGAAGAGGTGGAAAACTTGGTTGCTAAACATAATTTCCATACGTGCAAGGTTATGGATAGTGCTAATGAGTAAGCGCATGCCTACCATGAACCCCTAAAAACCAATAAGGTTAACATTGGTTCGGAGGTGAAACCTAAGGAAGCTACTATTGGAGATTATTAGACATAAAGGAGGTTTCAAATATTATTGATCTATTGCATGAGTTTCTATATTTATTTTTTTGTGGGTACCATGAGCTTAAAGGATTTCACCACTCCTTGGGAGAAATTAATATCAAGCTAAAGGAAGGTGTGTGCCCAATTCGGAAAATATCTTATCGAATGAATTTAAATCTACGAGTCAAGGTCAAGGAGGAGATTGACAAGATGATAATCGCATCGGGCATCATTGAGGTTTTGAGGAATCATATTGGATAAGTCGATGGTCATCAACATTACAAAGGATGGGATGATAAGTATTTGCATCGATTATAGGGATTTGAATGTGGTGTGTGTCATTAATCCTTTTCCAACCCCCTTCACTAAGGAGATCCCAAAAGGAGTAACCAGGCATGAGATATATTCTTTCACGAGATGGATTTTCATGATATCATCGGGTTAGGATTGAAAATTAGCACCAAGAAAATATAAATTTCACCACCGAATGGGGAATGTTTACCTATGTTGTCATGCCTTTTAGGTCAAGAACACACCTGTTGTTTTTTCAAGCATTGTGGTTCAGGCGTTTCAAGACTTCATCCACAATTTTTTGCAAGTCTACCTGGATGATTGGACGATGTCCTGGATTAGTGAAGGACCATTATGACAATCTAAGGTTAATGTTCAAGAGATGCGGAAATTGAATATATCTCTCAACATTAAGAAATGTGTTTTCACTACTCCATTTGGCACCCATTTAGGACATATCATATGTAAAGAAGGATTGCTAGTGGATGCTACCAAAGTTTCCATTCTTGTGGGATTAGGGGAACCTACTACGGCTAAAGCACGGTGTGCGAATTCCTTGGAGATATGGGTTATTACCATAAATTTATTAAGGGGTATGCTAAGATCACTATGCCATTAGAGGATTTGTTGACGCACAAAAGTACATTTCGTTGGGGAAAGTTGTAGTAGATGGTGTTTGACACATTAAAGAATAGTCTTATCACCGCACCCATATTACGCTTTCCTTCTTGGGATAAGCCTTTTCACGTATATGTTGATGCATCTAGGATGGTGATTAGAGCGATCTTAGCACAACCTGGAGAGGGAATTGTTGACCATCCCTTGTTCTTTCCTAGTAGGAATCTCACCCCGATCGAACATAATTATACTACCACGGAGCATGAGGCATTATCGATTATCTGCGCATTGCAAAAATTAAGGGAGTATTTGTTAGTGACACTTTTAATCTTTTACACGATAATATGGCATTAAATTACTTGGTGAACAAGCCCATCTTGTAAGGGAACATATGCAAGTGGATCCTATTGTTTCAAGAGTTTGAGTTTACAAACAGTAAAACCACATAAGAGTAATTTGGGGCTTGACCACTTGTCAAGGATTGACTCAGGAGAGGACACACAAAGCATTGAGGATATAATGCCACATGCACAAATGTTTATATTATAGTGCACGCACTCATATTTGGATGATATCACCGTGTGTTCTTAGGAATGAGTGTGGTGTCAGAAGGGATGAAGGCATTAGAAAGGAAAAAGTTAGCCATACACGTCATGCCCTATATGTTAATTGGTGGATACTTATACAAGTTGGGTCGTGATGATGTTTTTCACCAGTGCATGCTAGAGCATGAGCGCACTTGCAATCATGGAAGAGGCTCATGGTGGAATTATAGGAGGACACTATGTGGGGAATGTGATTGTGTGCAAGATCCTCTTAGTTGGCCTTTAGTGGGAGACGGTTTACAAGGATTGTATTGAATATTGCAAGGCATGTGATCATTTTCAGCACCTTAGTAAGCCAAGAAAAAGGGATGAAATTCCATTGAGACCAATAGCTAGTGTTGAACCATTTGAGAAATGGGCAATTGACTTTTTAGGCCCTATTTCACCTATCGCGTGAAGGAAAAGTTCACGGTATATCATTACTTGCACTAATTATCTAACACGATGGGCGGAGGTAGCACCTACGAGGGATTACATGGTGGCCACAACAACAAGATTCATGTGGGAAATATAATTGGAAAGTATGGGTGCCCTTTGAGTTTGACTAGTGACCAGGTACTCATTTTTTTAATGAGACCATCAGGATTTTGTTGGTAGAGTTCATGGTGGCTCATCACAAGACTAATCCTTATCACCCTCAAGCTAATGGGACTGCTAAGGCAATTTAACAAGATATTGAGTCATACACTTACCAAGATTTGTGATGTTGGGAGGAAGGATTGGGATGAAAAATTCTCAGTCGTGTTATGGGCGTATAGAACAACTTACAAGAGATTGAACAAAGCCACACCATTCTAATTGGTGTTTGGTGTGGAAGCTGTTTTTCTGATAGAATTCATGCTACCCTCAATGTGTATCGTGCACGTAGGAGGTTTAGTTGTTGAAAAAACACTTGAGGAAAGAATTGAAAATTTAATGCGGTTGACGAGCAACGTGCCATAATACGATGGAGTCGAGAAAATGGAAAAAACCAAGCAGAAGGCATGGCATGATCATCACATAAAGAATAAACAATTTGAGGTTGGGCAAATGGTTTTACTTTATGATTCTAAGTTCTGGGCTATCCTCGAAGCTCAAGGTCTATTGGTTGGGACCATATTATATTACCCATATACTTGATTCATGAACTTTCCAAATACATGTGCTTTGGATGGAATGCAACTTCTCGTATTTCACTGGAATTAGGTTAAAGCCCTACTATAAATAAGGTTTTGGTTTTTTTGTAAATAAGGCAAAGATTTCTAGTTAGCTTAGGATTTCCCTTAATGCATTCTCCTTTCTTTGTGTTTCCCTTTCTCATTGCTTTGTTCCTTTTGGTTTGTTTTGGGTGTGTGTGTGTGTCGGTGGCTAATTACATCATCAAGGTGTTATGCATAAAGGACCACACATCTTTTTAGTGTGGAGTGGAACATAAAGGGGAAGTGAGTAGGATGTGGTAAGAGTTGGAAGAAGTTCCTAGAGAAATGTTGATATGGTGGCCTAGGTTGTGAAGTCAAAGGCACATGGGGTCAAAAGAGTGTATGTAGCGAGGTGATCATTAGAGGAGATTGGTGTCAAAAGGCTTTGAGAAAACCACATATAAGGATAAAAGCACATGAGCAACATGAGGTAGGTAGCAGAAAGAACTTAGTCCAAGACATAGAGGAATAATTGACTTTGGTGCGGGAGAAAGCGCAAAGAGTTTTATGATCGAGGCAATTCCATGCCAAAAGATTGTGAAAGTGTTTGCATAGGTTTCACATGGATAAAAAGAGTTGGATAGAATACGTGGAAGGATAGTGTTGGAAAAATCTGACTTTAATGTGTTTGTATGTTGGTAGGTGGCATCGGGGTTTGTGTGGAAAAATCAAAAAGCTATAAATAGAAGGTCAAGGGAGAATTATTCTTTCACCTTGTGTTTTGTTATCGAATAAGTTCTTGCAATCTAAGGTGATTCTTGCGAAGAAATTACAAAGAGTAGTGTGTGGAGTTGAAGAAATCGAAGGACTTGTGAACCAAAAGATGAAAGAAAAGTACATGGTCATATGTGGAGGAGTTTGTTTGTGGGTTCCCGCAGTGGATACGTTGTCTTGTGGAAAGTGATCTAGGTTAGGGTTTACAAGCTAGGGCATGGGTTTTCATGGAAATTTTACAAAAGTAGAGCCGAGGGTTTGAGGCAAGAATAGAACTTAACGTAAGGAAGAAACTATAGAGGAACAAGGAAGATAAAAATGGAACCAAGGAAAGGATCAAACACTTCAATGAAGAAGGGAAAGGGCAAGGGTAAAGTAAAATTGATAGTTTCCACAAGTTTCAATGAAGAATGGTATGCAAAGACACAGTACCCAAATGGTGTGTTGCTAGGGACGCCAGATGGGAAACCCATTTATGATGATGAAGTAAAAGTGAAGTTATAAAATACTAGGCTTCAGTAACTTTATGAGTTGCCCTATTTTGGCAAACCAAAGTGACTATACTAGTGGTTAATATCGTGCTATTGGTGAGAAAATTTGTCAGGGAAAAAGTGGGGGTTATCTTGCACAACACTGGGAGACAAAGTCCCTCTACTTAACCGGTGTAGCTGTCATACATGCATACACAAGTAAAAATGAGTTTTATCCTAGTGTCCTTTTAGTCGGGATCTAACAGGGGCACTCCACTGACCCCGTGGAAAAATATTTCATATATCTACAAGAGAGGAATTTTTTAGGAAAGCGGGAAAGGGAGTGAGAAATTTAGAAAAGAGAAAACTAATGCTACAAGTAGAAAATTAGAGACTTGCATACACTATCCAGAAGTTTTATTACATGCACTTAAATTTAGAAGAAAACAAATCTACGTAACAACAAGACCAAATAGCGTTTGATAAGCACAAAGTACCACTAAAATCCTCAGTCAAAAATGCTAAAATTTCCTCTTCCTTTATTGAATCTCAAGCAAAAATTGTACATAACATAGAAATAGAAGAAAATTTTGAGTAGGGAAAATGGAAGAAATTTTCTATCTCTTTGCTCTCTTCACAAGGATATCTCTCTCATGAATTCACAAAAATAGCTCCAATATCTAAGAAGTCTCAAAAATTGTCTAAGAAGAAGACAAAATGAGGATATTGTTACAATTTATAGAAGAAGAGGCAACTCTTCATCTTCCTAGTGACTTTTCAAATACTTTAATGTGAATTTAGACTGTTCATATTCCACTTAAATATTTAATTCCCTTTTATAAAAACAAGGTGACTTAAAGTTTACATTATGTTTCTAAAGTCACTTAAAGTTATATTAAAAAGTGCAAACCTCAACACAAAAATATAACATTGATGAGAGAGAGCGTTGGGTGAGAAGAGAAGAGAGAGAAAGAAGATGAAGAAGAATAAAGAAGGATAATTATGTAGAAGGATGAGCCGTTAAAGTGGATTTGATCTCGCTCCTGGCTGGCTTCCACTTCACGCTCTTGAGAAGGCCTTTGTTCCTCCAAGCTCTTTATTGAAACAAGCAGCTACAAGTTCCACCTTTTCGGCATGAGGAATGCGAATGCAGCTCAAGGTATTTTTCCATCCATCAACCACATTGTTGATGTCTTTTCACTTCCCAAACCATGATGAATGTTTCTCTATGATAAGTGCAATAGAGGCCCGAATCTTTGAGAGGAATTTGAGGGTATCCTTAGTGAAGGACGATGGGTTTCCTACCTATTTCTTGACATATTCTTTGAATGGACCAATTAACTCATCATCAATTGTATCCTCACCCATTATAGGTACTCCAAGTTTCTAAATTTTCTGATTTACACTATCTTGTAATTTGTACACTTGTTCCTCTTTCTCCTCTAGCTCGTGATAGCCCAAACTGATTGCATCAAACCTTATTGCAAGGCCCTCGCCCATACACGTGACAAGTATTCTGAGGGAGTTTCAAATATCTTCATGTTGATCAACTCTTGACGATGAGTGTTTCTCATTTCATCTACTACTGGGCCTAAAGGTTCCCAATAGTCCCTTTCTTTCTCCAAGTCCTCCTTGAGTGTCTGTGTCCTATTTGTTGTTGCACACATATAAGCGAATATTTTGACCACTTCTTGGAGAACTAACTTCCCTTTTTGGAAATTGAGTTAATCCATTCATTATTCACTTGCCCCTGCATGGTGAATTCTTGTGTCTTCCTGATGGATTCTGGATTGAAGTTATTGATGGACGTAACTTCCTCAATGTGAATTTTTGTGGCAATATGATCAACTAGATGTTGTACATAGAATGAAAAAGTTCACACCTACTCTTTCAATTCATTGATCTTCTTTTTATAATCCTTATTCCTTACCACCATGCGAGAAGAAGATTTTTGATACATGTGTAAATCCCCTTCATGAGTTTTTGGTCCCAGTTGAATTATGCTCATTTCATAGTCAGCTGGTGTAATCTCATCCACTAGCTTGATTACTTTGGGCCAAGCCAATTCGATGTATTGACTAATCTTTTCCCCACTGTAGAACCGTGAGGTTGTATGTGCAAGCTTCCTTTATCTTTTTTTCTTTAGCCAATGAGACAATTGTTGATAGATCAGGGGTTTCCACTTACTGCATAGTGTGGGTGACAATTGTTTCCTACATCCAAGGAAACATCTCATCAAACTCGGGTTCAATGATAGGTGCACCAATGGTACCCTATTCTGAAGGAGGAGGCAAATCCTGAATGAGAGAGGCATGGGTGTCATCAAGAGGGGAAACCTCTTGTGGTGGCTCAAATATTGAATCTTAAACCATGTGTTCTTCATCCACTTGTGCCTTTGTCATGGGGTTTTCTTCCTGCATTTCTACAATCAAATATTCCTCTCGCATTGATGCAAATGAGCCTTCTTCTACCTTGAGTTTCTTTGGCGTCTTCTCGTGAGGAGAATCTTCCAATTTTTTGGCCTTTCTTTTCGAACTTGCTCCAGAGTGTTTAGAACTGGAATTCACCTCTATGACTTTTGAAGATGATTGATGGGAGACTTGCTTCTGACTTAGGGAATTCCTCATGACTGGATGATCATGGTTCACTTATTTTGAAACCAATTTCTCATTCTCCTCACCACCTTATCAGTCCTCTCTAATATATCCTATAATTCACAAACATACGAGTTGATTAAAGGTACAGGGGACATCTTGACTGTCACGTACTCAGGATCATACATCTCTGTCCCATCATCATGAAAAATATCTTCATACTAGGAGAACTTGAATTTCCTCATCTCATTGATTGTCATCCTCATATGGTCCTTTTCACACACTTCAAATTCATCAATGCAATTGGCCCAGTAGTCCTCGACTTACAGCTCATGTTGTAATTATGGGACATAGAAAGAGTCGGGATCTTCTCGGATGTCAAAATTAGGCTTGGTGATGTAGGAATGTAAATTCAAATGAGTGAAAGTAGCCTCCAGATGAGATGTGTCATTTGAGATCTTGCACGTGAATACCCCGAGAGAGATAGGAAATGGAATCAACTTCTTCCTCCTATTTCTAATCTTGTTATTCACTTGAATGATCTATCTACAGAGCTCAAATAATATAATTTTGTCACTAAGGTACTTAGGCAGCCTTAGCGGAGCTTGGTCAAAGCCAACAACTCATAGGTAGGAGAAGGTCGAGAATTATATGAAATAATAACCATATTTCTTGATCAAGGACATAACTTGTGATGAAATCCTAGCTTCCAGATCCCCCTCTAAGCTTCGTGCCACATACATTGTGAACGTGTTGTTCACACGAGTGAAATGCCTATGGATTACCTCCATCATCACCAGTGGAAGTTTCTCAAACACAGGCACCTTGGCAGAAATGTTTTGCATGAGATCCAATCCTTGAATGATCTTGAGCTAGCGAGGAGGTACACCAAGTAAGAATTCATGTGGAACTTCTTTGTCATAGGTACTTGGAGTAGTTACAGATGGAGGTTGTCACTGATGATCTGCCCCCAGTCAATTCTTTGTTTTCCTTTTGTCAATGTCAATATGAAAATGCCCATCCAGTTTTGAAAGTCTTTTGTGCTTACTTCGCCCATTACTCTACTAAGGAGAGTGATGACATTCGAATATCCTTCTCATAACTTACACCTTGGAATATTATTGGGCATCCTTGAGGGCTTTCTCCTTGTTTTCAACCATGACCCAAGTGTAATCCCTTGCGTATATGCATTTATCGCTCCCTAATTGTGCAAGGCCCCGTATTTTAAGATGAAAACCATGTTAGGTGATGTTGGTATCTACAAAGAAAGTGAAATGGTTCTAGGACTAATGACCACATTCTCTGTACCATTGTTGGCTCAAATGGTTCGTGTTTTGGGCTCATAGTGGTGAGAGAAGGTTATTACCAACTCAATATTTTGGATAGACAATGGATGTCTTGCAGTAATGAACAAGCCACTTGTGAATATTTGATCTTCAATCTTCTTTCGATCTGTGGCTGCCATGAAACTTTTAAGGTCATTCAAGTCCATGTACAAGTCATCATTATCATCATCTCGTACTTTTAGGTGAAGGGTTGTGTTAACTTTTATCTTGTCCACTTCGCTTCATCTCTTCTCTAGAATAAAGAACTTACTATTTTTCATAATTGTGAAATAGCAACTCTCTCGAACCACAACTAGATGTTGCATGACCTTGATTCCCCCTTCTCCCTACGTTCCTCACTCCTTCCTCGGATCAGCTTTCTATTTTTAGTAGGTGCTCGTGGGACCACTTACTATTTTTAGTGAGTGTCAAAATTCCCATTCTATTGAATTATCATATGCACTGCACCTCTAATGTCTCTATCTCCTTCGCAAGTTCTTCTATTACTTGAATGATATTGAGATAGCGAGGAAGTAGACCAAGTAATAAGTCATGTGGAACTTCTTCTTCAAGGGTACTTGGAGTAGTTACGATGGAGGTTTTCTCGATGATCTCGCCCCTGATCAATTCTCTCTTTTCCTTCTCTCAACATTAAGATGAAAAGTCCCATCCAGTATTAGAAGTCTCTTGTGATTGCTTCACCTATTACTCTACTAAGGAGAGTGATGACATCCAAATATCCTTCTCGAACTCGTACCTTAGAAGGTCCTTAGGCATCCTCCAAGGCTTTCTCCTTGTTTTTAACCACAACCCAAGCACAACCCCTTGCATGTATGCATCCATCGTTTCCCAATTGTGTAAGGCCCTATCTTTTGATATGATAACCATGTTGGGTGATGTTGGTATCTGCAGAGAAAGTGAGATGGTTCTAGGGCTAATGACTACCATTTTTGTACCATTTTCAGCTCGGATGGTTCGTGTTTTGGGCTCATAGTGGTGAGAGCAAGCTAGGACCAACTCAAGACTTTGGACAAACACTTTGGGTGTCTGCATGGCGGTGGAATGTGCCACTAATGAATATCTGATCTTCAATATTCTTTTGGGCTTTGGCTATCATACGAGTTCTCAGGTCATTCAGTCCATGTACAAGACATCGTTGTCTTCTATCTCATACTCGCAGTGAAGGGTTGTGCCAGCTTCTGTCTTGTCCACTTCTGCTTCATGTTTTCCCTAGAAATAACAACTTACTATTTTTAGTAAGTATGAAAAAATAACTCCCTCGAACCTCAATTGAATGTTACGACTCTGATTTCCCCTTCTCCCTACATTCCTCTCTCCTTCTAGATCAACTTTCTATTTTTGGCAGGTGCTTGTGGGACCACTTACTATTTTTAGTAAGTGCCAAAATTCTCGTTCTGATGAATTCTTAGCTACAGTGCATCTCCAATGTCTTTGTCTCCTTTACACGTTCTTTTGTTGTTGACTTTCCCAAAATAGCAGTCCCATATGTAGAAGACCTACTATTTTTAGAAAGTGGGCTTCTAGAGGTTGGGTTGACGTGGAACAAATTTTTTTCGATATGGGTTTTTTCTCAATATCTCCCTTTGAAATTTTAAACCTACCCGCTCGATAGTCCAGGAGATTTTTAGCTTTCAAATTTTTGACCTAGCAATGCTTCTAGACACGGCAGCCATAAATGGACCTCGAAAATTGTAGTTTTGGTTTTCTCCTCGCTTTACAAAAAAATTATTTTTGATATGGATTTTTCTTTTGGTGCTTCACGTGAAATTTTTCTTCAATCCAACAACTACTTTAACAGAAATTCAACTATTTCTTCATTATGAATGACCAGTTACACAAGAGGAGAGTTTTAAGGTATGTTCTCAATGGCCTTGGAGAGAGGAACAAATAGAAAAAAATGGTTTGTTGCTTCGTGCACTATTTTGCAAGATTTCTACAAATCTCCCTTTCATAGATATGGAGATTTTCATTGTTTTCTTCTCTTCGTTCTTCACTTCTTCTTCCTTGTTTACTAAAATTCCTTCTGAAACCTATATGTTTTCATGGAGTGGATGAAAAAATTGTTGTGATATACCTAGTTCAAGGTTCAGTAATGGTGGATTGGTGGTAGGGAGTTGCAGAGGAGTTTGGACGAAGAAATGTGCACGGGAGAGTTAGGTATAAGAAGCTGAAAGAAACTGGCAGTTGGGGATTTAAAAATAATTCAAAAAATATGCACAGAGAGGGCTGGGCACATTTTTTGTCCCTAACATCCCTCACCTAAAAGGGATGTGAGGTACATCATTTTCCACGGTGAGCAAGATGGTGACACGTGGCAGCGATCCGATGGCATGGAGTGAGAGCTAGAAATTTAGCTTTAAAGCACTGAGGGTGCAGGCCGAGGCCACATAGGTGACCAATAGTCTCCTTTATAGGTATGGGAACATTTTTCAAGGTTTTATGTCCTTAACATGTGAGGGAAATGAAGTATATCAAATTCTATGGTGCTCCCGGATCAAATGTGGCGGAGATCCGACAGTAGGGAAATTGAGCTCATAATTGCACCCGAGGGCCGAACCGACAATCCCGAGGGTTGCATGAGGTTTTAGAAATCATATAGGGTTTGGGTGCATTTTTTCATTATTGATGTGCCTAAACCAGAGGAAATTTTGGGACACAAAATCCCGCCAAGTTCCTAGAGTGACACGTGTCCTCCCAGAATTTAGCTAACTCCCAAACTCACTCCAAGAAGACAACTTGAGATGATGATATCTTGAGCTCCCGATGGAATTTTTGGTGAAATTTTATATGATCCTAACTAGAGATAACAATTTTAATCCAATGGTTGGGGTATCATTTCTTAATTCTTCCATTTTATCCCTGAAATTTTTTTTGTTTGATTTGGTACTCCACTTGTGTATGAGAAAAACTGCTCGTAGACCTAATACACCAAAGTGTTGTGAAAAAAATGATTTCACCATATTGTATGGATTATAATTATATTTTTGTACATTTTTTTTTCTCGTAACTCCATCTGAAGTTCCCGAGAATCACCTTCGGAAGCTTAGCGGTTTTTTGGCTGTGTACTTGACTAGGCTGTGAACCCAAATTTTGGCAAAACTGCCCAACTTCTTTGAGCCCTTCCAAAATCTTCTTGAATCATTTCCATGATGTCCCAATACCTTTGAATCACCTCCACATCCATTTTGGATTTTCTACTCCACTCCATGGGGTTGCTCCATCCCTAGGAAGGCCAGTGATAGCCCTTCCCACAACTACCTGTAGCTTGCAATTTTTAATGAAATCCTAAAATCACCTAGGGGGATGAGATAACGTTAATTGGTAGGTCACTTGGACTGATTGGAAAACCCAGGTGTCTTGGAATGATAGGACTTGAAAAAATTAACACAGGGGTATAATTTTCATGCTCAGAATTACTAATTTCATTTTTGCACATTTGCATGACAACACGCGCGTATATGAGGACTAATTATATTTCACAAGAAGGTGGATGTGCATAACCCCACATTTGATTTCTAAGTTCACCGGACTAATTTTTGAGGGAAATCCGTTCGATGAGGACTTGTGTGACAAGGAGGCCATCAAGAATATTGTTGAGGCGTATGACTATAAGAAGGGTTCATGGTACTTTGACATCACTACAATCACCAACCCTGTTATGAGGATGGTTGTGAGCTTGGTTACAAAGTTGAATGGGCAGGAGATATGGACGCAGATAAATAAAGGTTGGTTGAATGTCTACCACAAGATCTCGAGGGCACCATTTACAACCTCTCAAACTTTCATTACGGAGGATATTATTAATGTCACGCACGACGGGAAAAGATCATGTCGAATGTCCTCCTTATCATTTTTTTAAGAGATTGGACTGCCCAATGGGCTAGATACGTTTTTTTTGGAGTACTGGATGAGAACCCTCTCCCATAAAGAGGTTTAAAGCTTATACTTGTGACATTGTGATGGCTAATCACAAGGCGCGCTTAGAGAAATGGTATAAATGAATGTGTGATGCATTCGAGTTGAATGGATGATACTGTAAAAGATGCCTACTCTAGTGGATGGAAAAGCTAAATTCATCTTTTACTATCACTTTAGTATTGACATGTTTACCTTAATAGATGACACCAAAGGTCCTTGGAGTAAGTTACCCTTATCCTTCACAATGGTATTTTCAAGTTTCAGTGTGGTAAATAGGTTTAAGGAGGTGAAGAAATTGATATTGTATCTAAGTGTTGTAAATAAAAGCCACCGTGAGATGCTTCATACCTTGGTGTATCCCAAAAAGTGTGCCTATGTAGAAAAGTATGTATCTCATGATGTACACATGGTAAAATCAGTGACATTTTCTATTACAAGTAGGACAGCAAAAAAGGGTTTATGTGTAGCTAAGGCCCAAGTTTGAGAAGGGTTCTTACATTGAGGATGATGTCTCAATCCCTAAGGACCCCACCGAGAGGAAGAAGAAGGTAGTAATTAAGAAGAGAGAATGAGAAGATACTCCTATAGAGAAGGCACCGAGCACGCATACAATGCAAACCGTAAAGTCATAGGATTCAAGCACGGGTATAAGCACCTACATTTGATGGAAGAAGTATCCCATCATGAAGGTGTTTCCAAAGAAGTAATAGTCTCCTAGGAGAGAAGAGTCACCCGAGAAGGAGGATTCCCCTGTGTTGGAGTCACCAGTGAAGAAAAATCAAAGGGTGGCACAAGGTTCGACTCGGAGAAGATAGAGAGCATCAAGGATGATGATTCTGAGGAGGAAAATGAAGGAGATAATGAAGAGTGTGAGGAAGCTCATAATCCTCCTGTGTATAATGTACATGAGTTTGGTGAAGAAGGGGATGAAGAGGAGGAGTATGAGGAGGGTGCCCATACCAAAGGAGGAAGTGAGGAGGTAAACATGTGTGATCAAAAGACCTTGACCCCGACCGAGGAGCAGATAGATAACACTATAGAGAGGGAGGTGGTGGGTATTATCTAACAATTAGTGGAGCATGAGGTAGAGAGAAGTGTCAAAGAAGTGTTGAAGGAAACTGAAGAGAGCACAAGTGTAGGAAAGGAGTATGGGAGCATGGGTGGAGACCCCAGCTTAGCAGTAAGCTTCCCAACAACAATGCGCACAAGTGGGAAGGGCATAGTAGTGGCGTATGAACACACTATGACTTATATTAATGATCCAAGAAAGGTATTGTCGCATACTTCCAAAGTAACATACCCGCCGACCAACTCCTCGCTTGGTATTATTTTGATGAAGAGGTTTCGTACACGTGCATGAGGAAAATGTTATCTTGGACTTTTGAGTCCCATATTGATGAGCTCGAGTTCAAGGTAAATTGTGATGCATTAATGAAGACACTAGATGCCAAGGGAATAAACCCTCTTGTAAATGCCCAAAGTAGCTATCGAATGAGAAAGTTTTCAACGTGCTTAATAAAATATCGGTGGAGGTGGCGCAAGACTCTTCGGCGAAAAATAGAATAAGGTTCTTGGAGGAGGAGCTTGAGAAAATACTGATGAGATCATTGAGAGGGATAGGAGGTAAAACATAAGGAATTGATCAAAGCACGCTTAAGGCATGAACCGAGGGGTGAAAAGGCAAAGGTGTGCAAAGTACACAAGAAGATAGAGGCCATTTTAGATGCCATTATCTTGAAGCACCCAGACATGACCCCTCCTAAGCGAAGTACGAGTCAACCATGCATTGCTTGGAATACTTAGCATGCATACTCACCATGGAAAGGTATCCACTTGCATTAGAATCAGTGGAAGAAGTAATGGTGCACCAGAAGAAGGAAGAGAAGTTGAAGATTGGGGAGATACTAACTTAGTACTTCGAGATCCTTTCCTTAGTAAATACCACGACATAAATGGCAGAAGTTGTATATGACAACTATGGCAACAGGACAAGAGTCACAAGTATATCGCTTCCATCCATGAATCGGATCTGAAATAATTTCAAGAGAAAATAAGGGCAATAGGGCGAGTAGGATAAGATATTGGCCAAGGTAGAGAATAAATTAGAGGTGATCAAAACCTTAAGGGTTTCAATTAAAAATAAACTAAAAGAGTTTTACCCCAAGTTACTCACAGGATGGACGTGTTGGGAGACCTTAGAAAGAAGATGGAAAGCATTAAAGATACACTAAAGGCTAAGGGGGATGAGATGAGTTTTGATGAAGTTAGTGCAATGGTGGGTGACTTACTTCAATAGGTATAGAGTGAGGTGGATTCTTGGGTTAATATTGAAGCCCCCGTGAAGAAATATTTCCCACTTCTCATGCAGCAATAGCAAGATTCTTCCATTCTTCCATTCTTTATTCAATCACAGATTATTTCATTTTCCCTATTCTTTATTCTTTGGTGGAAGGGAAGATTGTTTCTGAGGATAGACAACATGTGTAGTGTGGGGTAATGTTGGGCCCTGAAATTGACTAAGTCCTAAAGAAGAATTCAGCTCGCACGGGAGGCGAAAGAAGGAAGGCACTCAGGAAAAAGCATGCAAGGGAAAGGTGCATAGAAGAGGTTGGCATGTGGGAGAGCATGAAGGTTTAGGGACTTAGCCATATTTTGAAGGAGTTATCACAGAGAAACATGTGAAAAGCCCGAGTAGGCGTGTTGAATGGATAAGGTGCCATCCTGAGCCTTGGAGGTCAAGAAAAGAATATTCCACGTAAGGGATATTTCCAAGATGATCATTACGGGTATTTAAGGCATTTGCAGGCATGCATAGGCATTCGACCATGGAGGACCACACTTCCACTTGGCATGCAATATGTTCATGAAGGAAACCAAGGTAGTGCATCCAGATCCTATTTAAAGGAGTGCTTGGGTCCAAAATAGAGGAGGACAAGAATAATGAAGCATTGAGTAAATGAAGAGTTGAAGAGGGTTTAAAATAGTAACAAAGTGCTGCAAAAATACTATCAATGATGTCATTGAGCATATATGCATGGGTTTGGGTATGAACAAGGGTTGTAATGGGTAGAATAGCTAATAAATCTCTCTACATAGTATTTTTGGAGGGTTTAAGATAATATTCCTTGATGTATTTGGTCAATATGACCCTTATAATGTAATAAGGCCATTGCAGATGTTTGTAAATCAATATATGTGTGTGATTCTAGTTATCCATGTTCTTAAGTGTAAACCCTTGTGTTCTTCATATTATTCTGCAGATGTAATTTCATTATGCTTATTTACAATGTTCATTTCTAGTTATGATGCATCTGCATGAATCTATTTTTGGTATCTTCTATTTTTGAGTGAATATATATATATATATATATATTTCCATCCTTACAACTCATTCTCCACCAATGGCAGATCATTCTTGTGAATCTCACATAAAGGAGGGGCTCGGTGACCACGCGAGCCTCGGGTGATTGCTCAACACACACTTTGGGTGATTATCCAACACGTTTGGGGTAGAAAAAGTTATATGAAGAAATGGCTACAAGGGCATGGCCCAAGTATAGAAGATGATGAGCTACCAAGACATGTCCCAAGTATAGAGGATAATGTTTTACCCGGAGATGACACACAAGTAGAAGATGGAGGGATACTAGGAGGTGGCCCACATATAGAAGAAGATGATGGGATACCAAGCAAAGGACCCAAGGTGAGATTGTGATTGAGGAATTGTGATATGTAAAGAATGATTGGGTGATGATAAGATAGGCCAAGGATCAATGACAGACCTAGGAGTTTCTCCATGTAATGGGGATGGTGAAAATGGAAGAATAAGAAGAGGATCAAGTTTGATGGTCTTAGGATCTTCTCGTTGTTTTCTGACAAAAGGAATCAACCTCTTCCCCATAATACATGAATGCATTGAGGTAAAAATAGAATCCTTTCTCATGGTCCTCTAGAGGGATTTCATCATGTAGCCCCATGAATTCTCTTATGCTTCTTCATTCTAAAAAAAATTGATCGGACGGGTTATTTTTGGTCAATGATAGTAAGTTGATTGGAAGAAAGATGTCCAACAAATGTGGAAGATTTAGAAGATGCTTGATGATGATTGATAGAGGAATATGACTCAGAGACAAAGTATATTTTGATTTAGATGACTTGCGAGTCGAAGAAGATGTAGATTTGGAATCGGTTGGTATTGGTTTTCTAGAAGATGGCATAGTACAAGTAGACAAAGAGGATCAGGTAGTCAGTCAGTGGCTTGCGATGTGGGGGTCGACTTAGAAGATTGATTAGAGGAATTTTGAGTCGCATTGATCTTTGATGGAGGAAGAGGTTGTTGTGGTGGCTGAGAAAAGGGTTCTTACGAAGAAAGGGAGGACCGTGACTTAGGAGTCAAATTATAGGAATGATTGGAGGAACTTCGAGTCACATGGATCTTCAAAGGAGGAATACGTCATTAAGGTGACTGATAAAGGGGGTCCTGTGAGGAAAGGGAGGACCGTGACGTAGGAGTTGAATCAGAAGAATGATGGAGAGATTTTGTGGCGACGTAAATCCTTAGAGGAGGAAAATTTTGTTTAGGTGATTGATTACTCCCTAGAAGAAATTTGATTGGATGAGGCTCAGGAGACTAAGAGGAATATGAAAGATAGTTTGGATTAGAATCATCAAAAGATTGAGAGGAATCAAGAATAGTTTGGATTAGAATTAGAAGAATAATATAGATTAAAATTAGAATAATATCATGCATTAGAAGCATCGAATCATACCAATGACTATGAGATGAAGGTTGGGAAATGGGTATTCAAATAGGTTCTATAGTGCGCAAAGAACCAATCAAGTTTTAATCATGATGGGCATGCTTTGATGTGAATTCCTAAACCTAGGTTCCCTATTTTCGTAAGTGTGATGAACCATGCAATAGTTAGTCATTATTGGCATTGTTGGGTCAAAATGCCTAGACCTATATTGTATAATTGAACTCCTTCAAATACAAGTAAGTTCCATGTCTATTCGGGCAGCATAACGGCAACCAACTAGAAATTTTATAAGTATGCTTATGTGATTTTCCGAAGGGGATCTAAGGAAAAAAACATGTTGATGACAAATTTTGATAATCCAACAAGGTTTTCACAACAAGTTACAAGTGTAAATGTCAAGATGAAGAACCTAGGGATCAAAGGATCAAAAGGATTTTCCTAGGAAACAAGTCTACAAGATGGATGATCAAAAGGAACAATCATGCAAGTTCGGAAAACCAATCCAATCTATAAGGAAATACTCCTTATGTAAAATGTGTCTCAATGGTAGGTTGACGCAAGATGATCAACACAATTTCAACACTTAAGTCAATTTTAAAATAAAAAAGGTGTAAGTATTACCAACGGGTTAATGTGACTTCCAATGCCAAGTATATTATAACCAATCTAGATACAAACAAGGCCTAAATCCCAAAAACTAGAAGTTACGAAGTCGGGTAATGCAACAATACCACTTAGATACGTTACTCAAGATTTGTGTAAAATAAAGATTTTATTATTGAAATAATATTGATACTACGTGAACAACATAACAACAATACTTTTCAAGGTTGAGGAAATGTTTGGAAGGAGACAAAGTCAAATTATACCAAGGAGTTTTTAAGGTGCAAGCAATGTAACAGTACAATCTAGACACTTAAATCAATTTTAAGAGAAACAAGATGTAAGTATCAAAATTGTATCAAGACAATGTGAGCAAAGTAACACCTCAAGGGAAGATTGATGATGAAGCAAGCCTAACTATAATGAAATTTCTTGACGTGGGTATCAAGACAAGGCTACTCAAGATTTGAGGATGTACCAACACACTTTTAATGCTTACTATCATAGTCACAATAAGGAAGGATGTAAGCGGGTGCAAAAGTGGTGGACACAATCTTAAGTAACACTACGTATGTATGCTTTCTTTTGTCCTAAAATGGAAACAAGAAAACAAAGGAGTAGACCAAGTGGGGGTGAAAATACTTGGCATAACTTTGGCAGAGTTTCTCCTTGTCTTAAGACAAGTGAAAAACTAGGACAAAGTAACACATTGTAAGTTTCATTTTGACTAACACTAGGATCAAAATTCAATGGACTCTCCCCTTGTTTGACTAACAAGGTTTTGACTGTGAAAAATTTCTTGCTTCGTGAGAGCTACTTGAAACGTGATTGGTTTTTGGTAAAGTTATTTCCTATGCAAAATGGCTTCCTATGAGTTCACTCTCTAGGTGTTACAAATTACCTCTGCCAGCGTAGTTTTCCAAGGAAGTCACACTAACTAAACTAAGGAGTGTCTCGGATTTACTTTACCCCCTTCGATACAATGAGCAATAAATTATGTTCAATTGTATTTTCATTGGGGTCGCATGAAGAAAATTTTGACTCTAATCTCACAAAAGCATACTAGTCAAGTGGTAAGTGGAATGCTTCCCATTTCATCCACTGGTTCCCTCAAAGTTTGGACTACTTTGAGGTTCTTACATGAATTCTTATGGGTTATACAGGTTATGCCAAGGCACTTCCCCCTGTTTAAAGTGGACAAGTCATAGCTCTTAACCAAAACCTGTAAATACAGTGTTTTGAATAGTGGTGTGTTTTTTTATCTTTTAACTTAGTGTGGTTTTGTACACCGTTGGCAACCTGCAATAAAATATATTAGTATTAGTTTAGATCTTGATTCTTTGATAAGCGAGTATTGGTCTTGCACATGAAATATTAGTAGTTTGTCAAAAATATCAAATCATCATAAAAGAGGATTTAAGTGTTGTTTTTGATTCCCAAGATCACTTAAAAGGTACGAGGGAAGAGCATACACAACACAAAAACCCAACTATAATGAAAATGGAAAATACTTGCAAAATCAAAGTACAAGGCAACTCATTTTATCCGATTTGTTGTTCATTCCCTTAACCATGAATTTAATGAAGTGTTTTTTAAATGTAAGAAGGTTTAGATTATTTTCTGATTTCCAAGATCGCCTAAAAGGTGTGAGGAAAGAGTATATGCAACTTCTATCCCAAGATATTAAAATCACAACATTCATTAAATATCATCAAACAAGTTAGTAAATAAATTGTTCAAAACACCCTGTAAATAGAAGTTACCATTGAAAACCTGTAAAAGATGTTAAAACTATCAAAGACCAAATTTTGCAAAGCATTCAAACCTCATTAGAAAATGACTAGTTTTATAATCTTATGTTTCCATTGTGTATTTAACTTCAATACCTTTCCAACGCACAAAAATGGGAGTCATTTCAAGTTTGGGAGAAAAATTTATGGCCTCCGAAAGATAGATTATCCACATAGACTAACAAAGATTCATGCAAGAATGACATATATGCACCCCTAATGACATATGCATGCCTAAATTGACACATATGTTGCTCTAAGAAAATAAGTAGACAAAGTCTGCAACACCTACACGCCTAGATTGACACATATGCGCCCCTAATGACATATATGTGCCCCTGCACAAAATGACATATACCCACCCCTAATGACACATACGCTGGTGTCTTTGGTGTGATTTTTCTATGTGACATCATGAACATGAAATGTGACATAGGAAAACTCAAAAGATTAAATTTTTGGCATTTTAACCCAAAAGTAGAAACAACACATCACTTTTAAACCTGCAAAAAAAAGACTCAACACATGCAAATTTAAGAAAATACATCAAGAAATGTAATTTATTTAGCATGTGCATAATAAGGGTTAGCCAAAATTGAGAAAAACAACAAAAATTTAAATTCAAATGCAAGGGAATAAGGATCGCATCCCACCGGGTGTGCCATATGTGTTCATAATAAACTTGCATTGCTAATCAAAAGAAGCTAAAACCTAATAACTTCAAAGAAAAATCAAATCTACCATGGAACCATCATGATAAGAGCTTATAGAAACTAACTTCTTTAATGCATAAACAACTAAATGCTAAGTTCTTTCCTACTCTTTAGATTGCTAACTAAACATGAACCTAGTTAGATCATTTAGCAATCAAAGTTGATGTTGGTGACCTCAAGAATTGAGGATGGAATCTCACCAAGAAATGGCTACAAGGCCATTTTTGGATCTTCCCATACTACTCAAATTTGAGTGAATGGATGCAAGATAGAGAAGCTAATCCAAATCAATGGAGAATGCTCAAAGTAAAATGCCTATAGTTTTCACTATTCAAAGCATGGTGTAAGAAGAAAGGGTAGGAGGAGGGTTCTTTATATAACCTTCCTGTTGGAGAGATATTTACAACTTAGTGCATGTGGGATAAGGGTAAAGTAAAATTAGGAATAAATAAGGTTGATTTAGAAAAGGTAACCTTGATTTAGAAGAGTTTAATTTTTCATTAGTAACTCATGGGAGTTGAGGGATGTTTTAATTAATTAGGTGTGATTAATTAATAGGTAGATGTAAGCTTATAGAATCCCATTAGAGGATAATTAGCATGATTCGTGGGATGTTAGAGGAATTTAATCCAATAAATGACAATTTATTGACTTAGAGTAGTGATTGTAATTAATTAATAATAATTAATTAACCTAAGTAGAAGTGAACACTAATTAATGAAATGTCATTAATCGGAATCCTAAGTGATAGCAAGGTTGATTAATTAGCAAAATGTAATTAATTAACGAGAATAGAGGGAAAACGGTTGTTTATTGATGGAGTGTCTTCAATTGACCAAAAGAGAGTGAAGATCGTGGTTAATTAGTGAAATGTCATTAATTGACCCAATGAGAGGAGAAGAGGTGTTTATTTGATGAAGTGTCGTCAATCGTCCAAATGACGAAAGAAGATAGTGCAATTTAAGTATTAAAACTACATAAGTGGATTTTAGGTGTCTACAGAGGTAAAATTAAAATTGTGGTCAAGTTCCCGAGGCCTCGACATGGAACATGTGTCATCATAACAACTCAAAGATCAGCCACATTGGTCAACTTTGTAGTTTTACATTCCTATAGTTATGAGAAAAAATGCAAAAAGCCTCTTAATCCCCAATTCTTGCCAAATAAAGACAAGTGTATGGTTGTTTAAGAAGTAGATGGGTTAGCTAATGGATTAGCTGCATGAGGTTGGGTAGAAGTGGGAATATAGGAGTTAGTTGCGTAAGATGTAGTGGTAGAAGTGGTGGATGAGGTAGCGGCGGAAGAATTGGTAGCGCTGTTAGATGCCTTAACTAGTATAAGGACATCATTGTTCGATACAACATATTACAGGTCTTTAATGGTACAGGGTATACTGGAATGGTATAGTTGTTCCCTTCATGTTTGAATTTTAAATAGCAGTGTAAGATTGAAGGAACAAAACCCATGACACAAATCTAGGGTCGGCCAAGTAGCATGTTGTACTATAATTCCCCCTCTAAGACGTTGAATAATTCAGGAATGGTACGGGGGGCCCACACGAATGTGGAGAATGATGGTATGCAAAGGGTGGAAGTCATGGAATAGTTGAATGAACGCAGATAATCGGGTTATTATGCATGTAATTGGTAGGGATGTGCATTTGGTTATACATATGGGATGAAATGATGTTAATACGGCACAACCATCAATCATAACACATCTAACACGTATATTATCAATGTAGATGGAAATAAATAGGGCGGTCTGGATCATCCAATCGAGAGGTGCAATCTCATCATCGGAGAAACCGAGAGCAAGCAGTGTAGACACCAAATTTGTGTCTTACGACCCTCTTGTGACCCGCATCGTATTTCGCAACCTAACCTCACCACCTAAACCTTACACAATTATTTATTAATTACCTTATAATTAATAAATCCACATCACCATACCTGCCACCTCATGTCGCCACCTCATCATGACCTAGTCTTAACCCTAAACTAACCTAATTAAGACCTATAACTTGGTCCAATTCCACACCTATGACTAATTACTCCTCATCCGCACCTAAAACCAACTTCATAATGACTTGACCAAGCCCGCTACCAATCCCTCGGAAGAAAAGGAGGGAAAGCTAGCTATTTTACCAAAAATAGCCCGCTTTGACCGGACCGATACCGGTTCCTACTCGACACCGTTTGGTTGCATACCCGCCATCGGTTCCCCGTAAATGACCACTTCCAACCAAAAACAAAGGATCAGATTTTCATTTGATCGGGAGAAGGAGAAATCATCGAGAGAATCCAGATTTTGCTGGGCCGAAGCAGAGACAAGTGAAGAAATAGGAAGAGTTTGCACGGAAGGACATCAAGCCCAAGATTGCAATCGCATAACCATAGCCCATGCCCGTGACACTCGGCCGATCATCGTGAGGGAAGACATCTCATCTTCTCGATCGTCAGGACGCCCTATCTCGAGTTCTACTTCATCACCACAGCTTCTTGACCTGCATTCTCGTCAATAAACAAGTAAGTAGAACCTTGTATGTCTCTTTGTTAACATTTCTTAGACTTTTTGAATCACAAATTACGTCATAATTTTATTCCTAGATCTACTACCAGCGACATACTGCACTTAACCTTCATCCATACACCCTGATATTTCCCAGAAGGCCATTTTACCACACTCTGAGTCTTCCCTATCCTCCCATCATTCCCCTCAGCCATCCACCAATCCTAATAACCCCACAATCACCTTGCAACCAACTTCTATCCGTAGCACTTAGATTGCTTGACCCTACCGGTATCATTTATCCTCTACCGCCAGTGGTTATCTAACCGCGGTTGTTACCCAAAGTGACCGCGCTTGGTCACATGTGACTTATACCCCAAAACCTTTTGCTTGCCTATTTGCCACCTAACAACCCCAAATCCATCCTGGTTTATCCCTATAACTCAACCTAAACGTATCAACGACCAGTATCAACAAACAAAGTGGCGCTTTATTATTGATAGTTTAGTTTCTATTGCTTTGAACGAGATACCTAAATCGTGATTTTGCAATAGCTTTCTATATTATCATTTGTGTTAAATCGTATTAAAAGGGGAACCGACCACCTTCAAAAGGAAGTTTTTATATTTCCTGGGCCTAAGGCAGATCCCTCATTTGTTGTCTAATTAAAATCTTGTGGTCTTGTATTCTTACTTGCAGGTAGTCCTTCCAAGACAAAAAGGAGTTCTTCGCAGACGATCTGATCTCTCTCTCTACGATGACGTGCACACCATCTCAACATTCAACAGTATTCCTCATAGCCCTAACCCTTATCTATTTTTCAAAGGAATGATAGGATAGAAGCAAGTCTATTCTGCAGAGTCGAAACATTTTGTGCGAAACATTTTGGCACGCCCGGTGGGACCCATTTCGGGTTTCTGTTTCTCTTACTTATTTTCATTTTAGGAAGCATACTTGTTGTTGCTATTTTTGTTATATTTAGTGAAGAATTTGTCTTGCTTTCCTAGTTTCGCATTAGTGAAAGTCATCTCATTTGCTTCATCGAATATCATTTTCGATTTGGGTTTAAAACACGTGCATTACATTATTGCTTGTCATTGTTTTCGATTCTAGTGAACATAGACTAAGTAATGTCGTACACGTGGGGTGATTTCCACGGTATTGACAGAAATTAATCTTACTTTCACTGCACAACACATACCGAATCACTTCACAATTAACACAACAGCTCAAAACATTCTCCCTTTTCCGCAGTATTCCTCCGCCCGATTGAGGTAACCTTATAAGCCAAAAAAAACATGACATTTCCCTAAGTCTTTTGTTTAGGATTGACATCATTCCATGTCTAAAGGCATAAGCCCACAATAATTAAAATTAACCCTAGGGTTAGTCTCTGGATTTGCGTGTGCATCTTGTTTGTTTTCAGTTCTGTTTTCTCTGTTATACACTGTCTTCTATGATTACCTTAGAACAATTTGATAAATGTACTGAGCGTTCTTATATTTTCTTATACCAGTCTTATTACACCGACATCGGTTAACTGACCGACGTCGGCTATAGTCTAACCGACATCAATTATCAGACCGATATCGGTTACTTATCTTTTCCAGCCTCGCACAAACCAAAGAACCTACCAATTTCACCACCTCAGTGCATTTGCTTTCTGATGATTGAAACCCTACTGTGAACTCCTGTCCATGGTTGTTATCACTCGAAAGCAAGTCGCCGCCATGGTTTCACATGCTTGCTCTGTTCCTTTGCCTGAATCACCCCCTTCACATTTTGTGGGGAATCCTACGGACACCAGCGAGGTTCCTAAAATTCCTGTGGGGGATAAAGAATTTGCCAAATTTCTGGATGCTAATCCTAGCGTTGTTGTACAATACTATTTGTCTCATGCCCTTGACCGTACACCTGACGGTCAACTCCTTGTTGGCATGCCTATCAGTATAGCTGCTCATTTAGCCCCTTCTCTTCTTGATAACTCCTTTGCTTTGCTTCCGCATCCTTAGTCCCGTCTCCTACCTCAGCAGCTTCAGGGGTCCATACGGCACAGATTGGCTTTCCTTTGGTTAATCTTGGGCCCAACATGTCATTACCACCGACTGCTCCTACCTCGTCTCTCTTGCAGACTGTTCCGTTCATGACTTGCTCTCTGCCACCTATCCACATGAGCTTTCCTTCTCAAGCTCCGCCCACCTTTTCATTTCCACACACATATCCTAGGTAACCTCAACGAAATTATAGGACATCCCTATTCGGTTGCCTCAACACAGTCGTCCTCCATACCTTATCAACATTTAACCCCACCATTGTCTAGCGGTGGCCCTTGGCCCAATTTGCCTCCATTTACCACAACCACACCATCATCTCATCCAACTACTGATTTAATTAAACAAATGATGGACAAAATGCAAAACCTGGAGGCTTCATTTCAGGAAGTCGTAGCACCTTGACATACGAGAAATTTTGTCCGGGAGCCTATCCACCCTTCAGTCCCCCTTCATTCATATCCTCCTCAATGGGAATTACCAAAATTTACCCGTTTTAATAGTAAGGAGGACCCTCAACAACACTTGCGATCATTTAGACATGCCTGCTATCTGATTGCTCACGACGACGCTTTACTACTCCGCACCTTTCCCATGTCCTTATCAGGACCCACTTTGGAGTGGTACAGTGCTTTAACCCAGCACTCAATCTTCTCTTTTAACCAGCTAGCCCAATCTTTCTTGGATCATTTCTCCATTAACATTGCCAAGAAAGTATCTATCACCGACCTCTATGCCATCCGACAATTTGAAGACGAATCTATCGCAGATTTCATTGGACGATGGCGGGGCCTTATCAACCAACTTACGTATGCCTTACCTCAAACCAAACTTATCAAACTGTTTACGCAGGCGCGCTTAAGCCATCATCTCTCCTACCCTCCAAATTCAAACTTTCCGTACATTTGACGAGGCCTTTACTATGGCTCGAAAATTAGAGATTCGAGCCTTAGAGGAAGAGAAATTGCGGTTGCGTAACAAAAACCCCACTTTCCGAACCCAAGATTCCACCAACAAACCTAACACCACCAATCCTCACCCATCGACCACTTCGAAATCAAAAGGGGCCGTGCACGCGGTGATGGTAAAATCCCAACCACCGTCTAATACCCCACCAAAAACCACCTATAAGTATAAAGCAGAACCCATCAACTACACTCCTCGGGAGAAACATATGGCATGATATTGGAAAAATTACTCAAAGCAGGAGCCATTACCTTACCTCTGTTAAACCTCATTCCGTGTTTGATTCCACTCGCGTCATACCTTCCTGGTACAAAGAAAATGACTTCAGAATTCCACCGCGTGAAGGGACACAGTCATGAGAACTGCAAGATGTTGAAAAACATAGTGCAGGAAATGGTTGATGCAGGGGATATAGCCCTTGATAATCCTAACGCCCCTGCTAACCGAAATTTGAAAATATTCAACAAACCATTCCCGAATCATTCTTCTAACAATAATCTAAACCAAGATATCTTAGCCGAAGAGAGTGTTCATGAGATCCATGCAGTCTTCGATTCCCAGCCAAAGACCTCTATCGAACAAATTCTGAATCAAACCTCTTCACTAACACAGGAAACCGAACCCCCTTCCTCACTATCAAGACAAACTGAAATCCTTGTTGTTCCTTTACCCATCAAGGAATTAACTGCCTAGAGTTCCCTTCTCACAAATGAGCCTTCTTACACCACATCCTTGCAAGACTGTGAGCGGATGTTATCTAATTTATCTATTTCCCAAACGTCTCCTTCTACCATTCTTGTTGTACAAGAGGAAGGCTCGCCACTTCTTTTTTCATCCTTAGACGAGAAACCTCTTGAACCGACATCACCACATTCTTTAAACATGACAGATCCTCTCAAACACGCCCTCCTACCTATTAGTCCTTCATCACCTAAATCTTTTCAAAGAACCGGTTGACCTCTTAACGCCCATTGATACAAAGGCCTCATATACCCTTGTATCACACCCACAAAGGGACCGGAATCACAACCCACCTTTCTTCCATACAAAAGTTCCTATTCACACGTGAGGACCGTGTCATTCCACGAAGATAGACAGTTTCTATAGGAACGTTTGAGTACGCCATATTCTACTCAAATGCAAATGACTGATCCTGATGCCTCTACCATATACCCGAAGTGTTTACAGAAGCTTAAAATGCCCATGTCCTCATCTTCACCCCCCTCATCTCTACCAAATACCTCGTCCACTTCTATTAACTTAGCCAAATCTTCCCCTATGCTTGGGACCTTACCCATACCTAGTCTAACACACCCACCTAAGCGGCTTGATTTATCTAAAAATAAAGCCATCCATCCCATTAGGAGACAGACTCAATCTCCTCAACCTATGCCTCTATCACAACTAAAACCATCATCGTCACACCTACCTTCCATATTGGGACCCCATCCCTCTACCTTACATCAATATATCATACCTCCTGCGTTTTCTTTAAAGCGACCTACGCCTTCTGCACCCATACAGAAATCCAAGGGTATAGCAACACCGTCACCCCGCGTATCCTGTCCACCTATCAACCCTAAACAAATTCCATCATCAAAAGATTTGTTTTCGGTCACTCCTATTTCCCGTGGTTGTTTTCTGATACCACATCATCTGTGGCCTCATCATCCAACATAGCTTCTACGTCAAAGAAACCACGGTTAGGTAAAACCCATTATCAAAACTCCTTGGCTAAACCACCCCCCATACAAACCAACCACACCACGTCATCACCAGAATCGACCCAGTCAATAGCCTCATTTTCCTCTGACTTTGACCCACTCAAAGGCTCTTACGCCAAAATCCTTACTATGTTGGTGGAGAATGCGACCACTTCCCTACCCCCACTTAGACCTTATGATCCATCTTAACCTCGACCTATAGGTTACGATGAGTCTAAAATGTGCGCTTACCACTACACACCGTACATGACGTAGAGGGATGCAAAGCATTGAAAACCATACTTCGTTCGTCACCTCTCTCAGATAGAAAAGTTAAGAAAGACAACTTACGAAGAGAGAGACCTTTAGTTTCAATTCCCTCTCCTATACCACATGTCCCCGCCTCACCAAGATCTATCATTATTACAGCCCCACCTCTCGAAAACCATGACCTATCCCTACCATCTTCCTCCTCTCGTATTCACGAGATCAATATGATTAGTGTTGCTACTCGAGGGCAGAAAAACAATGGGAAAGTGAAAGAAAACACGCCTGCGGCATCTCTTTCTCCATCCACCATCCCGATTGCACCACCACCTAAAGTGGTTATTCGCAGACCCGCCTATCCCGTCTCTAATGGCATTGCCCATCGAACTATGATCAAACAGCTTCACCAATCACCTGTAAAAATGACATTGTATGATCTCATTCAGACTTCTGAATCTCATCGACAAGCTCTCGTTGAGATCCTTCAAGGGATAGAGGTTTTACCTAATGAAACCTTGCCTGTTACCTCTATTCTAACACCCAATCATGTTGCTTCGCTCACCAAACAATCTATCTCCCCAACCACTTCTGTCTCTATACAGCAAGCCGCTGCTGTCAGTTTCTCCGAAGATGAAATTATCAACTTTGGTGCCGAAGATCCTGACCCTGCTCTTTTCATCTCAGCATACGTTCGGGATATTCGGGTATGTCGTGTTATGATTGACGGGGCGCTAGCCTAAACATCATCTCTTCAAAAGCCTTCCAACAAATGAATATCCCTTCTAGTTGCATGTGTGCCAACCCCATCATGTTGCGATCATTCAATGATGCTATTACTTCTACTTTAGGCACCGAGATCCTTAACATTCGTGTAGGACCACGTACTTTACCCGAACTCTTCTATGTCCTTGAGGGAGAGTTCCAATACAACATGTTGTTAGGCCGCCTCTTGATCCGAGCTATGGGATGCGTTCCCTCCACCTTACATAGATGCATAAAATTGAGTACGAGGAAGTCCTACACCATAAAAGTTGATCCTACCCCCTTCAAAACTTGCAATATGTTGTATCACCCTAATGATGTGCTTGTACCACCAAGACACCCATTCATCCAACCCACCATCCACTTCCGATGCACCTACACCTTCAACTAATGAAACCGCCGTTCATAAATATTACTTCCTTTCCCACGATAACATCCCAACCTCCGACCCTTAGTAGATGTTTTTCAACGCCTTACACCGGGAGTACGCTATATAACGTTAGCTCTTTCCATACCCCGCAGAGTACTGCAGACGCTTACATGCACATCCCACCTATGACCGTCGTGTGGGGGAGGTAATCTCTTACGGACCACCCCATTGCCACACCAACCTAACGTATGGGGGTGTTGACACATCCTCCATTACCCCTGAACCTCCTCTTGGTGTGGTTCCCTTCCAATCTGATTTTCAATACTTGACAAATCGTCGTTTCGCCCTCACCTTCTTGACTCGCTGTGCTTGGAAAGGCTTTGGTTTTGGTCTTTACGAACAAGGCCGACATACACTCATTCCCATGACTACACGCAAACACAATGATCGCAGTGGTCTCGGTTTTCCTGAAACACCTACACAGGAGACACCTCGTGTCAGCTGTATCCTGGAAGAAGACGACGTCACCCCTACCAAACCATCATCACCCACTTTGCCATCATCACCCATAAATCGATGGACCCTGAATCTATCCCTCCTAACTTTTTTTTTTCATAAATGCTATCTTCATAGGTCCTCTCACTTATCAACGCAATAATGAGGATCCATCTTCTCTTCCCCTTCTGTATCCAGACATGATCGAAGAGGATTCGCTTTCGATTAATGTTGTTGAGTGCCAGGATGATGACTCCATCCTCACTTACCTTGGGGCGGACGACTCCTATATTCAACACGCCTTACCGTCTGAAACTCAAACCATGTTGAATGAGTCGACTATAGAAATCAACATCCACACGGAGGAGGATCCTCACATTGTGAAGATCAGACAATCCCTTCACACATCAGAATAAGCCGCCTTTACTACCTTTCTCCGTACCCACAACCAAGCTTTCGCTTGTCCTACGCCGACATGCCAGAATTGATCCTACCATTACCATCCATAACATCACCCTAAACCCCGATTCCAAACCGGTCAAACAAAAGCGAGAAAATGCATCCACGCATTGCCCTCTTGGTCAAAGAAGAGCTTCAACGACTTCTTTCTGTTTTCTTCATCTTGCCTATTGACTATCCTCAATGGATTTCTAACATCGTACCTGTCACTAAAGCGACGGGGGGACTTCGGATATGCACGGATTTCCGAGACCTTAACCTCACTTGCCCCAAGGATGACTTCCCCCTCCCAAGTATTGATCAACTTGTTGATCTCACTGTGGGCCATGAAATGCTTTCTCTCATGGATGGTTTTTTAGGATACAATCAAATTTTGGTAGCCCTGCCGATCAACATAAAACTGCTTTCATAACTCCTTGGGGAACCTTTTGTTATTGTGTCATGCCATTTGGCCTTAAGAATGCTGGTGCGACCTATCAGCGGGCTATGACTTACATTTTTCATGACATTATGCACACTATCCTTGAGGATTATGTCGATGATCTTCTTGGTAAATCTAAACATCGCAGTGAACATCTCGATGTTTTAACCATTATTTTTGATCACCTGTTACAATATTCAGTCCAGCTTCAACCAAAGAAATGCGTCTTTGGTGTTCTTTCGGGAAAACTTCTTGGCTTTATCATCTCTTTGCGTGGCATTGAGGTCGATCCATCTAAAGTCAAAGCTATCCTAGAAATGCCCCCACCCAAAAACCTCAAACAATTGCGTAGTTTGCAAGGTAAACTTCAATCCATCCGGCGTTTCATCTCCCAACTCTCGGATCGCTGTCAACCTTTCCATCACCTTCTTAAAAAGGACATTGCCTTTCAATGGAGTGAAGAGTGTCACCAAGCCTTTGAAGCTCTCAAAGTCTATCTCTTGCAGCCACCCGTGCTTATTCCACCTCAGGATGATCGCCCTATCTACCTTTACCTTTCTGCCACTGACCATGCTATAGGAGCCATGCTTGCACATCGGGACTCGCACGCCCTATCAATCGAAGGACAAACTATTGCGGACCAACTTGTGGAGGCCCCTTTACCTGGGGAACAATTTACCAATTTTAATTTCCCCGACGAACTCATCGCCACTCTTTCACTCAGGGAAGAGTCATATCAAATGACCCTCTTCTTCGATGGATCTAAATGCCAGCGCGGCGGAGGAGCCGGCATTGTTCTCATTCCTCTTGACGCTGAGCCTATGCCTCTTTCATTCCGGCTTGATTTCCCCTACACTAATAATACAGCAGAATACGAGGCCCTTGTTTTGGGTCTCCAGGTTGTGTTACACTTAGGTGTCAAATCTATTAATATTTTTGGTGACTCTCAATTGGTATTCAATCAAGTTATGGGAATCTACCAATGTAAGAATGAGGAACTTTAAAAGTACAAACATTACGTGGATTCACTTTTGACCTCATTTACTCGTTATTCTATCCGGACCATTCCCCGCTCCACTAAAAAATTTGCGGATACTATGGCTTGCTTAGCCTCGCAAATTCCTGCCGCACCAACTGACTCTGACATATTCGTCTTGGTCCAACAACTTTTTCCCCATCCTACTCAAATTTCTGTAGTTTGTATGATAAATACTGTGTCTACTAATTCGCAGGATACCTGGTACCACCAATTTCATGACTACCTTACAACCTCTGTTCTCCCACCTGACCTTTCTAGTAACGGCAAACGTGCTTTTCTTAAAAGTGTTTCTCGTTATGTTGTCATGGGGGGACTCCTCTATAAACGTGGCTTTGATGGCATCCTCCTTCGCTGTCTAACCGGCGCGGAGGTCACCTATACCATCCAACAAGTCCATGACGGCATTTGTGGTGGACATTTTAGTGGCCTTGCCATGGCCAAACGAATCCTTCGCCTAGGTTATTATTGGCCTACTCTTAATAACGACTGCTACGAATATGTTAAGCGTTGTGTTATGTGTCAACAACATGCCAACCTTCAACATACTCCTAGCCATCCGCTACAGGTCGCACGAGATCTTTGGCCTTTCTCACAATGGGGTTTAGACCTTATTGGTGAGATTCACCCACCTTCTTCGCAACGTCACCGTTGGATAATCACAGCAACCGAATATTACACAAAATGGGTGGAGGCCATTCCACTCATTTCAATCAAAAAAGAAAAAATTGTCAAATTCGTTAACCATCACATTATCTGTCGTTTTGGTATTCCTCATCGCCTAATAATGTATAATGGTAAATCTTTAAAAATAAGTTGTTCTGAAGACCTTTGTAATGTGACAACTTTGGTATCAAACTTAGTTTCTCATCGCCTTACTATCCGCAGGCCAATGGTCAGGCTGAATCTTCTAATAAAACCCTAACCAAAATCCTCATGAAAGTTGTCAATGAGTCTGGAAGAAACTGGCATGATCACATTCCCTTTGCCCTTTGGGCTTATCGTACTAGCATTCGTACCTCCACTAATGCCACACCATTTTCTTTGGTATATGGTACCGAGGCTGTCTTGCCTCTCGAAGTACAAATACCCTCCCTCAGAATATCTCTTCAGGATATTCTCACCAACGATGATTTCCGCCAAGAGCGGTTAGCCCAATTAGAGCTTCTTGACGAGCGTCGTCTTACGGCTCTTGATCACCTTCAAATCTACCAAAAGCGCATCAAGCGTGCTTATGATAAACGGCTTCATGAGCGTACTTTTAAGGTTGGCGATCTTGTCCTCAAAGAGAATCAACATGTAACCAAACTAGAAAAGAGTAAACGTGGAAAATTTGCTCCTAATTGGATTGGGCCTTACATTATCACTCACACTTATGGATCAGGCACTTATCATTTAGCTTCGCTTAATGGTAAACCTGAGCCTGAGCCCCTTAATGCCTTGCATCTTCGACCATTCTACTGTTGAAATTAGTGTTATATCACTGCTTATCTACCTTACGCTCGTCCCTTGAGCTCATTTACCACCGCATACACTTTGTTTCTTACATCTCAAAATCCAATCAAGCTCACATGGTTTGATTATCACCTCCCCTTAAAAGATGCCTTCCCCTTTTTAGTCTAGTCCATGACTTCAAAGTATCAAAATGACACATTCTTAATTACACACTTATGGGATTTTCTTGAGTCAAACTTCTTACAAAAAACTAGATGCTTCATGCCAAAAGACATCTAGACCTCTAACTTATACAATAGATTTGCTCCCTGAAGGACAAATATATGCCAACTATTGCTCTTATTATAGATGACTGCTCCCCAGAAGGACATTATACATAAGCAAGCACATCTCTTACTATAAATAGACTTTGCTCCTTGAAGGACAACTATACACATTCAGCCTTTATCGAAGCTTCTCGCATTGATCGAAACTTCATGAAGACCCCAAGAACAACAAAATACATATCCCATGTAGACTTCCCGCATCGATCAGTCTATATCCAGAAAAATAAAAATACAAGCAATACTTCAAAGCACTTTTGAGTCATGGACTTGTCTATTTAGATTTGGTTTTCTTTTGTCAGAATCATCATCTTATAATAAGTTCTCTGCACCCTCGCCCACATCAACCACCTCACCTCACCATTTGTCAAAGCACCAAAACTCAAGGGACGTGACGTATATCCGATATATTGTGATCATACCACTCTTTTCACCTATCGACTTCTCACCTATGCAAGGTACCTAGGGATTCAAGCTCATCCTACATTAGTATGTGGTTTGTTTCGCTCTTCTCAATTACGGGACACTCTTGCCTCTTTTGCTCGACTCTAGGATTGTGTGTTGACCTTAATCAGGACACGATTCCCTACTACTTGGGTATGCTAACATTCGCTTTACCTTACCAACACCAACAACATTACCCTACCAACATCAAATTTTTACTAACCAACAAAATTGCCTAACCACAACCAAATTGCCTGAATTCACCTCTCCCTGCTCCTAAGGGAGAACTACATTGGTCTGAGGCCCTTCCTTGCTTTGTGCAAAGGGCTATGTAGGCAGCACTTAGGAGACATGGGGTCTCCCAAGGTTAGCTTGACCATCCCCTACCATACCCTATCATGTGTTGTAAATATAAATATTTTTTGTGTATTTCTATTTGCCAACGTTCCTCTTTATCCTTTTTCAAAACAAACAAAAACAACATCCAAAACACAACCATTCTTATTATTATCATCACTCAAAAGAACATACATCTTTAGTTTTATTTTATATGTTCACCAAATACATCTTCTCTATCATCAAATCGCAGGTCGGCATCCTTATTTATTCTAATATTCCTATAAAATCCACTTAGACCCTTGCACCTCCTCCCGAATCAGGTGGTGATCATGATCGTCGATGCCTCTCGGCTGGCCTCTCCATCCTCAAAGGTGCCACTGCCATTGGTTCCTCCCATTGATCCGCCAACATCTCCTGTAACATACGAATACGTCCTCTCGCGTGAAGGAATCTTGCCTCCAGTCTCTCCACTCGTAACTGTGAAGCCTCTAACATTCCCATTGTCTCATTCACCTGTGTTTGAAGCTGGTGAGCCAAATCCTGCAGACGATCTCTCTCCGCTGTAATCACAGCTATGTCAGGGCACTCACGTGCACCTCGCAGCTCTGCTACCCACCATACTCTATAGGCCTCCGTCGTTCCCGCATCCATCACCCTACGATCGGCTGCTATCTCTTCTGGCCCTTCTGGAGGTGTAGGCCGGGGAGGTGAGAATGTTGCCTCGGCATCGATCCTCATGTATGGTCTATATGTCATAGGAATATCCTGAATGAACCCAAATTGTTGCCGCACGCGATCTAGAGGAATCCTCTCGTACTCACCCGGCCTATGCCCTGCGATCCACCTCAATCACTCTACACCCCTCAACTCCTCAGCTATGTGCTCTGTCACCATATAGTTCCCGTACGGCCTCCAAAAATATCCGCAATCGTCACCATCTCCCATACCATGCATAATACTCGATGTCATCTATCACGGCCTGGGATCTCGCTTCTTGTTCTGTCTGGACCCATCATCTGAATCCCAACCTTTGCACTCTTGTCTCTCCCGACTCAATGGGTCGCCTATTGAATCGATGCACACAAACAATATGCTCATAGGCCTAACAATGTAATAAGTATGAACAATCCAGGTGTAAATCTGTGTTTTCGCTTGCATGCCCATAAACCCCTATATAACTCTGCCAGATATGCGGGTGCCCATGCGAATGTCACGCTCATTTCTATCATTTCCCAAATAACACTCATCAATGCTTTGGGAAATCTTCCACCTTCCGCCCTCGGTAATGCATAATACCCCACCGCTATCATTAATAGCACGGCCAACCTTGTTTCCTCAGGGTGTGTTGCATACATTGTACCATACGTAAATGATAAACCTCGCTGTGTCAAATCTCGTGCAGCTGACCCAAATACTGTTGTTATCGCTGCCCACCCCGCACTAGGCAACGCCTGATACACTATTTTTCCTATCATTGGGAGTCTCAAAATACGGAACACATCTTCCAAAGTCACTGTCATCTCCCCTGTTGGTAGATAGAAGGTATTCTTTTCTGGATTCCATCTCTCAATCAACGCCTGCAACATAGCATGGTTACGCGCGATTCTTGAATAATAGCGGATTCCACTTAACCCCAACCAATTTATCAATGCCCATTCAGCTGGTGTTACATCCACTCGGATTCGTGACAACAACGCTGGCACAGTATCATTCATCCTTAACCTTGCTTCTGCCTGCATACATCAAAACGACACATGATTATTCAAAAGAACAAATCTCTACGGGTTTTTTCTCAAAATCTGGAAACCCTTACAGTAACCGATAGCGGTTATGCATAACCGATACCAGTTTGCTAACCGATACTGGTTACTTATAAACGATACCGGTCACTATCAAAATATACCTACCCTGCTTCAAACATACACCTTCGATATTTATGAAGCCCGTTTACTCCTATTTCTACCTAAAAACATACAGGCCCACCCTGTTTACCTACCCCGTAGCACTCATACCATCCCCAACCCTTGCCTATCACCTTTTTTTCTAATCTTTACCCACTTACACTTCTTTCATACTATTTACAAACACATGCAAGAATCAAATTACACCCAAACAATTTACCTCTCCGGATGCAGCAGCTTGGGGCGGAACATGTCTTCCCCCTCGTCCCTGCCTGCTGGATGCTTCTCCTCGTTCAGCCATGTTCACCACCCTCTTCAAATATAACTTGTCTTTCTACCTTCTGAATCTCAGCCCACGCTCACTTCACCTGTCTCTTTCCTCCTTATCACTCAAATTCTTTCATGCAATTACCTGTAGCAGTTGTCAAACAGCGTCGCATTCGCATATTTAACGTGTTTCATGACTCTAAAAATAAGAATGCTAAAAATAAGAACTTAAGTTGCCAACCCAGCAGTTCTATTTTTAGGAAAACAATTCTTGCATAACCGATATCGGTTACATAACCGATACTGGTCATATATCTACCGACATCGGTTACATAACCGATATCGGTCAAGTTACCCTTGTTGCTTAAACCTAAGTCGTCTCTTCATTTTTACAAATTTTTGTGGCGCCCGTCCCTTTTTCCTGCATGAACAACACCATTATCCATATTTTTCATTAAATCCACATCTCATTACAATTTCATCAATATCATCTATCTATATTACCAAAAACAAACAAGCCATCAACTAAGGATATCAAAAAACTATCAATCTATACACCATTTGGATCCAACTCATCAGATACAACCATTTAATATTCACACACCAGCGACCAAACATACAACATTTCATAATATAACATGTCAATTAAACTCATCATTTATATCTATATACATCCCATCAACAAAAGACATCAACATCATTAATATATAACACCATGTCAATCAAACTCATCATACATCACATATCACAAACCATCGACAAAACATTTAACGCATTTTACGCACAACATGTGGGTCAAATCATCATATCTATATATATACAAAGTTTCAAATATACAATGTGCCTGCATCGGGGCCTCTGTGATCTCATAATACAACAAAGCCGGCACGTAGGCCACAATAACTATCAATAATCTTGACTCGGCTCATGGCCGTATCAGTATCTGACAACCTATACTCGCTCGCGAGGCAGTATATACAATAAATAAATGAATAAATAGGCATGCAGGCCTCTATCAACACAACCGTTCGCAGACCGGTGCCCATGTCCAATATACAAAATGTGCAGGGGACCCTCGGCTCTCTCACCTCCCTCTCGCTGTCTGCCTGCTGGTCCCTGTCCTACCTCTCGCCTCCTACCGTGACGGACCCACTAGCCGTGGCTGCGCCCTCCCCGAGACCTCGGCTCAGAGGTCTCTGCTCTATGTGCCACATAGGGCCGATAATCAGCCCCGTACCATAAAAATATCTCGATAGTATCGAGCCTCCGCTCTAGCCTCCATGTAATGCTCTCGAGCCACCGTAGGTGCTTGGGCTGGTCCCCTGACACCTACTACCAATTGCCCCCTCAGTGCTGTCTTTGTGCCGCGCTGGTGGTGCTCAGGCCGTGGTGGTACATGTGTACACATGCTGGGGTGTGGCTATGCCACTTCTGGTGGTGGTGGTGCACATTATACTCGTGCTCGGGCAATGGCCGTCTGCATTCTTGGTGGTGGTGCACTGTGCTCGTACTCGAGCTGGCTAAGCAATGCCTCGTAAAACACCTATTTGTGCTCGTGTGCAGCAAGTTACCCTACTGTAATAAGCGTGCACGCCCCCGAGCCGATCTCGCTCTGCTATCACATTTGCTAAGTCAAGCTATGCGAGGTTGTCTATCCTCGCCGCTCTCTAACTACCCACCCCAAACCATATATGCTCCCGTATAACTAGCATCATCTACAGTGTCATCTGCTGGCCTCTCAGCAACCCAATCTGGGTCCAAGGGCTGTGGTGCAGGCAGTGGGGCCTCTACATCATCCCTCCAGTACTGAGGGAAGGGAGGTGGCTCGTCCTGTCGCAGCCCCATCTGCCTGTGTACCCTCTCTAGGGGTATCCTCTCATACTCTCCCGGCCTCCGTCCTGCTATCCAGAAAGTGTACTGGATCAAGCGCAACTGTAATCGGGCTCCTCTGCGTGGGTGATGACCTCTGTAAGGTCTCCATATGATATCTGCCACTGTCAGGCCCTCTAATAAATGCCTGTAATAAGCGACGTCCCGCCCTGCAAGCACTGCTCGTGGCTGGCCCACGACCCCCAACCACCTCTGAAAGCCGTATCTATATATGACCTGTGGCCCTGGCTGCTGGGGCAGCCCTACTGGTCTAAGGCATATGATGTGCTCATATGCCCAACAATGCAGCAAAAACGTCGAACAAATCCCGAATCACCTCATCCGGCGATAGCCCCACAGCTCTCGATACAACTGTACCAGGTATACTGGTGCCCAAGCATAACAGGTGTGCTCCTCCACCATCTCGTGTAGAACCCCCATCAGCGCCCGTGGAAAGCGGCCTCCCTCTGAGTCCGGGAGGGCAAAGCAGGTGATCCCGATCATCATCAACACGGCAAGCCGTGTCTCATGGCGATGCACACGGTACATATCCCCATACCCGATGCTCGCGCTGTGATACGTCAATAGCGCGGCTGCATCCCCGAAAACCTGTAGGATGTTGTCCATGGCAGTCTCTGCGTCCACCTGAAAGACTGCCTCTCCCTCAATCGGCAGTCGAAGGATACGATACACATCCTCCAATGTGATAGTCATCTCCCCAGTCGGGAGATGGAACACATTGGTCGCCGGATCCCATCTCTCGATGAGGGCGACCATCAAACTATGATCCCTATCGATCGCTCTGTACCGCTGGACTCCGCCGAGTCCCACCTCGCGCATGATACCCCAGTGTGCTGCGGATACATGTGGCCGCATCCGTACCAACAGCGGGGGCATCCTATCCCGCATCGTCAGCTGCTGACGTGCCTACAAAACCAACCCACAGTATTAGCCCTACTCTTTATCACAACATCTACTTATACCCTCTATACCCCTTTTTTTTATCCCCCCGACCACAACCCGACTCCATACCACACGTCTATGCCCATCTATCTTCCCCTAAAAACTTCTATGTTATTCCCCCTCCCTCTTCACACCCAAATAAACAACCCACACCATACTCAAACGACCCAAACCATGCCCAAATACCTTAACCACATCTAAAACTTAAAACAACAACACAACCCAAACCATACTCAAACACCCTACACCATGCCCAAATACCCAAACCACATCCAAAACTCAAAAACAAAATCACAACCCACACCAACAAATTGACATAAACCTAAGTCGACGGCACCTATCTTCTGAAACACCCAAATAATACCACAACACCCCCACCTCGTGCGCATACCCCTCAAGTGTGCTGTGGATACGTGTGGCATCTGCATCCGTACCAACGTAGGGGCATCCTATCCATCGCATCGTCACCTTGACGTGCCTACAAAACCAACCCACAGTATTAGCCCTACTCTTTATCACAACATCTACTTATACCCTCTATACCCCCTTTTTTATCCCCCCACCACAACCCGACTCCATACCACACGTCTACGCCCATCTATCTTCCCCTAAAAACTTCCACGCTATTCCCCTCCTCTTCACCCCCAAACAAACAACCCACACCATACTCAAACGACCCAAACCATGCCCAAATACCCAAACCACATCCAAAACTCAAAAACAAAATCACAACCCACACCAACAAATTGACATAAACCTAAGTCAGACCGCACCTATATTGAAACACCCAAACAATACCACAACACCCCCACCCCAACCCAAACCATACCCAAATCACCACCAAAACTCAAAAACAACAACATAACCTAAACCAACAAAAATAGCTAAAAATCACTAAGGACCGTGCACTGGTCACCCATAACTGATCATGTCCCCTTCCCACCGACGCGGTCCACACCAAACACCCAACACTTGCCCCTAAAAATTTTGCGCGATCGATGCGGTCGCTTAATGATGACATCGGTCAGTCATTTAATTCCGAGCCGAACCCCATGCGCCCCCACCTACATTTTTTTCATTTTTCTACCAATTGACCCACCCAAATACCCTAAAACCTACCCACCCACCGCCTTTAGCTTATTTCACCTATCTACCCTCTCTCTTTTTCAAATCATTTCCATTTTCTAATTATTTCCTAAAAAATGTACATTCCTACCCAAACCCCAAATATAGCATAATGCAATAAAATACACACAATGAGGGGTTTCGAACCTACCCGTACGACGACACGTCGTCGTGGAGGGATGGGTGGTGGTGGTCCAGCTGGTCCAGCCCCTCCTACTCCTCCTGGTTGTGCCATGGCTCCAAATGTCCTCTTCTGGGTCCTCCACCAATCAACTGCTGCCTCCTCCTCACTCGGGCCCACTAACAACTACCTCCTCCAGTCAAATAGCGCCACCTCACGCAACTAATGCTCCAATCTTAACTCTCCACGTCAGACAACTCAAATTGGTTTCCAAATTGCAAAAGTGACAATGACAAGCCGTATTTTTCTTTTTATAGGTTTTTCACCCATAACCGATATCGGTTTTATTGTGCCCTAAGGAACCGGTATCGTATCGGTATCTAACCGATATCAGTCATATACAATCGACATCGTTTTTATTCCAAATTTCCCCAATTTACGCCCTTATTTACTATTTGCCCTTTTTCACCCACATCGCCTATATCAACCTTTGCTGCAAACATTCTAACCATTTGGCCCGACCCACGGCCGCAACCCAACAACTTGGCCCGACCCAAGGCCTCACCCTAACCATCTGGCCCGACCCAAGGCCTCACCCTAACCATCTGGCCCAACCCAAGGCCTCACCCTAACCATTTGGCCCGACCCAAGGCCGCCACCAACCTATTTGGCCCGACCCAAGGTCGTGACCTACCCATCCGGCCCGACCCAAGGCCGTAACCTACCCATCCGGCCCGACCCAAGGCCGTAACCTACCCATCCGGCCCGACCCAAGGCCTCACCCTAACCATCTGGCCCAACCCAAGGCCTCACCCTAACCATTTGGCCCGACCCAAGGCCGCCACCAACCTATTTGGCCCGACCCAAGGCCGTGACCTACCCATCCGGCCCGACCCAAGGCCGTAACCTACCCAACCGGCCCGACCCAAGGCCGTAACCTACCCATCCGGCCCGACCCAAGGCCTCACCCTACCCATCCGGCCCGACCCAAGGCCTCACCCCAACCATTTGGCCCGCCCCAAGGCCGCAACCCAACAACTTGGCCCGACCCAAGGCCGTACCACTTCAATACCTTACCCAACATCAACAACATACACTTTAATCCACCCATCATGTAATTTTTTTGTTCAATCGAGCTCACCTGTTCATGTTTTAGCATGATTAGGGTCCTTGACTTGATCTGTCGACCAACTTTGCCTAGACCTAGACCGTGACGTTTATCTCAACCAAACCAACCATTTGGTACTGCCGAACATGCCTAAACGTTCCTGTACCTTACCTGTTATATACCCTGGAGCTACTTCCTATGCCTTGGATACCAGGATTATATCACCCTTGTTTGGATAAACTATCGACCTCTCTGCCATGCATTCTTTGGTTTCTAGTCAAATCATGTACCACAAGGTCGCACTACTACATTTCAACGTGCGCCCGCTTTTTGGACCTACCCCACCATCTCACCTCATCTCAACACCATTTGCCCTTTATCAACCCTATCCTTGATTTCACGCTACCTCAATCGTGATAGATTTGAGGGGGATTACCTATACCCTTAACAGGAGTAACCACTTCTTATTATTGTCCGTGCAGCTTTACAAAACAAACTACACGACAATAAGGGGCTAATGTAGACACCAAATTTGTGTCTTACGACCCCTTGTGACCCGCATCGCATTTCGCAACCTAACCTCACCACCTAAACCTTACACAATTATTTATTAATTACCTTATAATTAATAAATCCACATCACCATACCTGCCACCTCATGTCGCCACCTCATCGTGACCTAGTCTTAACCCTAAACTAACCTAATTAAGACCTATAACTTGGTCCAATTCCACACCTATGACTAATTACTCCTCATCCGCACCTAAAACCAACTTCATAATGACTTGACCAAGCCCGCTACCAATCCCTCGGAAGAAAAGGAGGAAAGCGGCTATTTTACCAAAAATAGCCCACTTTGGACCAATACAGTTCTTCCTACTCAACTGCCATTGTCGGTTGCAGAACCGCCATCGGTTCCCGTAAATGACCACTTCGAACCAAAACAAAGGATCAGATTTTCATTTGATCGGGAGAGAAGGAGAAATCATCGAGAGAATCCAGATTTTGTTGGGCTGAAGCAGAGACAAGTGAAGAAACAGGAAGAGTTTACAGAAGGACATCAAGCCCAAGATTGCAACTGCACAACCAGAGCCCTGTGACACTCAGCTGATCATCGTGAGGGAAGACATCTCATCTTCTGATCGTCAGGACGTCCTATCTGAGTTCTACCTTCATCACCACAGTTCTTGGACCTGCATTCTTGTCAATAAACAGTAAGTAGAACCTTGTATGTCTCTTTGTTAACATTTCTTAGACTTTTTGAATCACAGCCGTCATAAGTTTATTCCTAGATCTACTACCAGCGACATACTGCACTTAACCTTCATCCATACACCCTGATATTGCCCAGAAGGCCATTTTACCACACTCTGAGTCTTCCCTATCCTCCCATCATTCCCCTCAGCCATCCACCAATCCTAATAACCCCACAATCACCTTGCAACCAACTTCTATCCAGAAGCACTTAGATTGCTGACCCTACCGGTATCGTTTATCCTCTACCAGCAGCGGTTATCTAACCGCGGTCGGTTACCCAGTGACCGCCGCGTCGGTCACTGTGACTTATACCCCAAAACCTTTTGCTTGCCTATTTGCCACCTAACAACCCCAAATCCAGCCTGGTTTATCCCTATAACTCAACCTGAATGTATCAACGACCAGTAACCGAACAAACAAAGTGGCGCTTTATTATTGATAGTTTAGTTTCTATTGCTTTGTAACGAGATACCTAAATCATGATTTTGCAATAGCTTTCTATATTATCATTTGTGTTAAATCGTATTAAAAGGGGAACTGACCACCTTCGAAAGGAAGTTTTTATATTTCCTGGGCCTAAGGCAGATCCCTCATTTGTTGTCTAATTAAAATCTTGTGGTCTTGTATTCTTACTTGCAGGTAGTCCTTCCAAGACAAAAAGGAGTTCTTCGCAGTCGATCTGATCTCTCTCTACGGTACGCGCACACCATCTCAACATTCAACAGGTATTCCTCCTAGCCCTAACCCTTATCTGTTTTTCAAAGGAATGATAGGATAGAAGCAAGTCTATTCTGCAGAGCCGAAACATTCCGTGTGAAACAAGCAGCTACTTGATGAGTGGTAGCGGGTGCAGAGGAAGGGGATGAAGTGGTGAGAGAGGCCACATGATGAGGAGTGATAATGGATGCAACAAGAGTAGGTTCATTAGGTAAAACCTCAATAGATTACAGGACTTCAATGAGGGCCTACCAATGAGACTCAGAGGTTTGGATGAGGTCATAAAAAGACATTTTGAGAGGATACTGGTGCAACTATTTAAGCATTGTACGATGGGTAACCCCATTAGAAATAGGGTATGTGGGTCCATGGATGGTGATTTTTGGTGTAGGTGTAGATGGAATATTGGGTAAAAGAGGGATGAGCTAGTTACTTTCTCCTTTCCTTTGTCCTTCTAGCTCAAGTGGAAATTTGAACCATATTAATATGTGGTAAAGGAGAAAGTGAGTCGTGATAGGTGTAGCGACAAGCCGGGAAAAAATATGGTGAGGGCATATACTAGTTTTGTGAAAATAATGCAGCACATTGGCATTTTGGCGGAGGTTTGGCTAGCTCTCTTATGTGGACCATATTGATCTCAAATGTTGGAGGAGGATAAAAGGGTTGTGGAGGGGAGATGAAGGTCACTTGAATATGTACGTGATGAGGATGTGTGGTGATAGGTGCGGTGGAAGATGGTCCTCATCTACAATATCATCATCATCAAAGTTTTCTTTGAGAGGACATAGTTGGAGAAGGGTAGTCTTAAGAGCTTTACGGTTTCCCATATCATGCCCTAGCACAAAATGGTAAGCATAAATTTTGGTATGGTCAAAATCTTTTGGTTCATATTTGAGTGGTTTGTAAGTTATAAGTGGTGGCAATGTGATGACAGAGGTTTCCAAAAGGTTAGCTAATATGTTGGCGTAAGACCTCGCCAATGGATCACAATGTGAAGTAAGCATGGGTTTGGATGGAAGTGTGGGTGAATTTTGTGGGAGAGGTGCCACTGGAGGTGGGATCGAGGTTGAATAAGTTTGACCACCTCTTTGGTAAATAGTACGATTTTAGATTTGTATTGCACCTTCTTAGGTAAAGATGTAGCAAGTGAACTAGTTAGAGGGTAGTGGGTTCTTGACTTTGGTTGCAGCACATTCTTGGGTAAAGGTGACGAATAAGTGCATGATGTATAAGGGAAGGAAAATGGTGAAAGGGGTCGGGTTAGCCAAGGCAATAATGGAGGTGTAGTGAAGGTTGTAGTAGAGGCAATGTGGAAGGTATTGGTTGAAGGGAATGGAATGGAATGGAATGGAATAGGTAATGATGAGGATATTTGAAGTGGTGTAGGTGTAGGAGGTAGAAAGGATGTAGGTGATCGAGAAGGAGTAAGTTGTGTAGGTAATTTGGGTAGAACATAGGATCGTGAATAGGAGGTGGCTCTTTGTGTTTTTGGTTTACCTTGGGTAGGAGGTTGTTTGACCAAGGTTGATGGGTAGAGACCTAGGATAGATGGAAGTGGTGAAGGTGACGGAGGGGGTAGTGGGCGAAGGCTGGTGTATGCGGCCCAAGAGGTTGGGTCTTCCTCTTAGGTGGGGAATATTATTTGTAATGACTTGTGAGGATGTGTCTAAATCCATTTTGACATGAGGATGGACCAAGCTTGATGTCGGCATGACTCCCAATGTGGCAATGGGTCTAGATGCGGAGGAAGATATAGGTGCAAAAAAATATTTTAGGCATAGGAAAAGTTCTTATGATGGTAAAAGTTTAGGTATGGGAGAGGGTGATGAAAAATATTTCATTACAACTCACATGTGCATGGTGGGTTTGGTTTTCTGAAACACCTTTGTATAGGCATGGAAGTATCGGTAGACCATATTTGCATTTGAGTTGAGAAAGCAAACTCGAAGGCACCCCAGAGCATGGAATTGTCAACATAATCTAAGCGGTCATCCAAACGTGAAAATGGCACCATTGTAGGTGGGAATGGTGTTGATTTGGTAGTAATACCTATAAATAATGTTTTTGAGATAGGGAAATGGTTGGCTTTGGAATCTTTGGGTAAAAGAGATGAGAGAAAATCAACATGATCCTTGAAATCCAATGGATAATTATCACCAATAAGAAGGGACGATCTTAATGGATCCCACATGGGTAGGGAGATGACAAGTTCGATGCGAAGAAGTTCATATTTTGGTGAATAAGGTAAACATGACTCACCCATGGTTAGAAGAGTAAGTATTGTGGGTTATACGTTAGGTTGAGAGGTGAGTGGGGAAACCGCATCAGCGAGATATGGAGGATTCTTCCATGGGTGAAGGAGGAAATAATGGAGAATCCTCTGTGGGTAAAGGATTAGATGAAACAAGTCCCTCTGTGGATGAAGGAGCTTGTGTAAGAATCTCCTCGATAGATGGAGTAGGAGGAAATTGAGCAAGAAGAGTTGGTATGATGTCGAAAATCATATGAACCTCACGAATGTTACTATTATTGGTCGAGGTTTCGCCGGTTTGGTTAGACAATGCGGTGTGATTTAGGAATAGCTTCTTGAAGATGTGAAGGTTTTGATTAGCCAGTGCATTAGGATTATCCAAGATGAGATCTCCATTATCTAAAATTTCTTGGAAAATATTTTTTAAAGTTATATAGTTACCATTGTTATGACCTCTAATGCGATGATAGTTGCAAGAATCATTTTCTTTGTACCATGTAGGCACAGGACGAGAGGGGTCAAAATCAGTATGTGGTTTAATGGCTGGAAGAGTGACTACTCTAGATTTTAGAATTTTTTCTAAAACTAAAGGGAGGGTTTTCCTATGGGTGTATATTTTTGTTACTCTCACTTGAACTAAAAATCCTGAACAAGAGAAAGATTGGAAGAAGGATTTGATTGGTTGGATGGGTGAGACGGGCCAGCTTTTAAAACTACTATGTTGGCAGATCCTTTTTCTTTAGATTAATTATTTTGTGGTTTGGAAGAAGAAGATGTGTCATTTGATTTAAATACAGTGTTCTTGTTACACAATTGTATCTTCTTCTCTTCAATGGCATGAATTTCAAGTTTCTAGACCATGGTGAATGCCTCGTCAAACATGTAGAAGTTTTGAACTTGGAGAGTTGGCGAGATGTGTCTAAAGCACAAGCCCCGTGAACAACTCTATTAATTCAATTTGAGGCAATTGGAATGTGAGTTGGTTAATCAAGCTCTGCCAACAAGTGAAAAAATTTACGATAGATTCATCTTCGTATTAGCATGTTGCATACAAGTCGGTCATGGTGACCTTCTTGAAAATTTTGATAGAAAAGTGGTCTAAGAAAGCTTGAACTACTTGATTGAATGAGAAAATGGAGTGCCTAGGTAGAGCACATACCAATCAAAAGTAGGTCATGTCAACAACATTGGAAATGTTTGAAGGAGTAATACATCATCCGAAGCGATTAGAAAACACATGTGTTAAAAAAATCACAAGTGTTGTTCTGGTATTCTTTGTTGTTGAATTGGTTGAATTAGGAATTTCCCAATGTGTAGGGTATAGAAGAATTTGTATAGAAAAGTGAATAGGCTCATTACAGATCTCATCTTAAGTTAGAGTATTACGTGAGCCAAAGACATAGGTTTCTAATGTATACATCATGTCCATCATCATTTT